>CM035135.1:120028748-121411248 GCA_020205605.1 Panax ginseng
TTGCAAAGGTTGGGATGACTTCCCCCATTCCGATCGCATTCCCCACATATGCATAGAGAAATAAGAGTACCCTTTCAGTCCCATTCGCTTCTTGTCCGATTCATCTGGTCGCATTCAGGAATGGCAGCATTGGACCGACGATATCCTCGGGAACGCTGATTATGTGGATATACTAAAAAAAATAGGCATCCTGCATTGAGTTCAGCTATGCAAGTGTAAGAACCCAAATTTTTAAATAATATTAAAATAAGAATTTTAGTGAATAAAATTCTTAAGGCTTATGAAGGGTTCGAATAAAAATATATAATGTGTTACGAGGTATGTGGTATTGTGTTACATAGGATAATATGAGCTATGTAATAAGTAATGTTGTGTTTAATAAATATATATATCGTTATTATATATTTGTTATAAATAGTAGAGATGAATTTATATGAAGATGGATAAGATTTATCTATCGATCTTAAATAATTTAGGTGAAATTATTTTATTGTAGTAACTTGGTGACCTTAAAATATCGTTGATAATCACCAATTTCATGAGTATATGTACAAGTGAATATCAGGTCTAATGTAGTGCAATCTTACGCTTTAATGGTTGACGTATAGGAGCTGGGCTAAACGATTCCTTCAGAGAGCGGAGGTATATACGAATTGGTAACCGATCTAACTCACTGTGAAAATAGTGTAGACGAGATGGAAACTAATTTATTGGTTGTTTGTGGGAAACCACTCAGTGTACTATATTGAATACTATTAAAGACTCGATGTGTGTTAGGTTTGGACTTGTATATATGTACATTGTTGACGAGAGAAGAAAATTGATATACCTTTAAAGTGGTTAGAGAATTATTGAGTAATTTGATATACGGCGAGAAATGAAGATTAAAGGAATGTATGTATGTGTTATATTTGAGTTTCGTGTTATTGGTGGTATGAAACCGTAAAGGAGATGTATAGTTGGTTAAACCAATAAGGGAAATAGAGTTTTAGAACTCGAAGTATGATCCTTGAATTGTTAAGGAAAATAGTAACCGGTGATGTGAAATCAAAGAGGGGATTAATGTTAGACGAGTTAACACTCAAGGAGGATGTGTAACGTATTTAGAAGCTAAGGTTTCAGCTCTGCTAATACAAAACTTATCTGCCTGAGAATTTGGTATGGCGCAGCTGTGCCATTTCCAAGCCTACGACTAGTGCAGTTATTGCTACTTATTCAGAAAAAACTCGAGTCGGGCTTATGAAATGTGATTTTCAAAGCCATGTATACTAATAACTCTTATAAGGTCATGAATGGTGACTTAGTGTTCATGAAGAAACTTAGTTATCAAAGCATGACTTGAATAAAGATTTAAATAATTAGCCCGGAATAAATATGGTTAATTAAGAGATATTATGGAATATTATAATCCTTGTATAACTATAGTGTATAATAAGAAAATTGATTATGAATATAATCGGAAATTGTATTGATGAGGTATGAGATATATGTTAGAGTTTATGCCCTAGAGGCCAATTATTTGATATAATTGCTTAACGTTTTGATATTATATTTGATTGAATAAATATATGATTTTATTATGGTTTTATTTATCACGTAATATAATTGTTAACATAATAAAATTCCTTAGAATAGTGATATACAAATTATATAGTTTCAAGTATGTGACTTGAACATGAGATTATATATTACCATTAGTATCGTTGTTCTTAAATGTCCTTAATCGAAGTATCATTGTTGATGGGACAACAATGATGCATTGAGACTAAGATGTGGATCGATTGATGACCAAATCTCATTGGTCATAAATATATGAGATATTAAGTCAATGCATAGGTACATGTTGAAGAACGATGTCTCGGATGCACTCCACCATGAGAATTCTATATGGAGCATTATGCGAAGTGTCATTAGCAATTCTCATAGTGACAATGATGTAATGGTCCTCCGACCGAAATCGCTTATATTACTACTACGAGAATTTATGTACTTTGATATCATCAAATGTCACCTTTAATAGGGTGGACTATAAAGGTGATTATTGGGTTCATCATTAATCGTGTGAGAAATATGAGTGATCTAGATGGAATTTAACCATCCTATATATATTATGGGTGATATCCATAGGCCTCTTGATTGAGTAGACTCTATGAAATGCATGGCCATGCTCAAATAGTGATTTGTTTCATATAGTCTACTCATTGATCAAGAAAACTTCAGATTAAATTATGAAGAGTATGACACATTCCATGACTCGAGTTTAATCTAGGATATTAAGGTTAAAAGGATTAAATTACATTGAAACATTGGTCACGAAAAGGTTGCATCGAATCATCGATCTTATTATTACTTGGGTAGCGATGATGCATTACTAGATGTCATCTTTCAACGCTTATAATTTTATAATATGATTTTAAAATTATTGCCAACGTAATAATAACCTATAGGTCACACACATGTAACGTTATTTAAAGGGAATTAATTTAAATTTTAAGGATTTAAATATATTAATATGATCAATAGTATTTAAATCACTTAATTTAAATTAAAAGGATAATTTGTATATATGTATATTAATTAAGTAAGACTTAATTAAGATATATATATATATATATATATATATTTGGATTTTATGAAATTAGGTTTTGATTTGATTAATTCCTTTTAACTACTATATATATGATATATAGCACTACTTAGGGTGATATCATAATTGAAAAACCTAGCCGCTTTTAGAGAGACTAGAAAAGCAGCTTTGAAAATCCATTCCTTTTGGTGGCTAAGTCATGCAAGTCCTTCTTATTGCAGAATCGCTCGATGGTTCATGCGCTGCGTTAGTGTGGATACTGTAGAAAGCAATCGGTTTATGTTAAGTTGGAGATTCGAGGCGCAATGGGTTTGGTTTCGTATTCTCGCTTTTATATCCGTATAATCTCTAAACCTCTTAATTAATTGATTTTCGCATGGATCCTGTTTTAGGGTTTTGAAGAGGTATAACCCCATTCCTTGCATTCCATTTTTAGTTTCTGTCAAATGAGTTTTGAATTCTTGATTTTGTGGAATTGGATGTTAATGAGGTTGGGTATTGGTTGAATAGTTGTTATATAACTATATAAACATGTTTAAACTGATACACGATGGTTTAGAAACGAATTCATGAGTAATTTCTATGGCTAGGCTAAAGTTCTGACAAAGCGGATTATTATCGGGCTCGAACAGTACTACAAGCAATTGCTACTAATTAACCCTCGAGGTGCAGTAGATCTCGCGCCAGCCTCGAAGTTCGAGTTGAGTGTTTTGTTTTCAAATCGATCGATCTTAGTCAATCACTATGACTTAAACCAACAGGCAAGCAAGTGTAACATGTATATATAAGTATAATAACCTAATGTGAGCATGTTTTACTATGATTAGCATGATTTGGTAGAAGATCTTTAACAAGGACTTTTAGTTTTGAAAACAAACTTTGTTAAAGTTCATGTTCTGCAAATTTTGAGCTTAGTGGTTTATATACATGACTGATTTTATACATAAACGAGCATGACATGTGATTCATAGTTCCTTTGTTCATAACCACTTTATTAGGCTTTGTGTAGAGAAGTTTTTCAAGAAAAAGCTTAGCATAGTGAACTAATATGCATGACTACTATATGATTTAAACTCTGACCTTGCGAGCATGATAACATGACTTCACTACGTATGTTTAGAGCTTTGAGGTTGTCTTGTATGTGTTGAATGGCATTGTTCAAGTCTACAATGGTTTCAAAAGCAAACTTGAACATATCTTCAAAATCTAGTTGCATCACATGGATATCTAGATTCTAAAGGATTTATAAGTCATGTTATGTCTATAATATCCCTAGATATGATTTATATGTGCTATATTGCATCATTTATGATAAAATGATTTCAAAGGCAACCTCGAGCATGTTTTCGAACTTAAGTTGTATTACATATGAGTATTTAGATTTTTAAAGGCTTGAGATGCCATGTTATGTTTCATTATGTCACTAAACATAAGACTTATATGTTAAACATAATAGAACTAAACCAAGCATGAAGTTAAAGCATGCTTTAAAGTGTTAAACGATGATAGCTATGAGTAAAAGATATTAATATGTACGAGCATGTGTAGTAAAGATTATGTGACCTCTTTATGAGAACATAAGGCTAATTAGTACACCTAGTGAATACATAACACTATTTGGTTTTGATTCGTGGAAATCCTAAACTAAAGTCTCTAACATATAAGGATGAACTTGAAGCGGTCATACAAGTATGTAAAGACCTCTAGCGTGTATGCATGTTAAGTGTAAGTGTCTAAGTGTATTAAAGTAGGGACTGAAAATAGGAAGTGCAAAGCTCAGTCTTGGTGCGGCGTTAGGGACAAGCAATTTCTGTAGATCCCTAAGCTTTGACAGAGGCACAATTACATGATTCTGCAGTTTAGAAGAGGTTCTATTTTTGGATCTGATGTTTGAAGCATGCTTGTATAATTACTATATATGATCAGTATGGTATGTAATGTGTTAAGAAGCATGCTATGTGATAAAGATGAATGTTAATTAAGATTTTCAAAATGTTAAAGTCCAAAGGAATGTTTTCAAGATATAAAGCAACGATACGTTGTTTGATTTCGTGATCTGATTTGTGCTATGAAAATATAGGATAGGTGATGTGATATGGAATTACAACTAAGTTAAACGTTTATGCGTACATTTGAACTTACCTATATGAGTTTTAAAGGTGTTGAACACCTAGTGAGTCAAGTGTGGGGTAGCTATATACGAATGTTGAAGTCATATACGAGTGGTTAAGGTATACCTAGACATACCTAGCTATTCTAAGAGTATGATGAGAAAGTGAAGTGTAGGTTTTACAAACCTAGTTAGGAAACAATGTAACAGTGTTCTTATATTAAAAGTGCATGAAATATGTTACTAATGGATGTGAATCCATGATTATATAATCGTAGTAAAACACACTAGCATGCGAGATAAGCTTTAAGCAGTTAAGTCGTAGTTAATAAACTACGAATCAGGCAAGTCTTTCGATTCTATTTGTTATATGAATTCGATAACTATTAGTTGAGCTATATTATGCTATGCAAATATTGTTATATATGAAATCGTATATGAGATATATGAAATGTGAAAGTTGATCTTTGATGATATACTTGTGATATAAACCTCTATACTCATTATGTGAGAAGTAACGCGTAGTAAATATTAATCGATTATGAATGCATGAACCTAATATCTTTGTTATATGCTATGTCTTTGTATGAAAACTATTAGAATTGTTGGGTCACGTCGAGCTCACCGCTTGCAAATAACCACTTTTTTGCAAAGTTAAGGATTCACGGTAAAAGATTACGTGTTACTTGATTGATAGAGTTCAATAGTAATTGAAGGAGATCGGTTTATGTGTTTAAATATATACTCTCGAACCATGTTTATGTTCTAGGAGTCGTACAAGATAGTAGTTTACGAGGTGCAATACAGGTTGCGTTGTAAAGTTGTATTATGTGATACATAGACAAATTCGAATTGAGATGTAAATATTTATACAGTAATTGAATAGAATGAATCATATCATAATTTGATTCAGGAATTTGTAATTGATTCTAGTTAAGAAATCAATAAACGATTATTTTTCCAAGGAGAATGAAAAAGTTTAAATTATTCTGCATATTTATATAACATCGAATATGATGTAAAACAGGAATGGTAAATGACCAATATTTGAAACTTATAATAGTTGGGGTCATTATACATAGATCCTAGAAATGGAAGGAATTTATATTCTAAATTCTAATAAGTGAAATTATATTCATTAAGTTGTGAATAAAAGATATAATAGTTTGACAATAGTAGTATCGTGGCGGACCGTGTTGATTTGGGGGCGTCACAGTAGGGATATTCGCATCCAATAGGACCATGATGCTCTTATCGTGTTGATTTCACTTTGGTGCTCCTCTACATGCACATTCGTTACTGCTTGGGGGGAATTCACCCTTAGTCTAGAGGATGTCTATGCCATCTACCAGTAAGTTATCCACATTTGTCCCCTGCACATGAGCCACGCCTTGCAAAATATTTCAAGTGTTTAAGTACTCTTGCTTCAAGCTTCTGAACAATTGCGGAGCTCAATTTTGCAACCCTCAAAGACGAAAATCCGAGGAGAAGGAACCTCTGGGGGGCCGAACCCTAGGGGGGAGAGCCCTAGAGGAGCTCTCCCTTGACATCATGGAAAATCATCTATCTAATCCTTCCAAATATTACTTTCTCTTGTAAGTTCTCTCTTCTTCAAAATCAAGAAGTCATCGAGGAGACATCAAGTGAGCGTGCTTCAAATCGGGGTGAATAAAAGATGAAGTAGATCTTTCCCCTAGGTGGTCGAACCCTGGGGGCCGAACCCTAGGCATTTTCATTTTGGAAAATTAATCAACGAGCTAGGAGAAGTCAAAGGTCAGAGGGGAAAGCCTCCTAGGTGTTCGAACCCTAGGGGCCGAACCCTGAGACTTTGGCCTCTTCCTTCATTTTTTTCATTCTTCTTCTTTTCAGAATCTTGGACGTCTCCTATCTTGGTTTCCACAGATACTTGATCGTATACATATTCGCAAGGCCCTCCTCCAGACCTTCTTGCTAGATGAACTTGCAAGCCTTATTCTCGAAATGCACAGTCTTTCTCTCTATTCTTTGTGAGCGGAAGACTTAGAAGATAATTTTAGTTGTGTGGTTGATGATTTCTCCTTTGTGGGCCTCTACATGTCTCCCCTCCGTGCAAGGTTGGATCTTTTTATTTTCAGTCATCATGTTGTTGCACTTCGTTCGGAGGTCACTTCAATGAGAATGACTTACTTTATGTAGAGCTTCAAGATGTCATGGATAAATTGAAGACCAAACTTTTGAAAAATTAAGTCAGCTGACATGGATTAATTTACACTTGCGTCCACAGAGACATCTGCACATTGGAAAAGAACATCAGGAGATCCAAGCTTACGAGCCTTCTCCGCCACCTCGCGAAGCCACCACTCTCTTCTTGTTGCAATCACCAAAAATGTGCCTTTTTCGCATACTCATAAGCCAAATACTCATGCATGTATATATAGTTTAATTTAACTTATAATTAAATTATTAAGTGTCAGGAAATTAGAGGTACAATTAGTAATGAAAAATTGTAATGTTTTACGTCAATTTTGCACTATTAATCAGTTACGTACGATTTTACAATAATATTTGTACCTTGGAGAAAGAGTTTGATTATTAGTTAAACTCAAAGATGAAAATATCACATGGGTACAAATTACACAGGGATAGTTTCGCATTTAGTATTGTCTGAAAATTATACTTTTTGGTGTTGTGTTGTAATTACAAATAGTCCAACACTTTAAAGCATTTTCTGATAATTCTAGCACACAAAAACAACAACAAAAAAAATAAAAGAAAATTGGACATCGTAGCATGCATTAGTCATATATATGCATGGTTATATATGATTCAGAGTTGGAATATTTGCACCTCTCTGATTCCAGATGAAGCTCCGGAAATTAGAACAACTTTTCCGGTCGTGTTCTGGTCATCGGAGCAGTAGGTTAGGATTGTATATAGAAGCTTGAATATGAAGTACGGCACTAAGAAGAAACACAAGCCGATGAACATGACATACATAAGAGCTGCATCTATCAACTTATAATTTAGATACTCCACCTTCATGATTGCGCTATGTGCTTGAGAAAAATAGAGCCATGCATCGTAGCTAGGAGGGTTTTATAAATTAAAAGTGAGGATTATTCAATGTTACTTGTTGTACAAGTATGTGCATGAGACGTGCAAATAGTGTGATTTTGTGATTAGTCTCCCAAAATAAGACATCTCAAAATCTGTACTAGAATTTGTTATATATGTAAAAACAAATCTAAAGAAAAATTATATATAAATGAGAAAATAAATTATAGAAAAAAAAAATATTAGAATTATATTAACAGTTGGTATCCCAATATGGTTTGTGACCATTGCAATGTTAGTTAGCATCTTTAATGTTGAAATTGACATCAATATGGTTTTTGAGTGTTAGTTGGCATTAATGTTGAAATTGACATAGTTGGCATCTTGGCATTAACGTTGATACCAACATGGTTTCTAACGGATAAATACTTTTTAGATCACTATATTTTATGTCAATTTATAAATGGATCATTGAATTTTTTTTTTTTACAGTCAATTCATTGAACTTTAGTTTTCTTACAAAAAATTCAAATTCTGTCTTGACCGTTAAATTTTTAACGAAACTTTGACGTAGTACTTACGTGCAGGCTTAATTTTTTCAATATAAATTGATGATTAGGAATAAACATGCTTATGTATAACTTAAAAAAATTATTTAAAATATTTTTTTCACAATTATTAATCATTTGAGGTAAATATGTCAAGAACACACTAACACACCAAGAACACATATAAATTCAAATACACGAATACTTACACACCAAGAACAAACATGCCACAGAACTGAGCTCCACAAAAATCAACCATTTTGCAAGTATACATGCATGCTACAAGAAATAATAAAGTATGCTTGAAAGGTTCAACCATTTTGCAAGTATAGGTCCTCAATAAGGTTTGTTCAGAACTGGACTTCACAAAAATATAAATATATCAAAAAGTCGAATTCTTTTCTAAGACCTATTTAAATTTCAAAGCACGTCAATTCTTTTACAGGGTATTCTAAGAAGACGTTTCAAGAACAAGGTCAAGAGTTAAGAATTATGATGTTTTAGATGATTAATTCACTTGAAGGCATTTAAACTCAAAGATTGAAAAAGGCAAGACCGAATAGAACTAGTAAGCTTTTTATCTGACAAGAGTATATTCCCAACTTCCATCTCTGCAATCCAAAGTGGGAATCTTCCATTGAATTTGTTATCACTCAAGTACAAAAAATTGAGATTCTTTTGTGCAGAAATTCAAACCTCAACCCAAATCATTCAGCCAAATCCAAACCTCAACTCAAATTCTCAAGCAGGAGCGGATCCAGACCCTTAGTTCAGTTGGGTCAATTTTTAAAAAATAAAAATTTACAAAGAAATAAAATGCAATAAAATAAAGACAACAAAAGATGTGAGGGATATTGCAAATAATTGTATGAGCTATCATATAAAATTGATATCGTTTTACGTAATTGAATACACTTCCTCCCATATTGTGTACAAAATGATATTTTATATTTTTTTTTAAACATTGTTATTAATTATAAGAGACAAATCACGCAAGAATGTGAGATATCTTTCACCTCCCGTGTCCTCTAAAATAAATTACCAAACTAAATAATATTGTTAAAATATTATTTATAATACTCCCTCAGTCCCAAATTATCTGTTGTTCTAGAGTTCTACACACATACCAATATGTGTGATAAAAATACTAAAATACTCTTATGTGCTAATTTTTTGTTTGTTGTAATTAAGGCTTTAGTAAAAGGAGATTGTCCATGGAAGAGTGTGTCAAGATCTTTTAAGAAGCATAACTTTGGCAATCACATTCTTATTGATGGGAATATGAAAAGGATGCTTAAAAAGAGGAGAGACTTGAATGAGTAATGACTATCAACAATTAAGGTAAAGGGGCAAACTTGAAAAACAAAGGGAAAAAATGCATTGAAATCTTGAAAAAGCAGATATTGTGGGACTTTATTGCTTTAAAACTATTGCAATGATAGCCTCATTTCAATAGATGCAAAAATATCATGTTCAATGTAAGTTACTAAACAATATAAAAGAGTGGAGTGTTGGTGTTAATAGAAATTTGAGACATTTAATAGTCTTTTAATCTAAATTTTTTATTTTCACCAAACATTTTATAAAATTAAAAATAAATAAATAATTGACTCTTCAAAATTCAGTGGGGTCAATTGACCCCACTGCCCCAAGGGTAGATCCGCCAGTGTTCTCAAGTTCAGAAAAGCGAGACAGTCTAGAACCAAATCCAAAACCCGACCCAAATCCAAACCTCAACTCAAATCGCTCAAGTCCAGAAAAGCGAGACGGGATAGAACCAGATCCAAACTCCGACCCAGATCCTCCACCCAAATCCAAACCTCAACTCAGATTCACCACCACCGCCTCCTAACCTCCACCTCGACCTCTGCGCGAAGAATTTCTAGATGAAATCAAGCCAGAGCACATGTAAATCTAGATGGATCTATATCTAGTGGCGAAGCCAAAAAATTTTGTCAGTGGGGTCGAAATTATTACCGAATTACAAATAATTTGACGGGGATTTAGAGGCGTATACAAATTTTTTTAATACTTTATACTTTTGAGTATATATATATATATATATATATATATATATATATATATATATATATATATATATATATATATATATATATATATATATATATATATATATATACTATATTACAATAAAAATATAATGAGTAATAATATATACTATATATAAACTATATTGATTTCATAATGTACTTTTTTTAATCATTTGCTCATAAGTAAAGACTCCTCCATCCCATTATATCCGACGCTCTAAAATTGCTTTTTTTTTCTAAAATATTTGACGTTCTACAAAATCAAGAATATTTTACGTATTTGTTTCCTTCTCTACCCTTCCTTCTCCACCACCATTAATGGCTATTTAATGCTGTCATTCACTTTCTCTCTCCTTTTTCTCTCCTTACCAAATCCATGAGCTTTAGAAAGTGAATGGGATGGATTTAATGTTGTCGTTAACTTCCTTCTCACTTTCTGCCATTTCCGTCGATCTCGCCTTTAGAAGTTCTCCTTACCAAATCCATGGGCTTTAGAAAGTGAATAGGAAATGGACGGCGGTGATGGGAACTCTCAACACTAGGCATGTCGATCGGTGCTTCAAATTTAGAAAGCATAAAGCTGCCATCGCCGATCCGATTAATGGAGTTAATGGAGTCACAGCGGGATCGACGGCGTTGGACTACCCCATGATACTCACAGCGGGATCGACGACGTTAATGGAGTTAATGGAGTCGCCAGTTAATGAAGTCGCCACTGGCGGAGATTTCGTCGGACTGGTAGCTGCCGCCGACGAGAGTATTACTAAATGTACAGTTGTTGACTTTAATAATGGTGATTAGGCGGACATGTTTAGTAATATGATTGATTCAGAGATTATCGATCTTATACTCCTACAATTGTACGTTTGCTAATTAACGTCGTTTGCTAATTAACGTCGGACATGTAGACTCTATCTGGTTGAGAAGTGGAAATGTAGTTGTAGGGGTAGGGGTGTAGGAATGGAGGAAACTTTACCACATAAACGTTAGTAATATGATGGTAGCGGCCGCCAGCGAGAGGGTGAAGAAAGCACGAAGCGGTGACGCGATGGATCAGATTGGAGAAATTGGAGACTGTTAATTGCCATTTTCTTGATTCCTGTGTTAAATAAATTGCCTTTGCACACTTAAAGTATTAATTAAGGGTAAAATAGTAAAATTGCATCTATTCTTAATTTATGTGAAAATCTCTATAACGTCAGATATAATGGGATGGACGGAGTAATTCATTATTTATTTTTAAAAATAATATAAATTAGATTATTATTTAGTTTCAATTATAGAGAGAGAGATACATATATTGTGGTTAAAATTTGATTGACAAAGTTATAAATTTTCAATTTGACCCCGTATAATAGAAAATTTATAAAATTTTTGTGTGGTCAATTTATATATAATACTTAAAATTTTAAAATTTTCCTTACATTATAAAAAAAAAAAAAAAATTCCCAGTGGGGTCGATTGACCCCACATAGTTTTATGTGACTTCGCTACTGTCTAGATCTGAATTTGATAAAAATGAATTTTTTTGTTTGTGATGGATAAATGGGAAAATTTTGAAAGGTCAACAGTATGGGATACCTTATCATCTGCAACACATTTGGATGAGGGTCGAGATTAATTTTTGTAAATCTATTATGTGTTTTAATTTTTGAATTTTAGTATTTCCTTTTTCGTTTTGATTAAATTGACATATGTTATTTTTTTAGAATAAATATTTCATTTTCTTCATAAAAATTTTCCTCCATTTTCACATAATGAAAGCTACATGGGACTGATCCGTGCCACATCATAAATTTTTTACACGTCTGCAGCTTATTTGTCCAATTCTGTCTAAAGTCAAAAGATTTAACGGAATTGCAAACGTTTTGTTAATAAATAAAAGTTCAGTGAATTGACTATAAGAAAAACAAGTTCAATAACCCATTTATAAGTTGACTTAAAATAAAAAGCATTTATCCCGGTTTCTGACCATTGCAATGTTATAAGTTGGCATCTCTAATGTTGAAATTGGCATCGATATGGTTTCTGAGCGTTAGTTGGCATTAATATTGTTGGAATTGGCATAGTTGGCATCTTGGCATTAATGTTGGAATTGACATATTTGGCATCTTTAAAGTTAGTTTGTACTATCTTGAATGTTGGAATTGACATATATGTTTGGCTTCTTTAAAGTTAGTTTGTACTATCTTTATGTTAGTTGGCATTAATGTTGAAATTGGCATAGTTGGCATCGTCATCATTCTCCGGATTCTCAGCTATAATAAACAATGAACAGATTGACCACCTACCCAAGGCAACAAGGTTTCTGTTATCTAAACTTGGAGCCTCTTCTTTTGGCTCACAACTGTATACTTACAAATTTTCTTCCTAGTGCTTTTTATACAGCAACTGCCCCTTTTTATTTATATATATGTATGTATTATATGAATAAATTTATTTATATATATGTATGTATGTATTTATGTATGAATATGCTTGTGGTTTTATAAATCGAGTCCTCAATTCTTTTTTCTTGTGTGTTTGAAATTTCATTAATTATTTTCCTTGATGAGTTTTCGAGACACACACAGCTTGTGGGGATCAGACGTCACATTTGGACCAGGTTTTAGAACAATCATCTCTTTATAGATATAAATCTGCCAATGTATTTTCAATATCTGCCCCCAATACATTGTTTCAATTATAAGTACTTAATCAAATGAACATAATCTCATAGTTCCAGAACGTTCACTTTTTAGGACAAATACTGATCTTCTTCAGTTCTTCCTGTCCACAAGGTTTTTCGATCTTTTTGGCATGCATTATTGAATATCTTATCAATTAACATTATGAGGGATGGGGGTTAGAGATTTGAACCCACAAGGCTACACTATGGTGAGGGGGTGGGATTCTGTCCACAAGGTTTAGGTTTTGAACAAAAATCTCAATCTTAAAGCATTAATTATTTTTGGTTAAACTTTTACTAGGACTAGCTATTATGCTCATGTTGGACTTGTGACTCATGGCGAGAAGTTCTCGAAAAAGGTCGAGGCGGAGCATAGCGGAGGCCAATGAAGAGAAGCGAAACACTGGACCATCTGGTTGTGAAACAAAGGTTGGGGGCTGCAGGGGGCGGAGCCCCCCGCGATACGGTATGGAGTTTCTACAGGATAGCGCGGAGCACGCCAAGATCTGAGACTTGTGAGTAAGGCGTCGAAGCGCGACAAGACTCATAAGACTAGCTAAGCGGTATGCCCACGACAAGTTTAAAAAGCAAGGCCGTGGGCGTTTTGATCGTCAGTTTAACATCGCTTTATGGTTCGATATTTACAAGGACATTATGGGTATTTATGTTATAATGTGAATTAGGATTGGAATAGGAGTAGTAGTTATAAATATTATCTATTGTAAATACCTAAGTATCTTTGAAGTTGAATAACAAAAGGAACGCCGCACCCGTGGATTATCCAAATTGAAAAACCACGTAAATCTCTGTGTTATTTTTTTACTGTCGTGTGCGTGTGTGATCTAATTCTAATAGCTCCGATACACTTAAACCAAATAGATAAATATTTTGTGAAAGAGCAAAAATGGTGCGTAACTATGTTTCAAAGTTGAACTCGAATTCTCTTTGTTTGTGAGAAAATGATTTATATGTTGATTAATTTTATGTCAAATGGGAATTGTCATTAATGTGAAATTGCAAGGGATACACCAGTACAAAGTACCTAATAGACAACACTTAAACCACAACGTTTTTATAAAAAACGTTGTGGTTTTTTTTTCACAACGTTTTTAAAAAAAACGTTGTAGATATATATGCAAAAACGTTATCTATTTAAAAGGACATTTTTTTGTTTTAACTAGATAACGTTTTTTTAAAAACGCGTTATCTAAGAAAAACACGAGCTAAAAATCTTTATCAATTTAAAGAGTTTGTTTTTTTTTTTTTTTCGCCTCTATCGCCCTCGCCTCTTCTCTTCTTTCTCTCATCCCTCCATCCTGCCTCGAAATCCCCTCTAGCTTTTCAGTTTCAAAATCATTCTCTCCCCTTCATTTTCACGTATGGATTTTACATGACTCGCTCGTTCGATTTAGGGCTCGATTTTGACTGAGATTCGAACCCCAAATCACCGCTGAGGAAAAGATTCGTCACCTAAACATTTCGACAACCTTCAACCTCCGCCGAATCTGCTCCCTACAATCGACGAATTCGGCGATGATGATTTTGAATCACCCACGGTAGACTGGTCCAAAAGTTTGGGACCCTCCTGGGACACTCAAGCGCCTTTGGGGGCCACACCGGTTGCTAGAAGCGAGCCGGTGGTGTCTTGGTGTAAGGTAGATGATGAGATTGAAGAGTTCTCTTCTTGGGAGGATAAGTGTATAGGTAAATTTTAGTGGGAACTTGTTATTGTTTTGTTTTTTGTGCTCTAAATTTGGTCTTGTTGTTTGTTTGGTCCAGATTTCGATGAAGAAGAAGAACCCGATCAAGAAGAGTCGAGAATACGTGACGAAAAAAGAAAATGGAGAACCTACTTAAATGTCGACTCACGTCGGGAGAGAGTTCCATTGCGAGTCCACGATGTTTTAATTAAAGAAACACCAAGGCGAAGGACCAACTCATCGAGCCCTAAAAGCGATCACTGCGAGTCCGCTTCCTAGGTATGTTTTAATTGATTTGTATTTCTCTGTTGTAAATTCCTTGCTGTTAAAGTCTTTGGGTTTTATATTACTAAGGTTCTCTAAAGTTGTACAAGACTTTCTAACTATTTAGTGTATCTCCTAGAATTCTAATTGCAAGTGTCGGTCTAGTTAGTGTATTTAATGATTTAAATTACGGAAGTTACATTGCTTTTACCAAACCTTTTCTTTAGTTCAAATCAAGATGTGCTTTGTATCATTCTTTGTTCAGTGCCAAAGATCGAAAAGGCAAGAAGAAAGCTCTTCCTGTTAACAAAAGAGTGTTTATCGATAAGATGTTCCTTGAGGAGATTTTGTGATCATTGTCCTTAGGAATCCTGTGAGAGGTATGTATCCTCGTATAAGGATTTGTTTTGATGGGTTTGCAAGTGTCTTTCCATGCTAATCGCGTAATCTTTTATATAGTCAATCACCACCTTTAACATACTTTTCATTTGCTCTTCACCGGATTCATTTCAATTTTGTTGATGAAAAGTTATGTCATTTTAGGCTTGGGGTGTTCGCAAAATTACACTGAGACGACAAAGGGCAAGGTAACTACGCCTAATCCCTTTATACATTAAATGATCCGCCTAATGGTGGTGAATTTAAGGCCAATATTGAGCTTAAGCAAGATCATGCGAGATAACAATTTCTTGAAATCCTTTGATAAGAGAGTCACTCACGGTGTTCTCCTAAGAATATAGATATTTCACGGGAAGGTATAAATCAATTTATCTTTATGTCAAATAAAACATGACTTATATGTCACTTGAATGATATTTTTTTGGCCATCTCTGGAATGACTATTGGATTAAAAGTTTTTTAATTAGTAGAATAATCTGAAATCTAGAGACTTGATATCCTAAAAATTTGATGTGATGAGAATTTTTAGTCTTACATAGATGAATCTGTGTAATAATTATTTTGTTTGCCATCTGTTGCAATCATTTTCATAAAATGCTCATTTTTGAAACATATTCATTGATCTAGTAATTAAGTGAATTACAATGAGAAATTGAGCATTGGCAATGATATTATGTCTACCATTTTACCTATTTCGACTATCATCTACCATCATTTTTGCGATAAAGTGTAGTATGCATGTTCTAATATCTATTCTAAACTCTAGAAACTTGTTTAGAAACAAGTTAGTTTTAAAACTTCTAATTGTATCAATAATCCTACTTCTCATTTTTTTTTATTGTTCATTGACTTATTTGCTGAATTGTAGCAATATTATGTAAGATTGCAGCTTTGAGATCATTTGCGCTGGACACTCCATTCTGCAGAACAGAATAATCTGTCCCAATTCCGGTCCTTGATACTACATTCTGCAGAACAGAATAAGGTAGGATTTAACTAATTGAACATGAGATATTGCAAATTTACCATTATCTTCCTTCTAGTCTCAGTTGAGAATAAATTTGATTAGTGTGGTCTCTCAGTTGTTTCAGTTCTCGCTGATGCAAGTTAAGGAGTTTGGCATTTTGGTGTTGAGAACATTGTTAGAAGTAGACCTTTTCTGGACAGTCCGGATCTCTAATTCATATATGCCTTTGCTTGCTTTCATATTCTATTGTTTTGCATCTGTCATATAGGTTAATTCATAATCACTGGTTTCTTAGCTCTTCCAGAGATAAAACGCCAAGAAATAATGGTGCAGGGGATAATAGTATTCTTTCATGCCACCTGGCCCACCCAATGGCACACATAAACCTGGACTGCATACTGCTGTTTATCCAATGCCTCAAGTTGTGACGCCCCCAAAATAGGTATACAACACCCATTCTGAGTCGTCAATAACATGGTACAGAAACAACTACAACTTTATTTATACAACATAAAAATTGTGAGTTTAAATATAAATATTATCTTCTAGACAATATCAACACTCAAATAAGTCTTCATTACAATTATTGATATATTATTTTACAAAATGGTGAGGACTACTAAAATAATTTTCTAAAACCTTCATTCCATACCCACTAAAGTACTGCCATACATTCTCTCGCCTCCCGAGAAGAAAAATGGAACAAAAAGGAAAAGGGTGAGCTCAACTAGCCCAAAAGAATATTATGACTAAGATAATATAGAACAAATTATCGTTAGTTTTCAATAGGAAAAAATCGATAAAATACAATGACAACAAGTTTCGGATCAATATTCATAAATGAAATAATAATTCATAGATGAGTTACGTAGAGAATGAAATCTACTATAATCTATGAATTTAAAAGTCCATCATCATTATTTTATCCTCAGTAACATCAATCAATATTCATCTTGAATCAAATATTCATCTTTTGCACTACAGCCAAAGATATTCATCACCGGTCATGTTCATCTCAACACTGCTCATCTTTTTGCACTACACGGGCCAAAGATATTCATTAGAAAATCATTAATCTTTTTTGCACCTGAAGCCAAAGATATTCAATAAAATCATCATTTAGACCGAGGATGATGAAAAATATTTTAAAGAAAACGAATCCAGTGAAACAAAAAAACAAATATTAAGGATTCGTACTTTAAACAATCCGAGTTCAAAAATACTTCATAAATAATCATAGTGGAGCAAAATTCAAGAATGATCAAAACATGGATACAATCAAAGCTAGTGTCTATAATAGATATTTTGGACAAAAAACAAAAATTTAATTTTTCATGAATAAGGCCAGTATTCGTGAATAAGATCAGATATCGTAAATAATTAGTACGATATCGTGAATAGTAACCCCACACTAAAAGACAAGAATTTCACAAGAAAAATACTATCAATATTCTGGCATATAAATAATATCATTTTTAAAAAAAATAATATCCCTTACCTCGAAAACAAGATTTACGACCGGAATATCGGATATAAGGTCAAGAGAACTTGCAATCATATAGCAATACTCAAAGTATCAAAATACTCACAAGAATACGCTCGATAATATAGAGAGAGAAAGAGAGAGAAAACTTCAGTTTCTGGTGTGATTTTCAATTCTAACCTAAGCACCCTATTTATAGGAAAATACTTAGAACACCAAAGCAGAAAATTTAATAAATATATATTTATAAAAATTATCCAAGCCCACCTCTTTGACAACTGAATTCAGCATGTTTACAACGTCATTGGAGCCCACCAAATGACAAAAAAACGTTTTTGTTAGCTAAAACAATTAAAACTTCCAAAAATCAATTATTTCGGAACTTCGGAACTTCAATAATTCATAACAAATAGCCCTTTTATCAGAAAAATTTGAACCTCGTGTCTTTTCCATAGGAAATTCCATTCTCTACAACTTTGTAAGTTAAAGTTTTTCCAAACTCCAAACAAAAATTGATCGAAATCCACAAACGGACGATTTTACGGGCTATAATCCAATTTCAGTCACAAAGTGGGGCCCACAAACATGTTTAACATATTTTAAACATTTTTTGTAACAAAATACTCTTCCTCCTCATTTATTCATATATCATACATTCATTGTAAAATATCACCATTATTATATTATTAAAATATAATAATATTTTTAAATGAATTATTTTATCGGAAAAGATAAAATATCAATTTTCAACAATTGTCACATTAAAAATTTTCTCCATCTATATCCACATAAAATGAATATTTTTTATCATATAAATCAATAATTAATTATTCACAAATAATATTACGTAATCACAATATCGATAACCAGCCGTTCCGTGAAAGAGGGGTTTTTCAATAAGGATTTCTCCTCATCGAGTGCGAATTAGGTGACCAAACCTCTCCTTAGACAAAACTTTCTAGACATTGCCAATAATGTTATCTAATAATATTATTCAAATAATATGAATTATTGATTCGATAAAGGAAAATATTATGCAGTGACAATTATTGAAACAACAATAATATAAAATATCAACGTAGCAATTATTGAATCAATAAAATAAAATATTGAATAATAATTACTTGTAACAATTATTGAGTAGTAGGGCTTCACGTAAGAATCAATAATTGGTGCAATACCGCAGTGTCTATCTTGTGTTTTAACCAATCGTATTTCAACAAGATAATCTGAATAACTACGTTGTTATTTATAAACAACTTATACTTGTCATTTTCTTCATCTAATTGCTTTCAGTTATAATACCACACAAAGGCTGCGTCGTATCGAATATTCCCCGACAAAAGATTTGACCAAACGAATATTCTCCGATAAAAATGAATATTTTATAACTACTTGCTTATTTGAAATATTTGCGTATTTTACCCATAACTAACCACATTAGTCAAATCAACCCTTACTATATCAAAATAATAAATAGAGAAAATTTAATTTCATTTATAATAAGTTGGGATCTTACAACCTCCCCTCCTTATAAAATTTTGTCCTCGAAATTGACGTCACGTACACAGTGTTTCAAAAGGTGAGGATACCTCGCTTTTATTTCCGTTCCAACTCCCGTGTCATTTCCTCAATAGCATGGTTCCTCCACAAAACTTTGACTTGTGGTATGACCTTTCAGGCGTAGGACATGCTCCTTCCTATCCAAGATCTTGGCGGTACCTCCTCGTGACGTTAAGTCTTGCTTATCTCATCCGGTTCTAACTCAATAACGTAGTTCGGTCTTTCACATATTTACGTAACACGATATGTGAAAACATTATGAACACGAGACATACTTGGAGGTAACGCGAGTTTATAGGCTACATTTCCTACTCGGTCAAGAATCTGAAATGGACCAATAAATTGTGGATTGAGCTTTCCTCTTTTCCCAAATCTTGTAACTCCCTTCCATGGAGCAACACGCAACAATACATGATCCCCAATACTAAATTCCACGTCCTTTCGATGAAGATCCGCATAACTCTTTTGTCGATCCTATGTCGTTTGTATACGTTGTCGAATAATTTGGATCTTTTTCGTAGTCATACGTACCAACTCGGGTCCCAACAATGTTGCTTCACCCACCTCATCCCAATATATTAGAGAGCGACACTTTCGTCCCATACAATGCTTGAATGGAGCCACACCTATATACTTGCTCGATAACTGTTGTTATAAGAGAATTCCACCAATGGTAAATACTTATCCCAACTCCCTTTGAAATCTAGGACACACGAGTCTTAATAGATCTTCAAGAGTTTGAATAGTCCTCTCCGATTTTCCGTCTGGTTTGAGGATGGTATCTTAGAATCCAATCGTAAATCATGCTCATAGCTTTTATAAACTAACCCAAAATCGTGAAGTGAATCTTGGGTCACGATCTGAAACTATGGATACTGGCATGCCATGCAATCTCACAATCTCATTTACATACATATGAGCAAAATGTTCAAGGGAATAAGTCTCCCGTATCGGTAAGAAATGTGCAGACTTGGTTAATCTATCAACAATAACCAAAATCGCATCTATGCCTTGAGAAACCGTGGGAAGACCCGTAACGAAATCCATGGTAATGTGTTCCTACTTCCATTTCGGAATCTCAAGTTGTTGCAACGGACCCTTAGGTACTTGATGCTCCGTCTTTACACGTTGACAAGTTAAACACCTCGAGATAAACTTTGCAATCTCTCTCTTCATATTGTTCCACCAAAATGTATGTCGAAGATCACGATACATTTTGGTACTTCCAGGATGGATTGTAAATAGTGTATTGTATGCCTCCATCGTGATCTTTTTCTTCAAATCAGAATCGTTAGGAACACAAAGTCTAGAGTGGATTCGAAGTATTCCTTCTTCATCGATTCTTGCCTCTGGAATAACACCTTCTTGTACTCTCTTCTTCATACGCATCAGCTCGGGGTATGTGGCTTGAGCAATTTTAACTTTATCAATTAAAGTTGGTTCTATGTGTATACTTGACATCATCGCACTCGTTTCTACATATGATCTTCTACTCAACGTGTCAGCTACCACGTTTGCTTTTCCAGGATGGTATTGAATGGTGTGGTCATAATCTTTTAACAGCTCGAGCCAACGTCGTTGCCGCATGTTGAGTTCCTTTTTGGTGAAGAAATATTTGAGGCTTTTATGGTCTAAATATATCTCCACTTTCTCCCCATATAGATAGTGCCTCCAGATTTTAAGCGGAAAATTGCGGGCGCTAACTCCAGATCATGAGAAGGATAATTCCTCTCATATTCTTTAAGTTGTCGCGAGGCATAGGCTATGACTTTCCCACGTTGCATGAGAACACATCCTAATTCTTTTGCCTGAAGCATCGCTGTAGATAACAAATCCATCCGAACCAGATGGTATTATCAGAACAAGTGCCGAAATAAGTCTCCTCTTAAGCTCTTGGAAACTCTTCTCGCATTCCTCGCTCCATACGAATTTTGTATCCTTCGAGAAAGCTAAGTTAAAAGGAGTAGCGATTCGAGAAAATCCTTCCACGAATCTCCGATAATAACCAAATAAGCCCGTAAAGCTACGTCTTGATTCTGGAAACTTGATTTGCTCTTCTAACTTTGTATTGCTTCAATCTTATTTGGGTCAATGGATACTCCGGTGTTTTGACACCACGTGCCCAAAGAATGCTACTTCCTCGAAGCCGTAACTCGCATTTCTTTAACTTGGCATATAGCTTGTTTTCACGAAGCCTTTGGAGTACCAGCTTCAAATGGTGCTCATGATCTTCACGGCTTTTGGAATATATGAGGATGTCATCAATAAAGACAACAACGAACTGATCCAAATATTCCTTGAATATCTGGTTCATCATATCCATAAAAGCCGTAGGAGCATTAGTCAATCCAAAAGACATGACTAAGAATTCATAATGCCCGTACCGAGTTCTAAAGGCACTCTTTGGAATATCCTCAGTTCTAATCTTCAGCTGATGATATCCAGAACAAAGATCAATCTTTGAAAAGAATTGTGCTCCTTGCAAATGGTCAAACAGGTCATCATACGAGGTAGCGGATACCTATTCTTGATAGTGACATGGTTTAATTCTCGATAGTCAATACAAAGTCGCATACTTCCGTCTTTCTTCTTTACAAATAAAACAGGAGCACCCCAAGGAGATGTACTAGATCTAATGAAATCGATGTCCAACAACTCCTGTAGTTGGACTTTTAACTTCTGAAGTTCAATAGGAGCCATTCGATATGGGGTTTTAGAAATGGGCTTTGTACCAGGTTCAAGATCAATAAAGAATTCAACTTCACGTTACGGGGTAGGCCGGAAGTTCTTCAGGAAATACGTCAGGAAATTTACTAACAACAGGAATATTATTTAAATCCGACGTGTCTTTATTCAAATCCATAACATGGGCTAAGAAAGCTTGACATCCGTTTTTCAATAAACGAATAGCTTTATGACTTGATATGACAGTGATTGATTTTAGTGGCTTAGTTGCTTGAATTAAATAACCTACCGTGGTTAGGAATATGAAAACTTACAACCTTACGAAAATAATCAATTTTGGCATGATGAGTAGTTAACCAATCAATCCCTAAAATCACATCAAAAGCAAGTATCTTTAAAGAGATAAGGTCAACAGGTAATGTGATGGTGCCAACTTGGATCAAACAAGATTTATAAACAATGGATGTGATGAAAGTTTCTCCTAACAGAGTCTCCACAGATAAATCAAAGTCTAATTTCTCCGGAGTTAAGTTTAAACGTTGAGCACAAGCAGGAGAGATAAATGAATGGGTAGCACCGGTATCTAGTAAGGTATAAACTTCGTAAGAATTTATGATTAGCTTACCCGTGATCACCTCGTTTGGGTTCCTCGCATTTTGACCAGTCACGACAAACGCTCTTCCAGGAACCGTTGACTTTGATTTTTCTGGGACTGCCTTTTGAGTCACCATCCCCGCTGGACTTGGTTTTGCTATCGTACAATCTCGAGCGATATGTCCTTCCTTTCCACAATTATAGCATACCTTGAACTGTTGTGGACAGTTTGAACTGATATGTCCCTCTTTCCTCATTTATATAGCATCTGACCGGTAGTCGTTCTCTCCCTTAGAACCGATTCTTCTTTGAAATCGACGTCTTTGCATTGTCATTGTTGAATCTTCTCTTTTTAAAATCACCCCCCGACTCGCTTCTTCTATTTTCATGGTCATGATTACCACTAGAGTAGTTCTGCCTTTATGCAGATTTTTCTTTCTCCTTTGGTTATCGTTGTTCGATGATTCTACCGCATCACCAGTATGATCCCGGTTGTGGTCCCCTCGGTTGAACATACTCGTTATCTCGCTTCTAATAATTGAGCCATGTTGACAACATCTGAATAGAGAGAAAATTTATGAGAAATGAGATATTGACGTATGTCGGGTTTCAAACCTCTCAGAAACATCCGCGTCATATGTTCCTCATTCTCCACCAAATAAGGTGCAAACTTGGATAACTCTGTAAACTTCGCCTCGTACTGGGACACCGTCATGTTATTTTGTTCCAATCTAATAAACTCCACTTCCTTCATATGACGAATACTTTCAGGAAATTATTTGTCATTGAACAGTTCTGAAATGTCTCCCAAGACATGCCGAGTCTTGGTACCGGATGGAGTACGTTCACGATTCCCACCAAGATGTCCTTCATTACGGAACATAAAGGTGGCGAATGGAACCTTCAGTTCCTCCGTATCCCAAGACATCGAATATCTTGGTAATTTGTTTGACCCATGTTTACGCTTTAATCGGATCCGACTTTCCCTGCAGTTCGTGGTCCCAACTCTTTGAATCGCTTCATGTGTGTGACAAACCGTATGCGTTATTATCATTTCCACCGTATTTTGTGCATGAGTCTCCTCGTTCGATTTTGCATGAACTGCAAAAAGCTTCTAAACATTTTGTCGTTCATCGTCTGATCAATGGTGTTGTTTACAGGAAGAACATTGCCAGCCTGTTGCACGTTCTCCTCGTTGGTGAGTAAAGGAGTCTCCAAGGTCTCATTTACTCCACTATTAACATTCTCAGTCGACATTCTCAGTCGACATTCTCAAATACTGCCATAAAACAAGGGTTAATTAAAGAAATCAACATATCACATAATATCCCTACTGACCAACCAACAAATAAGCTTAGCTAAGACACACTAGCGAAGGTTTTACTCGTCTCTCCCCTCCTAGTTTTATTCCCCGATCTCCGCCAGAGATCATATCCTTAAGCTCTGATACCAACTGTGACGCCCCCAAAATAAGTATACAACACCCATTCTGAGTCGTCAATAACATGGTACAGAAACAACTACAACTTTATTTATACAACATAAAAATTATGAGTTTAAATACAAATATTGTCTTCTAGACAATATCAACACTCAAATAAGTCCTCATTACAATTATTGATATATTATTTTACAAAAATGGTGAGGACTACTAAAACAACTTTCTAAAACTTTCATTCCATACCCCGCTAAAACTCGTTACATTCTCGCCTCCTGAGAAGAAAAATGGAACAAAAAGGAAAAGGGTGAGCTCAACTAGCCCAGTAAAGAATATTATGACTAAGATAATATAGAACAAATTATCGTTAGTCTTCAATAGGGAAAATCAGATAAAATACAATAGACAACAAGTTTCAGATCAATATTCGCAGCGAAAAATAATAATTCATAGATGAGTTACGTAGAGAATGAAATCTACTATAATCTATGAATTTAAAAGTCCATCATCATTATTTTATCCCTGTAACATCAATCAATATTCATCTTGAATCAAATATTCATCTTTGCACTACAGGCCAAAGATATTCATCAGTTAGTCATGTTCATCTCAACACCTGTTCATCTTTGCACTACGGGCCAAAGATATTCATTAGAAAATCATTAATCTTTGCACTACAGGCCAAAGATATTCAATAAAATCATCATTTAGGACTGAGGATGATGAAAAATATTTTAAAGAAAACGAATCCAGTGAAACAAAAAAACAAATATTAAGGATTAAGTACTTTAAACAATCCGAAGTTCAAAATACTTCATAAATAATCATAGTGGAGCAAAATTCAAGAATGATCAAAACATGGATACAATCAAAGCTAATATCCATAATAGATATTTTGGACAAAAACAAATTTTAATTTTTTTTAATAGTCTTGCGTGATAAATGAATAAGATCAGATATGTGAATAGTGTCGATACGTGAATAAGAACCCCGACACTAAAAGATAAGAATTTCACAAGAAAAATACTATCAATATTCCGGCATAATGATATTGGAAGAAATAATACCATTTTTATAAAATACTATATCAATAATTATAATGAGGACTTATTTGAGTGTTGATATTGTCTAAAAGACAATATTTATATTTAAACTCACGCTTTTATGTTGTATAAATAAAGTTGTAGTTGTTTACATGCACATGTTATTGACGACTCGAAATGGGTGTTGTATACCTATTTTGGGGCGTCACACAAGTTCCCATTCCACCTTATCACGGTGTTCCTCTCACCATACGGTATTCCTACTGGTCTTCAGACACTGACCGACTGTTAGCCTTGTCCCTCATGTTTCTAAGCCGTGAAGTCGGGGTTTTGGTGTTGGGCGTGGCAAAGTGTTAAGGCGCTCCCATAGGCGAATATCCGCCACACCAAAGAAGGCTCATGACAGACCCAATTGGAAATATTGGGTCTAATTTGATTTTCTGCTTTGGAGAGTCCAAGTAGCTTGACCCTCCGCTTCGGTGGTCCATTATCGCAACTTTGGATATGTTTCTAATGTAAGTTGTCATGGCCCCATTCTCTGCATAATTGGAACTATAGTGGAACTTGCACTTCTTTCTTTTGGATAGTGAATTTGAGATGCATATATGGATAGTTTGTTATATATTGTGGATGTAGTAGTGTGAAACTGTAAACGAATGGTATTTATTGGGATGTATTTTGAATGGTTGATACATTTTGGCTTTAAATTTAATTGAGAATTTAGACCTTTTAGCTATATATCATGGCATTAGCATATTGCAGGTGCATTGGTAATGTAGGTGAATCACAATATTTTTTTTTTGTTTTTTTTTTAATCTACAACATTTTAAAAACATTTTGTAAATGTGCCTAAACGTTGTCTGATATACTAAACAACAACATTTTTATCCAAAAAACGTTGTGGAATCATACCTTCTACAACGTTTTTAAGCATCTACTAATTTTTGGAAAACAAATCTACAACGTTTTTTTCCTAAAAAAACGTTGTGTATTGTGTTTAACTACAACGTTTTAAAAACGTTGTGTAAGGGTGTCAAATAGACAACACCCTTAACCACGAAGTTTTTCTGACTGAAACCACAATGTTTTTTCTGCGTTGTCTATTTACTGTTTTGTAGTTGTGATAAAAAAATAAATATAAATAGTGATATGTGACTCACTTCTTTATACCCTCCTATCTTATATACTCCCTCCATTCCAAAATAAGTCATAATTTCCTTTTTAGGATGTTACAAAATAAATGTCATGTTTCTATATTATTACCTCCGTTCCTAAAAGATTGTCGTTTAAGGTTTTTGCACATGAATTAAGAAAGTATCATTTACCAAGTAAAATTTGTTTGAAATTTCATCACTACCCCTTTATGGGAAGTTGAAAATTATTAATACATGGAAGAGAATTTCTTGGGATAATGAGAGAAGGTAGGGGTAATATAGGAAAGTAAATAATTTATTCTCCTCGAAAATTTTAAACGACAAATATTTTGGAACAAATTTTTTATTCTAAAACGACAATCTTTTAGGAACGGAGGGAGTAGTAACTATTTTTTATCTTATTTGTCCACTTATACCCTCATTATCTTTTTAGTTAACTTTGTTGGAAAGTTACTTAAGAAATGGTAAAAGGTTTACATTGGAAAGTGATGTATTGTTATAGCACTTTCTCTCTCATATTATAGAGAGCAAATCCTCTGTCCCCAAATTCCATGTCCCCCTTGTGTCCCCTCACTTAAATTTTGACACATGTCTTTTTATTTAATTTTAGAATTAATTAGTATTAAGTAAGAGACTAGTTGTCAAAATTGAAGTAGAGAGACACAAGGGGACAGAGAATTTGGGGATAGAGGATCTGCTCTCCATATTATAAGCATAACATGTCTTCTATTAATTAAATGATTCTCTAACCTCTTTAATTCTCTATTCATTCTAGTTTTTAGTACTTTCTTCTGCATTCACCATGTAAATTTTACCGGTCATAATTTTGTTAGGATGTTATAGAAGAATATAAAGAGTGTGCAAACATAGATAGAGAGAATTTTTAGAAGAATGCAGACAATTTGCATGCATGGATATATAGCTACTTTATCAACACCTCATATATGGCTTGTAACAACTTATAACTAGGGTTACAAAAGAATCGAACTGTTCGCGAACCGGTTCGGTTTGGTTCGGTTCGAGTTCGACTTGTTCGCCTAATCGAGTCGAGTTTGCACATATAGTGTTCCATTCAATTTCTCGATCGAACATGTTCACAAACCAAGTGGTTTAGTTCGTCTTTGTTCGTGAACAGTTCGAATTCGGTTCGGTAAGTTCGAGTTCAGTTCAAGAAGTTCCAGCTCGGTTCGATAAGTTCGAGATCGGTTCAAGTAGTTCGATTTCTTAATTACATGTTTAAATTGTTTATAAAATTCTAAATACAAATAATTTTTTATTTCATATTAAATTTTAAAATTTGTCTTATTAATAATTGTTAAATTTGTAGTAATTATATTTTATTACCTAAACATCTTTTTTTTTAATTGATTATAAGTAAACATTTTTATTAAATAATTAACAAATAATAATGTGTACTTCTTCACCTCTAAATTTTAATTTAATTAAAATAATTTAATATTTTTATAAAATTTTAATAATGTGTAAGGAATAAACATGTGAATGATATTCCTATTTATATATGATTTGATTATGATATATATATGAATGAATATGCAAGTATGCTTGTATTAAGAAAAGCTGTAAAGTCCTTTAATAGATAATAGAAATATATGTACAAGGACTTAGAATGAATTGATCAAATATGTTAGGTTGATCCTACATATGCAAAAACAGCTTTGTAAAGTCCTTAAAAACAAATGAAGTACAAGGACTATAAATATAGAAAGATCAAGCATGTTAGGTTGATCTTATGATGTAATAGATAGGCTTGACTGATCGTCGAGCACTGCACTTCGTGAACTGAAGTTCCAAGCCTGCTGGGCTTGAAGAGTTCTTAGTGAACTGAAGTCCCAAGGCTGCTGGCCTTATAGGAAACTTAGTGATTCAGGGTGCTGCCCTTCCTTAGTGGAAATCCTGCTAGTTGAAAGCAGAAGAGTGGAATAGGAGCTTGAGTCTCTGAACCACTTAAAATCCCTTGTGTCTTATGTACATTAACTGTTATAACTGCTATGTATGTTTTAACTGTTTACCACTGAACTAACTCTACGAACAATGTATGTATGATTATGAATATATCAATGAAGGGGATCTTTTACTTATTCCGATGTGCTTGAAAAGATTCTTATGTTTGTCATATGTTACTTAATGAGCAATACAAAATAAACCAGAAAAATTATTTGAAATTAAAGGATCTATTCAACCCCCCCCCCCTCTAGATCTATATCATTCCTCACTGAACTAACAATTGGTATCAAAGCAGGTTCTCATGCTATATTCAAAAGCTAATCGCTTTGAATCTGATCCTAGGCACAAACATTTTTTTAAACTTTAGTTTAGTAGTAAGTTACTTGTTATATGCAGATGAGCTCACACGTTGGAAATATTGTGTACAGGTAAATGTGCATATACATCTGAAACTGCTCAGATTGGTCCATACTCTCGATTGCCATATCAACAAGACCAATCATTGCTTGCAGTCAACCTTGTTGTCTGAAGACCAGGCTAGAAAGCTCAAATGACATCAACAGAAAAGAGTCAAACATCCACCAGCCTGAAGAGATGAAAAGGCCATACATACTAAGAAATGTTTTATTTAGAGAAGAAAAAAGAACCTCTCAAACATATATCTAGCCAACCAGCAGCTGGATGTAAGCCTTGTAAACTCAAGGATGTCAAAGAACTTAAAAATGTTGACACTCTTTTAGCTTGTATCTTCAAGACCACGACTAATCGATCAAGATCAATTGAGCAATCCGGTCATCGAAGCAAATGAGAAAACATGCACATCAATGCCTAAACTCAGTATATTTAAGATAAATGACTGTTAAAAAACTAACAGCAAAAAAAAGGTATAGTTCCTCGTTAACATAGATATGAACATCATATTTGCACCTTACTCATGAACTATAACAGTTTTCCTTCAAGTATTCATAATCTATCTAAAAAGGTGAAGAGAGAAAGTACACTGATGATAGAAACTCAAATGTCTATAAACTTTCTCTCCATCCAAGTTTTAGATTAAAGATGATAAATTGAAAGAGACCTGAAATGGTTTTAAGAGCCTCACAAGTCGATTGAATGTGAAGAAATCTTCGCTGATGGGTTGATGTGCTTTGTACATCCTATGGTCTAAGTATTTAATGACACACAGAGTATGATCAGATCTACAAGAGAATATTGAAGATTCATAGAAACTGATCACCTCCATGAATCAACCAGATGCTAATAAATCGTAGAGCTGATTCTCACTCTGTGAACATTTAAACTCTGTAATCATAACTTAGCATATGATGAAACCATCAAGAAAAAGAGTGTTTTATTAAAATGACAGATTTCTCTCATACTCACCACCATGCATCTCAAAATATTATCTAAATGAAGTATATGCATGAATACGACTGATGGTGGTCAATATGATGATTATCCAAATATATGAGGAACAGGGGTTTAGTAAACTAACCTAGTAGGACCCATTTAACCATGGGTAACAAAAATTAGAAATGTATAACCTGCAGGTACTTGGTCTATCTGACCACACTAAGGAATGCTAAAGCAAAAGACTTTAGTCAAGAAGAGTCAACCAAATAGAAAGGCTTAGGGTGTTCGTAAATAATTACGACAAAACTCCAACATGTCAAAGCACATCGCCTTGAAGACTTCTTTGAGCTAACTTAAATGAAGCTCAAATGGCTGCAAACCTTTATATGAAAGCAGGCCACTCAAACCAAAGATGAAAAAGGGTCTTAGATGCTCAAGCATGCAAAACTTGTTCTCAAGAAAGCTCACATCAGAGGACTATTGAGCATCAAACATTAGGAACTTAGTACGGGAGCAGAACTCCACGAGCACAAGCTGATAAGGAAGACTACGTTCGTAGTGCTATTAAAGGATCGTAGAATGATCAACCCTGAAGATACTCATTTCTACGATATAAGAAGATTTAATGACTTCAGTTAGAAGAAGATATGCAGGGATGCTTCCTTATGTGAATAAGGAAAAAGGAAATACACCTCACTAAAAAGACAACATGGGGGAACAGTGATCTGTTAAGGAACAACAGTACTGAAATGTTTTATGAAGTAATGTACCAGCTACAGAGTCCCAAAACTTTGTGGCTGATGAACCAAATGAAGATCCATAGTCAGTAGGAACGTCTCAAAATGTACTATTGATAACCTATCAGCCACCCAATTCAAAATCGTGGAATGCCTACAATTAAACATCTGATCATAGTGTAAGAGCAGGAGGACACCACAATTACAGCAAATGCAATTGTCTAAAGTTGGTAGAGGACCTCACCACCAGAAAAGGTCAAATGAGATATCAGTGTAAATCACTTCTAAAGTATTTCATCTGGAAAACGCCTCAGGGACAAACCTAACCCTTAGCTCACTCTAAGAGGTTGGCCCTTCCAAGTCTACCTTAACCTAGAAGAATTGCTTAATCAAGTTCATCTCAAGGACCAAGTTAGTCAACGATCAAAGAGTAGAGGTTGAAGAGAACTCCACGATCGTAGTGCAACCTCAGCGATCGTACAAGCAGACTCGACGATCGCAGTCCTACCAGAGGATACTCTAGCTCATGAGGAGCTCGGAAGAACTGGACAATTGCCCAACCATTCAGATTGTGAGGAGATAAGTTCGAATGCTGGTTGGAAAGATGTCCTGCTGAAGAAAAGTGCCCAAGCCTTCATAAAGTACATCAGTGGTTGAGTTATGCAGTTTCAATGTGAGGAGAAATGTCAAACCATCCACTGCAGAATCTCTCAAAAGTTGATCATTGAATTCACAAAGGAAAACGTTGAGTCCATAGCTGTTTTATCATGTTACTCTACGAACTCAAGATGTCAACAGTCAATCCACGTCAATCAAACGTCTACTTTTCTAAAAGAGACATCTAACTGACAAGTTAATGGGGAGTTACAGCTAGTTATTGGGCATTGTGCAACCAATGACTGGTTGACACATCACAGAGTATGCAGAGTCAGAAGGAACTGTCATAAAGATAAATTCAAAATCTGCAAACAGTTACCCTAACCTATCTAATCCATCTCCCTCCCATTTTTAAACCCTAGAATTCTCTTCGAAGCCAAACCACTCAAATTTCCAGAGTCCAAATCACAATCAGCCATACTCCATAAATCTCCCTGAATCAATATCCATAAATTCCTCGAATCATTCAAATGGAAGATTGGCGAGTAATCATTGGCATTCAGCTCGGAACCAAGTCATTTGAGAAATCCGAAAAGAAGTTCAGAGACATTCTTGAACTTGTGAAGAAAATTTGGATTCTCGAGAATGTCTTGAGGCAAGCACTTTCGAGTATACAATCGAATCGTTAAGGAATTCTACTCAAATGCATCCATAAATGCTGGATCTCTTTCAACCAAGGTTAAAGGTCAGTCTCTAAAACTGAAATCAGCCGATATCAATCAATGCTTAGGTTTTCCTGACCTAGGACTGAAAAACCTTGATGAGATTGACACTGAGAAAGCAAAGGAGATTATGGGGTACCAAAGAAAACCTAGTCTAAAGGACATGAAGAAAAAGGAGTTTCCAGAGGAATTTGAGTTCCTTGCTGAGATAGTAGGCAAATGTATACTATCAAAAGATCTCGCATACGACAATCGTGCTTTCGATCAAAAACTAAAGATTATGTCTGCAATAGTTCTGAAGAAACGAATAAACTTTGGAGCTATCCAGTTCGATCAAATCTCAAAATGGGTGGAAAAGGCTGAGTTGAAGAAGTCTACGGAAAAATCACTTACAAAGGTGTTTCACGGAAGACTGCTGAGTATTGTGATGAAGAAAAGGCTGGGAGGCAAGATCAAGGATGATGAGGGAGAACCCTTGAATGTTCACAAAGTAATGTCTCCACAACTGTTCATAAATTGGAAGAAAACCCCAAAGGAGAATAGAAGGTTAACCACAGCAGGAAGCAGCAGAAAGAACTCTGCAAAGAATAGAAAAGCAAAGGAGGTGGAAAGCTCTGAGTCTGATGACTCTGCATCAGTTGTTGTCACATCAGCAAAGAAGAAACCTAAGAGTGTGAAGAATGCAAAGGTTTCATTAAGCCATGTCTCCACTGACAAAAAGAAATAAAGAGCAGAAAAGAAACCAGAATCAACTGCTGAAAACCCAAAAAGAAGGAGTAACAGACTACTCCAAGAACCACCCAAGAAAAGAGCAAAGGTGGTAAACAAACCAGCCCCAGTTCCCCAAGAAAGTCCATCCAACAAAGAAGAACATGAAGAGTCTAAAGATGAGAAGGGAACTGAAAGTTCAAAGATTGAATCCTCAAGAAGCAAGTTCAACAATGAGGAAGAAGTTGAATCTATGAAAGAAAGAGCCAAAGTTGATGATGAAGGAAAGGAATGTGAAAGTCCTAAGGAGAAGTCTCAGAGCATCCACTCTGATGATGAAGAAAGGCTGCAGGTTGACACAACAATATCCTCTACAGCAAACGCTCTAACAAACTCAAAAGATGTAAAGTCTGAGGAAGAAAAACATACCCCTACTGTTGCTGAACATCAAGCTAGCCTGTCTGGTAATATAAATAATAATGATTTTGAAGAAGAAGGATATGCCCCCACCAATACTGAAAATCAAGAAAGCTTGTCTGATAATCTAAGGCCTCAGAGTTTGAAGGAGAAGAAGAATCTGACTCTCCCATAGCTGAACCTCCAAGGAGAAGGAAGAGCTACAGACTACTGGCTAAATTTGCCTCTAACAAGAAAAGTGATCACTCTACTGTAGTTATTGAAGTAAGTGATGATGAATCCGAGGAAGAAAGTGTTGAAGATGGAACTAGTGATGAAGAAAATGAATCCAAGGAAAATACTACTGAAGAAGGTTCTGAAAATAAAATTCTACAAGAAGACTACACTGATGAATCTGATGAAGGAATTTAGCAAGATTCTGGATCAAAAAGGTAAGAAATAGAGAAAGATTCTAATTATGCACCTCAGGAATCAGAGGAACCAAAATACTATCTTGTTCTCTCTCCAGCAAGAATTAGCAGAAGAATAGTAGTAGAAGTCCTTGATGAACCACCAGCTGAACCAGCAGCAAGATGGATAAATCATGGTTATGAACAACTTCGAGTTGTGAGAATGACTACAGATGAAGTGCTTCATAACTAGAAGAATATGGAGTTAGATTGCACAATTATACTATAAAATTCTGAAGATCTTCTGATGAGGTGGTTCTTCTCATGGATGTCATGGTTAAAGGCACATATTGAGAGAGATGAGAGTTACTTCAGCTGGTGCTACTCTAAGTTTCCAAATTTGGAACTTGTGTCACAAAACTTCCCAAGGGTAAAGAAGTTTGCAACCATGATGATCAACGATCAGCCCCACTACAAAGTCTATCGACATGCTGAAAGTTAATATATTCCTTATGATCGTAGAGTGGACTCTGATGGAAAAAAGAATATGGCCAAGACACTGATCGTAGAGTATGTTCACTCTACCAGTAATGATGATCAAGTCCAGAATAAGATGTCTCCTTCTACTCAAGCACTGTTGACAAACATTTCTTCATCCTCTAATAGCGATTGGTACTCAAAGATCTTTCAGATTGTCAACACTTTTGAAAATCTGTCCAAGGACGAAAATCGTAGAGTCCAATCCAGTGCTCAACAAGAAGTTGTTCAATCAGATGACCAAATTCCTATGGAGCAGGAGCTGTTGAAGAATTCTGCTGAGCTGGTTGAGAAATTATATCTAATCAATGAGGAGTCAAAGATGGTGATGACCGCAACAGGAGATCATCCAGTTCAAGACAAACTCCAAGCAACGATGGCTGATGTATCTCTTAAAATTAAAGAGAGAGATCACATCTATCTGAAGGCCCTACATGATCAAAAGGCTAAAGCTCTACGAACGCAAAAGGAAAATGAAGAACAATTCCAAGCCCTCTCTGACAAGATTAACAACATGAATCAGTCCTTCTCTATGCAACTTGAGTTAAGCCAACAAGAACTCAAAATTGAAGTCGGTAACTCCTCTTATCTAATAGAGCAGTTTATGTCCAACATGGAACAGTTCTCTCAAGTGATTAATGACAAAAAGGGAGAGAAAAAGAGGCATAGAAAAAGGCAAGGTAAGAGGCATTCAACAAAAGGAAAGGAGAGCAGGAGCAAACAAGAAAGGAAGACAAAGAAGAAGAAATCAGAAAAAGAAGATGGTTCATCATCTGAGGGGGAGCCAAAGGATGATGAGCCTAAGGCTGAGGGGGAGCCAGAAGAAGAAAAAGAGAAGCATACATCTGAGGGGGAGCAAACAAAAGAAATGAAGTCGACGTTCCAAGGTGAGCAGGTGCAAGAAGATCAAACGGACGAATAGCTGATCAACAGACATCCTGGAAACATACATGGAGCCAAAGAGGTACATCTCTAACTAGTTAGGTATGTTCTGGATCCAGGATATAAAATGTCATAGTGTATTAAATTCCATATTATTATAAATGACATTTATGATTATCTGTTTAGAAATACAGCAGCTCAATGTATATAAGATTCATTCATGACATGCATATGCACTTATTGTTTTTGTCATAATAAAATAGGGGAAGATTGTAAGGAATAAACATATGAATGATATTCCTATTTATATATGATTTGATTCTGATATATATATATATATATATATATATATATATATATATATATATGAATGAATATGCTAGTATGCTTGTATTAAGAAAAGCTATAAAGTTCTTTGATAGATAATAGAAACATATGTACAAGGACTTAGAATGAATTGATCAAATATGTTAGGTTGATCCTACATATGCAAAAACAGCTTTGTAAAGTCCTTAAAAAGAAATAATGTAGAAGGAATATAAATATAGAAAGATTAAGCATGTTAGGTTGATCTTATGATGTAATAGATAGGGTTGTCTGATCGTCGAGAACTGCACCAAAAATCGTAGTCTGTCAGGAGAGTCAAGGATAACTCGAGAGCTATCGAGGCAGAATCGTAGTCTGCAAGATAGTAGATCTCGAGTTCGTGAGCCGCCGGAGAGACGAGGAAGGATCGTAGTGTGTGATAGAGTAGCACTTCCTCGGGCCGTAGTCTCTTGAGGAAGTCATGTTCGGAATCGTGAGAGACAACGCTTGCCTACGAGCCATTGAGGCACTCTTTGAAGCCAAGTCAAGAATCGTAAACTACACTTTGAGTCATAGAGTCTATTGATGTCGAAGCCAAGTCAAGAATCGTAGACTACACTCAGAGTCGTAGAGTCTACTGATCATATCGAGGAGAGATCGTGGTCGAGCAAGATCGGATGAAGACAACAAGCCTGTGACAAAAATCGTAGAGTGACAAGATCTCGATCTCGAGTCGTGTGTGTCTGCAGACAATGAAATTTGAATCGAAGAGTGTAGAACTGAGACTTTAATAAATGTGCTCACAACGCCAAGGCAGAATCGTAGACCTAATATAATTCTCAACAAATGTGCACTCCCTGAATATCCAAATGAATGAAGCCTCTAGCTGATACTACAAAGATACATCTCACCTAAAGGAAGCCAGAGAGCACTCAACAGATGGCATGTAAGCTATTAGAAGATCTAAGCATCAACCCAATCAGCATCCAGATTGAGTTGTGAAGCCAGTCAAGATAAAGTCTTCCACAAGAAGATCATTAGAAGACTTCAGTAGTTGACAAAGGAAAGTCAGCTTCTGTTGTAGCTGTCAAGTGGAAAAATGATAACGATCTTGAAAGTAACCAGGATCATAGTGTATGCCAAACAAAGAAGGAACTGATGGAGTACACACTTAGATACTGGTCAGCCTCTGAAGAACAAGGCTAAAGTGATTAAGCATTGGGTCAGTCCATTGATGATAAGTGAACGGGAGATCACAAGGAGAAAGCGAGCTGGACACGCCATAAATCTGAAGTGTCTTGTTATTCAGAAGGGGTCTGAACAAAGAATCAAGCCATGAGTATCTGAGAATAATCGAGGCAAACAGAAGTGATGAAGCACTGCACAAAAGAAGAGAGAGGTGTTCTACATTGAAGATCAAGTGAACACTCTCTAAGATCGTAGTGTTGACTCTACATGTCAATGCGACACTACGATCAGGTCCAAGGAGAAGTGCATCAAAAATCATAGAGTTCGAACAACTGAGGATTGAAGCATTGGCAACGGTTCAATCTGAAGAATGGCATTCAAACAAAAGCTCATTGAGAGCATCGATGCAAGGACAACCTCTGATCGAGAAATCAGAAGGGTGAAATAAAGTCGTCGACCTTCCCAAGATATCAAAGTGACATATCTGACATGGTAGGTGAAATAACAGACTGCAGTGTCAGGAAGTCAGAAAAAGATGTCATGTCACATCTGCAGTCTACACCAAATAACTCGAGATCTGCGAGGCAATTTGAATAGCTTTCAATGGCTACTTTCCAATGGGAAGATTGGGAAGTAGTATAAATAAACAGAGCTTCAAAGATCAAGAGTCGTTGATGATTGTCATGTTGCAGAATCATTGAGTTGGTGAATGCTACAGTTGACTCTACGAGTTCCACCAAAGATCAACAGAACAAGTCTCAATGTGAAGAAGACTACCAAGGTGGAAGTGAAGCGACTTTGAAGAAGAACTCAAATGATCAAAGCTTCACTCAACAAAGATGAGAATGCCACTAAAGATGGCGACCAAGTTGAGAGCCAAGAAGGCCAAGAAGATAGCATTCAAAAAGTGGTATTTGAGTACAAAGAAGATCAAGAGAGCCACTCTCTACGAATCACCATGAACCAAAAAGTTGAAAATCCCGAACAAGTGCGTAACCATATATGCAAAGTATTTAAGAAGGGTTCAGGGATTGCTAAGTGCCAGACTAAGTCTACTAAAAGCACAGAGACTTAGCAAACCTAGATGGTGATGGTGCAAAGTTGATACCAGATGAAGATGAGCAGAAAAGAGTGAAGATCACCACACTGAAAGAAAGATGTGGTCCGCACTCGAGCGAGAATGCATAGAGGACCACACCAAGTCGCTAAAGTACAAAATATGTTCAGAGCTTAATGACATCTTAGCAGCTCAGCACCAACAACAACAACAACTACAACAACAAGAAGCTAGGGCCTGAGGGGTCCTTGTCCGGAGGGACTAAATGAAGTTCCAAGCATAATGGGCTTGAAGAGTTCCTAGGGAACTAGAGAAGTTCCAAGGCTGCTGGCCTTGAAGAGTTCTTAGTGAACTGAAGTCCCAAGGCTACTGGCCTTAAAGGAATCTTAGTGATTCAGGGTGCTGCCCTTCCTTAGTGGAAATCCTGCTAGTTGAAAGCAGAAGAGTGGATTAGGAGCTTGAGTCTCTGAACTACTTAAAATCCCTTGTGTCTTTTACTTTATGTCATTTACATTATGTACATTAACTGCTATAACTGCTATGTATGTTTTAACTGCTTACCACTGAACTAACTCTACGAACAATGTATGTATAATTATGAATATATCAATGAAGGGGATCTTTTATTTATTCTGATGTGCTTGAAAAGATTCTTATGTTTGTCATATGCTACTTAATGAGCAATACAAAATAAACCAGAAAAAGTATTTGAAATTGAAGGATCTATTCAACCCCCCCCCCCCTTCTAGATCTATATTGTGCCTACTGGGAACTAACATAATGATTGTTGGATTATTATAATTTACATCCCTAATAATTTAATAAATTATAACCCATGTCATAAAGCACATAAATAAAGTCATTAATCATCATGCAATGACAATTTGACATTAATTAAATAATGATACAATACAGTTGCTTACATTTAGGTGAGTTATTAAAATTGTCAAATCGAGATAAAGAATAGAGAAATCAAGTCATCAATGTATGTATCGAGAATTCAGTAATAGAGTAATAATCATTAAATTATTTACTGAATAATTTCAAAACTATAAAAACTATACATAAATTTGAAGATCGAAAATAAAAACTAGATATTTTAATTTAAAAATTATAAAAAATAAACTGAATATTAATTTAAAAAAACAACAACAAAAATATATTACTAATATTAAATTGTGAGTTTTTGATAATCATTTGTTTGTAGACTCTACTTTAAATGGTTGGACCTTGAAGAGTTGAAAGTCTTTTAGATATTAATATTTGATTGTTGATATTTGTAAATTAAGAATTTCTAAGTACTTGTTAACTTTTAAGTTTTAAGTTTTAAGTTCTAACTTCTAAGTAATCATTTATGGTTTTGGTCTTTTTGGGATGAATGATGATTACAATATTTGGTCTAATTTTTGATTGAATACTTAGACTCTTAGAGAAGACATTTTTGGTATTTATTTAACTGTTTTTTGTTTTAGAGTTCTAAGTTTGTGTTCGTGAACAAGTTTGTGTTCATGAATAAGTTTAGTGTTCGTGAAAATAGTTTGTGTTCGTGAACGTTCGCGACTTGTTCATGCATGTTTGCGAACAAGCTTATGTTCAACTTGTTCGTGAACTGTTCGCGAACATCAAACGATCCGAACTCGTACATTGTTGTTGGTTCGATCAAGTACTTACTCGAACATGTTTGAGTTTGACTAAAAATGTTCGAGTTCGACAAAGTTCAGTTCAGTTCGATTTGTTTGCAGGTCTACTTATAACCAAATGATAAAGTAGCTAGAAATACTAACGGTTTGCATAGATGGAATATTAATGTGAGAAATATGCATGTAATTAATTAGTGGGTGAATTTGGAGAGATAAATATACTTATTAGAATGTGAGAATAACAATAAAGATAATCTAGAGAACTGATTCATATGGGAATTGGGAATGAATAATTAATTTTGGGGTCATAAAAAAGTGAATGGATACTTCAATTAATAAGTAATTTAAAAGAACAATTTAGGTAAGAAAAATATTATTAATTAATGTGTCGAAATCAATTAGGAGGTTTATTTTGAAACGGAGGGAGTATCTATTTGTGCCCCTAATAAATGAACACAAACTTTATCCTATATTTGATAGTCGATACACCCTCACCCCCTTCAACTTCTCCACAAAAACTCCAAGAAAAAATGGCCATAAATGAAGTTCAGCTCTCATCTGAACCAAACTACGACAGAAAAGCAGAACTAAAAACCTTTGATGACACAAAATTCGGTGTAAAAGGACTAGTTGATTCGGGTATCGCCAACGCCAAGGTCCCTCAAATTTTTATCCCATCACCAGAAAATATAGACAAATTCATATCCAATAATCCAAACGAAACCCCATTAAGTTTCCCAATTATAGACCTTGATGGATTAGGCCTAATTCATCGCAATGACAAGATAGTTGAAAAAAAGTCCGGAGGCGTCGAGACTTGGGGATTTTTCTTGGTGATCAATCATGGTATTAAAGATAGCATTTTGGAGGATATTATGGATGGTGTACGCAGTTTTATGAAAGCAAGAAAATGAGGTGAAGAAAGAATGGTACACGCATGATGTGACGAAACCATTTGGGTATAATAGCAACTTTGATTAGATAGTGTACTGCAATAACTTAACCGAGGAGGATACCTTTTCTTGCATGATGGCTCCAAATCCTCCCGAATCCACAAGACTTGCCCAAAAACGACGTATAGGTATGTTGTAGAAAGCATGCATGCATATGTACGTCGCCCAGCTTAGACTACTATATATTTTTATTCATGTCTAGTTAAGTTCTTATAATTTTCAATCAATTTGTTAATAATGGTCCGACATTATCAACAACCTAATAAATTGATGATTAAATTATTATTTTTACAAATATATTTTGATTTAGTACTCGAAGGAAGTTATGAAACTAGGATCTTGAACTTGTTGAGAGTTATTGTCGAAGCTCTTGGTCTCCATCCAAACTACCTTAACAACATTGAATGTGGAGAGGGCTTGGTGTTCTAGGCCACTATTTTTTTTAGTGTGCCCGAACTGAAGTGACTTTAGGCACCGTGCAAACATCTTGATAATGATTTTCTTCTTCGCTGCTTCTCCAAGATCATATTGGAGGCCTCCAAGTTCTTCATCGAGAATCGGTTGGGTTGATGTACCCCAATCCTAGAGCTCTAGTTGTCAACATTGGAGATGTTTTACAAGCAAGTTTATATTTATTTCTTCCATTTCAAAATAAATCCTACTAATAATTAATAAGGTTACCTTTATTATATATATATATATATATATATATATATATCACTACAAGAAAAAGATTTATCGGCATGATCATGGATGGTCGTAGATACCCATCAATGATCACCAAGACAAATTCAGTCATTGGGATGCATCATCACCACAATTACAATTAAGAACATATATCTGCGGAATCGATATTAGTGACCGAAATGACAAATCCGATTATTAAAGCTTAACAAGATGGTCGAGGCCAAAAGCGGCGTGGTCCACGCGTGGCGGCGACGGATCACGATCGTGATAGCCTCAAATATGTAAATCGTCACTAATAACGATAAAAAAATAAAAAACAGATTTTTATTGTTTTGCAGAATTACCAAAAACCTATACCTGCTTTATCCCAACAACAACATACACAATAATATAAACATCCATCGTCCACCAACACATGCACGTGTTTAAGTAACATTTGAATAAATATAATAACATTTCAAAACTTGTTTAAGTAACATACAAACATCCAAAGAATGAATATACAAGTACAAGTTTATACTATAACTACAAAACTAATCTAAAGTAGGTACGTCAAGCATCATCACCTCCTTGATCACCGTGTAATTAACAAAATAATAAAACAAGTTACAAATATATACTAACTATGTTAATATTGGTATATTACGATAATATATACAATAAATTAATTTTATACCTCGTTGTCATCCCCGTGTTGTGATGTTGTGCTTTGTCGCTCTCTTCTTGACTAACTCCTCAAAGACTTAGAGCCCCCAGATGCCCGCCCAGTATCTTGAGAAGATCGCGATCTCAACATATAGCTCTCTCACGATCGGTAGAGTATGAGCAATTTGGATGGCTCGATGGCTAATGTAGATTGGGTAGAAAGAAGCGACTGAGCCCTTTGAAGGATGGGCGTCGTCGTTATCCTTGACCTTTAATGTAGTTCTTCTTCACAATGACGCGTCCTCTCCCACAACTCTTGATCAATAGGCGAGCGTGGAGTGCCTTGAGGATAGCGCTCATTCAATAAACACTTATAAGTATCTTGTCATCATGTTAACAATTAAATTAATTTATAAAGCATTAAAGATCAAGTTGTTAAAATTTATTATTCGCTATCTGGATAGCCTCGGTGGCGGAACCATCACGGTGGCCCGTACATCCGACCCGATGGATAGGGTGACCTTGAGATCGAGACTCTATACAAAAAATAGCATAATATTACTAAGTAAAAATGTGATATATTTCCTACAATTCATGATTGTAAGCATATTAAAACTTGTAATACTACCGCCCTTGTATGTCCCTTTAGCCTTTTCGCCATCGGGTACACCCGAGGATCTGTTGGTGGCGGTAGTCTTTCGTCTTTTCACCCAGCTCTCAGCTCTCCATTGGGCACACATCTCAGCCCATATGGCCTGGGTGCACCACCAGGGGCTATGCTCGTGCATGTAATCTTCTCCCTAGCCTGGATGGTCGATCTCGGCATTGTGAAGGGCCTTTTGTCTTTCTTTATTCAAATTATCTTTGGTGCGGACCAAGCACTTACACATGAAAATAATGTCTATATCATTTGAAACCTCTCGCGTCCTCCCATCTATCCGTTTACGCAAATAAAACAACAATAATAACATTACTAAATAATTATCCTTTGAATATTATATTAATATTATACATCATAATTAAAAAAACATACCTAAAATTACGCCCAAACAAAGATCCTTATAGGGCGATAGGTGTCTTTGCTTACGTAATCACACAATGAGGCCAATTACAGTAAACACAATTTGTGATATGCACTTGACGATTTTATTATCTGAAAAATCACTATAATATACAACATCAATTTGTATATATTAAAGCAATTTACATCTAAGTTATAATACTTATGAACATTTTTCAAACTTATACTTATAATACTTTAAAAAAATTCACCAGAGTCTCCCCTACAATATGGACTAGCCACATGCACGACGGCATGCATATATGGACATTTCTAGGCACCTAAGACACAAACCAATATAATATCAATCAAAACATTACCAATATACAATAAATGGAATCTTAAATGCTTATATAAATTGATATATGCGGGACGTACGTGCTATTCGGAGGAGGGCGAATCTGAATAAGAATCCGATCATTCGGATTAGTAAGGGCCTTGGGCACATGATTAGGCCCCCTACCCAAGCCGCGCTTTTTCTGCGCTGCTTCAGAAGCCATCTGTATATTACAAATTTTAAGATGTTATTATGAGTCATATTTGATTACATGTATATATGACAATAAACATGACAGTGATATAAACATGTATATATATGAATATAAAATGACAATAAACAAAAGTTGTATTTAAATAGTTTAGTACATAAACATGATGATATAAACATGTATATATATGAATATAAAATGACAATAAACAAAAGTTGCATTTAAATAGTTTAGTACATAAACATGACAGTGATATAAACATGTATATATATGAATATAAAATGACAATAAACAAAAGTTGCATTTAAATAGTTTAGTACATAAACATGACAATGATATAAACATGTATATATGAATATAAAATGACAATAAACAAAATTTGCATTTAAATAGTTTAGTACATAAACATGACAATGATATAAAAAACATGTAATGCTAAACATACATTTCATTTGTTCAAGTGTCAATGTCTGATTCAGAATCATCTTGTATACGTGTTGTAGATTCATAACCATCATCTTGATTAGATTAATGTCGATTCGATCGATAACTCTTTCTCCTCGGTATCAATGTCATCGACACAAGTATTGACTCGGGGATCTAATTCATGTGGTTCATCTCCACCATCTAACCGGATTACTTCATTGTCGTCCTCCACATTTATTATAGTTTGACTATGAAGCATCTGCTTTCTTAGTAAATCTCCCCATCAACTAATTCTACTACACGACTACGCTACGGGAGTATGAATTACAACTTGCCAATCAGGCGGTCTATCCCTTTTCTAACAAGACTAGGAGTGTAGTATACTTGTACTATTTGAGTTGGTAAAACAAATGGTTCGTTGGAGTCTGCAGAGACCTATGGAGTCAATATCGGCGATTCCATATGCGTCGACATGTATCCCTTTTACGAATTAAACCAACGGCACTTGAACAAGTGAATATGACCCCGTCGTGTGCCTTATGCGACAACTCTACGATTTCCTCCAACTCCCCATAAAAGGCACGACCAAGCTCATTGTAATAATCTCCTTGGACACACACTCCGAGTTCGTTGTTCTTTTACTGCGCCCATATGCCTTTGTGTGAAATTCACAACCATTTATTTTATAACTATTACGGTGTGACTTGGTCCTGTCACGGTCCCATAGCTAGGACTTGTACATTAAAGTGGAATCGTTGATCCCTCGATCAAAGCCTACAAAAACTCCATCTTATTAAATAAAGTCATAGTTAACATAGAGTATATATATATATATATATATATATATATATATATATATATATATATATATATATATACTACGTCTTAAAAATTGAACTTACTTTGTCTTTTAGCCAAAGTGCAAATTTTTATCTCGATTGATTTGAATATCTTTATCGATTATCTTTGGGATGTTTCACTTTTAACTTCGTCATCGTACAATCTATACCATGTTATAAACATTAACATATTGGAATAAATTTTCAACTTAAAAGATAAATTATCAAGTTTACATGTGTACCTCACAAATTAAATCAATCTCCTCCATGATTGAGAAGAATGTAAGTATATGCGACATGTAATTCTTGCTTCGAGAGAGGAATATCGCTTCCCTTTTCCATAACCGCGACCCAATAGACCAAATCTGAGAGAGCCGACCATTTAGTTCAACATTTCCCCATCATCATGTCTCGATACTCGATTGGCCTTTGTCGAAGACTTACGTCCAGGAAAATAGTGCGAGACAAACGTAGATATCTCATCGAAAACTGTATGCCTCACATATCGACCCCTCGACATAAGTTCTATTCTTCACCTTCCTCTTAAGGTTTCCCATCACCCTCTCGAAAGGGTACATCCATCTATATTGAATTGGACCCCAACCACGAGCTTCATAGGGAAGATGAATTTGCAAATGCTCCGTGGAGTCAAAAAAATCGGTGGGAATATTTTTCCGGTTTACACGTGATCTCTATGATGTTCTTCTCAAAATGCGGACATGTCTTCTCATTTAATGATTTTGAACATAAGTCTTTGAAGAAATGTCTAAGATCCGTCAAAGCATCCCATATTGGTTTATCAAGCGGATCCCGAAATCTTTATAGGCATGAGTCTCTCCATGAACACATGGCGGTCGTGACTCTTCATCCTTTGCAATTTCCCACCCGTAACACACCTTGCAATATTTGGCGCATATCCATCCGGTAGTTTGGAGACTTAACCCATGTGCACACATCTTGAACTTGCTTTTTGGACAATGTGTACCTTGCGTGCGGTTTGACAATCTTACCATTAGGAGATTCATAAAGTTCTAATCCGGGATGCTTACAAATATCTTTCATGTCCAAACGCGTGCCTTATCATTGTCTTTTGTCTTCCCATAACATTCATCACGATGTTAAACACATTGTCAAACACATTCTTCTCAATATGCATCACATCTAGATTATAATGAATCAAATTTATAGACCAATAAAGGCGGTTCCCAAAAGATGCTTCTCCGAACCCGTTATGAGATTCACGAAACCCATTGATTATGTTTGTGGCATCAACCTTACCAAATAGGATAACCTAACAATCTCATCACACGATCTCTCATCTCCGTTCCCGACCAATCACGGTGCGAGGCATATCATTGTCTACTTTCCCTTTCTGAAGTGTTCTCTATTTCTTGAAGCGGGTGATCTACTAGGTAAGCCGAAGCGATGACGATCAAACCAACAAGGCTTTCGACCTTTTGATAGATTAAACGACTTGGTATGCTCCATACAATACGGACAAGCCCACTTCCGTGTGTACTCCATCCAACTAACATACCATAAGTTTGGAAGTCACTTATAGTCCACATAACCGCCTGCCCTAAGGTTAAAATTTATTTTCGTTGCAACATCCCAAGTCACATGCTCCATCCTCCCACAATACCTTCAACTCGTCTATAAGAGGTCTCAAGTAAACATCTCGAAGTTCTTTCCGGGACTCTTGGACCGAGAACCACGAGTGAAAAAGAAACAAGTATAGTTGTTTCATACACATCCAGGAGCCAAGTTATGCGGAGTAACAATCACGAGGCCAACATGAGTCTGCGAGCAATTTGAGTGGCCAAGCGGTTGAAACCATCCGTGGACAATCCAAGCCTCACATTTCTAGGTTCCAATGCAAATCCGGGATGTGCTAAGTTGAAATCTTTCCAAGCACCTTTGCCATCTGCGGGATGATTTAGTTCTCCATCTTTAGTTTGGAGATTTAGCATTCCAACTCATATGTTAAATTTGTTCTTGAAGACATGTACAATCTTTTTAGCCGATGTGTTATTGGAAAATACCTTAGAATCTTAAGCGGTATACTTGATTTTTTGTAGTCACACCCTCTTTATTAGGCCTAAATCGATCATGACTGCAAAAAGTGCACCTTGTCATCTGTTCATTTTCCTTATAAAACAACATGCAATCGTTGGGATATGCATCGATCTTTTGGTATCCAAGACCCAACTTCTTCACCATTTTCTTACAAAAGTAATAGTTACCGGTAATTTCTCACCGTCAGGCAACATACTCTTAATGGCCTTCAAGGGCGACTCAAAACACTCATGGCTCATGTTGTGATCGACCTTGATGTTAAGTAATGTCGCCATCTTGCTGCGAACAATGTAGTGTGTTTGGTGCAACCATGCCACAATGGCTCGTTACCCTCGTCTAACAACTTAAAGAAGTCTTTGGCATCGAAATTCATAGGTTGCTCTCTGCCTTGTACCCAATCAAAATCTGCCTGCAATATCATGAACCATTTCATTCATACGATGAGTACTCTTGCCCGGTTGTGTACTTGTGTGATGCCACCATCTCTTCTCTTACCATGTGCCCACTGCATTCTTACGTAATTTCTCATGAACCCGAAAACAAGTAAATGATAGTTTACCATGTCTCATCCATATAATTTATATTCTTACACTTCAAACATGGACATCGTATCTGCGACTTACCATTCATACATTAGGGTGACTATCGCATACTCCAAAACACTTGGCAACCAACTCTAAATTCAATTGTAGCACTATCTGGGCACTTGACTTTCGTCGTGCCATCCATTCTGATGCGAATAGAGGTCCATGATTCCACGGTACCTCTACTACGAAAACATTATAAATGTTAACATATGACTTGAGCATACTTGTAACCATATGACTTGAGCATACTTGTAAGCATGCATATGATTAACATTTGACATACTTGTAAACATATGACTTGAGAGCATACTTGTAATCATATGACTTGAGACTTGTAAGCATATGATTAATATTTAAGCATATTTGATGTTAACGAATGAATGCAAATTAAAGCAGTATGAGAAACTTTAAATGTTATACAACTTTTGAGTATCTTGGAGATTCATTCATATCAACTAGTGTGCTAAGGCGCCTAACATGTTTTAAGATTATACCCGTCACGGTCCCTTTCTATAATCTTTTATGTTTTGGGATAGTCCCAACTTGGTTGAGCAATTTATAGCTTCTATAACATTTTGTAGCTTTATTCTTATATACATAAGTGTTAAATACCCTTGTTAAAAAGATAAACAGTCTCTTTATTGATCATGTGTGTCTAGTTACCTTCTACTGTTACCTTTAACGGTTCCTAACACTTTACTATTTTGGCTTATGACCCCCAATAGCTTACCATGCTAACAACCAAGCTTGGCTTGGCCTGTGAGGCTTAGCTAAGCTTGGCGTGGCCTCGTGTGGCCTCATGACCCCAAGCCCACCCATCGACTCCATAGCCCTTAATAGGCTCTAGTGGATCAACAATAAGCTCGTTAATAGTATAAATGTTCGCATACTACAGAGACCAATAAAAAAAATTAGCGAGTCTCCCCTATAATATGGACTAGCCACATGCACGACAACATGTATATAAAGTCATTTCTAGGCACCCAAGACACAAACCAAGAGAAATATACAAATTCCCGATATAATAAGACCAAAACAATAACGATAAATCGATTATCGAGACTAGATAAACCAAATTACGACTCTGAAAACACACTAATAAACCAAATTACATTTCTAGATCCAATCTAGGTTTGTGTCTATCATGGGTAAATCGATGTCAAGACTAGATAAACCAATGCGATCTCTACGGGGTTTTAGGAATGGAATTTATAGGAAGATTAGCGGGGGCAGCTAGAGAATCGATACTGTTTGAAATAAAATCAAAAATAATCCTACAAAATTTGCTCTTGCAAAAGCGAGAATAGAAACTAAAAGTTTAGGGAAATACGTGTCGGGGCATGAAACTTAATTTCTACGAAATAGTAAATGGGAGATAAATGTTACTATTCCTATATATATCAAATATACACATTATACCTAAACATGCATAAACAAACCAAAAATTGATACATTCTTTTCTGTTCATACATTACATATCAAACTCAAATTTATACAAATTAAAACTTAATTGTAGAATATGTATTTGCACAAATCAAACACTAATTGCAGTATATAATACAGTAAATATCAAATCCAAATTTCTAACATATCAAACCCAAATTGAATTCAGCCTCGATTAATATATAACAAATTAAACCCTAGATTAAATTTCAAAACTCAAATTGAACACTAATTCATTCGAGGATTCATCATTTTTATAACAAAATATATTAAAACCCTAAATTAAACACAAATTCCAGCATATTAAACAAACAAATTAAACCCAAAATCAGTTTACCGGCGTGGTGCAGTGGTGGTGCGGCAGTGGTGAAGCGGTGGTGCAGCAGTGGTCTCCTCTCTTCCCCCTACTCCCTCTTCTCCCTCGTCTGTATCTCCCTCTCTTTTTTTTCTTCTCTATGCTGATATCGCGAACCTGAGTCTGTTTAAGGTTTTGAGAATCAGTGACCGTCTTCCGCGACCGCATGCGGTCGCTGATTTTTAATGATGTGGACATATCAGCGACCGCATGCGGTCGCGGATAAAGTTTAGTCGCAAAAAAAACGCGTCAGGGTTTCCCACCAAATTTTTGAAAAGAAAATTCATCTTAGCGATCGATCAATGACATGATCACGATAGAAACTAATGACTAGAATTCATCTCGATCATGAGATAATTGGTGCCGCTACTAATATTATCGATGACCGGAAATGCGGTTCTTGATATTATTGGTCATGATAAACTTTTTTTGTAGTATATATATATATATATATATATATATATATATATATATATATATATATATATATATCCAGGTAAAAGCTCCGATTTCAAGACTAAATGTACCTGTGCAAAAGGTTGTACTTGTAAGACCTAGAACTTTAGCAGCTCAAACAAGGTACAGATCTCTTTATACCACTTCCTTATTCCCATGTTGCTAAACTCCTATAAGAGCCATTTTCTGCCTTAGAATTGCTACTTTTATCTTAAAGATAAACTCCAGTAAAATGGGGCAGTTGGAGTGTTATTAAAGACTATATCCGTTCTAAAATTAAAGATACATTTTATTTGTTAGTTTGTTCCAATTAAAATCTGAGATTTATTTCTATTTTTAAATAATATAAAGTTCCTAACATGTCATCATTATATATGAGGTAGATTGAGGATTACCCTCCATGCCACTACTACAGTTTTAGCAAATATAAGGAATGTGTTTGGACAAATAAAATTTTCCTTAGAAGTTGTAGCTTTTAAAATATATCTCGAATTTGGACTGGAAAGAGCATGTAATTTTTTATCCCTCCTTATAGCTTAATTTGCTCTACAAATTAGATTATAAAAGTCTTGGAGATGGATGAATGCGAGTGAAAGATTACCCTCCTACACGAAAGATGCGCCCTTGCATTTTCTGGAAGCAAGAATTGTGAGGTATGCGAGAATTAAGGAGGTTAAGAACTTACCAGTAACCCTGCTATGGCTGCCTAGTTCTGCTGCTGCAATTAACAGTGTCAATAGCCAAAAGAAAAGTATTTTTTTTCAAGATTCAAAAGGTAAAGTAATTTCCGCTTATGATCGTGATAATCATAAATATAAACTAATTGAAGCAATGCCAAATTTCTAGTGCAAGCAAATATGGGGCTAATGTTGTTTATAGGTACTTAGTGAGTTAGCATACAAGTTATGTTTCGGGTTTAATTCTTGTGTCTTTGCTCTAAAGTTCTTGTTGATCGACAATCTATCTTAATTAGTGCATGGTTTCAACCTAATCACGGTCTATGTTTTTAGAGTTTGTGCTTTATTTTACATTTCCGTTCCAGCCATCATACACAATTTTCACAATAAGTTTCAGCTACCATTAAAGTTACATTTTTAAGTTTCTACTTCTTAACGGGCTCTATAAGTTCTAATCACATATTCAAAGAGGCTCTTGAACTTGACTATATATTTGAAATTGTGACAATATCAGAGCATCAAGGTACATAGTTACTGCATTAATTAAACTGTCTAAACTTGCATCAAGCTTTCTCCCAATCTGGACAATCTCCCATATATTAAAATTAATTATGTAACCTCGATACAAATTACAAGTCAAGGTAAGCACATCTTAAGCAATCTAACATATACTTCAGTTGTTGCTTCTAATAAAGTAATAGTGGAATCAAAATTCTTAACATAGAATAAATTAATCAGCATTGGGGAGTTTTGTCTCCCCATATAAGAAAATCATATTGCGTAGAGAAGAAAATTAATGCACACAAGAGAAGAAGAAAAAGAAATAAAACTGAGCCCAATAAGCGGGAAAGAGAGATTCCTTTTGCCAAAGCAAAGCTTCTGATAGAGACCAACATATAGTTGTAGGAGCGTTTCGTTTTGCAGGAGCCAATATAGCTTAATCACTAGATGCACAAAATGGATAGGTGTTTTTCCCTGTCGAAAGTTCTATTGTTTCGTAAGACTGAACCCGAAGTAGAAAGAATGCACTTGCTAAAGAGTCTCTATATACATAAGATAGCCTTCTGAACTATATATAGTATACAAGTCCCATGCATGTTCTTTTCATGTATGTCGAAGAGATTTCATTTTCTGCCCCATGGAAAGCATAAACAGCCCTGAAATATAAATACGAGGGTCAGAAGATTCAATAGTACCAGTGAACTAATAAGCTACAGTCAAAGGGTTGGCCTTCTCGCCTATACTTGGAATATTCAGAAAATGCAACCAGATGGTGATATATCTCACTTTTAGCATATAAGTTTTGGCAATTATGGAGGAACTAAAACAGTAAATAGAATTTATTCACTATACCTTTTTTGGATCCTCATTTCCATATTGCTTTTGACGGTTTGAATAAGAAGTCTCAGTTGGCATGATGGGTACCTTTCCTGTCCCACTCTGTTTCTCCTCTCGCACTCTGTTGAATACTTGAGTGTACCCTTCAGCTGATGCAGGGTCACTTTCATCCCAATCGCCAAACTTTGGAACTGCAGGGCTGTGATCAGGCTGTCAAATCCAAATTCAAGTCAATACTCCTTCAAAATAAGTCATATCCAGAATTTATGGAGGCGTCCGTGAAAATTTGGAAAGAATAGCTATAAGACGATGTTTATCGCACTTGGGAATGCACTGACGATATTTCTCAAATAACATGCCCTAATTATAATATTTAAACAGACAATAGGGGAAGTAATCAGGGTAAAACCTAATTTGTCAAGTTTTAAGACTATTTAATAACCAAAACATTCACAACGCTACATTTTTGTTCTACATAATCCTCCATTGATTACTTAAAGAACTGAACAAGAGAGAAAACTTGGTAATTTGTAGCAGGATGTGGTTGGCTACGATTTATTATTTCACTTTTTTTAGTTTCTCAGCAATCAACCAGAGCATCTAAAGAAACATACGAAGCTACTTCATTTTTTGTTGTGACCTTATCCACACTTGTTTAACGAGCATATATAAATAAAAGTTTCTCTCAGAATTTATGCTAACATGATTAAGTGGGTTTATGAGATATGAGAATAAAGAATTACAGTTTCATCGCCTCGAGTAACTGATCTCAACCGGGATCTTCCTGGAGTGGAGGGAGCTAGGCCATCTCTACCTTCAGAAGAACCCTTTCTTTCCCATGAGGGAGAAGAAACTCCACTGCCTTTATTTCCAAGCCTTGCCTGGTGATTTGGGTGCAGTGGTGACTGTTCAATGCTACGGTCAGAGCCCACACTCTGCCTTGAAACCCTTTTAGGGCTATCAGTACTCGTGCCACTGAGACGATGATGGGGTGAGTCAACAGTGGCTTTCCTGCCAACAGCGTCATGGCGCAACCGGGGATCAGTTGGTCTCCTCACGTCACCTTCATTCCAGCTCAGCTGGCGTTCATGCCTTGCCCTTACAGTTTCTGGTCCCTTCTGGGTCTTGGATTCAGCTTCTTGTTGGAAGGAAGTAACTTGAACTGGAGGTTGGCCATCGGAATCCAGATTGTCTTTAGGATCATTTGGGTTCATCTTAGCACCAGTTCTACCCTTCCTTGCATTGTCAAAGTAAGCAGTGTAAGGAACATTCTCTTCACTTTCCCAGTTACCAAACTCTGGTACCTGCGATTGTTGCTGCAAGAACAAGGAACCGATTAATATTGAAGATGCACAAAAACACAGAAAATCAGCCTTTATCCAAAACTTATTAAATTTCACCAATCTTAGACTATGGATTGTTGATACTACAAATAAGAAATTAAGAATTAAAGGAGATGTATCACAGACAACCTATTGTTGCTGGATTAGTGAATAATATTAATGTTAGAAATCGGATGCTTTTGTGTTTTGTGCCTATACTTGTCATTGTTGAGAATCCTGCACTCATACTTCCAGTTTGTATGCAATGTCCAATACAATCTGGGCTGAAAATTTAGGATAAATTTATTTCATAGCCCTATCACTTGATGCAACTAAAATAGGAGACCACCTTAAAATAACAGCCTTCATTTTGATTTGTACTTTGAGTCAACAAGCGGACGAAATAATAGATTTACAATTAACTTTCATCTTCCAATAAGCAGCTTGGTAAGCATCAAACGATAAATTTACATAGTCCCTCTGTTTCAAATTATAAGATTTTGAAGTCAACTTAAGACACTTTCAAACTCAAAATTAGCACCTATCTAAAAAGCACTAAAGCTAACATTTATTGTTTCGTAATTTTTGATGAATTATCTCAATTTTTAGTTTAAAATTTATCAAATTTACTTTCAAAAGTCAATAACGATCTTACAATTTGGAACTGAGGTAGTATTATATTACCTTTACAACATTCTAGAGCAGCTATCACTTTAGGGTATGTCAGGAAAGTAGCTTAAAACAGAGAAGAGAATGCAAAGAAAATATTCATCAGGATTTTCGATAAGTTGTTCCCAAAATAAAATCTCATATGTCAATACTATTCAACTACAGCTACAATTTTATCTCAATTAAGGGCCAAAAACTCAGATCCCATTCATGAATACATATTGTAGATCCAAGTAGAAACCTTAAAACCAGAATTTTAAAATTTTCCACAAAATCAACAAACAATTAACACCACCAAGAATAAAATCAATCAAAATTTTCAACCCAATGCTCCAAAATAATCATGAAGAAAGCTCACAGTAAAAAAATCACATTTAAATCCCAATTCAAAATATACAAAGATTTCATCTTGTAAATCAAGAAAGTTTCCAACTTTGTAACTCAACAGATTCAAAAGCAAAAAGGGAAAAGAAGCCATCAATTATCAGCATTGTTAGTTCCAAGTAAAGATAGATCAAGAATAAGTGAAACTTACAGCCATTATTCTTCAAAAAAAGATGGCTTTTGAGCAGAACCCAAGTAAGTAGGAGGCAGAACTCTTTAGTGGGTGCAAGTTTTTTCCTTCACAAATGACAACAAAAGAAGAGGAAAATGAGGGTGACCGGTTAACTGGCGCCATCGGTGACATGGGACCAAACTTCTTTTTTCCTCTGCTTTTAGTCTCCATTTTCAAGTCTGTCATTGCACGTGGGGTTCCCGTTTTTTTTAACTTTGTGTTTTATTACCAACAAGTGCACTGGTGGAATTTCTTAAAATCGACTTATGCTGTCCATTTCTTTGGTAAGCATTATGATCTCCTCTTTATTCACATTTCATTAATTAATTATTAGAAGTTACTTTAAGATTACTTTTATATATTGAGATAAATTTAAATCATAATTATGAAAAAGTCGACCTAAATTTCATAATAATCATAAATTTTAATAATTATTATCAGCAATTAAAAAATAGAGATATTTAACCCAAAAATACTACTACGTTAACCCAAAAATAGAGATATTTGACCACCCCACCCCACCCCACCCCACCCCACTCCACTCCACTCCAAAATAAAAAAATAAAAAAAAAAGAATTATTGACTGTCATTTGATAAAAAAAAAATGATCAATTTTAGGTTTAGAAGTGTTGTGCGCATTTGAATACTACTATTCTCACTACAATAAAATAGACAAAATAATTTTATAGCATATACAAAATTATAAAAACATAAATGGATCCCTTTTTTTATTCTGAAATTTATGTTGCGTAAAATAACTATATTATTATACGATGTATTTACTATATATATTCATTATGTTGATTTTATTTATTAACCATGCCTAAAATTGATCACCATCCCATTACTAAGCTCTCATTATTCTGAGCAAGCCGAATATATAAAGGCCTCAGTATAATGTGCAACTCATGCAGTTCATTAATTAACTTTTATTTTTCAAGCCAAACCTTACAAAATCATTTTCTAAAATTCAAAATCAATATAATAATTTAAAACTACTTATAATTTGCAAATTAACTCAAAAGAGTTGAAATATATAATTAGAACATAGGGAGTAGAAGAGATCACTAATTCACAAGATTGAATGGCAGAATGAGTGAAAACATTCAAAGTTTCAAACTATTAGCAGCTCAATGCTGCCGCCGCGGCACCGCCTCATCCAACAATAAAATGATAAAAGAGATTATCAGAAGTTGCATTGCTCAACTTTCCATCTGGTCATTCTAAAGCAGACACAAGGTCAAGAAATATGTTTTTTCATTAACAGAGCAATAATGTAGTTCACAAGTACATTTCACAGGCATCTTGCAGCAAATACATGACCTATTATTGTGCTTCTAAATGTAGTAGCAGCATTTTACAGATGAAACACCCGATAAATGGATCAATATTGCATAAACAGACAATAGGGTAAAGAAAAACAATCATTAAAAGTTTTCTATCATCTTTTCCACGTAAAAGTTCCGGAAGACCTATTCATCGTATTGATCCATCCGAAATTGATGAGACCTTACAAATTCCAACAGATGTGGTGAATGGCAAATCTTTATAGCAGGCCACCAGTTCGTTGTCAGTATGAAGATCTGGTTGAATGGTTTCCCAAACCTTCTTTTTAGGGTTCAGAACCTCATCAGGCTTGCTTTCAAAGCCAGAAAACATTATTCTCTCCCCAACAGGAGCAGATTGTGGTGGATCAACCAATTCGACCTGAAATTACACCAGCATTATATATTCTAAGCAGTCGTGTTTTTTAATAACCCAAAAAGATTGCATTGATTGATGGGCAATAAGCCAACCTTGAACATGATATCTTTCTACCATCCCATGATCATATATGCATACGCCTATAAGCCCTTAACCAACCACAAAGGCATTTCCGTAAACAAAATCACCTAGTGTCTTAAATAACTAATAGTTATTTTTGCTAATCAGTTGAACAAAAATTAATATTATTATATTGTTTTCTGAATTCAATAGTAAAGCATGGTTGACGCTCAAAAAGACATGACATAATAAATGTGGTGGAATCTGTGCAAATGAAAACAAACCAGGACTATACTAAATGAGTTGGTAGTTGTTTTTACCATTGTTTAAAGAATAATGCTACATGTACCAAAGTTAGTGACCCAAATGAGCTTTTCAATACAGATTTATGGAATGACTAACCACTATGAATATAGTCAAGCAATACAATAATTACATCATTTGGGACTCTCAAATTTGGAACCCTTAAAATTATTCTTGTTTAAAAGCGTTTAATGAATTGATCACAAATACTACCCACTTGTCGTGGTCACAAAAGGGATATTTGGATGCCATGTTCAACATTCTTAAAGGGTGATAAAATGGTTCCACAACTTTGAAACCAAATACAAACCATGCAATAATGAGATGCAGTACTATTAATAGGACTGCAATGAACTAAGATTTTCATGAATAGCACGCTGCTCAGGTCAGTAGGTCTGAGCTCGAACATGTTCATTACGTAAACAAGACAACCTTGGAATCAAATTTAGGTCTTATTTATTAACATTACCTTGAACATCCTCAACTCGGCCTGGATAAGTAATAAGTTCGTCGACTTAGGGTTCAGTTCAATTTGACATATATTACAACTTTTTTTATATATCCTATTTCGTTATACAATTTTTACTTATATAATCACATATCTTAAAAGAAAAAAATTATTTATTTATAAATTATTGAAAAAAAAAAAACTTAAAACATGTTTTCTCACCTACATTTGTATTTGTAAATTATAACAATATTAATTCATTTTCATGTACTTAATTGAATGGTAAAATTAATTTGTATATTAATTATTCACTATTTTTTGTTATACTTTAGCCTAAAAAAACATCTTTTATGTATTACATAGTATTACTAACTAGAGATTAAGAAAATCTTTTATTCATTTCTGGCTTGTGGCAAGGCAACCTCAGCTCGAGCTCTTTCATTTGTATATAAATCGTGCTTAAAGGGAAATATTTCGATTCGTTTAGCCAAATTTGAACAATAGTGAGCCCTTGCATGTTCAGTTAATGCAGGCCAAGGTACTAATGAAAAAAATGTGATGGATTGGTTACCTTCGTGTGATCGCTATTAGATACAGCAAGAACCATTGCATGCGACTTTATACCCCGCATGGTTGCTGGCTTCAGGTTGCAAAGAACACAGACCTTTCGATTCTGACAACCAAAAAAAATCTCATTTATGAATCTCAAAAACATACTCGTTTGCAGAACTTGAATATATAAACTGAGTTACACACACATATGTGGAAGTCTAATGTCTGTAGAATCTGGAAAAGTGGAGGAAAAAAACCTGCATTTCTTCAAGAGGAATATAATTGACAAGACCGCTAACAACTGTTCGAGGTTGGCCTTCACCCACATCAATTTCTTCCACGTATAAAGAATCAGCATCGGGATGTTTCTGAACCTTTGTGATAAGACCAACGCGGATATCGAGTCTACTTATGGAGATTTCAGGTTCAGCTGTGCTCTTAGGTTTGCTTTCAGGGGCAGATTTTTTCTGTCGTTCTTTCTTTGCATTTCCATCTGTCAAAACAATGTCAGTAATCAGATGTCAATATTCTTGCATTCAAGAAGGGAACACAACCCTTATATTATTATATGTACTTATACTCCCTCTGCCCCACAAAAAGAGTCTCGACAGCAAATTTGCAAAGATTAAGGATATATTTTCATTCTATATTCCTAACATTATAATTTTTTAATTTAGTAGTGGTGGTATGATAATGAAATTTTGATGATAAACATGAGGACATTATGTCATTTTATACTACTAAAATAAAAATAGGGCTCTTTTGTGGAACAAAAAAATATTGCAAATGAGACTCTTTTTTGGAATTGGAGTATTAAGTATCTCGAATGCTAAATGAAAAGCACCTAAAGAAAGGGCCAAACCACAGTACACATAATTATTTCTTATCTGATCATATTTTTTTCATTTGCCTTCAAGAGCACCACTCAATCAAAATACTCGGTAACATCAACTAGAGTCAAAGACTGAAGAATAAAAAGAGCAAATAGCTGGAAAATAAAGAGCCAGTCTAAAAGGTTTAAATTTGACCACCATGAAACCTACCAATAATAATTTTTTGAAAATAACATGGCTTTGGTATAACATCCTACACATAACAAAAGCTAATTCAGGTTTGACTAAACCAAATGCAGGGGGAAACAGAAAAAATTATTCCAAATAAAGTTTTGAAGAATATAAAAATATGAGAACAATTACTAGCACCAACAACTTCCACAAAGATGTTCCAAGGAAAAAATTATAAATAAAAAATAAATAAATACCAAACAATGTCTCAAGAAGATCAAAAGATATAAGAACAGTTACTAGCACCCACAACTTCCAGGAAATTCCAAGGGGAAAAAACAACATTCAACAAAAACATATCCATGGCAGAGACGATGCAAAATCCACAAAATAGCATTAATACATCTTCGTCAAACTTTAACCTGAAATTTTTGTCTTTTTCAGTTGTTCAGCAATTTTCTTTGCTTCAGCTTCTGCCTTCACAATCCTATCGGCTTGACTTCCAGCAAACTTTTCCTTAAAGAACTCCACTTCATCATCTGTCTACACATACACAATTTGAACCAAATAAAAAGGTTAAGACCTATTGCATTGAGCAAATTCACCCACAAATAAGATTCCAAAAATAAAAGCCAATATGCTGCAAAATAAGTTGCATATAACATGTACCAGTTCCTTAAACAATGGCACAGGAGTTCCAATTTTGTGACCAGTAGGAAAGATCTCCCATGGTCTTTTAGCCCGTTCGATATCTCCTTTTTCATCTGTAAGTGAGACTTGCATTTCAGAAGGCATATTGAGCTGCTTAAGTACCTAAAATGGCAGTAAAAACAATAATAAGCATTTCATGGATGAACTGCATTACTTTCAAGAAACAGTATGCATATAAAGTGTAAAGTCACCTAATTTACCTCAATGGAAAAAGATGGCATAAAAGGTTCTAATAGGGAAGCAAGAAGATAGACCAGTCCCGCCGCAGTTTTCATAACAATAGAACAGGAAGGTTGATCTTCCTTGTAAAGCTTCCAGAACTGGCTTTCCTGTAAAACATTTTATTAATATGGACAGTCTTAAGCAGTCATGAAAAGGTAGTCAAGTAGCCTTTACAGTCGGTAATAATTCGAAACAAATTATTTAAAACGTAAACCCAAAAAAATGGTAAAAGTGCCCCCAAAAAAATAGGGCATAGCAGTAGAGGTTATTATGAAATATATAACTAAACAAGTATCCAAAACAAAATGCTCTAAACTTTGTTGTATTCTTACTTGCAGGTATGCATTTCCTTCCCCAGAAATGCTCATCGCAGTCTTCAACCCTTGCTTTAGCTTAACCTAAGTCAGAAGGGAAAGAGAAATGTAATTCCTAAGCAAGCAATAAGCAACCTACCAGGTCACAACAGTACGCAAGAACACAATATTGGACAGTGCGCCATCAATTACCTTCTCCATGGCTTCTATATATTGCTCCACATAATTACCAACTTTCTCTCCCAAATTTTTTGTAAGAAAATGCGATTCTGCACCTGGAGCGTCAGGGATGACGCAGTGGTATCCCGAACCTTTACCAGATCCTGAATCTGTCCATGGAAATTGTCAGTTACAAGAAAAACCTCATCAGCCTATCCAGTACAATGTTCCTATAGCACACCAGTAACTTCCCCAACCCCTCAAATGAAAAACAGGAGCACATGAAAAAATGGATAGGAAATAATGAAATGCACAGCTGGCATCTATCTAACAGTACCCAGGATGGTTACTGGGAGATCACATCACATGGATGCTATTGTAAGCAATATATCGATACCTTTTGCTCTGAAATACAGTAATAAAAACAACCCCCATAAATCTTCAAAATGCCTTCCTATTTGTGTTCTTTTCTTTGTATGTTTCCAGTGTGGGAGGGGATTGAAAGTATATATACTAAAAAAAAATATGTATAGTAAACTGGATTTAACATGAAACAGGCGTCTAGAAAATAGTGATCGAATAATGCACGTGTTGGTAATAATCCTAACATATTAAACAACAGATATTTTCCTATGTTGTACGTTTCTTTCGTAACCCATCTGACTAACCTGGATCTTTAGCAATGAAGCTCAAGACACGATTGATGAAATTGCCTAGGTTATTTAGCAATTCATTGTTTAACTTTGCTTGTAAATCCACCCATGTAAACAATGTGTCTGATACCTGATAATAAGAAATCCATTAGAATTAGAATATCTAATAAATAAATGAATATACACACATAAATACACAGAGAGGGGTAGACAGAGAATTTTTTAAAAGGGGGAGTGGAGGAGCCAATGGCAGATAACAATGTTTATTCATATATTGTAGCAAGAGCCTACCTCTGGTCTATTAGTTAGCAAGTAATATCTCCACACTTCTACAGGAATGTTTGTATCTTTTGCATCGTTTCCAAAAACTCCTACACCCTTACTCTTTGAGAACTTACCTGAAAATGCCATCAAAATAAAATCAAATTTATCAAAATGTTAAAGAGAAATGTAAGGAAAGTAATTTGGTACTGTACACCAAAGCGATAATAGTTTACTCAACTCTACTTATTGGCAAAACCAAACCTGATTATCAACTAACCTGCTTCATAGTTCAAGTATTCAGTTACACTAATAGTTTTCATTAAAGTCCACTGTTCACCGGTCCCAAGAAGCGTGGATGGAAACATCACCTGTACGAAATTTAAACCGAAAATTAATATACTTACACCAACCGTGTTCATAGGGTATTAACAGGAGGAGGTCTGCACAGTGAGCACAAAGAAAAAGCAAAAAAATAACAAGAAAGCTACAGCCGCACATATTAAAATATTTTTAATTGTCTACAAGGCCACAAGTTTGTGTAGCAATACAGGATCAAGAAGGATCACGGTGGCTCATAGATACCATGAAGAAAACATATTTTATTACTCCCTCCACTCCACCAAAAAAGTATCATTTGCCAAATTTTTTGCTCCGCATAAGTAGTCCAGTTTTTAGTGATAGTAGTATAAAATAACACAATATCCTCAAGTTTACTATCATAATTTCAACATCATACCACACTACTAAACTAGATTCTTATTATTTTTAGGGGTATAAATGGAACAAAAATATATCCTTAATATTCATAAATTTTGCAAATAGGACTCTTTTCGTGAAACAGAGGGAGTAAATAAAAAGGTAATATAAAAGAAGAATTATACTTACAGTGTGGAAAGGCACATTATCCTTCCCCATAAACTGATACAGCTCCACATTTTCAGGATTCTTCCACCACTTCTCCCACTCGGGTGTGTAACATGAAGTGATTGATACGTATCCAATTGGCGCATCAAACCAAACATAAAAAACCTGAGCATCAAACAGTTGAAGAAAACATGTAATAGAACAAACAGAATAATAGAAAAAGGTTCTTCAGTACGCTTTACTATGATTGAAAGCTTCTAGCAAAACCAACAAAACACAAAACTGATGAAAAGGGTAATAATACAATAATAAACCAGGTCTTATTAACTAACCTTGTCCTTAAATTTCTCATGTGGAACAGGAACCCCCCACTTCAAATCCCTGGTAATACATCGTTGCCTTAGTCCTTCCTTAAGCCATGCATTTGTTGCTTGAATAGCATTCTGACTCCAGGATCCAGCCACTGACATGCTGTTAATGTACTCCTCTAATTTATCCTTCAGTAAAGGGAGCTCAAGAAACAAGTGGTTTGTATCACGAATTCGTGGTGTGTTCCGACAAACCTGTTTACATAGTATGGTTAAAAGATCTGAATTGCATATGAAGTCGGAAAAATAGTAACGAGGTAGAATTTCAATTTTAACACGTGGACAATGAAATTAGAAAGAGTTGATCCTTCATTCAGCCTCTTATTGATAATTAGTTTTGTTTTATGCAGTATTCTAAAAATCCGCCTAGACGACGGAGGGGGTGCCTAGGCGTTTTCCTAGGCGGACTAAACATTTTTTTAGGCGGTCTCATTTATTTATTTTTCTATTGTACACACTTGTTATACTATACAAAGTATATAGTAAATGTCATTTTTATAAATTTTTCATGAAATATTACCCAAAAAATAATCTTTTAATGCTTAACAAATTCATTTTTAAGTATTATAGAGCTTCAAAGTAGATGTTTGATTTTGCCTAGGCGGGAATTTATCGGACCTAAGCGGGGATTTTTAGAACACTGGTTTTATGGAAAAAGTGAAATGTGTCTTAAGAAATTACTACTTACGATTCTTAGAAGTGGCTACCAACCAATCAGGGATTGTCTTTACCAATATCTAGAAGTTCCATACTTCATAAGATTGCATTTAAAAAAGCCTCCAGATTAATAAATAAAAACTAACAGGCAATAGCACACATGAACCTTGCATTTAGGATCTTGTAGTTCTGTCGGGTTTAAAAGCTTCCCACACTTTTCACATTGATCTCCTCGTGCAGAATCATAATTACAGCCTGGTGTAGGGCAGTTACCTTCCACAAGCCGGTCAGCCAAGAACTTTGTGCATGTATCACAATAAAGCTGCATTGTAAAAGAGAAATCAATTGACAGATATTCATGTGACATATATGGAAAAAATAAAATGGGATACCACAAACAAAAGAGAACACATAAGATAATGCCTATAGTTAACCAAAAAATGCCATTAGGTGAAGTTAATGAAGCATAACAGATACCTGCTGCATTGTGTTTTCAGAAAGCCAATTGTTCTCCATCAGTTTCTTGAAAATGGCTTGGCAAACCTCAGTCTGCTGTGGGGTTGAAGTGCGTCCGAATATATCGAAACCTATGGTAAACCATTTATACACGTCCTCGTGTATAGCATAATATCTACAAAGACAATAGAAACAATCCAGGCAAATAACTGTCAGATATACTATGTATCAGCCTTTTATTGAAATCAAATAATCCAAACTTTTCTTTAACACAAACTTAATTTGTCATCCTCAATTTTCTTTTCCTTTTTTTCTAAAATAAAAACCTTAAAAGTTAGCATCTTTTTATAGAGAATAGAAAGAAGATTTCATTAGAAAACATATTACAAAATGATAAGGCCAAGAATGAGAAATGTGAACAAGAAATCCCACTCAAAAAACCCATGATAAGCATAATAAGTACACGTAAATATATGACCTATCTTCATAAGATGGCCTCTTTTTCAGTCCAACACATTTCTAATCACTAGTAAAAGTAAAAAATCAACCCAATTCAAAATTATATCTCAAATACAATTAAAAAAACCACAAAAATAATAACTTCACACAGCAATTACTTGTCACAAACTTCCTGAGGAGTACACTTCTCTTCCAATGCCTTAGTCTCCGTAGCCGTCCCGTACTCGTCCGTCCCGCATACGTATAACGCATTGTATCCGCGAAGCCGGCAGTACCGAGCAAACACATCCGCACTCAATACACCTATAAGTACATATTTCAGTATACATCAAAACTACATATAATATATATGTACATATAGAGAGAAGACGAAATTACATCCGATGATGTTGCCGAGGTGAGGTACGTTGTTAACGTAAGGCAAGGCGCTGGTGATGAGAATGTTTCGTTTGCCGGGAATCGGGAGCTTCAATGTTTTCCGATCTTCACCGGCGCCAGCCGTGATGTCTGCCATCGGCGATTTTACTGTTTTATGGAGAGAGTATTTGTTTTTTTTTTTGCTAATTTCCGCACACCCAAAGCACAAACACAAAAAATACAACACCTGACCTGGCAAGAGTTACCGCCGGTGCGCCAAGAACCATACGCCAAGAGACCCAAGGGAGAGTATTTGGAGAATAAGAAAAAAAAGCTCAGTGTATATAGTAGGGCAGGGGCAGGGCAGTCCGTCGGATATGATTCAATACACTCGTATCTAGTTTGTGGATCTATGTGCTAGTACGGTAGTACCAGTAAAATAAGAGTTTTATAAATTTTAAATAATTAAAGGAAAAAATATCAAAAATAAATTAAATTAAATTAAGAATTATCTTAGAAATCGAAGGGCATTTTTTAAAAAGTTTAAAAATTTTCAAAAAAATACATGACTAATGCTAGAGACATAATTTATTATACAATTATTTTATAATTTATTGATGTGGCATGCTCCACATCAGCATATTGATTAACAAATTTAGTTTTCGGCCCCACATAAAAGCTGAGGTAGAATATACTACATCAGCAAATTATAAAATAATTATAGAATAAGTTGTATCTCGAGCATTATTCAAAATATATATTAACATCATAATCGGCTCTCCAACTTTATATAATAGATAGATAGATAGATAAATTATTCCCTCCGTTTCCAAAATTAAAAATTTATTTTAACATTTTAAATTAATTTACAAAAGTCTAATTATTGACTTTTTAGTTATCTAGCTTTTGAAATAAACTTAAAACATATTCAAATTTAAAATTAATATAAATTTTTTAATTTTAATCACAACGATAAAATTTAAACTATCTAAAAATTATCACTCCTTCGTCCCAAAAAAAGAGCAAAGTAAAATTGACACGTATATTAAAAAAAATAAGAATAAAGAAAAGAAAGTACAAGTTTTAATTTTATTATTAGTGGTCTTACAACATTATATAGAATGACGAGATTATATAGAATTATATATTAACAGACCCTACTAAATAACATGTTTACCTTTAATTTTATTAATTAATATAAGATTTATTATCCCATAACTTTTTATGATTACTTTTACTTTTAAATCTAAAAATATTTCAAATTTATTTTTAAAAGTTAATAATAATATATTAATTAGTTGTATGATGAGATCATATCAACTTTGAATTAAAGATCTTTCTAGATTGATTTTCAAAAGTTTGAATGTATTTCTAATTAGAAAGATTTTATCTTCTTTGGTTTTACTAGTCCGCGTAGAATCAGTGCTTGGTGTTCACGTAAAGTAACCTAGTAGTAGTGCCGGCTGACTTGGTGGATACATGCAAACAAAAATGATACTAGAAGTATTTTTACTTCTCTAATTTTTATTTTTATTCTAAATAAATATTCAATAAAATTATGGAGCTTATTGTTAAAAAATCATGCCATGCCCTGCCCAAATTTGCTGAAACCTCCCTCCTTTAATAGACTAGGGTGTTAAATGAATAATTAAACATTTATTATATAATATATACATGAAAAAAATAATTTGCGAGGCAAATGATAAAAAAAATAAATTGTTACTATCCTAACGATTTCAGATTATATATATAGGGTTATATGTATATAAACAAATACAGATATTACATGAGTGAGGCTATGGCGACAAATTTTTGGGCTATAGCGACGATGAAATCGTCGCCATAGTCTAAAATAGCTATGACGACGAATTGAAACTGCATCATATATAGTCCAAAAAAAATCGTCATATAGTTTTCTTTGTGTAATACACAAATACAGACATACATTTTTCCTATATATATATATATATATATATATAGTATCGGACTTGCCGACTTATGTTAGACTAATCTCCCACCCTGAACAAAGATTTCGAAACAACTTACCCTATGCTGCTTCGAGTGGGAGTCGAACTCAAGACATCCAAATTTAGGACTGGACCAAGGAGTTTCTTACAGTTTCTCACAACTCTTGCATTGGTATTCATCATATGTACTTGTGCAGTAATGCACCTACTCACCTTAACATAAAACCAACTCCCCACAAAAACTGATTGCTTCTAAATTTATTCAAAGTATATGCAATGTTTCTAACAGATTCCAGTTGTTCCGTAACACCGAATACACGACAACAACTGCATTCACAACAATGGGAATCATGTCTAGCTACATTTCTATAGAAACCCAAGTTGGAAAAAAAGCTAGTGGTACCTACAATTTTCCGAGATTTGAGAAAAAAAAAACAAACAAAAAAAGATGGGAAATAAAGTCTCACATGCCACTAGATCTTGAAACTTTTCGCAAGGCATTTGCAATCTCTTCAGACTTTGCTTCTCCACTCGTATAGGTCACCAGTGGGCTTTCTGCTGGAACAATATCTTCTCTTTGGTAACTACCGGTTGATCTAAGCAGCTCTTCAGAACCTTTCTCCACCACCCCTTTCATAATTAGGGTCTTATGAGTTCCAGATATCAGTTCTTCAATGTCTGTGTCTCCAGTTTCACCAAGAATGACATACATATTTGCAACATTTAATCTCCAACGGACAAAAAGGTACCTATTTATGATAAAATGAGAAGAAAAGTACTAGTCAAAGATCAGATATTGTAGTTAGGACGGTATGCTTCAACTTTTGTGAGAAATGATTTAGTCTCTTGTACTTGAAGCACAACTTATCAACACTTTCTGTTAGGTAAAAGGGGAGGGGTGCAGAATTACATTTCTTTTTCTCCAAATATTACATTCCTCAAAATAAATGGAGCTAAATTTTGTGTAAATATGGTGATCTCAGCATCGCAGCCAAAAAAACAAGGTTCTTAAGATTTTAAGTTACACTTGCAAACTATACAGATTTTGAAGAAAACATTCAAATTACTACAAAGGAGTACAGAATAAAAAGGACGAAAGAATGTGAAGTATTCTGTCTGGTGGAAAGTTTCAAGGCCTATAAATGTACGTACTAAAGATTACCTAAGAGCTTGTGCTCGAGATGCAAGGAGCGGGATGACTTGCATTCTTGTCGAATTCCTGCAGTACATCACATGGCAGCGTAAACCACGTATCCTAAGCTTCTGCCTCATATCATCTACTTTCTTTGCCTGCAGAAGATAACCATGAATGTATATCAACCAATGAAACTACTTAGTTCTACTTCCTGTTCTGTATTTATTCATTATAACTACCTTATTGACATCGGTTATTAAGTAGGAAAGACAATGGGAATTGCTTGATCTCACATCTTCCTCCATGGAATTTGAAGGTTTGGCAGATCTGACTTCTTCTCCACCTTCAGGTGCATTCATCAGTTTCCAAATGGTTTTCTTTATACCATCAGAACCCCAACGACAGTCTATATGTGTTAAGTAATCTGGGTCCGGAAAAAGTGTTCCGTCTTCTTTTGTATATGTACCCGGGTAATACACTTCACCGCCGCTACTACAAATCAAGGCGTCAAACTCATTTACTTTAATGTTCCCTGATTTCAAGAACTCTGTCAATTCTGATATTGGCATAGCCGTTGATATAGCAAAGCCTGACATTCTTGCTATTTGTGGGTCTAATTTAATGGCCTTAAAAATCTCCTGTACTATTTTAACCATCTTCTTTTGTGGAGCTCCTTCGCTATCATAACAATCAAGTGCAATAACAATCAACCTACGCCGCCGCCTCAACATAGGATATTTGCTTGGTACATTGTCAACCACTTTCGTTTCACCTTCAGAATCTTGTGCCCCTTGTTCTGGCTTCTTCATCTTGCTTAAGACCCGTTTCACTTGGTCTTGCACCTCAGGGTCACCACCAGCTCCAGTTGAATAGTCAATTGACTCATTTAGTGATGATTTTTCCCCATCAATGGAGAGCCTCAGAGACATATCCTGCACATCCTTAAGTGAATCATTTAAGGACCCTTCTGCAGCCAAGTCATCTGTTGGCGTGTCAGTTTTCCACATTGGATGTCTCATTCTGCATGCTGCCACCCTTGTTAGGTATGTGCGGCAGTGTTCAGGCCATGAGAAGAGGTGTATGTTTTTCCAACCATTCTTTTGACAATCCTGCCATAAGTTCTTCTCTGAAACTAGTTTAAGCAATGCATCTGCAATTGCTTGCTGGTCGTGAGGATCTATCAGCAGACCGTTGTTCAGTGCCTACATTAACAAGTACCAGGTAACTTATTTCTACAATACTATAGATCCATTTGTATATTAAGAAATAAAGAAGGCAGGGAGAGGCATCCAATAGCAATCCCAAAATGGTTGGTTTCAACTCCTGAAGTTTCTTTTTCCCTATATCTTTTGTACAACTATGTGCGAAACAAAGATACACATTGTAATGTTTCCCAAACAGTGCACTGAGAGTGTGAAGTGGAAAGAGATGTCATAATTACCCTATGAATGTCAACTGGACCACCATTTTTAGTTGCCACCATTGGAAGTCCATGTGCTGCAGCCTAGAGAATTTGCAAACCAATGATTTTAAAACATATTATCTGTAACCAAATTGAGATGAGCCCACAAAAAGGTTATATAAATGAAACCAACCTCAATCAGGGTAAGTCCAAAAGGTTCAACCAAAGCTGGATTTATAAAGACTCCCTGTCATAGCATCAGCTAACTTGTAAATTACAACCACAAATATTTAAAAGAGTAAAAACAAAAGTAAAACTACAACTAGCAAAACCTTTGTTTTGGCAGCAAGACGATATATGTCAGGAACATCATTTTGCTTGTGATGCTTAGGAAAGGCCACTTGCCCATATAAATCATACGTATCTATGAGTTTTAGTACTGTTGTCAGCACACTAGCATTCCCGGTGGACATCTCATCTATATCATCCCTATTTCCCATGATAAGTGTCTGAACACAAATATATTTGTTTCGGTTACAAGCACTTTACCACATTGTTTTCTTAGCTAGCTATAAATTAGAAATGATCCCGGCCTACTTACAAGATTAGCAAGCTCCCTTAGTGGCCGGCATTCTCCAAAAGCTTTCAAAAGAGTGGTGATATTCTTTTTTGGATCTGGTCTTGATAAGGCTAAAATCATCGGCTTGTGGGGATTTGTCAAAAAACGCAACACCTAAAAAAACACAGAGGTGAACAATGCTGATAGTTAATAATACATAGTCACGTAATTCTGGTACATACTTCTGACCATATTGCTGGAATTGCTCTTGGAGAAGAACCATCAGAATTAGTTAGTGGTGCGAGTTCCCCATCTGCTTCTGAGGTATCTTCATGAGCCACAACATTGCTGAAGTCCATTCCAGGAGGGATTACCTGCAAAGTTGTATCATTTATGTATTAAAGACTTACTCTGGAGTTTTAAAATTATGAGTTTAATTCAGTCTACATCACTAATAGGTATAGTATGCAAATGACGGTTTTCTAGTATCCATGTAATTATTAATGCTATGATTGTAGTGACACAAGTCATGACTTATTGAAGCAATAAAGTAGAAGTGTATCTTGCAAGTATTCTGAAACATGATATTTGTGGTTGGGTTTTGAACCCAATATAAATTTAGGCCCTCAAAGAACTCGAGAGCTCTTTTGTCACCGATTCCTTTCAGCCGAACTACATTTCCCTGAAGGAATGGTGGAACCTTGCTCCTTGATTTCATATAAACAACCGAGTGCCTTCTGCTCCTTTTGGTCTTTTCTTTCTGTGTCTATGAATCTCCTGCCCACTCACATTCTCTTTATCAAATCCTTCTAGGCAGATAGGTCCTACAAGTTGTTGATCAGAATGGAATTTGTTGTGCCGGTTTTGGTTGGTTGCCTGAAGGGCTATCGGATCCGATGGGTATATCCTTGTCCCGTCTCTTTTCAGCACATGGTAAGCTTTGATCTTGTTTCAATAGGTGTAGTAGGGGGGCGAGCCTATGGAGCTCCTGGGGTCAGGCTGAGGCAGCCCTCATCTTTTCTTTTCCGGCAGGTGGAAAGAGAATGGATAAGACTGACTAAAGTGCTACGTAAGAAGGACATTGTCCTATTCTGATTGTAAAGTTCCGCTCCTCCAAAGGTTTCACATTGGAGGGACCAAAAATTGACCATGACCTTCTGAAATAAATGTATATGATTGGGAGCTTCTGGCATTCTATAATTCAAAAGTATATTTATCATTGGGTAACTAATTCTGAACTTCGGTTACTTCTACTTTTGGGCATTATCAAGGAGCAAATTAGACAAAGCAAGCGTCACTAAGCTTCTAAATCATACATATAGCCATTGAAAGTTAAAGATGATCTGCTTCTTCAGCAATAAAAATTATGTGAAGAAAAGGGAAAATTCTGGAAACTAGTATGTTTGAAACTTGGAAAACTCTAGAGGAAAGAAAGGAAAAGGGAAAAGGAAATAAAATCCGACATTTGTTTGGAGCTTTCTTAACCATCCATTACATCACATTTTAACATTGTTCTTGATATTAGAATTTTTAGAAGTATATATAATTAGACTCATTAAAATAATGTTTTTCCTTTTATTTTAACATTTAGTTTTGCTTTCCTCTACATTTTCCAAGTTCCAAACGTACCTAAAGGGTTTTGAGGAGGATCGGTTATCAGATTCCTTAGATGCAATAGAGGGGGAGAAAACGAAATAAACCAGCCCAACAAAAGGAGGGAAAAAAATTCTGAACCAAAATTACCTGTAGTATGTCCAAAATTATATATAAGAGAATGAACTAGATAAAAACATCAGTATAACTTATTATACCCAAACAGCATCTTACCGACATCCTTGGCATGTATCGCCCATGGCAATTGACACCCCGTCTAGCACGGGCCCGCAAAACTTTCTCGAGCTTGACATCAAAGCCGTGGTATAATCCCCATTGTTCATCAATCTCCTGCTTGGTACTAGTGATAACAAGTTCTGCAGCATCAAGTGCAAGCTCTTCTCCTTCTATCCTCCTCCAAATCTTGTATGTTGAATTGATATCCTCTTTTGATTGTCTTCCTTGCTTAAGAAGTTGTTCTAGTTTGTTCCTACCAAGAGAGTGTCCCGTTAAAACCATAGGGACATTTAAAGCACCGGAAAGGAGAGCAGCACTATCCCCAGCATCCGCATAATGCCCGTGTATTACATATGGCCAAACGGGCTGGCCATCACCAATTTGTTCCCCCAAAACTTTTGACATGTTAAGAATGTGAGCCAGAGCACCATCTACAAATTCTTGAATATGAGGCCACAATAATTCTTTTTTCAAGGTATTGGTCACGAGGACCAAAGGGTATTCTTATGATATAAGCACCACTGCTTTCTCCCACATCAACATCTTCAGGACCTGCACTAAGCATCTCAGTCGGCTCTCCATAGCTCCAATCTACCTCAGGTGAGGCCACTTGACGTGTGAACAGATCCACCCTATATACCCCTGGCATTTTAGCAAGTGCCCCAGCAAGCTCTACCACATACTTGATCTGGAATTTTTTTGAAGCAAACTCCTCTAGTGAGATAAGAAACAATGGGCATTTACTATTTAAAGAAGATTCTTTGTTACCTGACCACCAGTATCAGAGTCACGGCCAAGCTCCATATTTTCTCCACGGACTAAACCATGCAAGCTGTTCAAGAGAATGATTTATAGTTATAAATTCTACACTAGGAAGCATTTTGCTACATGAATTCAGAGATAGTTTCCACTAGTGGCTTAAACAATGTACTATGAAGTTGCTCCAGTGGATTATCTAGATGCAACAGAGCACAATCAATATGTACATACTCCATTATTAAGTGAAGCAATATAGGTGAAAATAGAAAGGTATATTTAATTGACTACTGGAAATTTGGAATATGGCACATTAGAAGCAATTTAGCAACAAAGTTGGCAAAAACAAAACACTACTTTTGGCTTCAAGTTGGTGAGGGAATGTACATAGATGTATGTTTATCTGTTAATAAGAACGAGTTGGCGTATTTAGTGAAATGAATGCAAATGATTTTGCCAAACTTATAAATTAACACTATAAATGATGTATAAATTAACACTATAATAGCCCTCAAGATTGATTGCCTGAAATTTATTATAATAATAATAAAATAAAAAAGATGAATATTCAGCACGAATTTCATTAAAGGTATATTAAAACGAACTCCACCTGATAAGAACAATGTATAGTTTCTTCTCCTTGTTATTGTCAGACCACACTTCCAAATTGGAAACGTTTCGTTGGAATGTTTTCCTTGGGCTGTCAATTGATACAGATTCTCCTAGTACGTCTCCTTTCTCTCCTTCAGACAAATCTTCGGACATGTCCTCAGTTACATCTCTTCGTCCTTGTTCCCGCTCCCACCTCCGGTGTGCCACACGATGAAAATCATCCCATTCCAACTGTAAAATTGCGCACTATGTTACTCTTGATAATATGATGTCTACTTAAATAATTTCCTCATGGCCTACAATATAAAAGCAGTTGTTTATTTTTTGAGAATCTAAATCAAAGAGAATCTTTCTTACAAGAAAGAAATATACTTATCAATTCCATCTAGACCATACCAAATTTTCGATCTCATTTCTCATTTCTGGTTTTAGTTTCTTCAATTGACATCTGACTTAAATGATCAAAGCTTAAGAATTAGGCATGCAATATGCAATACAGGTTACTGGTTTTGACATGGGAAGTATATAAAACACCAAAACCATAGCGGTGAGGACAACACAAACAAATTCTACTGATCAAATCATCCAAATCTATTTATGTTTTCCCATCAAAATGCTAAGCACAAAATTTCACTTTAAGTTATTCGTTGTAACCGTAATTTGGGGAAATAACATCTGCAACCAAAAAATTACTGAAAAATTGGCTGAGGGCAATTTAATAATCCCAGTCAAGGCTTTGCCAAAGTATCTACAGCAGAATTTTCTTTGGCCATATCCAAAATCTAGTCTAGAGGTTTCTTATTGTGGACTTTCTTCTTTTTTTGGGGGTAGACTATTAAAATAGACTCTCCCATGGCATAATATTCATAAACATCAAAAAGAAAAAAACCAATTAAGAATTTATGACACCAAATCTAAACTAGCTCCACCCATTTTAAAAAGCAACTTGTAAAAATAATTTTTGGTCCTATATATGTACCCAGAAGATCTTACCCCCAGTAAAAAGAAAAAGCAAGTCCAAATGATGAGCTAGAAACATAGTTTAAGAAGGAATATTTGAGAAAAAACATTTATATGCACAGAAAATCAACAAAGATTCTCTGGGCCAGAAAAAAGACACATATCATTAATCACCTGATTCTATTAAAAAAAATAATGATACTATCACATAACTCACATACACACATGTATGTTGCGGGCCCACATGTGCCATAGTATATATGTGTGTGATAAAAAATAGATCTGGTTAATATGAACCTAATTTAATTTGATGGTAAGTTGGTCAAATAAGAGAGATCATCACATCCCCGACACTCCCATAAAAAATGTGCCTGTTATACACGAGTCTTATTGATAATCCACCAATGACCAAACCCATTGACAAACTCCAAAATCTCTCAAAAAAATAATTAAAATGGGGGCATCCGATGAAATCTCAAAACAAAAATAGCACTCATTCAACTTTTTTCTATTTTATCATTTGAAAAAATGTTTAAACGTGCGTTGTTTTCATTAATGAACAGTTTTCTATACAAATGTATATATATATATAAAGTTGCATGTGTTATTTTTCCGGAATTTCTTCAGGTGCCTGTAATTTAACCCGAAAAAAAAAAGAAGGGAAACCTGCTTCTTCTTGCGGGTGAGATGCCAAATACGCCAGCACATATTTTCCAGCCTTGAGCTCCGATCCCTGGAGCTTCTGGTGGCAACCACCTTGATCCATGTCCTGTGTAGATCAGTCTCATCCACCCCTGTTACCACTTCCTCTACAAAATACTTCGTGGGATTAAAATGCAAATTCCCCTTATCTCTTCCACCTAAATTCACATCCAGATTCACTGATTTTTTATTTCTCTTATTAATTGCCTTGTGTTGCTCATCTCTACCTGAAGCCCCACTATCCAATATTGCCTCCAAATACCCATTTATCCACTCATTTCCTGCCATTTTCCCCTCAAAAAATGAAGAACAATAATGGGTGCCTCTTAATTTGCCCTGTTAATTGTATAAGCTGATAAATGTTTCAGTATCTTTTATCAGAGGTTGTATGGGAGGAGGAGTCTTGAAAATGGAGATGAGGAGAGAGAAAGAGATTCTTGGGTTAAATGTAGGACCATGGATTTGCGGATCAGAAATTTTTTTTCCCGGGGGAATTTGACACATTTCCCGAGATTGTCCGGTTCCCAATGCGAACTCGGTGCCTTTTCCTGATTTGGAAGATGATAAAGACTGGATGACTGATGCACGAAAGAGGGCGGGCCGGGACTGATCCTTTCCTCTCTCATGCAATTCTTATTTTCTCCTTCTTTTTTTTTTTAATAAATATTTTACGATTAAATATATATCGTGACACTTCAAATTTTATGAATAAAAATTTAATTTTTTAAAAATATTTTTTCAAAATTATAGTGTAAATTTGAGATAATGTTATAGTTATGGATAATATTTATAAATTTTATAAAATACGCAAGTTGTTATATAATATTTGATTGGTTAGAGAATATTCGTAATGCGACGGCGATAATCATTGGTGGACCCATGATGTAATTATTATTTCGGATTGAGAAAACGACAAAAATATTTTATATGAAAATAACGACGGAAGTTTTATCGTTAATCGTAAAAACACCCTTGTTAAAAGTACAATGTCTGCTGGTTGCGTAAGAAGATACGGTATTGATTATTGATCTTTACGTGAGAAGTCACTCAGTTTTGTTCAATTATTGCTACAATAATTGTTGCGTAAGATCTCACGTTATTTGATTCAATTATTATCAATATTTTATATATTATTAAATCAATAATTGAGACGACTTTAATTATTCATATTATTATTTGCAATATTGACGATGTCTGTAAGTTCACGAGGAGAGGTTTGGTCACCTAATCAAGGCCAATATGGAGAAATCCTTATTGAAATGCCCTTCTTTCCTTGAACAACCTCATTGTTAAATATTGTGAATTATAATAATGATTATAAATGTTGTTAAAAATATTGAGGAGATTTTTATGAAGTATTTGTTGGACCCCATTTACCCATTTTTCAAAATAATCGGTAGAAAATTTTTCAAAGATTTTTATAATAATGGTGGGGCCCACGTGTGACTTTGGAAATCTGATCATTTGAAGTCACGGATATATATATATATATATATATATATATATATATATATATATATATATATATATATATATATATATATCAATGTAAACCGGAACGTAATCGCATATATAGGGGGTCAAAAATACATCACTAATTTTATTTTATTTTATTGACACTTGAAGAGCTTTTCTCGGTTGTATGACTGAGAGGAGTCAACTGTTTAGACTATTTGCAAAAAGAAACACCTTTACACAACCAACTAGATTTCAAAATATAAGTAAGAAGGAACGAACAGAATCCATATATAGTTTTGTGGTGGAACTATATATTTCATAATTATTAGAAAATTCATATGTTATTCAACTTATTCCATAAAAGTGAATTATTAATATTAAGAGAACAATACAAAATTTTTAAAAATAATGAAAGTTCAAATTTATATAAGTTTCTCCATAATTATAAACCAAATAAACTTAACTCATTTTATAAAATTGTTACCATAAAAATTATAAAATAAAATAATCAATGAAAGTATATGCAATTCCAATTTACTCTATATAAAATTATAATTATTAATTTTATTGATGTTTTTTTTATTTTTTCATATATTTGACTATTGTGACAATTTACAATTAAAATCTTTCATTACTAAAAATATTTAATTGCCCAATATTAACAAATAAGTATTTAAAATAAAGAAAAGTAGTCCATTAATACCTGTAACTAGATTAAAAAAAAAGAAGAACCCGAACTGTATGATATCGGGTTTAAATGGTGTAAAACCCGTCCGTCCCTTGCCATACCCAGCGGGGTGGGTCCTTCATACGATGACATGACGCAAGTGTGTAGAGTAAATCAATGACCAGTCTCATTGCATATATATACCTTCACACTACCTCGGTCAGATATAATCAACTTCTCGTATCTCCACCTCGAGAAACTCAATTAAATCATGATACTTCCCTCTCCTCCGCTCCTTCCTAAGAAATTAAACCACCGAACTCCGATTTCCACCACCACGTATCCCCCTTATTCCGCTTTGGAGCTCTTACTACTACTGTAAAGTGTATGCCCCCCGCCACCCCCCTAATTCCACATCGATATTATATATATATATATATATAAATTATAAATATAATAAAATGAAAAACTTTTAATATAAAAATGTAATACTTTTTATAAAGTTTTGTTTTATTTAATTATAAATAGAATATATTATATTTTATTATGCATAATGTTTGCATAGGCCTCCATAAGTGTTTGTATAGTAAAATCTTTTTATATAAAATAGAATACTTTTATAAAGTTATTTGTTTTATTAGATTATAAATAGAATATATTATATTCTATTATGCATAGTGTATGATAGTGCTCGTGATAAAGTATCCTGTCATGCGATTACGCATGACCGGTTTCATTCTTTATTATTCTCATTAGAATATCCCGTGCTGCGTGGATTACGCATTAACACCGGTTCCATTCTTTATTACTCATTTGGAATAACTTTATCTATGTGGATTACCGCATGCATGGTGAATGATCTTTTGTATTCATTCCTTATTAACTTGTGGAAATGATTTGTCTACGTGGATTATCGCATGGCGAACGAAAATCCATTTGCAGTTTCATATATTCTATTATACTCAGTTGGTTAAAATTTTGGCTTCTATACTCCATGAAATTAGTAGAATATCTCGGATATTTAAGCTTCATCCAAAGATTTTTTCATGAAAATATTCTTACGAGCATTTTTAAATTTTACTCCACAAAGCAGTATCATGTTGACAATTTGGACGTTATTGGTTCCTGGATAAATTAATTTATAAATTTTTAAAATTTATTCTTAATCTTGTTATATTGAATTGTCATCATCCTCATGCTTATATTATGTTGAAAGTCATCTGTGGCCTGTAGTGCATAGATGGACTTGGTATGATTATGACCAGGGATTATTCAGTATAATCATGACCGTAATATTATAAATGATGTGGAAAAAGTCCTCATTGGCCCGTAGTGCATTAATGGACAGTTTTTGGTATGATTATGGCTATGGATTCTCTTCGGCCAAGGAAGCAAAGGTGAATTATTTTATGGCATGATCATGACCATTGATGAAAACACGAATATCCTTGGCCCGTAGTACATGGATAATTTGTGGTCGTGATACTAATGAATATCCTTGGCCGTAGTGTAGGGATGATGTGGATTATTAATTAAGCTGAGTCTCAACGATAAAAGTGATGAAAAACCTTTTAAATCATAGAAGATAGTAGATTTTATTCTCTACTTGACTCTTCTAATGGATTGTTTGCTCCACTGCAGTTAAACTTAATATTTGTTATATTGTATCAGTTTAACACTGTTGAAGGCTAACGATAATTTATTTTGCATTATCTTAGTCATAATATTTCTTACTGGGCTAGTTGAACTCACCCTTTTGCTTTCATTGTTCTCTTCAGGAAATGAGAACGTGGTAGGGACTAGTCGAGGAACGGAGTGACGGTCCAGATGATAGCATTAGTAGTCCTCACTATTCTATGAAATAGTGTGATAATAAATGTATCGAGGACTTATTTTGAGTTTGAATATTGTCTAGAAGATAATATTTGTATTAAAACTCACATTTCGTATTTGTATATTTAAGGTTTTATTTGTATTACGTACCATGTATTTGGCGACTAGAATAGGTGATGTATACCTATTTTAGGGCGCCACAACAGTATCAAAGCTTAGGGATATGATCCTCGGGCCGAGATGTGAGACAAGAACTAGGAGGGAGAGACGGGGAATTCCTTCGCTTAGTATGACTTACCTAAGTTTATTTGGTATTTAATTGGTCGGTCGAGTATAGGGATAATATGTGATATGTTAATTAACCCTTGTTTTGTGGCGAGATTTTGAAAATGACATCCGAGAATGTTGAGAATAGCAATGGAGCACAGGAGACCGTTGAGTCTCCACAGATCAATAATCAGGATAATGTGCATCAGGAAGGCGACAATCCTCATGCAAACAACAACACTGATCAAATGACGAACGATGATACGTTTAGGAGCTTTTTAGAAATCATGCAACACCAAACGAGAGAGACTCCTGTTCATAATGTAGGTGGAAATGATGGCAACCCACGGTCGGTCACCGCTAAGCAGTTCAAGAAGCTGGGACCACCGGAGTTTTTGGGAAAGCCAGAACCACTTAAGGCGGAGATGTGGATAAAGCAGATTACCAAGATATTTGATGTCTTGAAATGCTCAGAGGAGCAAAAGGTTTCCTTCGCCACCTTTATGTTTCGTGAAGAGGCAGATTACTGGTGGGAATCTGTAAAACGTACCCAGCCTGACGCACTCAAGATGTCTTGGGAGAAGTTTTAAGAGCTATTCAACAAAAATTACTTTCCCAAAAGTATTCGTCACATAAAGGAGGTGGAGTTTATCAAGTTGGAGCAAAACAATATGACCGTGTCGCAATACGAGGCTAAATTTACGGAGTTATCCCGGTTTGCATCTCATTTGGTAGATAATGAGGAGCGAATGAAGCGAATGTTTCTAAGAAGTTTGAAACTCGATATACGTCAATACCTCATTTCTCATAAACTTTGTTTATATTCAGATGTTGTGAATATGACTCAGTTATTGGAGCGCGATAATGAGTCAGCACAACCAAAAGGTAACGACCAACAACACGATAATAATTATACTGGTGGCAACGACCATCTAACAATGATAATGGGGAAATTATCATGCCAGAATGGTGGTAACCACTTGGTGGGTAATCATGGCCAAGATAATAGAAGTGGAAATTTCAAGAAGAGAGGTTCAATAATGATGGAAAGACAAAGAAGACATCGATTCAAGAACGACCACCGGTCAGATATTTTAAATGCGGACAGGAGGGACACATTCGTCCAAATTGTACGCAGCAATCCAAAGCGTGTTTCAATTGCGGAAGAGAAGGTCACCTAGCTCGATTTTGTCGTGTAGTGAAGTCAAGTCCAGCTGGGATAGTGATGCCAAAGGATGTCTTAGACAAGTCAAAGCCGGTAGTTTAACTGATAGCATTTTTCGAGGAACCCGAATGAAGTTATCACGGGTAAGTTAATCATAAACGCTTACGAAGTCTATACCTTATTTGATACCGGTTCTACCTATTCTTTTATCTCTCTTGCTTGCGCTTAACGTTTAAATTTGACTCCGGAGAGATTAGACTTTGACTTATTGGTTGAAACTCGGTTAGGAGAAACCTTCGTTACCTCCACTATTTATAAATCTTATTTAATTCAAATCGACACTTTCATGTTACCTGTCGATCTTATCTCTTTGAAAATACTTGCCTTTGATGTGATTTTAGGAATCGACTGGTTAACTACTCATCATGCTAAAATTAATTATTTTCGTAAGGTTGTTAGCTTACATATTCCTAACCAACCTATTATACGAATTCAAGCAACCAAACTACTAAAGTCAATCATTGTCATATCAAGCAATAAATAAAGAGCCCCGAGCCCTTATCTGGTGACTTCCTTGTGTGGAATGCACCGAAGCCAGACTTTCTATAGGGAAAGCCATGAATAACGGTGGCAAGTTGATAGGTATCAATGTGACATACTATCCAAGTCTTGGGATGAGAGTCACAGTTTTGAAGGATATTTCTATTGTTAATAAATTTCTAACGTATTCTTGAAGACTTCTTAGCCTACCCCTAGAAATAAGTGAAATCGAATTTTGTATTGACCCCAAAGACAAAACCCATTTCTAAAACCCTTAAATATTTCTTCAACCAAAATGAACGATAATGCGCCAAAGAGCGTTGGCTCGAGTTTGTTGAAGATTACGACTATACCATTCAATATCATTATGGAAGAAATTAACGGTAATGGTACGCGTGCGTTGAGTAGAAGATCGTATGCGTTTACGAGTGCGAATATACAAACCTACGTGAAGATATCAAATATACGATTAGAACCGACTTTAATCGATAAAGTTAAAGCCGCTCAAGCTACAGACTTAAAGCTTATGAATGTGAAGAAGAAGGTTCAAGAGGGCGTTATTCTAGAATTAAGAATCGACGAAGAGAGGAAATCTCAACCCTCGATTTAATTGGTCCATTTGAAATCCTCGATTAAGTAGGAACTATGTCTTATAGACTCGTTGTACCGTCAAGGATGTCGCGTGTTCATAACGTTTTTCACGTATCGATGTTACGTAAATATATGGACGACTCGAACCACATTATAGATTTAGAGCCGGACGAGATAGCAGAAGATTTAACGTATGAGGAGATACGTGTTAAAATATTGGATAAGAAGGATCGTATTCAACACTCAAAGGTTATACCTCAAGAGTTAGAATCTGACGAAGTGTCCTCATTTGTTTGGCATACCAGGTTCGTACGTAAATTTCGAGGGCGAAATTTCATAAGGAGGGGAGATTGTGAGACCCCAAATTTTATGAATAAAGATTTAATTTTCTCGAAATATTTTTTCAAAATTATGGTGTGGATTTGAGATAATGTTATAGTTGTGGGTAATATTTGTAAATTTTACAAAGTACGCAAGTTGTTATATAATATTATATTGATCGGGGAATATTCGTTTTAACAAGGAATATTCGTATGACGGCACAATCATTGGTGGACCCCACAACAGAATTATTGTCAGATTGAGAAAACGACAAAAATATTTTATGAAAATAACGGCAGAAGTTTTACAGTTAACTGTTGAAACACCCGGTGTTAAGAAATGACAATGAATACGCTGTGGTTGCATAAGAAGCACACAAGATTGATTATTGATGCTTACGTGAGAAGTCACTCAGTTTTGTTCAATTATTGCTACAGTAATTGTTGCATAGTATCTCACGTTATTTGATTCAATTATTGTCAATATTTTATGTGCGACCCCAAATTTTATGAATAAAGATTTAAATTTCTCGAAATATTTTTTTGAATATTATGGTGTGGATTTGATATAATGTTATAATTGTGGGTAATATTTATAAATTTTGCAAAGTAAGCAAGTGGTTATATAATATTTGATTGGTCGGGGAATATTTGTACGACGGCACAATCATTGGTGGACCCCACAAAGGGGAGGTGGTGCAAGTTTGATAATATTTGCAGGACTAAATTAAAAATGAAAGAAAAATTGAAGGTATTGTACTGTAATATTTCGAGCCCAAAACGTCCAATTATCGAAACTATATTTTCCTATAAATAGAAGCTCATTCTTCCTTCATTTCTCACCAATTCACTAAAGCTATAGAGCAATTATTATAGAGAAAAATTATAGAGAGAAAGAAGAAGAGAAGTCTGCTACCTCACTATTCCAGTATCTAGTTTCTTTTGATGTAAGGGGTATTATTTCTTTCGTATTCATGAAGAGAGCTTCTGTTATTCCATTCTTTATTATTATGTTGGAATAACATGTCTACATCCAAGCACCGCATACATGGTGAAATTCTTCTCATTATTCCATTCTTTATTATTATGTTGGAATAACTTTTGCCAAGCACCGCATTTACATGGTGAATTCTTCTTACATTATTCCATTCTTTATTATTCATTGGAATATCCCGTCTGCATTTTATTACGCTAGACTGGTTCCATTCTTTATTATTCTGTTGGAATAACTTTTATCATGCGGTTTATCGCATGCCTGATGATTTCTGTTGTTATTCCATTTTTTATTATTCTGTTGGAATATCCTGTCTGTGCGGTTTATGCATGACTTGGTTTCATTCTTTATTATTCTGTTGGAATAACTTGTCTATGTGGATAACCGCATGCATGGTGAATGATCTTTGTATTCATTCCTTATTAAATTGTGGAAATGATCTGTTTACGTGGATTACCGCATAGCGGGTGAAAATCCATTTGTAGTTTTGTAATTTTTCTGACCCTCAAAAATTCTAGAAAAATTTGAAATGATAATTTGATGAGTTTTCTATATTGTGTCCAAAGATGGCGATTTTTGGATGTATAGATTAAGAGTTATGGATTTTATGAGAAAAGAATATTTTAAAAGTAAACTCTTATAACTCCTTGTGGTTAACTGCAAAATTGGTGAAATTTTTATTGGAAGTACATGTATATAACAGGAGTATACCCTGTAAATTTTAGAATTTTTGGACGAAAGTACAATTTATGATAGATGTCTAAATATTCGGCAGTTTTGGCCATATGAAAAATATTAAATGAATTTTAAAAATTCTGAGAAAAATATATGTTCAATATGGGACTATATTCTGCTAAATCCCAGAAAAAAAATATTTTTGGGACTGATTTGGTATTTTTCATGAAAATGAACTAGTTATGAGTAAATGAATTAAATATGTTATGTGAAGTAACAAAATTGGAAAATAGAATTTTATGGCTTGGGAATCCTATATAAGGTATATGCAGATTTTTGATGAGGGATTTGATCATTGGTGATGAAATCTTATGAGTATGGCATTTTTAAATGATTAAATGCATTATTTGGTAAAGTGTGAACAATTGAAATAAATTGTTTATAAGTTTAAGAAGTGATTAAAATATTATTATAATATTAATAATATTAGATTATGAGTTTATTAAGTGATTGATAATATTTGGATAAATTTAAAGTCTTTAATATTTATCCTTATTTTCGTTAGATTAATTCTTATATCATTGTCATCATCCTCTTGTTTATATTGTGATGAAAGTCATCTTTGGCTTACGTGCATAGATGGACTTGGTATGATTATGACCAGGGATTATTCGGTATAATCATGACCGTAATGTGACGAATGATGTGGTGAAAGTCCTCAGTGGCCTGATGTGCATTGATGGACAGTTTTTGGTATGATTATGACCAGGGATTATTCGGTATAGTCATGACCATTGATGATTTAATGAATAGTGCAGGGAAGATTCGATGATATGGTTTATTTATTAAGCTGAGTCTCAGCGATAAAAATTGATGAAAATATTTTAAATCATAGAGGATAGTAGATATCTTGCTCTACTTGACTCTTCTAATGGATTGCTTATTCCGCTGCAGTTAAACTTGATGTCTATTGTATTTTATCAATTTAACATTGTTAAAGGCTAATGATAATTTATTCTGCATTATCTTAGTCATAATATTTCTTACTAGGCTAGTTGAGCTCACCCTTTCTTCACTGTTCTCTTCAGGAAATGAGAACGTGGCAATGGATTAGTCGGGGAATGGAGTGATTATTCCGGATGATAGCATTAATAGTCCTCACTATTCTGTTAAATAGTGTGACAATAAATGTAATGAGAACTCCATTGAGTGTGGATATTGTCTAGATGACAATATTCTTATTAAAACTCTTAGATTATGTTTTGTCGTATTTTACACGAATGTTGTATAATTAAATTGTATTTGAATTTTGTACCATGTATTTGGCGACTCAAGATGGGTGATGTATACCGCTTTGGGGGCGCCACAATTAAGTATCAAAGCTTAGGATATGATCCCCCGACCGAGATGTGAGACAAGAACTAGGAGGGGAGAGACGGGGAATTACTTCGCTAATATGACCTACCTAGGTTTATTTGGTATTTAATTGGTTGGTCAGAGTATCGGGATAATATGTGATATGTTAATTAACCCTTATTTTGTGGCAGTGTTTGAAAATGACATCTGAAAATGTTGAGATCAGCAATGAAGCACATGAGATCGTTGAGACACCTTTAATCACCAACCAAAGTTAATGTGATGTCGATTGAAGAAAAATTAGAGATATCTTCGTGGTGAGTGAAGAACTAATAACGACCTTTTGCTAGTCGCAGAGGTAGCAGCTGAGAGTGAGGAAGAAGAGGAACATGAGGAGAATTTATTAGAAGAATTTTATGATCAAAATTTAGAATTACAAAATCATATTCATGAGTTAGAAGAGCAAGCTGAAGAACGGCAGGCGGTCGTGGAGCAAAGGGATGCAACAATTCAAAATTGTGTTACCCGATGTGCGATGCTTGAACAGAAGCATTCTTTGGCAGAGTATAAGATATTAGAGCTGGAATCTGAGAATGCTATGATCAAGGTTTTGATGAAAGAAGAAGCAAATGAACGAATGAGAATAGATGATGCATGGGTAAAAGCCGCACGACGCGTTGATATTGTAGAAAAAGACGTCCAATCTAATAAGGCCAAAATAGATGAAATGAATTCGCTTTTTGGACAGCAATTGGGAGAATCCAACATCGAATTCAAAATTACCCGGTGCAGAACGGTCAACCCCAATTCGATATGGATCGGAGAGTAATGATTCAAATCATAGATCAGGAATGTGGCGAAACAATTAAGGGTGGAATGTACTCTATAGCAAATTTAAGTCCAACTGGGATGGTGACGCCAAAGGATGTCCCAGACAAGTCAAACTCGATAGTTTATGTGAGAGCGTTTATCGAGGAACCCGAATGAAGTTATCACGGGTAAGTTAATCATAAACTCTTACGAAGTCTATACCTTATTTGATACCGGTTCCACCCACTCTTTTATTTCACCTAGTGGTGTTCAATGTTTGAACTTGGCTCTTTTATATATTGAAACTCCGTTAGGAGAAACTTTCGTTACCTCCACTATTTATAAATCTTGTTTAATTCAAATCGACACTTTCACGTTACCTGTCGATCTTATTTCTTTAAAAATACTTGCATTTGATGTGATTTTAGGGATTGATTGGTTAACTACTCATCATGATAAAATTGATTATTTTCGTAAGGTTGTTAGCTTTCATATTCCTAATCAACCTGTTATGTGAATTCAAGAAACTGTTGGATAAAATCTAGTTACACACAATACGCAAGTATACGTGGTCAACAAGTAATACAGTGAAAGTAGAGTATCGTTCCCACGAGAAATTATTAATATAAATTACCAAATATTAACTCTTAACCAAACTAATCTTATTTAAACAAACAATTTAATATTATGAATTAAATTATTTAATTAAACTAATTCTAATTACCACTAATTACAAATCAGATTATGGAGATTTAAGATCACAACTTCACTTATTGCTTCATTTAAATTAACACACTTCTCATCAATTATTTTCTATCCTGAGTTGTTAATCAAGAACACTAAAGCAGATAAAACCACCTCTCGATGCATAATACCCATACTCACTTAAATCCACAATTGATAGAATTAAGCAAGACACCCTAATTAACTAATCCACTATATCTATATGTGAATTACAATTATAAAGGATTTAAAGCACAAGTTCTCTATAAAGATTACATATGGCGTAAAGATATATCTCTATCCTAAACACGAATCATGAATTTCATCTATGCAGAAATCACAAACACATGTTATCATGATCAAATCTAAATCTATACTTCATCTCTCGAGTTCATATATATTATCACGATAATTGTTAGCTAGGCAATTAAGCAATTAAGTCCAAATCACAATAGACAATCCTCACAATAGAACATAATAATTGATAGCAAAGCATATTAAAATAAACTACACAATAAGATCCATTGTAATCTCAAACAAAGAATTAGTTCATTGAATTAAAATTAAGAATCCACACTTGAATAAACATTAAAAGATAAGAATAAGATTAAGGAAGAGAATTGAATCCGTTGTCAGCAAATCTCCATCCTCCTCAAGCTCCTGTTCTTGATCTTCAATGGTCTCCAAGTTGCTTTAAACTCCAAAACTAATAAGAACTAGGGTTTTTTCCCAATCTACTCTAATCTAATCTAATAGAATTCTTCCAAAAACTTCCTCTAATCCTTGTAAATCTCCTCCTTTTATAAGCCTCTTTATATGTCTTTAAGTCCTCTTGGAAGTCCTTGAATCAAATAGCTCGAATCAATCCTTCTTGAACTCAAATTCTAGTTAAAATTGCCTTTTCTGCGTGTACCCAAGCCCCAGCTTGGGTATTGCCTTATAAATAACAAGCCCCGACTTGCTATACTTCTGATTTTGAACTCAGGATCCCAAGACCCGGCTTGGGTATAAGGCTTAAAAGAGCAAGCCCCGGTTTGGGTGCAAGCTGCTAATTGTTTTTTCTGCTATAGTGTCCTCTGGTAAAATGGCCATAACTTTTGATCCGGGAGGAGTTACGGGGCCTGCCACCTATCAAATCGAAGCTATCAACGAGCTCTACAAGTTTCATTATTTGAGTGTTGAGAAATAACGAACGGATGAAGGTCTAAATTGGAATGGAAGTGACTGCTATGCAAATGACCACCCAAAACAGCGAAATTCAACGTCCGTTGGTACAAATGTTATAACTCTAGCATTCGAACTCCGATTGGAATGATTCAAGATGTTTCGGAAAGCTAAAAAGAAGCTCTACAATATAGTCCAAGTTCCAAGCCAAGAACATGAATTGAACATGAAAGCACAAACGATGTTCGGATTACTTTTTCCTTGTATTTTCATATTAATAGTCGCTCACACAGTTCCTAAACATATAATCTACAAAATGAACACAAAATACATGAAAAGTAACTAAAAACACGAGTTTAAGTAAATAATTCAAGTAATAGATACCGAATAAGTAGGTATAAAACCTATTTATCAAATACCCCCAAACTTAAACCTTTGCTTGTCCTCAAGCAAAAACAAAACAAAAATGCAATGCAATGCAATGCAATGCAACTAATCTATATGCCTACGAATCCAGCAATAATGACAGAAACAAGTCTATTCACCTGGCCTTAGAGAAATCAAGTAAACATGATAATACATCATATCAAAACTAATCAATAATTCCTATCAATCATCAAATCTCAAACTGTTATTACTGGTATAGTGCGTGTGTGCTCAACATCCATGCTAACTGATATAAAGCTAAATACAACACATAATAGATCTCTTTAAAGGTATCAGACAGTACAAACTCATAAAATTCACGAACAAGCTAAATCCAACTAAATTCAAACATCCACCAAATTCAAGAGTCCAATCCGGGATACTATGCTTTACTTTGCATTACGGGGGCTTTTTTCTCTTTTCCCATTTTATTGTATTTTTTTAACCATGATTGTACAATGTCTCATTCCATTAGGCTAACAGTGCTACCCCTTAGCAAATTTTTGACCAACGACTCCCAGACCATATAAGACCTTAGGGCGCTAGGTGTAAAGACAATCTCCTCGGGCGTACTTGCTCAAGTAACAAAGGCCCCCAAACAAGACTAGCCACGACATTTTTTTCATCATTTTTTTCTTTTTTTTTCTTTTTTCTTTTTTTTATGAAGCTTATATATCCCAAAATTTTCCCCCAAACTTAAGTTTTTGTCTAAATTTAGCCATCTCCACCTATTCATGTCTCTCATTCATCCAAACTAGTATTATCCTTAAGAATTCCATTATGTGCCAATTTATACTTAATCAGTCAACAAAGTTGTCTCTAACGTGCTAACCTTAATTATACCAGTTTTAAATAGAAAAAGATTAAATTCATAATCTGTACTATACTTGTCTACTTAATCCCATTCTCATCATTGGCCAAAATAGACTGTAAGTATCAAACAGCTGGACTCATGCAAGACGAACATAGTAACTAACTAATATATATATTTGAATTTTTTTTATAGACATAAATAAAAACTATCTACAACTACTCTACTATGCAAACTATTATGCACTTACACTACATGAATGCAAACATAATGAACCTAAACTAAATTAACAACATATACAAAATAACATAACATAAACATGAAACTAAACATGCAATAAAGAACTAAACTAAACTCCCCCAAACTTAGCAATTACAATGTCCTCATCGTAAGAATATAGCGATAACTAGAAGAGAACTTCCATGTAATCAGCTAAGCGTGAAGTGATGGTGGCGATGGCGGCGACGATCATTTTCTTATCCATTGAATCTCCAATACCTGCAATGAAGAGAGACAACATGGATTAAAATAGCACTTTGGAATATAACGTGATTCCTATCTACTAAATAAACTAGAAAAGCATATAAATAAATAAAAAATAAAAAATTCTTGGGTTTGCCTCCCGATCGGTGACGATTTATAGTCTTTCATTTGAATTTATCACATTCAACGCTATCCAATTCCTCTTCGATAATTGAGGAACCCTCAATCCATCGGAAATAATTTAGCTTTTGGTAGGTTCCCATTTGTGATGGCTATCGAATTAAAGTCACCTAGCATGCTTTGTTTAAATATGTGCCCAATTGAGAATGTTGAATAACTACGTGCTTTTCTGTCCGTTGATCCTATGATTCGATTGGGGCTTTGAGGCTTGGCAAGAACAACGGGCTCTTCTTCTATCTTCTCCTCCTCATCCCACCATGGCTTTACATTTGTACTAGCTCTCATGTCATAAAGAGCCTTGCCGACGACATGACTACCAAGCGGGCACGGTTTTGCAAATCTAACTGGACCCTTGATCTTTGGCAGAGATGGAACTTAGGGTACTAATAACATCGGCTCATCCTCGTTGGTACTCATAGTTAGTTCTTCACCGACCTTATTTCATTATCCCCGCTTGGCTCCTCTTTTTTAACATCTCGTGTCTCATCCAGTTGTAGATTTGGCTCGGGCACTTCATCAATCTCGGAATCCTCGTCATAACACCAATTATTTGGAGGAAGGTTGCTTATGGCTTTGGTCATTTGATCTATCTTATTTTGAAGATTCTGAATTGACTTCTCTTGATTAATCCTTCTCTCCTCATTTGATGTTATGAACTTGGACAATAATTCCTCCAATCTCGAATTATATGTCTCAGATTTGGAATCCATGTATTGAGGACCATGAGTTGAAGTGGTGTTGAGTTGTTCCATCTGGTGCTGAAAATTGTGGCTCGATATTTCTTGACTCATCATCCTCTCCTCTTGGTTTGCTATGACCTTTGACAGTAATTCCTCCAACTTTGAATTTTCTTCTTTTAGCAATGGAGGTTTACGTGAAAATTCTGATGTGTATGTTGGATTTAGAGCATAGTATTGATCTTTATAGTTATAGCTCCATGGTGCATCTGGGTGATACCCCCAAACTTGATTATAATTTGCATATGCATAATCGTTGAGGTAGTCACCACCATACTGTACCGACCCAAGGCTAATGGTGCATTGATTACTCGGGTGATTGCCAGCACAATAATTGCAAGTAACTGCTATCCTTCGATTACGTTGGGCTGCAACAACGTCCAACCTCCTCGAAAGTGTCTCAAGTTGTGCTGATAAAGTAGAAAATACATTGAGTCCATCAATCCCCGCTCCCCTTGGTTGAGTCATACTCGAATATGGCCTTTGATAATTGAATCCGACCATGGTACCTGAAACGAGAGAAAAAGAAGAAGATAATAAAATTTAAAAAAAATGTTTAAATTAAGACTAATTTGATTGAAGCTAATATTGGCAAAAATATATTAAACTAATTCCCCGGCAATGGCACCAAAAACTTGTTGGATAAAATCTAGTTACGCATAACACGCAAGTATACGTGGTCAACAAGTAATACAGTGAAAGTAGAGTATCGTTCCCACGAGGAATTATTAATATAAATTACCAAATATTAACTCTTAACCAAACTAATCTTATTTAAACAAACAATTTAATATTATGAATTAAATTATTTAATTAAACTAATTCTAATTACCACTAATTACAAATCAGATTATGGAGATTTAAGATCACAACTTCACTTATTGCTTCATTTAAATTAACACACTTCTCATCAATTATTTTCTATCCTGAGTTGTTAATCAAGAACACTAAAGCAGATAAAATAACCTCTCGATGCATAATACCCATGCTCACTTAAATCCACAATTGATAGAATTAAGCAAGACACCCTAATTAACTAATCCACTATATCTATATGTGAATTACAATTAAAAAAGATTTAAAGCACAAGTTCTCTATAAAGATTACATATGGCGTAAAGATATATCTCTATCCTAAACACGAATCATGAATTTCATCTATGCAGAAATCACAAACACATGCTATCATGATCAAATCTAAATCTATACTTCATCTCTCGAGTTCATATATATTATCACGGTAATTGTTAGCTAGGCAATTAAGCAATTAAGTCCAAATCACAATAAACAATCCTCACAATAGAACATAATAATTGATAGCAAAGCATATTAAAATAAACTACACAATAAGAAACATTGTAATCTCAAACAAAGAATTAGTTCATTGAATTAAAATTAAGAATCCACACTTGAATAAACATTAAAAGATAAGAATAAGATAAAGGAAGAGAATTGAATCTGTTGTCAGCAAATATCCATCCTCCTCAAGCTCCTGTTCTTGATCTTCAATGGTCTCCAAGTTGCTTCAAACTCCAAAACTAATAAGAACTAGGGTTTTTTTCCCAATCTACTCTAATCTAATCTAATGGAATTCTTCCAAAAACTTCCTCTAATCCTTGTAAATCTCCTCCTTTTATAAGCTTCTTTATATGTCTTTAAGTCCTCTCGGAAGTCCTTGAATCAAACAGCTCGAATCAATCCTTCTTGAACTCAAATTCTAGTTAAAATTGCCTTTTCTGCGTGTACCCAAGCCCCGGCTTGGGTATTGCCTTGTAAATAGCAAGCCCCGACTTGCTATACTTCTGATTTTGAACTCAGGACCCCAAGCCTCGGCTTGGGTATAAGGCTTAAAAGAGCAAGCCTCGGCTTGGGTGCAAGCTGCTAATTGTTTTTTTTGCTGTAGTGTTCTTTTGTAAAATGGCCATAACTTTTGATCCGAGAGGATTTACGGGGCCTGCCACCTATCAAATCGAAGATATCGACGAGATCTACAACTTTTATTCTTTTAGTTTTGAGAAATAACTAACGGATGAAGGTCTAAATTGGACTGGAAGTGACTGCTACGCAAATGACCACCCAAAACAGCAAAATTCAACGTTCGTTGGTACAAATGTCATAAGTCTTGCATTTGAACTCCGATTGGAATGATTTAAGATGTTTCGGAAAGCTAAGAAGAAGCTCTACAATATAGTCCAAGTTCCAAGCCAAGAACATGAATTGAACATGAAAGCACAAACGATGTCCGGATTGCTTTTTCCTTGCGTTTTCATACCAATAATAATGCCACACAAATTCCCCAAACATATAATATACAAAATGAAAACAAAATACATGAAAAGTAACTAAGAAACACGAGTTTAAGCAAATAATTCAAGTAATAGATACCGAATAAGTAGGTATAAAACCTACTTATCAGAAACCAAACCACTAAAGTCAATCATTATCATATCAAGCCATAAGTAAAGAGCCCTGAGCCTTTTGCTGGTGACTTCCAAGTCTTGGAATACACCGAAACTAGAATATACGTAGGGGACGTCGTGAATAACGGTGGAAAGTTGATAGATATCAATGTGACGTGTTATCCAAGTCTTGGACGAGGGTCACAGTTTTGAATAATATTTCTATTGTTAATAAATTTTCTGACGTATTTTTGAAGACTTCTTAGCTTACCCCTAGAGCGTGAAATCGAATTTTGTATTGACCCCAGTACAAAACTCATTTCTAAAACCCTCAAATATTTCTTCAACTAAAATGAACGTAACATGCGCCAAAGACGTTGGCTCGAGCTGTTGAAGATTACGATCATACCAATAAATATCATTATGGAAGAGAGAACGTGGTAGATGACGCGTTGAGTAGAAGATCGTATGCGTTTATGAGTGCAATGTTGTTAACACAAAAACTCATTTCGTATAACTTACAAATGATGAAGATAGAGTTAAAGACTCTAAGGACCCACGTGGTGATATCAAATATATGAGTAGAATCGACTTTAATCAATAAAGTTAAAGCCGCTCAAGTTACACCCCCGAATCTGATGAATGTGAAGAAGAAGGTTCAAGAAGGCGTTATTTCAACCCTCGATTTAATCGGCCCATTTGAAATCCTCGATAGAGTAGGAACTGTGGCCTATAGACTCGTTTTACCGCTAAGTATGTCGCGTGTTCATAACGTTTTTCACGTATCGATGTTACGTAAATATGTGGATGACCCGAACCACGTTATTAAATTAGAACTAGACGAGATAGCAGAAGATTTAATGCATGAGGAGATACGTGTTAAAATCTTGGATAAGAAAGATCATATTCAACACTCAAAGGTTATACCTCAAGAGTTGGAATATGAAATGAAGTCAAGGTATCCTCACCTCTTCGGTATACCAGGTACGTACGTAAATTTCGAGGGCGAAATTTCATAAGGAGGGGAGATTGTGAGACCCCAAATTTTATGAATAAAGATTTAAATTTCTCGAAATATTTTTTTGAATATTATGGTGTGGATTTGATATAATGTTATAGTTGTGGGTAATATTTATAAATTTTGCAAAGTAAGCAAGTGGTTATATAATATTCGATTGGTCGAGAAATATTTGTACGACGGCACAATCATTGGTGGACCCCACAACGGAAGTATTATCGTAGTAAGAAAACGATAGAGTTATCTTTTATTAAAAATAACGGCGAAAGTGTTACCGTTAAAACTGTTGAACTACCCGGTAGTAAAAGTATAGTAATACTCGTGGTTGCATAGTAGCACACGGTATTGATTATTGATGCTTACGTGAGAAGTCACTCATTTATACTCAATTATTGCTATAATAATTGCTGCATCATATCTCTCATATTATTGATTTGATTATTGTCACAGTATCATCTGCATAAAATGTTATATTATTAAATCAATAATTGAGAAGACAAAGTTATTCATATTATTAAATTGCAATATTTACAATGTCTAGAAGTTCTGTCAATGAGAAGTTTGGTCATCTAATTGCGCGTCAATAAGGAGAAATCCTTATCAAAAAGCCCCTTCTTTCCTGGGAACGACCTGGTTGTTAAATATTGTGAGTTATAATATTAATGATGAATGTTATTAAAAATCGAATTTGAGTTCGGAGTTGAATTTGGAGATGCGGACGTGATATTTGATTCCGGAATGATGAAATTAGTAGAAATAGACTATAAACACAAAATTTGTCGGGGTTGACTTTTTCAGAAAAAGTCAAACTTCGAAATTTCAAAAATAAAATTTTTGAGAAAAATAGTTCCATTATGTTGGAATTATTAGTGTTAGTGGAAATAGACATTTATTTTGATATTAATTCATGTCTAAAAGTTTTACTGACTACTCGGGTAATTAATCGGATAAATGAGCAATTAATTGCTATTAATTCACATGATTATAACTATTTTGTTCACATGTGTGTACTATTGATTCACATTCTTGTACTATTAGGGGAGTTGGTGCAAGATTGATAATACTTGCATGACTAAGTTAAAAATGGAGGTATAGATGGAGGTACTATACTATAATTCGTATTTTCACATGATTATAACTATTGATTTACATGATTGAACTATTGATTCACATTATTTACTATTAGGGGAGGTGGTGCAAGTTTGATAATACTTGCAGGACTAAATTAAAAATGAAAGAAAAGTTGAAGGTATTGTACTGTAATATTTCGAGCCCCAAAACGTGCAATTATTGAAACTATATTTTTCTATAAATAGAAGCTCGTTCTTTCTTCATTTCTCACCAATTCACTAAAGCTATAGAGCAATTATTATAGAGAGAAATTATAGAGAGAAAGAAGAAGAGAAGTCTGCTACCTCACTATTCCAGTATCTAGTTTCTTTTGAGGTAAGGGGTATTATTTCTTTCGTATTCATGAAGAGAACTATTGTTATTCCATTCCTTATTATTCTATTGGAATAACCTGTATACGCGGACTACCGTATACATGGTGAAATTCTTCTGTTATTTCATTCTTTATTATTATGTTGAATAACTTTTATCTACATGCAAAGTACCGCATACATGGTGAAATTCTTCTGTTATTCCATTCTTTATTATTCTATTGGAATAACCTGTCTGTGCGGTCTATCGCATGCCTGGTGATTTCTGTTGTTACTCCATTCGTTATTATTCTGTTGAAATATCTTGTTTGTGCGGTTTACGCATGACCAGGTTCCATTCTTTATTATTCTGCTGGAATAACCTTTCTGTGCGGTCTATCGCATGCCTGGTGATTTCTGTTGTTATTCCATTCTTTATTATTCTTTTAGAATATCCTGTATGTGCGGTTTACGCATGACCTGGTTCAATTCTTTATTATTCTATTGGAATAATCTGTCTATGTGGATTACCGCATACATGGTGAATGATCCTTTATATTCATTCCTTATTAAATTGTGGAAATGATTTGTTTACGTGGATTACCGCATGACGGGTGAAAATCCATTTGCAGTTTCGTAATTTTTCTGACCCTCAAAAATTCTGGAAAAATTTGAAATCATATTTTGATGAGTTTTCTATATTGTGTCCAAAGATGACGATTTTTGGATGTATAGATTAAGAGTTATGGATTTTATGAGAAAAGACTATTTTAAAATTAAACCCTTATAACTCGTTATGGTCAACTCCAAAATTGGTGAAATTTTTATTGGAAGTACATGTATATAACATGAGTATACACTACAAGAAAAAGGCCTAACAGTGACCAATAATATCAGCGACCGCATGTCTGGTCGCTGATAATACTAATAGCGACCGACATCTGCGACCGTAATTTAATCTAGTCACTATTTAATATCAGCGACCGCATGCGGTCGCTGACATGAATTTAACTCCAAAAAATTGGTGCGAAAAGTTGGCGCGCTTGTTTTTTGAGACCAATATATATCAATGATCGCAATGGCCGTTGAATCATCCACGCTTATTAAAAATCACATCACATCATGGCCATCGATGATGGCCAATGATATTCTAAAACTAAATCGACTCACCATTCGCTCGCTCAAAGAGACATTTAGAGAAAAAAGAACGAGGGGGAACAAAATAGGGAGAAGGGGGAGAAGAGAAGAGGGAGGGAGAAATTGATCGCCGCCACTGTCCACTGCCATCGCCACCGCCACAGGTAACCCTAATTCTCTTTATTTCTGAATTGGATATAGATTGGGTGTTATTCTATTGATGGAACTTTTTCCCCACTGCATTATTCTTCGAGTTTGGGTATTAACTTTCAGCATCGGGTAGGGAAATCAGATATTGATGTGTATAGGTATCAAACATGTCTATTCCTAAAATAATACATAAATAACAGCACCATGATAATTTTATGTACTATGAGCAATGAAGCCTTGTTTTTGAGCTTATATTTTTAATAATAAAGCCTTGAAAGAATGTTGGTGTTTCAGTTACCGAATTCTTGAAAGATTGTTTATAAAAAGTGGTTAAACTAATATCTTGTGATTGTATCTTATAGATTTTATTGTGGTTTCTTCATTTTGTTGAGTTTTTAAAGGAACAATCGCCTTATCATTTGGGCGTATTATAGGATGAAAAGTAATTGTATGTTTTGAAGTTTAACTCCACAAAGATTTGAGTTACCAGGAGAAGTTTGAGACATATGAGGGAACTGATCTCTTTTATATTTCTGTTAGTTCTAGAACTTGGGAGATTATTCCCTGCTATTCAAGGCTCTTTGAATGTAGGTTATGGACAGTCATAGCTTGATATGAACAAAAACGTTGCTATTGGATAATGTAGTTATTTACCTAAAGAAGCATTGAAATAGTTGGATGAATGATGCAAAGTGGATTGCTTGCAGCTGATTGGTGAAATGTTCTAATCTAATGCAACTTTCTTCTTCTACTAGTTAGTGAAATGTTCCAAATGTATGACTTATGTTTATTCTCTTGACCTTACTTATAGTATTACTTTCCATAATCACTTGATATTTTTTATTGTTGAAGAATTTGACAGGACAAAAAATATTCTAGATTTTCTAAATTCTTGCTGCAATTAACCTGATCTTCTACAATTGCAGTCTTTCTTTTCTCCGTTTTATGTCCATATAGTTATCATTTCCTCATTACAAAAGTAGTGAGTTACTAGTTGAGTTTATGTCCATATTCCTGCCACACATTGTTTATGAATGTTATATGGTGCAGTATTGGTAGTGTTTAGAGTTGTCTAGCTATAGGTTTTATGAATTTCTATTCTAATTGTCTATTTTACTCTTTACAATTTGTTAAATTTCTATCTCAACACTTTTTTAAAGGCTTTGTAATTATTATACATCCCGTTAGATTAGGTGAAATTGGAGTTTGTATATGGTAACATTAATATGTAGTTCGTAATAACAATTTTGTCACAGAACCCTCAGATGCATATGTAGATATATGGTTGCGTTGTCCCGTTGTTTTGTGGTAGTGAAACTCATTGGAGATTGGGAAGAATTGGATAAAGTGGGAAAGAGAGGGAATTTATGTATGTACTGTAAAGTAGGAAAGAGAGGGAATTGGAGTGAAAGGTCTCAAAATGTGTTGGAGATCTGTATTAAGTTATTGAATTTTACAATTGTTTTCTGTCTCTTGACTGTGATTTGTTCTGTTACTATTCTTGAAATAATATGTTTGATAAGTATTGAGGATGTTGATGTTTAAATCATGTTTACTTGGTTTTCTCAAAAGGCTTACATATATAGAAAATTTTTGCAACTTAAGTTTTGAGACAGTATGGAGTCCCTATATTGTCTACACATATAATTTAAAAGGTGTTCCTTAACTTAGTTGTGGTCTATGTTGTGTATTGACCAAATTTCATGTTATGAAAAGTAAGCTTTAAGTGGCAACTAAGACCTAAGTATGGAATTCCCATACCTGGACCATGTGGGAAAGTTTCAATAGTCATAATATGACATAAGTAAGCTACACAAGCTAAAGAAACCAAGCCTAAACTGTTTTGAGCATTAAACTTGTGAAAAATCACATTTTAAGCCCAAAAATGGATTGTTTTGGGTGACCTTTAATGCCTGATCTTATAAGACTATAATGAACTCATATAAAAATGCTAACTCATGCTTGTGATGATTCCTAATCATTGCAATGACCAAAGCTAGTAAGAAAATCAAGTTAGGATCTATTATCGAGCCTAAAGTGAGCTTTAATAGGTTAAAATTGGCTAGATGACCAAGTAAAGTGAGATGATGATAAAAGTAACCTTAGGAAACTAAAAGGTTGCCGCCTCGAACAGATCCTCAGGTGTATCTGAAGGCAAAAAGGCAAAAGGCACGCATAAGTATGGTATATCACAAATTGCAAGATATTGCTACTTAGTGGTAATGATGTATAAAGCATGCTTATTGGCTTAGTTATTTGTTTTTATGTTTACAGTCATGTTATGCAGCTAAATTATCATATGTTTACATATTAATATGAGAACATGAACTGTAGGAGTCTCAGTCTCAAGGTCAACCTATCAATTGGTTGGATGTGTATGTGGCCACCCGTGATGGTCTGCCTGACGCTGTTCATATAGCGGTAATAAGTTAACTTTATACTAATATGTTGTTTATAAATTATGATGACCTTTTTTAGCATTTTTTTTTATTTTTAACTATTTAATTGTTGACCTTCTGACAGGACACTTATAAAGGCTTAATGAACGAGTGCTATCCTGAAGGCACCCCGCGTCCATCGATTGATCAAGAATTGTGGGAGAGGGCGTCCGTCGTGAAGAAAAACTATGTTAAAGGCCAAGGACAAAACGACGCTTGCACCATCAATGGCAAAAGGCATCTCTCACTACCCATCTACACAAATCATCGTGTCATCCAAATTTATCATACTCTTCTTGTTGTGTGAGAAGCGATCTGTCGAAATCGTGATCTTCTTCAGATATCTTCGGCGGGCATCGCATTCTCTTAGTCCCGATGAGTTGGCGGAGGCGATGGCAAAGCAAAGAAAGATCATAAGATCGTGGTGGCGACCGTGTATATATATCGATATTGTTATCACATTTGCCTTTTACTTATATGTTTCATTACATTGTCTATTGTTTAGCTTTCCCCAAGTCATAGTAGTATCAACACATTTAACATATATGTTTTATTCTTTTGTTAATTATAAGGTACTAATTTGGATGATCCACGAAGAGCTAGACCAGTCATATATGTTAGATTTTTAAAGCCTTGCCAGACTTATTTTTTAGATTTTTAAAGCCTTGTACTCTTTTAGATTCATTCTTTGGACAATTGTATTGGTTTACGATTCTATTATATGGATGTTTATGATTGTATTGTGTTGTGTTGGTTTACGATGGATGTTTATCATATAGTAGTTATCATGTATGAATGTTTATTATATGGTAGTTAGCATGGATGGATGCTTATATATACTGTTGTGTGTTGGGATAAAAAGCAGGTACAAAGCAGGTTATTTTTGGGAAATCAATAAAACAGGAAAAATATTTTTTTTAAAAAAACATCAGCGACCGCATGCGGTCGCTAATACTTAAACGCGGTCGCTGATAACTACTTTGAAACTAGCGACCGATTCGGTCGCTATTAACAATCGCGGACACGTGTGCCACGTCACAGCTGACAAATGACTCAGCATGAGTCAGAATAGCGACAGATTCGGTCGTTGCCTGCGGTCGCTGAGAGATCGGTCGCTATTGTTGGTCGTTGATGTCCATCCAAATGACGGATTAATGATGACTATTATCACGACCACAATCGGTCATTGATACTATCTCATATATCATATGCGATCACGATAAAGGATCATTGATAAAGCCTTTTGTTGTAGTGATACCTCAGAATTTTAGAATTTTTGGACAAAAGTACAATTTATGATAAATGTCTAAATATTCTATAGCTTTGGCTATATATAAAATAGTAAATGAATTTTAAAAATTCGAGAAAATATATGTTCAATATGGGACTATATTACGCTAAATCCCGGAAAAGAAATATTTTTGGGACTGATTTGGTATTTTCATGAAAATGAACTAGTTATGAGTAAATGAATTAAATATGTTCTGTGAAGTAACAAAATTGGAAAATATGATTTTATGGCTTGGAAATCCTATATAAGGTATATGCAGATTTTTGATGAGGGATTTGATCATTGGTGATGAAATCTTATGAGTATGACATTTTTAAATGATTAAATGCATTATTTGGTAAAGTGTGAACAATTGAAATAAATTGTTTATAAGTTTAAGAAGTGATTAAAATATTTTTATAATATTAATAATATTAGATTATGAGTTTATTAAGTGATTGATAATATTTGGATAAATTTAAAGTCTTTAATATTTATCCTTATTTTCGTTTGATTAATGCTTATATCATTGTCATCATCCTCATGCTTATATTGTGATGAAAGTCATCTTTGGCTTACGTGTATAGATGGACTTGGTATGATTATGACCAGGGATTATTCGGTATTATCATGACCGTAATGTGACGAATGATGTGGTGAAAGTCCTCAGTGGCCTGAAGTGCATGGATGGACAGTTTTTGGTATGATTATGACTAGGGATTATTCGGTATAGTCATGACCATTGGTGATTTAATGAATATCCTTGGCCCGTAGTGCAGGGAAGATTCGATGATATGGTTTATTTATTAAGCTGAGTTTCAGCGATAAAAATTGATGAAAACATTTTAAATCATAGAAGATAGTAGATATCATGCTCTACTTAACTCTTCTAATGGATTGCTTATTCCGCTGCAGTTAAACTTGATATCTATTGTATTTTATCAGTTTAACATTGTTAAAGGCTAATGATAATTTATTCTGCATTATCTTAATCATAATATTTCTTACTAGGCTAGTTAAGCTCACCCTTTTGCTTTCATTGTTCTCTTCTATAATCTTCTATAATCTTGAGCGTATTTCTTTAGAGTTTTAAGAAGTTTTGAGCGTAGAAAACAGTATAAGTTTTCTTCAAGAATATTCTCGCCCTACCCGTCGGAATACTCTTCTTTTTAAGGTAAGGGGTATTATTCTTTCGTATTCATGAAGAGAGTTATTTTCTTTCAATACTCATAAGGGTTGTTATTCCATTCTTTATTATTATGTTGGAATAACCTGTCTATGCGAAGTACCGCATACATGGTGAAATTATTCTATTATTCCATTCTTTATTATTCTGTTGGAATAACCTGTCTGTGCGGTCTATCGCATGCCTGGTGAATTCTGTTGTTATTCCATTCTTTATTATTCTGTTGAAACATCCTGTCTGTGCGGATTACGCATGACCTGGTTCCATTCTTTATTATTCTGTTGGAACATTCTGTCTGTGCGGATTACACATGACCTGATTCCATTCTTTATTATTCTGTTGGAATATCCTGTCTGTGTGGATTACGCATGACCTGGTTCCATTCTTTATTACTCTGTTGGAATAATCTGTCTATGTGGATTACCGCATGCATGGTGAATGATCCTTTGTATTCATTCCTTATTAACTTGTGGAAATGATCTGCTCACGTGGATTACCGTATGGCGCAAAAAAAATCCATTTGCGATTATATATATTCTATTATACTCGGTTGGTTAAAGTTTTGACTTCTATACTCCATGAAATTAGTAGAATATCCTGGATATTTGCGCTTCATCCAGTATCTTTTCATGGAAATATTCTTCTGAGTATTTTTGAATTTTACTCCACAAAGCAGTATCATGTTGACAATTTGGACGTTATTGGTTCCAGGATAAATTAACTTATAAATCTTTAAAATTTATTCTTGAACTTGTTTTATTGAATTATTATGTCATTGTCATTAACTCATCATCCTCATGCTTATATTGTGATGAAGGTCATCTTTGGCTTACGTGCATAGATGGACTTGGTATGATTATGTCCAGGGATCATTCGGTATAATTATGACCTGTAATATTATAAATGATGTTGTAAAAGTCCTCAGTGGCCTGTAGTGCATTGATGGACAGTTTTTGGTATGATTATGACCAAGGATTATTCGGTATAGTCATGACCATTGATGATTTAATGAATATCCTTGGCCTGTAGTGCAGGGATGACTCGATGATGTGGTTTATTTATTAAAATCGAGTCTCAAATGATAAAAATTGATGAAAACATTTTAAATCATAGAAGATAGTAGATATTATGCTTTACTTGACTCTTCTAATGGATTTCTTTTTCTGCTGCAGTTAAACTTGATGTCTATTGTATTTTATCAATTTAACATTGTTGAAGGCTAATGATAATTTATCCTGCATTATCTTAGTCGTAATATTTCTTACTGGTCTAGTTGAACTCACCCTTTTGCTTTCATTGTTCTCTTCAGGAAATGAGAATATAGATGGGACGAGTCGGGGAACGGATTGATGGTCCAGATGGTTGGCTATAGAAGTCCTCATTATTCTATAAAATAGTGTGATAATAAGTGTAATGAGAACTGAATTTGAGTTTGTATACTGTCTATGAGGCAATATTCATGTAAACTCTCAGCTATGTTTTGTCGTATTTCTACACGACAGTTGCATAATTAAGTTTGTAGTTGAGTTCTGTACCATGTATCTGGCGACTGTTGATCGATTTAGCAATCGATAAACACGCGCAAATATACACGGTCCACAAGTAATATATGTAAGTAGAGTGTCGAACCCACGAGGACGAAGTCTTAACAGAAAACAAATACTAAGGAAAAGCCGTTACTAATCTTATCTTAAAACAAATGGTTGGTTAAGCTATTTCAACAAGACTGTAAAATTAAGGGAAAAAGTTGTGCTAGGAAGTTAAGATAGGATTACAACTCCTCTAATGCTTCACCTAATCTTTTAACTCTCCAAATTACAAACGAATCAAGGAATGGCCAACCGAGAACATTAATAAGCATAAGCTTCTGTCGAGGGTCAAATGCATATCCCTAACCAGCTAGAACACAATATGTCTATTGGTGACACTAACTAGGTCAAGGTCAATAAGCTCAGTCCCAAGGTCACACAAGGCAAATAAGAATATGTCTATCCTCTTAGCACATTATGCACACATTCCAATGTCATGGTCATAACAGGTGTTTTTGTATTTAAAGATAGAAAGTAATATCCATTTATCAATTTCCATCACTATCCATACCAATTTCTTTATCAAGCAATCAGACATTAAATACCAAATACAACAATCCATTCCAAAATGATTCATTATATAAAATGATAGAGAAAGTTGATTAAGCTAATCAAAAGGTTACATTGCAATCCTAAAAATGGAGTTAGTTCATAACTATGGTACTAACACGCATTTTTAATACACTACACATTATCAGACAAAAAAACAAGGAATGGGAGATTTGGAATAAGAAAACCCCTGATTGAAGTGTTCTTCCGCCAAATCTTCTCTTCACGTGTAGTATCTGAATGAATGTTGCGTGCAATAACTCTTCTTCCTTTCACAAGCTTCTTTCTCTTCTAGAAAAACAGAAAATAAGATCTAGTCTAAGCTGTAATAAATTTGCTCTGATATCTATCTGATATCCTATGCTTTAAAGCGGCAGCTTCGCTAAGTATTTATACTGTCCTCCCTTTAATATAGGTCATTAAATAAAATTTCTTCAGAAAACTGGAGCATCACGTGTGACGCGAAATCAACAAAGTCGATAATGAGCCGGGCGCCGGTGTGACTTTCAAGGCGTCGGGCGCGACCGGTGATGGCGTTTGAGACACGGCACACAATGCACATGCTGGCCACGATAGCTTATGAGTGGCTATGTACGATAAATTGATAACGCCGGCATGACTCTTGGTCTTTGAGAGCCACTTTCCAAAGAGCTATTGAGCTACTTCTCGCGCTGCAGCGTGGATTTTTGCACTACAGATGACGCCGGGGTACCACTTTCCAGTAGAGTCCACTAAAGGCTGGCGCTGGGGCGCCAAGTTTGGGCGCCACTTTACATTAACAATGCTCAAGTCATATGTAAAGCCAGCCTGAAAAGAACTAAAAGGATCTATAGTGAAATAACTAAACAAGCTAACCAAAAGATTGAACATAGGCGTCAACATTAAGCAACAAAAAAAAGGCTAAATCGCGGGTATGAATCCTACTCATCAAATACCCCCAAACTTAAGCGTTTGCTTGACCTCAAGCAAACTATCAAACAACTATACACAATTTCATAAGAACATGGCAAGACGAATGCGAATTAGGGCCTAGGGTTTAAAGCAAAAATAAAAGACTATAATTTATCCACTCAGTGTGTGTGTGAAGGCCACATATCTAAACTAGACATAACCCAAATGAAGATCATACTGTCGATCGTGATAACCAATAAGCACCCAAGCAACTCACGAACATAACAAGAGTTAAAGACAAGATGCAAAAGCATGAAAGGCTCGAAAGCTCTAGAATAGCTAAGTAATTGATTACTTTTAGGCAAAATAGAGTACTTATTAGCAAGCTTTTGATCAATGACTCCCAAGCCAGAAGACTTTAGGGCACTAGGTGTAAAACACCCCTAAGAATCTAATAACTCAAGCACAAAGGCCACGTAAACAACATAAGTTCTAAATAGATTTTACACACCTGTGTTTATGGGCAAGTGCGTTTCCACGCTCCATCTCAACCCACCGTTGGACATAAATAGATTTTTTTTTTTAGAACAAAGAGCCAAGAATGCTAAAGCTTCTAAACCTTTAAAATTTTGAAATTACAGAGTATATAATAGAGTACACTATTATCAACGCGGTAAATGACAATCACAATTGGAAAACTACTAGAGAGACAATAGGCCAGTGCTCGCTAAACGGATGGATCCAAGACAGTCTCAAGTTAAACAAACACAGACCCCAAAGCCGCATAACTATTGCCACAAACCAAGGAAAAAGATATATAATTGCAAGACAGTCCGCCAAAGGCCAAAAACAACACTTAACACTAACTACCCTCACCCAACATATAGACAATTACCGAAACGAGGCTAGGGTTAGTCAAAATATAATAATACAAAATTTATAGACTATAGAGTGCCCTTATCATCATAGGGCAAAGCCATAACACATGGCATCAAGTACCAATAAATTAGTGAAAGACCCAAAAAAATAGGCTTAAGGCAAGACAATATCCGACTTAGCCAAGATATTCCCAAACAAAAGATATACAACCAAAAACATATAATAAATTCAACAAAGACATGCATCCAAGATAAATTAAAGCATGCATCCCAAAACCAAAAGATATTCACGATAATAAACACAATAGGTAGATATTAATCTTAAACACAAATCTGGGGCCATCAAGCCCAAATACCATCCTAACACAAATAAAATTAAACTTGAGTCTGGGGCTATCAAGCCCAAATACCATCCTACAACAATTGAAATAGAAATAAGATAATAATAACACAATTCATATAATTAAAATACTAGCAGAAATTCTCCCCCAAACTTGAACAGGAGCCAGTGTCCTCACTGGCCATAACTGCAATATCAAACATTTGCATCCCCGCCGTCACCACCATCAAGACCAAAATCTTCATCAGCACCGAACAACTCCAGGTCGTCATCATCATCTCCCTCATCGTCCTCCACGTTGACAGGCTGGTACACGCCTGCCTCATCAGAATGCGGCGAGAACTGTGGCGGATAAGGGGCATAAATTGGAGGCGCTGGAAATGGGAATGGCATGAAGTCCGCGTCCTCGCCACCTTGAGAAACATGGATATTGGATAGTGTATCAACAAACCGTGTCAACCTTGCAATGCAAAAAAGTCAGGTTGTTCATAATCTAAGCAAGGGCCCCCGAATCAATGGCATCGGCAGAAGGGGGAATTAGCGCCTGACTATAGGTTCCTGCCGCAGATGAGGGCTGGGGGTCATCAGAAGGCGACGGTGCTGGCAAAAAGCCCTCTCCTTGGGGATGCGAGGGTGCACCATCCCATACGGCATAATGACTAATCAACTGATGATCAATGACTAACATGGGCGGGAGGGTAACATCTTCCGCCTCCCACTGGACACCCGCCCTTTTGCAAAGCCTTGTAATAAGAGAAGGGTGGGGAAGGCTAGACATGACCTTGCTTTTGATAGCCTTCTTGATGGATTCGTTGATCAAAGCCCCCACATCAATTTTTAGCCCCATCACAATGGCATAGAGAGGCGTCCGCCATTCCCGAGTGACATCACTCACATGACGCTGGCTTACAAGGTTTGCATGATAAAAGGCGCACTAAGCCTTACCATAACGAATCGAAATACCGTGAAGGAAAAGACGACGTTTGCCAAAGGTAATCGTTAGTTTTCTAGACAGTTCCAGGCTTACAAAGCTTGCTAATAAGGTCATCAGACTTATAACTCCAAATCCCATTCTCCCTGTAGTCCTTCTTGTCAAAATTGGGAGTCCCATACACTTCATTGATGGCTTTGACATCGAATGGAATTAACTTTCCCTAACAGCACAAACCGGCATGACCATCCGGAATGGCATTAACAGAAACTCCTCGACCACCGCTACCACAAAGAGACTCGGCGGTTTGGTGAAGTGAACCCACTTCATGGCACTTATCATGGCGTGCATCTGGCCATCCAATTTGTCATCTGACCGAAGGCCACGCTCTGGCACAAGACTTCTAGACTTGAAATTTTGGGTGTAGCGTTTGTACGCTTCTTTGGATGGAAATTTAACGGGGTCCTATGGGGTAATCTGACTGCGGGAAGAGGAAGGAGGAGGATGACCAGTGCTGGTTCTAGGACGCTTGGAAGCCATTTTAGTAGGAAGAGATAATAAGATGCAAGCCAAAGAGTTTGGCCAAATCACCGTACCTGCTATGACTTTTATAAGTGAACCTCGGCGAAGAAAGAACCGTTGAGTCGGTTGGTTGCCCAAACGGTAGGAAACGGCTAGCGGTTGGCTGAACGGTCGGAAGATGAGCAGATGCGTCGCTTGGATAGAGAGAAAATATGAGAACAATGAAGCTAGAGAGACCAAAACGCCTCAATTAAGACTAGTAACCAGATGTGGCGCCGGGGCGCTACCTTTGGCGCCGGGGCGCGGTCTCAAATCTACATGGCGCTGGAGAGCGAAAGCAAGAGTAACTTATGGCGCTGAGGCGCGAGTTTGTAGTGTGCTATGCACTAGAATTGGCACCGGGCACGACTTCTACGCCAGGCGCCGAATTAGCAAGCAGGTATGGACATTTCATGGCGCCAGAGCCCAGCGATGATTATTGCCCGGGCGCCAGACTTATTAATCGGGTGCGAGTTCATCATATAAATCATGGCATCGCAGCGCGACCTCAGCAACTCTACACAGAACAAGCATACATATCAGCAAACTATCACTAAACTAACTAAAACACAAACTCAACTGAGGAAATGAACAAACAACATGAACTATACAGACTACAAACACTATACAGAACACAGAATAAAACTTGTTAATCAAAGTGTTATTTCAAGAAAAGACAAATAAAACAATTTGTTGATACTGAGATGGGGATGCCTCCCATCAAGCGCTTGATTTTGAGTCGTCGGCTTGACTTTCATCCCGTTTTACACCGGGTCTCCAAGTGTAATAGAGGTATTCTGCCGGTCGACTTCGCCGCCCCAGTAGTGCTTCAACCTCTGCCCATTGACCTTAAAGGTTACGTCCGAATTCGGGTCCTCAACCTCTATTTCCCCGTGCGGATAAACCTTGGCAACTGTGAAGGGGCCCGACCATCGAGACTTTAGCTTCCCAGGAAATAACTTTAGCCGGGAATTGAAAAGAAGAACCTTCTGTCCCGGTTCAAAGCGCCTCTCGAGGATTTTCTTTTCATGCCACCTCTTGGTCTTCTCCTTGTACAACTTAGCATTTTCATACGCTTGCAGACGAAATTCATCTGATTCATTCAGTTGCAACAGCCGCTTTTCGCCGGCTGCTTCAAGATCAAAATTGAGCTTTTGAATAGCCCAGTAAGCGTTGTGTTCTAATTTAACTGGGAGATGACATGCCTTACCATAGACAAGCCTATACGGAGACATTCCGATAGGCATTTTATAAGCTGTGCGGTAGGCCCATAATGCATCATCAAGATTCTTAGACCAGTCCTTACGGTTTGGGTTAACAATCTTTTCTAAGATGCGTTTCACCTCCCGATTCGAAATTTCAGCTTGACCGCTGGTTTGTGGGTGGTAGGCAGTGGCGATCTTATGAGTTACCCCATACTTGGGTAGAAGTGTACCGAAAACGGGTGAAAATATTCTTCTTGAGGAACTGAAGCACCACCTTAGCATCATTAGTCAGCAAGGCAACTGCTTCCACCCACTTTGAGACATAATCCACTACCACTAAGATGTAGAGATTGTTGAAGGAGGATGGGAACGGTCCCATGAAGTCAATGCCCCATACATCAAATAACTCCACTTCCAGGATATTCTGCAGGGGTAATTTATGTCGTCTTGATATGGTGCCCACCCTTTGGCATCTGTCGCTGTGCATTACATATGCGTGTGCACCCTTGAATAGGGTGGACCAGTAAAATCCCTATTAAAGCACCTTAGCAGCAGTTCGTTGGCCTCCGAAATGAACGCCATAGTTTAAAGAGTGGCAATGATGTAGCACACCTTCAACTTCCTCTTCAGGCCATCTATGCAGAATCTGATTGAAACACTACTTGAACAGGAAAGGCTCATCCCAAAGATATTGCTTGGCATCCTTGAGGAATTTCTTCCTTTGTTGATAGCTCAGATTATTGGGAAGAACTTGGCAAGCTACATAATTGGCGAAGTCTGCATACCACAGAACCTTTCCATTGACCACAAAGAGCTGCTCGTCCGGGAAAAAATCATTTATAGCTTCGTCGGCTTTGCCCGAAGATGTAGTGTTTTCCAATCTATATAAGTGGTCGGTAACCTGATTTTCAGTTCCCTTCTTGTCTCTAATTTCTAAATCAAACTCCTGTAGAAGCAGAACCCACCGTATTAACCTCGGCTTAGCATCCTTCTTTTCAATCAAATACTTGATCGCCGAGTGATCGGTGTACACGATCACCTTCGTTCCGATGAGGTAGGAACGGAACTTATCAAAAGCATATACTACTGCCAGCAGCTCCTTCTCAGCGGTGGTATAATTTAACTGAGCATCAGTTAATGTCTTGCTGGCATAGTAAATGGTGTGGAAAACCTTTTCCCTTCTCTGACCCAACACTGCCCCGATAGCAAAGTCGTTGGCGTCGCACATGAGCTCAAAAGGGTATGCCTAGTCTGGGGCTACCACAATAGGCGCCGAGACAAGCCTCTTCTTTAATAACATAAAAGCTCTCAGGCAGGTGGCATCGAACTGGAAAGGCATGTCCTTTTCAAGGAGCGTGCACAAAGGTTTAGTGATCCGCGAGAAGTCCTGAATAAACCTTCTGTAGAAACTGGTGTGCCCGAGGAAACTCCTTACCCCTTTCACTGAGGTGGGCGGAGGAAGGTTATTGATCACATCTATCTTTGCCTTATCAACCTCAATTCCGCCTACAGAAACCCGATGACCCAAAATAATGCCCTCTTCGACCATGAAGTGACACTTCTCCCAATTTAGCACCAGGTTGGTTTCGACACATCGATGGAGAACGACAGTCAGATTTGTCAAGCAATTGTCAAACGAGCTCCCAAAAACTGAGAAATCGTCCATGAAGACCTCCAAGGTCTTTTCAACCATGTCAGAGAAGATTGACATCATACACCGTTGAAATATTGCGGGCGCATTACATAGCCCAAAAGACATTTTTCGAAAGGCAAAGGTCCCATAAGGACATGTGAATGTCGTCTTCTCCTGATCTTCAAGAGCAATAGAAATCTGATTGTACCCCGAGTACCCATCAAGCAAACAATAGTATTTGTGCCCAGCCAACCGGTCAAGCATTTGATCAATGAAAGGAAGGGGAAAGTGATCCTTACAGGTTGATTTGTTAAGTTTCCTATAATCTATGCACACTCTCCACCCGGTCACCGTCCTGGTGGGAATCAGTTCGTTGTTCTCATTGGACACAACTGTTATCCCTCCCTTCTTTGGCACGAATTGGATTAGACTAACCTAAGGGCTATCGGAGATGGGGTAGATAATGCCCGCATCTAACAACTTAATAATCTCTTTCCGGACAACCTCTTTCATGATGGGATTTAGCCGCCTCTGATGCTCTATAGATGGCTTTGAGCCTTCCTCGAGAAGAATTTTGTGCATGCATAGAGTTGGGCTGATCCCTTTTATATCAGCGATAGACCATCCTAAGGCCGTTTTGTACTTCTTGAGCACAAGCAGCAGCTTTTCTTCCTGACACTTGGTTAAAGAAGCAGAAATTATCACAGGTAATGAAGATTAATTTCTTAAATAAGCATACCTCAAGTGAGCAGGAAAAAGTTTAAGCTCAAAGATAGGAGGCTCGATGATTGACGGTTGAGCTTTGGGAGTAGATGCCTCATTATCATTTAGAGACTCGAACTGTCGGTGGAAGTGCTTCGATCCTTAAGGTTCATCAAGCAACATAGCACATTCCATATGTGAGGGCTCTTCCGTAGTACTGCCCCAGTTAAAGTAGCTTCCAGAGGGTCTTGAATGCGAGTTTCTGAGAAAACCCCCTTCACTGAACTATCAATTATATTAATCTGGAAGCAATCCTCAGGTGCATTAGGATACTTTATTGATCGGAAGACATTGAACGTCACTTCCTGATCGTTAACTCTCATTGTCAACTCCCCCTTTTGGACATCGATGAGGGTCCTCCCAGTTGTTAAGAACGGCCTTCCCAATATTATCGGGACCTCCTTATCCTCCTCAAAATCAAGGACTATGAAGTCCGTCAAAAATATGAACTTGTTAACCTTTACTAGCACATCCTCCATAATTCCTTTCGAGTATGTTAGAGATCTGTCTGCTAATTGAAGGGTGACGCTTGTCGGCTTGGCTTCATTGAGTCCCAGCTTTTTATAAATAGAGAGGGGCATCAAGTTGATGTTGGCCCCTAGATCACATAGAGCCTTCCCAATAAACTGGTCCCCAATGGTGCACGGGATTGTAAAACTTCCCAGATCTTTTAGCTTCGACGGAAGCTTGTTTTGAAGGATGACACTACACTCTTCTGTTAGTGCCACCATCTCATAGTCCCCCATTTTTCTTTTCTTGGAAAGAATGTCCTTCATGAACTTGACGTAACTAGGCATTCCCTCCAATGCCTCTGCAAATGGGATATTTATGTGCAGTCTTTTGAACACCTCCAAGAATTTAGAAAACTGCTTATCCAGCTTCTGTTTCTGCACCCGTTGGGGGAAAGACAACTGAGGGAGAGGCTGATTGACCATAGTCATTGTAGTATAGTGGTAAGTATTCCCGCCTGTCACGTGGGTGACCCGGGTTCGTTCCCCGGCAACGGTGCCAAAAACTTGTTGGTCGATTTAGAAATCGATAAACACGCGCAAGTATACGTGGTCCACAAGTAATATATGTAAGTAGAGTGTCGAACCCACGAGGACGAAGTCTTAACAGAAAACAAATACTAAGGAAAATCCGTTACTAATCTTATCTAAACGAGTGAAACAAATGGTTGGTTAAGCTATTTCAACAAGACTGTAAAATTAAGGGAAAAAGTTATGCTAGGAAGTTAAGATAGGATTACAACTCCCCTAATGCTTCACCTAATCTTCTAACTCTCCAAATTACAAACGAATCAAGGAATGGCCAACCGAGAACATTAATAAGCATAAGCTTCTATCGAAGGTCAAATGCATATCCCTAACCAACTAGAACACAATATGTCTATTGGTGACACTAACTAGGTCAAGGTCAATAAGCTCAGTCCCAAGGTCACACAAGGAAAATAAGAATATGTCTATCCTCTTAGCACATTATGTACACATTCCAATGTCATGGTCATAACAGGTGTTGTTGTATTTAAAGATAGAAAGTAATATCCATTTATCAATTTCCATCACTATCCATACCAATTTCTTTATCAAGCAATCAGACATTAAATATCAAATACAACAACCCATTCCAAAATGATTCATTATATAAAATGAGAGAGAAAGTTGATTAAGCTAATCAAAAGGTTACATTGCAATCCTAAAAATGGAGTTAGTTCATAACTATGGTACTAACACGCATTTTTAATACACTACACATTATTAGACAAAAACAAGGAATGGGAGATTTGGAATAAGAAAACCCCTGATTGAAGTGTTCTTCCGCTAAATCTTTTCTTCACATGTAGAATCTGAATGAATGCTGCGTGCAATAACTCTTCTTCCTTTCATAAGCTTATTTCTCTTCTAGAAAAACAGAAAATAAGATCTAGTCTAAGTTGTAATAAATTTGCTCTGATATCTATCTGATATCCCATGCTTTAAAGCGGCAGCTTCGCTAAGTATTTATACTAACCTCCCTTTAATCTAGGTCATTAAATACAAGTTATCGTAGAGAATCGAGTTTCATGTTGCCAATGAGCATCAACAAAGTCAATGGCGCCTTTGGCGCCTGGGGTCTTGGGAGTGATTGATTTACGCCGGGCGCGATCGGTGATGGCGTTGGGGTCGGCTACACTACAACATCGCATGATATAGCTAATGGCACCGGCGCGACTTTAGTCTTTGGCGCCACTTTCCAAAGAGCTATCGAGCTATTTCATCTCATGTGCATGATTTTTGCACTACAGATGACGCCGGGGCGCCACTTTTCAGTAGAGTCCACTAAAGGCTGGTGCTGGGGCGCCAAGTTTGGCGCTACGGTGCCACTTTATAGTAACAATGCTCAAGTCATATGCAAAGCCAGACTGAAAAGAACTAAAAGGATATACAATGAAATAACTAAGCAAGCTAACCAAAAGATTGAACATAGGCGTCAACATTAAGCAACAAAAAAAAGGCTAAATCGCGGGTATGAATCCCACTCATCAGCGACTCAAGATGGGTGATGTATACCTGCTTTGGGGCGTCATATTGGTATCATCAACTTAGGATATGATCCCCGGTCGAGATGTGAGACAAGAACTAGGAGGGAGAGACGGGAATTCCTTCATTAGTATGACCTACCTAAGTTTATTTGGTATTTAATTGGTCGGTTAGAGTATAGGGATAATATGTGATATGTTAATTAACCCTTGTTTTATGGCAGTATTTGAGAATGACAGCTGAAAATGTTAACAATGGAGTGAATGAGATCGTGGAAACACCTCTAATCACTAACTAGAATAATGTGATGTCAGGTGAAGAAGGAATTAGAGATATACATGTGGTGAGTGAAGAATTGATAGTTGCACCCGAGATAGTCGCAGAGGTAGCAGCTGAGAGTGAGGAAGAAGAGGAACCTGAGGAGAATTTATTAGAAGAATTTTATGATCGAAATTTAGAATTGCAAAATCGTGTTCATGAGTTAGAAGAGCAGGCTGAAGAACGGCAGACAGTCGTGGAACAAAAAGATGCAACAATTCAAGATTGTATTACCCGATATGTGATTCTTGAATAGAAGCACTTTTTGGCAGAGTATAAGATGATAAAGCTGGAATCTGAGCTGAAAGAAGAAACAACTGAACGAGTGAGAATGAGTGATGCATGGGTAAAAGCCGCACGACGTGTTGATATTGTGGAAAGAGATGTCCGATCTAAGAAGGCTAAAATAGATGATATGTATTTCTCTTTTTGGACAGTAATTGAGAGAACCCAACATCAAGTTTTGAATTACCCGGTACATGTCGTTCAACCCCAATTTGATATGGATCGAAGATTAATGATTCAGATCATGAAACAGGAGTACGATGAAGCAGTTGAGGGTGGAATATGCCCTATAGAAAAGTCAATTTCAACGGTAGTGATGACACCAAATGCTACCCCAGACAAGTCAAAGCTGGGTAGTTCAAGGGAGAGCGGTTGTCATGACTTCCCAACAAGTGAGGAACCCAAATGAAATTATCACGGGTAAGTTAATTATAAACTCTTGCGAAGTCTATATCTTATTCGATACCAGTTCTACCCACTCTTGTATTTCACCTAGTTGTGTTCAACGTTTGAACTTGGCTCTTGAGAAATTAGACTTTGACTTATCTGTTAAAACTCTGTTAGGAGAAACCTTCGTTACATCCACTATTTATAAATCTTGTTTAATTCAAATCGACACTTTCACGTTACATGTCGATCTTATCTCTTTGAAAATACTTGCCTTTGATGTGATTTTAAGAATCGATTGGTTAACTACTCATCATGCCAAAATTGATTATTTTCATAAGGTTGTTAGATTTCATATTCCTAACCAACCTGTTATGCGAATTCAAGCAACCAAACCATTAAAGTTAATCACTGTTATATCAAGCCATAAGTAAAGAGCCCCGATCCTTTCGTTGTTGACTTCCTTGTGTGTAATGCACTAAAGCCAGACTTTCTGTAGGCGACGTCGTGAATGACGATGGCAAGTTGATAGGTATCGATGTGACGTACTGTGACGCCCCCAAAATAGGTATACATTACCCATCTTGAGTCGCCAAATACATGGTACAAAATTCAAATACAAATTAAATATACAACAGTCGTGTAAAATACGACAAAACATATGTTGTGAGTTTTAATACAAATATTGTCATCTAGACAATATCAACACTCAATTGAGTCCTTATTACATTTATTATCACACTATTTAACAGAATAGTGAGGACTAGTAAAGCTATTATCTAGACCGTCACTCCGTTCCCCGACTAGTCCCTGCTACGTTCTTATTTCCTGAAGAGAACAATGAAAGTAAAAGGGTGAGCTCAACTAGCCCAGTAAGAAATATTATGACTAAGATAATACAAAATAAAGTATCGTTAGCCTTCAACAGTGTTAAACTGATACAATATAACAAACATCAAGTTTAATCTGCGTGAACAAGCGATCCATTAAAAGAGTCAAGTAGAGAATAAAATCTACTATCTTTTATGATTTAAAAGGTTTTTCATCACTTTTATAGTTTGGGACTCAAATTTTAATAAATAATCCACATCATCCCCGCACTACTCTGACAAGGATATTCATTAGTATCACAACCACAAATTATCCATGCACTACGGCCAGGATATTCGTGTATTCATCAATGGTCATGATCATGCCAACAATCGTCTGCTAATGCACTACGGGCCAATGAGGACTTTTACCACATCATTTGTAACATTACTACGGTCATGATTATCTTGATTAATCCTCGGTCATAATCATACCAAGTCCATCTATGCACTACAGCCAGATGACTTTCAACATAATATAAACATGAGGATGATGACAATGATATAAGAATTCAATAAAGCAAGTTCAAGAATTAATTTATCCAGAACTAATAACGTCCAAATCGTCAACATGATACTTCTTTGTAGAGTAAAATTCAAGAATACTCAGAAGAATATTTCTATGAAATGATCTTTCGATGAAGCGCAAATATCAAGGATATTCCACTAATTTCATGGAGTATAAAGTCAAAACTTAAACCAACCGAGTATAATAAAGAATGGAACAACAAAAGAAATCACCGTGCATCGATAGATCGCATACAGATAGGTTATTCCAATGTAATAATAAATAATCTAACCAAATATGCGTAGAACGCATTAGCATGTGATATTCCAATAGAATAATAAATAACGAGAACCGTGTCAAAGTAAATTACAAGACCGGCTGTGATGTTCCAACAGAATAATAAATAACGGAACCGGTCATGCATAAACGCATGACGTGATGTTCCAATGAATAATAAAGAATGGAATAATGTAAGAATTTTACCATGTATGTGGTACTTCAGATATGACAAAGTTATTCCAACATAATGATAAAGAATGAAATAATGTAAGAATTTCACCAAATATAGGGTGATCACAGATACAGTTATTCCAATGTAATAAAAAAATGGAATAATGTAAGTTCTCTTCATGAATACGAAAGAAATAATACCCTTACGAGTACAACAAATAATATCCCTTACCTTAGAACAACCGGATATAGGAGTAGTGAAGTAGCGTAATACTTTTCTTCTTTTTCTCTATAGTTTCTCTCTAGAGTTTCAAAGAATTGAAGAAATAATGAAGGAATGAGCTTCATTTATAGGAGAATGGACCTGAATAGTAACTAATTCCTAAATGGCCTAGATTGATTTACTTTTAAACGGACGGTCCAGATTGGTTTACTATAAAATATTCTAATAAACCAAAATCTTTTAAATAAAATATAATATATTCTAGTTATAATCTAATAAAATGAATAACTTTATAAAAAGTATTCATTTTTATATAAAAAGATTTTACTATGTAAATACTATCATAGAGCACTATGCAAACACTATATGCACAATAAAATATAATATATTCTATTTATAGTCTATTAAAACGAATAACTTTATAAAAGTATTCTGCTTTATATAAAAAAGATTTTACTATGCAAAACACTATGCATAATAGAATATAATATATTCTATTTATAGTCTAATAAAACGAATAACTTTATAAAAGTATTCTATTTTATATAAAAAGCTTTTACGTTTTATTACATTAATAATACTAATAAAACAAAACTTCATCATCATTATTATAATTCACACTATTAATCGACTGAATTAGTTCCCGGAAGAGGGGCTTTCCAATAAGGATTTCTCCTATTGAGTGCGCAATTAGGTGACCAAACCTCTCCTTGGCGAACTTCTAGACATCGTTAATATTGTAAATAATAATATTAATAACCGTCGTCTCAATTATTGATTTAATAATATATAAAATATCGACAAATAATTGAATCAATTAATGTGAGATACTATGCAACAATTCTTCAAGCAATAATTAAACAAAAATCGAGTGACTTCTCACGTAAGCATCAATAATCAATACCGTGTGTCTTACTACGCAACCACGCCATTATTCTGTTACTTTAACACCGGGTGTTTCAACGATTAACGATAAAACTTCGCCATTATTTTCATAAAATATATTTTGTTGTTTTCTCAATCCGGCAATAATTCCGTTATATGGGTCCACCAATGATTGTGTCGTAGTAGACGAATATTCCTCGTTAAAATGAATATTCTCCGACCAATCGAATATTTTATAACAACTTGCGTACTTTGCAAAAATTATAACTATTACCCACAACTATAACATTATATCAAATTCATTCAATAATATTCAAAAAATGATAATTATAGAAAATTCATCTTTATTCATAAAAGTTGGGGTCTTACACGTACTATCTAAGTCTTGGATGAGAGTCACAGTTTTGAATGATATTTCTATTGTTAATAAATTTCCTAACGTATTCTTGAAGACTTCTTAGCCTACCCCTAGAGCGTGAAATCGAATTTTGTATTGACACCAGTACAAAACCCATTTCTAAAACCCTTAAAAATTTCTTCAAGCAAAACGAACGTATAATGCGCCAAAGACGTTGGCTCGAGCTATTGAAGATTACGACTATACCATTCAATATCATTATAGAAGAGCGAACGTGGTAGCTGACGCGTTGAATAGAAGATCGTATGCGATTACGAGTGCGATGTTGTTAACATAAAAACTTATTTCGTATAACTTACAAATGATGAGGATAGAGTTAAAGACTCTAGAGACCCACATGAAGATAGCGAATATACGAGTAGAATCAACTTTAATCGATAAAGTTAAAGCCGCTTAAGCTACATACTCAGAACTGATGAATGTGAAGAAGAAGGTTCCAGAGGGCGTTATTCTAGAAGCAAGAATCGATGAAGAGAGTAAATCTCAACCCTCGATTTAATTGGCCCATTTGAAATTCTTGATCAAGTAGGAACTGTAGCCTATAGACTCATTTTACCGCCAAGTATGTCGCGTGTTCATAACGTTTTTCACGTATCGATGTTACGTAAATATGTGGACGACTCGAACCACATTATTGAATTAAAACTAGACGAGATAGCAGAAGATTTAACGTATGAAGAGATACGTGTTAAAATCTTGGATAAGAAGGATTGTATTCAACACTCAAAGGTTATACCTCAAGAGTTAGAATCTGACGAAGTGTCCTTATTTGTTCGGCATACCAAGTACGTACGTAAATTTTGAGGGCGAAATTTCATAAGGAGTGGAGATTGTAAAATCCCAAATTTTACGAATAAAGATTTAATTTTCTCAAAATATTTTTTTCAAAATTATGGTGTGGATTTGAGATAATGTTATAGTTGTGGGTAATATTTAGAAATTTTGAAAAGTATGCAAGTTGTTATATAATATTTGATTGATCGGGAAATATTCTTTTTGTCGGGGAATATCTGTACGACGGTACAATCATTGGTGGACCCCACAGTAGAATTATTGTCGGATTGAGAAAACGACAAAAATATTTTTATAAAAGTAATGGCGGAAGTTTTACCGTTAAAACTGTTGAACTACTCGGTAGTAAAAGTACAGTAATACGCGTGGTTTCATAGTAGCACACGGTATTAATTATTGATGCTTACGTAAGAAGTCACTCAGTTTTGTTCAATTATTACTACAGTAATTGCTGCATATTATCTCACGTTATTTGATTCAATTATTGTCAATATTTTATATATTATTAAATTAATAATTGAGACGATAAAGTTATTCATATTATTATTTGCAATATTGACGATGTCTAGAAGTTCTGCCAAGGAGAGGTTTGGTCACCTAATTGCGCGCCAATAGGGAGAAATCCTTATTGAAAAGCCCCCTCTTTCCTGGGAACGACCTGGTCGATTAATAGTGTGAATTATAATAATGATGATGAGTTTTGTTTTATTATTATTATAAATGTAATAAAATAGAAAACTTTTTATATAAAACAAAATACTTTTTATAAAGTTTTGTTTTATTTGATTATAAATAGAATATAATATATTTTATTATACATAGTGTTTGCATAGTGCCTGCATAGTATTGACATAGTAAAATCTTTTTATATAAAATGTAATACTTTTATAAAGTTATTTGTTTTATTAGATTATAAATAGAATATATTATATTTTATTATGATAAGTACTGCGATAGTGTTTGCATAGTAAAATCTTTTTATATAAAATAGAATACTTTTATAAAGTTATTTATTTTATTAGATTTTAAATAAAATATATAAATATATATATATGTATATATATATTATTATATTTTATTGCATAGTATCCTTTCCATTCTCCTATAAATAGGATGCTTAGTTAGAATGGAAAATCACACCAGAAATTCAGAGAATTCTTCTTCTATAATCTTGAGCGTATTTCTTTAGAGTTTTAAGAAGCTTTGAGCGTAAAAAATAGTATAAGTTTTCTTCAAGAATATTTTCGCCCTACCAGTCGGAATACTCTTCTTTCTAAAGTAAGGGGTATTATTTCTTTCAGATTCATGAAGAGAGCTTCATTATTCCATTCTTTATTATTATGTTGAATAACTTTTGCCTATGCTGAAGTACCGCATACATGGTGAAATTATTCTCGTTATTCCATTCTTTATTATTCTCATTGGAATATCCTCGTCTGTGCATATTACGCATGACCGGTTCCATTATTTATTATTCTCATTGAATAACTTTGCTTATCTGCAGTACCGCATACATGGTGAATTCTGTTGTTATTCCATTCTTTATTATTTTGTTGGAATATCATGTCTGTACGAATTACGCATGACCTGGTTCCATTCTTTATTATTCTGTTGGGAATAACCTATCTCTGAGGTCTATCGCATGCCTGGTGAATTTTTCTTTTATTCCATTCTTTATTATTCTATTGGAATAACCTGTCTATATGCATTACCGCATGCATGGTGAATGATCCTTCATATTCATTCCTTATTAAATTGTGGAATGATCTGTTTACGTGGATTACCGCATGGCGGGCGAAAATCCATTTGTAGTTTCATATATTCTATTATACTCAGTGGGTTAAAGTTTTGGCTTCTATACTTCATGAAATTAGTAGAATATCCTGGATATCTCAAGCTTCATCCAAAGATCTTTTCATTGAAATATTCTTCTTGAGCATTCTTGAATTTTACTCCACAAAGCAGTATCATGTTGATAATTTGGACGTAATTAATTTCAGGATAAATTAACTTATAAATCTTTAAAATTTATTCTTGAACTTGTTTTATTGAATTATTATGTCATTGTCATCATCCTCATGCTTATATTGTGATGAAAGTCATCTTTGGCTTACGTGCATAGATGGACTTGGTATGATTATGTCCGTGGATCATTCTAAGATAATCATGACTTGTAATGTTATAAATGAAGTCGTAAAAGTCCTCGGTGGCACAGAGTGCATTGATGGACGCTTTTTGGTATGATTATGACTAGGGATTATTCGGTATATAGTCATGACCATTGATGATTTAATGAATATCATTAGCACATGAAGCGCAGGATGACTCGATGATGTGGTTTATTTATTAAAATTTGAGTCTCAAATGATAAAAATTGATGAAAACATTTTAAATCATAGAAGATAGTAGATATTATTCTCTACTTGACTCTTCTAATGGATTTCTTATTCCTCTGTAGTTAAACTTGATGTCTATTGTATTTTATCAGTTTAACATTGTTGAAGGCTAATGATAATTTATCCTGCATTATCTTAGTCATAATATTTCTTACTGGGCTAGTTGAGCTCACCCTTTTGCTTTCATTGTTCTCTTTAGGAAATGAGAATATAGCTGAGACGAGTCGGGGAACGGATTGACGGTCCAGATGGTTGGCTATAGAAGTCCTCACTATTCTATAAAATAGTGTGATAATAAGTGTAATGAGGACAGAATTTGGGTTTCTATACTGTCTATGAGGCAATATTCATGTAAACTCTCAGCTATGTTTTGTCGTATTTCTACACGACAGTTGCATAATTAAGTTTGTAGTTGAGTTCTGTACCACGTATCTGACGACTCAAGATGGGTGATGTATACCTGTTTTGGGGGCGTCACAAGTATGACCTACCTAAGTTTATTTGGTATTTAATTGGTCGGTCAGAGTATAGGGATAATATGTAATATTTTAATTAACCCTTGTTTTGTGGCAGTATTTGAAAATAACATCCGAGAATATTGAGAATAGCAATGGAGCACAGGAGACCGTTGAGTCTCCATAGATCAATAATCAGGATAATGTGCATCAGGAAGGCGACAATCCTCATGCAAACAACAACACTGATCAAATGACGAACGACAGTATGTTTAGGAGCTTTTTAGAATTTATGCAACACCAAAAGAGAGAGACTCCTGTTCATAATGTAGGTGGAAATGATGGCAACCCACGGTCGGTCACCGCTAAGCAGTTCAAGGAGCTAGACCACCAGAGTTTTTGGGAAAGCTAGAACCACTTAAGACGGAGATATGGATAAAGCAGATTACCAAGATATTTGATGTCTTGAAATGCTCAGAGGAGCAAAAGGTTTTTCTTCGCCACCTTTATGTTGCGTGAAGAGGCAGATTACTGGTGGGAATCTGTAAGACGTACCTAGCCTGACGCACTCAAGATGTCTTGGGAGAAGTTCCAAGAGATGTTCAACGACAAGTACTTTCCCGAAAGTATTCGTCACATGAAGGAGGTGGAGTTTATCAAGTTGAAGCAAAATAATATGACTGTGTCGCAATACGAGGCTAAATTTGTGGAGTTATCCCGGTTTGCATCCCATTTGGTCGATAATGAGGAGCGAATGACGCGAATGTTTCTAAGAGGTTTGAAACCCGATATACGTCAATACCTTATTTCTCACAAACTTTGTTTATATTCAGATGTTGTGAATAGGGCTCAGTTATTGGAGCGCGATAATGAGTCAGCACAACCAAAAGGCAATGACCAACAACACGATAATAATTGTACCGGTGGCAACGGCCATGAAACAATGATAACCATCGTGGGGGAAATTATCATGCCAAGAATGGTAAACACTTCGGTGGTAATCATGGCCAAGATAATAGAAGTGGAAATTTAAAGAAGAGGAGGTTCAATAATGATGGAAAGACAGTAGCATCATCACCCGAAGAACGACCACCGGTCGTATGTTTCAAATGCGGACAGGAGGAACACATCCGTCCAAACTGTACGCAGCAATCCAAAGCGTGTTTCAATTGCGGAAGAGAAGTTCACCTAGCTTAATTTTGTCGTGTAGTGAAGTCAAGTCCAACTGGGATAGTGATGCCAAAGGATGTCTCAGACAAGTTAAAGTCGGTAGCTTAAGTGAGAGCATTTGTCGAGGAACCCGAACGAAGTTATCACGGGTAAGTTAATCATAAATGTTTATGAAGTCTATACCTTATTCGATACCGGTTTTACCTATTCTTTTATCTCTCTTGCTTGCGCTTAACGTTTAAATTTGACTCCGGAGAGATTAGACTTTGACTTACTGGTTGAAACTCGGTAAGGAGAAACCTTCATTACCTCCACTGTTTATAAATCTTATTTGATTCAAATCGACACTTTCACATTACCTGTAGATCTTATCTCTTTGAAAATACTTGCCTTTGATGTGATTTTAGGAATCGACTGGTTAACTACTCATCATGCTAAAATTGATTATTTTCGTAAGGTTGTTAGCTTTCATATTCCTAACCAAACTTTTATACGAATTCAAGCAACCAAACAACTAAAGTCAATCATTGTCATATCAAGCCATAAGTAAAGAGCCCCGAGCCCTTATCTGGTGACTTCCTTGTGTGGAATACACCGAAGCCAGACTTTCTGTAGGGGAAGCCATGAATAACGGTGGCAAGTTGATAGGTATCAATGTGACATACTATCCAAGTCTTGGGATAAGAGTCACAGTTTTGAAGGATATTTCTATTGTTAATAAATTTCCTGACGTATTCTGGAAGACTTCTTAGCCTACCCCTAGAGCGTGAAATCGAATTTTGTATTGACCCCAGTACAAAACCCATTTCTAAAATCCTTAAATATTTCTTCAACCAAAACGAACGTATAATGCGCCAAAGACGTTGGCTCGAGCTGTTGAAGATTACGACTATACCATTCAATATCATAATGGAAGAGCGAACGTGGTAGCTGACGCGTTGAGTAGAAGATCGTATACATTTACGAGTGCGAATATACGAACCTACGTGAAGATAGCAAATATACGATTAGAACCGACTTTAATCGATAAAGTTAAAGCCGCTCAAGCTACAGACTCAGAGCTTATGAATGTGAAGAAGAAGGTTCAAGAGGGCATTATTCTAGAATTAAGAATCGACGAAGAGAATAAATCTCAACCCTCGATTTAATTGGTCCATTTGAAATCCTCGATTAAGTAGGAACTATGGCTTATAGACTCGTTTTATCGCCAAGTATATCGCGTGTTCATAACATTTTTCACGTATCGATGTTACGTAAATATGTGGACGACCCGAACCACATTATTGATTTAGAACCGGACGAGATATCAGAAGATTTAACGTATGAGGAGATACGTGTTAAATTCTTGGATAAGAAGGATCGTATTCAACACTCAAAGGTTATACGTAAAGAGTTAGAATCTGACTAAGTGTCCTCATTTGTTCGGCATACCAGGTACGTACGTTAATTTCGAGGGCGAAATTTCATAAGGAGGGGAGATTGTGAGACCCCAAATTTTATGAATAAAGATTTAATTTTCTTGAAATATTTTTTTCAAAATTATGGTGTGGATTTGAGATAATGTTATAGTTGTGGGTAATATTTGTAAATTTTACAAAGTACGTAAGTTGTTATATAATATTCGATTGGTCGGGGAATATTCATTTTAACAGGGAATATTCGATGATTTACGACACAATCATCATGGACCCCACAATGGACTTATTGTTTGACCGAGAAAATGACAAAAATATTTTATGAAGATAACAAATGGAAGTTTTACTGATTAACTCGTTAAAACACCCAGCTTTTAAAAGTACAATGTCTGGCTGTGGTTGCATAAGTAAAGACACAATATTGATTATTGATGCTTACGTGAGAAGTCACTCGCTTTTGTTCAATTATTGCAACAATAGAATCGCCGTGATAAGATCTCACGTTATTTGATTCAATTATTGTCAATATTTTATATATTATTAAATCAATAATTGAGACGACGAAGTTATTCATATTATTATTTGCAATATTGACGATGTCTAGAAGTTCTGCCAAGGAGAGGTTTGGTCACTTAATTGCGCGTCAATAGGGAGAAATCCTTATTGAAAAGCCCCCTCTTTCCTATGAACGACCTGGTTGTTAAATATTGCGAATTATAATAATGATGATAAATGTTGTTAAAATTATTGAGGGGATTTTTATGAAGTATTTGTTGGACCCCCATTTACCCATTTTTCAAAATAATCAGTAGAAAATTATTTAGTATCTTTTATAATAAAGGTGGGGCCACATGTGGGGCCCACGTGTGACTTTGGAAATCTGATTATTTGGGGGGGGGGGAATCACGGATGTGTGTGTATATATATATATATATATTATATATATATATATTTTATTTTATTATTATTATAAATATAATAAAATGTAAAACTTTTTATATAAAACATAATACTTTTTATAAAGTTTTATTTTATTTGATTATAAATAGAATATATTATATTTTATATGCATAGTGTTTGCATAGTGCTCTGCGATAGTGTTTGCATAGTAAAAATTTTATATAAAATAGAATACTTTTATAAAGTTATTTGTTTTATTAGATTATAAATAGAATATATTATATTCTATTATGCATAGTATTTGCATAGTAAAATCTTTTTATATAAAAATGTAATACTTTTATAAAGTTATTTTTTATTAGATTTTAAATAAAATATATATATATATATATATTATAAATAGAATATATTATATTTTATTGCATAGTACCACTTTTCCATTCTCCTATAAATAGGATGCTTAGTTAGAATTGAAAACACACCGTAAATTCGTAGAATTCTTCTTCTATAATCTTGGCGTATTTCTTTATAGTTTTAAGAAGCTTTGAGCGTAGAAAACAGTATAAGTTTTCTTCAAGAATATTCTCGCCCTACCCGTCAGAATACTCTTCTTTTTAAGGTAAGGGGTATTATTTTTTCATATTCATGAACAGAGTTATTTTCTTTCAATACTCGTAAGAGTTGTTATTCCATTCTTTATTATTATGTTGGAATAACCTGTCTATGCGAAGTACCGCATACATGGTAAAATTCTTCTGGTATTCCATTCTTTATTATTCTTTGGAATAACTCGTCATGCAAATCTTGATATCGCATGCACGGGAATTCTGTTGTTATTCTATTATTTATTATTATGTTAGAATAACTCGCTATACATGCAAAGTACCGCATACATGGTGAAATTCTTCGTTATTCCATTCTTTATTATTCTGTTGGAATAACCTGTCTGTGCGGTCTATCGCATGCCTGGTGAATTCTGTTGTTATTCCATTCTTTATTATTCTGTTGGAATAACCTGTCTGTGCGGTCTATCGCATGCTTGGTGAATTCTGTTGTTATTCTATTCTTTATTATTCTGTTGGAACATCATGTCTGTGCGGATTACGCATGACCTGGTTCCATTCTTTATTATTCTGTTGGAACATCCTGTCTGTGTGGATTACGTATGACCTGGTTCCATTTTTTATTATTCTATTGGAATATCCTCATGCATGTGGATTACGCATTTACCGGTTTCATTCTTTATTACTCTGTTGGAATAACATGTCTATGTGGATTACCGCATGCATGGTGAATGATCATTTGTATTCATTCCTTATTAACTTTTGGAAATGATCTATCTACGTGGATTACCGCATGGCGGGCAAAAATCTATTTGCAGTTTCATATATTCTATTATACCCAGTTGGTTAAAGTTTTGGCTTCTATACTCCATGAAATTAGTAGAATATCCTGGATATTTGTGTTTCATCCAGTATCTTTTCATGAAAATATTCTTCTGAGCATTTTTGAATTTTACTCCACAAAGCAGTATCATGTTGACAATTTGGACGTTCTTGGTTCCTGGATAAACTAATTTATAAATTTTTAAAATTTATTCTTGAACTTGTTATATTGAATTGTCATCATCTTCATGCTTATATTATGTTAAAAGTCATTTGTGGCCTGTAGTGCATAGATGGACTTGGTATGATTATGACCAGGGATTATTCGGTATAATCATGACCGTAATATTACAAATTATGTGAAAAAAGTCCTCATTGGCCCGTAGTGCATTGATGGACAGTTTTTGGTATGATTATGGCTATGGATTCTCTTCGGCCAAGGGAGCAAAGATGAATTGTTTTATGGCATGATCATGACCATTGATGAAAACACGAATATCCTTGGCCCATAATGCATGGATAATTTGTGGTTGTGATACTAATGAATATCCTTGGCCGTAGTGCAGGGATGATGTGGATTGTTTATTAAGCTGAGTCTTAGCGATAAAAGTGATGAAAAACCTTTTAAATCATAGAAGATAATAGATTTTATTCTCTACTTGAATCTTCTAATGAATTGCTTGTTACGTTGCAGTTAATCTTGATGTTTGTTATATTGTATCAGTTTAACACTGTTGAAGGCTAACGATAATTTATTTTGCGTTATCTTAGTCATAATATTTCTTACTGGGTTAATTGAGCTCACCCTTTTGCTTTTATTGTTCTCTTCAGGAAATGAGAACGTAGCGAGGGACTAATCGAGGAACGGAGTGACTGGTCCCGATGATAAGATTAGTAGTCCACACTATTCTATGAAATAGTGTGATAATAAATGTATTGAGGACTTATTTTGAGTTTGAATCACGCCTGAAGACAATATTAGTATTAAAACTCACACCATCATGTTATTATATTTAAGGTTGTATTTGTATTACTGTACCATGTATTTGGCGACTCGTAATGGGTGATGTATACCTATTTTGGGGGAGTCACAATAATTATAACCGATATATTTATTCATTTTTTTGAGTCAAGTTTGTAGTTATCCTAATATTAATAGTAAACTAAGTTATTAAATATAAAAAAAATCATATACAGGATAATCAAGAAATTTAAAATAATTATATGTAAAAATAAATGGTGTTTGGTGGCTTCTAAATTTTTGTAAACTTGTAAAAAAAAAAATTCTATCAAAACAACGTCATTTTGATACACAGAGAAAAAAAAAAGAGTTGCGAGATATTGTATCTCACAAGATCCTCACAAAGAAATCATCAGGATCATAATCCCTTGCTCACCCCACTTTAGCGACGGACCGGGCGACAATTCGGTCTGTCGCTATATATAGAACCGTCATCTTAGCTTTAACAACAGACAACATATAACGACGGACTGAACATATAGCGATGGACCGAATCGTCGCCCGGTCCGTCGCTAAAGGGGGGTGAGTAAGGTATGTTAGATAAGTGGTGACCGTATATATATATATATATATATAGGGAAATGACCCATAGAATACATTAGCCAGAGGGACTGTTTCTGTGACACCTCCAAAATAGGTTCAATCCATCCAACCTATTCTGAGTCGCCAAATACATGGTACAGAAAATAACTACAACTTTATTACTACAATTATCGTGCAAAATACAACAAGACATATACTGTGAGTTTTAATACCAACTGTAACTCATGTCCCAACTATGGACAACACCTCACAGTGATACCTTATATAAAGGTACAATCTAAAACTATTTTAGAAATTAAAATCTTTGGGAAGTGCTCAAGGAAACCTTCGTACATAGGAGGCCATGAATCTAAGTTATGATAGATATCATATGTCCAGAGAATTATCCTTGGTTGATCCAATAGACCCCAAAGAAAAATGAGAAGATTACTATCATGTTCATTCCAATGGTGAGTCTTCTCTTGACATATAACTATCTTCACCGTCTGCGATTGAACATTATGTTTCAACCCAACTCCAAGATCATATAGGTAGTGCTCGTAGATATACTCAACAAGTGAATGTGCACAACCCTTTCTTATGATAACACGAGATTGTATGTCATTAGACATCTTGTATGATAGTGGCAAAACACCCTTCCAAAGTTGGGTTCACCTCGCCTTATTGTTGTTCACCAAAATCAATTATTAAATGACGTATAATATACGACACACACATCTTAGGTCCTCAATACAATTATATATTGTATGTCATGCCGCTTTATAATGTGTTGAGAAACTTTGATAGTCTCGCACCACCACACTATTCCCTCATTATTCCCGGCCGACCCAAATACACTTTTTATTAATCAAGGGAATTGTGAAGCAAAAAGGTGAAACACAACTAGCCCAAAGAAAGAATATCATAACTAAAGATAATTAAATTATCAATAGCCTTCATCAAGAATAAATCGTAGATTTAGAACATATGGTAGATGATAAAACTTTTCAACCATAGTTGTTGCGGGCTTAACGCGATCCATTAGAAGAGTCAAATAGACCATAAAGTCTATTATCTTCTCCATGTTAAAAGTCCACCAACAATACTTTAACCCCAGTAACATTAATCAACGAGATCCTCGTTCACAATATGTGAATAACTCATTATCATAATCGTAGTTCTAATTTTCTCTTCTCATCCAAGACGAAGATATTTTTCATCACATGTCTTTACCTGAAACATCAAAGATCATGGTTATACCAAATCACAGTTCATGTTCATAATCATACTAATAAGTTCATCTTTGCACTACGGGCCAAAGATATTCATTAACAGTTCATCTTTGCACTACATGCCAAATATATTCAACAACAGTTCATCTTTGCACTACGGGCCAAAAATATTCAAAGAATGTGTCATCTTTCAGACTACACGCCAAAGATATTCATCAACAATTCATCTTTGCACTACGGGCCAAAGATATTCATATCTCAAAGAAATATATAATCATTTCAGAATTTATATAAACAATAATTATAATCATGTTGATCAATTCACCTTTGCACTTAAGCTAAAAATATTTAATTGTAAATTCAATGGTCATGATCATACCAGTCAACAATTCATCTTTTGACCATCGCCAAAGAGAACCCATAGTCACGATCATACCAATAATCTACCCATCTTTATACTTAAGTCAAAGAAAAATTTCATCACCGGGATTATAAAAATGTTATATATGATAATAAAAACAATATGATCAAAACACGGATTTAATTTCAAGAGTAAGATTCATAAATCAACGATTTCATAACACCTTAATCCAAATGTTATAAATCACTTAATAATCTCATAATCTAATATTATTAATACTACCACAATATTTTAATCATTTCTTAAACTTATAAACAATTTATTTTAATTGTTTACACTTTACTAATTAATGCATTTAATCATACTAAAATGTCAAACTCATAAGATTTCATCACCAATAACCAACAACCTCATCAAAAATCTGCATATACCATATATAGGATTCTCAAGCCATAAAGTCTTATTTTTCAATTTTGTTACTTCATATAACATATTTAATTTATTTATTCATAAATAGTCTATTTTCATGAAAAATACCAAATTAGTTCCAAAAATATTTTTTTCTGGGATTTAGCATAATATAGTCCCATATTGAACATATATTTTTCTCAAAATTTTTAAAATTCATTTACTATTTTTCACATGGTCAAAACTGCCGAATATTTAGACATTTATCATAAATTGTACTTTTATCCAAAAATTCCAAAATTTATAGAATATACTGCTGTTATATAGATGTACTCTCAATAAAAATTTTACCAATTTTAGAGTTAATCACAAGGAGTTATAAGGGTTTACTTTTAAAATAGTTTTTTCTCATAAAATCCATAACTCCTAATCTATACATCCAAAAATCGCCATTTTTGGACACAATCAAGGAAACTCATCAAATTATCATTTCAAATTTTTCTAGAATTTTTGAAGATCAGAAAAATTACGAAACATGATAAACACAATAATCCTTAAAATTCCTTACCTCGAAAGAGCAGTATTTCTGACCGGAATGTAAAGCCGAAGGAACCTTGCACTAAATAGTAACTCTCAAAGTATCTAAATACTCACAAAATACGCTTGATAATATAGAGAGAGAAAGAGAGAAAGCTTATGTTTCTGGTGTGATTTTTAATTCTAACTTAAGCGCCTATTTATAGGAAAATGCTAGAACGTCAAAGAAGACTAAATTAATAAAATAATATTATTTATTTTATTTACTTCCACGCCATCCTCCTTTGTTGAATCAAGTAATCAAGCCAGCCACTTCTGAATATTTTTGGCAGCCCACATGTTAAAATAAAAGTGGGTCCCACCCATAAATTTAATAAAAATATTATAATTTTTGAAAATTCAATAATTCATAGAAAATAGCCCGTATATCAGAAAAATACAAATTTTATATCCATTCGGCATGAAATCGAATTCTCTACAACTTTGTAGCTTTGAGTTTTTCCAATTCTAAATAGAAAATATCCGAAATCCACAAACGGACGATTTTCAACACCGTTTCAACACCTTTTAAAATTCATAACAAATCATGCGTTAATTTTCAACGGTTCAAAATTTGTGGACATATACTCAACTCATATATGTATAACATATCCAAAAATCACAACGATCCAAAGGTCGGATTAAAATTACAACTCACACAATAAAGCTTTAAGAACACCGATTTGAGTTTTTAATACCTCCAATCCGACAAAATACTGATAAAATACCTCAACAATAATTCCTTCATTTATAACCACATAAATAAATCCATCATTTATATCCACATCAAATAAATATTTCCTTATCATATAAATTAATAACTAATTATTCACAAATAATATTACAGAATCATAATTATGACAACCAGGCATTTCCCAAGAAAAAGGGGGCTTTCCAATAAGGATTTCTCCTTACTGGCGCGCAATTAGGTGACCAAACCTCTCCTTGACAGAATTTTCTAGACATTGCCAATAATGCTATCTAATAATATTATCCAAATAATATAAATTATTGATCTGATAATGGGAATACTGTGAAATGACAATTGTTGAAATAACAATAATATAAAATATCAACGCAGCAATTATTGAACCAATAAAATAAAATATTGAACAGTAATTACTGTAACAATTATTGAGTAGTGCCTTCTTACGTAAGAATCAATAATTCAAAAATATTGTGCAATACCTTGTTCTACTGTGCAACCACGTGTATTACTGTATTTTAACCACCAGGTATTCCAACAGTGTTAACAGTAACAACTATGTCGTTATTTATAAAAATGCAAACTTATCGTTTTCTTCATCCGACAGTTATTTTGTTATGGGGCCTACAAATGGTCATACTGGCCGCATTTAATATTCCCAAGACGCAAAGAATATTTCACGACCAAACGAATATTCCCCAATAGAAATGAGTATTTTATAACCACTTACGTATTTTGAAAATTTTATATATATCATCCTTAACTTTAACTTCTTTTTTTTTTTATCAATTTAACCATTTACTAAATAATAATTATAAGAAAAATTAAATAATTTATTTCATAAAATTCGAGGTCTTACAATCAAGGCCAGAGATCATAATTTTCAAAGACCTGAACCTAAAAATTCTAGCGGTCAAGGCGACATCGATGGCGTTGGAGGAGGTTGACATGACGAATGGATCTGGTGATTTAAGAGCTTGCATGAACGAGGAGGCTGACATACTTTTCAACAAGGAAGAGTTGAGAAATTGTTGTAATAGTGATTTTTCTTCTTCGTCTCCACAACACTCTGATTTGGTTTCTCATTTTTTTTTATTTTGAGTCTGATTAGCCAAATAAGCGACCAGATCTACTTGTTTTTTGACTTTCTTTTCTTAAATTAATAAGATGTTGTAAATACAAAATTTTTGATATATTATTTGTATTATTTAGAATTAAAATAAAAAGAGTTATGACATTTGACCCTTTTAGAAGGTGCACGGGTCGGGTTGACCCGATTGAAGAAGAAGATGAGCCACATTAGCATTTACATGTCATTTCTTGTATTTTTATTTTACTTTTGAACTGCCACGTGTGTAATTATTTGACATCCGTCCAAGAAATTAGACGGAATGGGTTGATTGAATATTTTTAAAAAGTACAATGGGCTAATTGAATATTTTAAAAGCACAGTGACTAATTGCTTAAAACACTATAACCACAGTGGTGAAAAAGTGTTTTTTGTCATCGCCAAATACATGGTACAAAATTCAAATACAAATGTCGTGTAAAGTACTACAAAACATAAATTGAGAGTTTTAATACGAATATTGTCTTCTAGACAGTATTCAAACTCAAATGGAGTCCTCAATACATTTATTATCACACTATTTCATAGAATAGTGAGGACTACTAATACAAACATCTGGACCGTCACTCGATTCCCCAACTAGTCCCGGCTACGTTCTCATTTCCTGAAGAGAACAATGAAAGCAAAAGGGTGAGCTCAACTAGCCCAGTAAGAAATATTATGACAAAGATAATGTAGAATAATTTATCGTTAGCCTTTAACAGTGTTAAATTGATAAAATATAACAAACATCAAGTTTAACTGCAGCGGAACAAACAATCCATTAGAAGAGTCAAGTAGAGCATAAAATCTACTATCTTCTATAATTTAAAAGGTTTATCATCAATTTTATTGCTGAGACTCAGCTTAATAAATAATCCACATCATCGAATCACCCCTGCACTACGACCAAGGATGTTCTTTAGTATCACGACCATAAATTATTCATGCACTATGGGCCAAGAATATTCGTGTATTCATCAATGGTCATTATCATGCCAACAACTGTCCATCAATGCACTACGGGCCAATGAGGACTTTTACCACATCTTTTGTAACATTACGGTCATGCATTATACCGAATCCCTAGTCATAATCATACCAAGTCCATCTATGCACTACGGCTTCATATGACTTTCATCATAATATAACATGAGGATGATGACAATGATATAAGAATTAAATTAAATGAAAGCAAAGGATAAATTTTTAAAGATCTATAATTTAATTTATCCAGAAATTAATAACGTCCAAATTGTCAACATGATACTGCTTTGTGGAGTAAAATTCAAGAATAATATTGTACCAAAAATGATTTGGACCGAAAACGAATCAATATTTATCATAAATAGTACCCCGGGTGAATAGTACTCGAGTGAATAGTATCCCGTAAATAGTACTTCGTGAATAATAACCCGTGAATAGTACTCCGGCATGAAAAAGTTAAAACTTATCAAGAATGCTCAGAATAATATTTTCATGAAAAGATATTGGATGAAGCGCAAATATCAAGGATATTCTACTAATTTCATGGAGTATAGAAGCCAAAACTTTAACAAAACGAGTATAGAATTCGAAATCTAAAGCAAAATAATATTACTTACATACTACAGAGTATGGAAGAAAATATTATTTCAAGCGAATATTGAACAAAAATAACATCTCTTACCTTGAAAAGAAGAGTATTCCAACTGGTATAGCGGGACATTCTTGAAGAAATATTTCACTATTTTCTACGCTCAAAGCTTTCTAAAACTCGAAGGAAATATGCTCAATATTATAGAAGAAGAATTCTCTGATTCTGGTGTGATTTTCAATTCTAACTAAGCATCCTATTTATAGAAGAATAAAAAGGACACTATTTAGAATTCTCACGGACTGCACAGGACGAATGCATCACGGGCTGAGAAAATTTTTCTTAAGCGTCCATTTTTAAAAAAAAATTAGAATATAATATTCATGTGAAACAAATAACTTTATATATAATATAATATATTCTATTTTTTCATAAAAAATAAAACTTATTATAATATATATAATATATATATATATATAATATATTACACCCTTCTTAATACGTTACCGCCCATTCTGGCCATTTTAGATTTCCAAAGTCACATGTGGCCCCCACACGTGGGGCCACCTTTATTATATAAAAAAATTAAAAAAAAAATTACCGATTATTTTGAAAAATGGGTAAATGAGGGTCCAACAAATACTTCATAAAAATTACCTCAATATTTTTAACAACATTTATCATCATTATTATAATTCGCAATATTTAACAACCAGGTCGTTCCCAGGAAAGAAGGGGCTTTCCAATAAGGATTTCTCCATATCAAGCCGCAATTAGGTGACCAAACCTCTCCTCGATGTAACTTCTAGACATCATCAATATTGCAAATAATAATATTAATAACTTTGTCGCCTCAATTATTGATTTAATAATATATAAAATATCGACAATAATCAATCAAATAACGTGAGATACTACGCAAAGAATATTAATTATCATAGTAATAATTAAACAAAATCGAAAGTGATTTTTCATGTAAGTATCAATAATCAATACATGTGTGCTATTATGCAACCACGCCAGACATCGCATTTTTTTAACACCTGGTTATTTTAATAGTTAATCTGTAAAACTTCCGTAGCTTATATTCATAAAAGATATTTTTGTCATTTTCAATCCGATAATAATTTCGCTAGGGGTCCACTATAATTGTGCCGCCGTCATTTAATATTCCCCGTTAAAACAAATATTTCCTGACAAATCGAATATAATATAACAACTTGCGTACTTTGTAAAATTTATAAATATTACCCACAACTATAACATTATATCAAATTCACTCCATAATATTCAAAAATGATATTTATAGAAAATTCATTTTTATTTATAAAAATTGGGGTCTTACAATAATGGTTGATATCATGTTCTTCATATCAATACTTTATATATAAAGGCATCACAGTCGATCCTTTTAATTTCAAAATTGGGTGAGTCAACTCACTTAATTTGAGAATCAGCTGCATTCCAATTTGAAATTCAGCCCGAGTGAACTCGATCAATTTGAAAATCAGGTGAGCAAATCAATTCGCTTTCGCAAATCTTTTAGATGGCTTAAATATCATATTCTGAATTCCAAAGCCCATATACAATTGATCGGTTACTCTTCCGTTTCTCTTTATTTCTTTTCAGATTTCCCATCTTCTTCCTCTTCCTCTTCTTCCAATTTCAGTCGATTCCTTTTCCGGGTTTTTCGATTCTTTCCGTCCTTTGTTTCAAGTATCAGATCTCTTCAAACCCCATTATCACAAACCTATAAGTCACAAATCAACAGATCCTCATCAACCTATAACTATGATCCTACCGATCTTAGCATATATTTTGACTGCTCAAAGTAATCCTTCAAACACCAATAACTGCTATTGTCTGATTGTTTTCTTTAAAATGAATTAATTTTGGAAATCAATCATCAAGTACAGAAGCATGTTAATCGATCGAGCAGGTTCTGCTAATGTCTGGAGTATTACTTTATCGTTTGCCTTGGAACTATGATTTTAGAATCTGTGCAGTATTATTATTGCAAGAGTGTTTTATTATTATTTTCCCCCTAATTTTGCTGAAGCTCTCGAAGTTTTGTATAGTAACAAACAGTGTATAATCTTTTACGCATTCCAGATATTATAATTCTGATTGGGTTTCATTCCTTTATTTAAATAATTTCCAAGTACTTATGCACTTTAATTGATCTTATAGGTCCTAAACAAGTAAACAAGAGATTTTACAAATTAAAAGGTGGTGGAAGGTGATCGAAAGTGAATAATTCCCAACTTTCCGAACGAAATCTTCCATATTCAGGTATTTGAATTTGCTTATTAGTATTTGTTATGCATCTGCATTTTATCAAATCTAAAATACCCATGACACTGAGAGGCCAATAACTTCGTCAATTATTTGTTATTGGTCATTTTTTTTTTTAGTTTTGTTTTAGTCTTTGCATCCCATTTGTTTGATGTATGTTCTTACTGAATCACAAATAAGGAATTAGTTTATGTGAAGTTGTAGGTCCTTCCATCAATGTCTGAAAAATATTTTTAACTTGTTTTTAATAGATTCTATGATTTTAGAATCTGTGCAGTAATATTATTGCAAGAGGGTTTTATTATTATTTTCCCCCTAATTTTGCTGAAGCTCTCGAAGTTTTGTACAGTAACAAACAGTGTATAATCTTTTACGCATTCCAGATATTATAATTCTGATTGGGTTTCATTCCTTTATTTAAATAATTTCCAAGTACTTATGCACTTTAATTGATCTTATAGATCCTAAACAAGTAAACAGGAGATTTTACAAATTAAAAGGTGGTGGAAGGTGGAAGGTGATCGAAAGTGAATAATTCCCAACTTTCCGAACGAAATCTTCCATCTTCAGGTATTTGAATTTGCTTATTAGTATTTGTTATGCATATGCATTTTATCAAATCTAAAATACCCATGATACTGAGAGGCCAATAACTTCGTCAATTATTTGTTATTGGTCATTTTTTCTTTTTTTTGTTTTGTTTTGGTCTTTTCATCCCATTTGTTTGATGTATATTTCTTACTGAATCACAAATAAGGAATTAGTTTCTGTGAAGTTGTAGGTCCTTCCATCAATATCTGAAAATATTTTTAACTTGGTATCTAAAACTTTTATTTTCATTGAATAATATTAAAATATATTAAATCTTCAGAAAAACATTTGTTGCACTCTGTTAAATTGTAGAGATTCCTCCTCTTCCTCATCCTTCAATTGTGAGGAAGGGGAAAGTTTTCTTTACTTAGTTTTTCCAAGCAAATTTTGTATTGGTAGAGCATACCCATAACTATTTTTTCTCTTACACATTGATTGTAATGGCTAATCTATCGTCAAAAAGAGTTATTGTTGGTGTTGTGCTTTAAGTTTTGACAGTCTTTATTTGGTTGGGCATTTGTTCAGCAGAAAAAATTTCTGCTAATTTTATTTTTGGAGACTCTTTGGTTGAAGCTGGAAACAATAACTACATTGTGTCTCTATCCAAGGCTAATTACCCTCCTAATGGTATTGATTTTGGGAAGCCAACAGGACGATACACAAATGGCAGAACAATATCCGATATCTTAAGTAAGATTTTGTTCTTCCATATGCAAATGGCAGAACCCTTTAATTTTTTCTAAATTCCAGAAAATTGAAATTACAGATCAAATTGAAGGATGCAAGGACAGAGTCCGCCAAAGCACGGACACGATAGAACTTTGCCTTTGCCTTTGGGAATGGATTGGACTACTCCGCCTCGGAAATGGGTAATTACAACTTTTAATTTTGTTTAATTTGAATGAATTTGAATATTAGTCTTTTTTCGATTTCATAGGTTTGATCTTTGGTTATATGCAAGTTTAGTTTTGATTAATTTCAGTTTTGTTTGGTATTATTTTAGAGAGGGATGTGTTGTTGTATGCTTTCCAAGGGATTGATTGGAAGTATGTGAAATTTTACAAGAGTGTTGCTGGTTATCTGTTGCCAGATTCAATTAGAGTTCCAAGAGCTACTAGGAAAGAAAAATTCCTTCTCTTTGTGCTTTACTCTATAGTTTTGTTCTGTTTTTGTTTTTGATTTTGTTGTCCAATAATTGTGGTATATAGATACAATTGAATCCCTTTTCGTGTTTCATTATTTTTTTTGCCAAAACGAATACATTTCATTGTGTGATGGTTGTTTGAGGGATCAAAGCCCACTTTTTCTTTTTAATATTTACTTATTTTTTCTGTTATTAGCTTCTTCTTTTTGATTTAATAAATTATTCTATGTTAATATAGATTTTTTGGTTGGTTGGATTTATACGCTACATTTGGTTGAATTTAACATGCTCTCTATTTGTTTTTTTGCTTTTATGCTTTTGTTTTCTATTTCTTGAATTATTTCTCAATCATTCAATTGTCAATGTAACAGTGGAGATCTTATGATGATACACATGTCACAATTTATTTGGTTGATTTCTCCTCATGTCAAAATTTTGGTCCATATGTGCAGGGACTATATGATGTGATATGAGTAGTATTCGTTTAGATATATGTATCATGATAGGGTATGTCAGAACTCAATCTTCTTCCTCTTCAATTTTCCTATTTTCCCCCCAAAACACAAACGACTACATGAATTATGTATCGGATCTCTCAATATATAACAATGGGGAACTCCAACATGAAAAGATCAAACCCTATACTCGAAAATGGGAAACAAGTGTAATGAACACCACCAGCATTGTGTTGTTAAGAACGTTGTCCCTGTAGTTGTCTTCTCAACTGGAGGCTATACTGGTAATGTTTACCATGAATTCAATGACGGACTTCTGCTCCTTTTCATTACTTCTCAGCATTTGAACAAGAAAGTTACATTTCAGAGTGTATGGACAGGTTTCCACCTGAAGATGTTGGAACTATTGGGTAAGCCTTTTGTTTTGTACTGCAAGATGAGCTTACTGAGTATTATAAGTTGTTGGTTGTGCTTGAAGCTCAATCCACGAATCCCATTTCATTGGTTTCAAATTCAGATAATGCGAATTTCGGGAACTATCTTTCCCTTAGGAGACTCTCAATGACGATGATGTAGGAAGAATTGTCAATGAAACTGAAAAGATTTTTGTAAGTTATTTTTCATGAAATCAATCCTTGATTTTGCTATATCTGGCAACTCGATTCCAAACTCTTGAATTTGAATTGAAAGCACAATTGCAATTCTATAGAACTGAAATTTAGTCTCAATTTCAATTGTAAGGCTTGGATTGAGTTGCAAACATAGCTTAAAAGATTTCGTTGAAATCTAATTTGATGATTATGTTGCTTACTGTTTCTTATATACATATTTGATGATTAATTATATTGCTTATCGTTTCTTACATATAATTCGAGACAACTGTGTTGTTTTGCCAAATCAGCTTGTCCAGACATTCAACAGACAGTTAAGGAGTCTTCTAATGGAGCTTGCTGCCAATCTCAATGGAACAAAATTTATTTATGCAGATGTCTACCACATTGTAGCCGATATCCTTCAAAATTATGTGTCATATGGTAATTAATACTCTTACCCCATGCATGTAGAGATAGACGTCTTCTATCAATTTGATATAGTCAAATATATATACTAATAGAAATACTATCTATATATGTCGCGTAAAATTTTCGTGTTAGAATCAATAATTTTGTTTGCCAATATGCAGTTGTCTTTATAGCACTACCTAAAGCTTATCTATATATATATATATATATATATATAGATATATATAGTTTTACCTGGTAAGCTTTGATGAGATGAAGGTCAATGATGGAGGGGTTCTTAGGTTGGAGGCCAACAATGGAGGGGTCTTGCTATTTATATTTGGTAGTCATATTTTTTAATATATTTGCCTTGCACTTTTTGGTGCATTGTTTTATTTCATAGGGATGAAGAACTCAATTTCAAGGAAGCAAACCCAAATGAAGACCAGTAGACCACCGGACCAAAGATAATTTAAATCTTTTGAAAATTTAATATTGTATTTCTATGTGATGTTTATATTTTAGGATGTAAAATAAGTTGTGTTGAGTTAGATAGCGTTTGTAATCAATTTTGAATTTTGAGGACGATCGTATTAATAAATTATATAATTAATTATTCAAACTAGCCCGTGCAATGCACAGGCTACCAACTAGTTATATTTAATTTCAACTCACTATATGAATTAATTGTCCATCTTTCAATTTCTCGTTGCAACGCTCATATTCTCATATTCTTGTCGTTTCAACATTACGTATTGTATTGTACTTCCTCCATCTCATAATATACCACATTTTAGAATACACAAGAATTAAAAAAATAATTATATAATATTAATTATCTATAATATCGTTTATCATATACTTATCTCATATTTTCTTATTTATAACATTTTTTAATAAAAAATAATTTTAGAAATATTATAACTAATTCTCCTAAATTATATAAAATATGAAAAAAATAAAATCAATTAAAACGTCGTATATTATGAAACGGAGGGAGTATGTACATAAAAAAAAATTGAGATATTGAAATTCTTTTTTATAATAAAAGATTGGCCCACTTTATAAAAACATTAAGTCTTGGGCGACGGGTTCAATTTTTTTTTTTTGCTTTGATTTTCAGAAAATGTATATAGTATTTTTTTTAACTAAAATTTTTATAAAATACAATAATTTTGGTGTAATTTAGATAATATAAAAAATAGTATTGTACAAACTGTAGAATACTATTTTTTATATGTATTCAAATTATATAAAAATTACTAAATTTTATAAAAAAAATTAATTTAAAAAAATATTATATATTTTTAAGAGTCAAAAATAAAAATAAAATTGGACCGTTCGCTAAACCGGTCGGAATTCCCAGTTATAAAAAATATTAAGCAAAACTCCACCACGACTAGCACCTGAGCGTACGTCATCCTAATTATTTTACTCTAATATCACTTGAGCGTATGTCACACGCGATTTCCGGTCGACGCAGACCGAAACTCCTCAACAAATGAAGTTCCATTCCCGCAAAAAATTCTCAGCCGTTGATGGTTCAATTAAGCAGAATATAATCTTCACACGTGTCACATCATGTATGCGTGTCACTTATCAAAGCTTTTATTCTCACGCGCCTTAGTAAGATTCTGAATTCGTTTTAAAGAATCTGCTTCGGCATCTTTAGTTCCGTTTCGAAACCATTTCTTCCGTTTCACCTTTTTCCGCCACAGAAAGAAAACTCAACGGAGATCTCCTTCGTAGAGAGAGAAGGTTTATTTAGAGAGAGAAAAATTATGTGAAAGATGAGGGAAATACAGATCTGATTTACAAGGTTAGTTATTGTATTTTTTGTTTTTTTTTGCTAATTTTTTGTTTTGTTTTTGTTTTCATTTTAGCTTTATTGCTGTAAAATTTGCTTATTTTTTGTTTTTCTGAGTTTGACAATTTTGTTAATTTGATCCATTTGACTCAAGGCGCATTGTTAATATGCTAAAATATTGCTGATAATTAAGATGTTAATGGAAATCGAAATTTTGTAGTGTTTGCTGAATGTGTTCGGGAGTTTAATGTTCATGTTAATGTTGGTGATATGGAAGTTACTTTACAGTTGTGCAAGTTGTTTTTATTGATTAAATTTGTTGAAGGCTTAACTGTTTGATAGAATAAGCTTTTATATGTCATTAGGTTAAATTGTTACTTGAGTTCTATGTTTATTAGTTGTTTTTTTATAAGTTTTTGAATAATGAATGGATGAGTGTTAATAGTAATACCTAGTACATTTGCGTTCTCATTTAGTCTGGAATATCATGCTAGTAGAAACCCCATATGAATTACAAATTAGAGATAGAATAAGACATAGGGCAGGATTTGCATACAAGATATCTTGTTTGAGAAAAAAAATTGTTTGATGACGACAGAAAAGATTTGGTTAGAGGTCATTCATCCATCCAGGAAACCTATTGTAGAAATTTTTAGGTTTGCGGAATCTATATTTGTTGGAATCAAAGAGACAAGGGAGCTGAAATTCTATATATAATTAGATTTTTTGTAGGAAATGAAATTATATTGTAAAAATTTATTGTTTTGACTTTGTCTTTGTCATGTATTATTATTTATTATGGTTTTTTTTTTGGTATTTATGTTATTATGTTTAGGTATTGTGGGTGAATGTATAGTGTGAGCTTATTCACGTTGGGATAGTGGGGAAGTTGTTACTTACTTGGTCTGCTGGCTAACCTTTACTTGTTATTAATCAGACTAGTATAAATGAAATTAAATCCTTTTCGAGCTTGAGATATCTTTAGTCTACCGACGTGAGTGATCTCTGAAGATTGACATCAAAGCATCCTGACAGTGGCTAATTTGCTTGTGGGGATCTTTCCCATACCTTTTACATCTTCCACTGTTTTGTCCTGCATTACATGCTTTGGTTTGACAATTATATATTACTTTGGCAGTTTCGTTTTTTATTTGAAGTGTTATGATCCTGTTTGGTGGGGTAATGCAGTGGTATAAAAGTTTTAAGAGCGTCAAGTAACATACATAACAAAAGTGGTTCTGTAGGTAAAAGTTTTGTGATGCATAATTTCGTAATTTTCAAGCTGATTTTGTATTTAAACTTAAAAACTTATCAGAAATCTTTTTGAATTGTTTAAAATATTTTTTACTTATATGTTGACACTTACTTTATCAGTGGAAGTACTTCATTTTACTATTCCGGTTTGTCAAACAAGCACCAACTCATATAATTTTCAAGTATTTAGAAACAGGTCAAAATTAGCTTCATTTTTTTAAAAGAAACAAATGAAGACCGTAACAGAGAGATAAGGAAAGTCGACCTTAACCAACGTACAAATGAAACCTGTGAAGCATGAACTAGTTTGCCTGAATTTATAAGATTTGGTCTAAGAACTATGAAAGTTGGAGGAGATCTGGACTTAGTGTAATGCTTGCTTTTTAGAGATGGATATTTCTCTCTCTCTCTCTCTGTTGCAAGATAGGATCTTTTTCTTTACTTCTTTATAGGCCTCTTCGATATGTGATTTTAGGGAAATTTCTGATTCTGATCTTTGTACGAATTGGAGACCTGATCTGTTGTGAGTTTTTTCTCTTCTTCTCCTCTTCTTTTATGGCTGGTGAGTACTTTTTACCTCTATACATGTAGTCCCAGTCTTCATCTAATCAAATTTTTTCTTGTTGCGAGAAAAATTTTCAGAGGTTGTATAGTGAATATCAACTCTCTTCCTGTTTTCATTACCCATCCACCTTACATGTAGAATTTTGGAAAGTTTTTTAGATACGAAAATAATTTATTAGAACAAAGAAGTGTTCAAAGATGGAGGACAAGTTATCTCCAAAGTAGGAGAAGAAAAAACAAAGATATTCAACGAACAGATAATTAGAATAAGCAAGCTTTCCAGTCCCTATGAAGTTGTAGCCGAACATCATTAAAAGCTACAGACACAAAGTGATGCAAAAAATGTAATACAATCTTTGCAGCCCAAAAGGAAGGTATAGATCTTGTAGACTCATCTCCCTCGTTGCATCCTTACTGCCTCTGGAATTTCCAAAGTAGACGGACAGATTGAAGATTCCTCAAAAGAATGAACCTATCATTTAATTCCAGAGGCTCCTAGCAATGGGACAGTTACCCCAATTAAGACAAATTATCTATTGAACATCAAGAAATGATTTCTTAGACCTGCACTATCTGAGATTCCCAACTTGGATGTGTCTAGTTGGTCATTCATCGCAAAGGGGATATGCAGAGATAGCAGAGTTTAAAACTTGCATGTACTTCTCTCATATCTTGTGGAGGAACTGTTCCTCATCCATTAAATATTGGAGATATATTCTAGGTTAGATCTCTTTTCCCAAATCCATTATTTGTTAAACGTTATAAAACCTTTGAAGTGCACTATATCACATTTATGGATTGTTTTTTAATATATTGCATAATCATTTCTTACTTGTGTGCCTTAGTCAATTGGGAGACGTTACCCTTTTTTATTTTATTAGTTGAATCAAAGCTTTTAAAGATGATGAAACTTATGATGATAATAATTTAACAATTATTATCTATCAGGCATTTAAGGCTGAAATATTTTTCTGTTTAAGTCCAACTGTTCATGTTCGTTTAGACTATCTGTTGCTGATGGCCCACTGCTCTCTACGCCAGTTTTTATTTATTAGGATTTGTAATCTTCTTAATTCCATTAGTTTCTGAATTGTGTGAATGCTTTTATGTTAATAGATTTAATGGGCAGATAATTTGTACTCATCGTGAAGTCAGCCAAAACTCAGCTAAATTTGTAGATAATTTTCTTTATTCACCATAAGTTACTGAATAGTTGTATATGTTTATGTTCACATCTGTGTTACAGATAGGTAAATCCGAGATTCTTGTGAATTCAGCTAGATTTTGAGATAATTTGGTTCAGTTATCCAAACATACAATTAGAATATATATTGAAGAATGGCAGATGGAATATCAAGCTTTTGGGGCCCAGTCACATCCACGACTGAGTGGTGTGAGCAGAACTATGTATACTCTTCTTATATTGCAGAGTTTTTCAACACTATGTCAAATATTCCAGGCATTCTTTTGGCACTCATTGGTCTTGTAAATGCCTTGAGACAACGGTTTGAGAAAAGATTCAGCATTCTTCACATATCGAATATAATTCTTGCCATAGGGAGCATGTTATTCCATGCCACACTGCAGCGGTTGTAAGTTTTCTTCTTTCCTCCACATGTTTTATTTACCAAGCCGACTCTTTGAGCAACATAACTTGTACTTGGATATATTTTTCTTCTCTTTTAAATATAGACTGAGTTGAGTATTGACGGGTGCATAATCAAAAATACAGTAGTGCACACTGTAGGCACACAACCATTCCAAGAAAATCCGACCATTATAAAACTTTCAATAGTGTCATGTAGGTATCCAAAAGGAAATAGTACCTTTTATATGTTCCTAGAGCTTATGTTGAAGCTATAATTAGAAGAAAATGATTGCCGATAATGTTGCTGGAACTTATGTTGAACCTATAAACTGAATTATGTATAGCTTATGATTCTGATTTAATGGGAGAAATTCTATTCTTGTTAGCAAACTCTTTTGTGAGTGAGGGTGGTGTCATTCATTACCAATGAATCTGTCCAAATTATGTGTTTGAAGTCTTCATGGAAACTAGAATGTTTTCAATATGTTTAAAGTTCATATTTTACCTTGACGTTATCACTTTATTTTAACTAATTTCTAACTATATAGATGTCCCTTTTATTTTAGTCTACCGGTCTGACTTGACCCTCTCTTCCTCTTTTTTTCTAAAAATAATTGTTGTAAATTAATCCAAATGTTAGCAAAATGTCTACTAATACATTCTTTCTCTAAACTAAGAATACTTGTGCCAGAGACGAGTATGTTATAACAATTTTTAGCTTGAAGTTTCTGATTTTTTTAATTTAATTTTGAGAATGTCCATCGAGGCCTTGGGTGCCGTTGCAGTGTATTACTTCAATAGCTAGGTAGTCAGTGTGATGATTAATGGTTACTTCATAGTTATGCACTTATCAGAAAGAATTGGTTAATTTATATCATGTATGATGGTCTTTCTGAAAGTGAATAAAATACTCCTCCACTCTTGAGGCTTTGGTCAAGATTATCAAAAAATATGTTATCATTGTGGTCCATGAGTGACAATCTTAAATCTATTTTCAGGCAGCAGCAAGGTGATGAAACACCAGTGGTTTGGGAAATGCTCCTATATATCTACATACTCTACTCTCCAGATTGGCATTATCGGAGTACAATGCCCACCTTTTTGTTCCTATATGGTGCAGTATTTGCAGTTGTGCATTCACAGATCCGTTTTGGAATCGGCTTTAAGGTGCATTATGTGGTTCTCTGTCTTCTTTGCATCCCTAGGATGTACAAATATTACATTTACACAGAAAATAGATCTGCTAAGCGGCTTGCAAAATTATATGTGGTCACCTTATTGCTAGGGAGTTTGTGTTGGTTTTGTGATCGTGTATTCTGCAAGGACATTTCTCGGTGGTATGCCAATCCAGAAGGTCATGCTTTGTGGCATGTATTGATGGGGTTCAATTCATATTATGCAAACACATTCTTAATGTTCTGTCGTGCTGAGCAACGGGAATGGAATCCAAAGGTTAAGCACTTCATGAGACTTTTCCCTTACGTGAAGATTGAAAAGCCAAAAGTCCAGTAAAAGGAGTTCCTGCTCAAAGAAATATAACCCTTTTCTTGGAGGTTGGTAAAATGGTTTTTGTAAGTTATCAAAAGCAGGTAGAAACAATTATTTTATTTTATTTTTCTCACGTTAAAGGATGTAATGTAAATGATAGTTGGAAATTGTTTTGCTGATTGTGTAGTAGTCAATTTTTCGCTGTACAAATAGTATTTGCCCCGGTGTACCATTTGAATTCAGTAGTTAATGTTTTGGTCATCCAAAATGCTCTTCTTTCTCCCCCAGTGGAATACATTTTTTGTTCGGAAATTGGTTCCTTTTTTCAGCTTTGGAAATGTTGAGAAAGTGGTACAGATAGCAGCACCAGCTAATATCCTTCTTCACGGTTACCATTTTGGGTTCAGCCGAGGGATTCCAAATATAGTTTATCATTCACTAATGATATTTGTGCCTTTCTTTAGAGTTTTACTGAACAATAAGTCTTGGGCGACCGGCATTTTCATTTTTTTTTTTTTGACTTCTAAATAATTTATATGATTTATTGAAACTGAAATTTTTACAAAATTTAGTGATTTAAGTGTTATGTGAATACATGTAAAAATCCCAGTTCCAATAAATCACATTAGTTGTTTGGGAGTCAAAAATATAAAAATAAAAATATAGCTTATATAGAAAGGAAATTTATCTTGCAAAATGCTCTATTACCCAAAATGCATCGTCGCAGTTCATCTTGTAACTCAATCTAACAATGACATTAAATGAAGGTCACATTTTATGAAGAAAATTTTGAAACATCATCTCACTTTTTATTTTGTTCTCGTAATGGCATAAAGCCTATTCTAATTTTGAAACGTACAAAAAAGTAAAGAAGAAGAAAACATGAGTAGTAGTTATCTTTTTACTTAACAAAAATGTAAAAGTATATAACAATCTACTTGGGAACAACCAACCTATGAACAGTTGCAACAAAAAAATAGTACAGAAAAAGAATGTAAAATTACACATGGACTTTGTAGGCATGCTACGATTTCAAAGAATTTCTATTGCTATAAAAGTCAAAGTCAGGCTTGCATCTCCAGATAATGTTTCAACTTTCTAACAAATATTACGAGCCATACTTATTTACTAACATTCTTGTATCCTTTCCCAGGGCTCTTATGAGTTCTTCAAGGGCCCGAGAATCCCAGCCTGAACGATGAGCTTGCAATTAGTTCATCCGTGCAACAAAATACTTCACAATATGGCAAATGTTCCGCTATATATATTCCAATCATCCGACTGTGTACACCAAATAAACCCCCGTTTCTAATTAAATAGTCAGGTCAATTCAAAAGTCCTGCTGTTGCTTAGGTATCATAACAGCCAACTGCAGCTGGCCTAGCTGGCATAGTCTTGCTGGATTTTTGTATATTGTGACCTTGGCCGCATTGTTACATTGCAAAGCAACGCGTGCAATGCTATACAATTCACCTTTCTCAACTGCAAATTGCCACTCCCTAGCAGATATATTGAACCAGTCTTTCCTAGCAGATATGGTTGCTTTTACTTCTATGTACTCCCTGCTCAGTCCCTCATCTCCTATGACAATATCATAGGGCAACCCTGTCTCATATGTTTCATTGATCCAATTTACAAATGTCTGGCCAACTTTCCCAGAAAAGTATTTAAAAGCTACAAACTCTCCCAGTCTCCCAGTTAACAATGCCTGCTGTGCATTGGCAGTGCCGTAGGAAAGTTGATCTCGCTCACTAGAAATAGATGAACTGGTGCTTGGGCCATCAGTTGCAACGACTACATCAACAGAATCAAATACAATATTCTTACCAGAGTCGGCCATATTGATTGCATAATCAGATTGATCTTCCAGAGATTCAGAATCTTTCAAAATTACTGTTGGAGTTGCAGCTGGGTCATCTTCTATGGTCCAATCAGAATTAGCCTCAACCATAGTTTTATAATCTATATTGCCTACAATTTCTTTAGCATTCTCCCTCTTTCTCAACTTCATGTTACTGCTTGGTTGTGTCACCAATCCATTTGCAAAGGCAGAACCAAAACCAGGTGCAGTTTTCCAGTCGGCAGGTGGCCAGTTTGAGTTGACTACAAATCTCCTTTTAGACTTTAATTGGTTTGGCTCATCAATCAATGTTGCAACACTTCTCATTAGCGTCTCGTCTTTTTCTGCTGATGCCGACACAGATGCAAGTGTCCAAGCTGATTCTTCTTCAGGGAGCTTCGGCACTTTCTGGCTATTCAAAATGAAAAATTCTGTCTGCACTTCAGTAGAACCAGATTCTGCCATGGTGGTGATCATGTGAAGAAAATTTGCCAAGTGTAGTTCAGGATTCCCATCTACTAATAGACGGGAAAGCTCCATAAAAATTGAGTGAGAATCTGATTCCTGAGTGGAATACAAGACATTGCCCTGAAGAAGACAGCTACATCCATGTCGCTTTTTTGATGATATTTCAGATCTCTTTATAACATTTCTGTAATACAACTTTTCGACAACAACAATTCGCATTTGGAAGATGTTCTCAAATCCAGACTGCTTCCGTTGAGAATATGTATCAGGGTATGCTTTGTAGATGTAACGCTGAGCATAAGGAAGAGCCCAGTTGACCAAAGAAGTTTTAAAACCAGATTCTGCCGGACCATAATAAATTGCTTCACGAGTTACAACCCCTGAAAGAGCATGAATTCCTAATTGTCTCATTAGAACAGAAATTTTCTCCTGAAGTGTCTCTTTTTCTTCATCACTTAGTTGTCCAAAGTAAAGAAATTCAACATTGTCAGAATCCTTAAATTCCTTTCTCAACTTCTCGTCATCACTCCAACACACAAAACCAAATGATGGGTGCAAAGAGACCCATCTATCTAATGCAGTTGGAAGCACCGTAAAATCCTTTTTTAGAAGACTCTCCTTAAAATATTCAGTATCTTCAGAACTTAGCTTGCCAGATTTTAGTCCATCAGTCCACAGTAGAAGAACTTGGAAAAAGACCTTAGCTGCCTGTGAAGGTAAAGCAACAGTCGACAGCTGCAGCAAAATCTCGAGGTAGTTACGGAAAGGGGGGATCTCATTTACTCCACACTCATTCACAAAGAAATCGTGAAGGCCTGGATAAATGTGGTATAGCATTTTGCTGTAAGGAATATGGGTCCTATCAGGGCCACCAGAAGGACATATTCCCTTCATGTGGTCCATTGAACCAGTTATTTCATGCCAATACACATCCTGAGGAGACAAAAAAGCACCAGATACAACATCCTCGGAAGTGGAACCATATGAATATGGGACAAATATGAAAGCTCCAGAAGTTAAATTATCCTTTATTTTTCTGTTTGAAGTAGCCATTTCTTTAGAAATGTACATGTATAATTTGGACATTTGAGATATGCTAGCCATGAAAGGAATTTGAGCTATTCTCCATACTTGAATAGCAGATAAAATGTCATCAAGGGTAACACGAATCTTGAAACCTATATCATTTAACAATTTCTCACTCTTCACCTTTGGAACAGCATAGGGCGCAGCAACACCCAAAAATTGATTGCACTGCTTCAAGACTCGTGGAATAAATCTTTAGGATAATGAAGCTCCTCATCCATACTTGACGCTATCCACCGAACATCATGCAGAGCGTTTATCAATGAGGACTTGAAAGGAATCTTTTCCACAGAGGAGTTGGTAATGCAGTAACCAGTAACCTTATCACTGAAGCACTCATCCCATAATGTATCAATAACCTCCAAGAGATACTTGCACTTCTTCTGGTCACCTTTTGAGGACAATTGTGATAGCAAATGAAATAATTCTTGAGATTCCCAATCTTTGGCAATAGAATCAGAGGAAATCATATCTCTATCTGACATCATATTGTTAAGAACATGAGATATACCAGAGACACTCTTCTCAATCTCAACAATTTGCACAAAATCAGTCACTCCTAATTCCTGGAAAAAGTTTCTCCACTTAAACATTCCACCAGATACTGATTTGGAGATTGGATGTTTCAAATAACTGTTGTCAACTTCATGCCAAGTCATATCTACGCCATCAATCAACTTATTCATATCAATAGGATTCCCAAAATCTTTACTGAAATGGATTGCGACTTCAACAGGTCGTTTGTAGCCATGATTGGTCAAAATATGAGCTTTACTATGCAATTCTGAGACTATCTGCACTCTTTCTGCAGAACAGTTGGGGCACTTTGATTGTAGGTGGAACATTACAAAAGACAGATATTCTATCATCAAATGCTTATCCCGCATACAATTTCTTTCGCTTGAAATAGCCGGCAAGATGTGCACCTTTACAATTTCATGTGCAGATAACTGCTGGACACCAACTAGATAAAGCATTTTAGTAATGTTTTCTACTGTAGACTCATCAAAGCATAAAACACCAGCACCAGTAGCTGCAGCAAAAAGAGCTGGACTTACAGTTCGAAGGTTAGTATACAATTTTGGGAAAGTTTCAGGGCTATACTCGTTATCCATTGCAGTACTGAATGCATCAGAGTGTAACCAAATTGTGCCCTCATTCAGTGAGCCATATTTACCATCTGCTAAAGGAACAAAAGGTATTTTTCTAAGCTTGATTAAGATATCAGATTCAGTTGCAAAATCTTGGACAACTTGCCCAGAGCGGAAGGAGGTCACATAAATAGCATTTAACCAAGAAGACAACCAACTAAGGCCCATCGACTTCAGACCATCCTCTGTACTACACAAGGAAGATAAAACCTGAAGTAAAATTTTGGGTCCATACTCCTCAATACCCAATGCCCTTGCTAATGAATCTGATAGAATTGTATCTCTGTGCAAGAATCCAAGGCCAAGGTGTTCATGAAGCAAGCTATCAGGCAAAAGAGTGCGAGCTTGTTCAGTCCAATTTCTTAGCACCTTACACGGAGGAACCCATTCATTACTATCTCCTTCCAAAACCAGACAATTTGACCTTCGTAGTTTAGAAATAATCATCCGAGGAAGACTAGAGAAAAAACCATGCACTTCTCCAACAAGAGGAACAAAGCTCATAAAAGCTGCAATAGCCTTTCCTGGATTCTCTCTGAAACAAGGAAGGGCACAAAAAGATTTCTCTGCACTAATAAACAGTCCAGGGAACTCCCACAATAACCACTGGTTCCATGGATTATCTCCATCAACTTCCTCTCTAGAAGAAGGAAGAATAAAATCACCTTGAAGAATAAATTTCATCCCATATGTTCGTAGAGGGAGATAAGCAAAGACGGGCTGTTGTCCCAGATGTGGGATGTAATTCCCACTACCTAAATCATGTAATGTAAATGCTATGGAAATTTCTGTCGTCTTCACGTCAGGACGAACAGCATCAGCCACCAGTTTATCAGATACTACAAACCAAGTCATTTTCTCATTCCCAAGGGAAACCTTTATGATACCATCTCCAACAACTTCTTTCCTCATGACAACAAATGAATCATTGAGCATGTTTCTAAACTTGATACACTGAAGATGGTGAAGAAAGAGTAGTAACGATGGATGAAGATCTGAAAACATAGATACAATGTTGTCCATTGCCAAGGCTTCGGAAAACTTCGACCTAAAAGGAAGCACAATGCATGTGTTCCAGCAATTTTTATCCATTTGATCAGTATCCAAACAAACTAGTCTGCTGTACTTGTCAACATCACAAGGAGGCACAACAGTAGGTAATACAAATCCAATCTGGCCTTCACTTATGTCAAACTTGATATGAAACCCATTCGAATGAATTTCTGGAGCATCAGAGACCTGCAAAAAAGACCATGCAATTTAATGATAACGTGATTGAACACATGTAATAAATCATGCAAAGAAACCAATCCATAAAATGACAACTACTCCAGCTTCTTCCTAAAATCTAGCAAGGAAAAACATCTGACATGCAAGGAAAGATATCAATCATCAAAGATATTTGAATCAAATGTAAAACTATAGCATTAGTGTTGTACAAATATCATAATTTGATTCTTCCGTGATGACTTCACATCAGCAGCTGTGGAACCTAAAGCACACCAGGGAGAAATCAAAACACAGGATGGTCCCAGCCAAAACACAGGGTAATACTTGTTGTACTGGCCAGTCTTGACCGAAATGTTACATGCCAGACCAAGATTTAGAATCCTGGAGCTGGAAATGAATTTTGTTAAATCAGCTAGTACTTGGATACCCAAGAAGCTCTGGTGCTTTCTTTGGATATACTACAGAGATCTAGAAATCCATGATTAGAAGAATAGCCATTGGAATAGAGAAGTTGAGAATGCAAGGTATTGACTATAGAGACATGTTTGACTCGAAGGTTAAAAAAATTATGCCATAGATATGACCGTCTGGATAACTTCCTGACAAAAAGTCATTCTAGTTTAACCCTACATGTTCTCTTCTTCACTTGTCACTAATATGTCATTTTGATTGCTTTCGAAAGAATTTTCAGTTTATATATGAAAAAAAAAAAAGATAAGAGTTACCAGAAAGAAAATATAGAACAATCTTGCAGAATTATCGAATTTACGATACCCTAAATACTGATTTGAAGCCAATGCCTTTCTTCCCAATATATCCAGCAGTAGGTTCCTTTTTGGTTGAATTTCCAACATCACAAAGGGCCTTGATGTTATCAGCAGAAAAGCCTCTCTCATTATTCAGAACAACAATGCATCCCTCCAAAAGAATGAATGTTAGAGTCGGTTCCACATATCCAGGATAGACATTATCATCAGCATTCTGAACCTGAAAACATATGCCAGAGAGAGATTTTACGGTAATCACAATCATTTTGCGTCTTTAAAAACAAAAATGGTAAGTCCAATAATTATGAAAGTTCTTGCTCCTAGGGAAAGCAAACATCTAAAGCAAAGTATATATATGGAAACTATGATATATTTCCAGGTGACTAGGTCAGATTTGAAAGTACAAAACCTGCAGGAAGAAATGAATCTCAATTTGCAGAGCAGGAAAATGGGACCAAAAAGTTGCCATTCCAGCCAATTGAGCTTCAGCATGATTGGAAAACAATACTTATCAAGAATAATTATGAAATAAATATTAAGAACAAAAGGAAGTTAATTTACCAGCTCCAGAAGAAAATGTGAATCCTGAGAGTACAACTCTTGTGAAAGACAATGCAGTGCTCTCCCTAAGCGAGCATGTTGCTTCTTTAACATGCTACTTTCCAGAGGCAAAAGACTTGGATCAAGACCAAATTCTTCTCGCCTAATAGATTCAATGACTATGGCTGGATTCTGATGTTTATCAAATTCAGAAAAATGCTCCAAATCATGAGCACTATCAACAGAAACCTCCATATTATGATTCATGGTATAGACTCCTTTATGTTGTTTATTAGGCCGATCTGCCACAACAGGGACTCTCATTTCATCCTTAGAATAGGGAAACTTGTCTTCTGCCTTTTGTGTATGCACGGTGTTAGTGTTGCACTCTGAACTTCCAGAGAACATGGTTAAGTCATGGGCTTTAGTCAAACGAAATGTATGGTAATCATTAATCCACTCCATTATACCAAGTGATAATCCTACTTCATGAAGCATGCAACGCTGCTCCCTTTGTCTGCATTCATTCAAAATGGCTGAAGGAGCTTCTTTTACAACAGATTGCAACCCTGAAAGCAATATTTCTGCAGAAAAACTTCGAAATTCCACTGGAAGATAATCGAGACATTCTAGGATAAACCTTGATGCAATTCGCACATTTTTATCAGATCCGCTTCTGTTCTTGTACTCAGCACTGGATGCAGTTTCATCAAACATATGTCCTCTACCAACCGGCTTTCCATGCATGACAAACTTCTGATCATTGTTTACTTCATCTTCCAAGGAATTATTAATAATAACTTCAAAAGCTTTACATGCATGGCATTTTAATAGAGACAATGGAACATCACATTCACCACCATATAATGCAAACAAAGACAACAGTTGCACAGCTGTTTCGAAAGAGGATCCCTGAAGGAAAGCTTCCAAAAACGAATCCATGGTAGCTGAATGATCAATCCGCACTACTTTGCCACCCTTGGTCACCAAACACACAAGATCTTTGGAATTTACCTCAGTCAACAACCATGCCACAAGCGGACCAAAAGAAGGAGAAAATACAAGTCCCCAATGTGACCATGAATCCAGGTCCGTCAACATTGGAGCTGCAGTTAAAGCCTCAATTGCATCCTTGGCAGTAACAGAGCCAAGGACTCCAGTGTTGTGCCCTATGACAGTGCCTACCCCAGCACTATCTACATTGTGATCTGAGAAGGATCCTCTACAACTTCTTCCAAACAAAGTTGCAGAGAATAAGACACAGTTAGAAGACTCATTGTGTTTGTTCTCTTTCACAACATCTTGAATATCTTTCAAGGAACCACTTCTCATTAATTTGAAACATATTGAAGGGAACTGCCTATCAAGCAACTCCGAAATCTTCTCCTCACTTAAATTCTCATTTTCGAGTAAGCTGTTTGAAGCTTGGAATAATATAACATCCAACTGACGCTTAAGCAGGCAAGCCTCAAAAGAAATATTCTCATGCGTCTCACCAGTCAAGCTCCTTTGAAGTGCATGAGGTAGTAAGCTAATATGTTTCTCTATGAACGTGAAAAACTCCCCATAACCAAGGGACTGAAACTCCTCAACAGAAAAATGCTCAGCAACCAAAAATTCGCACTTGCAAAGCTTCCTCAAAAAGATAATTTTTTTCTCTAGAGATGAACTTCCTTTGCCCAGGGTGTCAAGAACATCATCAAAATATGTTGAAACTTTCTCAAGAATATCTTCAGTAGTGACAGCTGAAAAATTTATAAGATGCATAAAATTGAAAGGCTCGAGTCACAGAATAAGGATGGTATTTATCTTAAAAGTGTATCAGGCAGTACGTGATAAGTGGACACGTACTATTTTTTGAAAACATCAGCACACAACATAATTAGGCCAATTTGAGAGGAAAACATCATTATTTTCTGATAACTTGGGTCTTGGGGAAATATGACAATATATTCTTATTTAATAATGGATACTTTTTAGCAATTGATCAAGGAAAAAAGGCTCAATTTATATCATATTGTATATACTATATATAGGGAAAAGGATGGTTGTGGTCACCACAACCAGCTTGGTTGTGCTAGCTGGTTTTGGTGACTACACCAAAACTACGTCATTTTGCTTAGTACAAAAATACCACTATGAAATCAGTGATTTGAAAGAGAAAAAAACTTAAAATATAAGGGGTTACATGGAGATGGCTGCTGGTGACCACAGCCATCCTATCCTCTATATATATATATATACATATATATATATATGTGTGTGTGTGTGTGTGCGCGCGCGTGTGTTGTTGTTGGGGTGTGTGTGTGTGTGTGTGTGTGTGTGTGTGTGTGTGTGTGTGTGTGTGTGTGTGTTTTGGGGGACAGAGTAAACTTTTGCTACATTTTAAGGCAAATACACAAATGTGAAGAGAATTTCATCAAAACTTCATTAGCAAAGATACATAACTCACCTTGTTGGCATGCCAAATTTTGCTCGATAGCAACCACAACATTTTTTTCGGATGGTTCAATCTCTATGCTTACATTGTCCATAGGCTTCTCTGAAAGTGGGATTGCTACACCCTGCTGAGTGAGAGTTTGAAAAGTGTCATACATACTGATACTATCGAACATTCCACTTTTAATTGACTTGACCTGCAATAGAAAGGAACTTAATTAAAATTCTTCTCACACGTACAGTCTTATCAGAAAAATAAATGTGAGAAGTAAATTCAAATATGGTTTTTAAATTAAGTATATTCAAATAAATAAGAAGTAATACAACAGATAATAACAGCAAGCACCCCAAGTATAGAAACAAATATTTACATTGTATAACAAGATCTAAATTTATGTATGTGAAAGCAGAGATAGTTAATATAAGTTATATTTATATTCTATAGACATAATTTTTTAAAGTTAGTTACACGATTTGATACTTGTCAAAATGAAAATTGAGTAACATTGTTCAGTTACCAACTTATTTTTATAGTTTTTTTCTTAATTCTTTCATAAAATAAGGAAATAGACAATTTAATAAGCAAGAAAGGAAGTAGTATGTAGAGATACTAACAGTAAGCCAGCTGCTAGCTACCCAGCAGAACAACTAAAGGAGGCTTCTTCATATAAGAAAGTCGTCCACTAAGTTGTAATGGTCCAAGTTGACAATAATGCAAGGAAATTTCAAGATCAATACAGAAATAAATACTGAACAGATGATAATTGACAGGATGCAGTATAATGGAACTATGGTCCTATATAGATCAAGACTACAAAAGAAAATTGATACACGTAATGCAACACGTGATAGGATGAGTTTTACTAGAGTTTCTATTTTATTTATTTACTTTTTTGGTGGTTGTTTTGGGGGAGAGATAAAAGTTTAATTGAGATATTGCTCTAGATAGATCAAGACAAAGAAAGGATATTGATACATGTAGCTGAATTCCAATTAATTGGACGGGGATAGAACAGTCATCTAAATTTTAATAAGTTAATACCGCTTTAACACAAGTTAACATGACAAGCATTTGGTTGTGAAACTCAGCTTTATGTGTTGATGATCCCCTGAAATCCCAAACTTATACGCCTCATATTGTCTGCAGTGATGGACACAAATAATGGACATTTTTGACAAATGGTCATTTGCAAATTTGGTTCCTTAATATGAGACTTACTAACTTGTAACCATCAATGATTAATTTTATGTGGTAAAGCCAATCACCAAAGTCGGAGTAAAACGGGATTACGACAATTACCACATTATTGGTAATGCAACCATTATCAACTCAGTTGCCACCCGAAAGCCATTAGCAATCGGATCTGTCCTATCCCATCCTCCTTGCAAACTACTAATATGTAACATGGATGGAGAGTAATGTTACATGTGATAGATAAAATTTGAAATCAAGGACTCTATAAATGCGAAGTAGTTGGACTCTCCCATCAATACATATGAATATTATTTCCCCTGCCTCTGCATGCAAGAAGCCAAAAGAAGGAAGCCAGTTACTGGGTCACACAGGGTTGTGATGGGAAAATGTTTTATTTTTTATTGTTTTCACAAGTAAAATCACCATGAACAACTAAAAGTGGCAATCCCGTGAACACCAAAAGCACAAATATATAGCACATCAGCAACAAATGCTACATTATGCACCAAGACTAGCTACACCCTAGACAACCCTCGAACACCATAATGCAAATGGCAGAACCTATATGCGGATGTATGACACGATAGCAAAGAGCACAAAACCTATCCTTGCATGAAATTCGTAATGAAACACATCATAAATCACAAAGCTTTAAACTCACAATCATAATATATTCATCTCTCAGTAACTTGTGGGGATTAGATTACTTACATAGAAAACCTAAGAATTGGAGACCAGGTAATACTAATTAGGGAAATAAAGTCCTAATTGCTACCAACTACCTACCGTAAACAAACTATTAATTAATATCTACTATAATTAGGAGATTTACTAATTACTACCTAATATAATTAAAAGATATATATTGATTACAATAAATTTATCTCTAAACAGCAATACAAAATTATTAACAAATAATTTTTAATCTTCTTGGACCATTCTGCATCATATGCACTAAGAATACTGCAAATCTGGAGTAAACCACCTTGAACCTAAAAGATGGTAGACTTCATACAAAATCTCGAGCTAGGGAACCAATAAAACCTTATTAAACCCTCCTTTTTTTATCCATAAAGATGACATCAAGCATGTAGAACCTTCATCCTTGTGCAACAGCATGTCCCAAAATCTCAAAAAATTAAATTACAAGAAAATACATCCTATAGTTCTTAACATATCCTACATGTGACTCGGTGGTGGGATGCGCCTATCCAACACAAATATAAGGCACTACAGAGAGAGTAACACTGGTGGGATGTGCCTGTCCAACTCAAATGAGGCCCTCCAAAGATAGACACTTCGTCATAAGCACATAGGGAGGGACATTCAACAAAATTTACAAAAATAAAAAATATTACCACAATCAACTTACTGCAACATTTAGCAATCCAACACATGGATATGATGAAAACATTGCTTTCACTTTCTTTATTTTCTTTGGCTTGTAGAATTGAATCATCCTATCCAAAACCTACACGTTCAAGGAAAAATACTGAGATTTAGCTTCAGAATGACATACTACAAATACATGGCAAAGCTAAAAGAGATGAAAATATACAAATACAAAAAACAAGAATTTTACCTTCAACAAACTTTACTAGATTCAGAATCTTACCACGCAATATTTTCAGAAACATAAATGGAAGAGTTAACATGTAAACAAGGAGGTAGGGACACATGCACAACAGATGATCATATGACAGAATAAATTCCTTCAGCCAGAAAATTATATGAGTAAAACTTATTAAGTAGCTCAAGCACTTGACAGTGGAATCAAACATATAGTGGAAACTTTGATTTTCGCAAAACCCTTGGGAACCCCTTGATTTAAATAAATGTTTAATAAGAAAAGAAGCTTGGCATTAAAAAACATTAATCCTGAGACAAATTTATACAATTATTTCATTTCTTACTGTCTTTTGATCAGAGCAATGTCTTTTTATGAACTAAAACATAATAAAGTACTAAAAGTGGTTAATATAATAATATTAGAAAAAATTGGTGCAAAAAATAATAAAAAACGAGTTACCAAGTCAACTTAACCAGTCTTATCGGTTCAATCCGGATTTTGACCAAACTGATTCAACCGGGCTAAACCAGACCGGACATAGAACCGGTTCCCGGTTGAACCGGCCGGTCCGGGTCTGAAAATAGAGGATCAGAGGAAGGGAAAATGAGACACGTTTACATACCAGGTTATGTTTATGGATGCCCTAATTGTAAAGGATTAACCAAAATTCATGAAGAACTAGTGCCAAATGACCACTGTCAGTTTCTTAATTCAGGTACTGCAAGGGGTGAATGAGATGTATGCCTAATCTCAAGCTTCATCCATCAAGTAGTTTCAACAACCTTGAACCCAAAATTTTCATTTAGTTTCTTAATCCCGGTACCGCGAGGGGGTAAATGAGAAACATGCCTAATCTCAGGCTTCATTCGTCAAGTTTCAACAAACTTGAACTCAAAATTTTCATTCCATAGCCTAAGAGAATATTTTGCACAATCCACTAATGTGTGAGCCGTGAGGGGAGCTAATCTATCTATGGTTTCATCCTTTAAGTAGCTTCTGTCAGACATGCACCACATGCACCAATATTGTGCATTTAGGGTAACAGAAGATGGTACTAAGAAACAGTCAGATAATCAATAACATTAGGTTCTTTTCAACACTAAAGCAAAAAAAGTGAAAATATGTAACTATATAAAGAAAAAAATTAATGAAAAATCTGCCCCCCTAAAGTTTGGCCCTTTCATTTTTCTCTCCATAATATGCAAATGGTCACTTTCACCCTCATTCCTCCATCTTTTGAAAAGAAAATGTGTTCCCTTTGACTAGATATTTTCTCATCTGTTTCAGATAATCCCAATGAAGCTCTCAGAGAAGAAACCCCATCTATTTCATCATTTTCTGCTGTTATTCCCCATGCACATTGCGGCAAATAGATCTTTGACCGTCAGATTTCCCAATCGAATCTCCCAAGTCCCAAACATTGCTCCAATATGCCACTCAAAACAGCGGTGTTACGAAAACAATCCCTAGTACCGTAACTTGGGCGATCACACTTAGTGTGTTCAGATATTGTCACTCTATCTCAGTTTTATATGCATACAACTAAATGTTGTCAACAAACTTTAGGGGACAACTGTGTAAAATGAATTGGGTCTAAACTTTAGGCATCAATTTTTAATCCCTGAAAACAGAGGTGAACCAATACAAACATACTAGTACCTATACACATCCAATACTCCAATTGTCCAATTTTCACACAGAAATCACACAGTCTGCCTTGGTATTATTCATGTCCTACTTTAGAATATACTTAATTGGGTCAAGTAATCGGTCCAATGGGATAAAGAATTTCCAGGAACACAAAAGTGCAATAGTGTAGTAAAATCTATTCATAGGGAGCCCACTAAATAACAGTAATAGGCAAGAACAATTGTGAGCTAGACAAATGGAGGTAACCAATTCAGTGTGTATATATTAACATATACAGAGAGAGTCTATTAACAAGCTGAATAAATGAATGCTCTATTGCCTGCATGGAATAGTCAAATTGTACCCCACTGAGAAGTTCCAAATCATCCATTAATGATAGTTTTTTAGATAAATCTTTCCATGATAATAAAAACAGGGAGCACCATTCCTAGAGTGTGAGAATAAGTCTTCTCCTCCTTCGTCTTTTATGGGAGACAGATTTTTTAAATGAATATGAAATTTAGTTCTCCTTGTACTTTCTCTCTTTTGGTGCATTCAAAGATAGTCTATTTTAAATGGACATTTTCTTAACTTATGTTTTTAGTTTATATGCTTTAAATAGATGGGTTCCATATGTTAGTATTTAATGTAGATAGGTAAAAAAAATTGTTTTTTAGTATTGTTACCTATAATGTCCAAGTAATTGATGAATGCCATTGAATTTAATAACTCACTTTATTTCATATGTTGCTCCTCATTTCCTAAAGGCACGCGCCTTGAGAATGCTCCTCAAGCCTAGGCTCTAGGAGGCAATATGCGCCTAGGCTCTGGGAGGCAATTTGCTCCTAAAATGCGCCTTAATAACTATGATCATGATTCACTTGCTTGGTAGAGTACAGTGTCTTCGGTACAGTAAAAACATGGTAATTATAAAACTTTCTAAGAGTTGGACAGAAATGCATTGTATGCAACAAATTAAAGGGCATGCATCAATATGCTTCGCCTATCAACAGTTTTCAAGTTCAATTGAGCATTTGTAATTAACAATGTAAAGGAATCTGAATATGACAGACTGCCATTTCTATTAATCTATATAGTTAAGAAGGTGACTTGATGCATTAGAAAAATCAACGACAACCAAAAAATTGTCATTAACAAATTAAGAAATGATACTGAGATGTCAATCAGATGCATCTCAACTTTAGTGAGAGCAGCCACATCACATACCTCAGCCTCATTGTTATCTCGACAAGCCTCCTTCCAGGTCATCATGAACATCCTGATAGAATCAATGTCCAGTGAAAGATCTACATTATTTTGTTCTTTCTTACTTTTAACCAAAAGATCTGCTTCAACCACGTCTCTTTTCGACAATTTATGTGGGACGGAGATGTTGCAACTTAAATTTTCAGATTTTCTCTTTCTCTTAGATGCCATGCTGCTGTGCTTATTGCCTTTTAGGGTGCCACTAGCAGGAGGAGAGGGTCTAGGATCCGTTTCATTTTTTAACCCAAGTCTTGTCATTTCCTCAGTAACCGATGGGTAAGGACAGCTACCAACACGGTCCGCACTACTTATATTTTGTGATGGAAGCTTGTATTGATTCTGCGTATCATTTTCATCCTTGTTACCTTCATCGTCACAAGAAGTATCGCTAACATCTTCAGAACTTGATGAACTAAATCTCATGTGCTTTCCACAAAATTCCTCATGTGCAGAAGTAAACGAACTGACACGCTGTGTTATAGCACCAAAATGCTCATCCAGCTGCTTTTTCACTGAGGAGAAAAGAGCACGCTTCCTGTTCCTTTTACCCATTTTACCAGATGGTAAATTCATGTCCCCTAAATATTTTTTTACAGCGGCATTCTCTAAGCTCCATGCTTGGCGGAGTTGAGAAATATGCATCCTATAAACCAACAATTCATTTAATTCAATTGAAAAGCAACATCTAAAAGGCTTGCACTCTGCAGCTGTGACAGTTTATAATAGTAATTTGAGTGTCCTCATGATCTTAAAGAAAAAACTATGCTGGATTGCATGCCAAAAGATAGTACTCCCTCCGTCCCTCGAAAACTGGCTTAGTTCTTTCAAGTCAAATTGACCATTTTTGTAATCAAAATTTATACTATTTTCTTTTAGATATAGGTGCAATAACTATACCCATAAGAAACTACATCAAATTTACAACTACTTCCAATTTCCATGAGTTTTAAAATAAAAATAAATATGCCTAATTTTTAATTCTAAAATTGGTTAATTTGATCAAAAAGGTCAATCTAACCCAGTTTTTGAGGGACGGAGGGAATATATATCAAGAAACTCGACTGATTTTGAAAGATGATTCAACATAAATGATTACTATAAATGTGTATGCACATCATGTTACCTACCTAATCTATTTCTTACTCAATATGTCACAAAGACATAAGTATATCAATCTCAATATATCATATAAATTCTTTATGGTGGCTCAGTTTTAGTTATAAAAATTTAAATAACACCCGCAATTAAATTGTAAATTAATAATTTATTTTTACAATTTTTAGTACACATAATAAACTATTCACCCAACATACAAGAATTAGAAATTTGACTTTCATATATATATATATATATATATATATATATATATATATATATATATGTATTAACTATAAACCTTGGGGCCTTTCAATCATAATTGTAGGAGCAGAATGCAATACATACCCTAAACTCTGAATCCGTATGCTAAGCAATTCCCTGCCACTAACTGATTTCTTCTTCGCAATAAAATCCAATAATTCATCAGCCTTAACTTCTTTACCTTTCTTTTTTTTAACGAATGAAGAAAGGTAAGAAATTATATCATCAGTTGTAATCTTGAACACATCCCTAATATCAGAAGTTGAGACAAAATAATGCATGACAAGTGGGTGTCGTAACAAAGGGCCCAAATCAAGCTCGTCAAACCGCTCAACACCCTCGTTCTTGCAAATTGCCACTTCCAAATCATACAATGAAGTTATCCTCCGAACACCAACAAAGCAGTGGATAAATGCATTAATCTAATAAAACAAAATGAAACAACATTAAATAAGATATTTAAAAGACCAATTTAGAATCATATCCAATATAAAGCATCAATTTAGTTCTAAAAACAATAAAATAAAGAACAAAAGAACAATGAAAAAAAAGAAGAAAAAGGTTTGATCTTTTTTGTTACCTTTCATTTCAAGTTATTGAAAGAGAACCAGCAAACCAAGTCAATCTTAATGATGCAAATTGCAGTATGCTTATATGATAATTACTCGAACTTATCCTACTTCTCTAACTAATTCTGAGGCTATGTTTGTTTGCAATAATGATGAATGGGACTGGATCACTTGTACTTATTTATACTATTTTAACACATTTAAGCACTTTTTAATCCTTAATTAGTCCAAAGACTACATTTTTAGTTCTGAGGGTATTTGATACCGCAAAAGGGAAAAATGAGTACTATTTAATACCACACTCCCCTTTGCAATAATAAAACATAAAAAATAAATAAAATCAAAAATCAATAGGTATTAAACTAGTATAAATAAATATGTATACATAGATAATAGTCCTATCCTATTAAACATAATTGCATAAAAAAGAAGAGAAGAGAAAGGAAGAGAAGAGAAAGACGCATTATCTTTTCTCAAACTTTCTTCTCAAAAGTGAGAAGAAAATATTCAGCCAAAAAAACACTTGTAACTTAAAAAACGCCCCTTCATTTAGATTTCTATTCTACCAAAAAAACTCCAAGACACACTTCCTTCATTTCTTTTATTTCCAAATTAAAACTTCAAGACAAGGTGTAAGAAATTAGATTTTTCACAGCAGCTGGCTGCAGTTTTATCCTCAACTGCTGAGTAAGATGTACTAGAAGTTTGATTCTAATGTATATACTTTCCATTACAATAAATTCAAGACCTCCATTTAATGATTATTTTATCAATCACATTCATTATGCTCAAAAAGTCTAACACGTTATTAAAACCCATGCTTAAGTTACCAATGATATACTCCCTTTTTGACAAAGCTAACTTTGTAAGGTCAAATTTACCATTTTTACAATGAAAATATCTTATTCTTAAAATTAGAGTACATAGAATCTGCAACTAATCACAACTTTAGTAATTCCAAAATTTTAAATAAGTACACTCAATTATTAATTTTAAAACGGTCAATTTGATGATGAAAATCATTAGAATAATATGAGGTAGTATTATTTTTGAATATACCTTCCCTTCTGTGACTATAAGGCGGTACAGGGAGGGGACCTGTTGCATTTGAAACCCTAACGAATCCCATGAATCGGCTTTAAGTATCAATAACGCAGACTGACAGACTTTCCAAGCGGATACACTTTCTGCAGCAGCCAGAAGATCGCGGTGAGCCTTCGAGACAGCTTTATCGATCCTTTCAAGAGCTTCATTGGGCCTTGGGCGAGAATTAGGATTTTGAACAGGAAAATTAGCGTTTTGAATTGGGAAATTAGGGTTTTGAATTGGGAAGTTGGGGTTTTGAACTGGGAGGAAGCCGGGGTTTAGAAAGGGGTTTGCGACGAATTGATTGAGGGGGAAAAAATTAGGGTTTTGAAAATAGTTGGGATTGAGGGGCGTCGTCGGAGGTTGAGGCTGAGGGGGTGCTGCTGGTCCACGACCGCCGCCACCGCGGCGGAAGCGTGAAGGTTGTCCGTACATGGTACAGTAGTCGTAATAAGAGAGGTCAAGCTAGGGAGAAAAGATTAAACGCGGGGTTTTGGGACTTTTGTAGTGTAGGGTTAATAAATTTTGACACGTCACCTTTCAGGCTTCTATTGTTTTTGTTAAAACGTAGAGCTCTTATTATGAAATTTAATATTTTTATAAGATTTTATCCATTTATAAAATTATTTTAAAAATTATAAAATATCAATTCTCTAAAAAAATTTACCCATTTATTTATATAAGAAGAAAATCTTATAAAACTATTTTTAAAAATTATAAAAATATCAAATCCCTAAAAAAATCTCAGCCAAATAATATTAAATCAAAATACAAAATTTATCAACAATTATAAATTTATAGCAAGTTCCCCATCTCAAACAAGTGGATCAAGACAATAGATTGTGAATCCACCATTTGTAGGTTCAATTCAAGTCGTTCGTCTGATATAATTAAATTTGAATCGTCAAAATACAAAATAAAATACATAAAAAAATTAATTATAATTATTACAATATTGTGTATAGTACTGCAGACACACTAAGTCATCATTATAATTATTTATACATTATTTTACAACTTAGTGATAACTATCACAACTATTAAATTGGATTGTCACTTTATTCTATATTCTCCCCGCTAGCCTCCATTTACATTCTCATTTTTTAAAATAAATTAGAAATTTAAACAACATAAGTTTTTAATAAATAACTGTAGCGAAATGAAAATTTTATTAAGAGAATCAAATAGACAATAATATCTACTATCTTCTTCAATTTAAAATTTATTATCAATATTTTATTAATTGTAATTCTAATAGTCATAATTATATCAAATAATAGTTTTTTTTACACTCACATCAAAGAAAATTTTCACTACGTGTCCTTGTCATATACCTGTCGACGTTGGTCAAATAAAAAATAAGTAAATAAAATAACATCTCGTAAAATTACATGAAGTGAAGTGAGACAATAGATATAAATCAACATCCATTAGGCCGAGTGAAAGGAGTTTGATACCCATTTAAGCAAGGTTTAGAATTAGTCTTGTGAATGGAGAAAACGGTATTAAGATTAATCGGATTCTAATGGTTACTGAGTACCGGAAGATGAGAACCAAAAAAAGAGTGAGACAATAGTTATATGAGATACATGAGACATTAAATTTGAGCTCAACATTGGCTTTGTAGCTTTCTTTCGTTATAAACAAGCCCAACTAATTAAAATATCCTTATATGGGAAAAATTTATCTACACAATTGTGTAATATATAGTCGTCTATGATGATAATTTTTTTGGGTTATGACAACAATTCAACCGTCGTCATAAGTATTTTAGTTTATGACAACGGTTGAACCGTCGTCATAGGCTCGTATACTACATTGTGTATATATATAACCCTACTTTTATATATATATATAGGGGTTCCATCCACAGCAATTGGTTACTGTGGAGCAATTCCTTTTTTGGTCTGTTAATTTATTTTTTTTGGTCAAGTCGAAATTTCAACAGGCAAAAAAAGGAGTTGCTCCACAAAGAACCGGCTGTCGGGATGGAACCCCATATATATATATATACACACACATTGATTGTCGGATTAAGTCAGATACCCTTATCTTATTCATTCACCGTGCTCACCTCTTTTAGCGACGGACCCGCGACGGTTGGTCATACATATATAATCGTCTATACTTTTAAGCGACGCTTATATGTCAGTCTGTCCGTCATTAAAGTATATATTTACTTGTATTTAATGACCGAAACCGCCGATGTGTCTCTATCGCTAAAGGGAGTGAACACGTGTGAGTAAGATAAAGGATATGACTTGATCTTTGTTCCATATATATATATATATATATATATATATATATATATATATATATATATAAAAGTAGGTGTACAAACGAAATTAACTTAAAATGTGAATCATAACAATTCGGTTCAAATCTCAAATTCAAATTAAATCAAACGTATAGTTATGTTTCGGTCTACGCATTATGGGAATCCATCATCCAAGCCTACCCTAGCTACCAATTTCATTTTAGATTTTTTGTTATATATATTTTATTTAGTGAATTTGTTGGAACTTTGATATTTTTGTGTTATCCTTGAATTTAATTTTTATGGTTATGAATTATAAAAACATGCAAAAGATATTGGATATTAAATACTGTAAGACCCCAACTCATTTTTTATGAATAAAGATTTATTTTTTTTTAAGTATTATTCTAAATAGTAAGGTGATAATTTAATAAATATTATAGTTATGGGTGGTATGTGCAAATTTTATAAAGTAAGCAAGTTGTCATAAAATATTCATTTTGTCGGGGAATATTCGATTTGTGACGCCCCCAAAATAGGTCCACACGACCCATTCTTAGTCGCCAGATATCATACTATAAAAATTAAATACAAACTTCATTTATACAACTGTTGAACTATCGTACAGAATACGACCACAGTTAAACTGTGAGTTTTAATACAAATGTATGTAACTCTCATGGTGCCTCGACCACAACCTTACAATGGTACTTTACATAAAAGTACAGTTAAAAATTGTTTTAGAAATTAAAATCTTTGGGAAGTGCTCAAGGAAACCTCCGTACATAGGAGGCCATGAATCTAAGTTATGATAGATATCATATGTCCAGAGAATTATCCTTGGTCAATCTAATAGACCCCCAAAGAAAAACGAGAAGATTACTATCATGTTCCTTCCGATGGTGAGTCTTCTCTTGACATATAACTATCTCCACCGTCTCGCAATTGAACATTATGTTTCAACCAAACTCCAAGATCATATAGCTAGTGCTCGTAGATATACTCAAAGAAGTGGATGTGCACAACCCATCTTTATGATAACACGAGGTTGTATGTCATTAGACATCTTGTATGATAGTGACAAAACACCCTTCCAAAGTCAAGTTAGCTTCACCCTATTTGGTTCACCAAAATTAAATATCAAATGACGATACAATACGACACACTTATCTAAAGTTCTCAATAAAATTATTTCCATACTATTTAGGAGAACCTCAATGACTATATAACCACCGCTCTATTCTCTTGTTATCCCCTGTCAATTGACCCGCCTACACTCTTATTACCCTAAAGGAATTGTGAAGCAAAATGGGTGAAAGATAACTAGCCCAAAGAAAGAATATCATGACTAAAGATAATTGACATCATCAATAGCCTTCATCAAGAATAAATCGTAGATTTAGAACATATGGTAGATGATAAAAAATTTCAACCATAGTTGCAATGAACGAAGCAATCCATTAGAAGAGTCAAATAGACCATCAGGTCTATTATCTTCTCCATGTTAAAAGTCCACCAATAATATTTTATCCCTATAACATCAATCAACAATTCATGTCCATAATCATATGAATAACTCATAATCATAATTATGATTCTAAATTCCTCTTCGCACCCAGGACGAAGATAATTTTCATCACCTATCTTCACTTGAAACATCAAAAATCATGGTTATACCAAAACACAATTCCTGCTCATAATCATACTAATAAATTCATCTTTGCACTACGGCCAAAGATATTCATTAACAATTCATCTTTGCACTACATGCCAAAGACATATAACTGTATTTTAGAAGAATCAAGTAGAGCATGATATCTACTATCTTTTATGAATTAAAAGTGTATAATCAATATGTTATCGCTGAGACTCAGCTTAATAAATAATCCACATCATCGAATCATTCATGCACTACAGCCAAGGATATTCATGTAATCATCAATGGTCATGATTATACCGAATAATCCCTGGTTATAATCATACCAATAACTGTCCACCAATGCACTACGAGCCAATGAGGACTTTTACCACATCATCTATAACATTACAGGTCATGATTATACCGAATGATCCTTGGTCATAATCATACCAATAAATAATTCATCAATGCACATAAGCCAAGATACTCATCAATCAATAGTTCATCTTTGCACGTAAGCCAAAGATATACAACTGTAAAACCAATAATCAACAGTCCATCTTTGCACGTAAGCCAAAGATATACAATTATAACACCAATAATCAACAATCCATCTTTGCACGTAAGCCAAAGATGACTTTCATCATAATATAAGCATGAGGATGATGACAATGATATAAGCCTTAATCAAACGAAATCAAGGATAAATATTAAAGACTTTAAAATTATCCAGAGTTTAAAAATATCCAAATTGTCAACATGATACTGCTTTGTGGAGTAAAATTCAAGAATAATATTCATATACCAAAAATAATTTGGACATAAAAGAAATATATTTTTCGAGTAAATAGTACCCCGCAATAGTACCCTATGAATAGTACTCTGGGAATAGTACCTCGTGAATAGTACTCCGGCATGAAAAGTACCCCAAATACCCGAGTGAATAATATTCGGGTGAATAGTAATCCGTGAATAGTAACTCGTGAATAGTACTCCTAACACCGAAAAGCGTCCTAATAATACCCGAGTGAATAATACTAGAGTGAATAATAATCGGTGAATAATAACCTATGAATAAGTAACTCGTAAAAAAATACCAAAGAAAATGATATTCCATGATTTAAAGTACAAAAGAAATGATATCTCATACGAGTATAATAGAATATACTGAATATGCAAATGGATTTTCACCCGCCACGCGGTAATCCACGTGAGCATGCATCATTTCCACCATTTAATAAAGATTGAATACTGAAGGATCATTCACCATGCATGTGGTAATCCACATGTATAAAGTTATTCCAACGTAATAATAAAGAATGGAATAACGTAAGAATTCACCATGCATGCAATAGACCGCATGAGATAGGTTATTCCCAATGAATAATAAAGAATGGAACCAGTCATGCCAGAATCCACTTGCATGTGATATTCCATAGAATAATAAATAATGGAACTGTGTCACGCGTAATCCGCATGCATGGATATTCCAAATGTAATAATAAAGAATGAAATAACAACATAATTCACTGTGCATGCGATAGATCATCGCATGAATGACTTATTCCAATAGAATAATAAAGATTGGAATAATGTAAGAATTTTACCACGTATGCGATTGCTTGTATGCGGTGTTATTCCAACATAATAATAAAGAATGGAATAACAACCCTTACGAGTATTGAAAGAAAATAACTCTCTTCATGAATACGAAAGAATAATACCCTTACTATATAATAATAATATCTCTTACCTTAGAAAAGAAATCGGATAATTTGGAGTAGAGGTAGCAGACTTTCTTCTTCTTTTTCTCTATATGATTTCTCTCTATAATAATTGCTCTATAGCTTTAGTGAATTGGTGAGAAATGAAGGAATAATGAGTTTCTATTTATAGGAAAATATAGTTTCAATAATTGTACATTTTGGGGCTCGAAATATTACAGTATAATACCTTCCTCTTTTTCTTTATTTTTAATTTAGTCCTGTAAGTATTATCAAACTTGCACCACCACCCCTAATAGTAAATCATGTGAATCAATAATAAATCATGTGACTCAATAGTTCTAAACATATGAAAAAATCAATTATAGTATAGTACCTTCATCTATACCTCCATTTTTAATTTAGTCATGCAAGTATTATCAAACTTGCACCAACTCTCCTAATAGTACAAGAATGTGAATTAATAGTACACACATGTGAACAAATAGTTATAATTATGTGAATTAATAGCAATTAATTGCTCATTTATCCTAAGTTAATTACTGTGATCGGTCAAAGATAACTTCCAAACATCAATTAATATCGAGAAATAAATGTCGATTTTCACTAACACTAATAATTCCAACACAATGGAACTATCAATTTCATCTTTAATCAACACAAACTTATTCATCATTAATATTATAATTTATAATATTTAACAACCAGTCGCTCCTGTGAAAGAGGGGCTTTCCGATAATGATTTCTCTCCGCAAGCCGCAAATTAGATTATCTAACCTCTCCTCGATGTAACTTTTAGACATTGTCAATATTACAAATAATAATATGAATAAATTTGTCGTCTCAATTATTGATTTAATAATATAACATATTATACGATGATAATCTGTGTGACAATAATCAATCAATAATATAGAGAGATATGATGCAAAGAATTATCGTAGCAATAATTGAGTATAACTAAGTGATTTCTCACGTAAGCATCAATAATCAATATCGTGTGCTACTATGCAACCACGCGTATTACTGTACTTTTACCATTGGGTATTTTATGACAACTTGCTTACTTTGAAAAAATTTCAAATATCACCCTTAACTTTAACCTTTTATCAATTTAACCATTTACTAAATAGAATAATTATAAGAAAATTGAATAATTTCATTTCATAAAATTCAGGGTCTCACACGATTGGTCGAGGAATATTCGTACGATGACGCAATCATTGGTGAACCCCACAACGGAACAACTGTCAGATATAGAAAGTGACCAAAATAACCTTTTTATAAAAATAACGATAAAACTTTTACCATTAAACTGTTAAAATACCCGGTGATAAAAGTACAATAATGCTAGTTGATGCACAGTAGCACACAATATTGCACAATATATCTGATTATTGATGCTTACGTAAGAAGTCACTCATTTTCATTCATAATTGTCACAGTAGTTGTTGCATAGTATCTCATATTCAATTATTGTCACAGTTTCATCTACACAATATTTTATATTATTAAATCAATAATTGACACGACACAATTATTCATATTATTATTTGTATTAATGACAATGTATAGAAAGTTCTGTTGAGAAAAGAAGTTAGGTTATTTAATTGCGCGCCGGTAAGGAGAAATCCTTATCGGAAAGCCCCCTCTTTCGTGAGAACGATCTGGTTGTCAATATTGTGAGTTATAATATTAATGATAAATAATTATTGAAAAGATTAAAGATTTTGTTGATTAAAGATAAGTGAATAACAAAAGTTAAGGGAGAATAATGTAAACTTGGAAAACTTTAGGAGTACCAAAGTGTAATAAGTCGACTAATCCATGTGAACTTGAATTAACCAATCAGAGAAAAGATGATACAAGCATAATGTAAGCATGACATCATCCTTAAAGAAACACAAAGATGATGTCATCATGATGTCACCTAGTGGATGATGATTGAAGGACTAATTAAGGTGCAATTAATGAGGTACTAAAGTGTAATTAATCTAGGTACCAAACTGTAATAAGCCTAGTTCCTAGTGTACAATTATCGAAACTATGTTTTTCTATAAATAGAGAGCTAAGTTCATTCACCAATTTACAAAATCAAGTTATAATCAAGAGTTAGAAAAAGAAAGTTCTTGTGAGTATATTAATGAGTGGGTTTTACACCTACGAATTTGACATTGTTAAGGCTTAATTCTTTGTTAACATTAAGTATTTTTAGTGTCATTTTACTTGTTTTTGTGTTTGTGTTGTAGGAAACGACTTCGGAAGGTCAAAACATAAAAAATGGAGCTTAGTGGGATTTTTGTAATTTCTATAAAAGTAACCCTGCCGGGGCGAGGATTTCTTAGTGTAAAAATCCCGTCGGGGCTAAGTTCAAGAGGGACCCCCGTCGGGGCGGGCATTCTCTAGTATAAAAAGCCCGCCGAGGCAGGCTTATCAGGAAGAAAAAAAAGAGTTTTCAGAATTTGAGTTCAAGGAGGATTGGTTGGAGCTGTTTGTTTCAAGGGTTTTATGTGACGCCCCCAAAATAGGTCCACACAACCCATTATGAGTCGTTAGATACACACTACATAATTCAAATACAAACATCATTTATACAACTGTCGTGCAAAATATGACAATACATAAGCTGTGAGTTTCATTACAAATAATAGTACTCACACTCCAAACCAATGATGCTTTACATAAAGGTACAGTCGATAACTATTTTAGAAATTAAAATATTTGAAAAATGCTCAAGGAATCCTTCATACATGGGAGGCCATACATATAAGTTATAATAGATATCATAGGACTTGAGCATTAACCTTGGTTGACACAATAGTCCCCAAAAAAGAACGAAAAAGATTACTATCTTGTTCATTCCAATGGTGTGTATCTTCTTGTCATATAATTATTTCCATTATCTTAAACTGAAGATTATATTTCAACCATACTCCAAGATTATATAGATAATGCTCATAGATATAGTCAGCAAGTGGATGTCCACAATCATATCTTATGGCTCCTATCCAAAATGCAGGTGGAAACACTGATAACTCTCGGACGGTCACCGCCAAGCTGTTCAAGGAGCTGGGACCACCGGAGTTTTTTGAAGAGCCAAAACCACTTAAGGCGGAGACATGGATAAAGCAAATCAACAATATATTTGATGTCTTGGGATGCTCTGAGGAGCAAAAATTTCCCTTTGCCACCTTTATGTTACGTGCAGAAGCAGATTCTCGATGGGAATCAGAAAAGTGATTAACTAACTCCGCCACACAAGATCTCTTGGGAGAAGTTCCAAGAGCTATTCAACGACAAGTACTTTCCTGAAAGTATTCGTCACATGAAGGAGGTAGAGTTCATCAAGCTTGAGAAAAACAATATGACCTTGGCGCAGTACGAAGCTAAGTTTGCCGAGTTGTCTCGGTTTGCGTCCCGCTTGGTTGATAATGAGGAGAGAATGACGCGGATGTTTCTAAGAGGTTTGAAACCCGAGATACGTTAATACCTTATCTTTCATAAACTGTGTTTGTATTCAGATGTTGTGAATAGGGATCAGTTATTGGAGCACGATAATGAGTCAACCCAGCCAAGAGAGAGCAGCCGACAAGTCGATAATACCAGTGGTAGCAGTCATCGAAGCGGTGACAACAAACGTGGAGGGAATCAACATGCCAGAAATGATAACCACTTCGGTGGTAATCATGGCCAAGACAATAGGAGTGAAAAGTTCAAGAAGAGAAGGTTCAGCAAAGATGGAACGACGTCAAGACCAAAGACCATTGTTAAGGAAGGAGAACGACCACCGGTCGTATGTTACAAATGTGGAGGGGAAGGACACATAAGTCCAAACTGCACGATGCCATCCAAAGTATGTTACAATTGTGGAAAAGAAGGTCACCTAGCCCAATTTTGTCGTGCACCAAAGTCAAGTCCAGCTGTGATAGAGGCATCCAAGGGTGTCCCAGACAAGACAAAACCGGTAGTTCAAGGGAGAGCGTTTGTCGTAACCTCCCAAAAAGAGAGAATCCGAACGTGGTGATCACGGGTAAGCTAATCATACTCTAGCGAAGTTTATACTTTATTTGATACCGGTTCTACCCATTCCTTTATTTCTCCTACTTACGCTCAACGTTTAATTTGACTCCGGAGAAATTAGACTTTGACTTATCTGTTGAAACTCCGTTGGGAGAAACCTTCATTACATCCACGGTTTATAAGTCTTGTTTGATTCAAATCGGTAACCGCACGTTAACTGTCAAACTTATTTCTTTGAAAATACTTGCATTTGATGTGATTCTAGGGATTGATTGGTTAACTACTCATCATGCAAAAATTGATTATTTTCGTAAGGTTTTTAGCTTTCATATTCCTAACCAACCTATTATGCGAATTCAAGCAACCAAACCATTAAAATCCATCTCTGTCATCTGAATCTATAAAGCTATTCGTTTATTGAAAAACGGACGTCAAGCTTTCTTAGCTCATATCACGGATCTAAACAAAAATACGTCAGTTTTGAATGTTATTTCTATTGTTAATGAATTTCCTAACGTATTCCCTGAAGAACTTCCTGGCCTACCCCCAGAGCGTGAAATTGAATTTTGTATCGACCTTGAACCCGATACAAAACCCATTTCTAAAGCCCCATATCGAATGGCTCCCATTGAACTTCAGGAGTTAAAAATCCAACTACAGGAATTGTTAGACATCGCCCATTCGTCCCAAGACGCTCTCCATGGGTGCTCCTGTTCTATTCGTGAAGAAGAAAGATGGAAGTATGCGACTTTGTATTGATTATCGGGAGTTGAATCATGTCACCATCAAAAATAGGTACCCGTTGCCTCGCATTGATGACCTGTTTGACCAGTTTCAAGGAGCCAAATTCTTTTCAAAGAATGATCTTCGTTCCGGATATCATCAGTTGAAGATTAAAATCGATGACATTCCAAAGATCGCTTTAACTCTGATGCGGGCATTATGAATTCTAGTCCATGTCTTTTGGATTGACTAATGCTCTTCTTTGCCTTCATGGTCATGATGAACCGAGTATTCAAGGAATATTTGGATCACTTTGTGGTCGCTCTTTATTGATGACATCCTCATATACTCCAAAACCCATGAAGACCATGAAGCAAACACTGAGGGTCGATACTCCAAAAGCTTCGTGAATATAAGCTTTATGCCAAGTTGAAGAAATATGAGTTCGGCTTGAGGAAGTAGCATTCCTCTCGCACGTATTATCAAGTCATGGAATATCTATCGACCCAAAGAAAGATTGAAGCTATTCAAAGTCGGGAGCAACTCTAAATCGATGATCAAGACGTAGCTTTCTTTCGCTTAAATGGGTTATTATCGGAGATTCGTAGAAGGATTTTCTCGAATCGCTACTCCCTTTAACTCACCGACTCGGAAAGATACAAAATTCGGTTGAACGAGGAATGTGAGAAGAGTTTTCAAGAACTCAAGAGAAGACTCATTTCAAAGACTGCTCGACAATACCATCCGCCTCGGAGGATTTGTCATCTACAAAGATCCTTCGTGCAAAGGGTTGGATGTGATCTCATGCAACATGGGAAAGTCATAGCCTATGCCTCTCTACAACTCAAAGAATATGAGAGAATTATCCTACTCATGATCTAGAGTTAGCGGTTGTTGTCTTCAAGACTTAAAATTTGGAGGCATTACTTGTATGGGGATAAAGTAGAGATCTTTACGGATCATAAAAGCCTCAAATATTTTTTCACTTAAAGGAACTCAACATGCGACAATGACGTTGGCTTGAATCATTGAAAGATTATGATCATACCATCCAATACCATCCTGAAAAGCGAATGTAGTAGGACGACGCGATCGAGTAGAAGATCATACGCGGTGCGAAAAGCGATATTGTCAACGAAAGGCCCATTTTATATGACTTGGAAAGGATGGAGATAGAGATAAAGACTTCGTGGACCCACGTGATGATGGCGAATATAACGAGTAGAGCAACCGACTTTAATCGATAAAGTTAAAGTTGCTCAAGCTTCTGAGCACACGGAGTTGATGCATATGAGGAAGAAAGTACAAAGAAGGTGTTATCTTTGGAAGCAAGAATCGATGAAGAAGGAATACTTGAGTCAACTCCAGACTTTGTGTTCCTAACAACCCTGAGTTAAAGTATAAAATCATGATGGAGACGCACAACACATCGTTTGCAATCCATCCTGGGAGTACCAAAATGTATCATGATCTTCGACATACATTTTGGTGGGGCAATATGAAGAGAGAGATAGTGTAAGACCCCAACTTTTATGAATAAAAATGAATTTTCTATACTTATCATTTTTGAATATTATAGAATAAATTTGATATAATGTTATAGTTGTGGGTAATATTTATAAATTTTGCAAAGTACGCAAGTTGGTTATAATATTCGATTGGTCGGGGAATATTCGTTTTAATAGGGAATATTCGTACAACGACACAATCATTGGTGGACCCCACAACGGAATTATTGTCGGATTAAAAAAATGACAAAAATATTTTTATGAAAATAACAAATGAAAGTTTTATCATTAACTGTTGAAACACCCGGTGTTAAAAGTATGAGAATACGAGTGGTTGCGACAGAGCAGACACTAGATTGATTATTGATGCTTACGTGAAAGTCACTCGCTTTTGTCAATTATTATCGATATTTTATATATTATTAAATCAATAATTGAGATGACAGTTATTAATATTATTATTTGCAATATTAATGATGTCTAGAAGTTCTCGCCAGGAGAGGTTTGGTCACCTAATCATTGCGCCAATAGGGAGAAATCCTTATTGAAAGCCCTCTTTTTCTGGGAACGACACAATTCGATTAATATCGTGAATTATAATAATGATGATAAATATTGTTAAAAATATTGAGAGTTTTTTTTATGAAGTATTGGATGTTATTATATGGACCCCCATTTACCTATTTTTCAAAATAGTCGGGAGAAGTTATCTCAGTTTGGTTTATTATATATATATATATATATGTAAGTTTGAAAAAGTGGACAGAGGGAATAAGATTAATTCACGGGTTTTCCACCCGTGATTTTTTTTTCTTTGCACATGTTATATATATATATATATATATATATATATATATGTAAGTTTGAAAAAGTGACGAGAGGGAGAAGATGAATTCCAAGGTTTTCCACCCGTGATTTTTTTTTTCTTTGCACTTGTTATATATATATATATATATATATATATATATATATATAAGTTTGAAAAAAGTGGATGAGGAGAGTAAGATAAATTCACGGGTTTTCCACCCGTGATTTTTTTTTCTTTGCACATGTTATAAATATAATATATATAATATATTATATTTTAAAAGTTTTGTTTTATTAGAATATTTTATGGACCGTCCGATTAAAAGTAAATCAATCTGACCGCTTCATGAATTAATTACTATTCACCCATTCTTCTATAAATAAGCTCATTCCTTCATTATTTCTTACGAATTCAATTTGAAACTCTGAGAAAGAAACTCGTAGAGAAATTATTCTTCTATCTTGAGCGTATTTCTTTAGCGCTTAGAGAAAGCTTTGAGCGTAGTGCAAGTTTCTTCAAGTATATCCTCGCCTACCATCTGAGTACTCTTCTTTATAAGGTAAGGGGTATTATTTCTTTTGTATTCATGAAGAGAACTTACATTATTCCATTCTTTATTATTCTTGGAATAACTCAGATACGCAGTTACCCTATACTTGGTGAAATTCTTACATTATTCCATTCGTTATTATTCTCATTGGAATATCCTCGTCATAATGCGTTTTTACGCCGGGACCGGTTCCGCTCTTTATTATTCTCGCTGGAACATCCTGTGCATGCGTTTTATGCTCTGGACCGGTTCCGCTTTTTTATTATTCTCGTTGGAATATCCTGCACATGCATGCTTTTACGCCGGACTGTTCCGCTCTTTATTATTCTATTGGAACATCCCGTCGGTGCGTAATTTTGCCTCGACCAGTTCCGTTATTTATTATTCGCTGGAATAACTTTGCCTATGTAAAGTACCGCATGTATGGTGATTTCTTTTATTATTCCATTCTTTATTATACTCAGTTGGTTAAAGTTTTAACTTCTATACTCCATGAAATTAGTGGAATATTCTTGATATTTGCGCTTCATCCAGTATCTTTTCATGAAAATATTCTTCCGAGCATTCTTGAATTTTACTCTACAAAAAAATATCATGTTGACAATTTGGACGTTATTAGTTCCTGAATAAATTAATTCTTGAACTTGTTTTATTGAATTCTTATATCATTGTCATCATCCTCATGTTTATATTTTATTTTATTTTTGAAAGTCATATGTGGCCTGTAGTGCATGGATGGACTTGGTATGATTATGACCAGGGATTATTCGGTGTAATCATGCCCGTAATGTTACAAATGATGTGGTAAAAGTTCTCATTGGCCCGTAGTGTATTGATGGACAGTTGTTGGCATGATCATGACCATTGATGAATACACGAATATCCTCGGCCCGTAGTAGTATGGATATTTTGTGGTTGTGATACTTATGAATATCCTCGGTCAGTAGTGCGGGGATGAGGTGGATTATTTATTAAGTCGAGTCCCAAATATAAAAGTGATGAAAAACCTTTTAAATCATAAAAGATAGTAGATTTTATTCTCTACTTGACTCTTTTAATGGATTGTATGTTCCGCTTCTTGATTAAACTTGATGTCTATTGTATTTTATCAGTTTAACACTGTTGAAGACTAATGATAATTTAGTCTGCATTATCTTAGTCATAATATTTCTTACTGGGCTAGTTGAGCTCAACCTTTCTTTCACTGTTCTTTTCAGGAAATGAGAACGTAGCCGGGACTAGTCGAGGAACGGAGTGATGGTCCAGATGATAGTATTAATAGTCCTCACTATTCTGTTAAATAGTGTGACAATAAATGTAATGAGGACTTATTCTGAGAGTGGATATTGTCTAGAAGACAATATTTGTATTAAAACTCATAACTTTCTTGTTGTATATTAAAGATTGTATTTGTATTCTGTACCATGTATTTGGCGACTCAGAATAGGTGATGTATACCTATTTTGGGGGCGTCACAGATAGCGTTGTTTATCTCAAGGTGTCTAACTTATCAACGAGTCAAGGCGAAGCATCAAGTACCAAAATGTCCATTGCAACCACTTAAAATTCTAGAATGGAAGTGGGAGCACATTACCATGGATTTCGTTACTGGTCTTCCCAAGGTTTCTCAAGGCATAGATGCAATTTGGGTCATTGTTGATAGATTGACCAAGTCTGCTCATTTATTACCAATACGAGAAACTTATACACTTGAACGTCTTGCTCGTATGTACATAAACGAGGTTGTAAGATTGCATAGTATACCAGTATCCATAGTTTCTGATCGAGACCCAAGATTCACTTCAAGATTTTGGGTTAGTTTGCAAAACGTTATGGGCACGAATTTACGATTTAGTTCGGCATATCATCCTCGATTTTTTACGGACAATCGGAGAGACTATTCAAACTCTTGAAGATTTATTAAGACTCTGTGTTCTTGACTTCAAGGAAGTTGGGACAAGTTCTTACCATTGGTGGAATTTTCCTACAACAACAGGTTATCAAGCAAGTATTGGCATGGCTCCATTCGAGGCGTTGTATGGAAGAAAGTGTCGTTTCCAAAGTATCTTTGGGATGAGGTGGGTGAAGCAACGTTGTTGGGGATCGGAGTTGGTAATGCGTATGCCTTGAAAAAGATTCAAACGATCCGTGAACGATAAAAACCTCACAAGACCGACAAAAGAGTTATGCCGATCTTCATCGAAAGGACGTGGAATTCGATATTCGAGATCATGTATTGTTACGTGTTGCTCCATGGAAAGGAGTTACGAGATTTGGAAAGAGAGAAAAGCTTAATCCTCGATTCATTGGCCCATTTTTAATCCTCGATCGAGTAGGAATTGTGGCATATAGATTCGCTTTACCGCCAAGTATGTCTCGTGTTCATAACGTTTTTCATATATCCATGTTACGTAAATATATGGAAGACCCGAACCATATTATTGAGTTAGAACCGGATGAAATAGCAGAAGAATTAACGTATGAAAAGATTCCTGTTCAAATCTTGGATAAGAAGGAACATATTCTACGCTTCAAGGTTATACCTCAAGTCAAAGTTTTGTGGAGAAACCACGATATTGAGGAAAAACCATAGGAGTTAGGATCTGAAATGAAATCAAGGTATCCTTACCTCTTCGACATACCAGGTATGTACCCTAATTTCGAGGGCGAAATTTCATAAGAAGGGGAGATTGTAAGACCCCAACTTTTATGAATAAAGATGAATTTTCTATAATTATCATTTTTGAATGAATTTGATATAATGTTATAGTTGTGGATAATATTTAGAAATTTTACAAAAGTACGCAAGTTGTTTATAATATTCGATTGGTCGGGGAATATTCGCTCTAACAGAAATATTCGTACGACAAGACAATCATCGGTGGACCTCTATTAACGGAATTATTGTTTGATTGAGAAAACGACAAAAATATTTTTATAAAAATAACGGCGGAAGTTTTACTGTTAATCTGTTGAAACACCCGGTGTTAAAAGTATGTGAATACGCGTGGTTGCATAAGAAGCACACAGATAGATTATTAATGCTTACGTGAGAAGTCACTTAGTTTGATTCAATTATTGTCGATATTTTATATATTATTAAATCATTAGTTGAGATAACAAAGTTGTTAATATTATTATTTGCATTATTAACGATGTCTAGAAGTTCTCGCCAAGGAGAGGTTTGGTCATCTAATCATGGCTACCAATGTGAGAAATCCTTATTGAAAAGCCCTCTTTCCGGGAACGACACGGTAGATTAATAATGTGAATTGTAATAATGATGATGAGTTCTGCTTTTATTAGTGTTATTAATGTAATAAAACAGAAAAAGCTTTTATATAAAAATGTAATACTTTTATAAAGTTATTCGCTTTATTAGGCTAATAGTAAAATCTTTTATATAAAACAAAATACTTTTATAAAGTTATTCATTTTATTAGACAATAATTAGAATATATTATATTTTATTATGCATAGTATTTGCATAGTATTTGCATAGTAAAATCTTTTTATATAAAATGTAATACTTTTATAAAGTTATTCGCTTTTATTAGTAATAAATAGAATATATTATCTTTTATTGTAAACCAATCTGACCGTCTGCTTAAAAGTAAATCAATCTTGATCGTTCATGGATTGGTTACTATTCAATCCATTCTTCTATAAATAGAAGTTCATTCCTTCATTATTTTTTTTACTGAATTCAATTTGAAACTCTGTAGAGAAAACTATAGTAGAGAGAAAGAAGAAAAGTATTCTCGCTACTTCACTACTTCTTTATCCAGCTTCTTCTTTATAAGGTAAGGGTATTATTTCTTTTGTATTCATGAAGAGAACTTCATTATTCCATTCCTTATTATTATGTTGAATAACTCAGATATGCGAAGTACCGCATACATAGTGATATTCTTCAGTTATTCCATTCCTTATTATTATGTTGAAATAACCTGTATATGCGAAGTACCACATACATGGTGAAATTCTTCTATTATTCTCGCCGAATATCCTCATGCGTGCTTACAATCAACCCGGTTCCATCATTTATTATTCTCATTGGAATAACTTGTCTATCGCCAAGCACCGCATGGATGGGGATTTCGTTGTTATTCCATTCTTTATTATTCGTAAGTAATATCACGTTCGTGCGTTTACGCCGGACTGCTTCCATCATTTATTATTCCGCATTGGAATAACTTTGTCTATGCCAAGCACCACATGCATGGTGATTTCGTTGTTATTCCATTCTTTATTATTCGCATCAATATATCTCGTCTGCGTGCATTTACGCCTAACCCGGTTCCATAATTTATTATTCTGTTGAATAACTCCGTTACATGCCAAGTACCGCATGCATGGTGATTTCGTTGTTATTCCATTCTTTATTATTCGCCGAATATCATGTCTCATGCGTTCTGTTTGACCGGTTCCATTATTTATTATTCTGTTGGAATAACCTGTCTATGCGAAGTACCGTATGCATGGTGATTTCTTTTATTATTCCATTCTTTATTAAACTCAGTTGGTTAAAATTTTGACTTCTATACTCCATGAAATTAGTGGAATATCCTTGATATTTGCGCTTCATCCAGTATCTTTTCATAAAAATATTCTTCTGAGCATTCTTGAATTTTACTTTACAAAGAAGTATCATGTTGACAATTTGGACATTATTAGTTCCTGGATAAATTAATTCTTGAACTTGTTTTATTGAATTCTTATAACATTGTCATCATCCTCATGTTTATATTGTGTTGAAAGTCGTCTTTGGCTTACGTGCATAGATGGACTTAGTATGATTATGACTAGGGATCATTCGGTATAATCATGACCTGTAATGTTATAAATGATGTGATAAAAGTCTTCAGTGGCATGTAATGCATTGATGGATAGTTTTTGGTATGATTATGACTAGGGGTTATTCAGTATAGTCATGACCATTGATTATTTAATGAATATCTTTGACCGTGGTACATGGATGATTAGATGTTGTGGTTTATTTATTAAGTTGAGTCTCAGCGATAAAAATTGATGAAAAACTTTTAAATCATAGAAGATAGTAGATTTTATTCTCTACTTGACTCTTCTAATGGATTGCTTGTTCCGCTGCAGTTAAACTTGATGTCTATTGTATTTTATCAGTTTAACATTGTTGAAGACTAATGATAATTTATTCTCAGACATCTTAGTCATAATATTTCTTCTTGGGCTAGTTGAGCTCACCTTTTTTTTCATTGTTCTCTTCAGAAATGAGAATAATATAGTGGGACGAGTCGGGGAAAGGAGTGATTATCCCGGATGATAAGATTAGTAGTCCTCACTATTCTGTTAAATAGTGTGACAATAAATGTAATGAAGACTCTATTTGAGAGTGGATATTGTCTAGAAGGCAATATTCCTGTTTAAACTCTCAGCTATGTTTTGTCGTATATTACACGATGTTTGTATAATTAAGTTTGTATTTGTATTTTGTACCATGTATTTGGCGACTCAAGATGGGTGATGTATACCTATTTTGGGGGCGTCACAAGGAGCTTAAGGAATATTGAGATTTGCTGACAACAAATTTTATTCTTTTCTCTACTCTTATTTTTGTCCTTTTAATGTTTATTCAGTTGTGGATTCTTGCTTTTAATTCAATAATCATGAACTAAATTCTTGTTTAAGATTACAATGGAGCTTATTGCGTAGTTTATTTTAATATGCTTCTCTATTAATTATTGTGATCATTCTTGAATTGTCTATTATGGTTTGTATTTATTGCTTAATTGCCTAGCTAACAATTACCGTGATAATTTATATGAACTCGATAGATGAATTATAGATTTAGATCTTTTCATAATAGCATTTGATTTGTTTTTTCTGCTTGGTGTTGGAATTCATAATTTATGTATAAGATAGAGATATACATATACATCGCATGTAATTTGATAAAGAACTTGTGCTTAAGTTAATTTGAGTATGATGCATTAAGAGATTGTCATATTTACTTATGTGTTCTTGATTAACAATTCAGAATAATAAGCATAATTGATAAGAAGTGTATTAATTTAAGTGAAACAATAAGTGAAGTTGTGATCCTAAATCTCCATAATTTGATTTTTAATTAACGGTAATTATAATTAGTTTAATTAAATAATTTAATTCATAACCTTAAATTAATTGTTTAAATAAAATTAGTTTGGTTAAGAGTTAGTATTTGATAATTTTTATTAATATTTTCTCGTAGAAACGATACTCCACTTTCACTTTATTACTTATTGACCACGTCTATTTGCGCGCCGTGAGTAACTAGATTTTACACCCAACATATACTTTGAGTGTAGTGCAAGATTTCCTCAAGATAATCTCCACTATCCCAAGATAACTACTCTTCTATTAATGTAAAAGATGTTATTTTCTTCATACTCATAAAGATTGTCCTGCATATTTATTCTTTATTAATCTGTGGGTATAACTTGTCTATGTGGATTATCGCATGCCTGGTGAATAACCATCTATATTCATTATTTATTAAGCGATGGAAATGATCTGTCTACGCGGATTATCGCATGACGGGTAAAAATCTATTTGCAATTTCGTATTTTTTTTCAATACTCGTAAGGGATATCATTTTTTTATACTTTATATTATGTAAGTGATATTATTTCATTTCATATTCCTAAATTTACACTTACTATGGTAAGTATTGCTTCTATAATTTCTGAAATGATTAAAAATTCCTTGACGTTTGCGCTTCATCTAATATTATTTCACTGGAATACTGGTCTGAACTTTCTTATTAAATTTTAATCTATTCATCTGGGGTACTATTCATCCAGGGTACGTTGCATGATGGAATACGATTCATTTGGTACTATTCATTCTGGTACTATTCATGCCAGAGTACTATTCACGACGAAATTTAGTTTTTTTTCTTTGTCCAAATTATCTTTGAAATTTGAATATTAAATATCATTTTTGAATTTTACTCCACAATTGGTGATCATGTTGACAATTTGGACATTCTTAAACTCGGGATAAATTAAATTATAAATCTCTAATATTTGTCCTTGATCTCACTTGATTCATTATTTATATCATTGTCATCATACCCATGCTTATATAGTGGTGAAAGTTATATTTGACCTGTAGTGTAAAGATGGACTATTAATTGGTATGATTATGATAAGGAATTGTGTATTGGTATAATTATGATCTTTAATGTTACAGATAAAGATTTGTGGTGAAAGTCCTCTTTGGCCCATAGTGCATTGACGGACAAGTGTTTGGCATGATCATGACTACTGGTGATACAAACGATTATCTTTGGTCCGTAGTGCACATATAATTTATTGATTAAAAATAATTATTGATTGGCGTTACAGGTATAAAATATTGATGATGGACTTTTAAATCATAAAAGATAGCAAACATTACACTCTACTTGACTTTTTTAATGGATTGTTATTTTCGCTGCAGTTGTTGATCTAAAATTTGTTGTCTATTATATTCTATCAGATTTTTCCCTCATGAGAACTAAAGATAATTTATTCTACATTATCTTAGTCATAATATTATTTACTAGGCTAGTTGAGCTCACCATTTTCCTTTTTGTTCCATTATTCTTATCACGAAATGAAAGTGTAGCTGACACTAGTCGGGGAGTGGAGTAATGATCCGAGATAGTTACTGTAAAAGTCTTTATTATGTTGTGAAATAATGTGATAATAACTGTAATGAAGACTTAATTTGAGTTTGGATATTATCGTATCATGTACGGTGCAATATTTGTATTCAAACTCACTGTTTATGTGTTGTCGTATTTTGCACGATAGTTTAATAGTTGTAAGTATGAAAGTTTGTATTTGAATTCTGTACCATGTATTTTGACAACTTAAAATGAGTTGTGTGAACCTATTTTGTGGGCGTCACAAATACAATATATAATACTTACTATGTAACTCCACAAAAAGAGTTTTTTTTGGAAAAAATTAAATCATAAGAAAAAAAATCACATTTTTATGGTAGTATAAAATGATACTACCTCCGCTCTAAAATTAAAGATAAATTTTAACTTTTTAGAGTAAAATTTTAAAATTCAAAATTAATATAATTTCGTTGAAGTTTTGAAAACAACAAAGACGATAATTAATAGTACTTTATAGTTACTTTACAATTGTTATATTTATTTGTATTAAAACTAAATAAATTCATATCAATTTTAAATTTTAGAATTTCAGAAAATACGTAACAGAACTCTAGCTAAAACGATTCTTCTTTAATATTTCATTCACAAAAATATTTTATTTTATTTTATTGATAAATATTGATAATATATTTTTCTTTTACAGTAATTATAAAAGTTAACCAGTGTTAGTTTATATTATTTTATATTTTTTCATAAAAAGTTGTCTTTTAATTTAATAATACAAAATAAAACAATTTTCTTAAATTTTCCATCAAACTTTATTATCACGGGACTAGCGCTGTAGTAATAGTCCATTCGTCAGAACTCAGAATATTGATATCTTATGTTTATGGTCAAATTAATTATTTTAAAATAAATTAATTTTATTATTCTCTCAAATGTATGCAAAAAGGCTGTCACCATAATAATTTAAAAATAATGTAATAATAATATCAATATTTGTGATTTTAAAATTTTAAATATATAAGTTTTGGGATACGAACTTTTTTTTTTGGTTTCTTTTTTTTTTTAAATAACTAAAAAAAAAGTTTAATATTTTATGGAATTGAAATTTTTTCATAATACAATGTTTTGGATGTGATTTGGATACATATAACAAAACAAGTTTGTACAGTCTGTGCAGACTGTACCACTGTGCAGACTGTCCCACCATTTTTTGGTATAGGTATTCAAATCACGCCCAAAACATTATATTATGGAAAAATATCAGTTCCATAAAATATTAAATATTTTTTTTTAGTTATTTTAAAAAAAAACAAAAAAAAAGGTTCGTATTTTAATAAAGAAGTGAAATTCTCACACCGATCGGCTTCAGATAAGTTTAATTATTAAATTTAAAAATACTAATTTAACCATAAAAAATCAATTGAGAATATTTATCCTGTAAGTTGTAACTTGTAAGGAAGGGACTAACAAGTAACAACTTTATTTTTCAAGGTTAAATATTGAACAAAAATATATTTATAATATTTATAAATTTTTACCAAAACCAGATTTCCATTACAATCTGGGACAAAAAGCTTATATTACGACCAGAGCAACAGAATCTTTCTCAAGTGTTTGATAAATTATATCTCAATTCTCAAACCTTTCAGTCTTTGATGATATAAAATGAGAGCTAGTAAGATTCTTGCTAAACAAAACTACTCACCCAATGCCAAAACTACAATTACTTCATACAAGAAAGCAGCTCCTCCTCATTCCTCTCATGGAATCATCACACCAACTGAAACCCAATTGGTATCTCTCATTCATGGCTCCAAAAACACCCAGCAACTTCAACAAATCCACACACAAATCATACGCCACAGCCACTCTTCAAACAGTTGGGTCGTGACCCAACTCATTTCTTCATGTTCTTTACATAAATCCATCAATTATGCGCTTTCAATCTTTAGTCATTTCCATAATCCCAATTTGTTTGTCTTCAATGCTTTAATTAGAGCACTAGCAGATAATTCTTGTTTTGAGAGCTCAATTTCCCATTTTGTTTACATGTTGAGGCTAAATATTCGATCTGATCGGCTCACGTATCCGTTTGTTCTCAAATCGAGTGCGGGTTTGATTGAGGGTGGGGTTGGTATGATGGTTCATGGTGAGATTTTGAAAAGGGGTCTTGAGTTTGATTCATTTGTTCGAGTTTCTTTGGTTGATATGTATGTTAAAGTTGAGTTATTGGGTTTTGCTTTACAGTTGTTTGATGAAAGTCCTGAAAGAAATAAGCTAGGGAGTGTGTTGTTATGGAATGTATTGATAAATGGGTGTTGTAAAGTTGTAGACTTGGGAAAGGCTGTGGAGATATTTGAGGCAATGCCGGAGAGGAATGTCATGTCTTGGAATTGTTTGATTAATGGGTTCATGAGGAATGGAGAGGTTGACCGAGCAGCTGAGTTTTTCGATCGTATGCCAGAAAGGAATGTGGTTTCTTGGACCACGATGGTCACTGGGTTTTCACATAATGGATACTTCAAAAAGGCTTTGTCTATGTTTTCTCGAATGTTGGTGGAGGGTGTGAGGCCTAATGAGCTTACTTTTATTCCTGCACTTTCAGCTTGTGCGAAAGCAGGAGCCATTGATACAGGAGTTAGGATTCATTGTTATGCTTGGAGCAGTGGCTTTCAGTTGGACAGAGCTGTTGGAACTGCTTTAATTGACATGTATGCAAAATGTGGATTTATAGATATTGCAAGTCGGGTCTTTTCCATGACAAAAGATAAGGACATCCGGACTTGGACCTATAATATGGGGTTGGGCAATCCATGGCTGTGTTGAGCAAGCTCTTCAATTCTTTGATAAAATGAAGTTGGCAGGTGTGAGTTTTATATTCTTTTGTTAACTTTTTCAGTTTGTATGATTATATAGGGTATTGAAATATTTTCATGTCCCGCAGGAGTAAAGCCAGATGGAGTTGTCTTCCTTGCAATCCTAACTGCATGTTCACATGCTGGGCAAGTTGAGTGGGGACTTCATTTCTTTGACTGCATGAGGCTTGACTTCTCCATTAAACCCACCATAAAACACTGTGCAGTAGTAGTGGATCTGTTTGGCAGGGCAGGCCGACTGGACGAAGCTTTCAGTTTCATACAGAACATGCCACTAGAACCTGATCTTGTGATATGGGGAGCACTTTTTTGTGCTTGTAGAGCTCATAAAAATATCAAAATGGCAGAATATGCATCACAGAGGCTTCTGGAGCTTGAGACTAAACATCCTGGGAGCTATGTGTTTTTATCAAATATCTATGCTGGAGTAGGGAGATGGGAAGATGTAGAAAGAGTGAGAACTTCAATGAAGGATACAGGTTTAGAGAAAGAACCTGGGTGGAGTTATATTGAGGTGGGTGGTCAAGTACATAGTTTTGTGGCGGGTGATCGCAGTCATGCTCTTACAGAAGAGTTGTACATGAAATTAGAGGAAATAACATTTAGTGCGAGAGAACAGGGCTATATGCCAGAAACTGAGTGGATACTTCATAACATTGAAGAAGAAGAGAAGGAAGAATCATTGGGTAGTCATAGTGAGAAATTGGCACTTGGCTTTGCTCTCATTAGTAGTGCTCCTGGGACTACCATTAGAATTGTGAAGAACCTGAGAGTATGCAGGGATTGTCATTCAATGATGAAGTTTATCAGTAAGATGAGTCAGAGGGAGATATTATTGAGAGATATAAAGAGGTTCCATCATTTCAAGGACGGAACTTGCTCATGCCAAGATTACTGGTAGTATTGTAACTTGTAAGTTCGAAGCACTACATCGCTTTGTGTAGACAATATTTTCCTGGCAATATTCTACTCATATTTATTTCAAACTAACTCCTTAATTTATACAAGCCAATGACTAATAGAAGAGGTTGAGTGTTGTAGCTTGTTTGTAAACATACTTGCTGGTCCCTGAAGGTTTAGTGCAGTGTTTTAGAAGTCAGGATCTTGTTTTTTATATCTAAGTATTGAATATTTTGTATGCTTACTTGAAGGGAGGTCGAATACTGGGTTTCATTTCATGCTTTAGAATTGAGGACTAAATTTCAACCAAATTGCAGTGTTCTAGTGAACGTATGTCTAATGAAAGAGAAGTTGAATTTTATAAATCTACATTTGTTTCCCTTTTAGTGATTTTCCAATAGATCAATCAGTTTTTTTCCTTCTACTTTCTTGATAGTTGGAATGACAGATTGATTGTTTAGATTGTACCCTTAGTATTAGCTAAGAATTTAATTTGGTAGTGGTGTTGTGATGCTAGAGATAATAGTAACAAAGTAATGACAAATTAGGGATATCATGTCACTTTATAGTCCTAAAGTAGAAATGTATCTATTTTTTTGGAACAGGCGAAAAAGAAAAATGTATGTCTAATTTTGGAATGGATGGAGTAGGTTGATTTCAACTCTTCAATGATGGAATCTGGTAGGAATTGAATTAGATTGTATAATTAAAGAATAGTGAGAAACGAAGAGGAATGGATAACCAAATTTTTATAGAAACGTTGATATGTTTTACAATGACATTAAAAATTGCATAGAAGAAACCTTAATACTGAAAATCTTTGCGTGCAGAAATTCTCTTCTACCACTTAGCATTGTTCAGAGTCAGTTCAGTGCCAAGTAGTCATCTCTTTCCATGTTAGTTTTGGCATGCTTTAGCATAATGGTAACTAGTGAGTTGGTTAAACACTTCATATAGCTAAGATTATTGTTTTGGTATGTTTTAGTGCCAAGTAGTCAGCTCTTTGTTTAGTATCTCTTTCCATGCTAGTTTTGGCACGCTTTAGCATTATGGTAACTTGAGTTGGTTAAACACTTCATATAGCTAATATTATTGTTTTGGTATGTTGCATTGATATTGGAGTTACTGGATTATGAGGCAATAGCTTCTCTTCCTTTTATCATACACTTACCTGATTTGTTTGTCATTTGTAGAAATGGTTGTTCAGGAAGTTAACCAGGAACTGCTCAAAAATCTTAACTCGATGGGATTCTCGAATGTGAGGGCAATCCTGGGGCGGACCCAAGCATGGGGCAGGGGGCACCTTCCCCCACTGAAATTTCAGTGAGTCTGGGGGTCACTTAAAAAAAAAATTATTTAAGGAGGTGTTAAATGAAATTGTTATATTTGATTTAAAAAGTAAAAACTATTATAATACTTAAACAAATTACTCCCAGTTTCCACTACTCCACAAAATAATTTTAAAAACAATCCCATTATCCCAAAACAAAACCAACAATCCCATTATCCCAGTTAAAACAAGCGATATTGACGGTATGGACGTGACCCATTATTCAAGTTCCTACTACTCCACTAGTAGTCTTAATCTCTTAGTACTTTATCTGTTCAGGCGGTTCATCAACAAAGCAACACACAACAGTTTCAGTCAACAGAGCAACAACAACTCCAAGTCTCCAAATTCGCAACAGAGGTACAGAGCAACTCCAAGTGTTTAGGTTATTTTAATTTTAATTTTTAAATTTCCCAAATTTAACAATTACTTTAGAAAATTTTGTAATTATTTATAGATTCTTCTTTTTTTACTTTTATAAAATTAAGGTTTTTTACTTCTTAATGCCCATCAAATAAAAGTTCTTCAAGTATGCGTTCTATTCTATTTTTATTTTCTTTAAATTTTTGTAATGTTACTTGTTAGTGGTTTAATTGAGAAAAAAGAACATAATAAATTAAAAAGGGAAGCATAATTTTTTTTTTTAAAAAAAAACAAAAAACGAAAAGGAGTAAAAAGAGATCCAAATAAACTTATAATCTGCATAGTATAATGTTTAATGTTGATACTGTTTTAATTTTTATATTTGTTGTTTTCATTTGGCTATACATTAGTTATTAATAATATACAACGGTGGATATTGTTCCAGTTTTTGAGCAAAACCCAACCCCAATGAAACCTATAGAATGATACATTAGTAACTTACATTGAGCGTGATATTTCTGCAACCATTAAAAATGAGGTTATCATGCACCAATTTCAAGCAATGAAACCTCAAAAAAAGTTATTGTAAACAATATTTGAGAATTATTTAGTTTTGTGATTCATTTTATTATTTTTTTATTCTTAAGGGATTTTTTTTCTGAATTTGACCCCACTGAAGTCCGCGGCTGGATCCACCCCTGGGGCAATCAAGGTACTCTTCTGCGTGCATATATAATTATAAGCCTGAAATTCTTTAACTGAGTTTTTGAGTAGAATTTTCTGTTGACTATGAAAGAAATTTAAAAGAATTGTGAAAGACAAAATCGAGAAGTTGGTATTTTATGTTATATGTCATCATACTTTTGTTTATCTTTGTACTCATAATAATGGCCACCATATTCTCCTTGTGGATTGTAACTTTGTAAGTTTTGTATCAGTGTGACTTCAGAAGAAAGAAAGTATTAAAAACAGTTCATTACTTCCACCTATATTGTTGTGGAATTGCATATACCACACCCTAGTTCACTACACAAAAAAGGGGTCAAATAACAGTAATTTTATTTTGCTTTGGTGGGTTGACCGGGGATGTTATTCCTAGGCTTGAGTTCAATACTATTCGATGGGCTACGTAAACAACAAAGAAATGTGGCCATTATTTCTAATAAAATAAAATGACCATAGTTTCTTTCGCCGTGAGTTGAAACTATGTAGCCTACGTACGTCAACTAAATCTGTTGGTAACCCAGGTTAATTATGTAATAAGTCATGGAGTCATAGACTTGGAGAAAAAGTGAAAAATAACAAACAGTACACATTTTTTAGATGATTTTATCTCCCTCCCAATGTAATAAAACTTCTCTTTCTGAGATTGCTTTCATCATCCAATTTTATCATTTAACTTGTGTATTTGTAGACAATATGTACTCCCTCCGTCCCTAATTATTTGACGTTTTAGAGGTGGACACAAGAATTAAGATAATGATCGGAAAGCATTAAATATAGTACTCAATTGTCTATAATACCCTTAAATCTTTTGTTGGGATAAGGAGAGTTTTGTTGGGATAATGAGAGAGGAAGAGTTTAAAGTATCAAAAAATAGGCACAGTAATGAGGGGTAATTTTGGAAAAACGTTAAATAATTAGTGGCAAATGAAAAACTCAAATTAGCGTGTTTTCTTAAAAAGGTTTTTTTTTTTGTTGCTACATTGACATACACACCCTCCTTGCTGACTTGCTGCCACCAAGGATTGAACCTTTAACCTCATGAAAACCATGGGGCGAGTCATACCGCTGGGCTAAATACCATGCAGTAACCTAGAAGGGGAACCTCGAATGAAGACCATATTGGGAACCTAGAAGGAAGAACATATTGAATTGGGAGACTGGGATTTTTTCAAGTCTCCTGAACTACTTCTTGTTCCCAATCCTTTCCTTACATGGACCAGCTTGATAGCTAACTTTATCAAATTGAAGTAGTCAAATACCTTCCCTGCATTTCAAAGTCATCCATATTACATTAGGAGGAAAGGTTTTTTTTTTTGGGTGGGTAGGGGGTAGGGGGGTATGGGATGGGAGGGGAGGGGAGGGGGGGGGGGAGAGATGGAGATTTGAAGTGTGCTCACAGTGCCCAATCATACTATTTGAAAGGCTCTTTCACATATTAGTAAATTCCTTTGTGTAAATTACTGATACATTTTGTTCATGTATACAGGCTGAAAAATGACACAATATTGGATTGCCATCAAACGTTCTGTGCCTGCAGAGGAAACGAAGGTATTGTCTATTCTCTTATGCTACGTTTGGATTGAATGAGTTATTCCATATTCTCCCTCCTCCAAAGAATGAAATTCATAAATTTGGGAGAAATAAGAATGGTTCAATCAATTCCAATCGCAACCAAACACAATTTTTTTTAATTCCATAGGAATGAGTTATTCTATTCCTACCTTCTTTACTTCAATCAAAACGTAGCATTAGTATTATGTTGTTTTGGTGTTCATAAATATTTGCCACCAGGCAGCACTAACAAAGAGAAAATATACACTCTTGAACTGAGACTTTACTTTTGAAAGTATTTCTAAAAACAAAAGTTGATAATTAATAGTAAAGATAAAACTTAGTTAAAGTGATATTTGGAACATTAAATTTGAAATTGGGCTCTCACTTTGGAATGTCCCAAAACCGTAAGTTAAACTTTCAATGTGGTGTCTCTATTTGACATTTCGGCGTCCAAGTTTATTCTTTACTCTTCTACTGTTCTTGTTTCCTTAATTTACTACTTGCTACATTATTCTACTTGTGCATCAAGTGGGAATAACCCTTAATTTGAACTTATTAGATCTTTATACATACTTTGTTTCTGGAGGAGGCTTGTAGGGTTTACAGAATCTTACAAGATGTTTGGTGTTAAATGTGGATTTGAAGGAGGATAGTTAATTACACTGATGCTACGTTTGGATTGAAGGAATTGAATGATTCATTCCATTCTAGTTGGAATGAGTTATTTCATACTCTCCCTTCCCAAATAATAAATTCAATCCATTCCGATCGTAACTAAACACACTATATAGGAATGAGTCTTTCCATTCCTATATTTATTACTCCAATCCAAACTTAGCAGGAGGCTTGCAGGTGCTCGAGAGGAGCCTCCACTACATTTATTGGTTGGCAACCGAAATACTGATATGACCTCGGCAGGGTAATGCCTTGCTTTTACATGAACATGTATAATTGATCTCAACTTGTTTGAACCCACCCGAGAAAGACAGATTAGTTACTTGTTTATTGTTTATTCATTTGGATATTTTTGTTGCATTTTTTTTACCTTATTTTGGTTAACAGGATAGAGTCGGAAAATTGGAAGGAGGGAGTTGTGCGAGTTCACTTTCGGCTTGCTGCTCGCCAAAAAGGTATTAATTGTCCTATTTTAAATAGTAGAAAGCTAATATTGAGTTTTGGGTTGAGATAGAATAAGTGATGACTGGTTGTCTATTTTTTAATTTTTACAATATGTAATCAAAATTTTAATATTTTTCACTTGCATTCAACTAAAATGAACTATTTTGAGTATTTTTTTTTACATTTATTAAATATTAATGGGTAAACACATTCATGATATTTATGACCTTTTTACTGATTACGAAATGAAAGAAAATTTATTTATTTTTTCAATTATATAATAGTGACTTATTAATATATAACCCGTGTGACATCGGTGTTTAAGGATGTAAACTAAATTAAACAGTTCGAGTTTGATTCGTATTTACTTGATTAAAAGTTCAATTCAAACTTCACTCAAAATATAAACGAAAAGTTCAATTGGAGCTCTACTCAAAATATAAAACGATTCAAATATGAATAGATTTTAAAGTTTGATAAATTATTCCAACATTTATAAATTGAATTTTTTTATTGATATTCGGATCATATTCGTTCGAAAAGTTTAAACTGTTTTGGCTCAATTTGAGATCATGTTCGATTCGATAACTGAACAAATCTCAATTACACTTTATTTTACACTTAAAAATTTTATAAACTAAATTTGAATAACTAAATAGTCGGCTCAATTTAGTTAATTTATACCCTCACGGCGTTGGTATGTATAAATGGGTTATTTTTCTTTCTAAGTATTTTTAGGCTGGTAATTCCATTACTTGTCATAGTAAATGTGGTCGAGGACCATTTTTAAGATATTGAAAATAAGGCAGTAAAATAAGTAAATAGTTCGGACTCAATTTATACTATTTTAATTAAAAGTTTCATATTCGAACTCGACTCGAAATATTAATGAATCAAATAAAAATAAATTTTAAAGTTTGATAAATTACTCAAATATTCTCAAATTATATTTTTTTATTAATATTTGGATAAAATTTAAACTGTTCAGGCTCAATTTGAAATCATGTTTTTAAATCGACAACTAAATAAATTTTAATTAAAATTTATTTTATAGCTAGCAACTCAATACTCACTTATGTTCATTTACACCCTTAATTAAAAATTCAAACGAGACGTGGAAATAACCATCTATTGCTTTTTCCTCTTCGTTCTTAAAAGAAGTAGCCCAGTTTTGTTCATTGCTTCTTCCTTCCTCCTCGTGCAATTGCAAATCGTGAAAATCAAAGTTAGACACTCTCGAACCCTAATTCATATATAAAATTTGTATGTCTTGATGACCTTAATTGCTCAATTTTCAAGACGATGGTGAGGTGGGTGCACGATGATCTACTCTTGAATTCCGCACAAATTGCATCAAACGACGTTAATCAACTTATTTATGGAACAATCATCATCGTCGTCGTCATCAAGGAAAGTTGAAGCAGAAGAAAATCATCAAGAGGATGTGAGAGTGATTCAATGGGAAGATTTCGAGCAAGAGCTAGCTCGATTGTGGAGTCTTTCATCTGCCCTTAACAAAGCTAATCGGAACAAAATTTTGTTACAGGAGAAGCTCCAGTCCCATATACAGGTAGGGTCGTACTTGGTTTTTTGAGCACTTTTCTGTTGATTGTTGGCGTAATTTTGGGTTTTGTTTGGTTGGCGGAGAAGTATAGGAAAAAGGATTGGAGTGATATTGCAAATTTTAGGTACGGTTATGCCAGATTTTTACTAGAGTTTTGCCTATTTAGATGCTAAAAAAGGGTAGGGAAATGTAGAATGAAGAAGCAATTGTTATTTTCATTGTGCTCCGTTTAACTTGGTGTATCAATTTATTGCACATGAGAATGAAATACAAATTTTTGAAGCTTTTTGAAAAATTGCAATCCAAAGTTTTATTATGCTTCGATTGACATAAATTATTGTCAATTTTGGTTTTTTTTTAGGTCTTTGGTTGCTTGATGAATTATGGGAAAATCAGAAAACAAACAAGCAATTTATTTTTTATACCATACCTTGGTTTTACTCTATTTTTGACATCTTATATAATGTTAATGTTGTATTCCATGGTGTATTTGATTGCTGAGACAATGCAGGAAAGTTAAATGATGAAAATATATGTATACTTTCCAATATGTTAGAGAGACTTCATTAAGGAGCCCCTAAAAAGAGGCCAATATGCAAGCGTGTGCAAATAAAAAGTGCATAGAAGGGGAAAAATACACTATACCACCCAATTCCAACCCATCCTATTACGAACTCCACCTCCTAAGTGCCAAAATTGGAGAATATGAAGGTCAATACACCTATGTTCGCAACACAAATTCAACCTGAAAATCCCCAAAGGACAAAAGATCCCTGCTAACCTATTCTTCTATAAGAACAAAAGACCTAAAAGTATAAACATATTTTTAACTTTGTTTGATTGCTGAGAAGTGTAACAAAAAGAAAGAGCAGACTTTTTTGTTGGGGCCATTGCAAGTATAATCACATAATTCTATGTGGGAATAAATTATTCCTATGTGTAATACTGGAGATTCATAAATTAACATTTTGGCTGTCAATTGACTTTTTCATAATTTTTGTGAAATTACGAATTGTACATTCTGTACTAGACACACAGGATGTACTCTGATTCTTGGGAACAGAAATGAAGGAGAAAGCAAATTGAAGTAGATTATTGAAACTTACTTTACTGGAATGTGGAGTAAAGAATCAATGGGAGTAAAGAATCAATGGGACTAAAAAAAGTTGTTTTTTCAGTTTCTTCATCCTTATCCTTCAATGCCTGGCCGGGAATTCTGGGGAATAGAAGAATACACACACACATATATATATATATATATATATATATATATATATATATATATATATAGTTGTGTTTATTTGTTTAGTAAGATTAAAAAGAAAAGACATTATGGTGGGGCGATGTTTCTTTTATTTTCCTTCTATGCTCTAAAAAAAGAGGGATAGTATAAATAAATGTTACTTTTTTATATTGCTGAAAGTTGTTTAATTCTTGAAAAAACTGCATAAGAAATTTAAATTGCTCAAAAAAAGATGTATAAGATTGTTTGAGTTATAGTTCTTCTTCGCTACACATTGAGTGGAAGATTAGAAACTTGAGTTCGGTACCTACTAGCTTTTCCTACAGTTCATATCAAGTTGGCTAATAAATTTTTGAGAAAGGACCGGCACAGAATTTGTTTCATTACTTTTATGTTCTGTTCTTTATCTCTTTCCTTCTGAAATTTCATGGGCTTTAATTGATAAGCCCGCGGATTAGCGGGCGGCCATATGGTGGGCAGGTAGAAGCAGAGTCATTAAGTCAATCAAATGAACTTGATGAGATGCGCGAACAATTGGAGTCTCGAGAATTGGCAGTGGGAAACATGACCATGCATCCAAAGGTTGTAAAAGAGAAAGTAAAAAAGCAAGAGGAGCAGCTTAGTACCGAAATTAGATCACTGTTGGTTGCAGGAACTGCTCTTTCTGTAGCTAGTAAGCGTTTGCAGGTAATGTCAGTAATATATATGTCAAATTTGATGCTTTTGTTCATAGTATTTCATAAAGTAGAAGAAACACATGGACATGTTTGCTTAACTCATGGACATATTAGCCCTATGGCCCCCTACCTACTATTGCTTTTTGCTGTTTGCATGATGAATGTTGTTGATATTGTCTACAACTTAAATAAGGTCCTTTAAGCTTTGCAAGCATTTCTATACACGATCTTGTTACTGAATTCCTCATTCTGCCTTATCTTTTAAGTTGGTTTACTAGCTGGTAGATAGAAATATTTTCCATGGTGCGACAAATATTAAAGTGGATGGTATCTGCGTGTGTTCATTTGTTATGTATGTGTGAGAGTGGTACGCGTATGTATGTCACCATTAGGACTACAACAAAAGGATGGGAAACCTTGTCTCTCTTAACTACTAAAACTTGCCAATCCACCAAGGACTCATTATAATATTGAAAGAGTATACCTGAAAATTTAAATAGTAAGAGATCTATAACTATAATTTGACTTAAAAAGTACTCATGTACCATGAATACTTCCCGCTTATTAACACACTAAAATAACTTTTAAGACCTTTTTTTGGATGATATTTCATTTGCACTCTACTCAATCATTTGTTTAGTCTCTCATTGCTTGGAAAGTAATGATCATTAGAATATCCAGCTTTCAGATGCTCTCTGATTTCTCAAGATGTTTTTATCATATTTCATTTTGCTGGGGGTCACTGGGGGTGGTGATAGATGTGAGTTGGATTTAATATACTTACTGTGCCATATAAAACCTGATTATTGTTATATTATAGGAAGCGAATAAGTCACTGGCCGGAAAAAGAGGTTACGCTCATCTCAAGAATTTGCAGAAGTTGCTGAGAGTGAGGCAGCAATATATGGTATCGCAAGTTTCGTTGCTCTATCCTGTGAAGGTCGTTGCTGGACATGCATATGAGCAAGAACTTGAATCATTTACCTGCAGTAATAAGTCAGGTAATTTGTTGGTAAGGAATCTTTTTATGATCTGTTTAAACTTGAATAGTGAAACTGATGTTCTGTGTAGATATGTTTGTTATCATGGCTAATACTTCATAGTTTGTTGAAGAAAACTGAATATGAAATTAAAAATTATGAAAGAAGTGTTGATCTTTAAACTTTTTGAGGTCCTATTTATCATTAAAGCTAATTTGAAGCCCCCCCCCCCTCCCTCCTCTAAATAGGGGTAGCACATAGATGGAAATGCAAAAGCAATGAAGGCTGCTATTGAATTCTGTATGTACTTACATGACTAATTAGCACACCATTTTTCCACCCACATTGTAATTTTTGGGGGGTACTATTAAGAACATTACAAATATTTAAAGGGTGATGGGGAAGGGGGAGACAAAAGCACACAGATTTTTGTAATGGAACAGTGAGAGTAATAGGCCCGTGTCCACCATTATATTTATTTTTAAAGGAAAAAAAAGAACCTATCTGCCAATATCTACTTAGACATTTTATGGTTTTATTGAGTGACGAGTTTTATCAGGTGCTAACCATATCAACATCTATAAAACTATCAAGTTTTTGGAGTTACCTACTTTAGGAGACAAAAATACAGAGTATTGTGGATATATTAGGTAGAGTAGCTGTGTTACATGTGTATGTAACACAGGTGATGGGGAAGGGGGACACAAGAGCGCACATATTTTTGTAATGGAAATAGACAGTGAGGGTTATAGGCTCCTGTCCACCAATATATATTTTCTAAAAGAAAAAATATACAAGTCTCTGTCTGCCAATATCTACCTAGACATTTTATGGTTTTACTGAATGATGAATTTTATTCTGTGCTAACCATATTAACATCTATAAAATTATCAAGTTGTTGGAGTTACCAAGCTTAGGAGACGAAAATATAGAGTATTGTGGATATATTAGGTATAGCTGTGTTACATGTGCATGTGTGCTTGCTTGTTATCATGTTATATATAGATGTATCTGTGATTGGGTAGGTGGGTGTGGATTTGTATTTGCTCTCACATTGATCTCTTTCTCTTCTCTCCTTCTTTGTTTTTCTGTGGATGTATTTTACTTTTTCTTTCCTTTCCTTTAGATGCACATGGCTATGGTTTTTTTGTCATACAAAATGGGTATATTCCAAAGTATTCAAGTCTCGACTACTTTTGTTCTGCTTTATATTTATGTAATGTAATGTGAAATTGTTTCAAAGCTTTATGAGTGGAGGTATATACTGATGAAAAATGGAGAGTTTGAATGCACTATATATTCATGTATGTTTTGTCTAGGTAATTTTATTACCTAGAATAACATTTTTTTTTATAAGTTTTCTTTGTGTTCGGATACTTAATATCTCTGACTTGGTACTAATTAGTCATTCTTCTCGTATCTCTTTGCTTTTTCTCTAGGGGATCCTTCTGGGTTAAAACCTCTTGACCAAGGATCATTGACTATTTCGGGTCTGCATCTCAGTTTGCTTCCTTTTACGAAGGTGAGCTTTTTCACTGATAAGAAGGAGGTTCAAAGGTCTGCAACAGCCCTGGGATATGTCGCACATGTATGTCCTTTCTCTTCCTAAATATAATTATGAACTAGCAAATTCTTCTTGATGTTAGTTTTGCTTTAGTCATCAAATCAAATCTAACATTTACTCTTCTGCTATCAGTGCATGTTATCATTATTATTATTACTTTTGTTTTTGAAATATACTCCTAAATTAACAGAGATTTTTCAATCATGTAGTTTTTGACTTAGTGAAATAACCATTTGATTATGTAATAAATAAAAAAGAAAACTTTAAAGGACTTGTAGCTATTGTACCCTTCATAGTGCTTTTTTATAAAGGACACTATGAGTTTGGTCAGGTATTTTCAGCGCTGATATTTTGGATATGTATGGATGCGTATATACACAAACACAGAGACAAGCGCGCACTCATTTATCTTTTTTGACAAGTCTAATATCATGTATATAAAAGACAACAATATCTAAATAGTATACATAATATTTGAATATTGACCAAGTTGGCTACTTCACCTGCAGGCTGTTTCACTTATAGCTTGCTATTTAGAAGTTCCCTTGCGCTACCCTTTACGTATGGGAGGTTCTCGATCATATATATGTGACTGCGCACCTTCAATAGAGCCAACAACAACTGATTTGACGTTGAAATTACCACTTTCTTCAAATTTGAAGCCTATAGAATTTCCTCTTTTTTTAGAAGGGCAAGACACAACAAGAGCAGCTTACGCAGTCTTCCTGCTGAATAAGGTATGGTTACCGTTCTAATTCTATTGGTGGGTTAGTAGTTCTTAAGAAGCTGCAAGTAGGTGTTGTGAGTTTGGAATCTGCTTTAAATCTTTCAAGAACCCTAATGATAATGACAGTAGCGATATTAAGGTGAAATAACTTTTTTTCAATGTTAAAATTCACATTCTCTTGAGTTTCTTTTTGCAATTGGTGAAACTGTAATGCAAGTCTTTTATATGAATAATTTTCTTCTAATCAAATTGGTTTGACGAGTAAATCTTAGTGAACTGGACTGGTGACAGTTCTGCTGATGTGGGTCTCATTTCAATGAATACATGATATTGTGATACTAATGTTCACTATCTCTGAGAGATTCTTAGTAACACCCATCACTAATATTGAGTGGTTACATTCTTTTCTTTGTACTTTCCTTTATCTAAATAAAATAAAATTTCTCTTTGAACTTGACAAGTATATATATAATTAGATTAACATACATTAAGATAGTATTTTATTTTTGTTTTCCTTTTCCTCCGTGTTTTCCAAGTTACATGTGTACCCTAAAAGTTCACACTATCGATTGTCATCTTCGAAGTTTGATAGTAGAGTTCGGGCCTCATGAAAGTTCCATTACAGTATTCGTTATGTTCTATTGAATTTATCGTTATGAAACTGACCTAAAGTTTACTTTTCCCTCTCACATTATTGTAGGATTTAGAGCAACTTTTGAATTTCATTGGTGTTAAGAGCTTAGGACCACGCCATGTATTGGCTAATTTGAAGGAGCTTTACAGGACCATCCTTTCTCCAGAATATATTGATACCTGATATGAGCTTCAATTATTTGGTTGTAAATGGTTTTGTATTCTTACACGGTGCAAATTTTTTAACGAAGCACCTCCCCCATAAACCCTTGTGAGTTGTTACTTTAAAGCAATGCAACTTATTGATCAAATCTTAAAAAGTTGATTTTTGGTGCAATACACGACTCTATGGTTTTGATCAACTTAATAAACCAATGTCCTAGATATAGTGTGTTATTATTGCTTTCTAGTTCTCAATGCCAATTGCCAATGTTTCGTTTTTGTCATATTCTGGTATCAAATATTCTACTCCTAAATATAAATTAAACAGAAAATTGTTAAAAAAAAATCAAGTTTTTTCTCGGATAAAAAGGAAAATACTTGAGCATTTTTGATTTTACATTAAAGAATAATAATAGGAGCTGATTCTCTCTTCAGTTGACTATCATAATCAACCAAGTACACAAAATACTCATAATTGCTCTGACTAGTTTCATATTACTTCCCAACTGGCTTTTAATCCTATATATAGCTGAAATGATATCAGCTGCCATAACTTCTCAGACGAGCACAAACTTCAACTGAAAAGCATGTTCAACCTTGGTTGTTTCATATTGATCTTGAAATAGACTCTCAGCCTATAAAGAAGCTTGGACAACATACATATTAATCAACTTAACAAATATGATTTGGCTTATACACAGATTAGTGATCAGAACTAGAAGATGAAATTATCTAAATCTTGATAAGAGTTATTTGACACTTCAATTAGTTTGATACAATGAATAAGCAAACTTTCAACATACCTCACATAAGAATCAGAGTGTTGCTACATTCGGTACACAACATATTAAAGATATGAATGAGCCTAACTTAATCAAGCTTGGTTTCTAAGAAAATTCAAGCTTCAGTTACATGCTCAACCTTGCAACCAAGCTACAATTAACATCTTTACAATTGTAATCTAGATTTTAAAAAAAATTATAATTAAAGGTCTCCTAATTATCATTGTATTTTCAATTTAAAAATACATGTTTCCTACCACCACAAGTGAAAGCAAGAAAGCTTCTTCAATGTTGAACATTTGAAACGATCCTGTCCCCAATTGATGCTAAATCCAATTTTCCACAGATGAGCTACGCCATATATGTCCTCCTTCCTCAACCTGTCAACAGCCAAATCGACACCAGAAATTCAGCATACGCTCATTGATGAACACTTAGCTTTACACAACACAATTTTTTGTGTGGATATAGTATGGCTGGTCATTCAAAACTCTCCATGCACATTATCTATGCATTATCCTGTTCTTTAATAATCATTCCTTGTAGGTGGATATGACCCTATGGAAAACTTCTGAACACACAAATTATGGAAAGTCCTTTAAAATTTAAACACTGCTAAAAAACTCTATGCAAGCCAAATCATAGTGTTTGTTGTAAGAGTTCAGGTGTCTGCAAACTTATGTCTACATTATTTTTCAACAAGCCCTCTTAGTCTAAATGCAAAATATTATGAACATCAAAAAAGCATCATTAGCAGGATCATTAATCATGTGAATCATTGGATTTGATCCATTAAAAATTCAATATAACTATATGTTCAACATAAATTTCATTCAAAACCTATAAAGGAATTTTTTTTATTATAACTAATGGAAGGCTTTAAACATTAAAAAAGTAACCAACTTTACTTGCAGCATGTTGCCAAAGAATTCACCAAAATTAGTTTCTTACAGATAAGAACTTGAGGTCAACAAAGAAGGCAATTAAAATTCCAAGAACTTAGCAAAACACAATCTCTAACACAAATGTAAATCACAGTTCAAATTCAAAAACCAGAAAATCGATAACAACAATACTCAGAAATTAAAGTCTTTATCTAAGCCAATGACATATAACTCAAAGTACCTTCAATGTAAACTTAACAGCCCCCATCAATATCCAATATCACTTGGGTCTCCAGTATACTCAGCAATTTGTTCAAGTAGAACATGGAGCGGCTTTCGAGTATCAGCATCTTGAACAACAGCAGTTTCCTTCTCCATATCCTTCTCCAATAAGCTTCCATAAACACCCTTATTCTTGCCATACAAAACAAGAACGGGGCCACCAGACCGTGGAAGTGCAGTCTCAAGTAAGTCTTGCTCAACACCTTGGATCAGCTCCCTACTACCATCCATAGATATATCACAAGTAATCGGTCCAACCACATCCACAACCTTGCCCTTTTTCAAATACAGCCTCCCTCCTTTAAACTCCTTGCTAATAATCCTAACTCTAATATTACTAACTAGCCAAGACATTCTATCCTTCCTCGCCGGTTTTTCCTCCCTCTGATCACCTCGACTCCTCTTACTATCCTTCTTTCTGTTTTCAATCTTCAACTCCTTCAACTTCTTCAAACATCTCCCTTCTTCCACAGAGCCCAAATCCACAACATCACGACCCCGCACTTTCACTTCCACTTCCTTCCCACTGTCGAAAACCTTCAAAAAAACATAGTCACCACCACCCATTACTTCCAAAATCCTACCCTTTAACCCCATTTCTCTCCCACCAACAATCCTAACATCTTTACCCACAAAATACCCACCCATATCTTTCTCTTTATTCTTGCGTCCATCTTTAGCATCGCCATTATCAACATTGCTTAATGGAGCAGCCACAAAACCTAACCCTTCTTTCCCAGCTCGTCTATCGAATTCAACAATCTTCACATCCTCTTTATGATTCCTCCCAATTCCTCTCCCCTCGTACCAACCGTAACCCTTCAGCAACGCGGCCCCAAAACCCTCAACTGGGACATCATCAAACTCCTCAAAGCCTCGATCTTCCGGCAATTTATCCAAATCTTCCCTCAATTTCTTAACCATCAACCTATCAATAGGCTCATACGATTGAGGTTCTGCACTTTCAGAATTCTGATTGGTCGACTGGCGCAAATTCAGGCCGTAGGTTACGTCGGGCTCAGAAGAGGGGTTTTCAGAGGTGGGATCGACTTCGAATCGGAGGGTGTCTTTTGGGTTTTCTGCGGATTGGATTGGGAGGTCGAGGTTTCTCATTTTCTTGTGGGGTCTCCATTCGTTGGGTTTTGGTGGGATTACGAGGGTTTTGGATCGGGAAATTAGGGATTTGGAAGGGTCGAACTCAGTGAGGAATTCTTTGTCGGGTTGTGTTGGGGTTTTCTCATCGTTTTTGAATTCCTGTGTGGGTTTAAGGGTAGTAGTCTTCTTGGATGAATTCTTTGCGGATGAGAGAGAAAAGGAAACTCCTTTCATGGCGGTGCCGGTGTGTGTTAAGAGAGAAAGAGAAGGGTAGGCGAAATCTGTCTATAAATTTTTTCCAAACTACTTGATGAATATAATTGTTGTCAAAAATCAAATTAAACTCATCACAATTTAAATTTTAAAAAAAAATAAAAATAAAAATATCTCACTACAAAAAATATATATATATAATTTTTTTTGTAATTTCCTATACTCATATTTTATAATTTGGTAAAAGCAATTTCCCAATATTATATACTTATTTTTCAATAATTTTCCAAAAATGGCGCATTTGTATTATCCCAGATAGAATTTGTTACTACATTTCTGTAAATCATAACTTGAAATTACAGAGAAGCTTCTAATGGCACTGCAAAACAAAAAAAATATCGATCAATTTATGTGCGAATAAAAGGGGATAAATAATTTTTTAAGTCACTCTACTTTAAATCAATTTATAAATGAGTTATTAAACTGAACTTTAATTTTCTTACAAACCGTTAAGTCCTTTGACTTTTAATGAAATTTGACACAGAGTTGAAAATAAAAGCTGATGTGGCAAAAATGATCCAACGTAACCTTCAATAATAATAATAATAATATTATAATTTTTATGGTTTATAATTTCCTTAATTATAATTTCTAATAATTACATAAAAATTCATTTAATATTAATTATAAAAGTAGTTAAATATATATTTTTTCATTTATGTTATTGTATTTATATTTTTTATTAAGTGTGACTAGATCATGCATAAAAATTTTACGTCAACTTTCTAAAGAAATATGAGGTCAAATTTCGATGAACTTAACGGTTTATGTAACGATTTGTAAATAAAATTCAATAAATTAATTGTAAAAATAAATAAATTAGTAACTCATTTGTAAGTTGACCTAAAGTAAAATGAGAAAAAACATTTATACAGAATAAAAGGAGTATTAGATGGATCTGTGCAAAAATAATACACATATATTGTAAATTGAATTAACTTTATATAAATCATTAAAGTTAATGCATCAAAATTTTTTAACTCATACTGTAACAAAGTCACTGGTTAAATGTAGGGCCTGTTTGGTCTAAAAAACAAAAGTAGGAAAAACTACAAATGAGAAGGAATACTGATTTCTTTCAAGTTAAAAAGCTATTGGTAACAAAAACAATCACCAAAATAAGAGTCTACATGCTAAACACCTATCTGTACTCAAAACCAATACATATTCAAGTATAAGTGTTAAATGCTTTGGCCAGCTCTGCCATGGCTATTTGACAGTTGATCTCAAGCTGGTAACTGGAGCTTTACATCATTCTTCCAGCTGTGAACCATTACAATGAACGATGAGTTATTTGTACGATTAGCTATATATAAGCATGTGCTGTATTTGAAATCCGGAATAAATTAATTACCTCTGAAAGTAATAGTAAAAGAAATCAGCATAAAGCAATGTCTGGACAAGCCCAGATATCCAAGCTGCAAATAGCACAAGCAATTTCATATTGTTATGAGACAGAAAACTGCATGTACACGTCCACGTTATGCACTGAAAAGGGAAGGGGGGAAGGAGATTGTTGGGTGGGGGGGAGAGAGACGGAGTGAGAGAGTCGTACTTATCCAATGGACATAGTGTGGCTCAGTGAAGTAACGATAGATCCAATTTAAGATGTACAATGCTCGATATGCACTGCAAAGAGAAGCAAAACGATAATTCAAGTACAGTCCCACATTCTGATACACGACCAGATATGTTATCAACTAGCAGTTCAATTTACTTGAGATTGATCTGATTCAACTACCGAAATTTATCTATAAGTATCTGTCTCGCAGGATTTCAAGCAATGTTCTACACAACATGCCAGCACTGGGACTAGGGTGTGAAACTCCTGGCCCTAGTACTAAAATGTGCAGAGCGAACCCTTATAACACATAAATCTCATATTAGGAGGGTCAGTTTGTGTTCGGATCCTTGGGAAGCCAACCGAATAAATAGGCATAGGTATATGTAAGGAGTTCGTAAACCTTGGGTGTTCACAGCAACGCTAATGCAAACAATTAGATTATCAATGATTATATTTATGGCCTACGAAATCAAGCAATATTCCTTAACACAAACAATAACAAAGGAAAAAGATAATGCGGAAAAAATTATAAACCTAGAATCAAGGAAGATGGATAGCTAAGCAACAGGATCATTGTTCAGACTAAACATATTAACAGTGTATATGTGCCCACCAAATCTAACAGTGTTCCTTAGCCATTAAAAACAAAGGAAATGAAAACGAAGGGCAAAAAATAATAACCCTAGAATTGAGGAAATTGGACAGTTAAGCAATGAGATTGAAAGAGTAATAGCATAAATAAGTTAACGAAGGTTTCCAAGCTTGCTCCATACACCACATTGTTCGAGCTTGGCTCGTTTATCTAAACAGGTTAAGGAGCTTGTTTGAGCTGGCTTGTTTAGCAAGCTTGAGTTGGGTTTAGTCAAGCCGAGCCAGGCTAACGAGCAGCCCAATGTTTACAGCTCTATATGATAGAACAATGATCTAGGTAACATTGAACTGACCATGAATAAGGTACTTGTGCAACTTATGTTACAACTTTTGTTGACTGAAAAAGAGAAGTCTGGGTCAGGTGGATTACCCAAGGAGAAACACATATTGCCCTGTCAAATTGTCAATATTTCTTGTCCTTTGCAACAGTACCAGCTGAGGAAGTATGGCAACAGCTTCCAAATATAAGGAAAATGTCCACATTACCTGTTCAAACAAACAAAGCAGAAATAATTAAGGAACTGATATTAAGGTAACTCAAAATTGATAAATCAACTTGGTTAGAACAACATTTACTTCAACATAAATATGAGCTGTGTAAACAACATAAGATGAAGTATTACCTCTTTGAAGGTGAGCTTTTCATTTATAATTAGGGCCAAAACTATACAAGGTAGCACAAGAAATAAGTGACGGAAGGTGTCTTGGTCTTTATCATAGGATCTGCGGACAATCTTGTGATGCCTTATGTACCAAACAATTGAGAAAGAGCTCCCCAGGAATATTAACTTCATTATGGTATTGTAAAATGAGATATAATCAGTAAATATATCCAAGTAGCGAGTAGCAAAGACAAGAGCATAAAGCTCTTGGGTCTTCAGAGAAACGCCTGCACATAGCTTAAAGTCAATAATCAAAGATCAACATATACAATAATACAAGAAACAGCTTCTTACTGTATAAATCACAAAAATTGTATTCAAGTTATCCAAAAAAACAAAAGTTTTAAATAAAAAAAAAAATCATACTAGAGCATATGAAAGACAGAAATAGCAAAGATGTAGAGACTAAAGAGTATGACAGAGAAAAAGAAGAGTATGACTGGTAAAGTTCAATTGTAGAAGATGATGTAGTCAATGACTCTCCTTTTGTTCTCTCAAACTGAGACCTTAAGGAGAGGACAAGTATGCCCTTGCAACCAGTTTGATTTGTTATCCCCATTCAACTACTGAGTAAGGGTAAATTTTAATTTGAAGTCTGTCATATCCTTTTCAAGTAAGATGCAACGTACAAAAGAAGACTTTGATGTGCATTTCATTGACATTAACAAATTACTTATACACTTCAATGGAACTGGAAAATAAACTAAAAACAAAACTGACACTAATATCATTCCATCTAGAAATGGGTCAACCAGGTTCAAGATAATTTTCCTCAGATCAATATTCATACTGAAACAAAGAACTGAACCAATGAGGCCATACAGCCAAAAAGAAAGGACCATAACTAGAAATATTAAAAGAAGACAATATCTTTAAGAATCCGTTGGTTACGTGTACTCCAATTTGTTAATTGGAACACTTGGAAGTTGGAAGTAGAGATTAATTGGGACTTTCTGAGTGGAGAGAAGCAATAACTTTTTTGTTCTTCAATATAAACTTCCTTTGATTCATATACAGTACAAGTGTAGTTTCAAACTTTTAACCGATCTTGATCATTATTGAGTTATGGCTTTTAAGAACTTCAGTATGGAACTCCTATTCAATAATCCAAGTATGGACTATACCGGACATTTGGTAACAACTTCATGTCTTAAACAAATGATGGGAGATCTATTATTGAAGAATATCTCTCAAATGCTCAACAGACTTTCTAAAAACTGCAGGAAAGTTTGGAACTTTGGAGAACAAAAATATTGTGGAACTTGATTTCTGATGATACATTTGTTCTATCATAACATTACTGTTAAATATAGTTGATAGTGTATAAATTGAGGGTCATGAATACACCGTCGAATTAATAAATAAGCACTTTATCTACACATTCTATGATAGGAATACACAAAATTAGAATCAACAGGATAACTGTATAGCTAAACACTAATACTGGTTTACCTTAACATTTTTCAGCAAACCAACAATCACATAACTCATTTCATATTGTTACATTGAAAAAGGTCCATTATAAGATATAATAAACCATACCAGCTGACTCTCGTTCATCCTGTACTTAATCTAACTTCATAAAATTGCATTTATACAATAACTACATTTTCTCACATTTTAAGTTATGCTTCTCAATATCCTGATTCAAGCTACAAGCATTTATGTTACACTAATCAGTTTTTCTTAAAGCAAAGTGAAAAAAATACTAATGAAAATGAAAATAAGTAATCTTAATTTCTTAACATCAGACATTTAGTCAACCCAAACTTAATACAAGAATGGGAGGGGAAAACATAGAATTAAACTTAAGTCGGCCACGATGGAAAGAATACAGTTTTCAGATCTAATGTCAAAGCTCAAGTAACATTTCTAAATACAGAAGGGTATATTCAACAAAAATTATCCATGATTCACCAATATACATACCAATAACTCCCACATTAATAAATCGATAAAGGGTGTTTAAGGAGATAAGTCACGTACCAGCGCAAGATTTAATGGTATGGATCTTGAGGAGCAAAACGAGAACACTGGCGAGATGGGTCATATCCCCTGCTAATCTGAATATATTCATGGCTCACTTTGTGATGTAATAGAGTATTTGCTTGGATTAACTGGAAATTGTTGCTTGTACTAGATCTGCTCAGAAGATTTTCCAACAGATCGCCTATCGATCTACAATAACGCAGACGATTTTTCTTTCTTTTCTTTACAGCTCTAAGCTCTTATTTCTGGAGAGGAGAGAGAGAGCAACGTTGGTGTGTAGTTACTGTGTATGTTTGGGTTAGTCTGGGTTTTGGGTGTGGTTGATCCAAATGAAAATCCTTCTCTTTCCTAGTTTCCACATGAGATCTTATTCCTTATATTGATATGGAATTGAAAACTGCATATGCCAAAGTTAAGTATTTAGAAGGTAAGGTTAATAAGTTAATTTTTTTTCTGTTGACATAAAAAGTTAAGAGCATTTGGGGTTGTTTTAATTGCAGGAGAAGGTAAGTATTTAGAAGTAGAATAGTTCATTTCTTTTCTTCTTAGTTTTCTGTAAACTATGAATTTGACAAAACTGTATATCCGTTATTATAGAGTTTTCAACTAACATATATACGTTTAACTATATAGTATAATAGTATAGTATAGTATAGTATAGATAGATATAATATAGATATATACGTTCAATTCAATTAATTAAATTTTTTATTTTGATATTCAAACTCTGAGGTAGAGTAATTTAGTTATTTTTTAATAACTAAATTACCACCTCATTCTCTCACTCACAGATCCTCACTTTTTTAATCGGGGTCTAGGGGGGTCATATGAAAATTATATAAAATTATATATATAGATCAATTATTAGACTCACAACTCAAAGGTTGACAAGGGTTGGAATAGGATGTTGTGAAATACTATAATTAGGCAAAATAAATTTAAAAGAAGCACTCCAAACGTCAATAAATAATTTTTTTTTATTAATATATTTTTACCCCGCTCTAAAAATATTCTGATTCCGTCGCTGTTTTTCTTTCCGTGGTGCACCTGCAATTCTGAACGCAAAGGAGGTTGGTTTATTATAACTGCTTAATTTGGCATAAACCATAAATTTAGTTCCTCTCGAAATAAACTTGGTACGGTTTTATTTATTATTTATTTAAGTACTAAGGCTCACCCACTTGAATTGTGAGATGAAATTTATGTTTTGTGGGTCTTGTGGTAATCCATTTCATTTCATTATCTCCAATTCTCCACTACACAATACACACCAACAAACAAAATCTTGTTATACTTTTGCCCTAACATTCGCCAATTCAACTTGAAGATGAAAGTAGTCAAGTAGAGATTCTTTACTTTATTCATTCTCTATTCTTTACTTTTTACATATATATATATATATGTGTGTGTGTGTGTGTAGAAATAAATTGGGGTTTAAAATTGTTGATACGAGGAGTTATCAATTCAATTTATGTTTGTTTATGTGTTATAATTTGTCATTGCATTGTTAGATTTGCTTTTATTGAGATTTATATGCACTGTCAAGTTCCAAATAATGCTAGGAATTAGGATTGGTGGAGATAATGGACTGTTTCGTAAATACAGTGGGATTGTGGACATGTGGTTATAAGAAAAATGCCAGGAATTAGGATTGGTGGGAATTATTTTCTGGAGTTGGGACTTGGGAAGCTCAATGGCATAGCCTTTTAACTTGAAAAGTCTGAAGATTGGAAGTTTAATTTTGCCTCCCCCAAGATCAAATCCTGGCTCCGTCCCTGAGCAAAATAGAATAACCTGAGTTTCTTATCTATTAATCAATTTATCCTTGTGTTCCAGTTTTTCGATAACACACATATATAGTCCCCAACACTGTCAACCTCCCTAGCTAGGACTGTTTTCCCCTAGAAAGAGGACTGGGTTTTCTTGAGTTGCAAGTAACTGTTGAAAATGGGTTTGAAACATTAAATATTAGAGCATTTTGAGGCTCACTTTAATGAGGGACCCACGCTCCGAAAATGTCGGGTCCATGCACCAATGCGTTCTCCTCCACGAGGAGTGTAACGTGGTATATTTATGTGTTCAAATCCATTAAGAATTGAATGAAAAAATTGACTCCAAAGTCACCTACTTGAAAATGTTGAAAATTGCAAAAGTCCCACATAGGGCATTAGTGGAAAAAATAAAGAATTTATATATGGGATGTTTGCTCAATGGGAAGGGCCCCAAGGAGCACCCCACTTTTGTGGAAGGGAGAAGACCTAGCCAAGACTTGGTTCGAACCCACACGCGCGCACCATCACCGTCCGGGTCGGGTCATGATATATATTTTTTAGACAAAATTTGTTTAATAATTTTGATCACGATACTACGTCGCTTTGACAAACCAACGGTCATATCTTATCTTAACGGTCACAAAATATTCTATAAATAAACTATGTGAGATCCCATTTCTGTATAGTTTATTTTCTCCGTTCTGCAATATATTTTCCGTTCCCGTTCTGCAATATTTTTTCGTCCCGTTCTGCAATATTTTCTCGTTTCTATGTAAGTATATCCATGCACTATTTTTCATGTATCATTACTGTAAGTTCAGTACATAACATATAATTTGGTTCGAAGTGTTCTTAATTTTGAAGTGCTTCTAATTAAGAACTGAAAATCCCTTTTATCTTGGGAAGCAATTATTCAATTAATCCTTAGCACCAGTGAGGGAATAAATTTGCTTTAAGGAGACTTTGTGAATTCAAAGGACTCGAATTTATCTATTTTTTTATTTTATAATTCTGTTTTGTTTCGCTTAACTTTTTGTTATTATATATATATATATATATATATATATATATATCTGATCTGAATCAAGTGCATACCTCTTATCTTACTTACCCGTGCTCACCCCCTTTAGCGACGGACCTTGGTCATTGATTTCGGTCATATACAACCGTCGTCATACTTTTAATGACGCTATATGTTGTCCGTCGCTAAAAAGTATAGATTTGACAGTTGTAAGACCCCAACTTTTATGAATAAAATGTATTTTCTATAAATATCATTTTTGAATATTATGGAATAAATTTGATATAATGTTATAGTTGTGGGTAATATTTATAAATTTTGCAAAGTACGCAAGTTGTTATATAATATTTGATTGGTCGGAGAATATTCGTTTTAAATAGGGAATATTCGTATGACGGCACAATCATTGGTGGACCCCACAACCAAATTATTGTTGGATTGAGAAAACGACAAAAATAATTTTATAAAAATAACGGCGAAAGTTTTACCGTTAACTGTTGAAACACCCGGTGTTAAAAAAATACGAGAATCTGGCGTGGTTGCATAGTAGCACACGGTATTGATTATTGATGCTTACGTGAGAAGTCACTCGGTTTTGTTCAATTATTGCTTGATGGAATTGTTGCATAAGTATCTCACGTTAATTGATTCAATTATTGTTGATATTTTATAATTGAGATGACAAAGTTATTAATATTATTATTTGTCTGCAAGTTCGCTTGATGAGAGGTTTGGTCACCTAATTTAAGCGCCAATAATAGGAGAAATCCTTATTGAAAAGCCCCTCTTTCACAGGAACGATGGTTGGTCGGTTAATAGTGTGAATAATAATAATAATGATGAAGTTTTGTTTTATTAGTATTATTAATGTAATAAAATGTAAAAGCTTTTATATAAAAAATGAATACTTTTATAAAATTATTCGTTTTATTAGGCTAATAGTAAAATCTTTCTATATAAAATAGAATATTTTTATAAAGTTATTCGCTTTTATTAGACAATAATTAGAATATATTATATTTTATTATGCATAGTGTTTTATATAAAGGCTCTGCGTAGTAAAATCTTTTAAAAAGTTATTCATTTTATTAGATTATAAATAGAATATATTATATTTTATTGTAAACCAATCTGGACCATTCGTTTAAAGTAAATCGATCCTGATAGTTCATGGATTGAATTCTTATTCAGATCCATTCTTCTATAAATGAAACTTATTCCTTCATTATTTCTTACGAATTCACTTTGAAACTCTGAGAGAGAAATTGTAGAGAGAATTATTCTTCTATCTTGGCGTATTTCTTTAGCGTTTAAGAAAGCTTTGAGTGTAGTGCAAGTTTTTTCAAGTATATCCGCGCCCTACCGTCGAAGTACTCTTCTTTATAAGGTAATGTGTATTATTTTTTTCATATTCATGAAGAGAACTTCTATTATTCCATTCTTTATTATTCATTTGAATAACTTTGTATACCACTTTACCTATACTTGATGATTTATGTTGTTATTTCATTTGTTATTATTCGCTGGAACATCCATGCATGCGTTTCTACGGACTGAATTCGTTCCGCTTTTATTATTATGTTGGAATATCATGTCAAGCATTTTACGTTCGGACTGGTTTCGTTCTTTATTATTCTATTGGAATATCCCGTCATGCATGCGTTTTCGCTTTGGGACACAATTTCGTTATTTATTATTATGTTGGAATAACTCCTCTGGCGCGAAGTACCGCATGCATGATGATTTCATTGTTATTCCATTCTTTATTATTCTATTAGAATATCCCGTGCTTGCGTATTAGGCCTGACCGGTTCCGTTATTTATTATTACGTGGAATAACTTTTATGCATCTTGTACCGCATGCATGGTGATTTCTTTTGTTATTCCATTCTTTATTATACTCGGTTGGTTAAAGTTTTGACTTCTATACTCCATGAAATTGGTGGAATATCCTTGATATTTGCGATTCATCCAAAGATCTTTTCGTGGAAATATTCTTCGAGCATTCTTAAATTTTACTCTTCATGTTGACAATTTGGACGTTATTAGTTCCTGAATAAATTAATTCTTGAACTTGTTTTATTGAATTCTTATATCATTGTCATCATCCTCATATTTATATTTTGTTGAAAGTCATCTGTGGCCTGTAGTGCATAGATGTACTTGGTATAATTATGACCAGGGATTATTCGGTGTAATCATGACTGTAATGTTACAAATGATGTGGTAAAAGTCCTCATTGGGCCGTAGTGCATTGATGGACAGTTGTTGGCATGATCATGACCATTGATGAATACACGAATAACCTTGGCCCGTAGTGCATGGATAATTTATGATTGTGATACTTATGAATATCATTGGCCGTAGTGCAGGGATGAGGTGGATTATTTATTAAGTCGAGTTCCAAATGATAAAAGTGATGAAAAACCTTTTAAATCATAAAAGATAGTAGATTTTATTCTCTACTTGACTCTTTTAATGGATTGCATGTTCATTTCATTCTGCGCAGCTAAACTTGATGTCTATTGTATTTTATCGGTTTATCAGTGTTGAAGACTAATGATAATTTATTCTCGCATTATCTTAGTCATAATATTTCTTACTAGGCTAGTTGAGCTCACCCTTCTTTCAACGTTTCTTGAGAATGAGAACGTGGCGGACTAATCGGGGAGCGAGTGTCGGTCCGATGATAGTATTAGTAGTCCTCACTATATTCATTAAATAGTGTGACAATAAATATAATGAGGACTTATTCGAGAGTGGATATTGTCTGAAGACAATATTTGTATTAAAACTCACGACTTTCTTGTTGTATATTAAAGATTGTATTTGTATTACGTACCATGTATTTGGCGACTCGTAATAGGTGATGTATACCTATTTTGGGGAGTCACAATTATTATATGGACCGAAATCGTCAATGTCCGGTCCGGCTAAAGCTAAAAAGCGGTGAGCACTAAAGTGAGTAAGATAAGGGGTATGAATTGATCCTTGCTTCTCTCTCTCTCTCTCTATATATATATATATTAAATAATACTATATATATATATTACTTAAATTACAATAACATAGTCCCCTAAAATGCATCCTAGGTCCGAATTTTTTAAGTTCCAAAGATAAATTTGTGTCCTTTTATATAAATTAAATAAAAAATAAATACATGCTTCCTCCCGAATCTCCATAAACATTTTTTGATTTGATAAATTTTCTTTTTATCATCCACAATTAATCGAAATAAATAATCATCACATGTACCTACAAAATAAAAATAGCAATAAAATTTGAACCACAAAATATCATTTAAAGAAGTTTCTCACATATTTATTGATTTGTTTTATATTATATTTTATAATTAATATGAAACTTACCTATTCAATACGCTTCTTCTTGAAATTGAGTATATAAAGACGGATCGCATTGATTGACTTCCCTTTTCATTAACAAGTTCTTTTATTTTATTTTTTATTTTTTTATACACATAAACTTATAAAAAAAAATTTGGGCCCCTCTCAACTATGAGTCCCGGGCGGATCCGGTTAGCATGAAGTTATTTTTTTGGTAAGTTAGTCAATTGACCAATAAAATATTTACACCCATACAACCTCGTTTGCATGTCAGTATTCTGGTCAATTGACCAACTTATCTTAAAATAAACTTCATACTAACCACTTCTGTTTAGGAGTGAGCATTCGATTATAACCGAACCAAAATGACTATTCGGTTATAACCGAAAACCGAAATAGTGACAATTCTACTATCCGAAATACTAACCGAAATTTGAAATTAACCGAATTCTAGAATAATTAATTATCGAATTGTACATTCGGATATTCGCAATAACCAAACTCAGACTCAAAATCAAAATTAAGAATACAACAACAAATTACAAAGTAACTTAACAGCTTAACGATAAGAATACGCCAACATCCAACATGTGCAACATAAAGTTTAGAATACAATGACGATCGATTCCAAAACCCCAGATTTTGGGTTTGGGGACTTTTCCCATAAATTTCGAACTAAATCAGCAGAAGAATGAAAATGGTAATATAGAAAAAAGATCTATTTTTTCAATCAATATAGTGAAAATGGACCAACACCAATTTTGACAAAACATAAAATAAAAAGAAAAGTACAAGAAACTTTACGCCTAAAAAAACCCAGATTTTTGGTTTGTGTACAAACAATCAAACATATCAAGACAAAATGAGAGCCATTCGCCAAGATCTGGGAGGCGGAAAATGGAGATTGAGAGTTTGAGACGGAGAGAGCCAAGAGGATGTGAGATCGAGACTCGAGACTCGAGTCGAGAGGCACCGTAGTCCGCAAGAGTGAAGAGAGGAATTGTGAGATACCGATTAGTTATTACTTGAGAGTGAGATGATAAGATCTGGGACCGCGGATTTGGGAGAGTGGGAGTGCTGGACCTGGAGCCAAGGTAATAGGCAAAATGATAAGATCTTGATTAGTTTAGCGTTTAAGAAAGTTTTGAGTGTAGTGCAAGTTTTTTCAAGTATATCCTCATACTACCGTCAAGTACTCTTCTTTATAAAGTAATGTGTATTATTTTTTCATATTCATGAAGAGAACTTCTATTATTCCATTCTTTATTATTACGTGGAATAACTTTGATACGCGGTTTACCTATACTTGATGATTTATGTTGTTATTTCATTCGTTATTATTCTCATTGGAACATCCATGCTCACAAGCGTTTCTGTGGGACCGGTTCCGCTTTTTATTATTCTGTTGGAATATCATGTCTAAGCGTTTTTACTGGACTGGTTTCGCCTTTTATTATTCTATTGGAATATCACATCTGCATGCGTTTACGTGGGACCAATTTCGTTATTTATTATTATGTTGAATAACTTTTATACATGCGGGCATCTGCATGCATGATGATTTCGTTGTTATTCCATTCTTTATTATTCTATTAGAATATCACGCTTGTGCAGCGTATTACGCTGACACGGTTCCGTTATTTATTATTCTGTTGGAATAACTTTTGTCATGCAATCGCATGCATGGTGATTTTTTTTTGTTATTCCATTCTTTATTATACTCGGTTGGTTAAAGTTTTGACTTCTATACTCCATGAAATTGGTGGAATATCCTTGATATTTGCGATTCATCCAGTATCTTTTCGTGGAAATATTCTTCTGAGCATTCTTAAATTTTACTCTTCATGTTGACAATTTGGACGTTATTAGTTCCTGAATAAATTAATTCTTGAACTTGTTTTATTGAATTCTTATATCATTGTCATCATCCTCATATTTATATTTTGTTGAAAGTCATCTGTGGCCTGTAGTGCATAGATGTACTTGGTATAATTATGACCAGGGATTATTCGGTGTAATCATGACTGTAATGTTACAAATGATGTGGTAAAAGTCCTCATTGGTAGTAGTGCATTGATGGACCGATTGTTGGCATGATCATGACCATTGATGAATACACGAATAACCTTGGCCCGTAGTGCATGGATAATTTATGATTGTGATACTTATGAATATCATCGGTAGTAGTCTTGAGGATGAGGTGGATTATTTATTAAAATCGAGTTCCAAATGATAAAAGTGATGAAAAATCTTTTAAATCATAAAAGATAGTAGATTTTATTCTCTACTTGACTCTTTTAATGGATTGATGTTCCGATTGCGCTTAAACTTGATGTCTATTGTATTTTATCGGTTTAATCGATCAAAGACTAATGATAATTTATTCGCATTATCTTAGTCATAATATTTCTTACTAGGCTAGTTGAGCTCACCCTTTCTTTCTTTCACCGTTTCTCTTCAGAAATGAGAACGTAATGGGACTAGTCGGGGAACGAGTGTCGGTCATCTGCATGATAGTATTAGTAGTCCTCACTATTCTACATAAATAGTGTGACAATAAATATAATGAGGACTTATTCGAGAGTGGATATTGTCTAGAAGACAATATTTGTATTAAAACTCACAGCTTTCTTGTTGTATATTAAAGATTGTATTTGTATTCTGTACCATGTATTTGGCGACTCAGAATAGGTGATGTATACCTATTTTGGGGGAGTCACAACGGTTGTATGACCGAAATCGTCGTCGGGTCCGTCGCTAAAGGGCGGTGAGCACTAGTGAGTAAGATAAGGGGTATGCAATTGATCCTTGCTCTCTCTCTCTCTCTATATATATATATATTAAATAATACTATATATATATATTACGAAATTACAATAACATAGTCCCCTAGAAACAGATCCGGTCCTGAATTTTTTAAGTTCCAGCATAAATTTGTGTCCTTTTATATAAATTAAATAAAAAAATAAATACATGCTTCCTCCCGAATCTCCATAAACATTTTTTGATTTGATAAATTTTCTTTTTATCATCCACAATTAATCGAAACAAATAATCATCACATGTACCTACAAAGTAAAAATAGCAATAAAATTTGAACCACAAAATATCATTTAAAGAAGTTTCTCACATATTTATTGATTTGTTTTATATTATATTTTATAATTAATATGAAACTTACCTATTCAATACGCTTCTTCTTGAAATTGAGTATATAAAGACGGATCGCATTGATTGACTTCCCTTTTCATTAACAAGTTCTTTTTTATTTTATTTTTTATTTTTTATATACACATAAACTTATAAAAAAATTTGGGCCCTCTCAACTATGAGTCCCGGCGGATCCGGTTAGCATGAAGTTATTTTTTTTGTAAGTTAGTCAATTGACCAATAAAATATTTACACCCATACAACCTCGTTTGCATGATCGATTAAGATTCGGTCAATTGACCAACTTATCTTAAAATAAACTTCATACTAACCACTTCATTTAGGAGTGAGCATTCGATTATAACCGAACTAAAATGACTATTCTATTATAACCGAAAACCGAAATAAGTGACAATTCTACTATCCAAATACTAACCGAAATTTGAAATTAACCGAATTATCAAATAATTTAATTATCGAATTGTACATTCGGATATTCGAATAATAACCGAACTCAGTACTCAAAATCCAAATTAAGAATACAACAACAAATTACAAAGTAACTTAACAGCTAATGATAATATGCCAACATCCAACATGTGCCAACATAAAGTTTAGAATACAACAATGATCGATTCCAAAACCCCAGATTTTGGGTTTGGGGACTTTTCCCATAAATTTCGTAACTAAATTGCGAGAAGAATGAAAAATGGTAATATAGAAAAAAGATCTATTTTTTCAATCAATATAGTTTAAAATGGACCAACACCAATTTTGACAAAAACATAAAATAAAAAGAAAAGTACAAGAAACTTTACGCCTAAAAAACCCAGATTTTTGGTTTGTGTACAAACAATCAAACATATCAAGACAAAGGAGAGCCGATCGCCAAGATCGCGGAGGCCGAAAAATGGAGATTGAGAGTTTGAGACGGAGAGAGCCAAGAGGATGTGAGATCGAGACTCGAGACTCGAGTCGAGAGGCACCGTAGTCCGCAAGAGTGAAGAGAGGAATTGTGAGATATTGATTAGTTATTCTTGAGAGTGAGATGATAAGATCTGGGACCGACGGGAGGTGGGAGAGCTGGGAGTCCTGGACCTGAGCAAAGCAAGTGGGCAAAATGATAAGATCTTGATTAGTTTAAGCGTTTAAGAAAGTTTTGAGTGTAGTCTGTTTTTTTTCAAGTATATCCCCGCCCTCTACCGTCAAGTACTCTTCTTTATAAAGTAATGTGTATTATTTTTTCATATTCATGAAGAGAACTTCTATTATTCCATTCTTTATTATTCTCGCTTGAATAACTTTTGTACGCTGTGGTTTACCTATACTTGATGATTTATGTTGTTATTTCATTCGTTATTATTCGCTTGGAACATCCCATGTCATGCGTTTTACGCCGGACCGGTTCCGCCTCTTTATTATTCTCGTTGGAATATCATGTCTAAGCCGCTTTTCACGGACCGGACTGGTTTCGCCTTTTTATTATTCTATTGAATATCCTCGTCTGCATGCGTTTTACGCCGGGACCAATTTCGTTATTTATTATTATGTTGAATAACTTTGCTCTGTGCGAAGTACCGCATGCATGATGATTTCTGTTGTTATTCCATTCTTTATTATTCTATTAGAATATCCCGCTTGGCAAGTATTACGCTTTGACCGTTCCGTTATTTATTATTCTCGTTGGAATAACTCGCCTATGCTAAGTACCGCATGCATGGTGATTTTTTTTTGTTATTCCATTCTTTATTATACTCAAATTGGTTAAAGTTTTGACTTCTATACTCCATGAAATTGGTGGAATATCCTTGATATTTCATGATTCATCCAAAGATCTTTTCGTGGAAATATTCTTACGAGCATTCTTAAATTTTACTCTTCATGTTGACAATTTGGACGTTATTAGTTCCCTAATAAATTAATTCTTGAACTTGTTTTATTGAATTCTTATATCATTGTCATCATCCTCATATTTATATTTTGTTGAAAGTCATCTACGTGGCTCAGTAGTGCGTAGATGTACTTGGTATAATTATGACCGTGGATTATTCTTGTAATCACGACCGTAATGTTACAAATGATGTGGTAAAAGTCCTCATTGGGCCGTAGTGCATTGATGGACAGTTGTTGGCATGATCATGACCATTGATGAATACACGAATAACCTTGGCCCGTAGTGCATGGATAATTTATGATTGTGATACTTATGAATATCATTGGTAGTAGTGCGTGGATGAGGTGGATTATTTATTAAAATCGAGTTCCAAAGATAAAAGTGATGAAAAATCTTTTAAATCATAAAAGATAGTAGATTTTATTCTCTACTTGACTCTTTTAATGGATTGCATGTTCCGCTGCAGTTAAACTTGATGTCTATTGTATTTTATCAGTTTAACATTGTTGAAGACTAATGATAATTTATTCTGCATTATCTTAGTCATAATATTTCTTACTAGGCTAGTTGAGCTCACCTTTTCTTTCACTTTGTTCTCTCTTGAAATGAGAAACGTGGCAATGACTAGTCGAGAGAACGGTGTCGGTCATTCAGATGATAGTATTAGTAGTCCTCACTATTCTGTTAAATAGTGTGACAATAAATATAATGAGGACTTATTCTGAGAGTGGATATTGTCTAGAAGACAATATTTGTATTAAAACTCACAGCTTTCTTGTTGTATATTAAAGATTGTATTTGTATTACGTACCATGTATTTGGCGACTTCGTAATAGGTGATGTATACCTATTTTGGGGAGTCACAACGAGTTATATATGACCAAATCGTCAATTGTCCGGTCGCTAAAGGCGGTGAGAGACTAGTGAGTAAGATAAGGGGTATGCAATTGATCCTTGCTCTCTCTCTCTCTCTATATATATATATATAAATAATACTATATATATATATTACTAAAATTACAATAACATAGTCCCTGTAAAAGCAGATCCTATTCTGAATTTTTAAGTTCCAAAGATAAATTTGTGTCCTTTTATATAAATTAAATAAAAAAAAAATACATGCTTCCTCCCTAATCTCCATAAACATTTTTGATTTGATAAATTTTCTTTTTATCATCCACAATTAATCGAAACAAATAATCATCACATGTACCTACAAAGTAAAAATAGAATAAAATTTGAACCACAAAATATCATTTAAAGAAGTTTCTCACATATTTATTGATTTGTTTTATATTATATTTTATAATTAATATGAAACTTACCTATTCAATACGCTTCTTCTTGAAATTGAGTATATAAAGACGGATCGCATTGATTGACTTCCCTTTCATTAACAAGTTCTTTTATTTTATTTTTATTTTTTTATACACATAAACTTATAAAAAAAATTTGGGCCCTCTCAACTATGAGTCCCATGGATCCTATTAGCATGAAGTTATTTTTTGGTAAGTTAGTCAATTGACCAATAAAATATTTACACCCATACAACCTCGTTTGCATGTCAAGATTCGTCAATTGACCAACTTATCTTAAAATAAACTTCATACTAACCACTTACATTTAGGGAGTGAGCATTCGATTATAACCGAACCAAAATGACTATTCTATTATAACCGAAAACCGAATAGTGACAATTCTACTATCCAAAATACTAACCAAAATTTGAAATTAACCGAATTAATAGAATCACCAATTATCGAATTGTACATTCGGATATTCGAGGTAATAACCAACACAGACTCAAAATCCAAATTAAGAATACAACAACAAATTACAAAGTAACTTAACAGCTTAACGATAGAATATGCCAACATCCAACATGTACCAACATAAAGTTTAGAATACAACAATGATCGATTCCAAAAAACCCCGATTTTGGGTTTGGGGACTTTTCCCATAAATTTCGAAACTAAATTGCGGAAGAATGAAAAATGGTAATATAGAAAAAAGATCTATTTTTTCAATCAATATAAATGAAAATGGACCAACACCAATTTTGACAAAAACATAAAATAAAAAGAAAAGTACAAGAAACTTTACGCCTAAAAAAAACCCAGATTTTTGGTTTGTGTACAAACAATCAAACATATCAAGACAAAGAGAGAAATGCCCGATCGCCAAGATGCGGAGGCCAGAAAATGGAGATTGAGAGTTTGAGACGGAGAGAGCCGAAGAGGATGTGAGATCGAGACTCGAGACTCGAGTCGAGAGGCACCGTAGTCCGCAAGAGTGAAGAGAGGAATTGTGAGATACTGATTAGTTATTACTGAGAGTGAGATGATAAGATCTGGGACTGCCGGACTGGGAGAGTGGGAGTCTGGGACTGGGAGCGGGCGGCTAGGGCAAAATGATAAGATACTGATTAGTTTAGCGTTTAAGAAAGTTTTGAGTGTAGTGCAAGTTTTTTCAAGTATATCCCCGCCCTACCGTCGAAGTACTCTTCTTTATAAAGTAATGTGTATTATTTTTTTCATATTCATGAAGAGAACTTCTATTATTCCATTCTTTATTATTCTGTTGGAATAACCTGTATACGCGGTTTACCCTATACTTGATGATTTATGTTGTTATTTCATTCGTTATTATTCTGTTGGAACATCCTGTCTGTGCGTTTTACGCCGGACCTGGTTCCGTCTTTATTATTCTGTTGGAATATCATGTCTAAGCGTTTTACGCCGGACCTGGTTTCGTCTTTATTATTCTATTGGAATATCCTGTCTGTGCGTTTTACGCCGGACCTGAATTTCGTTATTTATTATTATGTTGGAATAACCTGTCTATGCGAAGTACCGCATGCATGATGATTTCTGTTGTTATTCCATTCTTTATTATTCTATTAGAATATCCTGTCGGTGCGTATTACGCCTGACCTGGTTCCGTTATTTATTATTCTGTTGGAATAACTTTTATGCATACACCGCATGCATGGTGATTTTTTTTGTTATTCCATTCTTTATTATACTCAGTTGGTTAAAGTTTTGACTTCTATACTCCATGAAATTGGTGGAATATCCTTGATATTTGCGATTCATCCAGTATCTTTTCGTGGAAATATTCTTCTGAGCATTCTTAAATTTTACTCTTCATGTTGACAATTTGGACGTTATTAGTTCCTGAATAAATTAATTCTTGAACTTGTTTTATTGAATTCTTATATCATTGTCATCATCCTCATATTTATATTTTGTTGAAAGTCATCTGTGGCCTGTAGTGCATAGATGTACTTGGTATAATTATGACCAGGGATTATTCGGTTGTAATCATGATCGTAATGTTACAAATGATGTGGTAAAAGTCCTCATTGGTAGTAGTGCATTGATGGACAGTTGTTGGCATGATCATGACCATTGATGAATACACGAATAACCTTGGCCCGTAGTGCATGGATAATTTATGATTGTGATACTTATGAATATCATTGGCCGTAGTGCAGGGATGAGGTGGATTATTTATTAAAATCGAGTTCAAATGATAAAAGTGATGAAAAACCTTTTAAATCATAAAAGATAGTAGATTTTATTCTCTACTTGACTCTTTTAATGGATTGCGTTATGTTCGCTGCGCTTAAACTTGATGTCTATTGTATTTTATCGGTTTAATATTATTGAAGACTAATGATAATTTATTCTGCATTATCTTAGTCATAATATTTCTTCTTAGGCTAGTTGAGCTCACCCTTTCTTTCACTTGTTCTCTCTGGAAATGAGAACGTGGCCGGGACTAATCGGGGAGCGAGTGTCGGTCCAGATGATAGTATTAGTAGTCCTCACTATTCTTACGTTAAATAGTGTGTGACAATAAATATAATGAGGACTTATTACGAGAGTGGATATTGTCTGAAGACAATATTTGTATTAAAACTCATGACTTTCTTGTTGTATATTAAAGATTGTATTTGTATTACGTACCATGTATTTGGCGACTTCGCAATAGGTGATGTATACCTATTTTGGGGGAGTCACAATCTGATTAGATGAAATAAATCGCCGTCAGTCCGGTCATTAAAGGCGGTGAACACTAGTGAGTAAGATAAGGGTATGCAATTGATCCTTGCTCTCTCTCTCTCTCTATATATATATATTAAATAATACTATATATATATATTACGAAATTACAATAACATAGTCCCTGTAAAGCAGATCCTATTCTGAATTTTTAAGTTCCAAAGATAAATTTGTGTCCTTTTATATAAATTAAATAAAAAATAAATACATGCTTCCTCCCTAATCTCCATAAACATTTTTGATTTGATAAATTTTCTTTTTATCATCCACAATTAATCGAAACAAATAATCATCACATGTACCTACAAAAATAAAAATAGCAATAAAATTTGAACCACAAAATATCATTTAAAGAAGTTTCTCACATATTTATTGATTTGTTTTATATTATATTTTATAATTAATATGAAACTTACCTATTCAATACGCTTCTTCTTGAAATTGAGTATATAAAGACGGATCGCATTGATTGACTTCCCTTTTCATTAACAAGTTCTTTTATTTTATTTTTTATTTTTTTATACACATAAACTTATAAAAAAAAATTTGGGCCCCTCTCAACTATGAGTCCCGAGCGGATCCGGTTAGCATGAAGTTATTTTTTTGGTAAGTTAGTCAATTGACCAATAAAATATTTACACCCATACAACCTCGTTTGCATGTCAGTATTCTGGTCAATTGACCAACTTATCTTAAAATAAACTTCATACTAACCACTTCTGTTTAGGAGTGAGCATTCGATTATAACCGAACCAAAATGACTATTCGGTTATAACCGAAAACCGAAATAGTGACAATTCTACTATCCGAAATACTAACCGAAATTTGAAATTAACCGAATTACCGAATACCGAATTATCGAATTGTACATTCGGATATTCGAATAATAAACCGAACTCAGACTCAAAATCAAAATTAAGAATACAACAACAAATTACAAAGTAACTTAACAGATTAATAATAAATATGCCAACATCCAACATGTGCCAACATAAAGTTTAGAATACAAGAATGATCGATTCCAAAACCCCATTTTGGGTTTGGGGACTTTTCCATAAATTTCGAACTAAATTGCAGAAGAATGAAAAATGGTAATATAGAAAAAAGATCTATTTTTTCAATCAATATAGTGAAAATGGACCAACACCAATTTTGACAAAAACATAAAATAAAAAGAAAAGTACAAGAAACTTTACGCCTAAAAAAACCCAGATTTTTGGTTTGTGTACAAACAATCAAACATATCAAGACAAATGAGAGCCGATTGCTTAGAGATCACGGAGGCCGAAAATGGAGATTGAGAGTTTGAGACGGAGAGAGCCAAGAGATGTGAGATCGAGACTCGAGACTCAAGTCGAGAGGCACCGTAGTCCGCAAGAGTGAAGAGAGGAATTGTGAGATCTTGATTAGTTATTCTTGAGAGTGAGATGATAAGATCTGGACCCACGGACCGGGAGAGTGGGAGTCTGGGACCGGGAGCCGAAGCTAGGGCAAAATGATAAGATCTTCGATTAGTTTAAGCGTTTAAGAAAGCTTTGAGTGTGGTGCAAGTTTTTTCAAGTATATCCTCGCCCTCTACCGTCAAGTACTCTTCTTTATAAAAAGTAATGTGTATTATTTTTTTCATATTCATGAAGAGAACTTCTATTATTCTATTCTTTATTATTACATTGGAATAACTCAGTATCTGCTGGTTTACCCTATACTTGATGATTTATGTTGTTATTTCATTCGTTATTATTACATTGGAACATCCTCATCACATGCGTTTTCTGTGGGACTGGTTCCGCTTTATTATTATCCGCTGAATATCATGTCTAAGCGTTTTTACTGTGGGACTGGTTTCGTCTTTATTATTCTATTGGAATATCCTGTCTGTGCGTTTTACGCCGGACCTGAATTTCGTTATTTATTATTATGTTGGAATAACCTGTCTATGCGAAGTACCGCATGCATGATGATTTCTGTTGTTATTCCATTCTTTATTATTCTATTAGAATATCCAGTCGGTGCGTATTACGCTTTGACACAGTTCCGTTATTTATTATTCGCTGGAATAACTCATCACGCGGCAATTAGCATGCATGGTGATTTCTTTTGTTATTCCATTCTTTATTATACTCAGTTGGTTAAAGTTTTGACTTCTATACTCCATGAAATTGGTGGAATATCCTTGATATTTGCGATTCATCCAGTATCTTTTCGTGGAAATATTCTTCTGAGCATTCTTAAATTTTACTCTTCATGTTGACAATTTGGACGTTATTAGTTCCTGAATAAATTAATTCTTGAACTTGTTTTATTGAATTCTTATATCATTGTCATCATCCTCATATTTATATTTTGTTGAAAGTCATCTGTGGCCTGTAGTGCATAGATGTACTTGGTATAATTATGACCGTGGATTATTCTTGTAATCATGACCGTAATGTTACAAATGATGTGGTAAAAGTCCTCATTGGGGTAGTAGTGCATTGATGGACAGTTGTTGGCATGATCATGACCATTGATGAATACACGAATAACCTTGGCCCGTAGTGCATGGATAATTTATGATTGTGATACTTATGAATATCATTGGCCGTAGTGCAGGGATGAGGTGGATTATTTATTAAGCTGAGTTCCAGCGATAAAAGTGATGAAAAACCTTTTAAATCATAAAAGATAGTAGATTTTATTCTCTACTTGACTCTTTTAATGGATTGCATGTTCCGCTGCAGTTAAACTTGATGTCTATTGTATTTTATCAGTTTAACAGTGTTGAAGACTAATGATAATTTATTCTGCATTATCTTAGTCATAATATTTCTTACTAGGCTAGTTGAGCTCACCCTTTCTTTCACTGTTCTCTTCAGGAAATGAGAACGTAGCCGGGACTAGTCGGGGAACGGAGTGTCGGTCCAGATGATAGTATTAGTAGTCCTCACTATTCTGTTAAATAGTGTGACAATAAATATAATGAGGACTTATTCTCAGAGTGGATATTGTCTGAAGACAATATTTGTATTAAAACTCACAAACTTTCTTGTTGTATATTAAAGATTGTATTTGTATTACATACCATGTATTTGGCGACTTTCGAATAGGTGATGTATACCTATTTTGGGGAGTCACAACGGTTATAATGAATCAAATCGTGTCCGGTCCGGTCATGCTAAAAAGGCGGTGAGCACTAGTGAGTAAGATAAAGGGTATGCAATTGATCCTTCTCTCTCTCTCTCTCTCTATATATATATAAATAATAATACTATATATATATATTACGAAATTACAATAACATAGTCCCCTAGAAAAGATCCTATTCCCTGAATTTTTAAGTTCCAAAGATAAATTTGTGTCCTTTTATATAAATTAAATAAAAAAATAAATACATGCTTCCTCCTTAATCTCCATAAACATTTTTGATTTGATAAATTTTCTTTTTATCATCCACAATTAATCAAACAAATAATCATCACATGTACCTACAAAGTAAAAATAGCAATAAAATTTGAACCACAAAATATCATTTAAAGAAGTTTCTCACATATTTATTGATTTGTTTTATATTATATTTTATAATTAATATGAAACTTACCTATTCAATACGCTTCTTCTTGAAATTGAGTATATAAAGACGGATCGCATTGATTGACTTCCCTTTTCATTAACAAGTTCTTTTATTTTATTTTTTATTTTTTTATACACATAAACTTATAAAAAAAAATTTGGGCCCCTCTCAACTATGAGTCCCGGGCGGATCCGGTTAGCATGAAGTTATTTTTTTGGTAAGTTAGTCAATTGACCAATAAAATATTTACACCCATACAACCTCGTTTGCATGTCAGTATTCTGGTCAATTGACCAACTTATCTTAAAATAAACTTCATACTAACCACTTCTGTTTAGGAGTGAGCATTCGATTATAACCGAACCAAAATGACTATTCTAAGATAACCAAAAATCGAAATAATGACAATTCTACTATCCAAAATACTAACCAAATTTGAAATTAACCGAATTCTGAATACCGAATTAATAAATTGTACATTCGGATATTCGAATAATAACCAACTCAGACTCAAAATCAAAATTAAGAATACAACAACAAATTACAAAGTAACTTAACAGCTAACGATAAATATGCCAACATCCAACATGTACAACATAAAGTTTAGAATACAAAGAATGATTCCAAAACCCCAGATTTTGGGTTTGGGGACTTTTCCATAAATTTGAGAACTAAATTGCGGAAGAATGAAAATGGTAATATAGAAAAAGATCTATTTTTTCAATCAATATAGCTAAAATGGACCAACACCAATTTTGACAAAAACATAAAATAAAAAGAAAAGTACAAGAAACTTTACGCCTAAAAAAACCCAGATTTTTGGTTTGTGTACAAACAATCAAACATATCAAGACAAATGAGAGCCGATTGCCTTAGAGATCTGCGAGGCGGAAAATGGAGATTGAGAGTTTGAGACGGAGAGAGCCAAGAGGATGTGAGATCGAGACTCGAGACTCGAGTCGAGAGGCACCGTAGTCCGCAAGAGTGAAGAGAGGAATTGTGAGATCTTGATTAGTTATTACCGAGAGTGAGATGATAAGATCTGGGACCCATGACTTGGGAGAGTGGGAGTCTGGGACCGGGAGCCAGGCGGCTAGGGCAAAATGGGAGAACCGACTTCTTGAGTTTGAATGTTTGATAATTGATACTTGATAGGACTTAGGAGTACTTGATAGTAGTATAATAGTATTAGACTATTAGTAGTATTATCAGATTAGACTATTAGTAGATATAATATTATATATCTAGATCTAGTCACTTAGTCGTGAAACTCAGATACAGGATACTTAGATTAGACAGTAGTATTAATAGATATAATAGTATAAATTAATTTTTTTTAAGTATTAAGGTTCGGTATTCGGGTATCCGAATAATCTGTATTTTGAAAACCGAAATCGAATAGTGAGTAATAATTCGGATATAACCGAAATTGTAAAAAAAACCAAAAAATCGAAATAATTCGGTTAAAAAAATTCGATTCGGTTCGATAGTTCGATTTTATCCATTTTTTGCTCACTCCTACTTCTGTCTTGGGCTGTTGACCTGATTGCCCTATCTGCCTAGAAAGACCACTGGGTCTTCTTGGATCTAGTCCTGCTTGGTATATATATAGTAAGTAACATATATAGCTCGATCTTAGGTTTCTCATTTTCCCTTTTATCATTATTATTTTTAATAACTTTTTTTTTTGTGGTTATTATGTTTTCTCTTGAATCTATTTGAAAATTTCTTTTAGTAGTTTCTTGGGACTTTGTAATCTTTTGCTCTTACAATGGTGATTAAATCATATGCTTCAATATTGTGGGATTCTTTCCTTTTTTACTCCATAGGACCATAGACACCTATTTGGAAATGAAAAATGATATATACGGTTAATATTTAGGTCAATTTTTTAATTATCAGTTATATGAATAAATATTAATGATAATTTTCTTAGAGAGAGGTGTAATAAGTGAGATCCTCTTATAAGTTCTACCAATCTCATGTATTGATAAACTTTATCATTACAATTCGACATAAATTTATCGCAATATATAGCAAAACTTTTTGAAAATAAAACTTTTCTGATCATTAGGCATTTTTAGAATTTTCCAATATTTAACTTTTATAAAGAGATTTAACCGCACCAACAACAACAAATATATCTATGTACACATCTAAAGGGCACATCTAAACACATACATAAAGCTAAATAATAATAAAATATTTCACTCGCTAGGGGTGTGCATAATTTTCGGTTTTTTCGATTTTTCGGATCGGTCCGAATCGATCGGTTTCGATACACAAAAAAAATCGGTATATATCGATTTTTCATTACTGATTTCGATACAGAGTTTTTATGGTTCAGTATTACCGAATTGTACCGGTATATACTGATTTTCCAATTTTTTTTATTATTAATAAATAATTAATAATAAGAAGAAAATAATAATAATAATAAAATAATGATTATAATATAATAATAATAATAATAAATATATTAATTTTTGATATTTATTCGGTAAAAACCAATACCAAACTGGTAAACCAGTTTGGTATACTGGTCCAACTGATATCGATATCAAAATTTGGCTAATTTTGATACCGATCTAATTCGGGTCGGTATTTACTAATTACACACTCTTACTCTCTGCTTTCTACAATACTTTCTCCTCTTTTATAACTATTTTACCTTTATACGTATCTTTACATTATATTTTGAATATGTACAATTGTACATAAATATATTCACAACAGAATGCAGTCCACTTGATACTTTTGTAGAATCTACACAAGTTATTAACTTTTTTATCTATAACTTCTTTTTTGTTAAATTTATTGAAATTATAAATTTGATAGCAGCTAATCTCATTAGACTATTTTAATCACTAAAGTGACAAGTCAATCACTTTTTCTTGTTGCAAAATTAAACATGTAACATACCAATCGATGTAATTTTTCTACCACGTGTACATTTATAATTGCATTTTTCCAAAATTTTGTAATATTTTCCTCTATATTTTAGAACAAAATAAGTATTTGAGCCACATAAGCTTAACACAAATATTAAGACACAACTAAGGTTTATCCTACCATATTTGGTTCATTTGCATGCATAGTCAAAACATCCAATATACATCAATAATAAAATCTAATATCAAATAAATAACAAACTAATAAATCATGATCATAAAGCAAAACAAATAAATTAAGCCTCTCGTGCATTCATTTATTGAAACAACTGTATTAGGATTTAAATATATACTACCAGCTTAAACCATGTCAAATGCTTCATCCTCTTTCTATTTGAATCCAAGAATCAATATTTGGAGCCACAAATTGTAACAAAAATTTACTCCATCGGTTCATAATTTCACATACAAAGTAGAGGGAATTTGAAAGCCAAATGTTGTCATGTTATATGTTAAAAGACATGTTCATATATGGTAAATATCACCTTTCTCCTAAGAATTAATGGTGAAGACTAGCATCTTACACAAAAAGAAAATAATGAAACTGACAATTTAAGAAATGGTACACGAGTATCTGCTACATTCGCACAAGTATATCAGCTAATGATGTAAATCAATTAATCAAAAATACCCATTTGAGTTATTGATTAATCATGAGATTGCCTGCGATCATGTATTGCATTCCAGTTCGCAGAAAAGAATTGTGCTGGATGATAATTCAATGATGCTTAATGGAAATAATCACTATTCAGTTCTTGCGTTCAACTAGGAACGGTTTGAATGTTAGCACCAGTCCGATTGCCTCAATTACATTCAAAATGAAGAAAACCATCTGGGTACCTACATTTGAATAAGAATACAGATATGAATGATCCATCATTCAATGATGGAAGTGCATAAACAGTAAAGTTGTTTCTTTATCATTAACTAGTGTGGTTGGTTTAAGTTTACTCTAATACCTAGCTGACGAGCAGGGCACAAATAACCAGATAAGTTGAATCTTTAACATAGTAACCCATACAAAATGAAACACTTCCTAAGTTTTAATTGTGTTGTGCCAGAGTTCGTCGAACTCAATGTTAGATACTTGTCCTTTAAATGATCGACAAACTACTTAGCCGAACTGGTCAGGCGATTGAAGAGAATAAGGGATTGCTTCTCTATGGGTCTTTTTGACTTTGACAAAGGATTTTAATGTTAGACAACTGATTACTTTCTTTTTAGTTAACTGATTCTAGTTAGCTTGATAATTTATAGCTATTAGCTAGGGTTAACTATGCTATAAATTAGAAGTAATACTGTTATCATATTTGTCACAGTGTCACGACGAGGCACGACGGTAACCGCTAAGACACCTAGTCGATAAGGTGCTCGTCATGATGTCCGTATGACGACAAGTCGTTCATAGTGTGCAATTTATACATTATTTATTTTACATCAAAAGTACATTGAACCAACATTATTATTTAATTTTCTCATGTCGTTCACTAAAAAAAATACATTAAACCAATATAAAATATACATTTAATTTTAGGGAAAAATATAATTTTTGGTTTATTTGGAGTTACATGAGTTTTTATGATTTATGTGGTTAAAATTATAACTTTTAAGGGTTATTGTACATGCAATAGAACTAAATTGCAACTAATAATTTATGGAGAAAGAGAGGGTTACTTTTTAAAATAAAAATTATTACTTTATACTTTATTATGAGAATATTTTTTTTATTTTGTTAAAAACAATAATCATGGCCAGCATGTAGAACAAACACATGGAACATGACTATTTTGTTTTGCTAAAGGACAATGAATCACTTCAGTACATTAAAATCTTTAGTGGATGACAACTAGCAATTAAATTTAAAAAAAAGAGAGAAAAGAACAAAAGTAGCTAGTTGGTGACATCTAGACGTCAAAAGACACTTTATTATTTCTTCTTCCTATGCCCAAACCTGTTTCTTTTTCTTTTCAATTATTCATATCTTCTTCTTCTTTTGGTCTTCTTTATCGTCAAGTGGTACTGTGTGCGGGTCGACAAGTTAAAGTGGACAAAAAATTTTAGAGTTGTATTTCAATTTGACCAAGCTGCCTTGGCGCTCGCCTAGGCGGCCTAGGCGTCGTCTCAGCGACAACCTGTGGACGCCTAACTGCCAAGGCGAACGCCTTGACAACCCAAAGTGAGTGTCGACTTGCTGCATGCTCTTGCGCCACGACGCTAAGGCGTCGCCATGACAACTATGCCTGTTATCGGTTAAGTTTTTTATATTTGATAAATACAACTATAACACAAGTTAAAATATCTATTTGTTAAACTAGCATGCATCTATCCCCCATTCATAAATATGCAAGAAAGTTAAACACTAGAAACAAATAGTTAAGTAAGAACCTGGATATAATTGCTGAAGATATGTTGCCGAAACAACTGGAGTGAACATACAACTAAGTCTAAATAGACGTAACAAGTTGCAAATCCACGAATCGAATACACAACTAAGTTCAGCTAGACGTAACAAGTAGTGGATCCAATATAACTATACTAAAACAACAATAACTAAGCCGAAGATTGGCGTAACAAGCTAATTGTTGGTCCTAAAGCTAGAACAGCCGTAAGAACTGGATAAAAACTGGGAAAAAAATAAGTGTTCTGGAATTGGTGTTGCCAAATTGCGCCAAAGAGCTTTGTTCTCTATTTATAAACTCGTTGCAGAACTATGGCACTAACTTAATCGGTCAATTAGCCACAATTTCCTTAAAAATAGGACCACCACTCCACTTTCTGTTAGTGTTTGACCGTGTGATCGTGGGTCATCCCACTCTGCCGAACTGAAGAGTCATGGGTTGTAACGTATCTTTACACGTGTTCTCTATCTCCCAGGCATGTCCCACTTTCTCCCTTGTTTTTGGGCTTAGCTGGCAGCCTCTGTCCGAACTATTTCAGTTAACTGGTGTGTACGCTGAGTTAACTGACATCAATACTTAGCTGAAATTCACTGAACCCAATTTTGAAAATTGAGATTAGGGTGTAAAAAAATTGCTCTTTTGATTTTGTTTTCTTAGTCTACTTAGAGTGGGTATACTTTTAATATTTGGTTTCATTTTACTTTTTATTGATTGATAAGTTAATACTTTAGTTTCTTAGAACCAGTAGCAGAATGAAGCTAGTTCTAGGAGCACAGAGTTGCAGCAAAAGGACAAACAAGAAATCGAAAGACAAACAAGTCCTTCATGAATCAGAATTTAAAGGCAAATACTGGAGCAATAAACTTAGCATAACCCAGAAAGCAATTTACTTGAACAACAAAAAAATTAATAGAAAGCCATACCTGGCAGGAAGGCAGCATCCTGGCGACCCTGTGCCCAGGAAAGGCTGCATAATGAAATTATTCAAAGTAAAGAACAGGATTACTTGGATAAAGAATTCAAAAGTATACTACTCTGTATTATAACCATTACAAGTACTCTCAACCACTATTGTGGATTATAACTATGCTATGTGACTGCAGTTAATCGACAACATTTATTAAATGGCATGCAGTTGGTATTTGATTTGATTTTATTTTTCGGTTATATGCTGAGAATATGAAATGCTCGTGGAGGGTGAGATCTATCTTTATGGTATCTGTTAAATACTTAAATTTTACAGGATCACCTGTGTAACTAAGCTACAGTTAGGTACTTTTCTGTTTGTTCCATTTATTTAGTTGAACCATCACAAGATTATGTATCCCATTCCTGCGGTATTTTTCAAAGTAAGAAAGAAGAATAGGAACTTAGAAGAGTGCCAGTATGATAATCCTGTAGCATTAGTGGCAAAGTTATGGAGAACATGATTCCAAGCTGCCGAAGGACTGTCCAAGAAGACGATGTTTATGCTTGAAATAGTAATCTTCTTTGGTTATATAGCTTCAGAAAGTACCTTAAGCTCGACCAGACAAATGCTGAGACCATAAGAAGGTGGCCACCCCCAAGATCCACTAGTCATATCCATTGTTTTCATAGACTTGTGGCTTTTCCTAGGTAATCAACTTTCAGTCTCGTTATGTGAATCAATGAATATACAAGAAGCCGAGACCCTCGACTTTTTTTTTTCAAAATCAAAATGCTATGCAAACTTTAAAGTTTAAACTCACTAAGACCAAGAGGACTAGTGTTCACATTTGACATCAAGACTATCCTCCGTCAAAAAATGAATTCTACAGCAATCTTTAGCGAGAACCTAGTTAATTGAGACATCAAGACTTTTTTCATTTTGTATATTTTACTACCAAAAAAACCTTGCTTCATTTTCTCCAAAATTCACATGAAATTAATTTCCGAATTTTAAACTCAGAACAACTCAACTCTTCCAAAGTGTTTGCCTAATCAAAGAGTAGATGCTGTTTCCTTTTTGTAAAAAGAAGCCTATCCCCAAGCGTCACTCCCTTGGTCTTGCAGCATAGTCCACTTCAAGTTTCTTACAACCGTCATCTCTATTACTGGAACCATTGCGAGTCCTTCGACAATTTCTGGTTTTTTCTCACAAGGAAATTATTTTATATTAGCAGGCACCAAAAGGGAGTTCAACCTAGAAAATATGTGTTTTGTGGATAAGCACATAAAGCAATGAATTCTTAGAGGTCAGCTTTCTGAATTGCAGAGGCCAAAGTTTCTTCTACAAGTTTTCTTTTATTTTTCCTTTCTTTATATTTCTAATTCACTTAACTTTCTGATTGGTGTGTTTATTTTTAAAACACCAACCACCGGAAGGTCTGTACTCAGTTGCTGGAAGTTACAATATCAAATTTTCGGTTTATATTCTACAAGAAGTTAAGAACTACACTTTAAATTACTTTCGCTTTAAAAAAAACAGTTTAAATTACTTTAAACTGCCATGTAGTACTCTTTTTAAAATTGTTAACTCAAGTTCATTATAACTAACTGAGAGATAGTCCAAAAATTTGCACATTTTCTTATGGAACTTATTCAAACTAGTCCACCTGTAGCATGACATTATTTAGAAGGGAAAAAGAGGGCCTTTCACATCTTCATATTCATTCAGTTTCTTTTTTTTTAATTATATTTTATTTATAGTTATCCATCCATTCATTTACTTCACTGGTGTAATTGATAACCTAAAGCTAAATTTATAGTATGATCGGCACTATATATGGTTTTACTTGTGTATCCTCCACTTGAAAAAGGAAGAAAGATGAGCATATGCTAACAAAAGAACACTCACAGTGCTCCTCCACCAGCTGGACCGATTGCTTTAAAAAGTGACATTGCAGTCATAGCAATACCATTAGCAGCACCTCTTTGATGTTGGTCCTGTTGTTATCATACAAGACATGAAATGTGAAAAGATTATATTTGACACACCAAATCAGGAAAAAGCAAGTAGGAAAAGAAACTAAGTAATTTCAATAAGAAAAGAAAACTACCACAGCCCTGTTCTGCAGTATGAACATGCCAGTTATAATGGACACCTGATGAGGGGGACAAAAAAAAAGATTTTGAGATAATGAAAATGTAGTTCACAATTTTTACGAATAAATTTACAGAACTTATTTGAAGATCAAATGCCATCCGAAGATTATGCACAATGCTTATGAGCACAATCTATCCAAGCTTGTGTTATCAAGATACTTGGCATATGCATAGATACATTATTAACATCTTCATGCATTTCTAGTTCACATATATGGATATTAATTTTTTTATAGACACTGGTATTAAAATGCTTGCATGCGCACGTGATCATCATCCATAGCCCTCCCCAGACAAAAACAGTACTTTCTTTCAATAGCGAATACCATCAATCTTTCTAACTTTCTAAGAAAAAAAAACTCCTCAATAAATTAACTAGAAATTCAAGTTTTAAAAAAATCTACCTCATGAAAAAAGTCTAACCGATCAAGTTCCTCAAACTAATGACATTATAAATCCAAAATGGAGAAAGGTAAGGGGAATAACTTCAAATATGTAAACACGTGGACACAAACATTAAATTTGTAGTGCATGTAGTAGGACAACTAAAACAAAATGAAGTACAAAGCAATAAGGACAAAAACCATAACTACATAACTCCAGTAGTGTGGAAAGGACTACAAATAAATTACAGAAGAGAAAGTACTGCTTGGAGGACTTTCAAATGCTCTGGCTATTTAACACTATATAAACATTTAAATCTGACAGCAGCTCTTTTGTGCAAATTATGCAAAATGTTAGCTGTTCAACTTGTCTCCTTCACAATGCCTTGCATCATAGAGACAGAGATTGGGACTGAATATGGGGTTTTAGTCTTAATATTTAAATAATGAATATTTTCCTTTGTAATCTTGTCATTACTAAAAAAGTACTCCCTCCGTCCAAGTTTACTTGTCCTAGTTTGAAAGTACACGTCTATTAAGAAAATTTTTTGATCTCCAAATTACCCATCTTAATTACTTTATTGTCATCTTTTTTGTTTTATTTAATCCCTCAGCTCTTTCTTGGAACAATAAAATAGAGGAGAGAGGGGGGGGGGGGGTTGTGATTCCAATGTCAAAGTTAATAGTGCTTCTTTTTTCAATATATGTCATGTTGTTTTCAATGATTTTTTTATAGTTAAATGAGAGTATTGTTGAAAAAGTAATGTCACAAATAGCATTAAAGAGAAAAAAGGACAAATAGATTTGGACAAACCAAAAAAGGAAATTAGGACAAGTAAACTTGGACAGAGGGAGTAATAAAATAAAAAGTATTTCTTGACATCAATTTCTATAAAAGCCAACCCCATACACAATTCTGATGCCGCATATCGCGGCATGCTATTGATAGGTTATCCACTTATGCTCTCTTTGATAGAGTAAGCTTTTGGTGCAATCAGTGGTTTACGAATACCAGGTTACTCTTCGATATGAGGAAGGAACAATGGTTATATATGATTCTCTCTTTTCTGAGTTCTCAAATATATGTGCACAAACTCTCCTGTAATTGAACTAATAAATTGTCTAAGCAGAAAGATGTTAAGATTATAATTTGATTATAAGCATGCATTTTCAGACCAATGGTTATACCTAGTGGTAAAGGTCTCTCCCTTTTACTATGCAAGATCACTGGTTTGAGTCTACCTATCAACAAGAAATCAGAATTTAGCTGGCGCTTTAGAAGATTAAAAAGGTAAGTTTCCCCTAGGTTCCCCCTAGTTACCCTTTTGGCCCCTTCCCCAGGCTCCCCCTAGGCCCCTAGATTTATTACATTGTAATAGTTTAAGTTCTCAAAACAATAAAAAAAATAAGCATGCGTTTTTAAATAAATTTAACTCATGCTAAAAAAGTTAAGATGGCACTATGACGGTAACTTACTGAAGTCATAAATAAACTTACAGATAAAATATTCTTTGCTATAGAAGCGCAGTTTAGCAACAATGAAAGGGTGACCCCGGATAGCATAGCTATAAAGGTATAACTTGTCAAAAGAGGGATAGATGCAACCTATACATAAGAAAGTTGTGCACCACATTAAAAGAGAGCAATTTATGGATATGCAAACGGTAAAGTGAGTTTACAAGGTTTGATTTCTTACTCCGGCAATACGAGCTAGAGTCATAAAACTGACATGCTTCTCCAGAAGTGGATACAGGAGAATTTGATAGACTAGAAGGCCAACACCTGAACATTGAGCATTTGGTTAGAAACCGAAGGTCTTCCACTCATGTTCAGTAATATGCAGGAGAACAAATTTAACGTACGTGCTTTACACACAACTATTTATCCAAATCTACTATTTTGTTTATCATTTTTCTTTTCCTAAAATGAAATATTTTATCATTGACATATTGAAAATGAAGACATACCTTTAAAGAGATCCAAAGCTAATATACGCATAACAACTATACTACTCTAGTATGTTAAAGTATGTGCGTAGCAAAGAACTATTTTATCCAAATCTACTATGCTATTTAATGTTTCTTTTCTGTAAAACTAATTTTATTTTTATTTTTGTTGACACGTGACATGAAGACAGTTTAAAGGCCATAAGGCCTCTTGTAGCTTGCTCCAGTTGAAATGTATACTAGCTAATGGAAAACAAGATGACAATTGAAACTGCTATAACCATACTTGAGATAAGATAGCATAAACTATTTAATTGAATAAGTGGAAGCATAAACTCCCAACCAACTTGGGTAACAATAAGTGGAGCCAGTGAAAAGAAAAGCATAAGATAAAATCTTCAAATAATACTTTTGCACTCTCTAAATCTAAAAACATATAAAGGTCGTTAAATGAAGTCGGTCCCACCTACCCAGAGTGCTAGTAAGAGGGTAGACAACTATTAAGAATTGAAATTAGTGTTATTGTTGTTATTTTGATTAATGTTGCTGCTGTTGTTGGCACAAGGCGGCTGCTCTAAAATTTTAAACAAACATTCACAAACTTAAAATCTAAACAATTCTCTAGTGCACCAAGCAATGGAATTTAAGTTCAACATATGATATGAAAAGCCCATACAACATTGTGACTAAACTTAATCAGGAAAAATATATAAACTATGGTCAGCAAAATAAGGAGACGTGGAAACAGTTTCAGTTGTTCATTTAATAATTTCACAAATAGACAAATAAAAACTGAAAGGAAAAAAGAAACTTTATGGACATGCATGACATAATTTCTTTTAGCACTTTGTTACTATAATACGTTGTATCTAACATCTTTACATCACCATTAGGATTCTATTGCAGTTAGATATATGTTACTAAATGCAAATATGCTATATAATGTTTGAAGTATCATTCACCCTGTACCTGTGACAGAAAGAACTTCACCAACATCCCCAGTCGTATAACTCAAGCCCCCTAACCTCCTAGGGCTCACAGCCCATAATGAGAATATCTGAGAAAGATACAAAGCAATAGTGTTAGTAATACGAAACCAAGCATAAAATTAATAAAAACTTTCAGAATGAAGAGCGAATTTAGTTTGCAAATGTAAAATTTTAAGTTGGATAAAAGCAACAACAATCAACCCAAGGTACTTGTTAATATCCTTATAATTGACTATGGGCATGATTTAAGCTATACTAAGCTTTCAGGGTACCAACTAAGTCTTTTGTAGGCTGACAAGGAAAACCATGAACAATTGTTCTTCCCGTGCAATTCTGCCACATTGAGAATTGGGCAATTAGGTTTTCATTGATGTAAAAAAAAAAACACTAAGAGCTAGCTAACCAATTCCCATGACAAATTGACACCTAAATCCCAAATTACAAGGGAGTTCATCATATAGGATCCCTACCCAAAAATTTATACAAGGAGCCATAGCCCATATATTTGAAAAACAAGTTGGCTAAAATTTTAAAGGTCAGCGAAAAACTAATAAACTACAGTAGACAAAAAGTCTCCATCATTTTATGAAGTACAATCACCAGTAGGTACAACTTCTAGTTACAACAATGTAAGAATATCTGTGAACCAAACATTAACAAGGGATCATATTATAACACAATTGTAGTGGAAACCATATTTCAGAAAACAATAGTTTCTTACCTCTGTGTAAGCCATATCATGAAGTGAGAAAACACAGTAAACTAAGACAGAAGACATCAAGGGCCAGTTCATGAATAAGCTTCTTGTAGAATTTGATTCCGTTCTTTCGCCTGTATCTTCCTTCGCACTCTCCAATGTCTCTAATGAGTCTACACTTGATATATTGTGTAATTCAAGCACATGCAATGTTTCCTACCATTTCAAGGATTCAAAATCAGATTGCCGGAAAATGAAGGTTGAATATAATATTTTCTACTTTTGTTTCCTTGATTGGTAGCAATCATGATAGATTTATGTTAAGAGAAAGAAAATCAACCATATAAACTTCTGAATGCCCTAGGACGCTGCATACATAAAACCAATTAAGTTTTTAAGCTGATTACAACATTCCAAGGGGATGGTAGAATCCCGCCCTGAATTAAATTCTAAGAAACCTAAGAGTGTGTCAAGATGGAGAATAAAATTATCAGCCTGATAACAGTAAATATTGATAGATAATACAAAAGAGGCCACAATCCTATGGAAATGCTTGTTTTTTGATCTCATTTGGGGTTATTTGTACGGAGAGGAGTAACATGATTTTCAGGGAGGGCTATCGTCTCATTTTTCTCTTAGTTACGATCTTCGTCTATGGGAAATATATAAGGATATCTGTTTCTTTTATCAACAGATATTGACAAGTTATACTTCAATAAGGAGTATACTTTTCCGGTTGTATGACTTCCTGTCCTTTTCTGTAATCTATCATTTCTAAAAAAAAATAATAACTAACAAAAGTAAGAAGCACCTGAAAAAGAAATTTAAAATAAAAGATAGCAGAATAAATATACTAAAAACATACCGGAAGCCAAAAGCAAGCAACATTCACAACCAAAGCAAATAGTGATATAGCAAGGCAGGGCAAGAAGTATGGGAACCTGGAATACGGTTCATAAGTTGGATTTGTCAGCACTATGAAAATAAAAATGCAGTTAATTAAAGCAAGAGAAGAAAATTACCTCCCAAATATAGATTCTGGAGAAAATAAATCTGGAAAATTATCTGCAGGCTAAAAAATATTTCAAAAGAAACAAAAAAAACCATGAACAAAAAGGTTGCATGCATCAAAGAAAAGGAAAAAGTAATGAAAGGTTGAAATAAATAACTAATATATATATATATATATTTATATATATAAGAACTGAAAAAGGGCTCTTACATACACTGATAAAATCTGATTCAGAACAATACTCAATCCTTTGAGAAAGAAAGAGATTGTCTATGCACACAAGGAACTCACAAAATTCTATAATTTCTTGGAGTAATGGCAAAAGATTTAATTGTAAGACATGGAAATTTAACCCGAACAAAAACTAAGTGTATTAATTCTAATTAATAATACATTGATATTATATCACACAACGATGGCATTGCGCTGATAAACACATCTTTCAAGATTTTCATGTGAATCTGATTCGGTGCAAATTATACCCGAAATCGGAAGGTTCGAACCGTCCAAGGTCTAACCCCCTTATGCACAGGGTTGGGCTGGATCGTGATATTTTGACCCTTGAATCAGACTTGCCCAGAACCAGGCCCAACCAGAACGCCACACTAGCGTATATTCTTCCTTTTTCCTATTTTAGCCTATTTTTACCCCAAAAAACTACAGCATAACCGGTACAAACCTAAACTGGCCCCTAGGGTGAAGGGTCAGAGTTATCGCTGGGTCCTATAGCAGCCCACCCAGACACTCCTTTTCTAAAAACAGACTAACCCAGCTCTAAGCTGCCTCAGCACAGCTGCATCCCTCCCTATAGCTGTTCTTTACTGTACAGTCATGAAAGACAACTAGAAATTAATGTGTGCTTTTTTTGGGTCTTTTTTTAATGTTCAAAGACATATCCCATGCTTGAAAACCAAAAATGTCTTATTTGTGATATGCACTGTTCAGCATGCATCAAGAACCTTTGTGCCTTCTAATTGCCTAGTCACATGATATGTAATCTTTAATATATCCCCATAACAATTTGTGAGGCTTGTGCTTCTGAGTATATAATCTTTATCAGTGTAATCACGTTGTCACATGAGTTTCTTAAATCCACATATTAATATTTATAAAGTGTTTCTCAATGTAAAGTAGACTATTGGAATGTGTTCCTAATATAATTCCAATGTTTTTCGTAATCAATAGCACTCACTTCTTCAGATAGAAAATCAACGATGAAATTTTTTACTGCACTAGTTCTAAAAACAGTAAAGATTTAAAAACCTGTGCAAGGAAGCCTCCCAAAACAGGGCCAACTATCAATCCCGTGGCCCATGCTGCACTAACCTGAAAGAAATAAAAATAATAACTTTATTAATTCATTGGATTGGTAATGTGATATTAGCAACTCGCAGTATGCATATACCACAAGCACTTACAGTTGATAGTCCTAAGGCCTGGTATTCTTCACGAAAAAGTTCACATGCATATGCCTGATCATGGAGGAAATATTAACAACAGTACAAGTTAAAACGAAATAATATAACGGAAACAGCAGTAGTCGAATTTTTAAGATCTCGGCATAAACATTATCTTGCTACTATATCTGAGAAATTAAAAGACATGTAACAAGAGATACCTTTATTGGTCCAAGCAAACCATTTAAGCTTCCAAGAAGAAACCTCATACTGATGGCCATCCAAAAGTTTGTACTAAGACCAAAAAGAGTGTTGAAAACAACTCTGAAATGAACAATAATAAAAATTGTTACACGGAAAGCATATCGAAAGTAGCCAAAGGTAATTGCAAACTTCAGCCAAGAGTAGCCACAAACATTGTTGAAGTGCCTATGATAATAACTGGTTTGCGACCATATCGATCAGCCACTTTGCCCCAAAAAATAGATGTTAGAGCCCTTCCAAACATAAATGATGACCCTTCATAAAATTAAGGGAGTTATGAGGATTGGAGTGAGTCGAAGTGACATGTAATTATTAACAGACAGACATCATAACTTTAGTGAACAAGGAAAAAAATAACTCACCCACATAACCTGCATAGTAACTGATATCTTCTTCTTCTTTTGCAATATTAAAATCTCTTATCTGCAACGGATAAAATTGGAATTATTGAGTTTTTACAGAATTGATGAGTACATATTGATTGTTAATGTTAATGCAGCGTTTGGATCGAAGAAATAGAATGAAGGAAGGAATGGAATGATTTTAAGGTATTTCAAGCCGTGGCGGACGCATGATTTTTAATCAGTGGGGCTTAATACAAAAAATTATAAGAAAAATAAAGAACAATAATAAAATTTAAAAACGTTAAATATGTTAATATCAATCATTATTTTTGCACAAAAGCGTTTCAAATAAGTGATTCACAATTATCCTCTTCATGGTCCCATATACTGAAACCGTTTCAAAATTAACATATTGTCAATAGTGTCAAAGATATCTCATTCTATGTATGTGACATACAAGAATTCATCTATCTATCTTTCATCCTATTATGCAATGACAACTTGTATAAGATTTATAACTGAAAATGCTCTTTCAATGTTTGCAGTTGCAACTAGGTAAGTTTAATACCAACTTCATTAGTAAATAAACAATTTAAGGCTCAAAGAATGGAAAGCCCTAATAAAAAAAAGAAAAAAAACAAAAGCTAGTAACAAGTTAACAACTACTTAATTAACAAGATGAATAAATATTATAATGAGTTTTCAATTCAAATTAAACCAATAATTATATACGTATAGAGTAGAATAATTGAAATTTCTTAAGGTATAAGAATGTAGAGTATCGTACCATCTAATTTGTCATGTAGCATACTGGGTATTACAAGTTTTGATTATAAAATTCAAATTTTATATGATGGAATGGTGAAAAATTTGTTTTGTATTTGTATTTTCTAACGTCAGAGAATGAAATGAGTCGTAGATAGTGAAAAGGAGTTCTTTTCTCAAAAAATTGAATATGAACATATTCTCAAGAGTGTGTATTGTACTGAAGTAGAAGTACATTACTTGAAAAGTTTTAGTCATTAGCCCTCAGACTGCATAATATTACCAATAAGCCATATACCTATAAAAAAAATCAGTGGGGGCTGGAGCCCACACTCGCCCAAGTGTGGCTCCGCCCTTGATTTCAAGTGTAAGTGTTGCTGGTGGTGATGGGTGGTGTAATATGATGACAAAGCTATCACATATATCCATTCCATTGGAATGAATATTATTCCACCACCTTTCACGTGGAATAAAAAACAATGGGATGTAATGAAATTTTATTCCATTGAAATGGTTTATCCTCCAAACTAATCATCAAATACACTATTTTTTATACCATTCCTTTTCTCCATTCTATTCCCTCAATCCAAACATAACATAAGAGATTTGTTTGATAGCTCCTATAAACGAAATTAATATTGGCAGATCTGGGACTTCCATTAGATAGTACTATGGAGTTGTATTGTGGTAACTGTTAACAAAGCCTCCATCAGTATTTCTTGTTACCAGTACACCATGAACACTGAAATAGACGGAAATTTTATTAAGAAAAAGCTTAATATTGGTCTCATTTGAATTCCTTGTAGTCCGGCCATTAGCTTTCTGACGTCATGACTAAAGGTTTAGTACTACAGTGTTTCACCCCATTTTATGCAAGTTGGCCAGGGAAGATATTTGCTTCAGCTTGAGGGAGCATGCTAACTTACTTCTTTCAAGTCTTTTTCATACTATAAATCGGCTAGTATAAGTTACTATAAGTTACTTACCATGAAATAAAGGAATGGAAAGAGAGATGATATTGGCAGCGCTGCAAAAGGTATTAAAGTGCAGGAAAAGATATCAGAACCTTCATGACTGAAAATATCATTTTATTAAGCATAAACCAATTTGCTAACATATTTTTTTTTTCTTATGACCAATATGTAGAGTGCAGGATATATCCAAGAAAAATACGTAAGCACAAAAGCCACATGGTACTCATTAATGATCAGTTGTCACATACTCAGAAATTTAAAATATTACATTGTATAGGCCAACAGGTTTTCTTTAACCAAACCCAAATTATAATTATGATCAGAGCATTGCACTTGATGATATTAAGGTGCTATGTTTAACTGAATGATAGTAATCAAATAAACTAATTACAGTTGACATATAGGGGCAACAGCTTTTTCATTCAACTTCAGGGTTATGATTCAACTAACAACAACAACAACAAAAAAAAAAAAAAAAAAGATTGTCATGCAGAAATAACTCTCTATACTTGAAACTCAATTTTAACCCTTTCATATCCTTGTTGAGAACTTGAGATGCTCCAATCAATCTTTTAGAAACTGGTTTGCCATCTCGTCTTTTAAATACAACATAATAAACAGGAATTAATGGTTATCTAGTAGTTGGGTTCATTGTCTGTCACATAAGTAAAAATCTGATGAGCTTGGGTTGAATTTGACAAAAACCACTTTCTGCAAACAAACCTAAGATTAGTTCTGCGTTAGTGCACCCTTATAAGTTACAAACACTTTAAGTTCAGAGGGACCAAAAGAGTTTAAATAGTGTTTCCACGACCCAACGTAAGAGTCCTCTTCTCCTTTACGTGACACCCCAAAATAAGAATCCTTTCAAACAAAAAATAAGCTACCAAATCTTCTAACCTTCCAAATTTATCACCTACTTTATACATTCTTATGCAGTATGTAGTCATGATGTTTATACTAGTTTGACATAAATGTGAAAAGGGAAAGTTTTCTTTCTTCTAAATTGAGCATCAAGAGGCATCAGTACACAATGAGGACATAATGAATTACTAGTTTTAGCCAATATTTCTAAGATAAAATGAATAAAGGGTGTACCTGTGCAGAGCACCACTATCCATATAATGAAGAGTTCTTTAATAGGCAAGCCTCGATGCATAGCTTTACGCTGATCCACCTTGCACCCTGGGCAATTCTCATAGTAAATATCATTCTTCAAAAGTGTCTCCTTAAACTCCTCCCCTGCCATTTAATCTCAACCAAATGCTCCCTCCTTACTGGTTGTAAAAATCCTATCCCACCTGCCCAAACAATTGATTTTTTTTTTTACATCACTACATATGTTCTCTCGCGTGCATATATATATATATAGCTGAATGTAGACACAATTCTTTCATCATTGCTGATGTATCCCATACCATATTAGACAACAGCTGACATAACATTTAACATTGGCATAGAAAACGTGTCCCAACCTTAAATGAGATTAAAGTATTAAAGAGTACAGTAAATTTACAAGTTAGGTAACTCATTCATTCAGTTTTTTACCGATTTAGTCCATACTCAAAACCAAAAACTCAAATCTGGTGTTGGTATTTGTTGGATCTAACTTCCGGGAAAGGTGTTTTGCACTACAGTTCCGGAGTTAGATCAGGCAAATACCTCCCGGGTCTAACCCGTAATGTTAGATTTGCACTACCTTCTGGGGTCTACCCTAACATTTATATATATACAAGAATTAATATTGAATCATATAATAGTGACGTGTGGTGGTAAAATTAAAGTGGAAATGCCCAATTTGAATACTACCAGGAGAGCTGGATGTGAAAGTCAATATATCAAACAGGTGAGGTGCAATGCATAATTGCTGGAAACTGCAGTCCACGCAGGTGAAGAAGATTATATGGCGATCTGGGAATTTGGAATTGAACAGGTTTTGGAATAGAGCGAAGGCACTGCCACAGTCAAATTGATTAGCCATCATCTTTTTCAATCCTGCGCCACTCATTCAGCCATCCATGGAGAACGCAAAGTTCAAACATGCCCTACCTTACTAAATAAGTGTCGAATTAAGAAAATCATTTAATAATTAAAATATATATGAAATTTCATCAATATCCTTTTATAAGAAATTGAAAATTATTAATACTAAGGATGAGAATTATTTGGGACAGTGAGATAAGGTAGGGGTGATATAGAAAAGTAAATAATTTATTCTCCTAAAAAGTTATAAACGACCAATAAATTAAAATAATTTTTTTTTCTAAAACGTCACTTATTTAGGAATGGAAGGAGTACCTCCATCCCATAATCCCATAATATATAAAATTTTAGATAATTTTATTTTTCCTAAATTATTTGACATTTTATATAATTTAAAAAAATTAATTAATACAATCTTTAAAAAATTACTACAATCTTTATAAAATTACTCATCATGTTAAGTATGAGATAAATATATACTCCCTCCATTTTTTAATATTGGTCGTTTTAGAGTTGTGCACAAATATTAATGAAATAATTATATAACATTAACTATAATCTCAATTGTTTATATTAACCTTGTATTGGAAGAAGAGATTGTTATTTATTGGACATAAAATAATGAGAGAACCAAAATTATATTTAATACTTGGGGTAATATTAGAAACTAAGCAATTAATGCTTATTTGAAATTCTCAAACGACTTATATTAAGAAATAAAAAATATTTCTCTAAAATGATTTATATTAAGAAATAGAGGGAGTATATAATAAATGATATTATAGACAATTAATATTATATTTAATGCTATATAATCATTTTATTAGATGTCATACTAATATACTCCCTCCGTTCTTTAATATAAATCGTTTTAGAGAAATATTTTTGTTCTTAAATATAAGTCGTTTGAGAATTTCAAGTAAGTATTAATTGCTTAGTTTCCAATATTACCTCAAATAATAAATATAACTTTGATTCTCTCACTATTTTTTGCCCAATAAATAATACTCTCTTTTTCAATACAAGGGTAATATAGACAATTGATAGTATATTTTATGTTTTACAATCATTTTTTTAGTACTTATGTACAACTTTAAAACGACCTATATTAAAGAACGGAGGGAGTATTATGTCATGGGAGGAGGGAGTACTGCATACAGTCCTTCTACGCAGACAGGCGATGGACAGAAAAATGGGACAGTTTTTTTTTTTTTTTTTTAATGACTCAAAAAATGTATAGTATTTATTCCAACAGAAATTTTTATAAAATACAATGTTTTAGGTGTAATTTGGATACATATACAAAAACAGGGTTATATAGTCCGTATAACCCTGTTTTTGTATATGTATCGAAATTACACTTAAAACACTGTATTTTATAAAAAAAATTCTGTTGGAATAAATACTATACATATTTTGAGTCACAAAAAAAAATATAAAAAAAATAAATTACACCGTCCCATTCAATTACTGGCTCTCCTTAGATTTATTCAGTATCAGATACCATTTTGGTCGATTTTACAACTACCAACTCCTGTCTCCTCATAAATTTTAGTATTTATTTTTAACCATTTCCACTTCATTACAAAAACAAATTTTGTGTTGCATGATAGGGAAATATGAAATGCATTTATCACTTAAATATACATTTTTTAGGAAAATATTTTAGTGAATACAAGGGTATTTTTACAACAAAATACATGCAATACGATCATTTAAATATGTATTGAAAGAAATTGAAATTGGGTAAAAATAAAAAAAAATACTTCATTCTGTTCCTTTTTAATTGACGTTTTAGAAGAAAATACAAAGAATAAGCTGTAAGACCCCGAATTTTATGAAATAAAAATATTTAATTTTTCTTATAATTATTATTCAGTAAATGGTTAAATTGATAAAAGTTTAAAGTTAAGGGTGATATATATAAAATTTTCAAAATACGCAAGTAGTTATAAAATACTCATTTCTGTTGGGGAATATTCGTTTAGTCGTGGAATATTCTTGTTATCGGGGAATATTCGTACGACGGCGCAGCTATTTGTGGGTCCCATAACAGAATAACTGTCGGATGAAAAAAATGACAAGTTTGAATTTTTATAAATAACGATGCAATTGTTACCGTTAACACTGTTGGATTACCTGGTGGTTAAAATACAGTAATACGCGTGGTTGTACAGTAGCACACGGTATTGCACAATATTTTTGAATTATTGATTCTTATGTAAGAAGGCACTACTCAATAATTGTTACAGTAATTACTGTTTAATATTTTATTTTATTGATCCAATAATTGTTGCTTTGATATTTTATATTATTGTTGTTTGAATAATTGTCACTACACAGTATTTTCCATTATCAGATCAATAATTCATATTATTTGAAGAATATTATTAGATAGCATTATTGGCAATGTCTAGAAAGTTCTGTCATGGAGAGGTTTGGTCACCTAATTGTGCGCTAGTAAGAAGAAATCCTTATTGGAAAGCCCCCTCTTTCTTGGGAACCACCTGGTTGTCATAATTGTGATTATGTAATATTATTTGTGAATAATTAATTATTGATTTATATGATAAGGAAATATTTATTTGATGCGGATATAAATGATGGATTTATTTATGTGGTTATAAGTGAAGGAATTAATGTTGAGGTGTTTTATCAGTATTTTTGTCGGAATGGAGGTATTAAAAATCAAACCAGTGTTCTTAAGATATTTTGCGTGAGTTATAATTTTTAATCCGACCGTTGGATCGTTCTGATTTTTGGATATGTTATACATATATAAGTTGAGTATATGTTCACAAATTTTGAACCGTTAAAAATGAACGTATGATTTGTTATGAATTATAAGAGGTGACTGATTCGGAAATTAGGTTTATAAATGATTTTGGTAGAAAATTCTAGAATTTAGTGGGCCCCACTTGTGGTTGGTAAAAAAATGTGCTAAAATTCTATTTCAAATGTGGTGGGTGGCAATAGTAGCAGGTAAAACCATCGTGTAAAGCAGTCAAGTCTGCTTTTGTGCGTCTTAACATTTTCCTATAAATAGAGGGCTAAGTTAGAATTGAAAATCACACCAGAAATAAGTTTTCTTTCTCTCTTTATGATCGAGCGTATTTTTGTGAGTATTTAGATACTTTGAGAGTTTCTATTCAGTGGAAGTTTCCTTCAGCTTTACATCCGATATTCCAATCAGAAGTACTGCTCTTTTGAGGTACGGAATTTTAAGGGTTATTATGTTTTTCAGTTTCGTACTTTTTTCGGACCTTAAAAAATTTTGGAAAAATTTGAAATGATAATTTGATGAGTTTTCTTGATTATGTCCAAAAAATGGTGATTTTTGGATGTATAGATTAAGAGTTATGAATTTTATGGGGAAAGACTATTTTAAAAGTAAACCCTTATAACTCCTTGTGGTTAACTCCAAAATTGGTGAAAATTTTATTGGGAGTACATGTATATAACAGAAGTATACTCTGTAAATTTTGGAATTTTTGGACAAAAGTAAAATTTATGATAAATGTCTAAATATTCGGCAGTTTTGGCCATATGAAAAATAGTAAATGAATTTTAAAAATTCCGAGAAAAATATATGTTCAATATGGGACAATATTTTTCTAAATCCCAGAAAAGAAAATTTGCTTGTACTGATTTGGTATTTTTCATAAAAATGGACTGGTTATGAGTAAATGAATTAAATATGTTATGTGAAGTAACAAAATTGAAAAATAGGATTTTATGGTTTAAGAATCCTATATGAGGTATATGCAGATTTTTGATGAGGGTTTTGGTTATTGGTGATGAAATCTTATGAGTTTGACATTTTAGGATGAATAAATGCATTATTTAATAAAGTGTAAACAATTTAAATAAATTGTTTATAAGTTTAAGAAATAATTAAAATATTATTGTAATATTAATAATATTAGATTATGAGATTATTAAGTGATTTATAACATTTGGATTAAGGTGTTATAAATATTGACATAGATTTTATTGTGAAAGTTTATCTTTTTGTGTCAGAATTACTATTCACGAGTTACTATTCACGGGGTACTATTCACGATAAAATTGGTTTCTTTTTCTGACCAAATTATCGTTGATTTATGAATCTTACTCTTGAAATTAAATCCATGTTTGGATCATATTATTTTTATTATCATATATAACATTTTTATAATTCTGGTGAAGAAATTTCTCTTTGATTTAAGTGTAAAGATGGGCAGATTATTGGTATGATCATGACTATGGGTTCTCTTTGGCCAGTAGTGCAAAGTTGAATCGTTGACTGGTATGATCATGACCATTGAATTTACAATTGAATATTTTTAGCTTAAGTGCAAAGGTGAATTGATCAATATGATTATAATTATGGTTTATATAAATTTTGAAATGATTATGTATTTCTTTGAGATATTAATATCTTTGGCATGTAGTGCAAAGATGAACTATTGATGAATATCTTTGGCCGGTAGTGCAAATGTGACCTGTTGTTGAATATCTTTGGCCTGTAGTGCAAAGATGAAATGATAATGAATATCTTTGGTCCGTAGTGCAAAGATGAATTTATTAGTATGATTATAAACAAGAACTGTGATTTGGTATAACCATGATCTTTGATGTTTTAGGTAAAGACAAGTGATGAAAATTATCTTCGTCCTGGATGAGAAGAGGAATTTAGAATCACAATTATGATTATGAGTTATTCACAGGATTGTGGACAGAAACTGTTGATTGATGTTACGAGGATAAAACATTGTTGGTGGACTTTTAACATGAAGAAGATAATAGACTTTATAGTCTATTTGACTCTTCTAATGGATTGCTTCGTTCACCGCAACTATGGTTGAAAAGTTTTATCATCTACCATATGTTCTAAATCTCCGATTTATTATCGATGAAGGCTATTGATAATTTAATTATCTTTAGTCACGATATTCTTTATCGAAGCTAATCAGGTAGCTCACCCTTTTGCTTCACAATTCCTTTCGGGTAATAAGAGTGCAAATTGGGTCGAAAGCTGGATAATGAGGGAATAGAATCGGGTCTATAGTCGCTGAGGTTCTCCCTAAATAGTATGGAAATAATTTTATTGAGAACTTTAGATAAGTGTGTCGTATTGTATACATCATTTGATATTTAATTTTGGTGAACCGAATAGGGTGAGACGAACTCAACTTTGGAAGGGTGTTTTTTCACTATCATACAAGATGTCTAATGACCTACGAGTTATCATAAGACAGGGTTGTGCACATCCACTTGCTGAGTATATCTACGAGCACTACCTATATGATCTTGGAGTTGGGTTGAAACATAATGTTCAATCGCAGACAGTGGGGATAGTTATATGTCAAGAGAAGACTTACCATTGGAAGGAACATGATAGTAATCTTCTCGTTTTTCTTTGGGGTCTATTGGATCAACTAAGGATAATTCTCTGGACATATGATATCTATCATAACTTAGATTCATGGCCTCCTATGTACGAAGGTTTCCTTGAGCACTTCCCAAAGATTTTAATTTCTAGAATAGTTCTAGACTGTACCTTTATGTAAGGTATCACTGTGAGGTACTGTCCATAGTTGGGACATGAGTCACAGTTGGTATTAAAACTCATAATATATGTGTTGTTGTAATTTGCACGACAATTATAGTAATAAAGTTGTAGTTATTTTCGGTACCATGTATTTGGCGACTCAGAATAGATTGGATGGATTGGACCTATTTTGGGGGCGTCACATAAGCAATGCAATTAATACTTTGTATGATTAATTAAAACGAGTATAATTTTTTTTAATTTTATTATTCAAATTTATTGGAAAAGATAAAAGATAAGTATTTTAATGTTTACTATGGGGTATTATAGTAAACTAAGTCATTAATGCTTCTTTAAAATCTATATAAAAATGATAAATAAAAAAGAACAAATTTTACTGTCTAAGATGACAAATAAAAAAATGAGGAAGTAATAAAGAGGATCCTAATCCAAAATAAAATTTTGTGTACATATTTGGTTATTCTAACTTTTATCTCAACATGTTTGAGAGTGATTTTTTTTCAGGCAGTAAATTTTTGAGACCTAGTTTTCATAAGAAGATGTCAACTACTCTCTCTCTGTCCCTTAATATAAGACGTTTTAGAGAAGTTTTTTTGTCTTTTAATATATAACGTTTTAGAATTTCAAGTAAGTATTAATTGTTTGGTTTTCAATATTACCCCAAATATATTAAATATAACTTTGGTTCTCTCACTATTTTTTGTCCAATAAATAACAATCTCTTTTTCCAATACAAGGACAATATAGACACTTGATATTATATTTAATACTATGCAATCATTTCCTTAATACTTTTGTGTACAACTCTAAAAAATCTTATATTAAGGGACGAAGGGAGTATTTAGGAAAAATGAATTATTGTTTGGACCACATATCAATTTTTGAAAGTTGGAGGGTTTTTATGATGATCTCCCATTTTTATGGTTTCAAATTCTAATTTTGAAGATTTTTTTAAAAATTAATATATATTTCACAAGTACTTTGTATTTTCACAAGAATTAACTCGAATAGTAAATAATTATTTATTTATATGAATAATGTTTGATAAATATATATATATATATATATATTTAAAAATAGTCGTGAAAATGACAATTTAATATTATTTGATATCCGCAAAAGGCAAGAGAATGAAAAATGGATATTTCCACAACATTTTTTCATACACATAAAAAATGTCGCTATAGATATATAGCGATGGGAAAAGCCGTTGCTATAGGATCTATATCGACACTTTTCATATAAAAATATTATTTTATGTTGTACAAATATCAGTTTAGAGAGAGATGAAAAAAATAATACTCATGCAAGTCCATGTTTAGACACAGCTGAGAATATAGCTTAGCATAAATTTAATTTAAGCATTTTACAAAAAATAAATAAATATAATTTTTTCATCGTAGGTTATTAAGAGCACAATTTACAAATTAAATAGGGAAATGATAAACACGTTATTAAATATTTGACAAAATTAAATTGTGATCAATATTAAAATTTATGTGATAATATAAAATAAATTAAAATAATATTATTTTTAATTTTTATCTATCTCATAATTATAATTTAATTATGAAAACTTGACCATACATAACAAAGACTCGATTAAATAAATTGAGACAAGAAAGGGACCAATTTTGCACCCTTCTCTTTATCAATCACGTCTTCCGCATCTATTAACTTGACAAGTCCACCAATAATAGAGATCGAGTAAGACGCATGCCACTGTTTTTCCATTTCTTGTTTTATTATTTTTCTTGTAATGTTTGACCTAATTTTTGTTTATTTACTTATTATAACTTGAAAATTAACAAATATTACACAAAAATAATATTTCCTCCATCTTTAAAAAGATGATTGAATGTATATTTTTTATGGCAAAAATGAGTATTATCTCATTGTGGTTGTCGACTTTTAAACATTACACCATTGAACTTTAAAAATATAAAATTGACACATTGAATTTTTAAAATTTTAATAATTGGACTATTCCGTTAGAATTATTGGACAAACGTCAAAATCCTTCCTTTATTTTTAGACGTGGTTTTAAAAAAAAGAAAAACACATAAATGTTTGAAGAGGACGTATGGGGGGGCTATTTACTGCTTTTCAATTTCAGTTTTGTTGCTTTTGAATTATGGGTGCTTGGGTCTTGGTGATGTAAATGTTTGAAGAGGACGTATGGTGTTGGTTATTTTCTGCAAGTTTTATTTTGGGCTACGTTTTGGATTAATAGAATGGAGAATAAAATGATTTATTTTTGACGAGCGAGTAATATATCCATAAATTAAGTATAAATGAATTTAATATATTGTTGGTTTTTAGGTACTTTAAGATATTTTTATTTATTTATTTGTTATTTTGTTGGTCAAGACAAAGTAGGGGCAGTTTGATAAATTCAACATCATTAATGGCAATTTCGTAATTCTCAGCACATTACAAGCGTCGGGGCACTCAATTAGAGAAGAAACCCAGTGCCGGGGTGCTGGGCATCAGGTTGGTGTACGAATTTTGGTAGGAAAAGAAAGAAAAATAAGAGATTTTCTATTCTAATGAGGATTTGATCAAAGGGCTGTCTGTGGAAGACCTAAAATATAAATAGAGATCGAGGAGGCTATTGAGAAAAGGACACACATATAATTGGAGGCAGAGGTTGGAGATTGGATTAAAGAGTGCAGAAGAGTTCTTGAATATTGCAATAAGAAATTGATGACAAGGATCCATTATGAGTTTTTTCCTTCTTTTTCTCTATCCGTAATTGAATTAAGATGTTCTATAAGAAATTTTTGGTTTTAATTTTCAGCATGAACTAAATTCTTAATTTAAGACTACAATGGAACCTTTTATACGTATGAGTTGATTATCTATTTTAATCCAATTATTTATTCATAATGAGTTGTCTATCATAATCCATGCTTATTGTTTAATTATTTGGCCAATAATTACCATATTACTCTAGATGAATTCGGGAGATGAAATCTAGGGATAGAACATAATGTGATAAATAGTATTCTTAGTTATTTGCATGAAATAAATAATTAGGGTTGTGAATTGAATAGAAATATCTCTTTCACTCAAGTGTAACAATTGGGAATTGATGCTTAATGAATTTAATTCTTTTATTTTGCATAAGAATATCACAGATTAATTGAATTAGATATTTTATTTGATCACTTGGAAAAGGGCTTATAAATACATTGAATTCCCATTAACAACTCAAGTGGATGTAATAGTCGGAAAAATTGGATAATTGGTTTATATTGCATAATTGGGGATATATATTGTAGTCTTAAGCCTTTATTATCCGAATCAAATCGTGTGTTGAACAAAGCTTAGTTAATTTAATTTAGATTTTAATTGAAAATCATAAAATTCTATTGTTTTTAAATAAAATTGGATTGATACAATACTAGTAGTTGGGATTTGTTGAATAGGATTCCTCGTGGGTACGCGACACTCTGCTTTACCACTTTATTACTTGTTGATCACGATATACTTGCGTGCAATTGTTGATTGTGAAATCGACAACAATTCCATTCTAGTTGGAATGAGTTATTCCACTCTCCATCACCCAAAGAATAAAATTCATAAATTTAGGAGGAATAAGAATAGTTCAATCCATTACAATTGCAACTAAATACAATTTTTTTCATTCCATAAAAATGAATTATTCCATTCCTATCTTCATTACTCCGATCCAAACTTAACATTAATTCTTTTAAAATGTCTAGTTCAAGTGTAAAACCCCAACTTTTATGAATAAAGATGAATTTTCTATAATTATCATTTTTAAAATAAATTTGATATAATGTTATAGTTGTGGGTAATATTTATAAATTTTGCAAAGTACGCAAGTTGTTATATAATATTCGATTGGTCGGGGTGTAAGACCCCAACTTTTATGAATAAAGTTGAATTTTCTATAATTATCATTTTTGGAATAAATTTGATATAATGTTATAGTTGTGGGTAATATTTATAAATTTTGCAAAGTACGCAAGTTGTTATATAATATTCGATTGGTCGGGAAATATTCGTTTTAAACAGGGAATATTCGTACGACGGCACAATTTCAGTTGGCCAAGACAAAGTAGGGGCAGTTTGATAAATTCAACATCATTAATGGCAATTTCGTAATTCTCAGCACATTACAAGCGTCGGGGCACTCAATTAGAGAAGAAACCCAAAGGTTTGGGTCTTTGGGCATCGAAGTTGGTGTACGAATTTTGGTAGGAAAAGAAAGAAAAATAAGAGATTTTCTATTCTAATGAGGATTTGATCAAAGGGCTGTCTGTGGAAGACCTAAAATATAAATAGAGATCGAGGAGGCTATTGAGAAAAGGACACACATATAATTGGAGGCAGAGGTTGGAGATTGGATTAAAGAGTGCAGAAGAGTTCTTGAATATTGCAATAAGAAATTGATGACAAGGATCCATTATGAGTTTTTTCCTTCTTTTTCTCTATCCGTAATTGAATTAAGATGTTCTATAAGAGATTTTTGGTTTTAATTTTCAGCATGAACTAAATTCTTAATTTAAGACTACAATGGAACCTTTTATACGTATGAGTTGATTATCTATTTTAATCTAATTATTTATTCATAATGAGTTGTCTATCATAATCCATGCTTATTGTTTAATTATTTGGCCAATAATTACCATATTACTCTAGATGAATTCGGGAGATGAAATCTAGGGATAGAACATAATGTGATAGCGTGTATTCTTAGTTATTTGCATGAAATAAATAATTAGGGTTGTGAATTGAATAGAAATATCTCTTTTCACTGCGTGTAACAATTGGGAATTGATGCTTAATGAATTTAATTCTTTTATTTTGCATAAGAATATCACAGGATTAATTGAATTAGATATTTTTATTTGATCACTTGGAAAAGGGCTTATAAATACATTGAATTCCCATTAACAACTCAAGTGGATGTAATAGTCGGAAAAATTGGATAATTGGTTTATATTGCATAATTGGGGATATATATTGTAGTCTTAAGCCTTTATTATCTGAATCAAATCTGTGTGTTGAACAAAGCTTAGTTAATTTAATTTAGATTTTAATTGAAAATTCATAAAATTCGGTTGTTTAAATAAAATTGGATTAATACAATACTAGTAGTTGGGATTTGTTAAATAGGATTCCTCGTGGGTACGACACTCTACTTTACCACTTTATTACTTGTTGATCACGTATACTTGCGTGCAATTGTTGATTGTGAAATCTGACAACAATTCCATTCTAGTTGGAATGAGTTATTCCACTCTCCATCACCCAAAGAATAAAATTCATAAATTTAGGAGGAATAAGAATAGTTCAATCCATTACAATTGCAACTAAATACAATTTTTTTCATTCCATAAAAATGAATTATTCCATTCTTATCTTCATTACTCCGATCCAAACTTAACATTAATTCTTTTATAATGTCTAGTTCAAGTGTAAGACCCCAACTTTTATGAATAAAGATGAATTTTCTATAATTATCATTTTTAAAATAAATTTGATATAATGTTATAGTTGTGGGTAATATTTATAAATTTTGCAAAGTACGCAAGTTGTTATATAATATTCGATTGGTTTGGTGTAAGACCCCAACTTTTATGAATAAAGTTGAATTTTCTATAATTATCATTTTTGGAATAAATTTGATATAATGTTATAGTTGTGGGTAATATTTATAAATTTTGCAAAGTACGCAAGTTGTTATATAATATTCGATTGGTCGGGAAATATTCGTTTTAAACAGGGAATATTCGTACGACGGCACAATCATTGGTGGACCCCACAACGAAATTATTGTTGGATTGAGAAAACGACAAAAATATTTTTTATGAAAATAACGGCGAAAGTTTTACCGTTAACTGTTGAAACACCCGGTGTTAAAAAGTACAGAATACGCTGTGGTTGTATAAGAGCAGACACCAGTATTGATTATTGATGCTTATACGAGAAGTCATTCAATTTTATTCAATTATTATCGATATTTTATATATTATTAAATCAATAATTGAGATGACAGAGTTATTAATACTATTATTTGCATTATTAACGATGTCTAGTTACGCCAAGGAGAGGTTTGGTCACCTAATTGCGGCACTGATAAGGAAAAATTCTTATTGAAAACCCCTCTTTCCTGGAACGACACGGTCGATTAATAGTGTGAATAATAATAATGATGATGAGGTTTTGTTTTATTAATATTATTAATGTAATAAAATAGAATTTTTTTATATAAAAATAATACTTTTATAATGTTATTCGCTTTATTAGGCTAATAGTAAAATCTTTTATATATAAAATGTAATACTTTTATAAAGTTATTCGCTTTATTAGACAATAATTAGAATATATAATATTTTATTACGCATAGTATTTGCATAGTGTCTCATAGTGTTTGCATAGTAAAATCTTTTTAAAAGTTATTCATTTTATTAGATTATAAATAGAATATATTATATTTTATTGTAAACTAATACGACCGTCTGCTTAAAATGTAAATCGATCTGGACCGTTCATGGATTGGTTATTATTCACCCATTCTTCTATAAATAAAAGCTCATTCCTTCATTATTTTTTATGAATTTACTGAAACTCTTGAGAGAGAAACTGTAGAGAGAATTCTTCTTCTATAATCTTGGCGTCTTTCTTTTAGCGTTTAAGAAAGCTTTGAGCGTAGTACAAGTTTCTTCAAGTATATCCCCCTACTACCGCCGTCAGTACTCTTCTTTATAAGGTAAGGGTATTATATTTTTCATATTCATGAAGAGAACTTACATTATTCCAGTCTTTATTATTCTGTTGGAATAACCTATATACTCGGGATACCCTATACTTGGTGAAATTCTTCTCATTATTCCATTATTTATTATTCTGCTTTGGAATAACTTTGTCGATGCGGGATACCGTATACATGGTAAAATTCATTTGTTATTCCATTCTTTATTATTCTCATTGGAATATCCTGCATGCATGCGTTTTATGCCGGACACTGGTTCCGCCTCTTTTATTATTCTTTGGAATATCCCATGCATGCGTTTCTGAAAAGGACTGGTTCCGCCTTTATTATTCTGTTGAAATATTCTGTTTGTGCATTTTACGCCGGACCTGATTCCGTCATTTATTATTCTGTTGGAATAACCCGTCAATGCGAAGTACCGCATGCATGGTGATTTTTGTTGTTATTCCATTCTTTATTATTCTGTTGGAATATCACATCCGGTCGTATTACGCTTTGACTGGTTCCGTTATTTATTATTACATTGGAATAATCTGTTTATCGAAATCTGCATGCATGGTGATTTCTTTTGTTATTCCATTCTTTATTATACTCGGTTGGTTAAAGTTTTGACTTCATACTCCATGAAATTAGTGGAATATCCTTGATATTTGCGCTTCATCCAATATCTTTCATGAAAATATTCTTACGAGCATTCTTAAATTTTACTCTACAAAGAAGTATCATGTTGACAATTTGGGCGTTATTAGTTCTGGATAAATTAATTCTTGAACTTGTTTTTATTGAATTCTTATATCATTGTCATCATCCTCATGTTTATATTTTGTTGAAAGTCATCTGTGGCTTTACAGAGTGCATGGATGGACTTGGTATGATTATGACCAGAGGATTATTCGATTGTAATCATGACCATAATGTTACAAATGATGTGGTAAAAAGTCGTCGTTTGGCACATAGTGCATTGATGGACGATTGTTGGCATGATCATGACCATTGATGAATACACGAATATCCTTGGCTCGTAGTGCATTGATAATTTGTGGTTGTGATACTTATGAATATCCTTGGCAGTAGTGCGTGGGATGAGGTGGATTATTTATTAAAAGTTTGAGTCCCAAATGATAAAAGTGATGAAAAACCTTTTAAATCATAAAAGATAGTAGATTTTATTCTCTACTTGACTCTTTTCATGGATTGCATGTTCATTGCAGCTTAAACTTGATGTTTATTGTATTTTATCAGTTTAACACTGTTGAAGACTAATGATAATTTATTCTGCATTATCTTAGTCATAATATTTCTTACTGGGCTAGCTAGTTGAGCTCACCCTTTCTTTCACTATTCTTTTCAGAAAATGAGAACGTAGCCGGGACTAGTCGGGAACGGAGTGACGGTCCGTATGATAGTATTAGTAGTCCTCACTATTACATTAAATAGCGTGACAATAAATGTAATGAGGACTTATTACGAGAGTGGATATTGTCTGTAAGACAATATTTATATTAAAACTCACACGACTTTCTTGTTGTATATTAAAGATTGTATTTGTATTCTGTACCATGTATTTGGCGACTCAGAATAGGTGATGTATACCTATTTTGGGGGCGTCACACAGGGAATATTCGTTTTAAACAGAGAATATTCGTACGACGGCACAATCATTGGTGGACTCCACAACGGAATTATTGTCGGATTGAGAAAATGACAAAAATATTTTTTATGAAAATAACGGCGGAAGTTTTATCGTTAACTGTTGAAACACCTGGTGTTAAAAGTACAGGAATACGTGTGGTTGCATAGTAGCATATGGTATTGATTATTGATGCTTACGTGAGAAGTCATTCAGTTTTATTCAATTATTGTCGATATTTTATATATTATTAAATCAATAATTGAGATGACATAGTTATTAATATTATTATTTGCATTATTAACGATGTCTAGAAGTTCTGCCAAGGAGAGGTTTGGTCACCTAATTGCGCGCCAATAGGGAGAAATTCTTATTGGAAAGCCCCCTCTTTCCTGGGAACGACCTGGTCGATTAATAGTGTGAATAATAATAATGATGATGAAGTTTTGTTTTATTAGTATTATTAATGTAATAAAATAGAAAAGCTTTTTGTGACGCCCCCAAAATAGGTATACATCACCCATCTTGAGTCGCCAAATACATGGTACATAAATTAAATACAACTTAATTATACAACTGTCGTGTAAAATACGACAAAACATAAACTGAGAGTTTAAGCAAGAATATTGCCTTCTAGACAAAATCCACTCTCAATGGAGTCCTCATAGACAATGATACAAACTCAAATTCAGATCCTCATTACATTTATTATCACACTATTTAATGTAATAGTGAGAACTACTAATGCTTATCATCCGGACTGTCACCCGCTTCCCAACTCGTCTCAGCCTATATTCTCATTTCAAGAAGAATAAAGGAAAGAAAGGGTGAGCTCAACTAGCCCAAGAAGAAATATTATGACTAAGATAATATAGAATAAATTATCATTAGTCTTCAACAATGTTAAACCGAGAAAATACAATAGACATCAAGTTTAACTCATTAAATAAATAAGCAATCCATTAGAAGAGTCAAGTAGAGAATAAAACCTACTATCTTCTATGATTTAAAATGTTTTCATCAATTTTTATCACCGAGACCCAACTTAATAAATAATCCACATCATCCCCGACTACTACCAAGGATATTCATTAGGGTCACGACCACAAATTATCCATGCACTACGGGCCAAGGATATTCGTGTATTCATCAATGGTCATGATCATGCCAAAAACTGCCCATCAATGCACTACGGGCCAATGAGGACTTTTACCACATCATTTATAACATTACGGTCATGATTACACCGAATAATCCTCGGTCATAATCATACCAAGTCCATCTATGCACTACAAAAGCCACGGATGACTTTAAAAATATAAACATGAGGATGATGACAATGATATAAGAATTCAATAAATCAAGTTCAAGAATTAGTTTATCCAGAACTAATAACGTCCCCAATTGTCAACATGATACTTCTTTGTAGAGTAAAATTCAAGAATGCTCAAAAGAATATTTCCATGAAAAGATATCGATGAAGCGCAAATATCAATGATATTCCACTAATTTCATGGAGTCTAAAGTCAAAACTTTAACCAACCGAGTATAATAAGGAATGGAATAACAAAAGAAATCACCGCATACGTGATAGATAACACATGCAGTTTATTCCAATGTAATAATAAATATGGAACTGTGTTTGGCGAAACGCATTGCATGTGATATTTTGACGAGAATAATAAATACGAACCAGTCCCACGTAAAACGCATGTAGATGTGATATTCCAATGTAATAATAAAGAATGGAATAACATAAGGATTTCACCAAGTATAGGGGAGTTCATGATACAAGTTATTCCAATGAGAATAATAAAGACGAAACCAGTCCCACAGTAAAAGCGTATGCATACGATATATTCCAATGAATAATAAAGAATGAAATAACATAAGGATTTCACCAAGTATAGGGTATATCGCAGATATCGAGGTTGTATGTAGGTAGGGTATCTGGATATCAAAAGTTTATTCAACGTAAGAATAAAGAATGGAATAATAAAAGGATTTTACCAAGTATAGGGTATGTCACAGCGATACAAAGTTATGTATAGGGTATCTCACGTTTACGAGTTATTCCAATGTAATAATAAAGAATGGAATAACGAAGTTCTCTTCATGAATAAGAAAGAATAACACCCCTTACCGTAAAAGACACCGGATATCAAGTAGTGAAGTAGCAAAATACTTTTTCTTCTTTCTCTATAATTTCTCTCTCAGAGTTTCAAAGTGAATTAAGTAAGAAATAATGAAGGAATGAGCTTCTATAAATAGAAGAATGGATTGAATAGTAACTAATTCCTAAACGGTCCAGATTGATTTACTTTTAAACGGACGGTCCAAATTGATTTACTATTAAAACTTAAAGCAACGGTCCATACTTGATTTACTATTAAAACTTTAAACCAAATGATCCATATTGATTCACTATTATAACTTTCCACCAATGCATCCATATTGATTCACTAATATAACTTCAACCAACTATTCGAAAAATTACACATCTCCTCATGGAATAATATTGTACCCAAATACCCGAATGCATAATACTAGAGTGAATAGTAACTGGGTGAATAGTAATTCGTGAATAGTAACTCATGAATAGTAACTCGTGAATAGTAACTCGTGAATATTAACTTATAAATAGTAACTCGTGAATAGTATTCCGACACAAAAAGTTCCCCGAATATCCGATTGAACAATATAACCTCCAGACATCAATTATCATCGGAATAGATGTCGATTTCTACTAACACAAATAATCCTAACATAATGAAATTATCAAATTCATCTTTAATCAACACAAACTTATTCATCATTAATATTATAACTCACAATATTTAACAACCGAGTTGTTCCTCAGAAAGAGGTGCTTTCCAATAAGGATTTCTCCTATCAGGCGCTATGATTAGGTGACCAAACTTCTCCTCGATGTAACTTCTGACATTGTAAATATTGCAATTTAATAATATGAATAACTTTATCGTCTCAATTATTGATTTAATAACATATCATATAATGCAGATGATATTGTGACATTAATTGGATCAATAATATGAGAGATATGATGCAGCAATTACTGTAGCAATAATTGAGTATAACTGAGTGATTTCTCATGCAAGCATCAATAATCAATACCGTATGCTACTATGCAACCATGCGTATTACTGTACTTTTACTACCGGGTAATTCAACAGTTTTAACAGTAACACCTCCACCGTTATTTATAAATTATTTTTATCGTTTTCTCAATCCGACAGTAATTTCGTTGCGGGGTCCACCAATGATTGTGCCGTCGTATGAATATTCTCCGACAAAAATAATATTCCCCGACCAATCGAATATTTTATAACAACTTGCATACTTTGTAAAATTTATAAATATTACCCACAACTATAACATTATATCAAATCCACACCATAATTTTGAAAAAAATATTTCGAGAAAATTAAATCTTTATTCGTAAAATCTGGGGTCTCACACTTTTTATATAAAACAAAATACTTTTATAAAGTTATTCGTTTTATTAGGCTAATAGTAAAATCTTTTTATATAAAAAAGAATATTTTTAAAAAGTTATTCGTTTTATTAGACAATAATTAGAATATATTATATTTTATTATGCATAGTATTTGCATAGTGTTTGTGTGACGCCCCCAAAATAGGAATACATCACCTATTCTGAGTCGCCAAATACATGGTACAGAATAAAAATACAATCTTAATTATACAACAAGAGAGCTGTGAGTTTAAATACAAATATTGTCTTCTAGACAATATTCACTCTCAAATAGAGTCCTCATTACATTTATTGTCACACTATATAACAGAATAGTGAGGACTACTAGCTAATACTATCATTCGGACCATCACTCCATTTCCTGACTCGTCCCAGCTACGATCTCATTTCCTGAAGAGAATAGTGAAAGAAAGGGTGAGCTCAACTAGCCCAGTAAGAAATATTATGACTAAGATAATGCAGGATAAAATATCATTAGTCTTCAACAATGTTAAACTGATAAAATACAATAGACATCAAGTTTAATCTGCAATGAACATGCAATCCATTAAAAGAGTCAAGTAGAGAATAAAATCTACTATCTTTTATGATTTAAAACGTTTTCATCAATTTTTATAGCTGAGACTCAGCTTAATAAATAATCCATATCATCCCTGCACTACGGCCAAGGATATTCATTAAGGTCACGACCACAAATTATCCATGCACTACGGGCCAAGGATATTCGTGTATTCATCAATGGTCATGATCATGCCAACAACTGTCCATTAGTGCACTACGGGCCAATGAGGACTTTTATCACATCATTTATAACATTACTACCATGATTATACCGAGTAATCCTCGGTCATAATCCTACCAAGTCCATCTATGCACTACAAAGCCACGATTTGACTTTCAACATAATATAAACATGAAGATGATGACAATTATATAAGAATTCAATAAAACAAGTTCACGAATTAATTTGTTCAGAACCAATAACGTCCAAATTGTTAACATGATACTTCTTTGTAGAGTAAAATTCAAGAATGTTCGTAAGAATATTTTCATGAAAAGATATCGATGGATCTGCAAATATCAAGGATATTCCACTAATTTCATGGAGTATAGAAGTCAAAACTTTAACCAACTGAGTATATTAAAGAATGGAATAACAAATGAAATCACCATGCATGCGGTACTTCGCATAGACAAATTATTCCAACAGAATAATAAGTAATGGAACCAGTCAAAGCGTAAATTACTTGCAAGCGGGATGTTCCAATGTAATAATAAAGAAAGAATAACAACAGAAATCACCATGTATGCGGTATTGCGATGTATGAGTTATTCCAATGTAATAATAAATAACGAATCAGTCCCAAGCAGAAAAGCGCACAAACAGGATATTCCAACCTAATAATAAAGATTTTAACTAGGTCCAAGCGTAAAATGCATGCATGTAATATTTCAACAGTAATAATAAAAAGCGGAACCAGTCCCATATAACGCAACGATGTAGATGTGTTCTAACGAATAATAACGAATAGAATAACAAATGTAAATTACCAAGTATAGGGTAGACCACGATACAAAAGTTATTCCAATGTAATAATAAAGAATGGAATAATGTAAGTTTTCTTCATGAATATGAAAAAAAATAATACCCCTTACGAGTACAACAAATAATATCCCTTACCGTAAAAGAAACTGGATATAAGAGTAGGGAAGTAGCAGAATACTTTTCTATAGTTTCTCTATGATTTCTCTCTCTGGAGTTTCAGTGAATTCGTAAGAAACAATGAAAGAATGAACTTCTATTTATAGGAGAATGGAAAAGCACTGTGTAAGAATTTTGCTCACTGACTCAATAATTATGCAATCATGGATGAAAACTTTGATACCCATGATGCCAATTTTCAAACCTCCAACCAATCAGAATCAAGAAAGGATTTATAATACATATATATATATATATAAATCACACATGCTTTAAAACAACAATCAACCACCCGTAAATTCTAAAATCCAAACCCCTTTCATTTTTTCTTCCACACGTGGGCCCCACATGTTCCACTCCCACCAATATCCACTCACTCACTCAATATATATATATATATATATATATATATATATATATCATTATACTAGATTATATATTCACACACTCCACCACTCACATACACATTTCTTACTTTTCCACCAATATGTCCACATCACACACATCCACATCCACACACATCATTCTCACTTCTTTTCCACCATTTTCCACTCACACACCCAACATATACATATATATATATATATACACACATCACATACTTATATATATTAACTCCCTCCCACCCCCATCAGTTTTTCAACACATATGGGCCCCACATGTGGCCCCTACATGTGGGCCCTACCTTTAAATAATTTCTATCGATTATTTTGAAAAATAGGTAAATGGGGGTCTATAAAATAAGCAAAACTGAAGTGACTTCTCACGTAAGCATCAATAATCAATACCGCAGTACTACGCAACCAATGCCAGACATCTTGTATTTTTTCTAATGAGTAGTTCAACAAGATAATCTGTAAAACTTCCGCCATTATTTTCAATAAAAATATTTTTGTCGTTTTCTCAATCCAACAATAATTCTATTGTGGTGTCCACCAATGATTGCGCGGTTGTACGAATATTCCCTGCTAAATCGAATATTCCCCGACCAATTGAATATAATACAGCAACTTGCATACTTTACAAAATTTATAAATACTACCCACAACTATAACATTATATCAAATCCACACCATAATATTAAAAAAAATATTTCGAGAAATTTAAATCTTTATTCATAAAATCTGGGGTTTCACAATCTCCCCTCCTTATGGAATTTCGCCCTCAAAATTTACGTACGTACCTGGTATGTCGAACAGATGAGGACACTTCATCAGATTCTAACTCTTGAGGTATAACCTTTAAGCGTAGAATATATTCCAGGATTTTAACTGGTACATCTTCATACATTAAATCATCCGCTATCTCTTCCGGTTTTAAATCAATAATGTGGTTCGGGTCGTCCACATATTTATGTAACATCGATACGTGATAAACGTTATGAACACGCAACATATTTGGCGGTAAAACGAGCCTATAAACCACAGTTCCTACTCGATCTAAGATTTCAAATGGGCCAATTAAATCGAGGGTTTAGATTTCCTCTTTTCGTTGATTCTTGCTTCTATAATAACGCCCTCTTGAACCTTTTTCTTCACATTCATCGATTCGGTGTGTAGCTTGAAAGCTTTTAACTTGATCGATTAAAGTTGATTCTACTCGTATATTCGTTATCTTCATGTGAGTTCGTATATTCGCACTTATAATCGCATACGATATTCTATTCAACACGTCAGCTACCACGTTTACTTTTCCACGATGATATTGAATGGTACGATCGTAATCTTCAACAAATTTCGAGCCAACGCTTTTAGCGCGTATTACGTTTATTTTAGTTGAAGAAATATTTGAGGGTTTTAGAAATGAGGTTTTGTACTGGGGTCAATACAAAATTCAATTTCACGCTCTAGGGTAGGCTAAGAAGTCTTTAAGAATACGTCAAGAAATTTATTAACGATAGAATTATCATTCAAAACTGTGACCCTCATCCAAGACTTAGATAACACGTCACATTGATACCTATCAACTTGCCATCGTCATTCACAACGTCTCCTACTACGAAAAAGTCCGCTTCCGGTGCATTCCACACAAGGAAGTCAACAACGAAAGGATTGGGGCTCTTTACTTATGTCTTGATATGACAATGATTGACTTTAGTGGTTTGGTTACTTTGAATTCGCATAACAGGTTGGTTAGGAGTATGAAAGCTAACAACCTTACAAAAATATGATGAGTAGTTAACCAATCGATTCCTAAAATCACATCAAATGCAAGTATTTTTAAAGAGATACGATCGACAGGTAACGTGAAAGTGTTGATTTGAATCAAACAAGATTTATAAATAGTATAGGTAACGAAGGTTTCTCCCAATAGAGTTTCAACAGATAAATCAAAGTCTAATTTCTCCGGAGTCAAATTTAAACATTGAACACAACTAAGTGAAATAAAAGAGTGAGTAGAACCGGTATCGAATAAGGTGTAAACTTCGCAAGGGTTTATGATTAGCTTACTCATGATAACTTCATTTGGGTTCCTCACTTGTTGGGAAGTCATGACAACCGCTCTCCTTTGAACTACCCGACTTTGACTTGTCTGGGGTAGCATTTGGTGTCATCACTATCGTTGGAATTGACTTTTCTATAGGGCATATTCCACCCTCAACTGCTTCATCGTACTCCTGATTCATGATCTGAATCATCAATCTTCGATCCATATCGAATTGAGATTGACCACTCTGTATAGGGTAATTCAAAACTCGATGTTGGGTTCTTCCAATTGTCATTCCAAAAGAGAAATGTATATCATCTATTTTAGCCTTTTTGGATCGGACGTCTCTTTCTACAATATCAACATGTCGTGCGACTTTTATCCACGCATCCTTCATTCTCACTCGTTCAGTTGTTTCTTTTTTTAGTTGATTTTTGATATTTGAATTCTCAGATTCCAACTTTAATAATTTACACCCTGCCAAAGCGTGATTTTGTTCGAGCATCACATATCGGGTAACACAATTTTGAATTGTTGCATCCCTTTGCTCCACGACCGCTTGCCGTTTTTCAACCTGTTCTTCTAGCTCACGAATACGATCTCGCAGTTCTACATTTTGATCAAAAATTTCTTCTAATAAATTCTCCTCGTGTTCCTCTTTCTTCCTCACTCTCACCGCTACCTGCTGACTGACTAGCTCGGGTGCAACTATTAATTCTTCCCTCACCACATGAATATCTCTAATTCCTTCTTCGCCTGATATTACATTATCCTAGTTGGTGATTAGAGGTGTCTCCACGGTCTTATTCACTTCATTGTTGACATTTTCAGCTGCCATTTTCAAATACTGCCACAAAACAAGGGTTAAATAACATATTTCATATTATCTCTATACTCTGACTGACCAATTAAATAACACGTAAACTTAGGTAGGTCATACTAGCGAAGGAATTCCCCGTCTCTCCCCTCCTAATTCTTGTCTTACATCTTAGCCAGGGATCATATCCCTAAGCTTTGATACCAACTGTGACGCCCCCAAAATAGGAATACATCACCTATCCTGAGTCGCCAAATACATGGTACAAAATAAAAATACAATCTTAATTATACAACAAGAGAGCTGTGAGTTTAAATACAAATATTGTCTTCTAGACAATATCCACTCTCAAATAGAGTCCTCGTTATATTTATTGTCACACTATATAACAGAATAGTGAGGACTACTAGCTAATACTATCATTCGGACCATCACTCCATTTCCCGACTCGTCCCAGCTACGATCTCATTTCCTGAAGAGAATAGTGAAAGAAAGGGTGAGCTCAACTAGCCCAGTAAGAAATATTATGACTAAGATAATGCAGGATAAAATATCATTAGTCTTCAACAATGTTAAACTGATAAAATACAATAGACATCAAGTTTAATCATAATGAACATGCAATCCATTAAAAGAGTCAAGTAGAGAATAAAATCTACTATCTTTTATGATTTAAAAGCGTTTTCATCAATTTTTATAGTTTGAGACTCACTTTAATAAATAATCCACATCATCCCCGCACTACTACCAAGGATATTCATTAGGTCACGACCACAAATTATCCATGCACTACGGGCCAAGGATATTCGTGTATTCATCAATGGTCATGATCATGCCAACAATCGTCCATCAATTGCACTACGGGCCAATGAGGACTTTTATCACATCATTTATAACATTACTACCATGATTATACTCAATAATCCTCGGTCATAATCCTACCAAGTCCATCTATGCACTACAGGCCACAGATGACTTTCAACATAATATAAACATGAAGATGATGACAATTATATAAGAATTCAATAAAACAAGTTCACGAATTAATTTGTCTAGGAACCAATAACGTCCAAATTGTTAACATGATACTTCTTTGTAGAGTAAAATCAAGAATGTTCAGAAGAATATTTTCATGAAAAGATACTAGATGCAGCGCAAATATTAAGGATATTCCACTAATTTCATGGAGTATAGAAGTCAAAACTTTAACCAACTGAGTATATTAAAGAATGGAATAACAAATGAAATCACCATGCATGCGGTACTTCGCATAGACAAATTATTCCAACAGAATAATAAGTAATGGAACCAGTCGAAGCGAAATTACACCGAAGAAGATGTTCCAAATGTAATAATAAAGAAAGGAATAACAACAGAAATCACCATGTATGCGGTATTGCGATGAGACAAAGTTATTCCAACAGTAATAATAAATAACGGAATCAGTCCCACAGAAAAGCGCACAAAAGCAGGATATTCCAACCTGAATAATAAAGATTTTAACTAGATCTCATGTAAAATGCATGCACGTAATATTCCAATGTAATAATAAAGATTTTAAACAGTGTCCGGCATATAACGCATGCATGTGATGTTCCAAATGTAATAATAACGAATAGAATAACAAATGTAAATTACCAAGTATAGGTGATCACATGATACAAAGTTATAACAATGTAATAATAAAGAATGGAATAACAGAAGTTCTCTTCATGAATATGAAAAAAATAATACCCCTTACGAGTACAAAAAATAATATTCCTTACCGTAAAAGAAACTTGATATAAGAGTAGGGAAGTAGCAGAATACTTTTCTATAGTTTCTCTATGATTTCTCTCTCTGGAGTTTCAATGAATTCGTAAGAAATAATGAAAGAATGAGCTTCTATTTATAGGAGAATGGAAAAGCACTGTGTAAGAATTTTGTTCACTGACTCAATAATTATGCAATCATGGATGAAAACTTTGATACCCATGATGCCAATTTTCAAACCTCCAACCAATCAGAATCAAGAAAGGATTTATAATACATATATATATATATATATATATATATATATAAACCACACATGCTTTAAAACAACAATCAACCACCCGTAAATTCCAAAATCCAAACCCCTTTCATTTTTTCTTCCACTCGTGGGCCCCACATGTTCCCCTCCCACCAATATCCACTCACTCACTCAATATATATATATATATATATATATATATATATATATCATTATACTAGATTATATATTCACACACTCCACCACTCACATACACATTTTTTACTTTCCCACCAACATGTCCACATCACACACATCCACATCCACACACATCATTCTCACTTCTTTTCCACCATTTTCCACTCACACACCCAACAAATACATATATATATATATATATATATATATACACACACATCACATACTTACTTATATATATTAACTCCCTCCCCTATACGTAACTACCTCCCACCCCCATCAGTTTTTCAACACATATGGGCCCCACATGTTGCCCCCACATGTGGGCCCCACTTTTAAATAATTTCTACCGATTATTTTAAAAAATAGGTAAATGGGGGTCTATAAAATAAGCAAAACTGAGTGACTTCTCACGTAAGCATCAATAATCAATACCGCCAGACACTACGCAACCACGCCAGACATCGCATTTTTACTACCGAGTAGTTCAACAAGATAATTCAGTAAAACTTCCGCCATTATTTTCAATAAAAATATTTTTGTCGCTTTCTCAATCCGGCAATAATTCCGTTAGGGGTCCACCAATGATTACATGCGGTTGTATTTAATATTCCTCGCTAAATTGAATATTCCCACCAATCGAATATAATACAACAACTTGCATACTTTGCAAAATTTATAAATACTACCCACAACTATAACATTATATCAAATTCACACCATAATATTAAAAAAAATATTTCGAGAAATTTAAATCTTTATTCATAAAATCTGGGGTCTCACAGTTTGCATAGTAAAATCTTTTTAAAACTTATTCGTTTTATTAGATTATAAATAGAATATATTATATTTTATTGTAAACCAATCTGGACCACCCGTTTAAAGTAAATCAATCTAGACCGTTCATGGATTGGTTACTATTCAGTCCATTCTTCTATAAATAGAAGCTCATTCCTTCATTATTTCTTACGAATTCACTGAAACTCTAGAGAGAGAAACTGTAGAGAGAATTATTCTTCTATCTTGAGCGTATTCTTTAGCGTTTAAGAAAGTTTTGAGCATAGTGCAAGTTTCTTCAAGTATATCCCCGCCCTACCGTCGGAGTACTCTTCTTTATAAGGTAGGGGGTATTATTTTTTTTCATATTTATGAAGAGAACTTCTGTTATTCCATTCTTTATTATTCTCATTGGAATAACTTGTATACGCTTGATCTACCCTATACTTGGTGATTTCATTGTTATTCCATTCGTTATTATTCATTGGAATATCCCGTCATCATGCGTTATATACTAATTCGGGTTCCGCTCTTTATTATTCTCATTGGAATATCCTCGTTGCGTGCATTTTACACCGGACTGGTTCCGCCTTTATTATTCTCATTGAATATCCTCGTGCATGCGCTTTCTTACGCCGACCGATTCTCATATGTATTATTATGTTGGAATAACTCTCTTTATGTGAAGTACCGCATGCATGGTGATTTCGTTGTTATTCCATTCTTTATTATTCTCATTGGAATATCCCATCTTGGCATGTATTATGCCTAACTCGGTTCCGTTATTTATTATTCTGTTGAATAATCTGCTTATCTAAGCACCGCATGCATGGTGATTTCTTTTGTTATTCCATTCTTTATTATACTCAATTGGTTAAAGTTTTGACTTTCTATACTCCACTAAAATTAGTGGAATATCCTCGATAATCAAGCTCATCCAAAGATCTTTTCATGGAAATATTCTTCCGAGAATTCTTGAATTTTACTCTACAAAGAAGTATCATGTTGACAATTTGGACGTTATTAGTTCCTCGGATAAATTAATTCTTGAACTTGTTTTATTGAATTCTTATATCATTGTCATCATCCTCATGTTTATATTTTATTGAAAGTCATCTGTGGCCTCAGAAGTGCATGGATGGACTTGGTATGATTATGACCAGGATTATTCGGTAATCATGACCGTAATGTTACAAATGATGTGGTAAAAGTCCTCATTGGCCCGTAGTGCATTAATGGACGCTTATTGGCATGATCATGACCATCGATGAATACACGAATATCCTCGACCCAGAAAAGTGCATGGATAATTTGTGGTTGTGATACTTATGAATATCCTTGGTCAGAAAAGCGTGGATGAGGTGAATTATTTATTGTCGAGTTCCAAATGATAAAAGTAATGAAAACCTTTTAAACCATAAAAGATAGTAGATTTTATTCTCTACCGACTTTTTTAATAGGTTGTATGTTCCACCGCAGCTTAAACTTGATGTCTATTGTATTTTATCGCTTTAACATCGTTGAAGACTAATGATAATTTATTCTCGCATTATCTTAGTCATAATATTTCTTCTTCGGGCTAGTTGAGCTCACCCTTTCTTTCACCGTTTTCTCTTAAAATGAGAATGTAAATGGGACTAGTCGGGAACCAGAGTGACTCATCCCGATGATAGTATTAGTAGTTCTCACTATTCTGTTAAATAGTGTGACAATAAATGTAATGAGGACTTATTCTGAGAGTGGATATTGTCTAGAAGACAATATTTGTATTAAAACTCACAGCTTTCTTGTTGTATATTAAAGATTGTATTTGTATTCTGTACCATGTATTTGGCGACTCAGAATATGTGATATATACCTATTTTTGGGGCGTCACATCAAGAGTGGCAGAGTTTGATGTTTGTTGATGGGTTTTGTTTTTTTGTTTTAATTTTGGAGTTTGGTTGTATGGTGTATGGAGTTGGGTTTGATATTCCAAGAGTGTTTATGTTATACCTGTTAATAAAATAACTTTTGCTGATAAACCAAAAAGAAAAAAAAAAGATGGCTATGTTGTAAAATGGGATAAATCACTTTTTGGTCACTATACTAGGTTCGATTTTTATTGTGGTTATCGAAACTTTTTTTGTTACAATCTAATAACTGTACTCTCAAAAATTACTAAAATGGTTATTCCGTTCGTTTTCTGTCCAAAAATTTGACGAAAATGCTGACTGTGCGTACTGATCCTTTTTTTTTGCTGACGTGGTCCGTTATTTGCTGACGTGGAAGGCAGAAGGTTTGCCTTAAAAATTTTCTTAAAGGTGTTGAACTCTAGACCTCCCCAAACTAGAAATCTTATATTCCAACAAAAATCATTAAACCAACCACCTCTTATGCTAAAATTTATGTAACACTAATATTTAAACCACCTAGCATCTTTTATATGCATGTGAAGATGAGATAATAATAATTATAATAATTGTAATAATTATTATTGTAATAATAATAATAATAAATTTTAAATAATTAAAATTTTAAAATAGTCTAAAATTAAAAGATATTATTGGAAAGAAGGCCACGTTACTATTATTTTAATAATAATAATAATTATTATTGTAATAATAATAATAAATTTTAAATAATAATAATAATAATAATAATAATAATAATAATAATAATAATAATAATCCTGCATCTTCTCTCTCTAAATTCAATGTCTCTCAACCCAGGTATATTCGAAACTCTAATCCCATCTCGATTCATCACATTAAAAATTATTATTGTTGTTGTTATTTTTATTATTTTGAAATTATTATTATTATTCTTAATATTATTATTATTTTTTTTATTATTCTTAATAATATTATTTTTATTATTATTATTTTAAAATTATTATTAAGATACAATTATTCTTAATATCTATGAGCATGTGCTTGACACATAATGATACACATGGCAAAACCATATACATATCAGCAAAAAAAACGGAGTCAAATCGCCAACTAAGCACTTCCGTTCGCCACCTCAGCACTTCCGTCCGTTTTTTGGACGAAAATCGAACTGAATGACTATTTGGTAAGTTTTTGAGAGTACAGTTATTCGATTGTAATACAAAAAGTTTCGATAACCATAATGAAAATCGAACCCCAGTACAGTGACCAAAACGTTATTAATTTATCCCGTAGTAAAATATAGAAGTATATATAAGTTTAGGTTCGGGAATGGAATTTAGACGCTGTGCAGATGGATTATTGCATAAAAATGTCTCTGTATTTTGTATATTGTATTTTTAGAAGAGTCTATTATATATAATGACAAATTTATGTTGATATTTAATGTCAACATATGTGGATGCAGTATGAGATAAGTAGGAATAAAAATTGACCTATATTATCTTATGAGGGCTCAACTTATCTCACATCTCTCCTAAAAGGTTATTCTACTAATTAATACTTATTCACGTAATTGAAAATCAAAAGTCAACGTAAACTTTTGCAATATATATATATATCTCTCTCTCTCTCTCTCTCTATATATATATATATAACCGATCATGTGAGGACTCCCTTACTTTGTTAAAATGCGGACCTTTTTTTTTGTTTTTTTTTAGTTTTTTTTAAAACAACTAAAAAAAAATATTTAATATTTTATGGAACTGATATTTTTCTATAATATAATGTTTTGGGCATGATTTGAATACCTATACCAAAAAATAGTGGTACATGCGCATGTATCGCATGCACTGCTTTTTTTATAATGTATCCAAATCACATCCAAAACATTGTATTATGAAAAAATTTCAATTCCATAAAATATTAAACTTTTTTTTTTAGTTATTTAAAAAAAAAAAAAACCAAAAAAAACGGAAAAAAAAAGTCCGCATTTTAACAAAGTAAGGGAGTCCTTACCTGATCCTGACTCTCTCTCTCTCTATATATATATATATATATATCATGTTTCTTGTCTTATTGCATCAAGTTTTATTTTAGTCGCAATACAAATTTATCGACATGCATATCATTTTCCTTTTATAAAACTTTCATTTGTTTTCACTAGACCAAGTAAATTAACATAAGAAGAGTCAAGGAAAAACAAAGAACATGCATACTCATTTTTGCCAGTATAAATTAATAAACATCTACCTAAAAGGCTAAAACAGATGATATGCTTGAAGTTGCAGAATTATAGTTCAATAAATAATTCAATTTGTTTTTACGCTGATCCACCTTACACCTGGGCAATTCTCATAGTAAATATCATTCTTCAGAAGTGTCTCCTTAAACTCCTCCCTTGCCATTTAATCCCAACCAAATGCTCCCTAATGCTTGTAAAAATCCTATCGCAACTACCCAAACAATTAAAATAATGTCAATATCATCCCTGTTGGGTCGTGATATTTCCTATTTTTGGGCCGGGTACATTGAGCCTACTCACATGAAGAATCCATTGGGCCTTTATTTTTAATCCGTTAAAGCCACTGGGCCCAATCACCATATTGTATCCGTTTTAATCTTTAAAAGTAAGAATTGGTCCAAAGGATCGACCCATTAGATATTTTAATATCATTACTTTGACTTGTGATGATGAAAAAGCATGACGGTTGACCAAGTTCCCGCCATGCATTAATGTGGATGGGATCATAGCCGGCCGGCGGTAGAAAACAGTGGCCAAAAGCAGTGGATAAACCTTATACAGTCGGCAGAGCCCATCAGGTCAGAAGGGGTGTCAGGTAGTAGTGGGTGGCACAGTAATCCAGGCAAAGATAGTATAACCTAGCAAGGAAGCCATCGTCTAGAGGTACGTTCTCACATATATTGATTATTGAGATTCTCCCACACACACAACTGAGAATTATTATCTCTTTCAAAACACTAGACAATACATTCCTCCATCGTTAACTTTGTGAACACATACTAATTCTCACGCCTGAGCTATCCCCTCGACTTAACCATCGCTGCTTTGGTGTTATTGTGTGCTTATCGTGCGAGATCGGGACGTCTTACGTGATTGGGACGTGGAGAAAGATCCCAAGCGTTAACATTGGCGCTAGAAGGAGGGCTTTGAGTTCTAGTGTCATTAAAATTTTCAATCACAATCGTTTAACCTACTTCTAAGATGAGAGGAGTAGGGATGGTACACCGGATAAGGGCGATGATGGTCAGTAGCTCGTCCATTGCCTCGTGTTTGATGAAGGATCGTCTGGTCCTTCCAAAAGTGGTCACGAGAGCACGGCTTCTAAGCATAATTCGTGGGATCTCCGTCTCAAGATTCTGGCGGGCATGAATTTAAGATTGGTTTCGGTGCGAATGAGGAGCGAGATCATGGTCGAGGACAGTGGAAGGCTCACCAACCAAGATTTATCATAAAGTAGCCGGAGGATAGAGTCGCCAAGTTGGCGAAGATGGCGGACGGCGCAGATAGAGCCATGGAGGTTCTCATTAAAGCAAAGAGAAGATATATAGCCAACGATGCTTCAGTGTGGCGGAATTACAGGACGAAGCATCTAGCCATGATCAGTACGAAGGACGAAGTGGGCATAAGGAGGAGTCACGGCGAAAGGGTAAGGAGCCGAAGCGTTCCATGCGTGTTTCTAGGGATCATTCTCGAAGTAGGAGGAGATCGAGGAGCAGAACTCCCGTGGCCTCGAAGAAGGCGATAATGGCCGTTACCTCTCAGCATCGAGATGATTATCGACAAAGGAGCAGGTCGAAGGAGGTTGTACCCTAAGTTAGGGTAATGGACTATCAACGTGATCATTCTCACCACAAGGAAAGAGTTGTGTACCGAAGCAGATCAAGAAGTCCCTCTAGGGCAGTAGGATCGGCAGGAGGAGGTCGATCCTCTCAGAGACATAATGTTGTTCACGAGAAGGAGGTTTCCCCACAGCCTGAAGGCGTTGATTTTCTGGTAAAGGAGTTGAGAGAACTCAGAAAGTAATTGGCTGAGGTCCAGCAGGTGAAGGACGCTCCGGGAAAGAAATCATCCCCTTTTTCCTCTGATATTCTCAAGGAAAAGGCGGATATCACTAAAAAATTGCCTCGCATGGAAAGTTACGATGGAACCGGGGATCCTTATGACCATAGCCAGGCGTTCGACCGGTTAATGGACTATTACGACTTCACTGACGCTGCCAAGTGTCACACCTTTGTTACGACACTGAGAAAGGATGCGAGACAATGGTTGGGAACTTTGCCTTCGGACTCAATATCCTCTTGGACCGAACTTTGTGATAAGTTCCATGCCCGTTTCAGGAGCAACAGAAGAGAGAAAGCTTACGGTTTCTCCGCACAGATCCGCAATTTACCAAATGAATCTTTGGGCCAAGATGTAAAAAGGTTCGGAGAAGCGATCGATCGGTGTCCGATCTTAATGATCTCCAGTCAGTAGGTTTGTTCCGAAATGGATTGGATCTGTAAAGTCCAAAAGTTGGTGAAGAAGTTGATGTTCAACCATCCAAAGAGCTTGGCCAAGCCTTTGACAAGGCGTATATTATATCGTTGTGGAAGAAGCTATGAATACGACTGAAGCATCCTCATTCGTCCGGGAAAGAGTCATTAGCTCTAAGCCCGAAGTTGAACAGAGGAGAATGGGGGGGTATAATGATCTGACGGAGGCGCTTCGAAAAATACAATAATTCCTCAAGCAAGAAGAAGCGATCATTCCTCCGTTCTCCTACCAAGGTGAATAAGGTCTACACCAAACTAAACACCGATAGATCGATAATTACGATCAAATCAAATCAACCTTTCTTTGAGCTACCCCGTGATAACTACTGAAGCCAGGCGTGACGTGGATAGGTCCGTTCAACCATCCATGTTTTTCGGCCGATGTCCGCTTTGGTGAGAGGTATGGCTTGCCAAGGTTGGAACCCAAAAAAATACCAAAGTGAGAAAAAAAGTCGATTCGAAAATAAAAGAAAAAGAAAGAGATTATTCCCTGAGAGCTTGTCCAATACCACCAGTACCAGAAACGCATCTCCTTCGAGTAGCTAGTTTGAAGCTGGGCTATGGAACTAGTTGTCAGTCGTAGAGCGGGCAAGAAGCTAACGAGTACTTGGGTTCTCCCAATAACTAAAAAGTGTAGCATGCCTGAATCTAACTGGGGTTCGCGGTGGAAGCTCCTAACCTGTCAGTATGAGCACCGCATCGTATGTTCCCCCCTCACCCCGCAACTTCAATCCCTATATGCGCCTATTTCTGCTTCTTTCTTCTCCCTCAAAGCCTATTCTGATTTACTTTTGTCCTCGGGATTCTTTTTGGCATCAAGCCTACCCTCACATGCAGGGGATTCGATAACCCGATATTCTTCCTCCTCATGGACGTATACCCGACAAAGCGGGAGGTGTAGCCGCAATAGCACCAGTTTTTATATGTCTGTTGGCTTTACCTTTTTTTAGGAATCAAATATGCAGTATTTACAGACAAAAGTATTCGGTTATTGGGGAAAAATCAATAGACTCAGGGTAACTCTCGTAAGTATTGTGGCTATCATCAGGCCGCTGGCCACGACACTAACGAGTGTTGCAATTTGAAAGACTTTGTGGAGAGGAAGATTAAAGTTGGCTTGTTGGTGCAGTATGTGGCCGTAAATGATCAGCAGAACGTTAACCGTACTGTTTAGACGGTTCAAAGGGCTCCAGTACTGCCGCCAAGGCATGTTATCGATGTGATAACCGGTGGGTCCGCAGGGAAGTTGATAGGGATGAAGAGAAGGGCTTACCTGGATTCGGTCATGACTGTGACAGATGCTCCCCTGAAAGTGGATAGACCATTCCCGGATCATCATATCATTTACCGACGTCGACTATCCTTCTAACCCATTGAGCCACATGAGGGGCCTTGGTGATCACAAAAGTAAGTGGGCACGGTGGACATGAAGCGCATGATGATAGATAATGGATCTTCGCGGATATCCCAGACGCCCATGCCTATCGAGAGGATGCACGTTGATGGGCGTAAGATGGAGGTCGGGCGAGAAGCTCCTTTATACTGCTTCAAAGAATGATCCTGCTCAAGTTGCGGTGCACTATTGAACTCCGGTTATCTTGACAAAGACCCAAAGAAGTTGAAATAGTATGTAAATTCTATGTTGTGCACGTTGATTCAACTTTTACAACGCTATCTTGGAAAGACCTACTTTAACTCGCTTCTCCAAGCCGTGACCTCCATCCCTCATTTCAAAGTCAAGTTCCCCACTACTCATGGAGTAGGAGAGGTGGCGGAGACTTGGATCTAGCCCGACGATGCTACCGTATCGTCATTATTTCCTCCGGAGTGGGGTCAAGAACAAAAGCAAAGCGATGACAATTGAGATCGAGCCTTTTACCGAAAGTAGTTCTGAACCGATGGTGGTTCCTGCCGGAGGAACAGAAGAGGTCAAATTGATCCTTGGAAAGCCGGATAAGACCGTGAAGATCGGTTCAGGTCTACCAGAACCTCTTCGGACAAATCTTATAGAACTCTTACGCTGCTATGCGGATATTTTTGCATGGGAACCAAGGGACATGCACGAGTTAGTCGGAAGATAATGAGCATAGTCAATGTAGATCCTCGAAAAAGCTTGTTCGGCGGAAAAAGACGTATCTTTGCTTGCCGACGACGTAAAAATCATTGATGAGGAAATAAAGAAAGTCGTTGGTCGCCGACTTCATCTATGAAATTGATTATCCCGAATGGATGGCCAATGTGGTGTTGGTGCAGAAATAGAATGGAAAATGGCGGGTTTGCATCTACTACACCGACCTCAATAAAGCTTGTCCGAAGGACTTTTATCCTCTGCCCCATATTGATCAGCTTATCGATGCCACTTCGGGGTATGCATTACTAAGCTTTATGGATGCTTTTTCAGGTTACCACCAAATATCCATGCGTAAAGAGGACATCCCAAAGACCATATTTATTACACACCGTTCGGTGTACGCCTACAAGAAGATGACTTTTGGCCTTATAAATGCTGGAGCCACTTACCAAAGAATGATGAACTTCATCTTCGATAGGCAGCTGGGAAGGAACATGGAGGTATACGTCGATGATATGATTGTGAAAAGCATGCAGTTCGAGTCATTTGACGATCTAGAGTGCTTTTTTTCGTCCGTCCATCATCGTCAATCGAGACTTAATCCACCAAATGCACTTTTGGCCTCGGTCAGAGGGAAGTTTTGGGTTATCTTGTCACCAAAGGGGTATCGAGGCCAATCCGGAGAAAATTCAGGCCATTCTTGATATGAAGACTCCTCAGTCGTTCAAAGATGTCCAACGTCTGACTGGAAGGATTGCAGCTTTGAGGAGGTTCGTCGCCAGATCTGCAGAGAGGTGCCTTCCTTTTTTTGATACATTGAAAGGGACGAAGAATGCGAAGACGTTCCAGTGGACTTCAGAGTGTGAAGACGCCTTCCAAGGCATAAAGGCGTATCTTTCTTTGGCTCCTTTATTGGTGAAGCCCGCTCCAGCAGAGACCTTATATCTGTACCTTGCAGCAAGTTCGTTAGCGGTTAGTGCAAAGATCTTGGTTTGGGAGGTCAGTGGAAAGCAGCATCCGGTCTATTATGTCAGTCACGTCTGCGAGATCTCAAAAACCGTATCCGAATATTGAGAAATTTGCCTTCGCCTTGATAATTGATAGTAGAAAGCTTGCTTGGCGATTTTTCAAAATCGGCTCTGGTCGTCTACACGGATCGACCATTGAAGAAGGTGATGGGCAAGCCGTAAGTTTCGTGAAAGATTAGCGGCGTGGACAATGGAGTTGTCACGCTTTTTTCATCGAATACCATTCACGAACCGCTATCAAAGGCCAAGCTTTGGCCGATTTCAGAGTAGAATGTTCGTTCACCGGCGGAATGCCGAAGTTACCGGTTCTAATCGTCCGATCGAAAGCGATTCTTGCTTCTTCAATCGGAGCGAGAATGTTTGGACTCTATATGCAGATGGTTCCTCTACCCTAACTGTTAGTAAGGGGAATTATCTTGACAAGTCCGGATGGGTTCAAAGTTCAACGAGCCATCGATTCTGGATTTAAAGCGACAAACAATGAAGCCGAAGTATGAAGCGATCTTGGGTGTTCGATTGGCAAAGAGTCTAGAGGTCCGGAACCTTATCATCTACAGTGACTCTCAGTTGGTTGTCAAGCAGCTATCAGGGGATTATGAAGCTCGTGGAAATCGGATGATCAAGTATCTGGCGGAGTTAAAAGACCGACTTCAGTATTTCACTTCGTACGAATTTCAGGGCATAGAGCGTAATGACAATTCCATCGCCGATGCATTGTCGAAGTTGGCTACTACGGATGCAGATGTTTTTAATGGATCTGTTTACTTGGAAATTCTACAACAGCCGAGTGTTCAACATGAAGCAGTGATGTGTATCGAGCGATCTAACTGCTGGATGACCCCCTATATCGAGTATTTAGCAGATGGCGTCCTTCATTCGGATCAGATGTTGGCAAAAAAGATCAAATACAAGAGCGCCAACTTTGTTCTTATTGATGGGGACCTTTATCGATTAGCCTTTTCTTCACCATTATTAAAGTTCCTGGTCCCATCCGAGGCGGAATATGCTCTTCGGGAGGTTCACGAGGGAATTTATGGTGACCATATGGCTGCTAAATCTTTGGCTTACAAAGTACTTCGGCAAGGATACTATTGGCCTACAATTTTCAAAGAGGCTACAGAGTATGTCAAGAAATATGAAAAGTGCCAACTCAATAGTCCGATCCCACATTAGCCACCGGAAGAGCTATACTCGATTTTATCTCCTATACCCTTCGCTGTCTGGGGGGTAGATATACTGGGTCCATTGCCTAAAGCTAAAGGTCAGTTAGCTTTGTCATAGTTGTTATTGATTACATGACTAAGTGGGTAGAGGCGAAGCCACTTGATTTAATTACGAGCAAGAATGTTTAAAGTTCATAAAAGAGTCCGTAGTGTTTCGCCGGATCCTAGAGTATTAATATCGGACAACCTGGACGCCAGATTAAATGGGATCAAAATTTGAAGCATTTTTAAAGGAGTTGGGGATTCAAAGATAAGAAGACTTGATGGCTCATCCACAAATAAATGGCTGTTGAGGTGACCAACAGACGCCGTTGAACAGGATCAAGCGCAGATGGATGAAGCTAAAGAAAGATGGCGGAGGTCGCTTTCAATGTGTTGTGGACTTATCGGACTACACCGAGGACTACCATCGAGGATTCACCTTTTCGATCGCCTATGGTAATGCGATGCCTTAGTCCCCGCGTCAAATCGGATCTCCAAGTCTTCGGTCACCAATATAAAGAAATATACAATGACGAAGGATCAAGGCCAATTTGGATCTGCTAGAAGAAGTCGAGAGGTTGTTTCTACTTAAATTGGTCGCTTATCAACGAAGAGTAGCTAAGCATTATAACAAAGGAGTCAAGCTTCAGTAGATTCAAGTAGGAGACTTAGTCCTCGAGAAGCCAAGCTTCTACACCTCAAAACGCGGAAAGTTAATGCCAAACCGGGAAGGGCCATATGAAGTGATCAAGTATCCAAACCGGCACTTATCGATTAAGGCATTAGATGGTTCCAAATCAAAAACACCGCACGCTTCGAAATACTTTCAATAAAGATCAAGTTAATTCATCTAAGTCTCAGATATTATTGTTCATTATCAATAAAAAGACACTTTTTCACTATTGATCCCGGTCCTATTTTGTCCTATGGTCACTACGGTTGTAAGGAGGTATGGTAGGACTCACCGCCATTCGATGGCGGCCCATTTGTCGTTCTACCCCGAGTGGTGATTTAAGGATCCTATATTGATTTTACCAGGGTGGTAAATCAATGGTCACTATTGATCCTGGTCCTATTTTGTCCTATGGTCACTACGGTGTAAGGAGGTATGGTAGGACTTGCTGGCCATTCGATGGCAGCCCATTTGTCGTTCTACCCCGAGTGGCAGACGAAGGATCCTATATTGATTTTACCAGGGTGGTAAATCAATGGTCACAATTGGTCCTTATATCTTGGTCCTTATATCTTGATCCGTATATCTTGGTTTTTATATAATTGTTTCACCCCGAGTGGTAAACAAATGACAGATCTCATGTGGTACTTTATTTTATTTAAGTGTTGAGTTCGGAATGCCTCGTTCTTTAACATCACTTTATCTGTTATATGACATGCTTAATTGTTAATTAACAATTTGAGTTAAATCCTCGAAGTGTTTGAGTTCAGTCCTTTCTGTTCAGTTAAGTTAAATTCTGTCCATGAAATTCAATTCCCTTCGTCTCATACATTAACTATTATATGTCTTAACTGATTCACTGTTTAGGTTCATTTTACTGATATTGAATTATTGACAAGAAACTAACCGAAAACATAGTTCACAATTAAGGAAATTGCAGATTCATCAGGAAAACTAAAACATTCATTCGACCTATTCATTCATGAACAAAAATACACCAATATAGAAACGTAAAAAGTTTAAACAGATAAATTTTTACATAAGTCAGAATGAAAGCAGGAAGAACACCTAGGCACCACATTCGTCTTCGGAGTTGAGCAAAGTTGGATCCAGTTGAAGCGTGAGATGGTTTTCTTTGCCTCTCTCTTGGCGAGATTCGTAGCCTTCCGAGTAGACTTTCATGATCTCGAAGTTAAGCTCGTCCGAGAGTCCTATATTACTCGCTCAGATTCGCTTTACGAGTTCTTCTACGTAAGAGGACCCTTCCTCAAGATCCTTTATTTTAAGACGAAGCTTGTGGCGTTTGTTCTTGTGTCTCCGCCCTTCATCCCGGCCTTTGATTGAGCCTCGCCAAGTTGAATAGCCAGTCTTGGTTGGTCAAGAAAACTCCTCATTCTTGGCCCTCAAGAGCGGTTTTTCTTCACCAATGGCGTGCTCGATCGGTTAAAGTTTGTTGGCTGGCTTCGGAGGCGGCCAACCTATCTCTTGTGGCCCTTAGTTCATCATCAGACGTCCTCAAGTCCATCTTAGCTCGATCCAAATCTCGTTGGAGGCCATCGATGACATGAAGAGCGTCTTCTCGATCGGCCCTTTCTCGAGCCAAGGTCGATCTCAACATATTGATCTCTTGTCTCATGAAATCTTCCTCGGCTTCCCCATTTATGTGTCTTGGACGCAAACGTCCAAAGACAGCATTAGCCTGCATATGTTCAGAACAGTGCTCAAGCCAGTACCCAGATATACAATTAAGGACAGAAAGACAGAAAAATAAAGGAATGATTATTTACCTTAGCCAGATAGCTCATCCCTTCATCGAGCAAATTCCCGTCCGTGTGATCACTGAACCGATGATCGTCAGCGTTCCTTACGAAGGCCCCGAATAGGTCGAACGGAAAGTTAGCGTTGAATCTAGGCCACAGAGTCGGAGATCCCACGGCCTCGGCATGATAACCCTGACCTGAAGGACCTGGTCGTTCAGGCGAAGGTCTTGACCTTTCTGGGGAAGGAGCTGGTTGCTCGGGAGGAGTAGGTTCAGGTTTAGCGTACACGGTTTCAGGTGTGCGTTTCCTTTTCCTGGACAGGGTTTGGACAGCTTCATCCTGATCACCTTCTTCGGCAATCTGTATTTCTACAGGCGGTACGAAGGGGGGTATGATCGAAGATTGGGGCACCCTAAGCTCTTCGGCGGTCAGAGGCGTTATCTTACTTTTCAGCTTTTTGGTGCGGAGGATGCTTCTTCGATCGGGACGATCGAGTAGGCCTCCTCGTCGAGGGATGGATGTGATGGTTGGCTTGACTTCTGGGGTGGCTTCGGAAGGGGTTGGAAAGGATGTTGTTCTGGATTTTCTGATTGCCCTCCTCTTCTGGCGAGGGCGGAGGGTCTCTTCCGAAATAGGAACCCCACCCCCAGAAACCCCAGCAGGGTTACTATGAAGATATGCAAAGGGAAACGAACCCCCTTCTCCAATAGAGTCACAGGAACGGCCGTCCAACCTTCTAGCCGTTGGTACATCTTTTCACCGGATCTAGGAACCCTAGCCGCATGGGTGTCCGGGATGTGGTATCGAGACCGAATCCTCTTTAGTTCAGCCTCTGTGACGATCGAGGGAGTGTTGGCGTGCGAAAATCGCTCAGTATTCCTGTAGTATTCGGAGGGGGTTTTGGGATTTATGGGGAGAGGGTTCTTATCAGATTTCGACCCCTTTGGGTTCAGTGTCGAGGCTCCTTCATGAGCAGCGGTGGTAGGGTTTGGTGGAACAGTACCGTGGCGGGGTTACCAATATAGAGAGCCTCAGTCGCGTAATCCCGGAAGCCATTGTTGATTAGTTCATGAAAGAAAGGAGAAACTTGAAAGTCGAGAGTTCAGAAGGCGCTCGAAATTCAAATGAGCAGGTAAAACTGTCAAAGTTGATAAAGTTACCTTTTATACTGACGGTTACACGGTGTTCCAGGCCGGCTCATTAAATGTTATTAATGATTTGGAATTTGAATGGGAAGGGTCCGGTTCCGGGTCCATGTATCTATTAAATAGGGTTTTTCTGATTTGGGTCTCCATTCTCTTCTCCTTTCATTTCGTGAACAGCGATTGGGTACACTTCAATTATCTCTCATTATGTACCTTTATTAAATTATCTTGGGCCATTCATAGTTTTCTATTAAACATTCTGTTTAACAAAAAAACTAGGGGGCAATGTTGGGTCGTGATATTTCCTATTTTTGGGCCGGGTACATTGGGCCTACTCACATGAAGAATCCATTGGGACTTTATTTTTAATCCACTATGCCCACTCGGGCCCAATTACCATATTGTATCCATTTTAATCTTTAAAGCCGTGCTCGGTCCAATTGGATCGACCCATTAGATATTTTAATATCTCACATTACTTTGACTTGTGATGATGAAAAAGCATGACGGTTGACCAAGGTTCTGCCATGTGCATTAATGTGGATGGGATCATAGCCACGGCCAGAGAAAACAATGGGCCAAAAGCAAAGGATAAACCTTATACGATCGGCAGAGCCCATCGGTCGAGAAGGGTGTCGGTAGTAGTGGGTGGCACGAGAATCCGAGCAAAGATAGTATAACCTAAAAGCAAGAAGCCATCGCTCAGAGGTGCGTTCTCACATATATTGATTATTGAGATTCTCCCACACACACAATGAGAATTATTATCTCTTTCAAAACACTAGACAATACATTCCTCCATCGTTAACTTTGTGAACACATACTAATTCTCACGCTTTGAAGCTATCCCCGACGGAACCGGCCAATCAAACTTTCTTGTTATTTGTGTTTCTTGTATGCGAGATCGGGGCGTCTTATGTGATTGGGACGTGGAGAAAGATCCTGGCGTTAACAATCCCCCACATAACTTTCATATATAAGCTTAATGGTTTACAGTTACATACATGAACCCAAAACTTCAGGTATCAAGGGAAACGATAAGAGCTGCTTTTTGTTGTTTTTTTTACGTCACTGCATATGTTCTCTTGCGTGCATAAATATAGCTCAATTATATATATATATATACACAAATAAATAAATAAATTAATATTGAATATGTGACAACCCAAATTTTTGAGAATTATTAAAATAAGAATTAAATAAAGAAAATTCTTATTAAGTGATATGCTATGTGATATTGTAGTGCATAAATGAATACGTGTCATGCAATATGTGATTGTTGAGAATAATAAATATATATTATATATTAATATATATATATATTTATTATATAAAAATAAATTGTTGAAAATAATTTATTAAAGAAAATACATGAATTATTGTACGAAATAACTACAACTTTATTAATACATTTGTTACATCGAGTGCAAAATCTTTATCACGACAACATATAATAACTACAACTTTATTAATACATTTGTCGTGCAAAGACAACATATATACAGATGAGTTTAAATACAATTATTATCTTCTAGACAATATACATACCAAATAAATCCTCATCACAATTATTTATACATTATTTTACAAAAATGGTGAGGACTACTAAACAACTCTCTCTATAACCATCATTCCATACCCCAGAGCTAGTACTATTTACATTCTAGCCTCTGAGAAGAAAAATGGAACAAAAAGGAAAAGGGTGAGCTCAACTAGCCCGATAAAGAATATTATGACTAAGATAATATACAACAAATTATCGTTAGTCTTCAACGAGGAAAAATCTAATAGAATACAATAGACAACCGGGTTTTAAATCAATCTTAGCGCGTGAAAACAACAATTCATTAGAAGAGTTAAGTAGAGAATGCAAACTACTATCTTACATATATGAATTTAAAAGTTCATCGTCGATATTTTATCCACTGTAACATCAATCAATATATATCTCGGAATCAAATATTCATCTTTTGCACTCTGAGCCAAAGATATTCATCGATTAGTCATGTTCATCTAAACACTGTTCATCTTTGCACTACTGGGCCAAAGATATTAATCGATCGGTCATGTTCATCTCAACACATTGTTCATCTTTACTCTCTGGCGAAAGATATTCATCAAAAATCATTCATCTTTTACTCTCTGGCCAAAGATATTCGATAATATCATCATTTAGGGTGAGGATGATGAAAAATATTTTAAAGAAAAGCGAATCCGATGAAACAAAAGAACAAATATTAAGGATTAAGTATTTTAAACAATCCAAGTTCAAAAATACTTCATAAATAATCGAGTGGAGTAAAATTCAAGAATGATCAAAACATGGATCTGATCAAAGCTAGTATCCATAATAGATATTTTGGACAAAAGAAGAAATTTCATTTTTAGGTGAATAGTGTAGTGTATTAAATGAATAGTCTTGCGTATCGTGAATAGTCTTGCATATCGTGAATAGTAACTCAGACACCAAAAGATAGAAATTTCACAAAAAAACATCTTCATGCTTAAGTGAATAGTACTAAATGAATAGTAACTTTCGTGAATAGTAACTCATGAATAGTAACTTCGTGAATAGTAACTCATGAATAAACTCATGAATAATAGTAACCCCAGAGCATGAAAAAGTTCCAAATTTGATAAAAATTTCCAACCAATATTTGGCATAATGATATTGAAGAAATAATATCATTTGAGAAAAAAATAACATCCACTTACCTCGAAAGGCAGTACTTCTAGTTGAAACAGGATATAGGCTATGACTTGAACTTGCAGTATATAGCAATACTCAAAGTATACTCAAAATACTCACAAGAATAAACTCGATAATATAGAGAGAAAACTTGATTTACGGTGTGATTTTCAATTCTAACCTAAGCACCTATTTATAGGAAAATGCTTAGAACACCAAAGTAGAAAATTTAATATAATATTAATATATATTTTTCCAAAACCTCATCACATTTTACTTTGAAAATGAATTCAACTCCTACACATGTTAAATGAGGCCACCTAAACATTCCAAAAACGTTTTTTCTATTTTAAATATTTTAAACTTCCAAAAATCAATTATTTGAACTTGAACTTCAATAATTCATAATAAATAGCCCTTTTATCGGAAAATTCGAATCTCACACTTTTTTATAGGAAATTCAATTCTCTACAACTTTGCGAAAGAAAGTTTTCCAAATTCCAAACAAAATTGGCCAAAATCCACAAGCAGGCGATTTTTACAATTTATAATCAAATTTCGATCAATAATTGTGTCCACCAACACACAAAATATGTGTTAAACATTTAATGCCACAAAAATACTCTTCCTCCTCATATACTCATATATCCCACATTCATTATAAAAATATCACCATTAATATATTATTAAAATAATATATTTAAATGAATTATTTTATCAGAAAAAGATAAAATATTAATTTTCAACAATTGTCACATTAAAAATTTTCTCCATCTATATCCACATAAAATCAATATTTTCCTCATCATATAAATCAATAATTAATTATTCACAAATAATATTACAGAATCACGATCTTGTGACGGTAGTTCCCCGAGGAAAGAGGGCTTTCGATAAGGATCTCTCACTTCTTGGCGCGCGATTAGGTGACCAAACCTCTCCTTAGAGCGAAACTTTCTAGACATTGCCAATAATGTTATCCAATAATATTATTAGGATAATATGAATTATTGCTCAGATAATGGAAAATCTTGTGTAATGACAATTTATTGAAACAACGATAATATAAAATATCAATCGTGTGATTATTGAATCAATAAAATAAAATCTTTGAATAGTAATTCTTTGTAACAATTATTGAGTAGTGCCTTCTTACGTAAGAATCAATAATTGGTGCAATCTGATGTCTTCTTGTTATTCAACAAAGCGTATTAGTGTTTTTAACCATAATTATTCCAACGATATTAGCTTGGTAACAACTACTGTAGTTATTTATAAACAACTTATATTTGTCGTTTTCTTCATCAAATAAACTTTCCGTTATGGGGCCCACAAAAAAGACTGCTTGCCAAAATCGTCACGAATATTCCCAAGCGATCACGAATATTCCACGACATAAGCGAATATTCCCAAACAATAATGAATATTTTATAACCACTTGCTTATTGAAATATTTGCGTATTTTACCCATAACTATCCACATTAATCAAATCAACCCTTACTATTTCAAAATAATAAATAGAGGAAAATAAATTTCATTTATTAATAATTTGAGGTCTTCTGACCTCCCCTCCTTATGAAATTTAAGTCCTCGAAATTGGCGTGCGTACTGGTGTTTGAAAAGATGAGAATACCTACGCTTTCATTTCGTTTCCAACTCGGGTCATTTCCTCGATAGCATGGTTTCTCCACAAAACTTTAACTTGTGGTATAACCTCGGTACATAGGACATGTTCTTTCTATCCAAGATCTTGGCAGTACCTCCTCGTCGTTAAGTCTTGGCTATATCTCGTCGGTTCTAACTTCAATGGCGTGGTTGAATTAGTCCACATATTTACGTAACATCGATCGTGAAAAGCGTTATGAACACACGCGTCATACTTGGCGGTAAAAGCGAGTCTATAGGCCCACGATTCCTATTCGATCGAGAATTTCAAATGGATTAATAAATCGAAGGTTTGAGCTTTCCTCACCTCACATGAGATTCTCGCTTTTGAAATAACAACTTCTTGCACCTCCTTCTTCAAATTCATCGACTCGGTGTGTGTGGCTTGAGCGACTTTAACTTTATCGATTAAAATCGATTATACTCATATATCATCACGTGGGTACCTAGAGTTTTCATCTCCATCTCTATTATTTGTAAATTATCTGAAATGAGTCTTTGACAATATCGTACTTTCGTACTTGTATCGATCTTCTACTCAACACGTCGGCTACCACGTTAAACTTTTCGAGGATGGCATGGTGAACACATGTCTTTGAAATGAGTCTCCTCTTGAGTTCTTGAAGCTCTTCCCACATCCTTGCTCCATTCAAATTTTGTATCTCTCTGAGTCAATTGCGTTAATGGAATAGCGATTCGAGAAATATCCTTCAACAAATCTCAGATAATAACCAACTAAGCCTGAAAGCTACGTATTTAGATTCTGAAACTTAGGTTGTTCTCAAGCTGTGACTCATATCCCAACCTTGGATATGCGTTACAATGACACCTATCGGTTTACTATCGCATGAATATGGTGTCCCCTACGGAGATGCGGCGGTTGCATTCCACAAAGGAAGTCACCGGATAAAGGCTCGGTACCAAATTCTATAGTTGAATTTTTACTCTCACGAAGTTCAATAGGAGCCATTCGATATGAGATTTTAGAAATGAGTTTTGTCTGGGGTTCAAAGTCGATACAAAATTTAATATCGAGGCTTTGGGAGTAAGCCAAAAATTCTTGAAAATCGTCGGGAAAAATCAATAACAACGAGAATATTATTCAAATCGGCGTGTCTTTATTCAAATCCATAACATGGACTAAGAAAACTTGACATCCGTAATAAGCGAATGACTTCATGGCTTGATATGAAAATGTTTGACTACATGGTTTGATTGCTTGAATTGAATAACGAGGTTGCTTAGGAATATGAAAACTAACACACCTTACAAAAGTAATCAATTTCGGCATGATGAGTAGTTAACCTTAAAATCACATCAAAAGCAAATATCTCTATAGAAATAAGGTTAACGGGTAATGTGATAGTGCCTTTGAATCAAGCAAGATTTCTAAACAACGGATGTAATGAAAGTTTCTCTAACGGAGTCTCCATAAATAGGTCAAAGTCTAATTTCTCGTAGTCAGTTCAAGCGTTGGCGCAAAGCAAAGAGATAAAAAGATGGGTAGAACAGGGTATCTAGTAAGGTATAAACTTAAAAGAATTTATAATTAACTAACCCATGCTAACCGTTCGGGTTCCTCGCATTTTAATGGAAGTCACGACAAAGCGCTCTTCGAGGCAGATTGACTTTGACTTTTACGGGACATCCTTTTGAGTCACCATTCCCATTGGGTTTGGGTTTCGATCTGCCGTACAATCTCGGCGATGTGTCCTTCTTTTCCACAATTATAGCATACCTTAAAGCTGTTGTGGGCGGTTTGAGGTGATATGTCCCTCTTTCCGCATTTGTAACATCTCGATCGGTGGTCTTTCTCCTCCTTGGAACCGATTTTCTTTGGCGGCGTCTTCACATGGTCATTGTTGAATCTCCTCTTTTAAAATCTCTCTCCCGACTAAACTTCTTCTATTTTTTCATGGCCACGATTACCACCGAGTGGTTCTGCGCCTTTGTCCGTATTCTTCTTTCTCCATTGGTTATCGTTATTACGATGGCTTGCTATCTTGATATGATCCTGGTTATGGTCCCTCGGTTGAGCGTACTTTCGTTATCTCGCTCTAACAAGCGAGCCACATTGACAACATCTGAATAGAGAAAAAATTTATGAAATGAGATCTTGGCGTATCTTGGGTTTCAAACCTCTCGAAACATCCGTCATCGTTCCTCATTCTCCACCAAATGAGGTGCAAACACGGATAACTCTCGCGAACTTACGCCTCGTCTTTGGGACAAATCATGTTATTACTGCTCGATCTAATAAACTCCACTTCCTTCATATAGCGAATACTTTCGGGAAGTACTTGTCATTGAACTATTTCTGAAAGCGTCTCCCATGACATCTTGAGTGCGGTTTGGATGGAGTGCAGCTTCACAATTCCCACCGATGTCTGCCTCGTTCTGGAACATAAAAAGTAGCGAATGGAACTTTACATTCCTCCGTGCATCCCAAGACATCGAATATCTTGGTAATTTGTTTGACCCGTCTCGCGCTTAATCGGATCCGGCTTTCCCCAGTGCAGTGGTCCCAACTCTTTGAAGCTGCTTGCATTTGTGACCACCGTGAATTTGCTATCATTTCCTCCATATTTTTGAACACGAGTCTCCTCGTGCGATTTTGCATGAGCGCAAAAAGCTTCTAAACATCCCTCGTTCATCATCTGCTTTCGGTGGTGTTGTTGTTCACGGAGGTACATTGCCGACTGTTGCACGTTCTCCTCGTTGGTAAAATCTGAGGCATCTCTCCACGGTCTCATTTACTCCACTTTATTAATATTCTCGATCGACATTCTCAAATCTTGTCATAAAACAAGGGTTAATTAAGAAATCAATATATCACATAATATCCTATATCTTAACCAACTAACAAATAAGCTTAGGTAGGACACCTTTAGCGAAGGATTTACTCGTCTCTCCCTCTGAGTTCTATTCCCGATCTCATGGAGATCATATCCTAAGCTACGATACCAAGCTGTGCGCCCCCCCAAAATAGGTCCATTCCATCCAACCCATTACGAGTGCCAAATACATGATGCGAAAATAACTACAACTTTATTAATACATTTGTGGTGCAAAATACGACAACATATATCTTGTGAGTTTAAATACAATTATTGTCTTCTAGACAATATACATACCAAATAAATCCTCATCACAATTATTTATACATTATTTTACAAAAATGGTGAGGACTACTAAACAACTCTCTCTATAACCATCATTCCATACCCAGACTAGTACTAATTACATTCTTCTAGCCTCTGAGAAGAAAAATGGAACAAAAAGGAAAAGGGTGAGCTCAACTAGCCCGATAAAGAATATTATGACTAAGATAATATACAACAAATTATCGTTAGTCTTCAACGGGAAAAATCTAATAGAATACAATAGACAACCAGTTTTTAAATCAACAAGCTGCAGTGAAAATAACAATTCATTAGAAGAGTTAAGTAGAGAATGCAAACTACTATCTTACATATATGAATTTAAAAGTTCATCGTCGATATTTTATCCTGTAACAACATCAATCAATATATATATACGGAATCAAATATTCATCTTTTACTCTGAGCCAAAGATATTCATCGATTAGTCATGTTCATCTAAACACTGTTCATCTTTGCACTACGGGCCAAAGATATTAATCGATCGATCGTGTTCATCTAAACACTGTTCATCTTTTTTACTACTGGGCCAAAGATATTTCATCAAAAATCATTCATCTTTGCACTTCAGGCCCAAAGATATTCGATAATATCATCATTTAGGGTGAGGATGATGAAAAATATTTTAAAGGAAAGCGAATCCGATGAAACAAAAGAACAAATATTAAGGATTAGTATTTTAAACAATCCAGTTCAAAAATACTTCATAAGTAATCGGTGGAGTAAAATTCAAGAATGATCAAAACATGGATACAATCAAAGCTAGTATCCATAATAATAGATATTTTGGACAAAAAGAAGAAATTTCATTTTTAGTTGAATAGTGCCGAAGTGATTAAGTGAATAATCGTAATATCGTGAATAGTCTTGTATCGTGAATAGTAACTCAAACACCAAAAGATAGAAATTTCACAAAAAAAAATCATCATCACTTAAATGAATAGTACTTCGTGAATAGTAACTCGTGAATAGTAACTCATGAATAGTAACTAATATAGTAACTACGTGAATAGTAACTCATGAATAAGTAACCCGAAAATGAAAAAAAGTCTAAATTTGATAAAAATTTCCAACCAATATTTGGCATAATGATATTGAAGAAATAATATCATTTTGAATAAAATAACATCCACTTACCTCGAAAGGCAGTACTTCTAGTTGAAACAGGATATAGGCTATGACTTGAACTTGCACCATATAGCAATACTCAAAGTATACTCAAAATACTCACAAGAATAAACTCGATAATATAGAGAGAAAACTTGATTTTAAATTGTGATTTTCAATTCTAACCTAAGCACCTATTTATAGGAAAATGCTTAGAACACCAAAGTAGAAAATTTAATATAATATTAATATATATTTTCCAAAACCTCATACGCACACACTTGCCAACTGAATTCAGCTCCTACACATGTTAAATGAGGCCACCTAAACATTCCAAAAAATGTTTTTCCTATTTTAAATATTTTAAACTTCCAAAAATCAATTATTTGAACTTGAACTTCAATAATTCATAATAAATAGCCCTTTTATCAGAAAATTGAATCTCGCGATTTTTTATAGGAAATTCAATTCTCTACAACTTTGCGAAAGAAAGTTTTTCCAAATTCCAAATAGAAATTGGCCAAAATCCATAAGCGAGGCGATTTTACAAATTATAATCAAATTTCGATCAATAATTGTGTCTGAACACACAAAATATGTATTAAACATTTAATGCCACAAAAATACTCTTCCTCCTCATATACTCATATATCCCACATTCATTATAAAAATATCACCGTTAATATATTATTAAAATAATATATTTAAATGAATTATTTTATCGAGAAAAATATAAAATATTAATTTTCAACAATTGTCACATTAAAAATTTTCTCCATCTATATCCACATAAAATCAATATTTTCCTCATCATATAAATCAATAATTAATTATTCACAAATAATATTACGAGAATCACGATCTTGTGACGGTAGTTCGCTCAGGAAAGAGGGGCTTTCGATAAGGATCTCTCTTTCTTCTTGGCCAATTAGGTGACAAACCTCTCCTTAGAGCGAGAACTTTCTAGACATTGCCAATAATGTTATCCAATAATATTATTAGGATAATATGAATTATTGCTCAGATAATGGAAAATCTTGTGTAATGACAATTTATTGAAACAACGATAATATAAAATATCAATCGTGACAATTATTGAATCAATAAAATAAAATCTTTGAATAGTAATTCTTTGTAACAATTATTGAGTAGTGCCTTATCTTACGTAAGAATCAATAATTGGTGCAATATTGGTGTCTTCTTGTTCAACAATGGCGTATTAGTGTGTTTTAACCATAAGGGTATTCCAACGATATTAATGGTAACAACTACTGCCAGATTATTTATAAACAACTTATATTTGTCGTTTTCTTCATCCAATAAACTTTTCGTTATGGGGCCCACAAAAAAGCTACGGCAAATCGTACGAATATTCCCAAGACGATCACAAATATTCCACGACCAAACGATATTCCCAAACAATAATGAATATTTTATAACCACTTGCTTATTGCTTATTTTAAAATATTTGCGTATTTTACCCATAACTATCCACATTAAATCAAATCAACCCTTACTATTTCAAAATAATAAATAGAGAAAATAAATTTCATTTATTAATAATTTGAGGTCTTATAAGTAAATGCTACTTAGTTTATATTTTAATATTGGGAAACTAATTACTAATACAATACATGCAGGGCCAACAAATCTTACAAATGAATAATTCTGACAGAATTTTATAAGAAATTTCGTCAAAAATAGCAAATATATCAAAATTAAAAATAGAGCATTTCCAAATATATACGGCAGAATACTGTTGGTTGATTTCGCAATCAATAAACACGCGCAAGTATACGTGGTCCACAAGTAATATATGTAAGTTGAGTGTCGAACCCACGAGGACGAAGTCTTAACAGAAAACAAATACTAAGGTAAAGTCGTTACTAATCTTATCTAAACGAGTGAAACAAGCGGTTAGTTAAGCTATTTCAACAAGACTATCAAATTAAGAGAAGTAGTTGTGCTAAGAAGTTAAGATAGGATTACAACTCCCCTAATGCTTCACCTAATCTTCTAACTCTCCATATTACAAACGAATCAAGGAATGACCAACCGAGAACATTAATAGGCATAAGCTTCTGTCGAAGGTCAAATGCACATCCCTAACCAACTAGAACACAATATGTCTATTGGTGACACTAACTAGGTCAAGGTCATTACGCTAAGTCTCAAGGTCACACAAGGCAAATAAGGATATGTCTATCCTACTAGTACATTATGCACACATTCTAATGTCATGGTCATAACAGGTGTTGTTGTATTTAAAGATAGGCAGTAACATCCATTTATCAATTTTCATCACTATTAATACCAATTTCTTTATCAAGCAATCAGTCATTACATACAAAATACAACAACCCATTCCAAAATGATTCATTATATAAAATGAGAGAGAAAGTTGATTAAGCTAATCATAAGGTTACATTGCAATCCTAAAAATGGAGTTAGTTCATAACTATAGTACTAACACGCAATTTTAATACATTACACATTATCAGACAAATACAAGGAATGGGAGATTTGGAATAAGAAAACCCCTGTTTGAAGTGTTCTTCCACCAAATCTTCTCTTCACGTGTAGAACTCCGAGTTATATGTTGGATGCACTAACTCTTTTTACCTTTACGAGCTTCTTTCTCTTCTAGAAAATAGAGAAATAAATCCTAGTCTAAGCTGTAATAAATTTTGCTCTGATATCTATCTGATATCCGATCCTTTAATTCAGCAGCTTCACTATCTATTTATACGATCCCCTATTTCATCTAGGTCATTAAAGACGAGCTACAATTGAACCTGAACTCAGGTTGATGTTGCACATGAAAGCAAAACACTTCAAGCTGGCATATTGGGGTGCCATAGATGGCGTCGGGCACAAAAGAAGCGTGACTGGGCACGAGAGATGGTGTTTGGGGTCGACTTTCCGTGGTTTAGAGCTTCTTCCCGCGTTACGGCGTGGATGCATGAACTAGCAATGATGCCGGGGCGCCATTTAACAGAAGGGTCCAATGTAAGTTGGCGCTGGGGAGCCACTTTCTAGAGATAAAGCACAAGAAAGCTAAAAATATCTGCAAAGCCAGACCGAAGATAACTTCACAGATAAATAATAAAATAGCTTTACAGCTATCCAAAAGATTGAAAATAGGCAACAACTTAAGTAACAAAAAGGTGCAATTTCGCGGGTATGAAACCCACTCATCAAATACCCCCAAACTTAAGATTTTGCTTGTCCTCAAGTAAACTAACAGACAACCAAACCCTATAATACAGGAAACGACGCAGCACTAAAACTAACAACTAAAATTAGGGCCCCTAAACAAATTCACAACATCCTCTAAGAACATGGCAAAAACACATACGAATGAAGGCATAACGCTTAAAACAAAAACAAGAGACTATAATTGATCCACACAGTGTGTGTGTGAAAACCAAATATCTACACTAGCCATAACCCAAATCAATCAAACAGTCGAACGAGATGACCAATAGGCAACCAAGCAACTCACATACATAACAAGTGTTAAGACAAGACGTAAAAACATGAAAGGCTCGAAAGTTCTAAAATAGCGAAGCAAAATCTGATTTAGACAGAACTTGATTCCTTTTCAGCAAAACAGAGCACTCATTAGCAAGCTTTTGATCAATGATTCCCAAGCTAGAAGACTTTAGGGCACTAGGTGTAAAACACCCCTCAAAATCTAATAACTCAACCACAAAGGCCACGTAAACAACATAAGTCCAAAATAGATTTTACGAGCCTACGTTTATGGGTGAGTGCGTTTCCACGCTTCATCTCAACCCACCGTAGGACTGATTAATTTTTTATTTTTATTTTTTTAAACTAAAGAGCCGAACATGTTAAAGCATCTAAGTCATAAACAACTTGAAATTTACAGAGTATAATAGTGCAACATATTTTCAACACGGTAGACGTCAATCAAAACTTGGAAAACTACTAGAGAGATAAAAAGTCAGTGCTCGTAAGAACGGATGAATCTAAGATAGTCTCGATTTATACAAAGCGCAAACCCACATTCACATAACTTTTGCCACTAGCCCAGGAAAATGATATACTAAAAAGATAACCCGACAAAGGCCACAAACACAGCTTAACGCTAACTACCCTAACCCAACATATAGACAATTACAGAAACGAGGCTAGGGTTAGTCAAAATATAATATGCAAAATTATAGACTATAGAGTGCCCTTTTCATCATAGGGCAAAGCCATAACACATGGCATTAAGTATACCAATAAATCAGTGAAAACCCAAAAAAATAGGCTTGAGGTAAGACAATATCTGACTTAGTCAAGATATTCCCTAATGAAAAGATAATTAACCAAAAGCATATAATAATAAGAAACATAGAATACTGCTAAGCCAAGATATGCATCCAAGATAATTTAAAGCATGCATCCAAAAACCAAAAGATATTCCACGATAATAATCACAATAGATAGATATTAGAATTAAAACCTGAGTCTGGGGCTCTAAAGCCCTAATACCATCCTAACACAATATTTAAAATAGAAATATGATAATACTAACACAATTCATATATAATTAAAATACTAGCAGAAAATCTCCCCCAAACTTGAACATAAGCCAGTGCCCTCACTAGCCATTACTGCAGCATCAGACATTGGCATCCCCGCCATCATCACCATCAAGACCAAAGTCTTCATCAGCACCGAACAACTCTAGGTCATCATCATCATCTCCATCATCATCCGCCACATTGACAGGCTGGTACATGCGGGCCTCTTCAGAAGGCGGCGGAAACTGCGGCGGATAAGGGGCATAAAGTGGAGGCGCTGGAAATGGGAATGGCATGAAGTCTACGTCCTCGCCAGCTTGAGCAACATGGATATTGGCTAGCGTATCGAAAAACTCAGCATGATAATGATGAAATTGGCTCTACCACTGGGCAACCGTGTTAACCTTGCAATGCAAAAAATTCAGGTTGTTCATAATCTGTGCAAGGGCTCCCGAATCAATGACATCGGCAGAAGGGTGAATTGGTGCTTGACTAGAGGTTCTTGCCGTAGATGAGGGTTGGGGGTCATCAGAAGGCGGCGGCGCTGGCAAAAAGCCCTCTCCTCGGGTTTGCGATGGTGCGCCATTCCGGACAACATAGCGACTAATCAATTGATGGTCAATGACTGTCATTGGCGGAAGGGTGACATCTTCCGCCTCCCACTGAACACCCGCCCTTTTGCATAGCCTTGTAATAAGAGATGGGTGAGGAAGGCCTGACATGACCTTGCTTTTGATGGCCTTCTTGATAGATTCGTTGATTAGAGCCCCCACATCGATTTTTAACCCTAACACAATGGCATAGAGAAACGTGGCCCTCTCCCGAGTGACATCACTCACATAACACGTAGGCTGAAGGTTAGCACAGATAAAGGCATACCAAGCCTTACCATAACGATGGAAATACCAGAAGGAAAAGACGTGCGCCGCCAAAGATATCTCATTGGTTTTCCGATACCCCACAGAACTTACAAAGCTTGCTAATAACCTCATCAGAATTATAACTTCAAATCCCATTCTCCCGGTAGTCATGCTTGTCTAAATTGGGAGTTCCATACACTTCATTAATGACTTTGACATCGAAAGGAATCAACTTCCCCCTCACAGGTGCTGCCAGCGGGCCATCCAGAATGGCATTAGCATAAAATTCATTGACCACCGCTACCACAACGGACTCCAGCGATTTAGTGAAGTGGACCCACTTCATGGCACTGATCATGGCATTCATTTGTCCATCCAATTTGTCATCGGGTTGAAAGTCACGCTCGGGTACAAGACTTCGCAACTTGAAATTTTGGGTGTAGCGCTTATACGCCTCTTCGGAAGGAAATTTGACAGGATCCTAAGGAGTAATCTGACTATGGGAAGAGGATGGAGGAGGGCCAATGCTAGTCCTAGGGCGCTTTGAAGCCATAATTAATATGCCAAGAGATAAACAGAAATTTTGCTACAAAATTTTCTCTGAAGAACTGTACCTTGGATTGATTGGCTGGGCTTGGATTTTAAAGAGGGGGAGAAAAGCAACAGACAACATATGGACCAACGCTCAAACGGTTAGAAACTACCGACGGTTGAGTGAATGGCAGAGATTTGAACGGATGGGGAGCCAACCGACGCGAACGTTGCTGTGGCCTAATGGCTGGAGAGCAATCGACATTTATGTCACAGAAGCAATTGACTGAGATAAGTGAGAACAGTGCAATTTAAAGTTTAGATCTCGCTGGTTGCGTTGGGGCGCCAATACTGGCGCCGGGGCACGAGATGGGGAGCTGGGGCGCGAGATACGACGCTAGGGAGTGGAGATCTGAGCATCACTTGGCGCCGGGGCGCCATTTTGTAGTTTGACCTGAACAGAACATGGCGTCGGGGCGCGAATCATGGCGCTAGGGAGCAAATTAGCAGTGTACTTGGCAATGTACGGTGCCGGGGAGCTGGGAATGGCGCCGGGGAGCGAGTTCAGCAATTCTGCACATTCAAGCTTACATATCAGCAAAGCATAACAGTAATCAATAATCCATACCAAAAAAACATTATGGACAAGCTCAATTGGGAGAGACATGAACTAACAACATGAACTATACAGACTACAAACACTATACAGAACACAGACAAAAACTAGATAGGCAAAATGAAACTAAAGAAAATATAGATAAAGAAATTTATTTGATACTGAGATGGGGATGCCTCCCATCAAGCGCTTGATTTTAAGTCGTCGGCTTGACTGTTATCCCGTCTTACACCGGGTCTCCAAGTGTAATGGAGGTATTACGTTTGGCCGACTTCGGCCGCCCAAAGATGGTGCTTTAACCTCTGCCCATTGACCTTAAAGGTTGCGTCAGAATTCGGGTCCTCAACCTCTATTTCCCCGTATGGATAAGCCTTGGCAACTGTGAAGGGGTCCGACCATCGGGACTTAAGTTTTCCCAGAAATAACTTTAGCCGGAATTAAAAAGAAGAACCTTTTGGCCCGGTTTGAAATGTCTCTCGATAATTTTCTTGTCATGCCACCTCTTAGTCTTCTCCTTGTATAACTTAGCGTTTTCAAATGCTTGTAGGCGAAACTCGTCTGATTCATTAAGTTGCAATAGCCACTTTTCTCCGGCTGCCTCAAGATTAAAGTTGAGCTTCTGAATAGCCCAGTAAGCGTTGTGTTCCAATTCAACTGGGAGATGACATGCCTTACCATAGACGAGCCGATACGGAGACATTCCGATAGGCATTTTATAAGCTTTGCGGTAAGCCCACAATGCATCATCGAGCTTGTTAGACCAGTCCTTACGGTTTGGGTTAATAATCTTTTCCAGGATTCGTTTCACCTCTCAATTTGAAATTTTAGCTTGATCGCTGGTCTGTGGGTGATAGGCAGTGGCGATCTTATGAGTTACCCCATACTTGGCTAGAAGGGCTTCAAAGTATTTGTTGCAAAAGTGCGACCCCTCAGCGCTATTGATAGCCCGAGGTGTGCCAAAACGGGTGAAAATATTCTTCTTAAGGAACTGAAGCACCACCTTAGCATCATTTGTCGGTAAGGCAACTGCTTCCACCCACTTCGAGACATAATCCACTGCCACAAAGATGTAAAGATTGTTGAAAGAGGATGGAAATGGTCCCATAAAGTCGATGCCCCATACATTAAATAACTCCACTTCCAGGATATTCTGCAGTGGTAACTCATGCCGTCTTGATATAGTGCCTACCCGTTGGCATCCGTCGCAGTGCATCACATATGCGTGTGAATCCTTGAATAGGGTGGGCCAATAAAATCCTGACTGAAGCACCTTAGCAGCAGTTTATTGGCCTCCAAAATGACCTCCATAGTTTGATGAGTGGCAATGATGTAGCACACCTTCAATTTCTTCTTTTGGCAAACATATTCGCAGAATCTGATCCAAACATTGCTTGAACGGGAAGGGCTCATCCCAAAGATATTACTTGGCATCCTTGAGGAATTTCTTCCCTTGTTTATAGCTTAGATTTTGAGGAAGAACTTGACAAGCAACATAATTTGCGAAGTCCGCATACCACGGAACCTTGCTATTAACCACAAAAAGTTGCTCGTTCGGGAAAAAGTCATTTATGGCTTTTTTAGCGTCTTTCGAGGGCGTGGTGTTTTCCAATCGTGACAAGTGATCGGCAACTTGGTTTTCTGTCCCCTCTTTATCTTGGATTTCCAAATCAAACTCCTGAAGAAGCAGAACCCACCTTATCAATCTCGGCTTAGCATCCTTCTTTTCTATCAAATACTTGATGGCCGAGTGATCAGTGTATACAATCACCTTCGTTCTAATGAGGTAGGAATGGAATTTGTCAAAAGCATATACCACCGCCAACAGCTCCTTCTCAGTAGTGGTATAATATAACTGAGCATCAGTCAATGTCTTACTGGCATAATAAATGGTGTGGAAGACCTTCTCCCTTCTCTGGCCCAACACTACCCCTATAGCAAAGTCATTGGCGTCGTACATCAGCTCAAAAGGCCCAGTCTGGAGCTACCACAATAGGTGCCGAGACAAGCCTTTTCTTTAATAACTCAAAAGCGCTCAGGCAGGCGGCATTGAACTGGAAAGGCATGTCCTTTTCCAGAAGCGTGCATAAAGGTTTGGTGATCCGCGAGAAGTCCTGAATAAACCTTCTGTAGAAACCAGTGTGCCCGGGAAAGTCCTTACCCCTTTCACTGAGGTAGGCGGTGGGAGGTTATTGATCATATCTATCTTTTCCTTATCAACCTCAATTCCGCCTACAGAAACTTGATGACCCAAAATAATGCCCTCTTCGACCATGAAGTGACACTCTCCCAATTTAGCACCAGGTTGGTTTAAACACATCGATGGAGAACGACAATCAGATTTGTCAAGCAATTGTCAAACGAGTTCCCAAAAACTGAGAAGTCGTCTATGAAGACCACTAAGGTCTTTTCAACCATGTCAGAGAAGATTGACATCATACACCGCTGAAATGTTGCGGGAGCATTACATAGCCCGAAAGACATTTTCTGGAAGGCAAAGGTCCCATACGGACATGTGAAAGTCGTCTTCTCCTGATCTTTAGGAGTAATAGAAATTTGATTGTACCCCGAGTACCCATCAAACAAACAATAATATTCGTGCCCAGCCAACCGGTCAAGCATTTGATCAATGAAAGGAAGGGGAAAGTAATCCTTACAGGTCGATTTGTTAAGTTTCTTGTAATCCACGCACACCCGCCACCCGGTCACCATCCTGGTGGGAATCAGTTCGTTGTTCTCATTGGACGCAACTGTCATCCCTCCCTTCTTTGGCATGCGTTAGATTGGACTAACCCAAGGGCTATCGGAGATGGGGTAGATAATGCCCGCATTTAGCAACTTAATGATCTCATTCCGGACGACCTCTTTTATAATGGGATTTAGCCGCCTCTGATGCTCTATAGATGGCTTTGTGCCTTCCTCCAAAAGAATTTTGTGCATGCATAGAGTTGGGTTGATCCCTTTTATATCAGCAATAGACCACCCCAAGGCCGTTTTGTATTTCTTGAGCACAAGGAGCAACTTCTCTTCCTGACACTTAGTTAGAGAAGCAGAAATTATCATAGGTAGGGAAAGTGAATTTCCTAAATATGCATACCTCAGATAGTTAGGCAACGGTTTTAGCTCGAGAATAGGAGGCTCGATGATCGATGGTTGAGCCTTAGATGTAGATGCTTTATTATCATTCAGAGACTCGAATTTTCGGTGGAATTGCTTCGATCTTTGAGGTTCATCGAGCCACATGTCACATTCCACATGTGAGGGCTCTTCCGTAGTACTAGCCCCAGTTAATGTAGCTTCCAAAGGGTCTTGAATGCAAGTTTCTGAGAATACCCCCTTCACTGAATTATCAATTGTGTTCATCTGGAAGCAATCCTCAGGTGTATTAGGATACTTCATTGATCGGAAGACATTGAACGTCACTTCCTAATCATGAACTCTCATTGTTAATTCCCCTTTTTGGACATCGATCAGGGTCCTCCCAGTTGCCAAGAACGACCTTCCCAATATTATCGGGACCTCCATATCCTCCTTAAAATCAAGGACTATGAAATCCACTGAAAATATGAACTTGTCAACCTTCACTAGCATATCCTCCATAATTCCCTTCGGATAAGTCAGAGACCTGTCAGCCAATTACAGGGTGACGCTTGTCGGCTTGGCTTCATTAAGGCCCAACTTCTTATAAATAGAGAGGGGCATCAAGTTGATGCTAGCCCCTAGATTACACTGAGCTTTCCCAATAAACTGGTCCCCAATAGTGCATGGGATTGTAAAACTTCCTGGATCTTTGAGGTTCGGTGGAAGCTTGTTTTGGAGGATGACACTACACTCTTCTGTCAGAGCTACCGTCTCATAGTCTCGCATTTTGTGCTTCTTGGATAGGATGTCCTTCATGAACTTGACGTAACTGGGCATTCCTTCTAATGCCTCTACAAAAGGAATATTTATGTGCAGTCTTTTGAACACCTCCAAGAATTTGGAAAACTGCTTATCAAGCTTCTATTTCTGCACCCGCTGGGGGAAAGGCAACTGAGAGAGAGGCTGATTGACCACCGTCGTTGGAGGAGATGGTGTTGGAGGTCTCTCTTAACCACTTTCTTCACCCCCACTTGTCTCAGCATTCTCCTTTGCAGGAGGTTCCTCTTCAGTCACTATATCATCTGCCACAGGAATACCCTCTCCACTTTGTACTTTAGTGCTTCTGAGGGTTACTGCTTTACAGTGCTCCTTGCCTTCCCGTTTTGGGTTGACATCAGTGTTACTAGGCAATGCGCTTATTGGACGACTGTTTAATGCAGTAGCCAACTGGCCCATCTGTACTTCAAGATTCCTAATGGAGGCTTCTTCATTGTTACTTCTGGTTTCGTTCTGGGCTATGTACCTTGATAGAAGATCTTCTAAATTGGGCTTCCTTTCCTGTTGTGGTGGAGGATAGTGAAATTGATTCTGAGTGCTTTGTGGCTGTGTGTTGAACTGAGTCTGAGGTTGGAATCTAGGAGGGTTAACATAATTCTGCCTGGTAGATGAAGGTTGAGGTTGGTTGGGGTTGTTACTGTTGTTATTGTTGTTGTTGTTGTTGTTGCCCCATGAGAAGTTTGGATGATTTCTTAGGCCGGGGTGATAGTGCGTGGGAAGATTTGCATTTTGTTGCCGCCCGTAGTTGGACACAAATTGAACCGACTCGTGGCTTATCAGCACACCGATCGATGGGGTGGCCACCTTGACATAATTCACATTGCAACCCCACACTCTGCACATTTTGAATCACAGAGGTCCCATCAGATCCAAATTTTTTTGTTAGCACTGCTACCTGAGCCGCTAACAATGTGAAAGAGTCCATTTCATAAACCCCCGTTGCTCTTCTCGGGGCTTGCCTATCATTTGGCCATTGGTAATTATTGGCCACCATTGTCTCCACCAGCTCATATCCCGCTGTGTGATGTTTGGCTATGAATGCCTCTCCAGATGCGGCATCTATACTCGAACGAGTTGGTCCGGATAACCCATTGTAAAAGGTCTGGATGGGAAGCCACTCTGGCAGACCATGGTGCGGGCATTTCCTCAGAAGATCTTTAAACCGCTCCCACGAGTCGTATAAGGATTCAGATTCAAACTGAACAAAGGACGTGATGTTATGCCTGAGCCTAGCTGTTTTGGCGGGCGAAAAGAACTTCGCCACAAATTTCTGTGCCAAGTCGGCCCATGTAGTAATGGAGCCTGACAAAATTGAATGAAGCTAGCTCTTGGCTTTGTCCCTTAACGTAAATGGAAACAACCGGAGTCTGATGGCATCGTCAGACACTCCGTTGCATTTAAAGGTGTCACAGATCTCCATAAAATTTATCAGGTGATCATTGGGGTCATCATTCGGCAGTCCCCCAAACTGAATGTTGGTGTACATTTGAATGGTGCCCGACTTGATCTCAAAATTATTGGTTGGAATGGCGGGCCTTAAAATGCTCGCCTGGAGATTTCTGAAGTTCCTCAGCCATAATGATAGGAGCAGGTATGACCTCAGGTGTATCCTTGGATTTTTCTCTCCGCAGTCGTCTGAATGTTCTATCAACCTCGGGATCGATAGGTATTATATTTAAACAATGAAGACTACCTGAAAAGAGAATTAAACAGAAAAATCAGTTTAAAGTAAGATCGTAATGACTTAGTTTCAATATTGTAAAACAATTAATTCTAAGTCCCCGACAACGGCGCCATAAACTTGTTGGTTGATTTCGCAATCGATAAACACGCGCAAGTATACGCGGTCCATAAGTAATATATGTAAGTTGAGTGTCGAACCCACGAGGACGAAATCTTAACAGAAAACAAATACTAAGGTAAAGTCGTTACTAATCTTATCTAAACGAGTGAAATAAGCGGTTAGTTAAGCTATTTCAATAAGACTATCAAATTAAGAGAAGTAGTTGTGCTAGGAAGTTAAGATAGGATTACAACTCCCCTAATGCTTCACCTAATCTTCTAACTCTCCATATTACAAACGAATCAAGGAATGGCCAACCGAGAACATTAATAGGCATAAGCTTCATCGTCAAGGTCAAATGCACATCCCTAACCAACTAGAACACAATATGTCTATTGGTGACACTAACTAGGTCAAGGTCATTACGCTAAGTCTCAAGGTCACACAAGGCAAATAAGGATATGTCTATCCTACTAGTACATTATGCACACATTCTAATGTCATGGTCATAACAAAAGTTGTTGTATTTAAAGATAGGCAAAGTAACATCCATTTATCAATTTTCATCACTATTAATACCAATTTCTTTATCAAGCAATCAGTTATTACATACAAAATACAACAACCCATTCCAAAATGATTCATTATATAAAATGAGAGAGAAAGTTGATTAAGCTAATCATAAGGTTACATTGCAATCCTAAAAATGGAGTTAGTTCATAACTATGGTACTAACACGCAATTTTAATACATTACACATTATCAGACAAATACAAGGAATGGGAGATTTGGAATAAGAAAACCCCTGTTTGAAGTGTTCTTCCACCAAATCTTCTCTTCACGTGTAGAACTCTGAGTTATATGTTGGATGCACTAACTCTTTTTACCTTTACGAGCTTCTTTCTCTTCTAGAAAATAGAGAAATAAATCCTAGTCTAAGCTGTAATAAATTTTGCTCTGATATCTATCTGATATCCGATCCTTTAATTCAGCAGCTTCGCTATTTATTTATTTATACGATCCCCTATTTCATCTAGGTCATTAAAGACGAAGCCATACAAAGAGATGGAGGCTCGTCATGTTGCACATGAGCCAAAACATCTTCAAGCGGCCGGGGCTTGAGCCAATATACTGGGCGCCATAAATGGCGCCAGTATGCAAGAATGGCTAAGGGCGGTAGAGATGGCACCGGCGCGACTTTCTAGTGCCTCGAGCTTTTCTTCAATACATGCACATGGACGGATGATGAACTAGCAATGACACCGAGGCGCCATTTAACAGAAGGGTCCAATGTAAGTTGGCACTGGGGCGCCACTTTCCAGAGACAAAGCACAAGAAAGCTAAAAGCATCTGCAAAGCCAGACTGAAGAGAACTTCACAGATAAATAATAAAATAACTCTATAGCTATCCAAAAGATTGAAAATAGGCAACAACTTAAGTAACAAAAAGGGGAAATTTCGTGGGTATGAAACCCACTCATCAAATACATAAAGAATGTAAACAATATATACTGCAAAATTATCCATTCTCAATCAAAATGAATTTCACTTTCCAAATATATACCAATTTTTAGCCCCAAATTTCAGCCTTAAATCCAATTTTCAATCAAGTATATAACAAATTTTTAGCCTACCAATTTTCAAATTTCAAATGCAATTGACAAAGCCAAATTGATGCACACACAAGAACTAATTAAGGAATTTAAACATTATCAATTTCCAATTTCAATTAACAATAACAAACTAAACCAATACCAAATCAAAATTAAACTCTACCAATTTTCAAATTTTAAATCAATATATATATATATAATAATATAAAAATTATTCAATCTATTGATTGTGTACATCATCATCAAATTGAAACAATATTGGAACTCATACCTTCTTTTTAGAGCTAATAAACCGCTTTAATCGGAGGAAGAAATCCATCACAAAGGTTTGGCTATGCGTGTGGAAGCTAAAGTGGAGCTTTCCTCGGTGGTGGTGGGTTGGTGGTGGATGTGGGTGGTTGGTTAGTTGGTTGGTGGGGCGGAGGAAGAGAGAGGACTGAGATGGTGGTACCGTGGGTTAATAGCTCAATTTGGAGGTGGTGGTGGTGGTTGGCACAACAAGGTTGTGGTGGGTGGCAGGTGGGCGCCTGAAATGAGATTGAGATAGGAGAGAGTGAGCTGAGGCTGAGAGATCGAGTGAGATGAAAGAGAGAGAGAGAGAGAGAGAGAGAGAGAGAGAGAGAAGCTGATGAGATTAATAAGAGGAGATATGAGAGGTGCCTGAATAAGATGACGAATCGTTTAGGTTTTATAAGATATTTTCGACGTAATGTCTGACGGAAATAAGTCCCTCGAAAATAGGTTATTTTCGATGAATAGTCCCTCGGAAATAACCTTAGTTTCGTCGAGCTTAAGTTTTGCGCTGGCGGGAAACTTGGTGTAAGACCCCAACTTTTAGGAATAAAAATAAATTTTCTATAAATATCATTTTTGAATATTATGGAGTGAATTTGATATAAGTTATAGTTGTGGGTAATATTTATAAATGTTGCAAAGTATGCAAGTTGTTCGATTGGTCGGGGAATATTCGTTTTAACAAGGAATATTCGTACAACGACACAATCATTGGTGGACCCCGCAATAGAATTATTATCGGATTGAGAAAACGACAAAAATATTTTATGAAAATAAACGGCGGAAGTTTTATCGTTAACTATTGAAACACCCGGTGTTAAAAGTATAGTAATGCGCGTGGTTGCATAGTAGCACACGGTATTGATTATTGATGCTTACATTAGAAGTCACTCAGTTTTGTTTAATTATTGCTATAGTGATTGTTGCATAGTATCTCATGTTATTTGATTCAATTATTGTCGATATTTTATATATTATTAAATCAATAATTGAGATAACAAAGTTATTTATATTATTATTTGCAATATTAACGATGTCTAGAAGTTCTGTCAAGGAGAGGTTTGGTCACCTAATTGCACGCCAATAGGGAGAAATCCTTATTGGAAAGCCCCCTCTTTCCTGGGAACGACCTGGTCGATTAATATTGTGAATTATAATAAAGGCGATAAATGTTGTTAAAATTATTAAGGTGATTTTTATGAAGTTTTGCTTATTTTATGGACCCCCATTTGCCCATTTTTAAAATAATCGGTAGAAAGTTATTTAGTATATTTATAATGGGATCACTTGTGATTATGAGATGTTGGTGGGAGGGGGACACGTGGGACCCACGTTGGAAGAAAAAAAATGGGGAGGGGGATCTTGAAAATTTTTCACGGGAGAAGAAGTTTTTCAAACCAACATGTGGTTATATATATATATATATTATATTTTGTTTTATTATTTGAATTTATTGAATTCTTGTAAAATGAATGTTGCGTATGATGTCCGTAAGTTGATGAATTATTTCGTCCGTGAGAAAAATCCTTACACAGTGCCTTTCCATTCTCCTATAAATAGAAGCTCATTCCCTCATTATATCTTACGAATTCACTGAAACTCTAGAGAGAAAAATTATAGAGAGAAAGAAGAAGAGAAGTCTGCTACCTCTCTTTTCTTATATCCAGTTTCTTCTAAGGTAAGGGGTGTTATTTCTTTCGTATTCATGAAGAGAACTGTTGATTGATTTCGCAATCAATGAATACGTGCAAGTATACACGGTCAACAAGTAATAAAGTGAAAGTAGAGTATCGTTCCCATGAGGAATTATTTAATAAAAATTACCAAGTACTAACTCTTAGCCAAATCAATTTTATTTAAACAACCAATAATTGTGATTTTTCTAATTAAGAAAACTAAATTAACTAATTAAAACTAGGTTACTTTATAAATGAATTCAAATAAATAAAGGCTAAGACTCCAATATCCCCAATTATGAACTATAAACCAATTATCCAATTATCCCAATTATTATGTCTACTAAATTGTTAACAGGAATTCTCAAATGCCAAAGCCCTCTCTCGAGTGATCAATTTCCTTCTATTTAACCTGTGATTAATTTTGCTATATCTCTATGCAAAACAATTGAATTAAACTCACATAATCCCAATTCCTTATGTGTTACATGCGGCAAATAGATATTCTCATTCTATTCACAAACCTAATTATTCATCAAAAATAACTAAGTCACATGATATCATGCCCAGTTCTAACCCTAGAATTCCTTTCTCAATTCCTTCTAGAGTAACAAGGTAATTACTGATCAGATAATTAATCAATAAGCATTAGGCAAGATAAACAACTCACTTTGACACAAATAATTGGAATATAATGAATAACTAATTCATAGCCATAAAAAGTTCAATTAAGATCTTAATAAAAGAGTTAGTTCATAATTAATGAATTAAAATCAAGAATCCACAATTGAATAGACATTAAAATATAAAAGTAAGAGAAGAGAAGAGAATATAATCTATTGTCAATAGCCTTGAGACTCCTCTTTTGCTCCTGCTTTGAATCTTTAATGGTCTCCAAGTTGCTTCAATCCATAAAATTAATAAGAACTAGGGTTATTTTCTAATCTAAAGGAGTGTTTAATCTAGTCTAATCTATGTAATCTCCTCCTATTTTATGCCTCACATCATGTATTTATAGGTTACAAGTCTAATTTTTAGTTTTGGAACAAACCCAATCCAATTTGGAGTCAAAAAGATGTCAAATTCACCAACATGCTGCTTCAGTCAAGACCTTAACCTCTTCCCCAAAGACCCCAAAGATCGAACGACGCTTTCAGACATCATTTTATATAAGCGCCCTTTGCACAAAATAGGCTTAAAATGGGCGCCTTGCCTCTTCCCATTTTCTGACATTTTCTACTCCGACGTCCTTTGGAAAAATGACCATAACGTCTTCGTCCGAACTCCGATTTTGATGATTCAAGGTGATCCGAAAAGAGAAAAAGTATATCTACAACTTTCATTCTTTGAGTTTTTTGAAATAATGTCCGTAGATATAGTCAAATTGGCTCTGAAGTGATTGCTGTGTAAATGGCAAGCCAAAAACGCGAATCTAGCCACCCCAAATGTCGATCCAAGTAACTTTTGTTCCAATTCCTACAAAACAATATAAAACATGCATGAATAGACACAAACACAAAAAAACATCCTAAAATACTTGAGAACAACAATAAATTAAGCCCGGATGTATCCAATTCATGTGTATAAAACTCACTCATCAAATACCCCCAAACTTAAACTTTTGCTTGTCTTCAAGTAAAAACACAAAAGAACTAAAAATAAACAAAATAACTCAACTAAATGAATGCATATGCATAATCTACTTCCTAATATACTTACGAACCGAGTAATAAATCAAGATGATATATATAAGAACGTGCCTCAAAGATACCATTGGTACTCAAACAATATATCCAATAAATTCAAAATCCATAACTCTAACCAATTAGTCAACCCAAACCTGCTATCACCCATGTTGTGTGTGTGCTTGTTAACCATTCTAACCAACCACGCTTCAAGATAATCACATAACGAACTTCTTATAAGGAAAATTTCAGTTCAATTCAATTACTTTTGTGAACATGACAACTCCTAAGTAAAAACTAAGCAATTACCAACTCTAAGGGTAAATATAGGATTTATTTATACTTTTATTCAACCATGAGGGCATTTTTGCTCTTTCTCGTGTTTTTTTTTTTTCATGGTCAGTAAATGTCTCATTCCATTAGGCTAACAAAGCCACCCCTTAGCGAAGCTTTCAACCAATGACTCCTGCACCATATAAGACCTTTGGGGCGCTTAGGTGTTAAGACACCTTCCAGCGTATTTCTGCTCAAGTAACAAAGGCCTCAAACAAAACTAACCACGGTTTTTCTCTCTTTTTTTTCATCATCTCTTTTTTTTTTTTTTGATTTTCTATTTTTTTTCTCTTCATCAATTTTTTTAGTATATATATCCCATAGATTCCCCCAAACTCAAGCTTTTACGCCATTCCAACCTTTACTTGCCAGCTTCACTAATTTCCTTAAATTTTAACAAAGATTTTCCTCGTAAACAAATTATGAAACCCTTAAACCAAGTGGATTAAAACAGCTTAAACTTTAAGTGCTAACCTACATATAAGTTTCAAACAGCTCAGATTATCATCATGATTAAAATTAGAACTCATCATCAATTATCAACACTGCTCAAGTTAACATGTAAACCAATCTTATCATAGGTCGAAGCTAAGACCACACCAACCTATCACATGATTAATGCAAAAATAAAAAAAATGCAATTATACTACATGAACACATATATGAAGATGCAAAAAAAAATAAAATAAAAAAATACCATGTATTATATGCAACCTAAAAAAAACATAATGCTAACACATAAAAAAAAAATAAACTACTATGCAGATAACTAACTATATGCAAGATTTACACTAAATTGCCCCCAAACTTAAACTAGACATTGTCCTCAATGGCTACAATAGAAAAAATTAAAGCAGAGGACTTCCACGAAAATATAGCAATCTTCCTCCTCATCCCGCTAAGTTTGGAGAATAAAGCAAGACATAGAACAAATTGGGCACCACACTTGAATTTGACTTGAATAACTCAGAAAACCATGATAGAAGCAATTTTATTAAATCTTAAATAAATGCAAATTCAAAACTACAAATATAAAACTTAATAAAACTAAAATAAAATTGAACTTGGGTTTCCTCCCAATAAGCGCATTGCTTTTATAGTCTCAAATCGACTTCTTCAATTCTCTATCCAATTCCCTACAAAAATTGAGGAACCCTCCATCCATCGAAGCAATGTTACTTTTGGGAGGTTCCTAATATAGCAAAACCCTTGAATTGAAGTCACCTAGCATGCTCTTTTGTAGATAGGATCCCCATTAAGAATGGCAAACCACTAGGTGTTTCCTCCATTATGTCGATGATCGATTAGGGCATCAAGCTTAATAAACATAATGGAATCTTCCTCTATCTTCTCCTTTTCATCCCACCATGACTCCACAATCAGATTAGCTCTTACGTCACCAAGAGCTTTCACGATTTACATGACTTCCAATTGGGCATGGTTTTGCAAACCGCCCTTGATTCTTGAACTTTGGTGGAGGAGGCACATGGGATACTAATGAAATTGGCTCATCTTTGTTGGTACTCAAAGTTAGATCTTTGCGATCTCTTTTCTTGGTCCCCAAGTCTTTCCTCTCTTTCAACATCTATATCATTTGGCACATCCGGTTGCAGAGATTTGGTTCGCTCACCATCGGGCCTCGTAATTCATGTCATAGAGCCAAGTGTATTGAGGATGATTGTTCAACGACGTGCTATCTACACCAATTGATTTTCCAGATTCTTTATCGACGCGTCTTGGCTTTGCAAATTCAAATTTCTTTTGATTAAATTTTTCTCATTTTCCTCGTTCTTTTTTCGTAAGCTTCTAATAAGTTTTTCCAAGGCTTCTTCAAAACTTGATTTCGATCCGTTGTTGTGTCTCGATTTTGAAATTCGGATGTATTTTGTTGTCTCGGCATTGAGCTTGATTGTTACTCCATGAAAAATCCGTGTGATACCCCCAACTCGATGATAGTTGTTGGGATAGACATAATTGTTGGCGGAATCACCACTATACTTGCACTTACCTCAAAACCGATGGCGATTGATGACTCATATGATTTCCAAAGACAATAATCACAAGTAACCACCACACTTTGACGACGTTGAGCTTCAAAAGCTTCTAAACTCCTCGAAAGTGTCTCAATCAGTCTTGACAATGCAAAAATGTATTAAGTCCATCAATCCTCGCTTCCTTGGTTGAGTCATGTTCGTAATGGCCATTGATACGCAAAGTCATCCATGGTACCGAAAGAGAGAAAATATAGAAAGAGAATGAAAAATAAAAATAAAAATAAAATGTTTAAATTAAGACTAATTTGATTGAAATTAATATTGGTAAATAATTATTAAATTAATTCCCTAAGAATCTGCCTTAAAAAACTTGTTGATCGATTTCATCAATCAATGAATACGCAAGTATACACTATCAACAATTAATAAAGTAAAAGTAGAGTATCGTTCCCACGAGGAATTATTTAATAAAAATTACCAAGTACTAACTCTTAACCAAATCAATTTTATTTAAACAACCAATAATTGTGATTTTTCTAATTAAGAAAACTAAATTAACTAATTAAAACTAGGTTACTTTATAAATGAATTCAAATAAATAAAGGCTAAGACTCCAATATCCCCAATTATGAACTATAAACCAATTATCCAATTATCCCAATTATTATGTCTACTAAACTCCGATTTTGATGATTCAAGATGATCCGAAAAGAGAAAAAGTATATCTACAACTTTCATTCTTTGAGTTTTTCGAAACAATGTCCGGAGATATAGTCAAATTGGCTCTGAAGTGACTGCTGTGTAAATGGCAAGCCAAAAACGCGAATCTAGCCACCCCAAATGTCGATCCAAGTAACTTTTGTCCCAATTCCTACAAAACAATATAAAACATGCATGAATAGACACAAACACATAAAAACATCCTAAAATACTTGAGAACAACAATAAATTAAGCCCGGATGTATCCAATTCATGTGTATAAAACTCACTCATCAATAACTTCTGTTATTCTATTCTTTATTATTCTGTTGGAATAACCTGTATACGCGGACTACCCTATACTTGGTGAAATTCTTCTATTATTCCATTCTTTATCATTATGTTGGAATAACCTGTCTATGCGAAGTACCGCATACATGGTGAAATTCTTTTATTATTCTATTCTTTATTATTCTGTCAGAATATTTTATCTGTGCGTTTACGCATGACCTGGTTCCGTTATTTATTATTCTGTTGGAATATCCTGTCTATGCGTTTACGCATGACCTGGTTCCATTATTTATTATTCTGTTGGAATATCCTATCTGTGCATTTACGCATGACCTAGTTTCGTTATTTATTATTCTGTTGGAATAACCTGTCTGTGCGGTCTATCGCATGCCTGGTGATTTCTTTTGTTATTCCATTATTTAGTATACTCAGTTGGTTAAAGTTTTGACTTCTATACTCCATGAAATTAGTGGAATATCCTTGATATTTGCGCTTCATCCAGTATCTTTTCATGGAAATATTCTTCTGAGCATTCTTGAATTTTACTTTACAAAGAAGTATCATGTTGACAATTTGGACATTATTAGTTCCTGGATAAATTAATTCTTGAATTTGTTTTATTGAATTCTTATATCATTGTCATCATCCTCATGTTTATATTATGTTGAAAGTCATATGTGACCTGTAGTGCATAGATGGACTTGGTATGATTATAACCAGGGATTAATCGGTATAATCATGACCGCAATGTTACAAATGATATGGTAAAAGACCTCATTGTCCCGTAGTGCATTGATGGACAGTTGTTGGCATGATCATGACCATTGATGAATACACGAATATCCTTGGCCCGTAGTGCATGGATAATTTGTGGTTGTGGTACTAATGAATATCCTCGGTCAGTAGTGCGGGGGATGATGTGGATTATTTATTGTCGAGTCCCAAATGATAAAAGTGATGAAAACCTTTTAAATCATAAAAGATAGTAGATTTTATTCTTTACTTGACTCTTTTAATGGATTGCTTGTTCTCGTCAGCAGCTTAAACTTGATGTTTGTTATATTGTATCGCTTTAACATCATTGAAGGCAAACGATAATTTATTCTCGCATTATCTTAGTCATAATATTTCTTACTGGGCTAGTTGAGCTCACCTTTTACTTTCATTGTTCTCTTCAGAAATGAGAACGTAGCAGGGACTAGTCGGGAAACAGAGTGACGGTCCCGGATGATAGCATTAGTAGTCCTCACTATTCTATGAAATAAAGTGATAACAAATGTATTGAGGACTTATTTTGAGTTTGAATACTATCTAGAAGACAATATTTGTATTAAAACTCACAAACTCATGTTGTATATTTAAGATTGTATTTGTATTCTCGTACTATGTATTTGGCGACTCGTAATAGGTGATGTATACCTATTTTGGGGGCGCCACAACTTGGTATCAAAGTTTAGGGATATGATCCCTGACTGAGATGTGAGATAAGAACTAGGAGGGGAGATACAGGGAATTCTTTCGCTTGTATGACCTACTTAAGTTTATTTGATATTTAATTGGTCGGTCAGAGTATAGAGATAATATGTGATCTGTTATTTAAACCTTTTTTTGTGGCAGTATTTGAAAATGACATCCGAGAATATTGAGAATATCAATGGAGCACAAGAGATCGTTGAGTCTCCACAGATCAATAATCAGGATAATGTTCATCAGGAAGGCGACAATCCTCAGGCAAACAACAACACTGACTAGATGATGAACGATGGAATGTTCAAAGGCTTTATGCAATTCATGCAACATCAGGCAAGAGCGGCTCCTATCCAAAATACAGGTGGAAACACTGGCAACTCCCGGACGGTCACCGCTAAGCAGTTCAAGGAACTGGGACCACCGGAGTTTTTTGGAGAGCCAAAACCACTTAAGGCGGAAACATGGATAAAGTAGATCTGCAAGATATTTGATGTCTTGGGATGCTCCGAGGAGCAAAAGGTTCCCTTTGCCACCTTCATGTTATGGCAAAGGCAGACATCGGTGGAATCAGAAAACGACTCAACTTTCAGACCGAAGATGACTTGGGAGAAGTTCCAAGAATTGTTCAACGACAAGTACTTTCCCAAATGTATTTGTCACATGAAAGAGGTAGAGTTCATCAAGCTGGAGCAAAACAACATGATCGTGTCGCAAAGACGAAGCCAAGTTTGCCGAAGTTGTCCTTGGCCATGTCTTATTTGGTTGATAATGAGGAGAGAATGATGCGAATGTTTCTAAGAGGTTAGGCAAGAAGCCCAAGATACGTCAATATCTTATCTCTTATAAACTGTGTTTGTATTCAGATGTTGTTAATAAAGCTCAGTTATTAGAGCGCGATAATGATTTAACCCAACCAAAAGAGAACAACCGGCAAAATGATAATGCCAGTGAGAGCAGTCATCGAAGCGATGACAACAAGCGTGGAGGGAATCAACAGGCTAGAAATGGTAACCACTTCGGTGGTAATCAGGGCCAAAATAATAAGAATGGACATTTCAAGAAGAGGAGATTCAACAATGATGGAAAGACGTCAGCACCAACACTCGGTGTTAAGGAAGGAGAACGACCACCTATCACATGCTTCAAATACGGAGGGGAGGGACACATCAGTCCAAACTGCGTGATGCCGTCCAAAGCATGTTGTAATTATGGAAGAGAAGGTCACCTAGCCCGATTTTATCATTCACCAAAGACAAGTTCAGCTAGGATGGTGGCACCAAAGGCCGTCCCAGAAAAGTCAAAGCCGGTAGTGCAAGGGAGAGCGTTTGTCGTGACCTCCCAAAAAGCAAGGAACCCGAATGAGGTCATCACGAGTAAGCTTATCATAACCTTTAGCGAAGTCTATACCTTATTTGATACCGGTTCTACCCATTCTTTTATTTCTCTTACTTGCACTCAACGTTTAAATTTGACTCCGGAGAAATTAAACTTTGACTTATCTATTAAAACTCCGTTGGGAGAAACCTTCATTACATCCACTGTTTATAAGTCTTATTTAGTTCAAATCGGCACCCGCACGTTATCTGTCGATCTTATTTCTTTGAAAATACTAGCATTTGATGTGATTCTAAGGATTGATTGGTTAACTACTCATCATGCAAAAATTGATTATTTTCGTAAGGTTGTTAGTTTTCATATTCCTAACCAACCTATTATGCAAATTCAAGCAACCAAACCATTAAAATCAATCACTGTCATCTCAAGCCATAAAGCTATTCATTTATTGAAAAACATATGTCAAGCTTTCTTAGCTCATGTCACGGATCTAAACAAAAATACGTCAGTTTTGAATGATATTTCTATTGTTAATAAATTTCCGACGATTTCTCAAGAACTTCCCCGCCTACCCCAGGCGTGAAATTGAATTTTGTATTGACCTTGAACCCGGTACAAAACCCATTTCCAAAGCCCCATATCGAATGACTTCTATTGAACTTCAGGAGTTAAAGACCCAACTACAGGAATTGTTAGACATTGGCTTTATTCATCCTACTACTTCTCCTTGGGGTGCTCCTGTTCTATTCGTGAAGAAGAAAAATGGGAGTATGTGACTTTGTATTGATTATCGGGAGTTGAATCATGTCACCATAAAAAATAAGCACCCATTGCCACATATTGATGACCTTTTTGACCAGTTGCAAGGCACCAAATTCTTTTCAAAGATTGATCTTCATTCTGGATATCACCAATTGAAGATTAGAACCGGCGACATTCCAAAAACGGCTTTAACTCCTAAGACGGCATTATGAATTCCTAGTCATGTCTTTTGGATTGACTGATGCTCCTGCTGCCTTCATGGATATGATGAACCGAGTATTCAAGGAATATTTGGATCACTTTGTGGTCGTCTTTATTGATGACATCCTTATTTATTCCAAAAGCCGTGAAGATAATGAGCAACACTTGAGGCTGATACTCCAAAAGCTTCGTGAAAACAAGCTTTATGCCAAGTTAAAGAAATGCGAGTTCTGGCTTGAGGAAGTAGCATTCCTTGGGCACGTAGTATCAAGTCATGAAATATCCGTTGACCCAAAGAAAGATTGAAGCTATTCAAAGTCGGGAGCAACCTAAATCGATGACCAAGTACGTAGTTTTCTTCTACTTAGGTGGTTATTATCGAGATTCGTAGAAGGGTTTTCTCGAATCGCTACTCCATTAACTCAGCTGACTCGGAAAGATACAAAGTTCAGTTGGAGCGAAGAATGTGAGAAGAGTTTTTAAGAACTCAAGAAGAGACTCATTTCAGCACCTGTTTTGACAATATCATCTGGCTCGGAGGGATTTGTCATCTACAGTGATGCTTCGGGCAAAGGGTTGGGATGTGTTCTCATGCTACATGAGAAAGTCATAGCCTATGCCTCACGACAACTCAAAGAATATGAGATGAATTATCCCACTCATGATCTAAAATTGGCAGCAGTCGTTTTTGCACTAAAGATTTGGAGGCATTACTTGTATGGGGAGAAAGTGGAGATCTTTATGGATCATAAAAGCCTCAAATATTTCTTCACTCAAAAGGAACTCAACATGCGACAACGACGTTGGCTTGAACTGTTGAAAGATTATGATCATACCATCCAATACCATCCTGAAAAAGCAAACGTGGTAGTAGGCGATTGAGTGAAGATCATATACGGCACGAAAAGCGATATTGTCAACACAAAGGCCCATTTTATGACTTGCAAAGGATGGAGATAGAGTTAAAGACTCTGTGGACCCATGTGATGATGGTGAATATACGAGTAGAACCGACTTTAATTGATAAAGTTAAAGTCGCCCCAAGCCGGACACGAGCCGATGCGTATGAGGAAGAAAGTGCAAGAAGGTACTATACCAGAAGCAAGAATCGATGAAGAAGGAATACTTCGAGTCAACTCCAGACTTTGTGTTCCTAACGACCCTAATTTAAAGTATAAAATCACGATGGAGGCGCACAACACACCGTTTACAATCCATCCTGGGAGTACCAAAATGTATCATGATCTTCGTCATATATTTTGGTGGAGCAATATGAAGAGAGTGATAGCGTTGTTTATCTCAAGGTGTCTAACTTGTCAACGAGTCAAGGCAGAGCATCAAGTACCAAAAGGTCCATTGTAACCACTTGAAATTCTAGAATGGAAGTGGGAGCACATTACAATGGATTTCGTTACTGGTCTTCCCAAGGTTTCTCAAGGCATAGATGCAATTTGGGTCATTGTTGATAGATTGACCAAGTCTGCTCATTTCTTACCAATACGAGAAACTTATACACTTGAACGTCTTACTCGTATGTACATAAACGAGATTGTAAGACTGCATGGTATGCCAGTATCCATAGTTTCTGATCTAGACCCAAGATTCACTTCATGATTTTGGGTTAGTTTGGAAAAAGCTATGGGCCCGGACTTACGATTTAGTTCGGCATATCATCCTCAGACGGACGGAAAATCAGAGAGGACTATTCAAAGTCTAGAAGATTTATTAAGACTCTATGTCCTTGACTTCAAGGGAAGTAGGGATAAGTTCTTATCATTGGTGGAGTTTTCCTACAACAACAGTTATCAAGCAAGTATTGGCATGACTCCATTTGAGGCGTTGTATGGAAGAAAGTGTCGTTCTCCAGTATGCTGGGACTAGGTGGGTGAAGCAACGTTGTTGGGACCGGAGTTGGTGCGCATGACTACGGAAAAGATTCAAACGATTCGACAATGTATAAAAACCTCACAAGATCGACAGAAGAGTTATGCTGATTCATTGGCCCATTTTAATCCTCGATCGAGTAGGAACTGTGGCCTATAAGTTCGCTTTACCGCCAAGTATATCTCGTGTTTATACCGTTTTTCACATATCCATGTTACGTAAATATGTGGAAGACTCGAACCACATTATTGAGTTAGAACCGTATGAAATAGCGGAAGATTTAACGTATGAAGAGGTTCCTGTTCAAATCTTGGATAAGAAGGAACATATTCTACGCTCCAAGGTTATACCTCAAGTCAAAGTTTTGTGGAGAAACCACGATGTTGAGGAAATGACCTGGGACTTAGAATCTGAAATAAAATCAAGGTATCCTTACCTCTTCGATATATCATGTACGTACCCTAATTTCGAGGGCAAAATTTAATAAGAATTGGAGGTTGTAAGGCCCCAATTTTTAGGAATAAAAATGAATTTTCTATAAATATCATTTTTGAATATTATGGAGTGAATTTGATATAATGTTATAGTTGTGGGTAATATTTATAAATTTTGCAAAGTATGCAAGTTGTTATATAATATTCGATTGGTCGGGGAATATTCGTACAATGGCATAATCATTGGTGGACCCCGCAACGGAATTATTGTCAGATTGAGAAAACGACAAAAATATTTTATAAAAATAAACGGCGGAAGTTTTACCATTAACTATTGAAACACCCGGTGTTAAAAGTACAGTAATGCGCGTGGTTGCATAGTAGCACACGGTATTGATTATTGATGCTTACGTGAAAAGTCACTCAGTTTTGTTCAATTATTGTTATAGTAATTGTTGCATAGTATCTCACGTTATGTGATTCAATTATTGTTGATATTTTATATATTATTAAATCAATAATTGAGATAACAAAATTATTTATATTATTATTTGCAATATTAACGATGTCTAGAAGTTCTGTCAAGGAGAGGTTCTGCTGCAGTTAAACTTGATGTTTGTTATATTGTCTCAGTTTAACACTGTTGAAGGCAAACGATAATTTATTCTGCATTATCTTAGTCATAATATTTCTTACTGGGCTAGTTGAGCTCACCCTTTTACTTTCATTGTTCTCTTCAGGAAATGAGAACGTAGCAGGGACTAGTTGGGGAACGGAGTGACGGTCCAGATGATAGCATTAGTAGTCCTCACTATTCTATGTGATAATAAATGTATTGAGGACTTATTTTGAGTTTGAATACTGTCTAGAAGACAATATTTGTATTAAAACTCACATCTCATGTTGTATATTTAAGATTGTATTTGTATTCGTACTCATGTATTTGGCGACTTCGAATAGGTGATGTATACCTATTTTGGGGCGCCACACTTGTGCCGATTTAGGCCTTATAATTCTGAATTTAATTTCCCTGAAATAAACTATATCCCATTTAAATTATGTTTGACGTATTATTTAAATCAAAATAATTTATTTTCGATCGACTACGATCATTTAACCTAATTCCATCGTAATTAGCCTTTTTTTCAGTAGTGTCATACGATGTGCACATTATTCATGCATATGATATTATTCATAATTATGGTACTATTCACAAAGTACTATTCGTGGACACTATTCATAAATACAGTACTATTCACAAAGTACTATTCACGAGAACTATTCACAAAGTACTATTCACTCGGGTACTATTCATCCGGGGTACTATTCATGACAAAAATTGATTTCTTTTCTGTCCAAATAATTTTTGATAAAATATTATTTTTGAATTTTACCCCACAAAATAGTATCATGTTGAAAATTCGGATATTATTGAATTCTAGATAAATTAAATTATAAATCTTTAAAATTTATCCTTGCTTTCATTTAATTGAATTCTTATATCATTGTCATCATCCACACGCTTATATTGTGATAAAAGTCATCTTTAGCTTACATGTATAGATAAACTGTTGATTGGTATGATTATGACCAGGAATCATTAATTCGGTATAATCATGACTCGTAATGTGAGACCCCAAATTTTATGAATAAAGATTTAAATTTCTCAAAATATTTTTTTAAATATTATGGTGTGGATTTGATATAATGTTATAGTTGTGGGTAATATTTATAAATTTTGCAAAGTACGTAAATTGTTATATAATATTCGATTGGTCGGGGAATATTCGTACAACAGCACAATCATTGGTGGACCCCGCAACGGAATTATTGTCGAATTAAGAAAATGACAAAAATATTTTTATGAAAATAACGGCAGAAGTTTTACCGTTAACTGTTGAAACACCCTTGAGTTAAAGTAAAAGAATACTGATGTCTGGCGCATAAAGAGTACACCAGTATTGATTATTGATGCTTACGTGAGAAGCCACTCGCTTTTGTTCAATTATTGCTACAAGAATTGTTGTAGAAATCTCATGTTATTTGATTCAATTATTGTAGATATTTTATATATTATTAAATCAATAATTGAGATAAAAAAGTTATTAATATTATTATTTGCAATATTAACGATGTCTAGAAGTTCTGCCAAGGAGAGGTTTGGTCACCTAATTGCGCGCCAATAGGGAGAAATCCTTATTGGAAAGCCCCCTATTTCCTGGGAACGACCTGGTCGATTAATATTGTGAATTATAATAAAGGTGATAAGTTTTGTCTTATTATTATTATAAATGTAATAAAACAGAAAATTTTTTATATAAAATAGAAAACTTTTTATAAAGTTTTATTTTATTTGATTATAAATAGAATATAATATATTTTATTATGCATCGTGCATAGTGTTTGCATAGTGCCTGTATAGTATTTGCATAGTAAAATCTTTTTATATAAAACAGAATACTTTTATAAAGTTATTCAGATTATTAGATTATAAATAGAATATATTATATTTTATTTAAAAGATTTTATTTTATTAGAATATTTTATTAATAATGCATAGTAATTTAATATGGACCGTCCATTTAAAAGTAAATCAATCTGACCGCTCATGAATTAGTTACTATTCACCCATTCTCCTATAAATGAAGCTCAATCCTTCATTATTTCTTACGAATTCATTGAAACTCTGTAGAGAGAAAACTATAGAGAGAAAGAAGAAAAGTATTCTGCTACTTCAATACTCCTATATCCAGTTTCTTCTAAGGTAAGGGATATTATTTGTTGTACTCGTAAGGGGTATTATTTCTTTTGTATTAATGAAGAGAACTTCTGTTGTTTCATTCTTTATTATTCTGTTGGAATAACCTGTATACGCGGACTACCCTATATGTAAGACCCCAAATTATTAATAAATAAAATTTATTTTCCTCTATTTATTATTTTGAAATTGTAAGGGTTGATTTGATTAATGTGGATATTTATGGGTAAAATACGCAAATATTTCGAATAAGCAAGTGGTTATAAAATATTCATTATTGTTTGGGAATATTCGTTTGGTCGTGGAATATTCGTGATCGTTTGGGAATATTCGTGCATTTACTCACCGCAGCCTTTTGTGGGCCCCATAACGGAAAACGATTGGATGAAGAAAATGACAAATATAAGTTGTTTATAAATAACGACGTAGTTGTTACCGTTAATATTGTTGGAATACCCGGTGGTTAAAACACACTATTACGCGTTGTTGAACAAGAAGATACCAGATTGCACCAATTATTGATTCTTACGTAAGAAGGCACTACTCAATAATTATTACGAAGAATTACTGCTCAAAGATTTTATTTTATTGATTCAATAATTGCGATTGATATTTTATATTACCGTTGTTTCAATAAATTGTCATTACACGATTTTCCATTATCGAAGCAATAATTCATATTATCTCGAATAATATTATTAGAAAACATTATTGGTAATGTCTAGAAAGTTCTGCTCTAAGGAGAGGTTTGGTCACCTAATTGCACGCCAAGAAGAGAAATCTTTATTGAAAGTCCCTCTTTCCTGGGAACGACACAGTCGCCAAGATCGTGATTCTCGTAATATTATTTGTGAATAATTAATTATTGATTTATATGATTAGGAAAATATTGATTTTATGTGGATATAGATGGAGAAATTTTTTAATGTGACAATTGTTGAAAATTAATATTTTATCTTTTTCTCGATAAAATAATTCATTTAAATATATTATTTTAATAATATATTAACTGTGATATTTTTATAATGAATGTGGGATATATGAGTATATGAGGAGGAAGAGTATTTTTGTGACATTAAATGTTTAACACATATTTTGTGTGTTGATGGACACAATTATTGACCGAAATTTGATTATAGCCTATAAAATCGCCCGTTTATGGATTTTGCTAACTTCGCTTGGAATTTGAAAAAACTTCCTTCTAAAAAGTTGTAGAGAATTGAATTTCCTATAAAAATTCACACGAGATTCAATTTTCCGATAAAAGGGCTATTTATTATGAATTATTGAAGTTCAAATAATTGATTTTTGGAAGTTTAAAATATTTTAATTACAAAACGCGTTTTTTCATTTTTGAAACTCATTTAACATGTGATTAAGAGGTGAATTCAGATTGTTAGTGTGTATGAAGGTGTGGAAAAATTATAATATTAATTTATTAAATTTTCTACTTTGGTGTTCTAAGCATTTTCCTATAAATAGGTGCTTAGGTTAGAATTGAAAATCACACCGTAAACTCAAGTTTTCTCTCTATATTATCGAGCATATTCTTGTGAGTATTTTGAGTATACTTTGAGTATTGCTATATACGGTGCAAGTTCAAGTCATAGCCTATATCCTGTTTCAACTAAAGTACTGCCTTTCGAGGTAAGGGATGTTATTTTATTCGAAATGATATTATTTCTTCAATATCATTATGCCGAAATATTGGTTGGAAATTTTATCAAATTTGGAACTTTTTCATGCTCTGGATTACTATTCATGAGTTACTATTCACGAGTTACTATTCATGAGTACTATTCACGGCGTGAAGATATTTTTTTGTGAAAATTTTTATCTTTTGGTGTCTGAGTTACTATTCACGATACGACACTATTCACGATACTCTGACAATCAATTAATACTTGCACTATTCAATTTAAAATGAAATTTCTTCTTTTTGTCTAAAATATCTACCATGGATACTAGCTTTGATTGTATCCATGTTTTGATCATTCTTGAATTTTACTCCACTGATTACTTATGAAGTATTTTGAACTTGGATTGTTTAAAATACTGAATCCTTAATATTTGTTCTTTTGTTTCACCGGATTCGCTTTCCTTTAAAATATTTTTCATCATCCTCACCCTAAATGATGATATTATCGAATATCTTTGGCCTCAGAAGTGCAAAGATGAATGATTTCTTGATGAATATCTTTGGCCCGTAGTGCAAAGATGAACAGTGTTGAGATGAACATGATCGATCGATTAATATCTTTGGCCCAGTAGTAAAGAGAGATGAACAGTGTTTAGATGAACATGACCAATCGATGAATATCTTTGGCTCAGTAGTGCAAAGATGAATATTTGATTCCGTATATATATTGATTGATGTTACAAGGATAAAATATCGACGTATGAACTTTTAAATTCATATATAGAAGATAGTAGTTTGCATTCTCTACTTAACTCTTCTAATGAATTGTTGTTTCCATTGCGCTTATTGATTTAAAACCGGTTGTCTATTGTATTCTATTAGATTTTTCTGTGAAGACTAACGATAATTTGTTGTATATTATCTTAGTCATAATGTTCTTTATCGGGCTAGTTGAGCTCACCCTTTTCCTTGTTGTTCTATTTTTCTTCTCGTGAGGTGAGAATGTAATGAAGTACTAGTCGGGTAATGGAATGAAGGTTCTAGAGAGAGTTGTTTAGTAGTCCTCACCATTTTTGTAAAATAATGTATCAATAATTATGATGGGGATTTATTTGCGTGTGGATATTGTCTAGATGGCAATATCTCGTATTTAAACTCACGCTTTATATGTTTTAATAATAAAGTTGTAGTTATTTCGTACCATGTATTTGGCGACTCGTAATGGGTTGGATGGAATGGACCTATTTTGGGGCGCCACACTATACTTCAGTGAAATTCTTCCGTAATTCCATCCTTTATTATTATGTTGAATAATGGCTATGCCAAGTACCGCATACATAGTGAAATTCTTCATTATTCCATTCTTTATTATTCTCGTTGAATAACTCGCCTATGCTAAGTACCGCATACATGGTGAAATTCTTCTGTTATTCCATTCTTTATTATTCTGTTGGAACATCCTGTCTGTGCGTTTACGCATGACCTGGTTTCGTTATTTATTATTCTGTTAGAATATCCTGTCTGTGCGTTTACGCATGACCTGGTTCCATTATTTATTATCCTGTTGGAATAACCTGTCTGTGCGGTCTATCGCATGCCTGGTAATTTCTTTTGTTATTCCATTCTTTATTATACTCAGTTGGTTAAAGTTTTGACTTCTATACTCCATGAAATTAGTGGAATATCCTTGACCACCGGTCGTATGTTTCAAATGCGGAAAGGAGGGACACATCCGTCCAAACTGTACGCAGCAATCCAAAGCATGCTACAATTGTGGAAGAGAAGGTCACCTAGCTCGATTTTGTCGTGTAGTGAAGTCAAGTCCAGCTGAGATAGTGATGCCAAAGGATGTCTCAGACAAGTCAAAGTCGTTAGTTTAAGTGAGAGCGTTTGTCGAGGAACTCAAACGAAGTTATCACGGGTAAGTTAATCATAAATGCTTACGAAGTTTATACCTTATTCGATACCGGTGCTACCTATTTTTTTATCTCTCTTGCTTGCACTCAACGTTTAAATTTGACTCCTAAGAAGTTAGACTTTGACTTATTGGTTGAAAATTCGTTAGTAGAAACCTTCGTTACCTCCACTGTTTATAAATCTTGTTGATTCAAATCGACACTTTCACGTTACCTATCGATCTTATCTCTTTGAAAATAATTGCCTTTGATGTGATTTTAGGAATCGATTGGTTAACTACTCATCATGCTTTTCGTAAGGTTGTTAGCTTTTATATTCCTAACCAACCTATTATGCGAATTCAAGCAACCAAACCACTAAAGTCAATCACTGTTATATCAAGCCATAAGTAAAGAGCCCCGATCCTTTCGTTGTTGACTTCCTTGTGTGTAATGCACCGAAGCCAGACTTTCTGTAGGCAACGTCGTGAATGACGATGACAAGTTGATATGTATCGATATGACGTACTATCCAAGTCTTGGATGAGAGTCACAGTTTTGAATGATATTTCTATCATTAATAAATTTCTTGACGTATTCCTAAAGAATTCTTGGCCTACCCTAGAGCGTGAAACCAAATTTTGTACTGACCCCAGTACAAAACCCATTTCTAAAACCCTTAAATATTTCTTCAACCAAAACGAACGTATAATGCGCCAAAGACGTTGGCTCGAGCTGTTGAAGATTGCGACTATTCCATTCAATACCATCGTGGAAAAAGCGAACGTGGTAGCTGGCGCATTGAGTAGAAGATCGTATGCATTTACGAGTGCAATGTTGTTAACACAAAGACCCATTTCGTATAACTTATAAATGATGAAGATAGAGTTAAAGACTCTAGAGACCCACGTGAAGATAGCGAATATACGAGTAGAATCTACTTTAATCGATAAAGTTAAAGCCGCTCAAGCTACACACTCGAAGCTGATGAATGTGAAGAAGAAGGTTCAAGAGGGCGTTATTTGAGAAGCGAGAATTGACGAAGAGAGGAAATCTCAACCCTCGATTTAATCGACCCATTTAAAATCCTCGATCGAGTAGGAACTGTGGCCTATAGACTTGTTTTACCGCCAAATATGTCGCGTGTTCATAACGTTTTTCACGTATCGATGTTACGTAAATATGTGGACGACTCGAACCACATTATTGAATTAAAACTAGACGAGATAGCAGAAGATTTAACGTATGAGGAGATACGTGTTAAAATCTTGGATAAGAAGGATCGTATTCAACACTCAAAGGTTATACCTAAAGAGTTAGAATCTGAAATGAAGTCAAGGTATCCTCATCTCTTCGGCATACCAGGTACATACATAAATTTCGATGGCGAAATTTCATAAGGATGGGAGATTGTGAGACACCAAATTTTATGAATAAAGATTTAAATTTCTTGAAATATTTTTTTGAATATTATGGTGTGGATTTGATATAATGTTATAGTTGTGGGTAATATTTATAAATTTTGTAAAGTATGCAAATTGTTATATAATATTCGATTGGTCGGGGAATATTCATTTTAGCAGGGAATATTCGTACAACGGCACAATCATTAGTGGACCCCGCAACAGAATTATTGTCGGATTGAGAAAATGTCAAAAATATTTTTATGAAAATAACGGCGGAAGTTTTACCGTCAACTGTTGAAACACCCTTGTTAAAGCATAAGAATACGCTGTGGTTGCAAGTAGCACACGGTATTGATTATTGATGCTTACGTGAGAAGTCACTCAGTTTTGTTTAATTATTGTTACAGTAATTGTTGTATAGTATCTCACGTTATTTGATTCAATTATTATTGATATTTTATATATTATTAAATCAATAATTGAGATAACAAATTTATTAATATTATTTACAATATTAACGATGTCTAGTAGTTCTGCCAAGGAGAGGTTTGGTCACCTAATTGCGCGCCAATATGGAGAAATTCTTATTGGAAAGCCCTCTCTTTCCTAGGAACGACCTGGTCGATTAATATTGTGAATTATAATAAAGGTGATAAGTTTTGTTTTATTATTATTATAAATGTAATAAAACAGAAAACTTTTTATATAAAATAGAAAACTTTTTATAAAGTTTTGTTTTATTTGATTATAAATAGAATATAATATATTTTATTATCCATCGTGCATAGTGTTTGTATAAGGCTCTGATAGTGTTTTCAGATAGTAAAATCTTTTTATATAAAATGTAATACTTTTATAAAGTTATTCGTTTTATTATATTATAAATAGAATATATTATATTTTATTTAAAAGATTTTATTTTATTAGAATATTTTATTAGAATTTATAGTAATTTAATATGGACCGTCTGCTTAAAAGTAAATCAATATGGACCGCTCATGAATTAGTTACTATTCACCATTCTCCTATAAATAAAGCTCATTCCTTCATTATTTCTTACGAATTCACTGAAACTCTAGAGAGAGAAACTATAGAGAGAAAGAAGAAAAGTATTCTGCTACTTCAATACTCCTATATCCAGTTTCTTTTAAGGTAAGGGATATTATTTGTTGTACTCGTAAGGGATATTATTTCTTTTGTATTCATGAAGAGAACTTCTGTTTTTCCATTCTTTATTATTCTGTTGGAATAACTCAGATACGCCGACTACCCTATACTTGGTGAAATTCTTCCATTATTCCATTCTTTATTATTATGTTGAATAACTCGCCTACATCGGCACCGCATACATGGTGAAATTCTTCATTATTCCATTCTTTATTATTCATTGGAACATCCCGCCTGGCGTGCGCTTACGCATGACTCGTTCCGCTTCTTTATTATTCTCATTAGAATATCCTCGTCTCGTAAGGCGTTTACGCATGACCTGGTTCCATTATTTATTATCCTGTTGGAATAACCTGTCTGTGCGGTCTATCGCATGCCTGGTAATTTCTTTTGTTATTCCATTCTTTATTATACTCGGTTGGTTAAAGTTTTGACTTCTATACTCCATGAAATTAGTGGAATATCCTTGATATTTGCGCTTCATCCAGTATCTTCTCATGAAAATAATCTTCTGAGCATTCTTGAGTTTTAACCCACAAAGTAGTATCATGTTGACAATTTGGACGTTATTGGTTCCTGGATAAATTAATTCTTGAACTCGTTTTATTGAATTCTTATATCATTGTCATCATCCTCATGTTTATATTATGTTGAAAGTCATCTGTGGCCCAGTGTGTATAGATGGACTTGGTATGATTATGACCATGGATTATTCGGTATAATCATGACCATAATGTTACAAATGATGTGGTAAAAGTCCTCATTGGCCCGTAGTGCATTGATGGACAGTTGTTGGCATGATCATGACCATTGATGAATACACGAATATCCTTGGCCCGTAGTGCATGGATAATTTGTGGTTGTGATACTAATGAATATCCTTGGCCGTAGTGCAAGGATGATGTGGTTTATTTATTAAGCTGAGTCTTAGTAATAAAAGTGATGAAAAACCTTTTAAATTATAGAAGATAGTAGATTTTATTCTCTACTTTACTCTTTTAATGGATTTCTTATTCCACTGCAGTTAAACTTGATGTTTGTTATATTGTATCAGTTTAAAACTGTTGAAGGCTAAAGATAATTTATTCTGCATTATCTTAGTCATAATATTTCTTACTGGGCTAGTTGAGCTCACCCTTTTACTTTCATTGTTCTCTTCAGGAAATGAGAACGTAGCGAGGACTAGTCTGGGAACTTAGAGTGACGGTCCGATGATAGCATTAGTAGTCCTCACTATTCTATGAAATAGTGTGTTAATAAATATATTGAGGACTTATTTTAAGTTTAAATACTGTCTAGAAGATAATATTTTTATTAAAACTCACAGCTCATGTTGTATATTTAAGATTGTATTTGTATTTTGTACCATGTATTTGGCAACTCAGAATAGGTGATGTATACCTATTTTGGGGGAGTCACACGTAATGTTACAAATGATGTGGTAAAAGTTCTCATTGACCCGTAGTGCTATAAATGATATGATGGACAGTTATTAGTATGATTATGACTAGGGATTATTCGGTATAATCATGACTATTGGTGAAAACACGAATATCATTGGGTCGTAGTGCATGGATAATTCGTGGTTGTGATACTAATGAATATCCTTAGCCGTAGTGCAAGGATGATTCGATGATGTGGATTATTTATTAAGCTGAGTCTCAGAGATAAAATTGATGATAAACTTTTTAAATCATAGAAGATAGTAGATATCATGCTCTACTTGACTCTTCTAATGGATTGCTTGTTCCGCTGCAGTTGTTGATCTAAAACTCGTTGTCTATTGTATTCTATCAGTTGTTATACTGTTGAAGGCTAAGGATAATTTATTCCGCATTATCTTAGTCATAATATTTCTTACTGGGCTAGTTGAGCTCACCCATTTATTTCATTATTCTTTTCAGGAAATGAGAATATAGCTAGGACTAGTCGGGAAATGGATTGACGGTCCAGATTGTGGCTATAGTAGTCCTCACTATTCTGTGAAATAATGTGATAATAATTGTAATAAGATAGAATTTGAATTTGGGTATTGTCAAGGAGACAATATTTGTATTAAAACTCACAACTTATGTTTTGTCGTATTCTGCATGACAGTTGTATAATTAAGTTGTAGTTGTATTCTGTACCATGTATCTGGCGACCCAAGATGGGTGACGTATACCTATTTTGGGGGCGTCACATGTTTGCTGTGGAAGTTTGATGAAATTGATGGTAGATCCTTGAGTATAAGAAGAATTAACATGTATTATGTTGGTTTATGTCAGCTAATGCTTGATAAATCAAGAAATCATGAAAGTACATAAAGGAAAGATGAAAGCTAGAAAAATTATTTTTCGGGAAAACAGAAATTGAAATTTGAACAAGCATAACTCCTAGCCTACTTCGAATTTTTGAGTGTGTTCAAGTGGAGTTAGATTTATGAGTCCCCTAACACCTCCAATTGAAAATCACTGAAAAATATGTTGTAAATTTTCCGGTGGACAGTTTCTACCAAAACAGGACAAAGCTGAAAAAACTTAAAACCCTATTGCCCAAATTTTTTCATGGGATGTTTGGGCCACTTAGTCATTGAAATAAAATCAGGACTTTTGGCACATGAAAATATATGATATAAGGAAGCTATGGTCCAAAGATGATCTTATTCCGACTTAAATCGAAGGAGTTATGGCCATTTTAATTTTAGGGTTTTTTTCGATGAAAACAACTATAACTCGAGTTCTATAACTTTGATAGTCACGAAATTGAAAGTGGAAGTTCACTTTGATATTTATAAGATTGTGCCAAGATTTTGAAATTTTTAGAGTTATGTACGATATAGCTAATTTTGCTAAGTTACGAACTAAAAAGGGATTTTGAAAAATACTTAATAAAAAGGAAAAATTCCAGAAAAAATATTTTTGTATTTGGAATATATGTATATATGTGTGTCCAGAAAAAAAAATATTTGTGAGCAAGGAAATAGTACCTTGTTAGGGTTAGGGTTTTGTGTTAGTTAAGGAGGAAAGAAGTCCACGAAGAGCACGAAATTGATTGATGGATTGAAGAGGGGAGAAGAATAGGTGAGAGATTACACCAATGAAACGTGACAGAACCCTTAGAATTAGAAAACCTTGTTAGGGTAGTAGAGATTCCAAGAGCCTTCTTGAGTGTTTCACGTTGAGAGAATATCCAAGTCCTTCAATCTTCCAAGTGTCCAAGTCCAAAGTTCAAAGAGATGTGTCCCTCCTTCATAGAATTGAAGGAGTATAGGGTTTCCTGAAAAGTGGTCATGTGCCAGGCACATGACCTCAGGAAAATTCTAGAAATACCCTTAGTCAACAGAGTAATGCCCAACCTTCCCTTCTAGCCACCAATCCAATCCCTCAATCAATTTCCAAAATGAGTCGCCTCTACGTGTCTTCTGTCTCGGGACACGTGGAGGATTCTCTCAAGTCTTTCTTCTTTATTTTTGACTCTTTCATCTTTTTATTTAATTATAATAAAAACCCTAATTTGTGCATTTAATTCAATTAGGTCAAGTGAACCCTAATTCGCACTTAGGCCCACAATGTTTAATAAGGGTTTTCTGAAGAAAATATGATTTAAGGAATTACGAAAAAGTGTTTTTTGGGTTACCTGGAAACGCCATAAGGAGTTACAAGTAAAGACGTGATAAAATAGATCTAGTAAGATGAAGTTAGGGTAAAATGGTTATTTTGACCATAAGATTATTAAAAAATGAAATCTAAGTTGGGTTTAGACCTATAAGAAAGAATACATAAGATACAAGGTGCTTAGCCTATCCAATCATACATTAATGACTATGTAAGGACATGAGATTCAAATGAGATCCTCCGATATTAATAAAACTTTCTAAATGAAAGTAAAAGCAAAGTGTATGATATATATGAATTATGTATAGGTTCTTAGTATATGATTGGTATACGTTTATTAAGGCAAGTATATAGATTTCTACTGCTATATACCTTAAGTTATGGAAATCAGAGTTATCCTATTATGAAAGGATCATATCAAAACAAATAAAAGTTTGGCTAAAGGTTAATTAGCTAATGAAATCAATATTATGAATTAAGATATATAAAAGCTAATATAAACTAAAACTAGTTTTACATTGAGTATGTGAATTTAGTTTGTTACATTGATGTGTGTATGTGCATATACTTAATTTGTCTAGGATTTTAGAAAGCGCAGGTAGCTATATATAAGCTATAAACATCTTGAAAGGCAAGTCTTTTAGTTCTTATGTTCTATATGAACTTGATATTAATTGTTTGTAATCTGTACTACAATAAGTATGTTGAATTTCATATGATGCGCTATAAATTGTGAAAGTCAATTTATGACTAAGTTGATTGAGTTATGGAACTCAATCATTATATAATATGTGTAATGCAACATGTATGATATGTATAGCAAAATAATTATGATGTATGAACTGAGCATGGAATTATGTGCTATGTGATGCATAAAAACAGCTGGATTTACTGAGCTGTATAGCTCAACTTGCAAAAATAAACTTTGCAGGTTAATGATACAAAACAATACTATCTGTCATCTAGCAATAAAGTTTAGAAGTCGTCCAAGGAATAAATTTTCTTGAGCTAGAAATTATTTTGAACCACAATAATGGTTTTCAATGTATGTAGTTGACAATTATGTGAAATTCTAGAATATTCTATAAATAAAGAATGTTTGTTTTGAATTGAGAATGAGTAGTGGTGTTTACTATATAATGATTATACTATATAAAAAATGGGATATGTTTAAAGAGATGAATTATATATATTCATATCTTAATCTGATAAAATAAATCATAAAATAAATATGATTTTGAAATAAAGGAATCTTAAAGGTTGCGATTCAGGGAAACGAAAGAAAAAGAGATAGGAAATTTTAAATTATCTGTAATTTTATCAATTATATTATTGATAACTAGAATAAGATAGTCGTTAATGTACAATATCGGGATTGAGTTAGTCTTGATTTTGGAAGAAGTTGGTCCCAATTTTGGAGTGTTACAGAATCATATAATAGTGACTTGTAGTGATAAAATTAAAGTGGAATGACACAATTTGAATACTACCACTAGCGCTGGATGTGATAGTCAATATATACTGAGTTAGTGGATCTATTTATCAATTGACATCTTTCTCTTCCATTCAATCGACATCTTCCTTTTCCTCGCCTATAAAAATTATTCTCATTTTTTTTCATCGACTCCTCTGCCTAGTTCTAGCCTCACACCTTAGCCAGAGATCATATCCTTAAGCTTTGATACCAATTGTGAAGCCCCCAAAATAGGTATACATATCTTGAGTCGCCAAATACATGGTACAAAATTTAAATACAACTGTCGTGTAAAATACGACAAAAAATAAACTGAGAGTTTTAATAAGAATATCCACACTCAAAGGAGTCCTCATTACATTTATTGTCACACTATTTAACAGAATAGCGAGGACTACTAATACTATCATCTGGACCATCACTCCGTTCCCCGACTCGTCGCAGCTATATTCTCATTTCCTGAAGAGAACAGTGAAAGAAAGGGTGAGCTCAACTAGCCCAGTAAGAAATATTATGACTAAGATAATGCAGAATAAATTATCATTAGCCTTCAACAATGTTAAACTGATAAAATACAATAGACATCAAGTTTAACTGCAGCGGAATAAGAAATCCATTAGAAGAGTCAAGTAGAGCATGATATCTACTATCTTCTATGAATTAAAATGTTTTTATCAATTTTTATCGCTGAGACTCAGCTTAGTAAATAAATCATCGAATCTTCCTTGCACTACGGGCCAAGGATATTCATTAAATCATCAATGGTCATGACTATACCGAATAATCCCTGGTCATAATCATACCAAAAACTGCCCATCAATGCACTACAGGCCACTGAGGACTTTCACCACATCATTCGTCACATTACGCTCATGATTATACCGAATAATCCCTGGTCATAATCATACCAAGTCCATCTATGCACGTAAGCCAAAGATGACTTTCATCATAATATAAACATGAGGATGATGACAATGACATAATAATTCAATAAAACAAGTTAAAGGATAAATTTTAAAGATTTATAATTTAATTTATCCGTAAATCAATAACGTCCAAATTGTCAACATGATATCTTGTTTTTGTGGAGTAAAATTCAAGAATAATATTCATGTACCAAAAATAATTTGGATGTAAAAGAAATATATTTTTCGAATAATAGTATCCAAGTGAATAAGACCGAAAACAAAAAGTGTCCCGAATACCCGAAGTGAATGATACTAGAGTAAATAGTAATCAATGAATAGTAACTCGTGAATAGTAACTCGTGAATAGTACTCCAAAGACGAAAAGTATCCCGAATACCCGAAAGTGAATAATACTAGAGTGAATAATGAATCGTGAATAGTAACTCGTAAAAAAAATACCAAAAAAAAATGATATTCGTGATTTAGTACAAAAGAAATGATATCTCGGATTTAGTATAATAGAATATACTGAAATCAAAAATGGATTTTCACCGCCATGCGGTAATCCACGTAAATGCATCATTTCCACAATTTAATAAAGAATGAATACAAAGGATCATTCACCATGCATGCGGTAATCCACATAGACAGGTTATTCCAACAGAATAATAAAGAATGGAATAACAGAAGAATTCACCATGCATACGATAGACTGTATAGACATCTTATTCCCAACATAATAATAAAGAATGGAACCAGGTCATGCGTAATCCGCATAGATAGGATATTCCAACAGAATAATAAAGAATGGAACTAGGTCATGCGTAATCCGCACAGACAGGATATTCCAATAGAATTAGAATGGAATAACAATGTAATTCAATGTATATGCGATAGAGCGCACATATAAAGTTATGTGGCGCCCCCAAAAAATAGGTATACATCACCCATCTTGAGTCGCCAAATACATGGTACAAAATTTAAATACAACTTAATTATACAACAATGTGTAAAAATAATACAAAAACATAATCTAAGAGTTTTAATAAGAATATTGTCATCTAGACAATATCCACACTAAATGGAGTCCTCATTACATTTATTGTCACACTATTTAATGTAATAGTGAGGACTACTAATGCTATCATCCGGACCGCTCACTCTATTCCCCGACTAGTCCTTTTACGCTCATTTCCTCAAGAGAACAATGAAGAAAGGGTGAGCTCAACTAGCCCAAGAAGAAATATTACGACTAAGATAATGCGAGAATAAATTATCATTAGCCTTCAACAATGTTAAACTGATAAAATACAATAGACATCAAGTTTAATCTGCGGTAAATAAGCAATCCATTAGAAGAGTCAAGTAGAGCATGATATCTACTATCTTCTATGATTTAAAATGTTTTCATCTATTTTTATCGCTGAGACTCAGCTTAATAAATAAACCACATCATCGAATCTTCCCTGAACTACGGGCCAAGGATATTCATTAAATCATCAATGGTCATGACTATACCGAATAATCCCTGGTTATAATCATACCAAAAACTGTCCATCAATGCACTTCAGGCCACTGAGGACTTTCACCACATCATTCGTCACATTACGGTCATGATTATACCGAATAATCTCTGGTCATAATCATACCAAGTCCATCTATGCACATAAGCCAAAGATGACTTTCATCATAATATAAGCATGAGGATGATGACAATGATATAAGCATTAATCAAACAAAAATAAGGATAAATATTAAAGACTTTAAATTTATCCAAATATTATCAATCACTTAATAAACTCATCATCTAATATTATTAATATTATAACAATATTTTAATCACTTCTTAAACTTATAAACAATTTATTTCAATTGTTTACACCTTGCCAAATAATGCATTTAATCACTCAAAAATGTCATACTCATAAGATTTCATCATCAATGATCAAATCCCTCATCAAAAATCTGCATATACCCTATATAGGATTCCCAAGCCATAAAATCCTATTTTCTAATTTTTTTTACTTCACATAACATATTTAATTCATTTACTCATAACTAGTTCATTTTCATGAAAAATACCAAATCAGTTCCAAAAATATTTCTTTTACGGGATTTAGCGAGAATATAGTCCCATATTGAACATATATTTTCTCGAAATTTTTAAAATTCATTTACTATTTTTCATATGGCCAAAGCTCGAATATTTTAGACATTTATCATAAATTGTACTTTTGTCCAAAATTCAAATTAACAGGGTATACTCTCTGTTATATACATGTACTCCCAATAAAAATTTCACCAATTTTGGAGTTAACCACAAGGACTTATAAGGGTTTACTTTTAAAATAGTCTTTTCCCATAAAATCCATAACTCTTAATCTATACATCCAAAAATCGTCATTTTTGGACATAATCTAGAAAACTCATCAAATTATCATTTTAAATTTTTCCAGAATTTTTGAGGGTCAGAAAAATTATGAAACTGCCCATGGCAGAAACCTCTTTTGAATGAAAATATTATTCATATGAATACAAAGGATCATTCACCATGCATGCGGTAATCCACATAGACAGGTTATTCACACAGAATAATAAAGAATGGAATAACAGAAGAATTCACCATGCATACGGTAGTCCGCGTAGACAGGTTATTCCAACAGAATAATAAAGAATGGAATAACAGAAGAATTCACCAGGCATGCGATAGACCGCATAGACAGGTTATTCCAACAGAATAATAAATAACGAAACCAGGTCATGCGTAATTCGCAAAGACAGGATATTCCAACAGAATAATAAAGAATGGTACCAGGTCTAGCGTAATCCGCATAGACAGGATATTCCAACAGAATAATAAAGAATGAAATAATAGAAGAATTAACCATAAATGCGATGTAATCGCATGCATGGGTTATTCCAACATGAATAATAAAGAATAGAAAGCAGTCTAGCGTAATCCGCATGCAGACGAGGATATTCCAACAGAATAATAAAGAATGGAATAACAAAGAATTCACCATGCATGCGATAGACTGCACAAACAGGTTATTCCAACAGAATAATAAAGAATTGAACCAGGTCGAGTGTAATCCGCACAAACAGGATATTTTAACAGAATAATAAAGAATGGAATAACGTAAGAATTTCACCATGTATGCGGTATCAGATATGAGCGAGTTATTCCAACATAATAATAAAGAATGGAATAATGAAGCTCTCTTTATGAATACGAAAGAAATAATACCCCTTACCTTGTAAGAAAGCTGGATATTGGAATAGTGAGGTAGCGAGACTTCTCTCTTCTTTCTCTCTATAATTTCTCTCTATAATAATTGCTCTAAAGCTTTAGTGAATTGGTGAGAAATGAAAGAAGAATGAACTTCTATTTATAGGAAAATATAGTTTCGATTATTGCACGCTTTGGGGCTCAAATATTACAAATCTGATACCTCCAACTTTTCTTTTATTTTTAATTTAATCCTGCAAGTATTATCAAACTTGCACCACCTCCCTAATAGTAAATAATGTGAATCAATAGTTCAATCATGTGAATCAATAGTTATAATCATGTAAAAATATGAATTACGAAGATAGTACCTCCATCTATACCTCCATTTTTAACTTAGTCATGCAAGTATTATCAATCTTGCACCAACTCCCCTAATAGTACAAGAATGTGATTCAATAGTACACACATGTGAACAAATAGTTATATAAACATGTGAATAAGTAGCAATTAATTGCTCATTTATCCGATTAATTACCCGATTTATCAATATAACCCCCAGACATCAATTATCATAGGAATAGATGTCGATTTCCACTAACACTAATAATCCCAACACAATGGAACTATCAAATTCATCTTTAATCAACACGAACTTATTCATCATTAATATTATAACTCACAATATTTAACAATCAGGTCGTTCCTAAGAAAGAGGGGGCTTTCAGATAAGATTTCTCCTTATTAGTAGCCGCAATTAAATGACCAAACCTCTCTTTGTGAACTTCTGACATTGTAAATATTGAAATTTAATAATATGAATAACTTTGTCGTCTCAATTATTGATTTAATAATATATAAAATATTATGCAGATGATACTGTGACAATAATCGAATCAATAATTGAGTATAACTGAGTGACTTCTTACGTAAGCATCAATAATCAATATCGTGCTACTTACGCAACCACGCCAGACATTCTTTTTTTTACTACCGGTAGTTCAACAGCTTTTAACGGTAACACTTTCGTCGTTATTAAAAAGATAATTCTGTCATTTTCTTACTACGACAATACTTCTGTTGTGGGGTCCACCAATGATTGTGAAGTCGTACGAATATTCCCTGTTAAAACGAATATTCCCCGACCAATCGAATATTATATAACCACGTGCTTACTTTGCAAAATTTGTAAATATTACCCACAACTATAATATTATATCAAATCCACACCATAATATTCAAAAAAATATTTCGAGAAATTTAAATCTTTATTCATAAAATTTGGGGTCTCACAGGTTATTCTAACAGAATAATAAAGAATGGAATAACAGAAGAATTTCACCATGTATGCGGTAATTCGCATAGACATGTTATTCCAACATAATAATAAAGAATGGAATAACAACTCTTACGAGTATTGAAGGAAAATAACTCTCTTCATGAATACGAAAGAATAATACCCCTTACCTTAGAAGAAACTGGATACTAGAATAGTGAGGTAGCAGACTTCTCTTCTTCTTTCTCTCTATAATTTCTCTCTATAATAATTGCTCTATAGCTTTAGTGAATTGGTAAGAAATGAAGGAAGAATGAGCTTCTATTTATAGAAAAATATAGTTTCGATAATTGCACATTTTGGGGCTCAAAATATTACAGTATAATACCTTCCTCTTTTTCTTCATTTTTAATTTAGTCATGCACGTATTATTAAACTTGCACCACCTCCCCTAATAGTAAATCATGTGAATCAATAGTAAATCATGTGACTCAATAGTTCTAAACATGTGAAAAAATTAATTATAGTATAGTACCTTTATCTATACCTCTATTTCTAATTTAGTTATGCAAGTATTATCAATCTTGCACCAACTCCCCTAATAGTAAATCATGTGAATTAATAGTACACACATGTGAACACATAGTTATAAGCATGTGAATTAATAACAATTAATTGCTCATTTATCCGGTTAAATACCCGATTGGTCAATATAACCTCCAGACATCAATTATTATCGAAATAAATGTCGATTTTTACTAACACTAATAATTCCAACACAATGAAACTATCAATTTCATCTTTAATCAACACGAACTTATTCATCATTAATATTATAATTCACAATATTTAACAACCAGGTCATTCTCAGGAAAGAGGGGGCTTTCCGATAAAGATTTCTCCTTATTGGCGCTCAATTAGGTGACCAAACCTCTCCTTGACAGAACTTCTAGACATTGTCAATATTGTAAATATTAATATGAATAACTTTGCCGTCTCAATTATTGATTTAATAATATAACATATTATGTAGATGATCTTTGTGACAATAATTGAAGCAATAATATGAGAGATATGATGCGTGATTCTTCGTAATAATAATTGAGTGACTTCTTACGTAAGCATCAATAATCAATACTGTGCGTCTTTCTACTATGTAACCACGCCAGATTCTTGTACTTTTACTACCGGATAGTTCAACAGTTTTAATTCGTAACTTTCATAGTTATTTTTATAAAAAGATAATTCTGTCATTTTCTAACTATGACAATACTTTCATTGTGGGGTCCACCAATGATTTTTCCATCACACGGATATTCCCCGATAAGAATATTCCCCGACCAAACGAATATTTTATAACAACTTGCATACTTTGCAAAAAATTTCATATATCACCCTTAACTTTAACATTTTATCAATTTAACCATTTACGAAATAAAATAATAATTATAAGAAAATTGAATACTTTTATTTCATAAAATTCAGAGTCTCACAAATAGACCCGCATGGTCGGCTATACCCCCTCTCCTTTGTAAAATTCTATTTTTTTTTTTGCTTCCCTTTTTGCTAGCAAGTTAAGTTCATGTGGGCAAATGATGGAGAAGTACTAGGGTTGGTAAGGGTTGGTGAAATTTTTCACCAACTCCATTTTTACCCTTGTGTAATAACCTAGTTATTGGATAATAATTCGCCTATAAAAAGGAAGCCCCGAATTTGTTGGTAGAAGTTTCCCACAATTTGTTTGTTAAGTGTTAGAAGATAAGAGAGCTAAAGAGAATTGAGAGTAAATAACGAAACCTATGAGAGCCCTTGCATTTTGGTGAAGCTCAAGAAGGAAGGATCAAGGTGGAGAGCTACTTGAAGTTCATATATAGGCAAGAGAAAGAAAGCAACTAAGAGGTAGGTTTACCACTTAGCTTTATTTTTGTCACAATAGGTTAGTATATGTTATTCTAGGTAGAGATGCATGCTTGATTGTAGGAGTTATTTGTGTTGTGGAATCATGAAGGATCCGAATGAGTATTGATAGGGGAATATGTGATATATATGTCTTGGTATGTGATTTAGGTTTTAAATGAAATAAGAAAAGCATGTGAGCATGAAACCTAGCTTAGAATACTTGAAAATATGAGTTTATTGTTAAATGAACTAAAATGTGTAAGTTATGTGTAAGACCCCAACTTATTATAAATAAAATTGAATTTTCCTTTATTCATTATTCTAAATTAATAAGGGTTAATTTGATATAATTCTTTGGTTATGGGTGAAATGTGCAAAGTTTATAAAATAAGCAAGTGGTTATAAAATATTCATTATTGTTATGGGAATATTCGTTTGGTCGTGGAATATTCTTTTTGTTCCGGAATCTCCGTATGCAATGGCGCTAGCGATCATTAGTGGGCCCCATAACGAAAAAACGGTTGGATGAAGGAAAATGACAAAGATTGAGTTTTATAAATAACGACGTAAATTGTTACCGATTACACCTTTGTTGGGTTACTGGTGGTTAAAATACGATGTCTGGCGTGGTTGCAAAGCAGACACCATACCTGGTATTGCAGTATTATTGAATTATTGATCCTTACGTGAAGAAGCCTTACTCAATAATTATTACGATGAATTCTTGCTCAATATTATATTTTATTGATTCAATAATTCTTTGCGTTGATATTTTGTATTCTTTGTTGTTTCAATAATTGTCATTACACATTTTCCATTATCAAATCAATAATTCATATTATTTGAATAATATTATCGAGATAACATTATTGGCAATGTCTAGAAAGTTGTGTCAAGGAGAGGTTTGGTCACCTAATTATGCTTGCCAAGAGGAGAAATCCTTATTGAAAGCCCCTCTTTCTCGAGGAGCGGCACGGTTGTCGATCTTGTGATTACGTAATATTATTTTTAAATAAGTAATTATTGATTATTATGATAAAGAAAATATTTATTTTATGTGGATATAGATGGAGAAAATTTTTAATGTGACAATTGTTGAAAATTAATATTTTATCTTTTAATAAAATAATTCATTTAAATATATTATTTTAATAATATATTAACGGTGATATTTTTATAATGAATGTGGGATATATGAGTATATGAGGAGGTAGAGTATTTTTTGTGGCATTAAATGTTTAACATATGTTTTGTGTGTCGGTGGACATAATTCTTAATTAAAAAATTGATTATAGATATAAAAATCGCCTGGATTTGTGGATTACGGTCAATTTACATTTGAAATTTGGAAAAATTTTCTACGCAAAGTTGTAGAGAATGGAATTTCCCATGGAAAGTCGCGAGTTTCAATTTTTCTGATAAACGAGCTATTTTCACGAATTATTGAAGTTTCGGAAGATAAAATAATTTTATTAAATAATGGGTGGGACCCACTCTTGTTTGAACATGTGGGCTCTTTGGAAATTGGGTCAAGGTTGGCTGGTGGCTGAAGTGTTCAAATGGCATGCGTAGAAATGTAATTTTAAATAATAATAATTTATTAATTTAGTCTCCTTTTGGGCGTTCTAACATTTTCCTATAAATAGAGGCTAAGTTAGAATTGAAAATCACACGAAACAAAGTTTTCTCTCTTTCTCTCTAAATTATCGAAATTTATTCTTGTGAGTATACTTTGAGTGTTGCTATATCTACGGTCTGGGGTTTACACAAGACTATATCTCAGAAATTCAAATTCGTCAAGTACTTGGTTATTTTGAGGTAAGGGTATTATTTTCTTCTTAAATGATATTTTTCTTCAATATCATTATCTTAAAATATTGGTGAACTTTTTATCAAATTTTGAACTTGTTGTGTTTGGGGTTACTTATTCACGTATCTGGCACTATTCACGATATCGACACTTATTCACGAATCAAATACTTTGACTATTCAGAAAAATAAAAAATTTTCTTTTGTCCAAAATATCTATTCGGATACTAGCTTTGATTGTATCCATGTTTTGATCATTCTTGAATTTTACACCAATATGATTATTTTCAAGTATTTTCGGACATGGGTAAAACAAAGTACTGAATCCTTAATCCTTAATCCTTGTCATTTTGTTTCACTGGATTCGTTTCTTTAAAAATGTTTTTTATCATCCTCGGTCCCTAAATGGTGATATAAATGAATATCTTTGGCTTTTGTAGTGCAAAAGATGAATGATTAATCGATGAATATCTTTGGCACATAGTGCAAAGATGAGCAGTGTTGAGATGAACATGACCAATTGGTGATACAAATGAATATCTTTGGCACATGTGCAAAGATGATTAAAGATATATATTGATTGTTATTACGAGGATAAACTATTGATGATGGACTTTTAAACCTTAGAAGACAGTAGAATTCTTTCTCTACGTGACTCTTCTAATGGATTCTTGGTTTCCGTTGCATTGGTTGATCTAAAACTTGTTGTCTATTGTATTCTATTAGATTTTTCCTGTTGAAGACTAACGATAATTTGTTGTATATTATCTTAGTCATAATATTCTTTACTGGGCTAGTTGAGCTCACCCTTTTCCTTTTTGTTCCATTTTTCTTCTCAGGAGGTGAGAACATAGCAGGATCGAGTCGGGGTATGGAGTGATGGTTCTAGGAAGATGTTTTAGCTGTCCTCACTATTTCTGTAAAATAGTGTATGAATAATTAATGAGGACTTATTTGGGTGTGTATATTGTCTAGAAGACAATATTTGTATTCAAACTCACAGTTGTATTGTCGTATTCTACACGACATCTGTATTGTCAAAGTTGTAGTTTGCTTTCTATACCATGTATTTTGGCGACTCGGAATGGGTGTTGTATACCTATTTTGGGGCGTCACAGATTGTATCGAGCTTAGGATATGATCTCTGGCGGAGATCGGGGAATAGAACTAGGAGGGGAGAGACGAGTAAATCCTTCGCTAGTGTGTCCTACCTAAGCTTATTTGTTGGTCGGTCATAATATAGGATATTATGTGATATGTTAATTTGTTTAATTAACCCTTGTTTTATGGCAAGCGATGTTAAGAATGGTCGTTGAGAACGTTAATAATGGAGTTTATGAGACCCAGTGGAGCCTTGCAGTACTCACCAACGAGGAGAACGTGCAACAGTCGTGGCAATGTTCCTCCACCTTGAACAACGCCAATCGAGCAAATGATGAACGACGGGGATGTTTAGAAGCTTTTTGCGCTTCATGCAAAATCGAGACGAGGAGACTCGTGTACAAAATACGGGGAGGAAATGATAGTAACGCGCGGTTTGTCACGGCCAAACAATTCAAAGAGTTGGGACCACCAGATTTCCATGGAAAGCGGATCCGATCAAAGCGTAAACGTGGGTCAAGCAAATTACCAAGATATTCGATGTCTTGGGGCACGCGGAAACGAAGGTTCCATTCGCCACCTTTATGTTTAAGTGGTGAAGCGATTCTTCGGTGGGAATCATGAAGCGTACTGACCGGATGCACTTAACATGTCTTGGGAAAGATTTGAAATCTGTTCAATGACAAGTACTTTCCGAAAGTATTCGTCATATGAAGGAGGTAGAGTTTATTAGACTCGAGCGAAAACAACATGGCGGTGTCTCGATCGAGGCAAGGTTCGCAGAATTATCGAGTTTGCACCTCATTTGGTGGAGAATGAGGAGCGAATGACGCCAGATGTTTTCGAGAGGTCTAAAACCGAGATTCGTCAATACCTTATCTCTCATAAATTTTCTCTCAGTATTCGGATGTTGTCAATGAGGCTCGATTATTAGAAGCGAGATAGTGAGTATACTCAACCGAGGGACCACAATCGAGTAGTCATCGAGCGATGATAACCAACTGAGGAGGAAAGAATACGGACAAAGGCGGTAACCACTCGGTGGTAATCGTGGGACATGATAATAGGAGAGGTGACTCAAGTGGAAATTTCGAAAGAGAAGATTCAAAAATGACGGGAAGATATTAACTACAAACACCAAAGACCAACAACAAATTCTAGGGGAGGAGAACGACCGCCTTGATTAGATGTTACAAATGAGGGAAGGAGGGACATATCATTAAACCGTCCACAACAATCCAAGGTATGTTACAACCGTGGAAAGGAAGGCCACATCGCTCGAGATTGTCTTATCGCGAAACCAAGTTCAATGAGGAGGGTGATTCCAAGGGTCATCTCGGATAAGTCGAAATCGGCGGTTCTGGAAGCGTTTGTCGTGATTTGACAAACGTGAGGAACCCAAACGAGGTGATCACGGGTAAGCTAATCTTGAATTCTTGCGAAGTTTATACCTTACTGAATACCGGTTCTACCCATTCTTTATCTCTCTCACCTTGTGCTCAACGTTTAAACTTGACTCGGAGAAATTAGATTTTGATTTATCTGTTGAAACTCCGTTGGGTGAAACCTTCGTTACATCTACGCTTTATAAATCTTGCATGATCCAAGTTGGCACTATCACATTACCATTGATCTTATCTCTTTAAAGATACTTGCTTTTGATGTGATTTTAGGAATTGATTGGTTAACCACTCATCATGCCAAAATTGATTGTTTTAAGGTTGTTAGTTTTATATTCCTAACTAACTTTGTCATATAATACAATTCAAACCACTAAACCACTAAAATCGATCATCATCATATCAAGCCACAAAGCTATTCGTTTATTGAAAAAGCGGATGTCAAGCTTTCTTAGCCCATGTTATGGATTTGAATAAAGACAAGTCGATTTGAATAATATTTTTGTGGTTAGAGAATTCCCACGATGTATTTCTGAAGAGCTTCCCCTGTCTACCCCGAACGTGATGTTGAATTCTTTATTGACCTTGAGCCAGGCACAAAGTCCATTTCTAAAACCCCATATCGAATGGCTCTATTGAACTTGAGGAGTTAAAAGTCCAACTACAAGAGTTATTAGACATCGGTTTCATTAAATCCTAATCGTCTCCTTGGGGTGCTCTGTTTTATTCGTAAAGAAGAAGAAAGCGGGAGTATGCGACTTTATTATTGACTATCGAGAATTGAACCATGTCACCATCAAGAATAGGTATCCGCTACCTCGCATTGATGACTGTTCGACCCGATTATAAGGAGCGCAATTCTTTTCAAAGATCGATCTTAGATTACGGATATCATCAATTTGAAGATTAAAACCGAGGATATTCCAAAGACGACATTCGGGACTCGATCACGGGCATTATGAATTCTTGGTCATGTCTTTTGGATTGACTAATGCTCCTCTTTGCTTTCATGGATATGATGAACCGTGTATTTAAGGAATATTTGGATCGGGTTCGTTGTTGTCTTTATTGATGACATCCTCATCTATTCCAAAAGCCGTGAAGATCATGAGCACCATTTGAAGGTGGTACTACAAAGACTTCGTGAACACAAGCTTTATGCCAAGTCAAGAAATCGAGTTCGGCTTGAGGAAGTAGCATTCCTTGGGCACGTGGTGTCAAAACAAGGAGTATCTGTTGACGGCGAAGATTGAAGCAATACAAATTTGGGAGCAACCAAGTTTCGGTGGCCAAATCGCAACTTTCGGGCTTAGTGGGTTATTATCGGAGATTTGTGGAAGGATTTTCTCGAATCGCTACTCTCAGTTAACTCAAATGACTCGGAAGGATGCAAAATTCTTATGGAGCGAGGAATGCGAGAAGAGCTTCCAAGAGCTCAAGAGGAGACTCATTTCTAAGACTGTTACGACAATACCATCCGGTTCGGATGGATTTGTTATCTCTGACGATGCTTACAGCAAGGGGTTAGGATGTGTTCTCATGCAACATGGGAAAGTCATAGCCTATGCCTCACGACAACTCAAAGAATATGAGAGGAATTATCCTACTCATGATCCGGAGTTAGCGGCCCGATCGTGTTCGCGTTGAAGATATGGAGACACTACTTATGCGGGGAGAAAGTAGAGATTTATACGGATCATAAAAAGCCTCAAATATTTCTTCACCCAAAAAGAACTCAATATCAAGAACGACGTTAATGGGTCGTTAAAAGATTACGATCACACTATTCAATATCATCTTGGAAAAGCGAACGTAGTGGTAGACGCATTAAGTAGAAGATCATATGCAAGCACGAAAAGCGATATTGTCAACGCAAGGCCCATTTTGTATGACTTGCAAAGGATGGAGGTAGAAGTAAAGACTCAGGGACCCACATAATGATGGCGAATATACAAGTAGAACCAGACTTTAATCGATAAAGTTAAAAAGGCGCTCAAGCTACGGACACAGAAGCGATCGTATGAAGAAGAAAGTGCAAGAAGGAGCTATTAGGAAGCAAGAATTGATGAGGAAGGAATACTTTGAGTAAATTCTAGACTTTGCGTTCCTAACGATTACGACTGAAGCATAAAATCATGATGGAGGCACACAACACCCGTTTGCAATCCATCACAGGAGTTCCAAAATGTATCATGATATTCGATATACATTATGGTGGAACAATATGAAGAGAGAGATTGCGAGTTTATCTCAAGATGTTTAACTTTGTCAACGTGTAAAGCGCGAAGCATCAAGTGCCAAAAGGTCCATTGCAACCACTTGAGATTACGGAATGGAAATGGGAACACATTACTATGGATTTTGTTACTGTGTCTTCCCAAAGTTTCTCAAAGCGTAGATGCAATTTGGGTTATTATTGATAGATTAACCAAGTCGCCCATTTCTTACCGATCTGCGAGACTTATCCCTTGAACATCTTGCTCGTATGTGTACGTGAATGAGATTATACGATTGCATGGCATGCCAATATCCATAGTTTCGGATCGTGACCCGAGATTCACTTCAAGATTTTGGGTTAGCTTGCGAAAGCTATGAGCACGGATTCTGATTGATTGGGCAAAGATACCATCCTCAAACAGACGGACAATCGAGAGGACTATTCAAACCCTTGAAGATCTATTAAGACTACGTGTCCTAGATTTCAAAGGAAGTTGGGATAAGTACCTACTGGGTGGAATTTTCCTACAACAACAGCTTATCAAGCAAGTATAGGCATGGCTCCATTTGAGGCGTTGTATGGATTTAAAATGTCGTTCTCCCGATTATCTTTGGGGCGAGGTGGGAGAAGCAACATTGTTGGGACCGTAATTAAATACGCATGACTACGTAAAAGATCCAAATGATTCGACAACGTATTCAAACTTCAAAAGATCGACAAAAGAGTTATGCTGATCTTCATAGAAAGGACGTGGAGTTTAATATTGGAGATCATGTATTGTTACGTATTGGTCCATGGAAAGGAGTTACAAGATTTGGGAAAAGAGGAAAGCTCAACCCAAGGTTTGTTGGTCCATTTGAGATTCTTGACCGAATAGGAAACGTAGCCTATAGACTCGCGTTACCTCCAAGTATGTCTCGTGTTCACAATGTATTCCACATATCTATGCTTCGTAAATATGTGAAAGACCCGAACCACATTATTGCATTAGAACCAGACGAGATAGCTGAAGATTTAACCTACGAGGAGATACCTGTTGAGATTTTGGATAGGAAAGAGCATGTCTTACGCACGAAGGTTATACCACAAGTTAAGGTTTTGTGGATAAACCATGCAATTGAGGAAATGACATGGGAGTTGGAATCGAGATGAAAGCGAGGTACCTCACCTTTTCGATATACAGAATACGTCGTCAATTTCGAGGGACGAAATTTCATAAGGAGAGGAGGTTGTAAGACCCCAACTTATTATAAATAAAATTGAATTTTCCTTTATTCATTATTCTAAATTAATAAGGGTTAATTTGATATAATTCTTTGGTTATGGGTGAAATGTGCAAAGTTTATAAAATAAGCAAGTGGTTATAAAATATTCATTATTAGTTTGGGAATATTCGTTTGGTCGTGGAATATTCTTTTTGTCGGGAATCTCCGTCTGCACGGCAGCGATCATTAGTGGGCCCATAACGGAAAAAGCGGTTGGATGAAGGAAAATGACAAAGATTGAGTTTTATAAATAACGACGTAAATTATTACTGAATTAACAACTTTGTTGGGTTACACGTGGTTAAAATCTGATGTCTGGCGTGGTTGCACAAAGATGCTACCAGTATTACCGCATATATTATTGAATTATTGATCCTTACGTAAGAAGGCCTTACTCGATAATTATTACAGTGAATTCTTGCTTCAATATTATATTTTATTGATTCAATAATTCTTTGCGTTGATATTTTGTATTCTTTGTTGTTTCAATAATTGTCATTACACAAAGATTTTCCATTATCAAATCAATAATTCATATTATTTGAATAATATTATCAGATAACATTATTGGCAATGTCTAGAAAGTTGTGTCTAAGGAGAGGTTTGGTCACCTAATTGCTTGTAGATGAGAGAAATCCTTATTGGAAAGCCCTCTTTCTCTGGGAGCGGCACGGTTGTCGATCTTGTGATTACGTAATATTATTTTTAAATAAGTAATTATTGATTATTATGATAAAGAAAATATTTATTTTATGTGGATATAGATGGAGAAAATTTTTAATGTGACAATTGTTGAAAATTAATATTTTATCTTTTTCTAATAAAATAATTCATTTAAATATATTATTTTAATAATATATTAACGGTGATATTTTATAATGAATGTGGGATATATGAGTATATGAGGAGGTAGAGTATTTTGTGGCATTAAATGTTTAACATATGTTTTGTGTGTTTGGTGGACATAATTCTTGACCAAAATTGATTATAGTATAAAATCGCTTGGTTTGTGGATTACTGTCAATTTACATTTAGAATTTGGAAAAATTTTCTTCTATGAAAGTTGTAGAGAATGGAATTTCCCATGGAAAGTCATGAGTTTCAATTTTTCTGATAAACGAGCTATTTTCTACGAATTATTGAAGTTTAGGAAGATAAAATAATTTTATTAAATAATGGGTGGGACCCACTCTTGTTTGAACATGTGGGCTTCTTGGAAATTGGGTCAAGGTTGGTACGGTGGCTGAAGTGTTCAAATGGCATGTGTAGAAATGTAATTTTAAATAATAATAATTTATTAATTTAGTCTCGCTTTTGGCGTTCTCTAACATTTTCCTATAAATAGAGGCTAAGTTAGAATTGAAAATCACACCGAAACAAAGTTTTCTCTTTTCTCTCTAAATTATCGAAATGTATTCTTGTGAGTATACTTTGAGTGTTGCTATACTGGTCTTGGTTTACAAAGACTATACCGAAATTCACTCGTAAGATACGGTTATTTTGAGGTAAGGGTATTATTTTCTTCTTAAATGATATTTTCTTCAATATCATTATCTTAGAAAGTATTGGTGAACTTTTTATCAAATTTGGAACTTGTTGTGTCGGGTTTCTTATTCACGTGTATCGGCCTTATTCACGTATCGACCTTATTCACGAATACTGCCTTTATTCACAAAAAATAAAAAATTTCTTTTTGTCCAAAATATCTATTCGGATACTAGCTTTGATTGTATCCATGTTTTGATCATTCTTGAATTTTACACCAATATGATTATTTTCAAGTATTTTTTAGGACATAGGTAAAACAAAGTACTAATCCTTAATCCTTAATCCTTGTCATTTTGTTTCACTAGATTCGTTTCTTTAAAAATATTTTTCATCATCCTCGATCCTAAATGGTGATATAAATGAATATCTTTGGCACGTAGTGCAAAGATGAATGATTAATCGATGAATATCTTTGGCCTATATAGTGCAAAGATGAGCAGTGTTGAGATGAACATGACCAATTTGGTGATCTACAATGAATATCTTTGGCACAGTAGTGCAAAGATGATTAAAGATGTATATTGATTGTTATTACGAGGATAAACTATTGATGATGGACTTTTAAACCTTAGAAGGCGGTAGAATTCTTTCTCTACGTGACTCTTCTAATGGATTCTTTATTTCCATTGCATTTGTTGATCTAAAACTTGTTGTCTATTGTATTCTATTAGATTTTTCCTGTTGAAGACTAACGATAATTTGTTGTATATTATCTTAGTCATAATATTCTTCTTCGGGCTAGTTGACCTCACCCTTTTCCTTTTTGTTCCATTTTTCTTCTCGGGAGGTGAGAACATAAAGCGAGGATCGAGTCGGGTATAGAGTGATGGTTCTAGGAAGATGTTTTAGTTGTCCTCACTATTTCTCGTAAAATAGTGTATGAATAATTAATGAGGACTTATTTGGGTGTGTATATTGTCTAGAAGATAATATTTGTATTCAAACTCATAGGATTGTATTGTATTCTACACCACGACATCTGTATTGTCAAAGTTGTAGTTTGCTTTCTATACCATGTATTTTGGCGACTCATAATGGGTGTTGTATACCTATTTTGGGGGCGTCACATTATGTGTATAATCTAAAAATGTTATGTTTAACATCTATGAAATACGACCATAACCCAAGTGAAATCGCCTGAATCGGACGTAAAACAAACTCATAGCGCGGAACTTTTAGTAGGACATACTAAAACAAGAACCCTAGCTTGGAAAATCAATAAATTTGCTTAACTAAATATTTTGAAAAGTGATTTAAGAAATCAAATTATTAAGATATGTAAGTCTATAAGAAAATGGGAGTGGTTTGAACTTATTTGGATGTTTAAAGCAAAAGTTATGTAAGATTGAATCAAAAGAGGTAGAAAATTGAAACATTGAATAACCTTGTCAAGAAGTTCTACGGGGATACGCTACATGGCACGCCTCTAAACAAAATCCCGCGTGCCCGCTGACCAAAGATATCAAACTCTGCTTGGGACCAAGTCATGGCCCAAGGTTCTAATAAGCTTGAACCGACGCAGCCCACGCCGGTCCTATCCAGTCAAGCCAAGATTGGTCATCATGAACTGTGGTCGAATCAAACCGGGTCAAAATACAAAAAATTTCTAAAATAAATAATAAAAATATTATTAAACAATTAAAGTAATTATGAATTAAGTAAATTTCAATTATCCTAATATTAATGATTTCTTTAAGAAATTCCTAAACTATAATTAAACAATTAAAACTAAAGGTGATTTTAATTGAGGAACAAATAAACAATTAAGATAATATTTATTTTAATCGTGGATTAATAAAACTTAAACCATTTTAATAATAATATGGTTTAATAAATAGTAAGCAATTACAATAACAGTGGAGACTATTTCTAATTGTAAAATTAACGATGTATAAACAATTAAGATGACATTAAGTAATATTTTAATTGTGGACAATTAAAGTAATATTAAAAGTTAATAATTACTTTAACTATGGAATGATAATGATGAACAATTAAATACTTGGAAGATTATTTAATTGTGGTCAAGTGGGACATAAAAGATTAGAGTGATATAAAAAGACAACTCTAGTTATAACCTAAGGTAATAACAAATTTATTATGGATTTATAAAGCGTGTAGAGTAATTAAGGAAATTAATGAATGAATAATTAAATAAATGGAGCAAGAATACCTTATGAATACAATAAGGTGTGAAACCTTAAATGAAAAATTAAGATAATAAAAGATTATCTCATGAAATAAATATGAAGATAAAGAGAGTGATGAATAATGCAACAAGTAATTAAACAAATTATTTTGTGAAGTCTTAGTCACCTAAGGCTAGTAATTAAACAATTAAGGTAAGATTGTTGCCTCTGACATCATCGATGGGTTTGGCGTGTCTCATAATTGAGTTCGGAGAAGCATCTTTTGGAAACTACCTTATTGGTCTACAAATTTGATTCGTCATAATCTAGATGTGATGCATATTGAGAAGAATGTGTTCGACAATGTGTTTAACACCGTGATGGGTGTTGCGGGTAAGACGAAAGATAATGATAAGGCACGGTTGGACATGAATGATATTTGTAAGCGTCCTGGATTAGAACTTTATGAATCTACTAATGGTAAGATGGTCAAACCGCATCTGAAGGTACACATTGTCCGAAAGCGGAGTTGAAGATGTGTGCACATGGATAAAGTCTCCGAAACTACCCGGATGGATATCGTCAAACATTGCAAGGTGTGTTACAGGTGGGAAATTGCAAGGGATGAAGAGTCATGACTGTCATGTGTTTATGGAGAGACTCATGCCTATAATATTTTGGGACTTGCTTGATAAACCAATATGGGATGCTTTGACCGATCTTAGTCGTTTCTTCAGAGACATATGTTCAAAAATGTTAAATGAAAAGGACATGTCTATACTTGAAAAGAACATCATTGAGATCACGTGTAAGCTTGAAAAAATATTCCCTCCTGGTTTTTTTGACTCTATGGAGCATTTGCAAATCCATTTACCCTATGAAGCTCGTATTGGTGGCCCAGTTCAATATAGATGGATGTACCCTTTCGAGAGGGTCATGGGAAACCTTAAGAGGAAGGTGAAGAATAGAGCTTATGTCGAGGGGTCGATATGTGAGGCATACAGTTTCGATGAGATATCTACGTTTGTCTCAGACTATGTCGAAGTCTTGACAAAGGCCAATCGAGTCCCAAGACATGATGATGGGGGCAATGTTGAACTAAATGGTCAGCTTTCTGTATTTGGTTTATCGGGTCGCGCTTATGGAAAAGGAAAGCGCATATTCCTTTCTGAGCAAGAATTACATGTTGCGCATACTTACATTCTTCTCAATTGCGAAGAGATTGATGAATTTGTGAGGTATACATGTAAAATTCATATGTATTAGACCTATATCTTAACCTGCAATCTTATATTAATATATGTTAATGTTTATAAAATTGTATAGAACATACGATGATGAGTTAAAAGCAAATCATCTCGGCATCACTGATAAAGATATTCAAGTTAGTCGTGATCAAAAATTTGCTATTTGCCTAAAGGACAAAGTAAGTTAAGTTAATTAAGAATGACATATATCGTATTAATTTATGAATGTATTTAATTCAATTGAATTTTTGTAGGCTCTTAATGAGGGAACGATTCCTCCAAATATACAAGTCCTAGATATGGGTCCAGACAGGGACCAAGTCATTCGCAATGGTTACAAAATAAATGGATGTGAATTTCATACAAAGACATATGCTCGCGGTAAAAGAACAACTAATACTGGAGTGTGTGTTCAAGGAGATTATTACAATGAGCTTGGTCGTGCCTTTTATGGGGAGTTAGAGGAAATCGTAGAGTTGTCGTACAAGGGCACATACGGGGGTCATATTAACTTGTTCAAGTGTCGTTGGTTTTATTCAGAAAAAGGGATATGTGTTGACAGACATGGAATCGTCGATATTGACCTCCATAGGTCGAACTACTCAAACGAACCGTTTGTGTTACCAACTTAAACAAAGATAAGTATACTACACTCCTAGTCCTGTTAGGAAAAGGGATAGACCACCTACAGATTGGCAAGTTGTAATTCATACTCGCCTGGCAAATCGTGTCCAAGTAATAGACGGGGATTTCTACCAAGAGGAGATGATTCATAGACCTCCTATAATAAATATAGAGGACAACAATGATGTAATCCAGTTAGAGGGTGGAGATGAACCTAATGAATTGGATCCCGAGACAGTTATTGTGCCAGATGACAATGATACTGAGGAAGAGTTATTGACTGACACTGACACATAATCTGAAGAAGAAGATGGTTATGAATCTACGATACTTGTACAAAATGATTCTGACTCAGACAACGATTTTTATTAAAATGTATCTTTAGTTTTAATTGTATTACAATGAATTACATATAGGAATGTTCTCTATATCCTTAACATGTTCATGTACCTTTCATTTATAGTTGTCGTAGTTAACTATTTTCCAGTCATGTTCATGTACCTTTCATTAATTGTCATTATTGTCCTTTTCTATAAAATGTATGTTTAGTTTTAATTGTATTACATGCAATTACATATCCTGATGTTCTCTATATCCTTGACATGTTTATGTACCTTTCATTTATAACTCATACTAACATCCTAAATTTTTTATTTATAGATATCTTCTGAACCTGCAGCACGAAAACGCGGGTTGGGTCGGGGCCCTAATCATGTGCCGAAGGCCCCGGCTAATCCGGATGATCGCATTCTTATACAGATCCGTCCTCCTCCAGAAAGCACGTAAGTTAAACATCGTGTATATATAAGGGTTTAATATTTTCATTGTTATAAATATATTTTAATGTAAATTATTGTATATTGTAGTGATTTTTAAGATAGTAAAATTGTGAAGTGCATTTCACAATTATTATCTTCTGAATCGGCTCACGCCATGGTGATTACATGGGTGAAACACACCTCTACGCCCATAAGGATGCGATTTAATTTGAATTTCGTATATTTTTTTTATCACTCTGATAGATAATACATAGTTAATCAAATAATATTGTTTAGTAATGTTGGATTATGGTAATATAATAGTTTTAATATTATTATTGTTGTTTTATTTGTAGAAGCGGTATAGATGGGACGATGTACAAGCATCGATTATTCGACACTATTACAGCGAGTCGCCATCCGAACTAAAGATAATCTGAACAAGGAACGACAAAAAGCCCTGCACAATGCTAAGATTGACCATCCGGGGCGGGTGAGCGCGAGAATATGTATAAGCATAGCCCACGGTGGTGCACACGCCCCATATAGGTGCGGATGTGTGACCAAAGATGGAGAAATGAGAGTCAAGGGTTAAGAAAGCGCAAGACCGCCCGTCTCGAGCAGATCCTCGTGTGTATCATATGGCGAGAAAAGCGAAAAGGCACGTGTCGGGCGGCGATATATCACAATTGCTGACATTGCCTTTGCCGAGGTACGTATGTTATGTTTACAGTCATCTTTTGTAGCTAAAATATCATATGTTTACATAATAATATGAGAAAATGAACTGTAAAAGTCTCAGTCTCAAGGTCAACCTATCAATTGGTTGGATGTGTATGTGGGCACCCACGATGGTTTGCCTGAGGCTGTTCAGATAGTGGTAATAAGTTCACTTTATCCTAATATGTTGTTTATAAATTGTGACGCCCTTTTTTAGTATTTTTTTATTTATTTTTAACTATTTAATTATTCAAACTTGACGGACACTTATAAGGGCTTAATGAGCGAAAGCGCTATCCTGAAGGCACCCGCGTCCAGTTGATTGATCAAGAATTATGGAGGCGTCCATCGTGAAGAAAAAAATTATGGCAAAGGCCAAGGACAAAAACGGCAAGCCAACCATCAAAGGCAGTACATGCACGCCTCTGCCACCCGATCTACACATCATCGAGTTATCCACCTTCATCATACTCCTGCTTGGACCGTGAGAGCGATCTGTCAGCATCGTGATCTTCTTCGTATACTGGGCATGCATCTATAGTCTCTGAGTCCTGATGAGTTGGCGGAGGCAGTGGCGGCAGCGGCAGCAGCAGCAACACAGCAGTAGAATGACGACCAGGTATATATATCGTTTATTGTTTAGCTACATTGTCTTATATGTTTATAGTCTCTGAGTCACTATCTTACTTATATGTTTCACTACATTGTCTATTGTTTAGCTTTCCCTAAGTCGTAGTAGTATCAACACATGTACATATATGTTTTATTACTTTGTTAATTACAGGATCCTAATTTGGATGATCCCTGAAGAGCGCCTAGACTTTTTATTTTAGATTTTGAAAGCCTTGTACTCTTTTAGATTCATTCTTTGGACAATTGTATTGGTTTATATGGATGTTTACGATATCGATTGTATTGTGTTGGATGAATGTTTATTCATGGATGATCAATGTTTATCATATAGTAGTTATATCATGGATGGATGTTAATATGGATGCTTGTATATACTGTTGTGTTAGGATTGAAAGCAGGTACAAAGCAGGTTATTTTTGGGAAATCAATAAAACAGGCAATTTTTTTATATAAAAAAACCCATCATTGTTGCATGCGGTAACAACTTATATCGTCGATGAAGCGTCACCTTCTTGAAACTAGCGAATGACGAATTAATTACCGCTATTACCGATCACGACGACGTGTACCACGTCACACCTGACAAATAACTCAACATGAGTCAGATTAGCGACAAAAACGATCGTTGATTGCGGTCGCTAATAATTCGATCGCTATTATCGGTCGCCATCATCCATCCAAATGACAGGATTACTCGCGATTAATATCGGCCGACCGCGTCGCGATCGGCGATACCCATCTCTGGCGATCGTATCGATCGTTGATAAAGTGATCATTGATAAGCCTTTTTGTTGTAGTGAGTGTGCTAGACCAATTAAGATTTATATTATGGTTAATAGAGATTAAGCGTTATGATAACAATAGGTTATTCAAAGGATAAGGAGTCAAGGTCGTATATAGTCAACGACTTAGGCAAGTACCTAAACTTGTACTCTTATTGATCGTACGAGTAAATAATTGCTAGAATGATTCTTGTGTTATATAAATTCATGAAGACTATTATTCATATTCTGAAAATTGAATTAAATCACAATTATATTCATTGAACTCTATTGCAAGCATTGCACTTACGAATTGTTCTTAAATGTATTGAGAAAAGTGTTTACGCCATTTGATTCGGCTAGATTGATACCATGTGTTAATTAAATAACTATCCAAATTAATTGTTTTGGTGCGGACTCTTATATTCTACTGAGATGAACAACCCTAAAAAAGGGAAAATTATATATTGTCGAGAAACCGACACACACGTGAACAACATGTTTGAGTGTTATGCTTAACATAGGGTACGTTGGGCTGATCACCTATTGTACTTGTTTTATTGGGTTATCAGTGAAATACTGTTAAGTCTAGTAGAGTTCTTGGGCCATAGTGACTACTCAGTGCTAAATATTCTTTGAATCGAAGATGTTGGAAACTTTGAATTCTTTTAACCATCTTTCAGTCCATAGTGACTTTTTATTTGATTCAAAGGACAGATTTAAAACAATTGATATTTTTCTTTGTACACAACACTCTTACTTAATTCTTGAGTTATCCTTTATCATTATACCCTTGAGATTATTATCTTTATATTTATGTCTGTTCACACTTATTGTTATATTACTTGCCGGGCAATTTTTTTGCTCATTCTTGCTTCCCTTAAACATTTCAGTTAAAGCATAACAGTGTGAAACATCGGGCAAGGATAAGGAAAAAGGCAAGGCTACGGAGTAACTTTGTTATCTTATGTTAGAAGTTAAATATTATTATGTTGTATTAAGACATATTTATTGCTATGTATTAAGTTGTGTAACGTGTTGATCATGGTTGCGAGATTTGGGATGAGAATATTTATATTATATCAATGTAAATTATTCTATTATTCTGTTGTATGTATTATTAATTTGTTGTATAAGTTAGATCGTGGAACACCAGATTCGAGGTACATATATCTGAATTTGGGGGCGTCATAGTACAAAGTAACAACTAGGCTCCAAGAGGGTAAGCAACCTCTCTACGTCGTCGTTTTCAACTTCATTAATCGACTCTCTCGCTACTTTATATTTTTGCCACCGTTGGCGACAATCGATCGTGTACACACTAACCTACTAATTCTTCTTATCAATTCTTACATAGGTAATTCGAAATCTAATTTTATAATTTGCTTTTTCTTTGAATGCCCAACAATTTAGATTTTTTTTTTGAAAATGTATATAAAATTGATTAATTTTGGTTTAGGGCAAGCTATTAGGGGTACTTATATAGCACTTCATTGCCATCAGTTCTGCAGAGCTAAAAACAAAAACCATTCACCCTTTCTTTTCTTACTTTATATTTTTCAGCTACCTGATTGATTAGTGTAATACTTTTTGATTGCTGCTTTATTGCAATTTGGATTGTGTTTATATTTTGGGGGTAATATATGCAAGTACACTAGTAAAAATATCAATCTCCTATAAGTATGCTTCAACAACAACTGAAAAAAATAACCAATATGATGAGTAGTCCATCTCTTCCAGTATGATGCAGTCATTTTGTAACTAATCAATGTTAGTTAGACACACCTTCAATATTGTGGGATTTTTTCTGTTTTTCCTCCATAGGAACATAGTGACCTATTGGGAAATGAAAAATAATATATATTACGAATGTTTAGGTCGATTTTATAATTGTCAGTTACGTTAATAAGTATTAGTAGTAATTTTTTTAAAGAAAGGTATAATAAGTAGGACTATCTTATAATTCATATCAATTTCATGTATTGATACTTTATAATTATAATTCGACATAAATTTATTGCAATACATAACTTGAATCTTTAAAAAAAAAACTTTTATGATCATTAGGAATTTTCAGAATTTTCCAATGTCTGACTTTTATAAAGAGATTTAACCGCATCAACAACAACAAATATATCTATGTACACATCTAAAGGGCACATTTAAACACATACACAGATATAAAATAATAGTAAGATATTTTTCTCTGCTCTCTACAACACACAGATATAAAATAATAGTAAAATATTTTTCTCTCTCTCATTTTTTATTGCTATTTTACTTTACATTTTTTCTCTCCTCTTTTACTACTACTGTTATAATGTGTCTTTACATATACATTTTGGGATATGCACATAAATATGTTCACAGCAGAATGTGCACTTAATATTTTTGTAGAATCTACAGAAAGTTGTTAACTTCATTATTGTTTTTTTTTTTTTTTTTACTTCTTAATTGTTAAATTTATTGAAATTATAAATTTGATAGCCGCTAATCTGATTGGACTATTTTTAGCATTAGAAATAGTTTAATCACTAGTGACAAGTCAATCACGTTTTCTTGCTGCAAAAATTCACCAGTAGCATACCATCTCATTGGATTGAGATAATTTTTTTGCCACGTGTATATTCTCATAATGGTGGTGTTTTTACAAATTTTCGAATATTTCACTTTATATTTTAGATCGAAATGAGTATTTAAAATATTATGGCCATCAACCCTAGCTACCCGAGCTTAACACAAATATTAAGACACAACTAAAGTTTATCCTTTCATTTGCAAACATAGTCAAAACACCCGATATACATCAATAGAATCTAATATCAAATAAATAACAAACTAATAAATCTTGATCATAAAACAAAACAAATAAATTAAACCTCTTGGGTATTCATTTATTCATTTATTGAAACAACTGTATTAGAATGTAAGTACTCCCTCCTATTCAAATTAAATGACATTTTAGGGAGTTTAATTTTATTCTATATAAGTGTCGTTTTAAACGATTTATATTAAAGAATAAAAATAATTCTCTAAAACGACTTATATTAAGGAACGGATGAAGTATCTTGTAATATGTTACTAAAGAAATGTTCATATATGGTAAATATCACCTTTCTCCTAAGAATTAATGGTACTGATAGCATCTTACACAATAAGAAAATAATCAAACCGACAATTTAAGAAATGGTACACAAGTATCTGCTACATTCACATAAGTATATCATCTAATGATGTAAATCATATAATCAAAAATACCCATTTGATAAGCCAACAACGCAAACAGTTATTGATTAATCATGAGATTGCCTGCAATCATGCACTGCAGTCCGTAGAAAAGAATTGTGCTGGATGATAATCCCATTCCCTTGATGCTTAATGGAAATAATCACTATTCAATTCTTGTTTTCAACTAGGAACGGTTTGAATGTTAACACCAGTCCAATTGCTTCAATTACATTCAAAAGGAAGAAAACCATCTGGGTACCTACATTTGAATGAGAATACAGATATGAATGATTGATCATTCAATGATGGAAGTGCATAAGCAATAAAATTGTTTCTTTATCATTAACTAGCGTAGTTGGTTTAAGTTTACTCTAATACCTAGCTGACGAGCAAGGGCACAAATAACCTCATAGGTTGAATCTTTAACATAGTAACCCATACAGAATGAAACACTTCCTAAGTTTTAAGTGTGTTGTGCCTGAATAATTTTATGTGCGGGCGTGCCAGAGATCGCTTAACTCAATCTGAGAAGTGTTTATCTAACTAGTAAATTTATATTCAGTTAACACTCGTCCTTTAAATGATCGACCAACTACTTAGCCGAACTGGTCAAGCAATTGTAGAGAAGAAGGAACTGCTTCTCTATGGGTCTTTTTGCCTTTGATAAATGACTTTAATGTTAGACAACTGGTTACTTTCTTTTTGGTTAACTGATTCTAGTTAGCCTGATAATTTATAGCTAGGGTTAATTATGTTATAAATTGGAAGTTATACTGTTATCATAGTTGTCACGACGTCACGGTGAGGCACGACGGTAACTAACCGCCAGGACGCCTAGGCGATAAGACGTCAGGACGCTTAGAGGATAAGACACTTGTCATGGTCCGTGACAAGTCATTCATAGTGTGCAATTTATACATTATTTATTTTACATCAAAAGCACATTGAACACAAATTATTATTTAATTTTCTCATGCTTTTTTCTCATGTCGTGTACTAAAAAAAAATACATAAAACCAATATAAAATGTACATTTAATTTTAGGAAAAAAATATTATTTATATATTATGATTTATGTGGTCAAAATTATAACTTTTAAGAGTTATTGTATATGCAATAAATCTAAGTTGCAACTAATAATCATGGAGAAAGAGGGGGTTACTTTTTTAAATAATAAAATTATTATTTTATTACTTTTTTATGGGAGATTTTTTTTTTATTTTATTAAAAACAATAATCATGTTTGGTGTAGAACAAATACGTGGAACACAACTATTTTGTTTTGTTAAGGGGCAATGAATCACTTCAGTACATTAAAATCTTTAGCGGATGACGGGCTTGACCGTGTGTGATCGTGGGTCATCCCACTCTGCCGAACTGAAGAGCCATGGGTTGTAACACATCTTCACTATCTCTCATGCATGTCCCCACTTTCTCCTTTATTTTTTGGCTTAGCTGAAATTTACTTAACCCAATTTCGAAAATTGAGATTTGGGTGTAAACAAAGTGCTCTTTTGATTTTGTTTTCTTTAGTCTACTTAGAGTGGATTTTTTGTATACTTTTAATATTTGGTTTCATTTTACTTTTTATTGATTGATAAGTTAATACTTTAGTTTCTTAGAACCAGTAGCAGAATGAAGATAGTTTTAAGAGCATATACTATGCGCAAACAGTTGCAGCAAAAGGACAAACAAGAATTCGAAAGACAAACAAGTCCTTCAGGAATCAAAATTTAAAGACAAATACTTGAGCAATAAACTTGGCATAACCCAGAAAGCAATTTACTTGAACAATAAAAAAAATTAATAGAAAGCCATACCTGGCAGGAAGGCAGCATCCTGGCGACGCTGTGCCCAGGAAAGGCTGCATAATGAAATTATTCAAAGTAAAGAACAGGATATAAAGAATTCAAAAGCATACCACTCTGTATTATAACCATTACAAGTACTTTCAACCACTGTTGTGGATTATAACTATGATATGTGACTGAAGTTAATCAACAACATTTATTTAAGGGCATGTAGTTGGTATTTGATTTGATTTGATTTTTTGGTTATATGCCGAGAAAATGAAATGCTCGTGAAGGGTGAGATCTATCTTTATGGTATCTGTTAAATTTTGCAGGATCACCTGTGTAATTAAGCTACAGTTAGGTGCTTTTCTGTTTGTTCCATTTATTTAGTTGCACCATCACAAGATTATGTATCCCATTCCGGTATTTTTTCAAAGTAAGAAAGAAGAATAGGAACTTAGAAGAGTGCCAATATGATAATCGGGTATCATTAGTGGCAAAGTTATGGGGAACATGATTCCAAGCTGCCGAAGGACTGTCCAAGAAGACAATGTTTTTGCTTGAAATAGTAATCTTCTTTGGTTATATAGCTTCAGAAAGGCCTTAAGCTCGACCAAACAAATGCTGAGACCATATGAAGGTGGCCACTAGTCATATCCATTGTTTTCATCTATGCAAACTTTAAAGTTTAAACTCACTAAGACCAAAGAGGACTAATGTTCACATTTGACATTTTCTAATTTATTAAAAGATATTTGATGTTCACTATTATTACCCCTACCAAGGTTGGTGACTATCCTCCGCCACAAAATGAATTCTACAGCAATCTTTAGTGAGAACAATCTTTAGTGAGACATCAAGACTTCCTTCATTTTGTATATTTTACTACCAAAAAAACTTTGCTTCATTTTGTATATTTGCAGCATAGTCCACTTCAAGTTTCTTACAACTGGCATCTCTACTACTGGAATCATTGTGAGTCCTTAGACAATTTCTGGTTTTTTCTCGCAAGGAAATTATTTTATATTAACCTATAAAATATGTGTTTTGTGGATAAGCACATAAAGCAATGAATTCTTAGAGGACTCCTTTCTGAACTGCAGAGGTCATAGTTTCTTCTACAAGTTTTCATTTATTTTTCCTTTCTTTATATTTCTAATTCACTTAACCTTTCTATTTTTATAACACCAACCACCGGAAGGTCTGTACTCAGAGTCAGTTGCTTGGAAGTTACAATATCAAATTTTCAGTTTATATTCCACAAGAAGTTAAGAACTACACTTTAAATTACTTTCTCTTTTAAAAAAACTGTTTAAATTACTTTAAACAACCATGTAGTACTCTTTTTAAAATTTTAACTCAATTTCATTATAACTAACTGAGAGATAGTCCAAAAATTTGCACATCTTCTTATGGAACTTATTCAAACTAGTCCACCTGTAGCATGACATTATTTAGAAGGGAAAAAGAGCGCCTTCCACATCTTCATATTCATTTAGTTTCTTATTTTTTTTAATTATATTTTCTTTATAGTTATCCATCCATTCATTTACTTTACTGGTGTAATTGATAACCTAAAGCTAAATTTATAGTATGATCGGCACTATATATGGCTTTACTTGAAAAAGGAAGAAAGATGAGCATATGATAACAAAAGAACACTCACAGTACTCCTCCACCAGCTGGACCGATTGCTTTAAAAAGTGACATTCCAGTCATAGCAATACCATTAGCAGCACCCCTTTGGTGTTGGTCCTGTTGTTATCATACAAGACATGAAATGTGAAAAAGAAAACTACCACAGCCTTGTTCTGCAGTATAAACATGCCAGTTAGAATGGACACCTGATGAGGGTGACACCAAAAAAAAAAGATTTTGAGATAATGAAAAAATTTATTTGTAGATCACAATTTTTACGAATAAATTTACAGAATTTATTTGAAGATCAAGTGCCGATCAGAAGATTATGCACAATGCTTATGAGCACAATCTATCCAAGCCTGTGTTATCAAGATACCTGGCATATGCTATATACGTTATTAACATCTTCATGCATTTCTAGTTCACATATATGGATATCAATTTTTTTATACACTCGTATTATAACAAAATGAAGTACAAGGCAATAAGGAAAAACCATAACTCCAGAAGAGAAAGTACTGCTTGGAGGACTTTCAAATTCTCAATAATGCAAAATGTTGGCTGTTCAACTTGTCACCATCACAATGACTTGCATCAGAGAGACAGATTGGAACTGAATATGGGGTTTTAGTCCTAATATTTAAATAATGAATATTTTTCGTTTGTAATCTTGTCATTACAAAAAAAGTACTCCCTCCGTCTAACTTTACTTGTCATAATTTGAAAGTACACGCTTATTAAGAAAATTTTTTGATCTCCAAATTACCCATCGTAATTACTTTATTGTCATCTTTTTTGTGTTATTTAATCTCTCAACTTTTTCTTGGAATAATAAAATAGAGGAGAGGAGAAAAAGGGGCATGGTTGTGATTTCAATGTCAAAGTTAATAGTGCTTATTTATCCAATGTATGTCATGTTGTTTTCAATGAATTTCCTTTAAAGTTAAATGGGGATATTATTGGAAAAGTAATGTCAAAAATAGCATTAAATTAAAAAGAAAAGAAGACAAATAGATTCGGACAAATCAAAAAGAAAATTAGGACAAGTAAACTTAGACGGAGAGAGTAATAAAATAAAAAGTATTTCTTGACATCAATTTCTATAAAAGCCAATCCCATATACAATTCTGATGCTGCATATATCGGGGCATGCTTTTGATAGGTTATCCACTTAAGCTCTCTTTGACAGACTGAGCTTTTGGTGCAATCAGTGGTTTACGAATACCAAGTTAGTACTCTTCGATATGAGGAGAAAACAATGGTTATATATGATTATTTCTTTTCCGAGTTCTCAAATATATATGTGCACAAAGCACAAAGATGGTCAGATTATAAGTTGATTATAAGACTGTGTTTTTAGATCAATCCTGATAACTTAGTGGTAAAGGCCTCTCCATTTACTATTCAAGATCACATGTTCGAGTGCAAGAAATCATAATTCAACTGGCGCTTCAGAAGATTAAAAAAGTAAATTTCCCCTAGGTTCCCCCTAGTTACCCTTCTGGCCCCTTCCTCAGGCTCCGCCCTAGGCCCCTACATTGTAATAGTTTAAGTTCTCAAAAACAATAAAAAAAAAATAAGCATGCCTTTTTCAATAAATTTAACTCATGCTAAAAAAAGTTAAGATGACAATACGGCAGTAGCTTACTGAAGTCATAAATAAACTTACAGATAAAACATTCTTCGCTATAGAAGCGCAGTTTAGCAACAATGAAAGGGAGACTCCGGATAGTATAGCTATGAAGGTATAACTTGTCAAAAGAGGGATAGATGCAACCTATACATAAGAAAGTTGTGCACCACATTAAAAGAGAGCAATTTATGGATATGCAAACGGTAAAGTCAGTTTACAAGGTTTGATTTCTTACTCCGGCAATACGAGCTATAGTCATAAAATTGACACGCTTCTCCAGAAGTGGATACAGGAAAATTTGAAAGATTAGAAGGCCAACACCTGAACATTCATGAGCATTTGGTTAGAAACCGAATGTCTTCCACACATGTTCAGTAATATGCAGGAGAACAAATTTAAAGTATGTGCTTAACATGAAAGACAAGATATCACAGATGAAAGACAAGATGTCATAGGAATTAAACACGTTGTATTTCTGTTCTAGCTTCCTTAGTTGTACAAGATACATCAGACCTATATATATGCACATAAGGGAGAATCACCTAAGGCTATAAATTAGGGATTAATACAATTACTTATGCTAACATTAAGGGATACATCAACTAAGAGATTTACAACAGTCAAATCAGGAAATTATGGAATGTAACAGCTGGTGCGTGCAGTGCGGCGCACCTAGTGCTGGTTGACAACTGTGGCAGCGTGGTCCGCGCCATGGTGCGCTATTAACGTGTTGAGCTTGGGGCGGTCCGTGCCATTGGTATGTTTTCACCCCCCCCCCCCCCTCAAGCGCAACGGTATGGAATGGAGGTTAAGCTTGGAACATAAAAACAGAAACCGGGGACGTGATAAGCCTTTTTGTAAAAATGTCCGCTAGTTGAGACGCAGAATGATCAAAGTTGATTGAGAGGTGGCCTTTTGTAACTAGTTTCCAAACAAAATGATAATCGATTTTGATGTGACGAGTGCGTGCATGAAACACGGGATTACGTACGTGCTATGTGCAGCGCTGAAACGTGGTCACAGTAAAGGTGTGGGGATCCTATAAGTGAAATATCGAGTTCGCGGAACAAAAATGTAAACCACCGGATTTTAGAGGCAGTGGTAGCAAGAGACCGATATTCAGCTTCAGTACTAGACCGAGAAACAGTAGCTTGTTTCTTGGTAGTCCAAGAGAGAATATTTTGGCCAAAAAAAACATAGACTCCAGTATTAAAGCGTCCGGATCACCAGCCCAATCAGCATCGAAAAACACCCGAAGAGTCAGATCATTGGATTTGTGAAAAGAGAGACCATATATGTGTTATTGTACCTTGCAGATATCTAAAAATCCGTTTAACAGCTTGAAGATGTGAGGTTCGAGGAGAATGCATGAATTGACACACTTGGTTCACGACAAAAGCAATGCTTGGGCGTGACAAAGTGAGATACTGAAGACCACCCACCATACTACGATACATAGTAACATCCTGCAAAGGGTCACCATCATGACTAGATAATCGAGTATGTGCTGGGAGGGGAGTAGGGGACAGCTTGCATGAGTCCATCTTGAATTTTCGAAGCAAGTCGGAAGCATATCGGGCTTGGGAAAGAGTGAGAGAACCGACTGTCTGAGTGACTTCAATGTTGAGGAAGAAACTCAGGTCACCCAAGCGACGACTCTCAAATGTAGCACATAAAACATCAATGAACTTGTTGATGTGGTCTAGAGAATTACCGGTCACAATGATGTCATCAACATACACAAGCAAAAGAAGCTTTATTGTGCCAGACTGCTTGATGAATAAGGATGGGTCAGAGCGGCTGTTGGCAAAGCCATGAGATAGAAGAAAAGCCTGAAGTCGTTGAAACCATGGACGCGATGATTGTTTGAGACCATAGAGGGCACGGTATAGTTTACATACATGATTGGGATGGAGTGGATCAATAAAGCCAGGAGGCTGAGTCATATACACAGCCTCATGAAGAACCCCATTTAGAAACGCATTGCAAACATCAAGTTGTTGCAGGGACCAGTCATAATTCAGAGCAAGAATTAGCACTATGAGGATAGTGGAGGGATGGACAATTAGACTAAATGTCTCCTCATAGTCAATGCCCTCTTGTTGTGTGAAGCCTTGCGCCACAAGTCGGGCTTTGTGACGCTGAATAGAACCATCAGCCCATCGCTTGACCCTATATATCCATTGACAACCAACCACATTTAGAGAAGACGAAGATGGAACTAAGGTCCACGTTTGATTCTTATAGAGTGCAACAATTTCTTCTTGCATAGCTTGTAGCCAATGAGGATGTTTGGAGGCTTGGCGAAAAGTAGCAGATTCATGAAATGGTAACTCAACAGAAGTAGCTGATAGAGCTTCGTGCAGTGAGTATCGGGAGGTGGTGGCAATGAGGTCATTAATATTGCGAGTCTTATGCGGTGGAGTTGAATCATCATGGGGTAGGAGATAATGGCCCTGCAGGGGGTGAAGTGATAGGGGTGGGAAGTCGTGTGCCAGTAGTAGGTGGAGTGTTATCGAATGAGGAAGAAGGATAAGGAATTGGATTGGTGGAAAAGACAGTAGGGATGTGCGGCCTGTCCAATGGAGCTGTTGGTGTGGCAATAGAGTGTGGGACGTTGTCATGTGGTGGGGAGGGAAGGTTAGGCGATGGTATGTCAGGAGGTGGTGTGGTGGGTGGAGCGAGGGTGAGTGGTGCGGGGCTAGAAGCAGAAGCGATAGGATACCAAGGTCCTCTCATGATAGGATTAGAAGGTAAGGACACGCTATTGCTAGATGGGAGTTTGGGCATGGAGGAGAAAGGGAAGGATGTTTCATCAAAACGCACATGACGAGAGATGAACACACGATTAGTCGATGTGTCAAGACAATGGTAACCCTTGTGATTGGAGTCATAACCAAGAAAGGTGCATTTGATCGATTTCGGCATAAGCTTGTGGTTATTGTACGGGACTAGGTATGGGAAACACGTGCAACCAAAGATCTTGAGTAAAGTGTAATCCGGTTTGCGGTTGAGTAATTTTTCAAAGGGTGACACATATTTGAGTTGACGCATGGGTAAGCGGTTAATTAAAAATATAGCTGTGAAAAGGCCTCAAGCCAAAAGGAGAAGGGCAAGTTAGCTTGAGTAAGTAAACACAAACCCATTTCCTCAACGTGTCTATGCTTACGTTCAACAACCCCATTTTGTTGTGGGGTGTGTGGACATGAAAGTTGATGGTGAATACCGTGCGTTTTGAGAAAACTTTGAAATAAGGAGTTTGTTCGAAATTCAGCACCCCCATCGGTTTGAATAATTTTAATTTTTGGGTTGCCACTTTTTGATTTTGCCAAAAAATTCTCTATCATTGTTTTGAAGTTTGAAAAAATAGAGAGAACTTCGGATTTGAGAAATGTGGGCCCAAGTGAAAAATTAGGATTCACATGACCTAATTGAATGAAGACGAAAAATTCAAAAATAAATGTGTTAGACCCGAGAGAAGCCTCCACGTGTCTCGAGAAAGAATACTCGTGGAGGCGGCTCGTTTTGGGAATTGATTGAGGGATTGGATTGGTGGCTAGAAGGACAGGGCAATATGGGCTTTATTCTAATGACTAAAGGGTATTTCTAAAATTTTCCTGAAAACATGTGCCTAACATGTGACTATTTAATTCCAGAAAACTCTATAAAAACCCCTTCCATTCTAGGAAGGAGGGGGACTCTTTTGGTGACTTAAGGCTTGAATTTTCCACTAAAAACACTAAAGAGTTTGGACTTCTTTTCAGACTCAACACTTGGACTCTTGAAAGATCAAAGGACCCTTTTAGTGACTTAAAGGCTTGGAGATTCCACCTAAAAGCACTAAAAGGATTTGGACATTCTCTCAACTCGAAGGACTCAAGAAGGCTCTTGGAATCCCTGCTACCCTAACACGGTTCCCGGATTCTAGGAGTTCTGCCATGCGTCGTTGGAGTAATCGTCCACCTGTCGTTCTCCCCTCTTCAATCAACCAATCAATTTCGTGCTCTTCGTGGATTTCTCTCCTCCTCAGCCAACACGAAACCCTAACTAGCAAGGTACGATTTCCTTGCCCACAAGAAACATAGGGAAATCCAAGCATATCGACTGTAGTCATCCACAATAGATAAGAAATAACGAAAACCAGCATTAGAGGTAACCGGGGATGGACCCCAAATATCCAGATGTAATAATTCCAAAGGAGAAACTGAAATACGAGAACTGGAATTAAAAGACAATTTACATGATTTTCCCAATGGACAAATATGACAACGAAACTGAGACCTATTAGAACTAAGCAAAAGTTTTGAACTACGACAAAGATGTTGTAAAATATCATTTGGAGGATGACCCGATCTGGCACGCCAAATGTCCTGATGTTACCATTTCTCCAAAAGTAGCAAGATGAGCACTGGATGGTGATGAAGAATGGAGATAATACAGACCATTTGTACTAGTTCCAGAAAGGAGAGTTTTGTGTCTGGTTGTCCTTGATTCGATATCCATGTGCATCAAATTCAAAAAAACATTATTGTTATGAGAAAATTGACGAATAGATAATAGATTTTTGTGCATACTTGGTATGCAAAGAATATTAGAAAGAGAGAAAGATTTGTCTGATGATGTAAGCACGGAAGAACCATAATGAGAAATGGGAAGATGAGAACCATTGCCAACAGTAACAGAAGTATTACCTTGATAAGGATGAGAATGAGTAAGATTAGTTGCTGATGATGTCATGTGGTTTGTGGCACCAGAATCCCAGCACCAATTGGTTTCCCAAGTTGGTGTAGAGACATGCGCTTCTGCAGTGAATGGTGGACGAGGATTGCGTGCACAGTGTTTTGCTATATGGCCTGACTGGTCACACATTTGACAGACGATGGAGTCTCGAGATTGAAACGCAGAAGTAGGAAGAAGCGGAGGATAATTGTTTGGAATGAACCGTGGTGGTTGAGAACCAGGTTAGCGATTGAAGTTGGTAGGGCGATTTGAGTTGTTACGGTTGGACCCAATGAAGTTGTTGGGGTAGTTGCGGTTGGAACCATTATTGCGGTGAAATTGGGAACGTTGATGAAAATTTTTGGTGTGTTTATTTTGTGAGGCAGCGGAATTGGTGTTGGTGGTTTGGCGCTGAGATTGAGATTCAGCAACAATAGCTGTACTTGGAGAGATGGAAAGAGATGAAAAACGAATTTGGAGTGTTTCTTCTTGTATGAGAAGGTAATGGAATTCATCAAATGAGACGTGAGGGTGGAGATGGAAAGATGTGATTAATTCCTTAAAATCAGTACCAAGTCCATCAAATATATGATCAATGAGATCACTTTCAGGAATTATACATCCAGCAGAAGCAAGTGAGTCAGATATGGTTTTTGCACGGAGAAGAAAGTCAGATATAGAGGTGTTGGCGTCTTTCTTGAGGGTGTGAAGATTATTTTTCAGAGTTCGGATATGGGTTTTAGAGGAAGAGGCAAACCAGTTGTGAAGGATGTCCCAAGCTTCGGGAGCGGTTTTGCAGGATACAAGTAGATTTTGAACGGAAGGAGAAACGGTGGCTCGGATCCAAGTAAGAACAAGACTTGTCGCACTTTTCCATTTGGTGTGTTCTGGGTTAATGGTTTTATCATCTAGTTTTTCTAATGGACAATTTTTGTCATATACAACATGTTCAAGAGGGTGAGTGCACAGAACCGCAAGAAATTGAGAACTCCAATTTAGATAATTCTCTTTGGTTAGGATGGTGTTGGATAATAAGGATTGGGGATTAAACAGAATTGGAAGGGAAGTAATAGATGACGCAGATGCCGAGTGAGATAATGTAGCAGAAGAAGAAGAAGAAAAGAAGGTTTCGACCATGGTGAAAGTACTGTTTAGGTGCAGTTACGCCAAAAGCTTTGATACCATGAAAGACAAGATATCAGAGATGAAAGACAAGATGTCACAGGAATTAAACACATATTTCTGTTCTAGCTTCCTTAGTTGTACAAGATACATCAGACATATATATATGCACATAAGGGAGAATCACCTAAGGCTATAAATTAGGGATTAATACAATTACTTAAGCTAACATTAAGGGATGTTATGCTAACATTAAGGGATACATCAACTAAGAGATTTACAACAGTCAAATCAGGAAATTATGGAATGTAACAGCTGGTGCGTGCAGTGCGGCGCACCCAGCGCTGGTTGACAGCCCGTGGCAACGCGGTCCGCGCCATGGCGCGCTATTAACATGTTCCATGGCGCACTATTAACATGTTGAGCTTGGGACGGTCCATGCCATTGGTATATTTTCATAACACACAATTATTTATCCAAATTTACTATGCCGTTTATCATTTTTCTGTTTCCTAAAATAAAATATTTTGTCATTGACATATTGAAAATGAAGACATACCTTTAAAGAGATGCAAAGCTAATATACGCAAAAAAAACTATATTATTCTAGTATGTTAAAGTATGTGCGTAACAAAGAACTATTTTATCCAAATCTACTATGCTATTTATTGTTTCTTTTCTGTAAACTAATTTTATGTTTATTTTTATTTTTGTTGACACGTGACATGAAGACAGTTTAAATGCCATAAGGCCTCTTGTAGCTTGCTCCAGATAAATATACTAGCCAAGGGAAAACAAGATGACAATTGAAACTTCTATAAACATAATTGAGATAAGATAGCATTAACTAATTAATTAATTGAATAAGTGGAAGCCTAAACTCCCAACCAACTTGGATAATGTTCCGATATTTCACATGAATCTCACATTGGAAAAATTCAATAGTGTAGATGTGCTAATAAGTATGATAAAGCCTCAACCTTAATAAGTTAACTTTTTAAGTAAGGAGCCATTCAAACACGCTCTCGTTAAGTAGAGTCTACACACATGTATGTAAAAGGCTACTGGTAACATGAATATGTGGAGCCAGTGAAAAGAAAAGCATAAGATGAAATCTTTAAATAATACTTTTGCACTCCCTAAATCTAAAAACATATAAAGGTCATTAAATGAAGTCGGTCCCATCTACCCAGAGTGCTACAATTGAAATCAGTGTTATTGTTGTTATTCTGATTAATGTTGCAGCTGTTGTTGGCACAAGGTGGCTGCTCTAACATTTTAAACAAACTTAAAATCTGAACAATTCTCTATTGCACAAAGCAATGGAATTTAAGTTCAACATATGATACGAATCGCCCATAAGGGATTGTGACTAAACAAAATCAGGAAAAATATATAAACTATGGTCAGCAAAATAAGGAGACGCGGAAACAGTTTCAGTGTCCATTTAATAACTTCACAAATACACAAATAAAAACTAAAAGGAAAAAAGAACTTTATGGACTTGCATGACATAATATATTTTAGCACTTTGTTACTATAATACGTTGTATCTAACATCTTTACATCAGCATTAGGATTCTATTGCAGTCAGATAAATGTTACTACATGCAAATATGCTATATAATGTTTGAACAAGTATTATTCACTCTGTACCTGTGACAGAAAGAACTTCACCAACATCCTTAGTCGTATAACTCAAGCCCCCTAACCTCCTAGGGCTCACCGCCCATAACGAGAATATCTGAGAAAAATACAAAGCAATAGTGTTAGTAATACGAAATCAAACATATATTTAATAAAAGCAACAACAATCAAGCCAAGGTACTTGTCAATGTCCTTATAATTGACTATGAGCATGATTTAAGCTATACTAAGCTTTCAGGGTACCAACAGTGTGTTTTGTAGGCTGACAAGGAAAACCATGAACATTTGTTCTTCCGGTGCAATTTTGCCACATTGAGAATTGGACACTTGGGTTTACATTGATGTTAAAAAAAACACTAAGAGCTAGCTAACCAATTCCCATGACAAATTGACACCTAAATCCCAAATTATAAGGGAGTTCAACATATAGGATCACTGCCCAAAAATTTATACAAGGAGCCACATATTTGGAAAACAATTTGGCTAAAATTTTGAAGGTCAGCTAAAAACTAGTCGACAAAAAGTATCATTTTATGAAGTACAATCACCAGTAGATATAACTTCTAGTTACAACAACGTAAGAATATCTGTGAACCAAACATTAACAAGGGATCATATATTATAACATTATTGTAGTTAAAACCATTTCAGAAAACAATAGTTTCTTACCTCTGTGTAGCATAATCATGAAGTGAGAAAACACAGTAAACTAAGACAGAAGACATCAAGGGCCAGTTCTTGAATAAGCTTCTTGTAGAATTTGATTCGGTTCTTTCGCGTGCATCTTCCTTTGCACTCTCCAATGTCTCTAATGAGTCTTCACCTGATATATTGTGTAATTCAAGCACGTGCAATGTTTCCTACCATTTCAAGGATTCAAAATCAGATTGCCGGAAAATGAAGGTTGAATATAATATTTTCTACTTTTGTTTCATTGATTGGTAGCAATCATGATAGATTTATGATAAGAGAAAGAAAATCAACCATATAAACTTTTGAATGCCCTAGGATTCTGCATGCACACATAAAAACAATTAAGTTCTTAAGCTGATTACAACATTCCAAGGGGATAGTATAATATATCCTGACCAGAATTAAATTCTAAGAAACCCAAGAGCGTGCCAAGATGAATAATAAAATTTTCAGTCTGATAACAGTAAATATTGATAGATAATACAAAGGAGGCCACAATCCTACGGAAATATAGAAGGATTATATCAACAGATATTGACAAGTTATACTTCAATAAGGAGTATATTTTTCCGGTTGTACGACTTCCTGTCCTTTTCTGTAATCTATCCTTTCTAAAAAAATACTTAATAACTAAAACAAGTAAAAAGCACCTGAAAGAGAAATTTAAAATAAATGATAGCAGAATAAATATACTAAAAACATACCGGAAGCCAAAAGCAAGCGACACTCACAACCAAAGCAAATAGTGATATAACAAGGCAGGGCAAGAAGTATGGGAACCTAGAATACGGTTCATAAGTTGGATTTGTCAGCGCTATGAAAATAAAAATGCAGTAAAGTAAGAAGAAAATTACCTCCCAAATATAGATTCTTGAGAAAATAAATCTGGAAAATTATCTGCAGGCTTAAAAATATTTCAAAAGAAACAAAAAAATAAATAAAACATGAACAAAAAGGTTACATGCATCAAAGAAAAGAAAAAAGTAATGAAAGGTTGAAATATATATATATATATATATATATATATATATATATATATATATATATATATAAGAACTCTTACATACACTGATAAAATCTGATTCAGAACAATACTCAATCCTTTGAGAAAGAAAGAGATTGTCTATGCACACAAGGAACTCAGAAAATTCTATAATTTCTTGGAGTAATGGCAAAAGATTTAATTGCAAGGCATGGAAATTTAACCCGAACAAAAACTAAGTGTATTAATTCTAATTAATAATACATTGATATTATATCACACAACAACGATGACATTGCGCTGATAAACACATCTTTCAAGATTTTCATGTGAATCTGATTCGGTGAAAATTATACCTGATACACACATAATTAATACATTTTAATATTCCTATATTTATTATATCCAACTTTTAAAGATGGAAAAAAGACTTTGGAGGATTATCATATATATTGAGATTGAAGTCAAAAAGGAAAAAAGAGGGAAAAAAGGAACAAAAGTGTTCAAGTTCAATAAATCTAAATTAGGACACAAATTTATTTTCCCTATAAATAGGTCTCTTGTTTTAGAGAGAAAAAGTATTAGGTATTGTATAGTTTAGGTTAGGAGTAGAAGTAGATTAAATTACTTCTTCATTGTATGTTAGTTGGATGATCGTGAATTAAAGGGAGTTTTCTTATTTATTTTTAATATTCTTCTCTTCTATATATATTTTAGTTAGTTTGTTTATTTTCATGTCTAGTTAATTTCATTAATCTAAGATGAAGATGAAATAAAATAATTATTCATTAATATTTTTCATCTCTTCTATTATTTATATTTTTATGTTTAATTGATTTCGCCTTCATGTTTCGTTATTGAAATACATTCGTTTTATAGTTCTTATGTGATTTTAAATTCATTAAGAGGTTTTGATAGATTATTGTTAAGATATGAATTTTTCATAATCCATGCTTGCTCAAAAAAGTTTTGAATTAATCCTTAAATTTTCATAGTCTATACTTGCCCACGTTAATTGTAAAATTACTAAATTAAAGGGATGGAAAATCAAAATCATAATTAAATTATAAAAATATAAGAGATTGAATTGACTTATTATGTTTATTATTTAATGGATTCGGATTCTTAAATTATTTCCTCATTATTAGTTTTCATATTTTAGTTAATCAATTCTCAATCTTTATTTCTAATTCGCCTAAAATAGATATTAAGTAAACATTAAAATTAATCTAGTCTATACTTGCCAGTTTTTCAATTCGACACTGTGCACTTGCAGTACATAATTTTAACACATCAAGTTTTTGGCGCCGCTGCCGGGGATTAGACTTAATTTATATTCCTTAATTTTTATTTATTCGAATTAGTTTTTTTTTTTTTATAATATTTTTTTTCCAGGATTATCGACGCGGATCAACGGCACATAAAGACAAAATTATTGTTGAACTTTTCCTGGTATTTTTTATCTTAACTCAAAAAAAAATATTAGCATAGTTTTTTTTTCTATTTGGAAAACTAATCGTCACATTCATGCATTCACTCACGTAGAGCACATCCTGTTTAGATTTTTTTATTTTTATTTTTTGTCAAATATAAAATGTGGTGATTGCTGGAGGATTGGGTTACGTCAAAATTTCTTCTTCTTCCGTAATTCACATAGTTTTAGGACACTATTTGTTTATAGTTTTTTTTTATTTTTTGTATTTTCATCTTTAATATAACATTAAGGGCAAAAACATGTAACAAGATAAGGCAGAAATTTCATCACCTTTCCTTGGCCCACAAACAACCCAACTTGCATAAAATTGCCCTAATAAAATCAAGTAAACATTGGCCCCTATGAATTTCGAGCTCAATTAGGACAAGAAACTCCAAGAAGAGTTTAAATTTTAAATTAATCAAATTACTGTCGTCTAGACAAGTGGTTCAAAAGGCAAACGCCAAAAGAATGTTTGGTTATTCAATTAGTCATTGTACCTACGGAAGACTCCCACCTTTCTTACACTTGCCTGGCTAGCTAGTGGTGTGATTAATTTCAAATTTGGTGGACCTTGCGGTGTAACTTGGAATAGTTAGGAGATGTCTAGATTTTATTTAGGTTAACCGTAGAATTAGGAATTTTATTTTATTTATATTTTTTGTGTGACTTTCGTGGTTAGTTGCATATTTGTTTTGTGATTGGTGGAAAGATGGACTCTTATTATAGTTGGAATAATAATTTTGCTTGGCCTCAAGAACCTTATGAAAATTTTAATGCACACCAAGTAAATCAATATTTTTTAACTTATGAAAATCCTTATCTAAGTTCATATTCATATCCATATTTGGATCCAGAACCTCATTATCCACAAAAAAATATCAAATGAAGAAGAGGAAAGACTTAACGCGTTAGAGAAAACTATGAAAGTTTTAATGAAAAAGCAATTTAGTATTATATCTCGTCTAGATATTCAAATGAGTCGATTAGCCATCATAATAAATGAACAAGAGGTGGGTGAATTTTCTAGTAACTTTGATGTTAATTTTGAAAATCTTGCATGATGGTTATGAAAATGATGAGAAAAATAAAAAAATCTGTATTCAATTCTATACAATTTGAGTCGAGCCAATATGAGGAGTCTAAAAAGTATGAGTCTATATTTAAAATTGACCATGTTGCATTTGATGAGTCTGTTGAAAAAGTCTGTAAGCCTAAATTTTCATACCTTGAAAGACTTATTCCGAAAAAATCACCTAGTGATTTTTTGGACCAACCCATTAAAGTAAACATGATACAAAAGTTATCAATGGCTCAAAAAAAATTAAAAATACTCTTCCCCCATACCTAAATCTTGTTCTTAATGTATGCAAATGAAGAAAAGAGAACAAAGATGTGAAATAATTGTACCTTGTATGTGGGGTATTTGTTTTGCAAGAAAATGTGGTGAGAAGGAAAAAAAATGTGCATACCTATAAATTTCATATATCCTAAAAAGTATGTGACTAAAAATGAATTATACAAATGGGTGAGTGTGAACTTTTTATTATTTTCAGGAGGTATAGGAAATTGAAAATAGTCAGAATTTTCATCATAATTATGTTTAAAGTCTACCTCAAGGAAACTTTCACTAACATGTTCAAAGGATAGAAGAATTGGTTTAAATACATGTTCTAGTTTATAAGTTGACTTATTTGTAGTGGATCTCAATAGCTCATTGACCTTATCTAAATATTCGGATTCATTCCAATTTTGGTCAAGGTGATTTAAGAAAAAATTAATTGGATCTTTTTCAATTAATTGGGAGTTTGTTTGTATTGTTGTACGTATTATATTTTTTTAAGGAAAATATAGTAAAAACAAAAAAAAATATTTAAAATTTGTTTGACTTTTTATGAGTTGGATTAATTCTAATAAATATATGTGGAGCAAAACTCATGAGTAAGATTAAAAGATTTAGAACTCTTAAATCTTTGATTGAATACAAAATCTTATTTCGAAACATCATCTGAAATAAAATTGAATTCCTATGCATTTTTTGCACTACACATTTACACTAACTCTTAGTTGTGGATATAAACTATGATTCGAACAATTTCAAGAAGAAAAAAATTTGAAAAAAAGAAGAAAGAAAAAAAGTTGAAAAAAGAAATAATTAACTGCTTCAATGTCCATTGAACGAAATAACTGGGTATCCAAGCTTCAGGAAGCATCGATATTCACGCTGAAAAGTGTGATTGATAAAAACAGCTTGACTAGTCTAGTTTTGTGGCCTTTGTTACTTGAGTTAGTAAGTCTTTAGGGATGTCTCTACACCTAGTGCCCTAAAGCCAACTGGTTTGAGAGTCATTATATTGGTTCAACGCTCGCTACATGGGTAACTCTGAAATGCCTAAGAAAATGAGACATTGCACAAGTCAAGAAAAAACTTATAAAAAAAAAGAAAAAAAAAGAAAAAGAGAAACGAGTGTGCTTATTTTTATGGTAAAAATCCCTACTAAGAGTCGCATCATATACACATGCATGCATCACATGGAATTAATTTAATGAAGTATGGTCTCTAAAATGAAGATTTGAGTATTTTTGATAAGGTAGAAGTGTGATTTTAAATTTAATTTTGCTTATGTATAATACTCATGGATATTTAGAAGTTTTCTTTCAATTTCATAATTTGTTGAATCTAAAAATATTTTTAAATTTTGTGGGTATATTCACTGCAAACCCTCACGAAACACAACTCGTCCACTTGGGGTAACCTTGGAATTTAAAGGCTTGTTGCACATGCTAAGTGCAATCGTATTTCCTATGAAAATGGGGTAGTATAATTTTTATTTTACTCGAGGACGAGCAAAAGCTAAGTATGGGGGTATTTGATACACATAATTAATACATTTTAATATTCCTATATTTATTATTATTGCTTATTTTATTTAACTAATACATTTTATTTTGTTTTGTGGGAAATAATATTTATTTTTCTTGGGGAGTAAATAAATGATTTATATCCAACTTTTAAAGATGGAAAATGACTCTTGGGAGGATTATCATATAGAGATTGAAATCAAAAAGGAAAGAAGAGGGAAAAAAAAGGAACAAAAGTGTCCAAGTTCAATGAATCTAAATTAGGGCACATATTTATTTTTGTTATAAATATGTCTTTTGTTTTAGAGAGGAGTATTAGGTATTGTATTAGTTTAGGTTAGGAGTAGGACTAGATTAAATTACTTATTCATTATACGTTCGTTGGATTATCGTGAATTAAATAGAGTTTTCTTATTTATTTTTAATCTTCTTCTTTTCTTTATTTTAGTTATTTTATTTATTTTCATGTCTAGTTAATTTCTTTAATATAGGATGAAGATGAAATTAAATAATTATTCATGATAATATTTTTTTATCTCTTCTATTATTTATACTTTTATGTTTAATTGATTCCGCCTTCATGTTTCGTTATTGAAATACCTTCGTTTTATAGTTTTTATGTGATTTTAAATTAATTAAGAGGTTTTGATAGATTATTGTTAAGTTATGAATTTTTCATAATCCATGTTTGCTCAAAGAAGTTTTGATGGGTTATGGTTAATCCTTAAATTTTCATAGTCTATGCTTGCCCCCGTTAATTGTAAAATTACTAAATTAAGGGGAAAAAAGATCAAAATCATAATTAAGTTATAAAAATAGAAGAGATTGAATTAACTTATTATGTATATTATTTAATGAATTCGAATTCTTGTTTCTTCATTATTAGTTTTTATATTCTAGTTAATCAATTCTCAATCTTTATTTCTAATTCGCCTAAAATAGATATTAAGGAAATATTAAAATTAATCTAGTCTCTGTGTGTTCGACATGTACTTGTCAGTTCTTCATTTCGACACTGTGCACTTGCAGTACATAATTTTAACACATCAATACCAGAAACTGGAAGGTTCGAACCATCCCAAATTCTAACCCCTTATGCATGCGGTTGGTCATTTGGATCGTGATATTTTGACCATCAATCGACTTGCCTGTAACTAGGTCCAACCGTAACGCCACACTAGCGTATATTCTTCCTTTTCCTTATTTTAGCCTATTTTTACCCCAAAAAACTATAGCATAACTGGTACTAATCTAAACTGGCCCCTAGGGTGAAGGGTGAGAGTAATAGCTAAGTCCTATAGCGGCCCACCCAAACACCCCTTTTCTAAAAATAGACTAACCCAGCTCTAAGCCGTCTCAGCCCAGCTGCATCCCTCCCTATAGTTGTTCTTTACTGTATGTGGGTAAGAAAATCGTACCTTGATAGGGTTAGGGTTTCGTGTTGGCTGAGGAGGAGAGAAATCCATGAAAAGGTACGGAATTGATTGATTGATTGAAAATGGGAGAAGAACAGGTGACCGATTACTCCAACGACACGTGGCAGAACTCTTAGAATCCAAGAACCTTATTAGGGTAGCAAGGATTCAGAGAGCCTTCTTGAGTCGTCGGGTTTGAGAGAGAATCTCCAAGTCTCCTAGTCTTCCAAAAGGTCCAAGAGTCCAAAGTGAGGTCCCCTTCCCAATGGAGTGGAAGGGGTATTTATAGGATTTTTTGGAGAATGGACATGTGATAGGCACATGTCTTCGGGGAAATTCCAAATTTACCCTTAGTCATCAGAGTAATGCCCAGATCGTCCTACCATTCTAGCCACCAATCCAATCCCTCAATCAATTCTCAAAATGAGTCACCTCCACGTGTCTTCTGCCTCGGGACACGTGGAAGATTCTCTCAGCTCTTGCTTTTTTATTTCCGGCTCTTCCGTCTTTCCATTTAATCATAATACGAACCTTAATTTGTGCATTTAATTCAATTAGGTCAAGTGAACCCTAATTTGCACTTGGGCCCACACTGTACAATCATGAAAGACAACTAGAAATCAATGTGTGTGTGTGTGTTTTTTTTGTCTTTTTTTTTTTAATGTTAACTGACATATCCCATGCTTGAAAACCAAAAATGCCTTATTTGTGATATGTACTGTTCAGCATGCATCAAGAACCTTTGTCCCTTCTAATTGCTAGTCACATGATATGTAATCTTTAATATATATCCCCATAACAATTTGCGAGGCTTGTGCTTCTGAGTGTATACTCTTTATCATGAGTGTTCCTAATATAATTCCGATGATTTTCCTAATCAATAGCACTCACTTCTTCAGATAGAATATCAGCGATGAAATTTTTTACTGCACTAGTTCTAAAAACAGTAAAGAATTAAAAACCTGTGCAAGGAATCCTCCCAAAACAGGGCCAATTATCAATCCTGTGCCCCATGCTGCACTAAACTGAAAGAAATAAAAATAATAACTTTATTAATTGACTGGATTGGTAATGTGATATTAAAAAGTTGCAGTATATATGCATATACCACAAGCACTTACAGTTGATAGTCCTAAGGCCTGGTATTCTTCACGACAAAGTTCACATGCATATGCCTGATCATGGAGAAAATATTAACAACAATACTACAAGTTAAAACGAAATAATTAATATAATGGAAACAAGAGTAGTCGAACATTTTCAGATCTCGGCATGAACATTATCTTGCAATTATTTCTGAGAAATTAAAAGACATGTAACAAGAGATACCTTTATTGGTCCAAGCAAACCATTAAAGCTTCCATGAAGAAACCTCGTACTGATGGCCATCCAAAAGTTTCTACTAAGACCAAAAAGAGTGTTGAAAACAACTCTGAAATGAACAATAATAAAAATTGTTACACGGAGAGGAAAGCCTATCGAAAGTAGCCAAAGGTAATTTCAAACTTCAGCCAAGAGCAGCCACAAACGTTGTCGAAATGCCTATGATGATAACTGGTTTGCGACCATATCGATCAGCCACTTTGCCCCAAAAGAGAGATGTTAGAGCCCTTCCAAGCATAAATGATGCCCCTTCATAAAATTAAGGGAGTTATGAGGACCGGAGTGAGTCGAAATGACATGCAATTATTAACGGACATACATCATACCTTTATTGAACATGGAAAAAAAATAACTCACCCACATAACCAGCATAATAACTGATATCTTCTTCTTCTTTTGCAATATTAAAATCCCTTATCTGCAAGAGATAAAATTGGAATTACTGAGTTTTACCATAATCGATTGTGAAACAACCCTAGGGTCAAATCCCAAGTTCGAGGCTCATTCAAAATGTCATGACGGAGTGTATTATTACTAGTAACTTAATTTCTTATATATTGACAAATTTTCCTCATATCTTTTAACGTGGGACTGAATGTTACAGATTGTTAATGTTAATGCCGCGTTTGGATTGAAAAAATGGAATGAATGAAAGAATAAAACTGTTTTAAGGTATTTCAACAGTGCGGACATGGGATTTTTACTCAACTTTAATGTCTCTTTCAATGTACGTGACAAACAAGAATTCATCTATCTATCTATCTACCATCCTATTACGCAATAACGACTTATATAAGATTTATAGTTGAAAATGCTTTTTCAATTAATGTTTGTAGTTGCAACTAGGTATGATTAATACCAACTTCATTAGTAAATACACAATTTAAGGCTCAAAGAATGAATGGAAAGCCCCAATTAAAAAAAACAAAAAAAAACAAAAAACAAAAACTAGTAGCAACTTAACAACTACTTAACTAACAAGATGAATAAACATTGTAATGAGTTTTCAATTCAAATTAAACCAATAATTATTTACGTATAGAGTAGAATAATTGAATTTTTTTTAAGGTATAAGAATGTATAATATTTAGGGGCGGATCTAGCTTAGGGGCAGTGGGGGTCAATTGACCCCACTGAATTTCCAAGGTAAAAAGAGAGTAAAATTTTTTGGTATTTAATAAAAATTTTAAATTTTAAATTTTAAATTGAAAAATATTATCTTCGTTCCAAAATTAGAAATACAATTTGACATTTTAAAGTCAATTATCGAAATCCTAAAATTCAAAATTGATATGAAATTATTTAGTTTTAATACAACAAATATAACATTTGTAAACTAACTATAAAACACTACTAATTATTATCTTTGTTGTTTTCAAAACTTGAAAGAACTTATATCAATTTGAGTTTTAGAATTTTGCGAATTGACTTTAAAAAGTTAAAATGTATATCTAATTTTGGAATGGAGATAGTATTAAATTCTTCAAAGTTCATATCCTATATTACCTTGGTCACTATAATACTCTTTGTCTCTCCCTATCTCATCTAGCAGCTTGGTCTATTTCTTCCCACTAGTTTGACTTTAGAGAAAATTTGATATCTTGTATTTTTTTATTTATAATTTCATAAATTTAGCAATTGTTTTGAGATTTTTTGTTATTACTTATAGATTTTTGTAAATAATAAAAATGAGGTCTCAAAAAATGTTATTCAAAATTATATTTGGGCATTATTTTGTTTTTATAATTTATTTTACTACTTTTATTTTTGTGAGAATTTGTTTATTTTAAGTTTGATGCCACTAACCTAAGAGGCTGGATCCGCCCTGAATTAGTATCTTACCTTCTAATTCTAATTTGTCATGTAGCATACTTAGTATTCCAAGTTTTGATTATAAAATTCGAATTTTATATGATGGAATGGTGGAAAATTTGTTTTGTATTTGTATTTTCTAATGTCAGATAGTGAAATGAGTCGTACATTGTGAAAAGAAGTTCTTTTTTCAAGAAATTAAATATGAACATAATCTCAAGAGTGTGTATTGTACTAAAGTAAAATTACATCACTTGAAAAGTTATAGTCATTAGCCCTTAGACTTCATAATATTACCAATAATCCATTTATCTATAAAAAAAATTAAAAATTTAGTGGGGCTGAAGCTCACACTCGTCCAAGTTTGGCTCCGCCCCGGATTTGGTGGTGGTGGGCAGTGTAATATGATGACAATATTATCACATATATCGATTCCACCACCTCTCACATGTAATAAAAAGCAATTAGATGGAATAAATTTTTATTCTATTAAAATGGTTTATCCTCGAAACTAATCATCAAATACACTATTTTTTATACCATTCCTTCCTCCATTCCATTCCATCAATCCAAATGTAGCATAAGAGATTTGTGTGATAGATCCTATATGTTAGAATTTGAGGATAAAATCAAGTGAGTTTCATTAATTATTTGAAATGAATCCACATATCAATGTGTTATACTCCATGAGTAGATTAAAATTAAGTATTTGGAAGCTCAAATCAATGGGGTAATGAATAAGAAATTAATTACTCCCAAAGATCACCATTGGAAATGTTATTAAGTACTTGTGGGAAGCTAAGTCCCACATCAGTTAAGAACTAAAAATAAATTGAGTATATATACAATTTTGTTAGCTTTTAGGTTCCCAAGGAGCAGCCCACTTTTGTGGAGAAGAGAGGACCTAGCCAAGGCTTGGTTTGAACCACACGCGCTATCGCCAACTGGTTGGGTTGGACCGGGCTTGAGCTCGAGGCTCAAGGCTCAAGCCTCGAGGGTCTGGGCCATTGTATATTTTAGTTCCAATTTTATTTATTATCAAAATTGAATCATTTTGGGAAGCGTTATCTTCCTTCATTTTGAGAGAGTTCAGAGCATTTCTTTGGTTTGTTTGTGTGTGTTATTTGTAGTGCTGCTATAACACACGTTGTCATTGTATCCTAGAAGACAAGTGTCGCTATAACTCTAAGCACCAATAAAGTGGGCATAATTGTCTTAAGGATATAGTACATAGTACTAATCTTGACATATTCATTTCTTGCAATTTTGGTTCGCTTGGATAAATTTACATATATATATATATATATATATATATATATATATATATATATATATATATATCTCAATAAATATATTTATCGATTCAATAACTATATAGTCGGTTCTTCTTCTACACCAATAATACGTAATGTGCATGTGAACTATGGAGAAAAACTAGAAAGGTTCAATGGTACATAATTCAAAAGATGACAACAAAAGATGTTTTATTTCACTACTCTTAACTTGACAAGATTTCTTTATGAAGATCCCCCTGTTCTCAACGAGAATGAAACAAATAGGCAAGTTATTGTTGTAATTGATGCATGGAAACATGCTGATTTCTTATGTCAAAACTACATCCTCAATGAATTGGATAGCACATTATACAATGTGTATAGTTCTCTCAAGACAGCAAGAGAGCTATGAGATTCCTTGGATAAAAAGTATAAAACAGAATATGTTGACACGAAGAAGTTTGTAGTTGGCAAGTTTTTGAACTATAAGATGGTGGATTTCAAAGCTGCCATCAACCAAGTCCAATTAAGAACTACAAGTAATCCTGCATGAAATACATGCAAAAGGTATGTCCTTGAGTGAATCCTTCCAAGTAGCAGCTATAATTGAAAATTTGTCACCAATGTGGAAAGATTTTAAGAATTATCTCAAGCATAAGCGCAAAGAGATGAAACTTCAAGACTTGGTTGTGAGATTAAGGATAGAAAAGGACAACCGTGCTTCTGAGAAGAAAGTAGGAAAGACATTTATGAAATTTAAAACCAACGTGGTGGAACAAGGTTTAAAGTTTAAAAAGAGAAAGAACTGAGGAAATGGTCCTAAACAAGGAACCAACAAAAAGTTTCAAGCCAAGTGCTACATATATGACAAGCTCGGTCACAGTGAAAAGGATTGTCGTAAACGCAAAGACAAAAATAAGAAGTTCGCATAAGTTAATCTAACTAAAGTGGACGGTCTTCTTGAAGAGGTTTCTGAAATGAACCTATCAGCAGTAGTTTTTGAAGTAAACATGGTTGGAAATCCCAATAAAATGATGGATAGATAATGGAAAAACCCGTTATGTGTGTTCTGACATGAAGATTTTCTCCACATATCAAGGAATTGAGAATGGACAACAATTGTACATGGGTAATTCTTCCACATCTAAGATTGTTGGACAAGGAAAGGTGGTGTTCTGAAGATGACATCTGACAAAAAACTCACCCTCAACAACGTGTTCCATGTGCTCGATATTCGGAAAAACTTAGTGTAAGGATCTCTTCTTAGTCAAAAGGGATTTAGATTGTTCTTTGTATTAGACAAGTTAGTCTTAACCAAAAATGGGATGTATGTAGGGAATGGAATATGAGCGATGAGCTCTTTAAAATGAATGTATTGACTATTGTACCTGTTAGAGTTTCCTTTATAGTCCACCCTATTAAAGGTGACATTTGATGATATCAAAGTACATAAATTCTCGTGTAGTAATATAGCGATCTAGATGGAATTTAACCATCCTATATATTATGGGTGATATCCATAGGCCTCTTGATTGAGTAGGACTATGAAATGCATGGCCATGCTCAAATAGTGATTTGTTTCATATAGTCTACTCATTGATCAAGAAAACTCAGATTAAATTATGAAGAGTATGACACATTCCATGACTCGAGTTTAATCTAGGATATTAAGGTTAAAAGGATTAAATTACATTGAAACATTGGTCACGAAAAGGTTGCATCGAATCATCGATCTTATTATTACTTGGGTAGCGAAGATGCATTACTAGATGCCGCTTTCAATTGTTTATAATTTATAATATGATTTTAAAATTATTGCCAACGTAATAATAACCTATAGTGGTCACACACATGTAACGTTATTTAAAGGGAATTAATTTAAATTTTAAGGATTTAAATATATTAATATGATTAATGGTATTTAAATCACGAATTTAAATTAAAAGGATAATTTAGTATATATGTATATTAATTAAGTAAGACTTAATTAAGAGATATATATATATATATATATAAATTTGGATTTTATAAAATTAGGTTTTGATTTGATTAATTCCTTTTAACTACTATATATATGATATATAGCAGCCTACTTAGGGAAAGATATCATAATTGAAAAACCTAGCAGCATTTCTTAGAGAGACTAGAGAAAAAACAGTTTAAAAATCCATTCCTTTTGGTGGCTAGATCATGAAGTCCTTCTTATTGCAGAATCGTTCGACCCGGTTCGATGCGGCGTTCGATGTGGATACTGTAGAGGCGCAATCGATTTGTATTAAGGTTGGAGATTCGAGGCGATCGGTTTCACATTTTTTTGTTTATATCCGTATAATCTCTAAACCTCTGAATTAATTGATTTTTCGCTTCCTGTTTTAGGGTTTCGAAAATTGCTTTAAAATTTTAATTTCATTTGTGCTTCGCGTCAAGCCCAACAAGATTTTCTTCTAATATTAATAAAAATACATCTTTTGCTTATACGATTGAGTCATCTAATTTATGATACGATAGATTATGATATGTTAATTATAATACTATACGTAGATTAATTAATATGGAATGTTTACCAAAATGTGAGATTAACCCCATTCATAAATATGAAGTTTGCATTGAGAAAATTTTTCAAAAATCTTCTTTTAAATCAATTGAAAGAAGTACAAAACATCTTGAATTAATACATACTAATATTTATGATTTAAAGTATATACAAACAAGAGGAGATAAGAAATATTTTCTTACTTTTATAGATGATTGTACAAGATATTGTTATGTTTACTTATTGAGAAGTAAAGATGAGGTCTTAGAAATGTTTACACGTTACAAGAATGAGGTTAAGAATCTGTTGGTATATATATATATATTGAATTTAATGATGACGATATATGTTGTATAAAGATGATGTGTATGAGCAAGTTTTTGAGCTACAAGAACTGATTTAGTCATATATGATGCTGCTTATAATGAAGAAGTTGAATTCATGAAGGCTCAACTTAGAAGTAAAGTCTGTTAGTGTGTCTTTGGGTTCTAGGAATTCTTGTACGTCTTTCTATCCCAAAGTTTTTAATTGTAATGCATTATTTAGTTGCTGAAAATCTCTGAAATTTAACTTGGATTAAAATTCTGAAATTATGAAAAAGTCAAACATCTAAATAGATTATGACTCTTTTATTCTGATTGGAATGAGAGTCTATTATGGAAACAAAATAAGTCATGGAAACTAATTGGGACTCTATCAATTGAATCATATCAAATTAAATCTGTTTCTAATATGTTTTCCTTCCTTCAATTAAGCTTTTTCAAATTTCTTTATTTTGAAAATCAAAATATTTGAAAATTTGATTTGGAAGGTTATTTATTCATATACGTTGGACCATATCTTATCCCTGAAATCTTGTTTTATTCCAACAAAAATCTGGGCATTAATTATTGGTAACAATATTTTATATTCGTTGATCTCCTTATTATATATACACTTACTTCCTTGTCGGCTAATTAAAATAACTCAACACTACATGCAATATATCTTCTAAGATTAAAGAGAGCTTTCAAAGAATATTTTCAACCACTATTTTGTTTCCTGTTCTTAATATATTTTGGCTGGAAAATTATAGTATATTGTAATCATATTCCTTTTATTAAAATCTGAATTTAAGCCTTGTTTGGTTTAGTCGATCCAGTAGTAGAGATGATCTGTTCAAAGGAAGCTTGAAAGGTTGTAGAGGTGCAAAGGTTGCAGAGGTGTAAGGGGGCAGTACTGTCTAACTCATAGCAAAGTTTCTTTGAACAGGGAGTACTTGTATTTTGAACAATTAATTTAATAAAAGGAGTCTCTAATACTAATTGGTATTGGACGTGGATTAAGCCACTAGATTAGAGGATATGAGTAGAATAAGGATAAAAGGAGTCTCCAACGATGAAATTTGAGTTTATTGCATTGAATAAGGCTGAAAAAAAAGTTGAGTGACTTCGTCACTTTTTAGAAGATATTTCTATGTGGCCTAAACTTGTGCTTGCTATTTATATCCATTGTGATAGTTAATCAGCAATTAGGAGGGCACAGAGTCACATGTAGAAGGTAAGTCTAGACATATCAAATTCGTCGTAGACACAATACTATAAAATAATTGTTTTCTAATGATATATATTATGTCTATTGAGTACATAAAGTCGAAAGAAAATATAGCAGATCCGTTGACTAAAGGTTTGACTAGAGAGAAAATAAAAATAACATCGAGGGGAATGAGTTTAAAGCCTATAAATAAGGATCGTCATGATGAAAAACCAACCTGGTTGAGTGGAGATCCCAGGATCTAGGTTCAAAGGGACAACTAAATTTTAAATGATTCAACCAAATCATTATAAAGAAATTAATTTATTATGCTCATTCCTATGGTACGAGATAGTGATACCTGCAACGATTTCAAGATAAGTTGCGCTTTTAATGATTCTTAAATCTTGATAACTAAGTGGGCTATATTAGGATACTCTTATTAAGAATCACTTATGTGAGTGTGAATTGGGCCAATTCTCAATGATAAGATTACACTTCTCTAGAAAACTCATAAATCCAGGAATGTTCGGGGTTGAAATGAAAAAATCATGAGAACTAAATAATGTCTGGAAAGATTGTGTAAATTTTTATTGTCTCGATTTACATAAACGGTGGACAGTTCAAGACATCACGTTCACTGAACAACCAGTAAACCCGATAGTCTTTCACAAGGGAAGGTTCAAAGCAAGAAACCACATCTATCTATATAGATGATTTTCAATTCCGTCTCTCTCAGAGTTTGCATAATGTGGGCAAGGAAATCGTACCTTGCTAGGGTTAGGGTTTCGTATTGGCCAAGGAGGAGAGAAATCCACAAAAAGTACGGAATTGATTGATTGATTGAAGAGGGGAGAAGAACAGGTGAGCGATTACTCCAACGACATGTGGCAGAACTCTTAGAATCCGAGAACCTTGTTAGGGTAGCAAGAATTCAGAGAGCCTTCTTTAGTCTTTGGGTTGAGAGAGAATCTCGAGGTCTCCTAGTCTTCCAAAAGGTCCAAGTCCTGAGTCTCCCGAGAAGTCCCCTTCCCAATGGAATGGAAGGGGTATTTATAGGGTTTTTTGGAGGGTGGTCATGTGCTAGGCACATGTCCTCGGAAAAATTCCAAATTTACCCTTAGTCATCAGAGTAATGCCCAGATCGTCCCGCCCTTCTAGCCACCAATTCAATCCCTCAATCAATTCCTAAAATGAGTCGCCTCCACGTGTCTTCTGCCTCGGGACACGTGAAAGATTCTCTCAGGTCTTGCTTCTCTATTTTCGGCTCTTCCGTCTTTTCATTTAATCATAATGTGAATCTTAATTTGTGCATTTAATTTAATTATGACAAATGAACCCTAATTTACACCTGAGCCCACATTTGCCCCCTGCACGTGAGTCACACCTTTGGGGTGGCGATTGTGTAAATTACTTCGAGTCTTTGAGTCCTGTTTAAAATTTCTAAACAATCCGCTTAGTTTGATCTTGCAAGTCTCAAAAACAGAAAATCGAGGGGACCCCTAGGAGATCTCTCCCAAAATATCTTGAAAATCTTTCCCAAATCCTGCTCAATCTTTGTTTCCTTAGTAATATATATATATATATATATCGATCAATTTTAAACTTAGAAATCACGAATTGATATCAGAAGTCATTAATTTTTTTTAGCTCCTAATATGCACAATTTGATAAGCAAATTGGCTTTATTTAAGTATATACAGCAAACACGAAGCAAAAATTAAGCACATCAGTCTATCGGACGAGCATTAATCAATTAATTGAAATACACCATGTTAATGCTTTTGCCATAGTGTGCAAATTCATTACTTACCAATTATAACATGCCTATAACAAACTCGCTCTAAACTAGGGATAAAAAATTAAATCTTATTTTATTTTGTAAAATAAAATAAAATATTTTTTTATATACACTCAAATCGTACCTATTTATATATTTATAAAATAAAATTAGGAAGGAATTTGAAAAATATTTTCTAAAAGTTGAGAAATATAATTTTTTTTTTTTTTAAATAGGAATAATTTAATTTTGTATAATAATAATATTATTATTAACAAGATCTTTTTTTTAATTGGTAATCCCGCGTAATATTCATTCACGGTGATTGAAAGGAATTGATTCCACTAGATAAGTAAGTATAACAATTGATTTCACTGGGCAAGTTTTTTTTTTAGAGAAAGAAGACGGATGAAAAAAAACTGAAGAGAAAAGAGAAGTAATTGCAGAACAGTGGAAGGTAAACAAATGATTACTACCTTTTCTAAACCGTGCATGTGGCCTTTGAGGTTTTCAACTTTGAAAAATATTATATATATATATATATAATATAATGTATGCAGTGTTATATATATATAATCACTATATATGCTACTGATGATATATATATTTGGGCAAGGAAATCGTACCTTGCTAGGTTTAGGATTTCGTGTTGGCTAAGAAGGAGAGAAATTCACAAAGAGCACGGAATTGATTGGTTGATTGAAGAGGGGAGAACGACAGGTAGGCGATTACTCCAACGACGCGTGGTAGAACTCTTAGAATCCGGGAACCGTGTTAGGGTAACAGGGATTCCAAGAGCCTTCTTGAGTCCTTCGAGTTGAGAGATTGTCCAAACCCCTTTAGTGCTTTTAGGTGGAATCTTCAAGCCTTTAAGTCACCAAAAGGGTCCCTTTTGATCTTCCAAGAGTCCAAGTCTTGAGTCTGAAGAGAAGTCCCCTTCCCAATGGAATGGAAGGGGTATTTATAGGGTCTTCTGGAAAGTAGTCATATGCGAGGCACATGTTTTCAGGAAAAATCCAAAAATACCCTTTAGTCATTAGAATAATGCCCATATTGCCCTGTCCTTCTAGCCACCAATCCAATCCCTCAATCAATTCCCAAATCGAGCCTCCTCCACGAGTCTTCTGCCTCGGGACACGTGGAGGCTTCTCCCGGGTCTAGCACATTTATTTTTGACTTTTTTGTCTTCATTCCATTAGGTTATGCTAACCCTAATTTGCACATTTAATGAGGTCGTGGAACCCTAATTGCGCATTTAATTCAATTAGGTCATGTGAACCCTAATTTTATACTTGGGCCCACATTTGCCCCCTGCACGAGAGTCGTATTTCCAAATAGACGATCGTGCAAGAAAACTGCAAGCCTTTGAACGAGCTCATGGACTTCACTTTACTGTGTCTTGAAGACAATGGTCCTGAAGAGGAACTCCTAGAGGAGTCAAACCCTGAGAGTTAAACTCTAGGAAGGCAAGACTCTAGCAAGGCTCTTCCTTGACATATTGAAAACTCTTCTGAAATCTTTCTGTATCTTGCCCAATCTTCGTTTCCTTGAAATAGAATCAAGATAAATTAAATTATATATTAACAAATAAAATCTTATTTTATTTTTGAAAATCAAATCCTTTCAAAGATTTTGGAAATAAAATCAAAAAATTCCTATTTAAAAAAATAGGATATTAGTTTTAATAATAATAATAATATTTTTTTTTTGAAACATCTCAACTCTATATGTATGCATAGTTGTCAAAAGGAGTAAGTTTATAATATGTTTCGGTAACTTTCCTAATGTATGTACGAACAAGTACAAAACACCAAGCCAAGCCCACACCTTTTTCACATTTGCTGATGGTGGAACTATACTGGTGGTAAATAAAAGAATAATAAAAATAAATAAATATCTTACTACTTTCGGTTTAAAATGCAATATTTCAACACAACTGATTCAAAACACAATTATATATAGAATCCAATCCAATTATATATATATATTATGATATATATATATATATATATATATATATATGAAATAATCTTCCTAATAAAAAAAATCTTTATTTTGATACACCAAGTCTTTCCTTTTTTATTAAATCAAATATTAATTTTATTTCCAAAATAAAATAAAATCTTAATTTTATTTTGGAAATTAAAATTTTCTTTGTTTTGGGAATCAAATCAAATCTTTCTTAATTTGAAAAGAGATTTTTTTTTTTGAAAAAGAAATAACATAAAATCTCTTTTTATTTTCTTTTTTTTAGACGCATCATTCACGCCAAAGACTTGAGTATTTTGAGTCGAAAATTGTATGAATTTAAGGGTCATATATAATCACACAGATCTGATGAAGGGGAATTGCTACATGCCTAGATCAAATCATGTATTGTAACTCTTTTTTTTTCTTTTTTTTTGAAAATAAAATAAATCTTATTTTATTATTTTTTCAAAAAAATAAAATAAAATCTTATTTTATTTTTTTAGAAAATAAATAAAATATTTACTTATTTTATTTTTGGGAGGTAAGGATTTGATATCCATGACCACGTCTTGCATCCCCAAATTGCAGTAGAAAATTTGTTGTACCAAAATGCTACAGGTCTAAAAGATTTGTCCCTCATTAGCCAATAGCAAGACTTGTCCCTCATTAGCCAAGAAAATGCTACAGGTGCTATAGCCCATAGACTTTTCCTACAGCAACTCAGCAAGACATGTCCCATACACGTTAGTCAAATCTTTTTTTTTTTTTTTTTTTTTGATCCAACACCGCCGGTGTCACGCTTTATTTGGTGGTTATTATTATGACTCACGCCGAACCCTCCGACTTCTGTGAGAACCCTTCTAATTATATATGCCATATAAAATTCCTCCTCTGCCGAACCCAGCTTTTTTGACTCACACTATCACCTCAATCTAAATGGAATATTCTTTCACAAAGGGGTAATGTTACTCCTCTCTTTCGGCTCTCTCTGTAAATGAATCAACAAAGATTTCACCTTTCATCATGGAGATCTCCCATAATCCAGGCCACGCCTTTTTTTTATATCTCCATGAGAGAAGGCGTCAAAATTAGATAATGTATTACTTTTTCTTGCAAGTGATAAAAGTTGACCATAACGCTCATGGTGTTGACGCCCCAAAAGATGTTGAAAAGATAGAACATTTTATGCGTGAGAGAAACTTGTCTTAGTTGTGGCAGATGCAAGAAGAGGTTGTTTAGCGAATTCTGGAAAAGAAGTAGGCCTCTTTCTTAAACTCTAATTCCTTCTGCTTTCTGATGAGGGCAGTAGTTGAATATTTATGCCTCAATTCTTGCAATCTTCTTCTTCTTCTCTCTCTCTTTTTCACCTCGAGTGAAAAACATAAGTGTTTGCGCGACCCTTTTCGTTTTCCTTGATCAAACAATTTTGTATATTAGTGGATACAATATGATTAAATGAGAAGCTGTAGTTCTTTGAAGTAGGATTGAAGTTTGATCCCATATATTGTTGATTGTACCATAACTTATGGCTTCCAAACACGTATTGAAGAATTAAAACCGGTTCCTTCTTGCTTCTTTTTTATTCAGGTAACTCTAGTCTTTCTTTTGTCTTCCGAGCCCCATTACCTTGATTATATCTTGGTTTTTTCCCTCGGATCATGAAGAAAGATTGGTGTTTTTTTGACAAACCACGAAGGAAAAAATGCATTTTCTTTCTTTTGTTTTCCGAGCCCCATTACCTTGATTATATCTCGGTTCTTTCCCTCGGATAATAAAGAAAGATTGGCAAAAAAAATTTTTCGACGAAAACTAAAAGAAAGAAAAAATTCTCTGTATACGGCAAAATTACTCCAATTGGCCGAACCCTAGAGGATCGAATACTAGGGGGGCCGAACCCTAGGGGGGCTGAACCCTAGGGGGCCGAACCTTGGGGGAAATCAATGTCTAGACGGCAAAAAATGAAGTTTTGGAGGAGTAATTATTATTTTGATCATAACTTTCGCCTCGTTCGGAGTTTTGGGGCCCATAATATATCAAAACGAAGCTAGCGACGAGCCCTACAAAAGTCATCACCTTCAACCATGATAGTTACTGTTATAAGTCTGAAAAAAGGCTCCGAAGGCTGTATTTGGGCTGTCTTAATGTATATTTATGATTCCAAACTTCTTTTGACATTGTTTTTTTTTCAGGTGTCTTTGAGGTTAAATACCAGACCTTCCTCTTTGCCATGATGAGCGCTTCTTTCCCCTTTGACATCCTTGTATTGCTTTTTTTTTTAGAATTCTTATGATGAACTTTTCTTGCTTGTAGGCCCTTTCACCTGAATGCTCTGCAGAACCAAAAACCACCCGAGAGTCCCCCTTCATCACTAATTGGGGAAGGGCTCCCTTCTTCGGTCCTTCTGACACCTTCTGGGATAGAGTTAAGGACTATGACCGTACAACTTTTCCTTCACCAGAGAAAGAAGGCCTATTTCTGTATGCCCAAGCTTTTGAAGGTTGGGATAACTTCCCTCATGCTAATTTCATTCCCCACCTATGCATAGAGAAGCAAGAATACCATTTTAGTCCCCTTCGCTTCCTGTCTGATTCATCTAGTCGCCTTCAAGGATGGCATGATTGGACCGTCGAGATCCTTGGAAATGTTGAATATGTGGAAATACTCAAGAATGCAAGCATCTTTCGTTGTGTTCAACTGTGTAGAGACCTCACGATCACTACCATGACCATAACGCTTTTTTCTTGTTTGATCTCACGATGGTGTTCCTCTAATTACACATTCATCACTGTCTAGGGGGAATTCACCCCTACTCTAGAGGATGTCTATGCCCTCTATCAGTAAATTCTCTTCTTTTATTCCTTTCATTTATTCTCATTTTCTGAAATATATATTTATTTTGAATTACATCTTGTAGCCTTCCCATTGTTGCTTCGAACTCCTGCGGCCCTTCTAGCATGTCCACTAGAGATAACGACTGTGTTGCCTACTTGATGGAAGCTTTCAAGCAATCTTCCCGCTTCATCTCCCGCTTCAAGGGTGATACACTCCTTCCAGACTTCGAGACTTCCAGTCGGCAGAAAAATTCTTGGTTATCCTGGTACGCTTACTTCTTTTCGTGACTACAAGACCAACCAAAAGGACATGCTCTATTCATGACAAATCGTTTCGCCTTGGTGGAGAGACTTGTCCTTTTCCTCCGGCGAATTATCTGGCTATGTGGTCATCTGCCTTTCCTCTTCCCCGGATCTCCCATGACGGTCCCTTCCGCCTGCGTGTGTTCAGATTAGCGGCGTTATTTATCCCAAGGCTCGTAGAGATTCCCCTTGCTTCTCTCTTCCTAGGGACCTTATATCGCCGCCTAGACGAAACAACCCTTACCATGAAAGAATCCGTTGGGAGGTAATCACTTTCCTATATATTATATATATATATATTATTTGTCTTTTCAACCACACTTCTTTTCCTTTAACCTTTTTCTTATTTGATTTTTATTCATTCAGGTATGATGTCAATTGCTTCATTCCATGCTCCTTCCTTCAGATTTTTCTTTTCGAACGTTTTTCGGGCTATTCCTCTAAGCAGAAGAAGAAGTCTCCTCTTTTTTCATCACCCAACGTCATTCCTCGCATAGCACGTTGGATTGATCACCGACTTAGTCTCGATAGTGCGGATTGGCGGCCTTTTCTTGATGATTATGCATGCTTCACTGCCCGTCCCTATACCATTGTTTCAGAGGGTTGCGGCCATCTACCTCACTTTTTACAAGTCGCAAATTTCAGACTCTCACTTGCCTCAATGAACCAAATTGAGTGGTTCTGCACTGTCTTGGTTCATTTTCCTTTGGTCTATAGAGCTTCTTTATTTCCTTGAGAATAATAGTTTTGGCACTGTACTGTATTCTCCTCACCAGGTCATGAGATAATTCGGATATGACCAGGAACGCCCTTTTGGTCACACCTGCAGGGGGAATTATGAGGTTGTTCTTCTCAATTTCGTCTGTACCTCCCCTTCTTTTACATGGGCATTTCCGAGGCTACAAATTAATCCTTATAGATCCCTTCTTTTTGTCATACCAGATAATTCCCGGAGCGGGCGATATACTACTGGCGAACATAATTACTGGCAGATCAATCTTAAAAGATGGGAGGATGATACCTTGATTTGTTCATTGCTAGTTTCTATTCCGAAGCATCTCCAATTGTGCCGAATGCTATGCTCTCCTAAGACCAATATCCGTCCAACGCTTTGGCTAGCCAGTAGCCGATTGATTGAGCGCGAGGTCTTGATGCCTAAGTCTTCTCTTCCTCATTTAGCATACATTCCTCCTCGAGGTGATCCGAATACTTTTTCTGCACAGGCTCCCACTACTACCAGGAGTCTTCTACCACGGGCTCCATTTCGGGTGTCTCCTCCAGCTCCTCCCCAGGGATCCTCTGATGCCGAGGCAATGAGAGTTACTCGTTCTAAAATGAGAGCATGTATTACTACTGATTCTGAAGTAGCTCCTCCTATTGCTTTTGTTGTGGTTCCAGTCAGTCGTCCTCCTCCTATTAGGCTTATCATAAAGCCATTGGCAAAACTCCCTCTTGATAGTGCTGATTCTAGTATGCCAGCAGCTGAGGATCCGACCAAAGAAACGCCGTAGAAATTTGGTAATTTTTGTCATGCTATTCTTATTTTTCTTTCATCCCTTGTATAACTGAGTTCATATTTCCTTGAGTAATGATTTCCTTGATTTTCAGATTACAGAGGTCAATGAAGATGATGACGATGACGTTCCTCTTGGGTTAAGGTATAGAACTGTAAATAAGGCAGTGGTCGTGACGGCTTCCACTAGTCGTGAGCTTCCCCAACCTATCCTTGTTGATATTGAGTCATCTACTCCGCGCGATGATTGTGTTAGTCTTGATGCTAAGGACACTTTATCTTATATGAGCTCGAGTCTTGCTGTGGGTGATACAACAATTTCTTCAAACCTTCCTATGCCTGCTCCTCATAATGAGTCTGAAGATGTTGATAAGACTCTTATTTCCCCGAGGGGGAATCATTATAAAACTATTGGTGATGTTCATTCTTCCCAGAAAGATTATACTGAGTTGGTGATTGCTCGGGAGGGCATTGTTGATAGTACTTTGGGTGGGTTGAATGACATTCCCCTTTCTGTGGTATCTCCTGACTCCTTCTCCATTGACTATATTGTGAGTATTCTTCTTTAGTCAACGTATGATTTGTCTTAAATTTCCTTTTCTTTTTTTTTTCTATAATACATTGTGATTTGATATTTTATTTTTAGAGTGAGAAGATGAAAGATTTGCCTTTGCCTGTTGAGGCACTCACTTTATTTGATGCTCTACATCCGGATGTTGCCCACTCGCCATATAGTGACCTTGGTTATCCTCCAGGTGACCAAGGTTTCAAGGAATCATCACCATACAAAGATCTTTTCCGCTCCTCCATCCCTTGACTTGACAAATTCAATGGTGGCTTCTAAAGTAGCTGCTACCAGAGCTTCCTTCAATCCAAATGGGGATCTTGTTTCATGGAGGGGTTTCCAGATAGCAGCTTCTAGTCAGGAAAGTCTGGAACGTCTCTTATCTCGGTTCCCGCAGATACTTGACCGATTTATTATTAAGTCGATTCCCTCCAAAACCTTCTTCCTAGATTAGCTTGCAGGCCTTGTTCTTCAGTTGCACCATCTTTCTTTATATTCATTGCGAGTTGAGAACCTGAAGGAGTTTAGTGATGATGTAGACGACCTTGCAGCCATGGGTATTGATATGTCTCCTTTTCGTACTAGGCTGGATCTTCTCGAGTTAAGTTTTAATCTTGTTGCACTACGTTCGGAGGTTGCTGTTCGTAAGTGTGAAGATGAATCCTTTTCAGTGCAGTTTTTTGAGCTTGATGAAGCCATAAACAAATTAAAGATTCAATCTAAAAATTCAGAGGACCAGCTTCAGGATCTAAATGCCAAATTTCAGGATATAGAGTGCCAGCGACGGGACTTAGAAGCAACTACCCAACAAGTTAGGGAGCTGAAAGCTGCAAATCTTAAGGTTCGAGATGCGGCCATTGCTGACTTGGAAGCTTTAGCTATGCCTCCTCTTCAGTTTAATATGTCTTGGCCTTTAGATCATAACTTGTTGTAGTAGTTTTTTCGATTTCCTGTCTCAAAAACTCATTTACACATGTTTCATTTATCAAAATGTAGTTTCTTCAACCTTGTTGATTGCTTTTAATTCGAATGATTCCTTAAAACTCAATATTTATCATTGAAGGTCAAGTTATTCAAATTAATATTACAAGACAACCATAGGTATTATAAACAAGTAAATATGAATTTTATCAAAAACATGTATATATATTTTTCACAAACCAACACTTGACTTTATACTCTTTTTTTTCTTAAGAAATTTAAAAAATAACATTCAAGTATAAGTGAAAGTTTGTAAATTTATTGATAATAAAATTGCTTTGAACGAAAAGCATAACGTTTCATTAGTAAACCTTGCTTTTGTCGAAGAAAGCATAACGATATATTGCCACTTTTAGAGGTAAAGTGTAACTTTCTTGCTTTTGTTGAATAAAGCATAACATTCGCCACTTTTAAAGATAAAGTGTAACTTTCGGGGTTGAGGGCTTATACTCAGGTGCCTCAGTCACTTTTGAAGTTGAAAGTGTAACTCCCGAGGGCTGTTAATCAGGTGCCTCGATCACTTTTGAAGTTGAAAGTGTAACTTCCGAGGGCTGTTAGTCAGTTGACTCGATCACTTTTGAAGTTGAAAGTGTAACTTTTTGTGATGCTCTTCTCATGTATAATATTTCTTTACCCACTTAAAGTTTAATGGGCCTGAGACAGCATCTGATCCCACATGAGATATTTTGCAATACCCGCTTTCGGAGATCTCTCGTACCCTATACGGGCCTTCCCATTTGGGGTAAAATTTGGTGGTTGGGGTCCCCCTCATGACTTGAGTTGCCGTTTTGAGCACCAGGTCTCCCACCAGAATTTGTCGTGGCACCACCGCGGTATTGTGCTATCGTCGCAATCTTTCATGGTACCGTTTAAGCTTTTCTTTAGCCTTGTCTCGGAAGTCAACTAAGGCCTCCAGGGCGGCTGGTCGGTTTTCTTCCTCGACTAAGCTTTGAAGTCTCATTTGAGCCGAAGGTATTTCTATTTCGGCGGGTAATATAGCTTCTTCACCATAAACCAAAGCGTATGGAGTCTTGCCTGTAGGCTTTCTTTTTAAAGTTCGATATGCCTATAACGCTATTGGTAGTTGTTCTGCCCATGTCTTCAGATGATCGTCTAGGATTTTTGATAAAATTTTTATCAAGGTTTTGTTTGTAGCCTCTGCTTGTCCGTTGCCTTTCGGGTAGTAGGGTGATGATTTGTAATGTTTCACCATGTATCTTTCCATCAGATTTTTGACATCCCTATTGATGAAGGGAGTTCCATTATATGACAAAATGATCTTCGGGATCCCGAAATGGCAAATGATGTGCTCCTTGATAAAATTTGCCACTGTTGGTCCCGTGGCCTTCTTCATGGTATTGCTTCCACCCACTTTGTGTACATCTCGGTGGCGCGCTTAAAATCTATATGTTACCCTTGAATTAGGGTGAATGGGGCCTATAAGATCTATTCCCCGTGTATGAAAAGGCCATGGTGTTGCTAAGGTTCATGAAATCCACTGCGGGAGCATGGATCAAGTTTCCATGTATTTGACAAATGTGGCACTTTTTAACAAATTCTGCACAATCTCCCTCCATCTTTGCCAATAGTAACCATGATCGATAAGTTGTTTGTAGACAACTTGGCTCCCCATGTGTTCATCCTTATGTATTTGGTAAACCAAATCTTTGGCTTCACCTAGTTCCGCATAATCGTAGGGCTTGCCATTGAATCCTCTTCTAAACAATTCTCCATTTTGCAGGAAGAAATGTTGTGACTTCCTCTTGATTATAATTGCGTCCTTCTTTTTGGTCAGAAGGGTTCCGCTTTGTAAGAACTCTACATAAGGGATTCGCCAATCCACTATGTCTTCAATGAAGGGGCATTCATCCTCCCCAGTGTATTCTTGGCATGAAACACATTGGCGTTATAGGGCATCTGCTTCCTTCTTCATTTCAGGCCAATAATACCCTTGACGTTGCAGCCTACGATACATGCCTATGTCTGCCAATCCGCAGTTCTCGTTATGCACCTGATGCAAGACTCTATTTGCTTCCTGCCTCCCCAAGCATCGTGTCAATACACCGTCTGCTTCTTTGTGATACAAGACACCTTTGATGATGTTGTACTTCTGTAATGCCACGATAGGTATTGTTCCTTCCTTTGTTTGCAATTGATGGTAGATGTCATGTCTCCAATCATCTATCATGTCTTTGGGGAACAAGTTTAGCACCGTGGTTGGGAGAGTTCTCTTTATTACCTTTACATCCAAGTCCTCTCCTTAGACATAGACTCGAGATGCTACTGTAGCTAGTGCATCAGGTTGTTTATTTTGTCCTCTTGACACATATTCAATCATCACCTTGTTGAAAGCCTCCATCACCTTTTGTGTTACAGTTCGATATGGCGCCAAGATAGGTTCCTTCACTCCAAATTGGCCTCTTATTTGTTGCACTATGAGGTTTGAATCTCCCTTTACTTTAAGATGTTTGGCTCCTAATTTTTGAGCCGCCAACAATCCTAGTATGAACACCTCATATTCCGCTTCATTGTTTGTGCAAGGGAAATCCAACTTGTATGACAAGGCCACTTCATTTCCTTCTTTGGTGGTCAAGACCACTCCTACTCCGCCTTTACCTTCTGCAGATGATCCATCAAAAGCCAAACTCCACCATTCTGGGTCCTCATCCATCAACTCGATTGATTCTACTTCTCCACCCGGAAAATCCTCAGAAGGGGGTTCATATTCTCCATTTAGAAATTAAGCCAGCAGGTCTACCAAGGCTTGACATCGGATCGCCTTCGGTGTTACACACTTGATGTCATACTCTGAAAGAATCATCATCCATCTGGCAGGTCTTCCTACTAATGCTGGCTTAGTTAATAGGTATCTGATTGGATCAGTTCTTGTTGCAAGCTTTACTTCGTGTGCTAAAAAATAATGCCACATTTTCTGCGCAATGAACACCAATGCTAGGCAATGCCTCTCCACCTGTGAATACCCAGTTTCCGGTCCTCTGATTATCCGGCTAATGTAATACACATGTTTTTTTTCTCCATCCACCCCCTGCGTGATCAGTCCACCTATAGACTTCTTGGTAGATGTAATGTACAACTGCAATGGCATTCCTCTTTGTGGCACTACCATCGTTTGTGCTGAAGCCAAATTTTTTTTCACCTTTTCAAAGGCCTGTTGTTGGTCTTGCCCCCAGTCCCATTGTGCCTTTCCTTTTAGCAATTTGCCGAAAGGTTCTGTGACTTCGGCTAATGCTGCCATGAATCTTCTCATGTATGAAACTTTCCCTAAAAAGCTCTTCAACTGTTTTTGCGTTTTTGGCGGGGGCATCTCTGTGATTGCTTTCGCCTTGCTTGGGTCCACCTCTAAGCCTCTGTTGTGCACCAAGAAGCCCAAGAATTTTCCTGCCATCATTCCAAAGGCGCACTTCTTCGGATTCATTCTCAATTTGTACCTTCGACATCGCTCAAACACCTTCCTCAGGTCCTCCACATGAGTTGTTGCCTTCTTGGATTTCACTATTATGTCGTCCACGTAGTCCTCCACTATATCATGAATCATGTCATGAAATATAGCGTGCATTGCCCTTTGATAAGTTGCCCCCGCATTCTTCAACCCGAATGGCATTACTACATAGTAGAAATTCCCAAATGGGGTACGAAAGGCTGTCAACTCTGCATCTTCTACGAACATCTTTATCTAATTGTAACCCACAAACCCGTCCATGAATGACATCATTTCATGGTTAGCCGTTGCATCTACCAAAGTGTCTATGTTGGGTAATGGATACATGTCCTTCGGGCATGCCTTGTTCAAGTCTCTGAAATCCACACATATTCATAGCTGTCCATTTGATTTCTTTATCGGTACAATGCTGGATAGCCATATTGGATGTTGAATTGGCTTGATGAACCCTACTTCCAGTAACTTCTTGATCTCTTCCTTTATTTGAGTTTCGACTTCGGGTGCATAGTTGTGAGGTGCTTGCTTCACTGACTTCATTCCCGGGCTTATGTTTAGATTATGCTCCACAAGATCCTTGTCAATTCCGGGCATCTCATTATAATTCCAAGCAAAGGCATCCCTATACTCTCGCAATAATTGTACCAGCTCCTCCTTCTGGTTAGCGTCCAGCTCCTTGTTGACATAAGTCGGTCTTGGCGTTCCTCCCTCTATTGCCAAATCAACTTCCTCTAATTCGTTTTGTTGAGGCTTTGGCCTATCCTCGAAGCATTCTGGAGCTGGTTCTACCTTCTGCTGTACAACTCCTCCTTCATTATTGCTGGAGTGGGGGACCTCTCCTGAGCCATTAGGTCCGTATGCTTCCTTGGGCTCTTCCCCCTTGCACCGTCATAATCGAAACACCACCTTTCCATCGGGTTTAACAACCCTCTCCCATTTTGTCTTCTGGCCATCCTCAGATTGTGTCATCCGTTTGGCATTTATTATATTTCTGGCATCTTTAGGGTCTGCTGGCCTTTTTTTTTCTTCTCTTCCTTCTTTCTCTAGGTCTACTACCACTGACCTCTTGTTTTTGGAACATTCTTCGTGTTCCGAGGTTTTCTTCTTCTCTTTTTCTGCAGGCACGAACCTATCTTCCTGCACTTCCTTCCAACTTGCTAGTCTTAGGGAATCAGGCCTTGCAATCTGGTTCTCTCCCTCTTCAGCAACATCATCGAAGAAAGTTGCTTCGGTGATGTGTGCCTCCTCTGGTCCAAAGGGATTTTGAGTTGCTGGTACCTTCACTTCTTTCCCTTTCCAGATAGCCTTCAGGCACTGATGAAAGACCGATGGTACTACCCCGTAGTCATTTTGCCAAGCCCTTCCTAGCAAGACATGATATGCTGCATCCACCTCGGCAACATGGAACATTACAGGCCCTCGAATCTTCCCAACTTGCATGTCCACCTTGATGTGCCCCAAGGTTCTTGTACTCTAGTTGGCGAATCCTGTAATGTTTGTTTGTTCCTTTACAATCTTCTTCTCTGGAAGGCCTAACTGTTTAAACATGGTGTAGGGCATAATATTTACAGACGCTCCATTGTCAATGAATGCCCTCCGCACCTTGATGCCATTGATTACTGCTGTCACATACAGTGGCCTATTGTGCGGGTATCTTATCTCTTTATCAACTTTAGAGAAAGATATCTTATTTTCTTCTTCCTCCATCGTCTTCACAAATCCTTTTCTTATGGCCATGCAAGTCTCCTGCGCCTCGGCAACCTTGATAATTGCTCTGGTTGCCTCAATCCTTGCTTCCTTAGCCAATCCTATCTGATCGAAAAAAATTCTGAACTTGGACCCATTCATCAATGCCATCACCTGCAGGCCTAGGTCACACTCCTCCTTTTCTTCCATCATCATCTCCACTTCTGGGATTATGTTGTGAATAACAGTGTTGCACGTTTCTTTCACCTTGTGATTTGGCAGTGGCTTGTCATGAACGCTACTTTCTTTTCCAAGTTCAATCTCCCCATTTGCCAGCTTCTCGTGAAATATCCTCCGCAGGCTATAACAATCCATAGTTGAGTGTCCCACGTATTGGTGGAATACACAGAAGTCTAGTCTTCTCTTCATTTCTTCCGTCACTGCAAATCTAGGCCTTGGGGGTTTCACCACCCCATGTTTAACCCATTGTTCATACAGACCCTTGAATGCTTTCTCACTACATGTGATAGCCTCCAGGACTGGCTTTCTTGCATATTTATCTCCAGGCTTTCCTCTGCTTCGATCAAAATTCTTCTCATGCTTCTCCCTCTTGCCCCCTTGTGGTTTTGACTGAGAGTCAGCCAAAGCCACAGTTGTTGTCCTCTTGCCCTTTCATGTAACCGTCGCATGGTTAGTGGGCAATGTCATGATTCCTCTCAAGTCTTGTGCAAAAGATGAGAGGGTCGCGAAGGAATCACAAGCCTTGGTGATGAGGTGGGGCTTGAAAGCATCTAAGGCACCATTGTTGCAAATGCTGACTAAGTTCTTTTCTTCAATCGGCTCTGCACACTTCTGTGCCTGGGCCCTGAACCTGTCAATATAATCTGACAACTCCTCATTCGGTTTCTGCTTGAACCACATGAGCTCCACAATGGTTACCTGTTTCTGCACGTAGAAAAATTTCTTGAAAAATTGTAATTTTAGGTCATCCCAATCATGGACTGACCCCTTCTCCAAATTATAGTACCAACTAAAGGCATTATCCGTCAAAGTCTTGTTGAATTCCCGCATCAACAAGTTGTGGTTGTTTACTTCATCATATCCGAGCCACGGAGACATTGATTCTACAAACCTGGCAATATGTTCCCTAGCATTTCCTTTCTCCCCGTTGTATTTTGCAAATTGTGGGGGATGCTCAATATACCCTGTTGGGTAAGGTTGCCTCCGAATGTGTGTAGGGTAAGGAGGAGTAAAGTCCAACTCCGAGGGTCGAGATGTCTGTCTGCGAAGTTGATTGATCACGTCGATCATATCATCCTTCGTCACGTACTGACTTGTGACATGAACTCTCTAGGGTGTTGTGATATACTGCTGTATTGGCGGTGTGTATGGTAGAGAGATTGGTTGATGCACACTTGCATCATGCAAAGTTGGCACTGGTGGCAATTGTTGGCTCGCTCGCTAGACATTGCCTGGAATGGTTGGCATTTGCACCTGTGAAATTGATGGGAGAGCAGTTGGGTTGATGTTTGTCTGAGGTTGGCTTGGGTTTCGTGTTGGCTGAGGAGGAGAGAAATTCACAAAGAGCACGATTGATTGGTTGATTGAAGAGGGGAGAACGACAGGTGGGCAATTACTCCAACGACGCGTGGCAAAACTCCTAGAATCCGGGACCGTGTTAGGGTAACAGGGATTCCAAGAGCCTTCTTGAGTCCTTCGAGTTGAGAGATTGTCCAAACCCCTTTAGTGCTTTTAGGTGGAATCTCCAAGCCTTTAAGTCACCAAAAGGGTCCCTTTTGATCTTCCAAGAGTCCAAGTCTTGAGTCTGAAGAGAAGTCCCCTTCCCAATGGAATGGAAGGGGTATTTATAGGGTCTTCTGGAAAGTAGTCATATGCAAGGCACATGCTTTTAGGAAAAATCCAAAAATGCCCTTTAGTCATTAGAATAATGCCCATATTGCCCTGTCCTTCTAGCCACCAATCCAATCCCTCAATCAATTCCCAAATCGAGCCTCCTCCACGAGTCTTCTGCCTCGGGACACGTGGAGGCTTCTCCCGGGTCTAGCACATTTATTTCTGACTTTTTCGTCTTCATTCCATTAGGTTATGCGAACCCTAATTTGCACATTTAATGAGGCTGTGGAACCCTAATTGCGCATTTAATTTAATTAGGTTATGTGAACCCTAATTTTACACTTGGGCCCACAATATATATATATATATATTTATATATATATAATCACTATGCTACTGATATCTCTCAATCGCTTTTCATATATATATATATATATATATAATTAGAATTGCACTGCATAGAGATCACTACGATATTTTTTTATTTTTATGTATTTGATGGATATGATGATGAGAAGGGACATATATCCCCCTTCCAAAAAAAAAGGTTTATCTCATGTTTGATGTTCCCTGATCTCTGTTGAATGGAGTGTTGACTCAGTAAAGCGGCATTTTCCATTGCTGGAGTGATAAACTAGCCTTCATCTTATTCTTGGACAAACTGTATTCTTGGTTTCTGTACAGTACCTCCTTGGAGACATGAATTAAACTACCACTCCATTAATTATTTACTCTAATCTTAACTGCCCTTTCATTTTTTTTTACCTCCTCATTGAGAACCTCCAATCTCATGGTAACTAGCCTTGATGTTGGGGTCTGCTTAAATCAACAAACTGTAGTCCGTGATGAATTAAGCCCAGAGATATGTGGAAATTTTCTGATCATGAGAAGTCTTTAAGGGACGTGAATGACGAATTTCCCCACTGCTAACAACCCCTGCTGTTAGACAAATTGAAAATATTTTCATCAGTCTTTTTATGGAATTGCTGCCAAATAGTTTCATTGTTCACTTTGAATTGTGAATATGTTGATTTTCTGCTTGTCAAATCTTCATGATTGTTTCATCTATTTTTTTCAGGTAACTGTAGTATTTCTTTTTCGATCGGGCCACTTCACCTTAACAAGGATTTTGGCTCAGATATACTCAAAGAAACAAAAAACAACACCGCAAAGAGGAAGCATCTATTCCGGGCCATTTCACCTTAACAAAGATCTTGGCTCGGATATTCTCAAAGAAAAAGCAACACCGCAAGGAGGAAGAATCTATTTCTGGCCATTTCACCTTAACAAGGATCTTGACTCAGATATTCTCAAAGAAAAACAACACCGCAAGGAGGAAGAATTTATTCCTAGCCATTTCAATTTAACAAGGATCTTGGCTCGGATATTCTTAAAGAGAAGGCAATACTGCAAGGAGGAAGTATCAATTCCGGGCCATTTCACCTTAACAAGGATCTTGGCTCGGATATTTACAAAGAAAAGAGGCAACATCGCAATGAGGAAGCATCTATTCCGGGCCACTTCACCTTAACAAGGATCTTGGCTCGGATATTCTTAAAGAAAAAGCCACTTCACCTTAACAGGCTCTTGACTTTTTCTCTGAATATTCTCAAAGAAAGACCACAACTTTTGTTTTTTACGGCAAAGTAGCATTCATCCCAAGCGGTTGATTCAATGAGTAAGGAGAAGTTAAATGTAAGAGGGGAAGAGCTCCCTAGGTGGCTAAACCCTTGGGGCCAAACCATAGGGCGACCAAACCTAGTGGCCTCCTCTTTCACATTTTTTAATTCTTCCTCTACCCTATTTTTATTTGAATGGCTCCTAATGCTTGTGCTTCTTTTTTTTTGGCTTCTCCCTTTTTCCCCCTGTGCGTGAGTTACGCCTTTGGTGAGATGATCGCGCAAAACATTTTAAATGTTGAAGTCTACCCTTCGCGGAGCTTAATGTTTTGTAAGCCTCAAAAACGAAAGTCCTAGGAGGGGGAACCTCTAGTGGAACAAACTTTAGGAGGGTGAGCCTTAAAGAAGTTCTCCTAGGATATCTTGTAAAATCTTCGATCTAATCCTTCTTACCCTCTCTTGAAATTTCTCTTTTCTTTAGAATTAAGAAGTCATTGAGAAGACCAATGCTGATGAAGAGGATGATGATGATGTTCCCATTGGGATCTTTATAAGTATCGCAAATGGGGCAGCAGCGACAGCGGCTTCCATTACTTGTGAGATGTCCCGACATTTCAATATTTATATCGAGTCTTCTTTACCACATGATGATTGTGTCAATCTTGATGCCAAGGATTCTTTGTCTGATGTAAGCTTGGATGGCCTGTTGTGGGTGGTGCAACGCTCTCTTTACGCCTTTCTACAACTTCTCCACGGGACAGTTTTGAGGGTGCCGATGAGACTCCTGCTTCTTTGAGGAAGAATCCTTCTTAGACTATTGCTGATGTTCATCCTCCTAAGGAGGATTTCGCCGAGTTGGTGATTGCTCGGGAAGGTATTGTGGATAGCACTTTGGGTGGGTTGAATGACCTTCCGTCTCCCGTGGCATCTCCTAACTCTCCTTGGACATGTCTTCCTTCCATGCTAGGTTGGATCTCTTTATTTCCCATCATCATGTTATTGTACTTCGTTGGGGAGTCTCTTTACGTCACCATGAGAATTGCTTACTTTATGTAGAGCTTTAGGAGCTTCAAGATGCCCTGGATAAATTGAAGACCAAACTTTTGGGAAATTGAATCAGCTGCCTAAGACCTCGAAGGCCTGATAGCCTCAAAAACGAAGGCTCGTACTTGCTAGGGTTAGGGTTTCGTATTGGCTGAGGAGGAGAGAAATCCACGAAAAGTACGGAATTGATTGATTGATTGAAGAGGGGAGAAGAACGGGTGAGCAATTACTCCAACGACACGTGGCAGAACTCTTAGAATCCGAGAACCTTGTTAGGGTAACAAGGATTCAGAGAGCCTTCTTGAGTCTTTGGGTTGAGAGAGAATCTCCAGGTCTCCTAGTCTTCCAAAAGGTCCAAGTCCTGAGTCTCTAGAGAAGTCCCCTTCCCAATGGAGTGGAAGGGGTATTTATAAGATTTTTTGGAGGGTGGTCATGTGCTAGGCACATGTCCTCAAGAAAATTCCAAATTTACCCATAGTCATCAGAGTAATGCCTAGATCGTCCTGCCCTTCTAGCCACCAATCCAATCTCTCAATCAATTTTCAAAATGAGTCGCCTCCACGTGTCTTCTGCCTCGGGACACGTGAAAGATTCTCTCAAGTCTTGCTTTTCTATTTTCGGCTCTTCCGTCTTTTCATTTAATCATAATGCGAATCTTAATTTATGCATTTAATTTAATTAGGACAAATGAACCCTAATTTGCACCTGGGCCCAAACATAACATTTGCATAAAGCTGACAATCAATTTCATTTATGTGGGGGATTGTTAGAATTTGAGCCTAAAGTCAAGTAGGTTTCATTAATCATTTGAATTAAATGAATCCACATATCAATGTGTTCTACTCCATGAGTAGATTAAAATTAAGTATTTGAAAACTCAAATCCATGGGGTAATAAATGAGAAATTAACTCTTAGATATCACCATTGAAAATGATTATAAATACTTGTGGGAAGTTAAGTCTCACATCGGTTAAGAACTAAAAATAAATTGAGTATATATGCAATTAGTTAGCTCTTAGGTTTGGGTTCCAAGGGGCACCCCACTTTTGTGGAGGGGAGGACCTAGCTAGCCAATACTTGGTTTGAATTGAGCTCCTCAAACAGGCCAGGTCGGGCCAGGTTCGAGGGTCTGGGTCATTGTATATATCTTTTTGAGCAAAATTTATTTAAATTTTATTTTATTTAGTTCCAATTTTATTTATTATCAAAACTGCGTTGTTTTTGGAAGAGATATCTCCTTGGCTTCCTAGCCAAAATATTTATTATCAAAACTGTGTCGTTTTGGGAAGCGATATCTCCTTATCAAAACTGTGTTGTTTGGGAAAGCGCTATGATGATGTTTTCTACCTGAACGGAAACGCTCGTTCTACTATGCCTTTTATTCACACCATTTACCTGATGTCCATTTGGTTTGGAAGGGTTGTGTCCCATCTGATGGGTCACTAAACTCTATTATAAATAGCCTAGGGGGCAACCATTTGGATTATTCAAATCATCCAATCAGCAAACATTCATTCAAGTCTTCATTTCTTAAGAAATCCATTTTGGGAGAGTTTAGAGCATTTCTTTGGTTCGTTTGTGTGTGTTATTTGTATTATTTCTATAACACACGTTGTCATTGTATCCCGGAAGATAAGTGCCGCTAATTTTAAGTACCAATAAAGAAGATATAATTGTTTTAAGGATATAATACATAGTACAAGGCTTGAGATATTTATTTCTTGTAATTTTGGTTCAAATCAGATAAATTTATATATATATATATATATATATATATATATATATATATATATATATTTGTTCACTCAGGATTCTAACACTATAAACCGAATCAATTTTGACAGATCTGGGACTTCCATTAGATAATACTATGGAATTGTATTGTGGTAACTGTTAACAAGGCCTCAATCAGTATTTCTCGTTACCAGTGCACCATGAATATTGAAATAGACGGACATTTTATTAAGAAAAAGCTTAATATATATTGGTCTCATTTGAATTAATTCCTTGTACGTAGTCAGGCCATTAGCTTTCTGACGTCGATCAGGTTTAGTACTAGAGTGTTTCACCCCATTTTATGCAAGTTGGCCAGGGAAGATATTAGCTTCAGCTTGAGGGAGCCATGCATGCTTATATACTTAATTCTTTCAAGTCTTTTTCCTACTATAAATCGGCTAGTGTAAGTTACTTACCATGAAATAAAGGAATGGAAAGAGAGAAGCTATTGGCAGCACTGCAAAAGGTATTAAAGTGCAGAAAAAGATAATAGAATCTTGTCTATGACTGAAGATATCATTTTATTAAGTAGATAAACCAATTTGCCAACATATTTTGTCAAGTTAGTAGATAAACCAATTTGCTTATACTGTGTTTTAGGCAATTATATTTCTAAGAAGAAATAAAAAGAATAAAGGGAGTAAATTGGTTTACCTGAGCAGAGCACCACTATCCATATAACGAAGAGTTCTTTAATAGGCAAACCTGGCTGCATAGCTTTACGCCGATCCACCTTACACCCTGGGCAATTCTCATAGTAAATTATATCATTCTTCAGAAGTGTCTCCTTAGACTCCTTCCCTGCCATTTAATCTCAACCTCCTGCTGCTGCTTGGCAGAGAAAACAGCTCATCACATTTAACATTGGCAGAGAAAACGTGTCCACCCGAATTTACAAGTTAGGTGATTCATCCATTTACTTCACTGATATACGTATTGGTATTTGTGGGCACATCAATCAAACCAACTTGATACTAGTAATACATACACATTTAAAAAGCTTTACCCGTTTCTATCTTCTTTTATCAATTCAAATACACACAACACATCATCTTTTATTAAAGTTGGTTTCCCTTCATTTAAGAATTAAAATCACATCACTATTTTTAATATGAATTGTGTGAATTAGAAGTATATAATATAATTATGAGCATATTTTAAATTTCAAACTTATTATTATTATTTTTCAATTAAATAAATTATGTATGATATTTAATTTTTATATTTCTTCACCTTCTATCTCTAATATTTTATACATTCTTCCTCTCTAAATTTTTTTATACACTCCTCTAAAATTTTTGTACACTCATTTCTCAAAAATTCTTATATGCTCAATTTTTTTTTATATACTTTTTTCTATCTTTAAAAAATTTATACCATCTCTCTCAAATTTCTCTCCGTATTTTTTATACACTCCCTCTCAATTTTTTATGTTCTCTAAATTTTTTAAATATATGCCCTTCTAATGTTCGTATTTTCTCTTTGGACAATTTTGTTGTCACCCAAAATTTTGTGTCCAAGTTAATTATTGAAAATACTTTGAATTTTAGGTACAATATTTTAAATATTTTATTGTAATTCACATTGTGCACATAGAACTACTTTTTTATTATTATTTATTATAATGTCATTATTATTGAATTAATAACTTCGTATTTTAAGAATAAATATGCGGGAAAAATACATTTTTATTACTTGTAAATTTTTATAACTAGAACTCTTTTGGTGGAAGGGAGAAATTATTAAATAAAGAATGATATGCAACATAAAAACGAATTGAAAAAAATGAATTTTTTAAAGAAACTAAAAAATTGTACTTGTGATAAGTATGTGAGGTCTTCCTCAGTCTAGCAATTCCCATCCCCTACAGGGCAAAAAAAAAACGTGGCTTGCAACAGTTGAGAAAGGGTGACTTGAGCAATTATAACCAACGTCTCTTCCCGTGGCCTATACTTGGATTTGGAATGAAAAATCTGGGTTGGAAATAGTTTAGTCGATTTGGGCATATATATATATATATATATATTTAGAAATATGGTCTAAACTTTATCCAATTTAAATAAATAAAAACTGTTAATCAACTTAATTAGTTCTAATTAATATGAATTGACCCAACAGTTAACTAAATAGATTGTCATTGGCTTGCTGGAAACTGCAGGCCACGCAGGTGAAGAAGAATATATGGCTTGCTAGGAATTTGGAATTAAACATATTTTGGTGCGAGAATAAGTACAGGATGGAAATCGTTAACAATGGAAGCAAGTTATTACTTTAGTGCGTAAATTAAAAAAATAGTCATTATCTGTAACTTACGATATGCTTGTGTATTTATAACTTACTCTCACCGCGTTAATGTATTACTTTCGTCTTCCTATAGGAAGACTCCTTATAATTGACCCTAGAGCCAATTATTCGGGCCCACAAAATCATGCCTCAACAGCATCATCTTCTTCAATCATGCGCGCCACTCATTTCGCCATCAATGGAGACTGCAAAGTTCAAATCATCCACAAGACGAAAATTTCCATTTTGGTCGGTTTTACAACTACCAACTCCTGTCTCCTCATAAATTTTATTTATTTTTAACTATTTCCACTTCATTACAAAAACAAAATTTGTGTTGCGGAAATATGAAATGCATTTATTAATTAAATAAACATTTTTTAGGAAAATACTTGAGTGAATACAAGCGAATAAATAAGATATAGTCATTAAATTAAATATGTATTGAAATAAAATGAAATCGGTTAAAAAAAATTACTCACTTGTTCCTTTTTAATTGACGTTTTAGAAGAAAATACAAAGACTAAGAAATACAATTAATACTTTATATGATTAATTAAAATGAGTATAAATTTTTAATATTAACGTTCAAAATTTATTGGAAAAGATAAAAGATAAGTAAATTAATGTTTAATATAGGGATATTATAGAAAATTAAGTCTTCTTTGAAATTTAAAAACGATAAATAAAAAAGAATAAATTTTATTATCTAAGATGACAAATAAAAAAAAAGGAGGAAGTAATAAAGAGAATTCTAATCCAAAATAAAATTTTGTGTACATGTTCAGTTATTAACTTTCATAAGAAGCTGTCAACTTTTAGGAACCATGAATTATTGTTTGGACCACATGTCAATTTTTGGAAGTTGGAGGGTTTTTATGATGATCACCCAATTTTAAGCTTTCAAATTCGAATTTTGAAGATTTTATTAAAATTGATATTTCACAATTTCTTTGTATTTTCACAAGAATTAACTAGTAAATAATTATTTATTTATATGAATGATATTTGATAAAAATATTTTTTTTAAAAAAATAAATAGTCGTGAAAATGGCAATTTAATATTATTTGATGGGAAAACTTTTTCCTCATCCACAAAAGGCAAGAGAGAGTGAAGGATCACTGAATTTGTAAAAGAAGGAAGATAGAAACAAACACTATAATAATATTGAGAGGGAGAGAGATGAAAAAATAACACTCAGTGCAGGTCCATGTTTGGACACAGCTGAGAATATAGATTAGCATAAATTTAAGCATTTTACAAAATAAAATTATAATGTTTTCATAGTAGGTAAGAGCACAATTTAAAAATTAAACAGGGAAATGTTAAATATGTTGTCAAATATCTGACAAAATTAGATTACGATCAATTTTAAAATTTATGTGATAACATAAAATAAATTCAAGTGATGTTATTTTTAATCTTTATTATAGTTTAATTATGAAAACTTGACTATACATAACAAAGACTCAATTAAATAAATAGAGACAAGAAAGGACCAATTTTGTGTATTAACTTAACAAGTCCATCAAGTTAGGTACAACACTTCATTGCCATCAGTTCTGGCAGAGCTAAAAACAAGAACTATTCCCCTTTCTTTTCTTCCTTTTTATTTTTCTGCTAGCCGATTGATCAGTGTAATTAATACTTTTTGCGATTTGGATGTGTTTTTATTTTGGGGTAATATATGCAAGTACACAACTAAAAATATCAATCTCATATAAATATGCTTCTGAAAATAAATAAATAAATAAATAAATAAAATACATTTAAATCCATCTCTTCCATAATGATGTAGTCATTTGTAAATAATCATTGCCACTTAGACACACCTTCAATATTGTAGTCCACAGAAAAGAATTGTGCTGGATGATAATCCCATTCCCTTGATGCTTAATGGAAATAATCACTATTCAGTTCTGGCGTTCAACTAGGAACGGTTTGAATGTTAACACCAGTCCGATTACCTCAATTACATTCAACATGAAGAAAACCATTTGGGTACCTACATTTGAATGAGAATACAGCTATATATAAATGATCGATATATCATTCAATGATGGACGTGCGTGCATCAGCATTAAAGTTATTTCATTATCATTAGCTAACGTGGTTAATTGGTTTAAGTTTACTCTAATACCTAAGCTGACGAGCAGGGCACAAATAACCTGATAAAGTTGAATCTTTAACATAGTAATCCATGCAAAATCCAAGTCTGTTGTGCCTGAATAATTTTATGTGTGGGTGTGCTAGAGTTCGTTGAACTCAATGAGAGAAGTGTTTGTCTACCCGGTAAAATTATATTCAGTTAACACTTGTCCTTTTAATGATCGGCCAACTACTTAGTCAAACTAGTTAGGTGATTAGAGAAAAGAAGGAACTGCTTCTCTATTGGTCTTTTTGCCATTGACTAAGGACTTTAATATTAGACAACTGGTTACTTTCTTTTTGGTTAACTGATTCTAGTTAGCCTCATAATTTATAGCTAGGATTAACTAGCTATATATACTATAAATCAGAAGTTATACTGTTAAGTTTGTTATCAGTTAAGTTTTTGATATTTGATAAATACAACTATAACACAAGTTAAAATATCTATCTGCTAAACTAGCATTCATCTATCTCACATTCATAAATATAAAAGAAAGTTAAACACTAGAAATAAACAGTTAAAGTAAGAACCTAGCTAAATATAATTGTTGAAGATATGTTGCCGGAACAATTGGAGTGAAAATACAACTAAGTTCAAATGGACGTAACAAGTTGCAAATCCACGAATCAAATACACAACTAAGTCTAGTTGGACGTAACAAGCAGTGAATCCAATATAACTATACTAAAACAACAATAACTAAGCTGATAATTGGCGTAACAAGCTAATTGTTGATCCTAAAGCTAGAAAAGCGGTAAGAGATGGATAAAATTGGAAGAAAAAAAATAAGTGTTCTGAAATGGTTGTTGCCAATTTGCGCCAAAGAACATTGTTCTATATTTTTAGACCCGTTGTAGAACTGTGGCGCTGACTTAATCAGTCACTTAGCCACAATTTCCTTAAAAATAGGACCATTACTCCTCTTTCTGTTCGTGTTTTACTGTGTGATCGTTGGTCATCCCACTCTGCCCAATTAAAGAGTCATGGGTTGGCTAAGTTGGCAGCCTCTACTCAAATCATTTCTGTTAACTGGTATGCTAAGTTAACTGACATCAGTACTTAGCTGAAATTCACTTAACCCAATTTCAAAAATTTTGATTTGGGTGTAAACAAAGTGCTCTTTTGATTTTGTTTTCTTTAGTCTACTTATAGTGGACTTCATGTATACTTTTAATATTTGGTTTCATTTTACTTTTTACTGATTTGATAAGTTAATACTTTAGTTTCTTAGAACCAGTAGCATAATGAAGCTAGTTCTAGGAGCATGTACCATGCACATACAGTTGCAGCAAAAGGACAAACAAGAAATCGAAAGACAAACAAGTCCTTCAGGAATCAGAATTTAAAGGCAAATACTTGAGCAATAAACTTATCATAACCCAGAAAGCAATTTACTTGAACAAAAAAAAATATTAATAGAAAGCCATACCTGGCAGGAAGGCAGCATCCTGCCGACCTTGTGCCCAGGAAAGACTGCATAATGAAATTATTCAAAGTAAAGAACAGGATTACTCGGATAAAGAATTCAAAAGCATACCACTCTGTATTATAACCATTACACTCTGTATTAAATTTATAGTTATCCATCCATTCATTTACTTCACTAGTGTAATTGATAACTTAAAGCTAAATTTATAGTATGATCGGCACTATATACGGTTTTACTTGTGTATCCTCCACTTGAAAAAGGAAGAAAGATGCACATGATAACAAAAGAACACTCACAGTGCTCCTCCTCCAGCTGGACCGATTGCTTTGAAAAGTGACATTCCAGTCATAGCAATACCATTAGCAGCACCCCTTTGGTGTTGGTCCTGTTGTTATCATACAAGACATGAAATGTGAAAAAGATTATATTTGACACACCAAATCAGGAAAAAGCAAGTAGGAAAAGAAACTAAATAATTCCAATAAGATAAGAAAAGAAAACTATACCACAGCCCTGTTCTGCAATATGAGGATGCCAGTTATAATGGAGATCTGATGAGGATACACACAAAAAAAATGAAGAAAGATTTTGAGATAATGAAAATGTAGATCACAGTTTTTACGAATAAATTTACAAAATTTATTTGAAGATCAAATGCCGATCAGAAGATTATGCACAATGCTTATGAGCACATGAATCTATCAGAGTCTGTGTTATCATAGATATATTAATTGTTAACATCTTCATGCATTTCTGGTTCACATTGAATTTGTAGTGCATGTAGTAGGACACAACTAAATCAAAATGAAGTACAAAATGTTGGCTGTTCAACTTGTCTCCTTCACAATGTGTGCATCAGAGAGAGATTGCGACTGAATATGGGGTTTTAGTTTTAATATTTAAATAATGAATATTTTCATTTGTAATCTCATCATTACTAAAAAAAGTACTCTCTCCGTCCAACTTTATTTGTTATAGTTTGAAAGAACACGTTTATTTAAAAAAAAAATTGATCTCCAAATTACCCATCTTAATTAATTTTTTTGTTTTATTTAATCTCTCAGCTCTTTCTTAGAACAATAAAATAGAGGGGAAAAAGGGGTGTAATTGTGATTCCAATGTTAAAGTTAATAATGCTTCTTTTTCCAATGTATGCCATGTTATTTTCAATGAATTTTTTAAAAGTTAAATGAGGGTATTATTGGAAAAGTAATGTGAAAAGTAGAATTAAAAAGAAAAGAGAACAAATAGATTTGGCCAAACCAAAAAGAAAATTAGGACAAGTAAACTTGGACGGGGAGTAATAAAATAAAAAGTATTTTTTGACATCAATTTCTATAAAAGCTAACCCCATATACAATTCTGATGCTGCATATCGGGGCATGCTTTTGATATGTTATCCACTTATGCTCTCTTTGACGGACTGAGCTTTGGAAACAATCAGTGATTTACGAATATCAGGTTACTCTTCGATATGAGGAGGGAAAAATGGTTATATATGATTATTGTCCAAGTAGAAAGATGTTTAGATTATAATTTGATTATAAGCATGGGCTTTCAGACCAAAGGTGATAGTCTAATGGTAAATACATCTCCCTTTACTATGCACAACAAGAAATCAGAACTCAGCTGGTGCTTCAGAAGATTAAAAAGGTAAGTTCCCCTTAGTTACCCTTCTGGCCCCTTCCCAAGCCCCTAGATTTACTACTTTGTAATAGTTTAAGTTCTCAAAAACAATAAAATAAATAAGCATGCGTTTTTAAATAAATTAAACTTATTTAAAAAAAAAGTTAAGATGACACTATGACAGTAGCTTATTAAAGTCATAAATAAAACTTACAGATAAAATATTCTTTGCTATAGAAGCGCAGGTTAGCAACAATGAAAGGGTGACCCCGGATAGCTTAGCTATAAAGGTATAACTTGTCAAAAGAGGGATAGTCGCAACCTATACATAAGAAAGTTGTGCACAACATTAAAAGAGAGCAATTTATGGATCTGCATGCAAACGGTAAAGTCAGTTTACAAGGTTTGATTTCTTACTCCAGCAATACGAGCTAGATTCATAAAACTGATACGCTTCTCCAGAAGTGGATACAGAAACATTTGAAAGACTAGAAGGCCAACACCTGAACATTGAGCATTTGGTTAGAAATATGCAGGAGAAGAAAAACCTTTATCCAAATCTACTATGCCGTTTACATTTTTGTCATTGACATATTGAATATGAAGACATACCTTTAAAGAGATCCAAAGTTAACATACGCAAAACAATTATACTACTCTAGTATGTTTAAGTATGTGCGTAACAAAGAACTATTTTATCCAAATCTACTATGCTATTTATTGTTTCTTTTCTGAAAACTAATTTTATTTTTATTTTTGCTGACATATGTGACATGAAGACAGTTTAAAGGCCATAAGGCCTCCTGTAGCTTGCTTGCTTCAGTTGAAATGTATACTAGCTAATGGAAAACAAGATGACAATTGAAACTGCTATAATCATACTTGAGATAAGATAGCATTAACTAATTAATTGAATAAGTGGAAGCCTAAACTCCCAATGAACTTGGGTAACATGAAATCTTTTAATAATACTTTTGCACTCTCTAAATCTAAAAACATATAAGAGAGCAGACAACTACTAACAATTGAAATTAGTGTTATTGTTGTTATTTTGATTAATGTTGAAGCTGTTGTTGGCACAAGGTGGCTGCTCTAAAATTTTAAACAAACTTAAAATCTGAACAATTCTCTAGTGCACCAAGCAATGGAATTTAAGTTCAACATATGATACAAATCGCCCATACGGGATTGTGACTGAACTTAATCAATCAGAAAAAATATATAAACTATGGTCAGCAAATACACAAATAAAAACTAAAAGGAAAAAAAGAACTTTATGGACTTGCATGACATAATATCTTTTAGCACTTTGTTACTATAATACATTGTATCTAACAATTTTACATCAGCATTTGGATTCTATTGCAGTTAGATATATGTTACTAAATGCAAATATGCTGTATAATGTTTGAAGAAGTATCATTTACCCTGTACCTGAGACAGAAAGAACTTCACCAACATCCCCAGTCGTATAACTTAATCCCCCTAACCTCCTAGGGCTCACAGCCCATAATGAGAATATCTGAGAAGTAATACGAAACCAAACATATAATTAATAAAAACTTTTAGAATGAAGAGCGAATTTAATTTAGTTTGCAAATGTAAAATTTTAAGTTGGATAAAAGCAACAACAATCAAGCCAACTGAGTGTTTTGTAAAACCATTGCCTATATATTTGGAAAACAAATTCGCCATCATTTTATTAAGTACAATCACTAGTAGGTATAACTTCTAGTTACGACAAAGTAAGAATATCTGCGAACCAAACATTAACAAGGGATCATATATTATTACACAACTGTACTGAAAACCATATTTCAGAAAACAATAGTTTCTTACCTCAGAGTAAGCCATATCATGAAGTGCGAAAACACAGTAAAGTAAGACAGAAGACATCAAGGGCCAGTTCTTGAATAAGCTTCTTGTAGAATTTGATTCCATTCTTTCGCGTGTATCTTCCTTGGCACTCTCCAATGTCTCTAATGAGTCTTCACTTGATATATTGTTTAATTCATGCACATGCAATGTTTCCTACCATTTCAAGGATATTTCAAAATCAGATATGAAGCTTGAATATAATATTTTCTACTTTTGTTTCCTTGATTGGTAGCAATCATGATAGATTTATATTAAGAGAAAGAAAATCAACCATATAAACTTTTGAATGCCCTAGGACTCTGCATGCACACATAAAAACAATTAAGTTCTTAAGCTGATTACAACATTCCAAGGGGATAGTAGAATATATCCTGACCTGAATTAAATTCTAATTAAGAAACCTATAAGAGCGTGCCAAGATGAATAATAAAATCATCAGCCTGATAACAGTAAATATTGATAGATAAGACAAAAGAGGCCACAATTCTATAGAAATGCTTGTTTTTTTTTTTATCACATTTGGGGTTATTCAGGCTATTGTCTCATTTTTCTCTTAGTAATGATCTTCGTCTATGGGAAATATAGAAGGATATCTGTTTCTTATATCAACAGATATTGATAAGTTATACTTCAATAAGGAGTATACTTTTCAGGTTGTATGACTTCCTGTTCTTTTCTGTAATCTATCCTTTCAAAAAAAAATAATAACTAAAACAAGTAAGAAGCACCTGAAAGAGAAATTTAAAATAAAAGATAGCAGAATAAATATACTAAAAGCATACCGGAAGCCAAAAGCAAGCGACACTCACAACCAAAGCAACTAATGATAAAGCAAGGCAGGGCAAGAAGTATGGGAACCTGGAATACGGTTCATAAGTTGGATTTGTCAGCTCTATGAAAGTAAAAATGCAGTAAATTAAAGCAAGAGAAGAAGATTACCTCCCAAATATAGATTCTGGAGAAAATAATTCTGGAAAATTATCCGCAGGCTAAAAAAAAAACCATGAACAAAAAGATTACATGCATCAAAGAAAAGAAAAGAAAAGTAATGTAAGGTTGAAAGAAATATATATATATATATATATATATATATATATATATATATATATATATATATGGAATCCATCCACAAAGAACCCAGGTTGTTGGGAAGCAACTTATTTTGGCCAAATTCTACAACTCAGTAGCGATTGTTACTTAATTTTATTTTTTTATAAGCCGCCATCTTGGTTGTAGCGGCTGGGCCAAAATGGGTTGCTCCCCAACAACCGGTTGCTGTGGATGGAATCCCTATATATATATATATATATATATATATACCTGTGCAAGGAAGCCTCCCAAAGCAGGGCCAACTATCAATCCCGTGCCCCATGCTGCACAAACCTGAAAGAAATAAAAATAATAACTTTATTAATTCATTGGATTGGTAATGTGATAATAATAAGAAGTCGCAGTATATATGCATATACCACAAGCACTTACAGTTGATAGTCCTAAGGACTGGTATTCTTCACGAATAACTTCACATGCATATGCCTGATCACGGAGGAAATATTAACAACAGTTCAAGTGAAAATGAAATAATATAACGGCAACAGCTAGCTAGCAGTAGTCGACCTTTTTCAAATCTCGGCATGAACATTAATTAATATCTTGCAACTATATATATATGTCAGAGAAATTAAAAGACATGTAACAAGAGATACCTTTATTGGTCCAAACACACCATTTAAGCTTCCAAGAATAAACCTCGTACTGATGGCCATCCAAAAGTTGGTACTAAGACCAAAAAGAGTGTTGAAAACAACTCTGAAATGAACAATGATAAAGATTATTACACGGAAAGGAAAGCCTATGGAAAGTAGCCAAAGGTAATTGCAAACTTCAGCCAAGAGAAGCCACAAACATTGACGAAGTGCCTATGATGATAACTGGTTTGCGACCATATCGATCAGCCACTTTGCCCCAAAAGAGAGATGTTAGAGCCCTTCCAAGCATAAATGATGCCCCTTCATAAAATTAAGGGAGTTATGAGGACTGGAGTGAGTGGAAGTGACATGCAATTATTAACGGACATACATCATAACTTTAGTGAACATGGGAAAAAAATAACTCACCCACATAACCTGCATAGTAACTTATATCTTTTTCTTCTTTTGCAATATTAAAATCCCTTATCTGCAACAGAAAAAATTGGAATTACTGAGTTTTGACATAATTGTTGAGTACATATTAATTGTTAATGTTAATGCTGGGTTTGAATTGAAGGAATTGAATAAAATGGTTTTAAGGTATTTCAAGCGGTGGCGAACACAAGACTTGTACTCAACTTTAATATCTATCTTTATGTACGTGAAAAAAGAATTCATCTATCTATGTATCATCTTACTGCGCAATAACAACTTATATAAGATTTATAGCTAAAAATGCTCTTTTAATATTTGCCGTTGCAACTGGGTAGGATTAATACCAAGTACGTCATTAGTAAATAAACAATTTAAGGCTCACGAATGGAAAGCCCCAATTAAAAAAAAAGTAAAAAAAACAAAAGTTTAGTAGCAAGTTAACTACTTAATTAAGATGAATAAATATTGTAATGAGTTTTCAATTCAAATTAAACCAAAATTATTTAAGTAGTCATTGAAATTTCTTAAGGTATAAAAATGTAGAGTATCTTACTTTCTAATTTGTCATGTAGCATACTGGGTATTCCAAGTTTTGATTATAAAATTTGAATTTTATATGATGAAATGGTGAAAATTTTGTTTTGCATTTGTATTTTCTAATATCAAAGAGTGAGATGGGTCGTAGATAGTGAAAAAGAGTTCTTTCTCAAGAAATTAAATATGAACATAATCTCAAGAGTGTATTGTACTGAACTAGAAGTATATTACTTAAAAGTTTTAAGTCATTAGCCTGCAAAATATTGCCAATAAGCCCATATATTTATTAAAAAAAATTAAAAATTCAATGGGGGCCGGAGCCCACACTTGCCTAAGTTTAGCTCCGCCCCTGATTTCAAGTGTAAGTATTGTTGGTGGTGGTGAGTAGTGTAATATGATGACAAAATTATCATATATATCTATTTGATTAAAATTGATATTATTCCACCACCTCTCACATAGAATAAAAAACAAGACGAAAGAATGAATTTTTATTTAATTGGAATGGTTTGTCCTCCAAACAAATCATCAAATACACTATATTTTTTTTATGCCATTCCTTCCTCATTCCATTCCCTTAATTCAAACATAGCATAAGTGATTTGTGTGATAGCCCCTATAAACCAAATCAATATTGACAGATCTGGGACTTCCATTAGATAGTGCTATGGAATTGTATTGTGGTAACTGTTAACAAGGCCTCCATCAGAATTTCTCGTTACCAGTACACCATGAACATTGAAATAGACGGACATTTTATTTAGAAAAAGCTTAATATATATTGGTCTCATTTGAATGAATTCCTTGTACGTAGTCAGGCCATTAGCTTTCTGACGTCAGGTTTAGTACTAGAGTGTTTCACCCCATTTTATGCAAATTGGCCAGGGAAGATATTAGCTTCAGCTTGAGGGAGCCATGCTAACTTACTTCTTTCAAGTCTTTTTCCTACTATAAATCGGCTAGTGTAAGTTACTATAAATTACTTACCATGAAATAAACGAATGGAAAGATAAATGATATTGGCAGCCCTGCAAAATGTATTAAAGTGCAGGAAAAGATATTAGAACCTTGTCTATGACTGAAGATATCATTTTATTAAGCAGATAAACCAATTTGCTAACATATATATTTTTTGCTACTTTAACACACAAGCACTCATTGGCCACCGTCAAGAATTGAACCCCAACCTCATGGTTCACATGAGTTGGATCATACTACTCGGGCCAAAGGCCTTCGGAAACATTTTTTTTTTTTGCTTATGACTAATACGTAGAGTGCAAGATATATCCAGAAAAATACGTAAGCACAAAAACCACATGGTGCTCATTTTCAGTTGTCACATACTCAAAAAATTAAAATATTACATTATATAGGCCAAAAGGTTTTCTTTAACCAAACCCAAATTGTAATTATGATTAGAGCCTTGCACTTGATGATATTAAGGTGCTATGTTTATATTTGGTTTATACTAGCTAGTTTGACAAAAATATGAAAAGGGAAAGTTTTAATTCTTTCTTCTGGATTGAGCATCAAGAGGCATAAGTTTTAGCCAGCCAATTATATTTCTAAGAAGAAATAAAATGAATAAAGGGTGTACCTGCGCAGAGCACCACTATCCATATAACCAAGAGTTCTTTAATAGGCAACCCTCGATGCATAGCTTTATGCCGATCCACCTTACACCCTGGGCAATTCTCATAGTAAATATCATTCTTCAGAAGTGTCTCCTTAAACTCCTCCCCCCCTGCCATTTAATCTCAACCTGCTGCTGCTTGTAAAAATCCTATCCCACCTGCCCAAACAATTGAAATAATGTCAATATCATCCCCAGTACAGAACTTTCATATACAAGCTTAATGGTTTTTACATACTTGAACCCAAAAGTGCAGGTATCAAGGGGAAAGATGAGAGCTTCTTTTTGTTGTTATTTTTTTTAACATCACTTCATATGTTCTCTCGCGTGCATGAATATATATATAGCTGAATGTATGTAGACACAATTGCTTTCATCATTGCTGATGTATCCCTTGCCAGATTCAATATAAAGCAGATCATGACATGTGACATTTTGGAATGGAAAACGTGTCCCGTCCTTTACAATACAGCAAATTTACGAGTTTGGTGTTATAACTCATTCGTTCAGATTAAAATATTAAACTATTAAAGAGTACAACAAATTTTGGAACTACCACTGTCAAATTATTGATAGCCATCAGCTTTTTCATTATTTCAGCCATCAATGGAGAACGTGACCAAAATTTCAGGTTTTCTAATCTGGGATCCTCATTATCAGGATTTATATCGTGGAGGAAGAAAAAAAAATACCCTTTTGGTGGGTGTTAACGCTTAAAGTTTTGTTGGTAGCGCTCAATTACGTAATTCACGCTAGAACTCCATAGATAGAATGAGATCACATTGAAGCTTGACGGCTTGTCTTGGTGGGGATAAACTTCCGGTGTGAGAATGAGTACAGGCCGTTACAAGGTTTAACAATGGAGAATAAGTATTTAGTGCTCAAAAGTAGGTATTACCTCATAATGATAACCTAGGTCTTATATTTATAGTACTCACCACCTTAGAATCCTTCTCCCAGTCGGATTAGGACTCCTAGTGTATGGTAGTTACCATAACTTGGGTCCAACACAATCTCCTTAAAAGGTGCAAGTAGAGTCCAATCTCATCACCACCTTTGGAGTTACCTTATATGCATATGAATAGTACCCTGACTCGCACGCACGAGAGCTCAATCGCGGCAGCCCAAACGGTCCTATAATCTAGTCCTGGGCTTCGGCTCGAAGAACTCAAGACCCGACCCCGAACATCACAAGACCGGGTTCAGCTCCGGCCCAGGAGGGCTCAGATGTCGACCCAAGCACCTCCAATATCTTCATAGGCTTTACCCCGATCTCTCCAAATTTCTTCGATATTAAGCCTTCTACCAAAGGAGAATTCGCTTCAGAAACGCCCCCAACATTGCCCCCCAGTCTAATTATAACATATTTATGATTGGAGACTTGAAAGGTTAGGACTTGAACGGTCAGGTATATGAAAGGTCACGACAGCTAATGATGAAATGTCTCTGCGAAGCTTACATCTGATCCGGATTCTTGATTTTGAAACGTTGCACGCCTTTTCACGCCTGGACCCACCTCAAGTATTTAATAGCCGCCTTGGGGTTCCGTGTCGTACTCCTTATAAAAACCCCCCTTCCCCCCTCATTATCACTTTTACTGACTCCTTGCTTTCAAACTTTCTGCTTTCAAATTCTCCGGCAAGGCGATTTCCGGTAAGCTTGTTTCTTACCCAATCTGCACCATTTTCCTCAACTGTACTGATATTTGAGTGCTATTCTTGTTTATTTCCTCTCCAAAACTTCTTACTTGCATCACCTTACCTCTAATTTCATATCCAAATGGCTGATTCCAGCATTATTCCGGCTACTGAGCCTGTCATTGCCTCCGTTACCACCGGCGACCTGCTAGAGGTCGAATTGCCGGTGGTCCCAATCGACACCACTTCCCAAGACCGCCTACTACTCTAGAGATCTTTGAGGTTAGGGTTCTGAACGCCTACCACTCCTCAGAGGAGTTTCCTCACCTTCATACTCCTTCCACCATCACCCCATCATAGATTTCTGACATCCGGTCCCTTTTTAAGATCCTCAAGAATACCAAATTTTCGAGTACCGATGTCTGGCCGAGAAAGATGTTTTGGCATCCCGAGGGCGAGTGGGTGGCCGTCCCCTCAGACGCTCAAGGCACGGGTTCGGGTTCCCACTTCACGATTTCATTTCTTCTTTCTTGAGCTTCATGGGAGTCGAGTTCATGCAGCTTTCGTGCTTTAACGCGCATACATCCACTTAGTCTCTTTCATAGCCGTCTCGCCAAGAGGTGGGCCTCACTCCTGCTCGATCTATTCTTTTGCCCTGCTTCACCGTTAGTGGTTCGAAGAGCCTGATCTTCTAAGAACTCAACAAACGCCCCAACCGCACCGTCTCCGATCAAGACCCCTTCAAGCAACAAGGGTGGTATGAATAAAGGTTTTTTGCCAGGGAACAGACCTCCAGCTCCTTCCTCCTCCTGGGCCCATCCAAATTTAACCAGCGCCAAGATTTCGAAGTTCCGGAAAGGGTCAGCCGATGCTTTTCAAGACGTTTCTACAAGCAATGGCAAAAGACCCAATGGAATCTGGGGCTTATGATGAATGAAGCCTGGTTGTACAAACACGGCTGTGAGTATCCTTCTGTTTTTCATTATTTTTCCTCCTATTTTCTGAAGCTTTCCATGCCTTAACCCATTTGTCCCATGTGACAAAGGACCATTTTCAAGCCGAGGGGCGTTGTCAACGCCTTCATCCCCACCACCATCACAACCGGGTTCATCCGGCCCCCAGATGATCGACGATGCTCCCGAGGAGGATACTTGGTCCCAATCAATGAAGAGTTGTCACTAGGGAGTCGACTTCGGGCCCGAGCCCCCACCACACAAAGAGGGGCGCCAAGATGAGCCACGGAGGAAGGCGGCTTTCTTCAAGAAGTCCAAGAAGCCCTCCAAGCCGACCATCAAAGCGCTTACAAAAGTCGCTCCACCTTCTCTGCCGAAGCTGACTCTCCCGCCGCCCCCTCCGCCGACCGAGGCGGTCGAGGATTCGGAGGACACCAAAGAGGTTCCTCTCGAACAACGATCAAAAAGACCTCGGTTGTCGGAGGGTTCCGATCAGCCGACGGGAGAGATGGTGGTCCCTGGTCTGGACCGTGCCACCACTCCTTCCTCCGGGCCAAGTTCCTCCCAGGGATCACCGACTACCTGTTGGCCCAAGAGCCCGTCAGAGGTTTTCCCTTTTACCCTCTTCGATCACTTCAAACTTCCTGGTGACGACGAGCGGTTTAAAGGGTATTCTTCTGATCAGTTCTTGGTGGCCTATGTTCGAGCTCAAACCCAGGTAATTCCCTTTGTCAAACTGATTGCTGCTATTTAACTTTGACTTTTACTTCTTGTACTGATGCATATGTCGACTGCAGGCCAACGCTATACTCGCCCGAGCCATCCCTCCCCTCGCCCGATCTACAAAAAAAGAAGTTCAGCTGGGAACGGATGTGGAGCTGCTTGAGGCTGAGGTTCGGGGTCTGCAGTCCGACCTGAAGAAGGAAAGAGATTCTCATGCTGAGATCCGATGCAGGGCGGCCCGAGCGGAGGACCAGATCGAGGAGCTGGAGCATAAGCACAGCACTCTTCTGGCAGAGAGGGATCATCTGCTTTAGGAGGTCAAGAATCGGGAAGATGCTGTTGACAACATTACGCTCAAGTTTTCAGAGATGCACGACAAGATGATGTTCTTGATCAAGGAGAACAACACCTTGACTGCTTCCGTCAACGCCTTTCCCGAGAAGATAATCGAAGCCAGACAGCAAGCCATCGCCGAATACGAAGAATCTGAAGCCTTGAACGATAAGGTCATAGCCCAATTTGGTGAAGGGTATGAGACTCATCGGGAAAAGGCTAAAGCAAAGCTGATGGTTGCTGGGCTTGATGTCTCCATCCTTGACTCTTCGGATGACGAGTCTGACGCTGAAGATGACCCCCCTGCCGAGTAGATATGTAGGATTTGTAATAAAGAAAATTTCCCTTTTGTACTTAGCCCGAATAGTAAGCGACCGGGTTTGTAAAGTAAAATTTTTCTAAGTATAAATGAGATATATTCTTTGCCCATAAATGTTTGTTGTCAGTTTTACTTATGACTAATCTTGATCAGTTATGTCCACCCGAAATCGGATTGTCATTAGAGTTTATCTGATTTTGAAGGGTCAACAGTTATACCCGAGACTTATCTCGATCAGTGGTTTCTTTCCGAACCTCTTGATCGGATAATGCCCGAGATCTGTACTTTAAGAATTTATTGAACTCTCGGTCAGTTATGCGCGGGACTTATCTCGATCAGTGGTGTCTTCCCGAACCTCTTGATCGAATAGTGCCCGAAGCGTGTCTGTTCGAGTAGTAACAAAATATATGAATATGAAAAAAAAAACAGAAATTGGAAATTTCATTTATATCATTTAAATTGAATCGGTTACATGGATAAAAACAAGAACAACATAACTATTACTGGTAAAAAAATTTAAGTCTTCCAGCATGCCATGTATTCTTTACCTCCGAACCGTCCATTGCTCGAAGCCGGTAGGTTCCTGGCTTCGGCACTCCTACCACCTCATAAGGCCCCTCCCAAATGGGCATTAGCTTGCCAAAGTTGTTACTGGGGGTTGATGCCTCCGACTCGGAGGACCAAATCTCCTATTGCAAACCTCCTTGTCTTCACCTTCCGATTATAGTGTTTGGGTCATTCATTACACGATAGATGGCCAACCTCATCATTCTTTGAATCCGAACTTCATCTAACAAATCTAAATTCGCTCTCAAACCCTCATCATTATATAGCTCTTTGTATTGGCCGACTCAAGAGTTAGAGATCCGATCTCAACAGAATGAGTGCATCGGGTCCCAGATGCCAACCTCGAATGGGGAGTCTCCAACAGTAGTCCTTGGGGTAGTTCGACACGCCCACAAAATAGATAGCGCTTCTTCTGCCACCGACCCTTTAATTCATCTAATCTGCGTTTAATCCCATTGAGTAGGGTTCGATTGGTCACTTCCACTTGGCCGCTTTTGGTGAGGATGGGCAACCAAGTCTTGCGATCTTCGGATCCCTAACTCTTTCAAAAAGCCTTCAAACTTAGACCCCACAAACTGCCTGCCATTGTCCAAGACCACTGCCATCGGGATACCGAACCGGTAGACTACCCCTTCTTTAAAAAACTTCAAACACTCCTGTTCGGTGATCTTTTGCGTTGGTTTGGCTTCACCCACTTTGTCATGTAATCAATAGCCACGATCACAAAGCTAACTTGTCCCTTAGCTTTTGGTAGAGGCCCCTGTAATGTCGATTCCCCACACAAAGAAAGGGATCGTGGACAAGACGGAATATAGTTCCTGGGGTTGATGCGGGATATTGTCGTGTCACCGGCACTTGGGACACCTCTAAACGAATTCCTTTGCTTCATGTAAATAGTTGGCCAATAATACCCCTCGCCTCAAAATCTTATGTGCGTTGACTTTGCTCCCATGTGATCCCCACAGATCCCTCACGCACCTCCCGAAGTGTGTAGTCCGCCTCTCAAGGAGTCAAGCATTTGAGCAAAGGGAGAGCTAAAGGCCCTTCGGTATATATCTCCATCTATGAGGGTGAAGTTCGAGCTTCGGTGTTTGACTTGCCTGGCTAGGATTCGGTCCGAAGGGAGGGTCCCATCGGCCAAGTATGAGATATAAGGTGTGAGCTAGCAATTGAGTCGGTCCAAAGCTAGGATTTCTGTCTTCGGGACACTGTGTTTTTTCAGAACCTCCAAGTACACTGATCCATTGAAAGAGCTTGCTTCAGTAGTTGCCAGCCTTGCCAAGGCATCTGCTATCGTATTATCTGACCGGTCCACCCCCTGACAACTGTATGAAGTGAAGTACATAAGCTTATCCTTTACCTTAGCCAGATATTTGGTCATCCTTGCCCCCAGAAGCCAGACTCACTGATAAACTGTTTGACCACCAAATTGTGAATCACCAGAGATGATCAACCTTTGTACCTCTAGGCTTCTGGCCAATCGTATCCCTGCTAAGATGGCCTCATACTCTGCTTCATTATTTGTGGCCTTGAAACCAAACCGAATAGCTTTTACACACCTTGAACCCTCGGGACTTGTTAGATGACCCTGCCCCATCGACATCCATAGTTGACGATCCATCCACGTATAGAGTCCATGAGGTCTGAATTGGTTGTGTTTCAGCCACTATACTCGCCTCCGATTCGGTGAAAGAACACTCAACCACGAAGTCTGCCAACGCCTGCCCTTTGATTGCCGTTCGGGGACGATACTCTATAACAAATTGTGTCAATTCCATTGCCCATGCGGCCAACCGACCGATACTTCAGGCTTGTGCAAAATCTTCTTTAAAGGCTGATCCGTATAGGCCACTATCAACCGACCCTGGAAATAGTGCCTGAGTTTCCTGCTAGCAATTATGAGGGCGTAAACAAATTTTTCCAGGTTCGGGTATCTCGTTTCAAGGTCCCGAGAACATGGTCGACATAGTACAATCGAATCGCTTACCTCCCTTATCCCTTACCAAAGGTCGCCTTATCGCCATCGGGCTGGGCTACCAAGTATAAGTATAAAGGTTTTGAGGGGATCGGTTTCATTAGCAATGGTGCCGAACCCAAATACCTCTTGATCTCTTGGAACGCGTCTTCGCGATTCAAGTCCACGGAAACTCTTGTCATTTTTCGCCCTTGAGAGTGTCAAAAAAGGGTAGACATCTTTCAGCTGACCTTGACATGAATCTTCGAAGGGCAGCAATTCGGTCCGTCAACCTCTAGACATCTTTGTATGTCTTTGGAGACTTCATGTCTAAGATCGCCGAGATTTTTTCTGGATTGGCCTCGATTCCCCTCTTACTGACCAGATATCCCAGGAATTTTCCTGAACCCAATCCGAAGGTGCATTTGGTCGGGTTTAGTCTCAGCTTGTGTTGTCTCACCGTTTCGAAGCAGTCTTCTAAATCCTCCAGATGATCCCGGATTGACATGCTCTTGACGATCATGTCGTCCACATACACTTCCATACTTCGCCCCAGCTGCTTTCTGAATATGAAGTTCATCATTCGTTGGTAGGTTGCTCCTGCGCTTAGCGCAAATCAAGGTCATCTTCCGATACGCATATATAGCCCGATGAGTGATGAAGCTAGTCTTCGGGATATCCTCCTTGTGCATCAAGATTTGGTGATATCCCGAGAAAGCATCCATGAAACTCAGCATTCCATACCCCGAAGTGGCATCAATCAATTTGGTCTATGTTGGGTAAGGGTAGAAGTCTTTAGGCAGGCCCTTGTTTCAGTCCGTAGTCAATGCACATCCTCCACTTCCCATTTTGCTTCTGAACCAATACCACATTCGCCAGCCATTCGGGATAGTTGATTTCGAAGATGAACCCTGCCTCTAACAATTTAGTAACCTCTTCGTCTATAATCCTCTGTCTTTCCGGCAAAGATCCTTCTTTTCAGAGATCACCGGCTTCCTTCTGACTACGGATATGAAGCCTATGTAATGCTATTAATTCGCTTACTCCGGGCATGTCGCTAGGTTCCCAAGCGAAGATGTCGACATACACCCGAAGTAATTCCACCAGACCCGTTCGCAGCTATTCGGATAATCCCGCCCCGATCTTGACCAGTTTGTCTGGATTCCCCGGTACCAACTCAACATCCTCTGTTTCTTCTGCTGGTAGAGTCATGGGTTCTGTACTTCCCTCGAAGAACGGCTCTATCTCGATGGACAACGCGTCAGTGGTTCACCATCGACCTCGACCCCTGAGGAAATCAAGGTATTTCGATAACACCTTCTGCGATATCAAGATCCCCTTTTACTTCCCCTATCCCGTTCGGTGTCGGAAACTTGACTTTGAAGTGGGGTATAGATGTTACTGCCTGCAGCGCTGCTAATGTGGGCCTTCCCAAGATGGCGTTGTAGGCCGAATCCACTTGCACGATAAAATTTTTTACCATGATTTCCGTCTGCTGAGGAGGCGTCCCGAATCGACCGCAAGCGGCTTCTACTGCGTGCCCGAACACATGAACCAGTCGCCACCGGCCGTCTAAATGGGCCCTCACCTCCCAATTCCATCTTCTTTCCTCCCAGATCCATCCATTGGTATGCATGTGTGTAGAGTATGTCGACCGAAGACCCGTTGTCGATCATCATTCTCTTCATGTCCACTGGCCCGACCTGAGCCGTTATCACCAGTGCCCCGTCATGCGGTTCGATCTGTTCTGTAGGGTAGTCGTCGTCTGAGAAGGAGATGGTCGTGCCTGAATATGGCCTGTCCTTTCTGGGCGAGGAGCCAGCTAGTGACAGTACGGCTTCGAGATGCCCACTCCTCTTCCTGCCAGTTACACGCCCTACCGACCCGCCCGATATCACATCAATAACTCCTCGGGCTTGTGGGTTCGGTTGCGGCTGTGCTTCTCGGGTGAGCTCTCTGTTCTCCTCTCTTGGGGCTTCCGACCCTTCTCTGCCAACTACGTACTGTACCAACTGCCCGTTCTGAACATTCTTTTCTATTAAATCTTTCAAGTTAGTGCAATCTTCTGTCGTGTGACCCCGACTCGATGATACGCGACACATACTTGTTCCGACCCTCTTCCCCGGGCTTCGGGATCGCTTTGACATGGTTCAAAAAGGGCTTGCTTCGCATCTCCTCCAGATATCTTGGCTCGACCAGATTGAGTCACGCGTGTACACCTTGTTGACACTTTTGTTTTTGGGAAGGTGGCCTTCCACCGCCCCCCGTTGTAGTTCTTCTTGTAGCTATCCGACCTCCCCTGATTGTCAGACTTCTGATAGCTCTGTTTGTCCCGATCTCTAGACTTCTCGTAGGATTGGGATTGTGGTTTGAAATTCCCCATCGCTTCCTCGATCGCTATGTGACCCTCGGCCCTATGGAAGGCTTTTGTCAGGTCGACCGGGGGGTTGATCACCAGGTCCTTCATCAGCTTCTTTGATTTTCCGATGTCTAGCCCCGTTGTGAAGAATCCCAAGGCTTGTGGGGAATTCAGCTCCGCCACCGACCCCATAGCCTCCCGAAATCTCTTAACATACTACCCCAGGCTCTAATCTGATCTCTGCCTGACCTGCATGAGGGATGCTGTGATCTTCCCCCGTCTCTTATTACTCCCGAACCATGCATGAAACTTTTCCCGAAGGTCCTTCCATGAAGTTATCGATCCCGACGCCAAGGTTTCCATCCATTCCCGGGCGCTCTTCTTCAGGGTAGTAGCGAACATGTGGCACTTGGCTGCATCAGAGTGGCCATATCGTCGTCATCAACTCCGTCATACCCATCAGAATGGTCGTAAGGGTCCCCCAGCCCGTCATAAGTCTCCATCGGGGGGCAATGTTCCTTTTGGGGTCCGCTATCTCCTGATTAATTTCCGGCGAGAAGGGCGACCCTATATAGGTCGAGGGCACTCCGATCGGGCTCTTGACCAACATCAGTTTCTCCAATTCAGCTACCCTTCGAGCGAGGGGGTCGGACTCTCCTTCATGAGGGGACGATCGGGGTATGTCCCTCTCGCTGGAATCTCTCGTCTCCTCCTCCGCCTGCAGACCAGACCCGGGTGCTCGAACGTCGTCTCCGCCGATCGACTCCTCCTCCCGGCTTCTACCATCCCTCTAACGACTTCAGATCTACTTCTCTCCCTATCGCCCCCTTCCTTTGGGGTGACCGAGACCCACTATGGTGCCTACGCCTCTTAGAGGATGCCTCTTGCTTCTCCGAAAGCACGTTAGCCATCTCGAGCTTCGAGCTCTTCCTGCTTTGAGACGTAGGGTCATCATGGCATCTTTGTTTTCTTTGCATCTTTTTCTCGCAGGATGAATTCTCTCGATCTCGACTTACCACAGCTACGACTTCTTTTCACGCTACCTCAAATACATGAATTAACCTTCTTCGCCCATCCGACCGCCTCGGTTATGGTATACTGGCTGGCTTTCATGGAAGAGCCTTCGTTTGGGAGCCAAATAGAACTCCATCGATCGTCTGGATTCTCGAACCCATCCATTTTTCACCGACCTCTCACACCGAGTGGTCTAGTGCGCGTTTGGCCTTTTCACGGTTTGGAATCGCATACTCCACACTCGCCATAGTTTCTTGCATTTAAAAGAATTCGATTGTGATTGTTATTTAAGCATCGCCCACTTTCTAAATGATGTTAACGCTTAAGTTTCACGGCCAAGGCGTCAATCACAAAATCCACGCTAGAACTCCGCGACAAAGAATGATCATCACACAGAAGCTTGACGGCTTGTGCCGCCGGGGGATAGCTCCGGTGTGAGAATGAGTACAGGTCGTTACAAGGTTTAACAATGGAGGATAAGTATTTAGTGCTCAAAAGTAGGTATTACCTCATAATGATAACCTAGGCCTTATATTTATAAGACTCATCACCTTAGAATCCTTCTCCCAATGGATTAGATTAGGACTCCTAGTGTATGGTAGTTACCATAACTTGGGTCCAACACAATCTCCTTAAAAGGTGCAAGTAGAGTCCAATCTCATCACCACCTTTGGAGTTACCTTATATGCATATGAATAGGTACCCGGACTCTGCACGCAGAGAGCCTCTTGTCACTGCAGCCCAAACGGTCCTATAATCTAGTCTAGGCTTCGGCCCAAAGAACTCGAAGATCCGACCCCGAACATCACAAGACCGGGTTCAGCTCCGGCCCAGGAGGGCTCAGATGCCGACCCAAGCACCTCCAATATCTTCATAGGCTTCGGCCCCCCGATCTCTCCAGCCCTTCTGATATTAAGCCTTCGGCCCAAAGGAGGGTCGATAAAACGCTCCCAAACAATCACAATCCAACTGGACGCACAATGTAAAGGTGTATTTAATTTATTTTAACTTTCTTGTACGTTCTCTTCTAATAATTAATCTTCTATTAAATGGTCATGCAAGAAATAGAATTGTCACTAAAATTGGCAATTTCCCTCGACAGTTTCCAACTCTAATTTAGAGTCCAGTTGATGAAGGAGGGTGCTATTTGTGGTTTTGACAATTGAAGAGTTGGGGGTGCTATTTGCTTGGATCTTGGTGATGTAAATGTTTCAAGTGGAGGCATGGTGTTGGTTATTTTCTGCACGTTTTCTTTTCTTTTATGGTGTCTAGTTCAGAAGTGGCAGATTTTGATGTATGCTGATGGGTTTTGTTTTTTCTAATTGTAGAGTTTGGTTGTATGGTGTATGTTGGGTTTTTTTGTTTTTTCTAATTGTAGAGTTTGGTTGTATGGTGTATTTTGGGTTTGATATGCCAAGAGTGTTTGGGTTTTATCATGTTCTCTGTTAATAATTAAAATAACTTTCTTGCTGATAAAAAAAAAGATGGCTATGGAGTAAAATATAGAAGTATAATTTTAGGTTTGGGAATGGAATTTAGAAGCTGTCCCCATGGATTATTGTATAAAAACGATTTGTGTATTTTGTATATTGCATTTGTAGAAGAGTTATACTATATATAATGACAATGACAAATTTATGTTGATATTTAATATCAACGTACGTGGATGTATGAGATAAAGAGGAATAAAAGTGAACCTATATATATTATATTATCTTATGAGTAGCCTTGCTTATTCACGTAAACTTTCATAATATATATATATATATATATATATATATATATGTCATGTTCCTTGTCTTATCGTATCGAGTTTCACTTTAGTCGCAATTCAAATTTATCAACATGAAAACTCTCATTTATTTTCACTAGACTAGATCAACTAAATTAACGTAAAAAGAATGAAGGAAAAACAAAGAACAAACATACTCATTTTTGCCAGTATAAATAAACATCTACGTAAAACAGATGATCATATGCTTGAAGTTACAAAATTATAGTTCTACAAATAGTTCAATTTTCTTTTACGTTCATCCACTTTACACCCAGACAATTTTGATAGTAATCATTCTTCAGAAGTGTCTCCTTAAACTCCTCCCCCCCTGCCATTTAATCTCAACCAAATGCTCCCTCCTTACTGCTTATAAAAATCCTATCCCACCTGCCAAAACAATTGAAATAATGTCAATATCATCCCCCACTGAACTTTCATATATAAGCTTAATAGTTTACAGTTACATATTTGAACCCAAAACTTCAGGTATCAAGGGGAAATATAAGAGCTTCTTTTTGTTGTTTTTTTTTTTACATCATTGCCTATGTTCTCTTGCGTGCATAAATATAGCTCAATTATATATATACATCCACAGCAACCGATTGCTGTGGAGCAACCCTTTTTTTAGTCATGTGTTAAATTTTTTTTATTTTTTTTTTACTCCAGCTGCTACCACACAAGGTTAAAAAAGGGGTTGCTTCACAACAACCAATTCTTTGTAGATGGAACCCCTATATATATATATATATATATATATATATATATATATATATATATATATATATATATATATATATATATACAAAGTCAATTTCAAGAGCTCACTCTTTTATTTTACATACCATGATCACCCCCCTTTAACGATGGACCGAGTGACGGTTTGGTCCGTGACTATATCAGAGAACCGTCGTCTTAACTTTTAACGACGAACAATATATAGCGACGGACCGGACCGTCGCCCGATCCGTCTCTAAAGAGAGTATGCAAGGTATGTAGAATCAAGGGGTAAGCCCTTGATCCTTTCTATATATATATACACAAAATTAATATTGAATCATATAATAGTAGCGTGTGGTGGTAAAATTAAAGTGGAAATGCACAATTTGAATACTACGTACCATTAGCACGGGATGTGACGATCAATATACCAAGTTAGTGGATCGATTTATCAATCGGCATCTTCCTCTTATTCCTCTTCGATTTTCTCCTTTTTTCTCACCGACTCCTCTTCTTCTAAATTCTTCTCGGTTTCGTTGCAATCTTCATTTTCTCTGTGGACCAGAACCCTAATAATCCCCTTCAAAAACCCTTAGATTCCTAACCCTCTCCTTCACCGAATTATTTTCTCCAAATCTTCTGTTCGTGATCGGAACCCGTCGAAGAAGAGGAAGTACAAAGACTCGGGGGCGGATCCAACCCCTTAGTTCAGTGGGGTCAAATTTTAAAAAAAATTCTCATTAAAAATATAATACAATAAATCACAAAATTAAATAGTTCTCATATATTATTGAAATTATTGTATGATAACCTTATTTTTAATAGCTACAAAAATATCATGTTCAATAATGTAAATTACTAATAATAATTTATCCATTCATCTTTAATTTATTTTTGATAGGTCGACGTTGTTGAAAAAATATATATCAGGATAGTCTCATTTTAAAGGGTTAATTGTATATTACACCCCGAAGTATACACCTTTTTACCATTTCATTCTCGATGTTTAACGTTTATCCTCCATACCCTAAGTACTTTTAAGTAAGTATAACTGACCCTTTTGTAATTTTTAATCATTTAAATTGTGACACGTGGTCATTTTTCGGCGAACAAATTGATCAAAAGGGTCAGGTATACTTAATTAACAGTACTTGGGGTAGCGGGATGATAGCATTTAAACATCGGGGTACGAATGGTAAAAGAGTGTATATTTCGGGGTTTAATATATAATTAACCCTATTTTAAATAATTACAAAAATTCATAAACAATTACTAAATTTGTGAAATTATAAAAAAGAAAAATTACAATATACTTTAAAGAGTTTTTCTTTAATGGGTTAACATTGTGGTTAGATGACTGAAAAAGAAAAACTAGAGTTGGTAAAAATTTAAGACATTTATTAATTTTTTAGGTAACCACTTTATATAGAGGGGGGATGGAAGGAGGGGGAGGAAGGATGACAAATTGACTCCTTTGAAAATTCAACGGAGTCAATTGCCCCTTTTTCCTTTAAGGTGGATACGCTCATGTAAAGAGTAACAAACATGCTTCAAGAGGGTAAGCGCCCTCTCTACGCTGTCATTTCCAACTTCATCGATCAACTCTCGTTACTTTAATGTCTAAGCCACTGTTGGCGGCAATCGATCGTGTACTCATTAACCCATTAATTCTTCTTCTAGTTCATACATAGATAATTCGAAATCTTACTTTATAGTTTACTTTTCCTTTGAATGCCCAACAGTTTAGAATTTTTGTTGAAAATATATATGAAATTGACTAATTTTAGTTTTGGGTAAGATATTGGAGCTACTTATCATTGCACTTTATTTCCATCAGTTCTGGAAGAGCTAAAAACAAAAAATATCCATTCTTCATTTTCTTACTTTTTATTTTTCTACTGCCTGATTGATCAGTGGCATAATTTTTGATTGCTGCTTTTTGTGATAGGATGTGTTTTTATTTTGGGGTAATATATGCATGTAGACAAACAAAATTTTGCACTTGTTTTCTAACATTGGCACGAGGGATAAAAACATCATTTTACTCTAGTGTTGAGAGCAAAGATTACAAGACCCAGGACGAGTAGACAAGGTTATCCTAATAACTTTTGAGCAGCAGACTATCCAAGGCAAGACAGTTGACTAACTAACATCTGCAAGAGGATAATTATCTATTTTTCTTTATCTTCCCGGATTTGAAATTGGTCAAACTTTATGTGATGCCCCCAAAATAGGTTCATACAACCCATTCTGAGTCGTCAAATACATGGTACAGAATTCAAATACAACCTTAATTTACACAATTAGTAATTGTCGTGTAAAATACGACAAAACATAAGCTGAGAGTTTTAACACGAATATTGTCTCGTAGACAATATCCAAACTCAAATGGAGTTTCATTACAATTATTATCACACTATTTTATAGAATAATGAGGACTACTATAGCCACCATCTTGGACCATCACTCCATTTCCCGACTAGTCCCAACTATATTCTCATTTCCTGAAGAGAACAATGAAAGAAAAAGGTGAGCTTCAACTAGCCCAGTAAAGAATATTATGACTAAGATAATGTAGAATAAATTATCCTTAGTCTTCAACAGTATAAAAACTGATAGAATATAATAGACAACAAGTTTAAATGCAGCGGAACAAGCAATCCATTAGAAGAGTCAAATATAGCATGATGTCTACTATCTTCTATGATTTAAAAGTTCATCATCAATATTTTATCTCTGCAACACAATTCAATAAATAATCCACATCACTGAATTATCCATGCACTACGGGCCAATGATATTCGTTAGATCACATCACAAATTATCCATGTACTACGGGCCAAGGATATTCGTTAGTATCACCAGTGGTCATGATCATGCCAAACAAATGTCCATCAATGCACTACGGGCCAATGAAGACTTTTACCACATCATTTTTCTGTAACATTACAGGTCATGACTATACCGATACATAATTTTTTGTCATAATCATACCAATCAACAGTACATCTATGCACTACGAGCCAAAGATGACTTTCACCACAATATAAGCATGATGATGATGACAATGATATAAGAAATTAATCAAGTGAAATCAAGGATAAATATTAAATATTTATAATTCAATTTATCCAGAGTTTAAGAATGTCCAAATTGTCAACATGATAACTAATTTGTGGAGTAAAATTCAAGAATGATATTCATGTATCAAAACTAATTTAGACAGAAAAGAAATCAAATTTTGTCGTGAATAGTACCCCGTGAATAGTACTTCATGAATAGAACCTTGTGAATAGTACCGTATGAATAGTATCGTATGTATAAATAGTACCCCGAATGAAAATATTGAAATTTAATAAGAAAGTTCAGAAAAATATTTTCGTAAAATGATACTAGATGAAGCGCAAAATTCAAAGATATTCTACTAATTTCAGGGGGTATAAAAGCAATACTTATCGAAATAAGTGTAGATTTCGGAATATGATACGAAATAATATTACTTACATACTACAGAGTATGGAAGAAAATAATATTTCTTACGAATATTGAAAGAAAATAATATCCCTTACCTTAAAAGAAGAGTAATTTTGACTGGTATAGCGGGGATATTCTTGAAGAAAACTTGTACTATTTGTTACACTCAAAGTTTCCTTAAACTCAAAAGATAAACGCTCAATATTATAGAAGAATAATTCTCTAATTCTGGTGTGATTTTTATTTCTTAACTAAGCATCCTATTTATAGGAGAATGACAGGATACTATTTAAGAAAATCACGGATGTACAAGAAAAAAAATCATGGTTTGCAATTTATCAGCATACCATTTGAAACAACCAATAAGGGAGTACCCTCCTATGAAGGTAACTAGCATTTAAAAGAAAAGAAATGTGAGACCCCAGATTTTATGAATAAATATTTAATTTTCTCGAAATATTTTTTTTTAATATTATGGTGTGGATTTGATATAATGTTATAGTTGTGGGTAGTATTTATAAATTTTACAAAGTATGCAAGTTGTCATATTATATTCGATTGGTCGAGGAATATTCTTTTTGTCGGGAAATATCCGTACGACGGTACAATCATTGGTGGACTCCACAACGAAATTATTGTCGGATTGAGAAAACGACAAAAATATTTTTATGAGAATAACGGCGGAAGTTTTACCGTTAAAACTGTTGAACTACTCGGTAGTAAAAGTACATTAATACGCGTGGTTGCATAGTAGCATACGGTATTGATTATTAATGCTTACGTGATAAGTCACTCAGTTTTGTTTTATTAGTATTATAAACGTAATAAAACAGAAAAGGTTTTTATATAAAACAGAATATTTTTATAAAGTTATTCGTTTTATTAGGCTAGTAAAATCTTTTTATATAAAACAGAATACTTTTATAAAGTTATTCGTTTTATTAGACAATAATTAGATTATATTATATTTTATTACGCATAGTGTTGCATAGTACCTGCATAGTGTTGTATAGTGTTGCATAGTGTTTTGCATAGTAAAATCTTTTTATATAAAACAAAATATTTTTATAAAGTTATTCGTTTTATTAGACAATAAATAGAATATATTATATTTTATTTAAAAAATTTTGCTTTAATTATGGACCATCTGATTAAAGTAAATCAATCTGGACCGTTCATGAGTTAGTTACTATGCAGTCCATTCTTCTATAAATAGAAGCTCATTCCTTCATTATTTCTTACGAATTCACTGAAACTCTAGAGAGAGAAATTATAGAGGGAAAGAAGAAAAGTATTCTGCCACTTCACTACTCCTACATCCAGTACTCTTCTTTATAAGGTAAGGGATATTATTTGTTGTACCCGTAAGGGGTATTATTTCTTTTGTATTCATGAAGAGAACTTTTGTTATTCCATTCTTTATTATTCTGTTGGAATAACCTGTATACGCGGGCTACCCTATACTTGGTAAAATTCTTTTATTATTCCATTCTTTATTATTCTATTGAATAACTCAGATACGCTGCTACTACCCTATACTTGGTGAAATTCTTCATTATTCCATTCTTTATTATTCATTGGAATATCATGTTCATGCGTTTTACGTACCCGGGTTCCGCCTTTATTATTATTCATTTGGAATATCCTCGTCTGCATGCATTTTACGCCGGGACCGGTTCCGTTATTTAATATTCTCGTTGGAAAAACTCGTTTATGCGACGTACCATATGCATGGTGATTTCATTGTTATTCCATTCTTTATTATTCTGTTGGAATATCCCGCTTGGTAAGTATTCGCTTTGACCTAATTCTCATTGTTATTATTACATTAGAATGACCTGTCTATGCAAGTACCGCATGCATGGTGATTTCTTTTGTTATTCCAATCTTTATTAAACTCAAGTTGGTTAAAGTTTTGACTTCTATACTCCATGAAATTAGTGGAATATCCTTGATATTTGCGCTTCATCCAGTATCTTTTCATGGAAATATTCTTCTAAGCATTCTTGAATTTTACTCTACAAAGAAGTATCATGTTGACAATTTAGACGTTTTTGGTTCTTGGATAAATTAATCCGTGAACTTGTTTTATTGAATTATTATGTCATTGTCATCATCCTCATGTTTATATTATGTTGAAAGTCATCTGTGGCCTGTAGTGCATAGATGGACTTGGTATGATTATGACCAGGGATTATTCGGTATAATCATGACCGTAATGTTACAAATAATGTGGTAAAAGTCCTCATTGGCCCGTAATGCATTGATGGACAGTTTTTGGTATTATTATGGCTATGGATTCTCTTAGGCCAAGGGTGAAAAGATGAATTGTTTTATGGCATGATTAGGACCGTTAATGAAAACACGATTATCTTTGGCCCGTAGTACATGGATAATTCGTGGTCGTGATACTAAAGAATATCCTTGGCCTGTAGTGCAGGGATGATTTGATGATGTGGATTATTTATTGAGCTGAGTCCCAGCGACAAAAGTGATGAAAAACTTTTTAAATCATAAAAGATAGTAGATTTTATTCTCTACTTGACTCTTTTAATGAATTGCTTGTTCATTGCGCAGCTTAAACTTGATGTCTATTGTATTTTATCGCTTTAACATTGTTGAAGACTAATGATAATTTATTCTCGCATTATCTTAGTCATAATATTTCTTCTTGGGCTAGTTGAGCTCACCCTTTCTTTCACCGTTTCTCTTCAGAAATGAGAACGTAATGGGACTAGTCGGGGAATGGAGTGACGGTCCGGATGATAGTATTAGTAGTCCTCACTATTCTCATTAAATAGTGTGACAATAAATGTAATGAGGACTTATTCTGAGTGTGGATATTGTCTAGAAGACAATATTTGTATTAAAACTCACAGCTCTCTTGTTGTATATTAAAGATTGTATTTGAATTTTGTACAATGTATTTGGCGACTCAAGATGGGTAATGTAAACCTATTTTGGGGGCGTCACAGTTGGTATCAAAGCTTAGGGATATGATCCATGGCTAAGATGTGAGACAAGAACTAGGAGGGGAGAGACGGGGAATTCCTTCACTAGTATGACCTACCTAAGTTTATTTGGTAATTAATTGGCCAGTCAGAGTATAGGGATAATATGTGATATGTTATTTAACCCTTGTTTTGTGGTAGTATTTAAAAATGGCATCTGAAATTGTTGAGATAAGCAATGGAGCACAGGAGACCGTTGAGTTTCCACAGATCAATAAATAGGATAATGTGCAAAAGGATGGCGATAATCCTCCTGTAAACAACAACACTGATCAATTGACGAACGACGGTACATTTAGGAGCTTTTTAGAATTTATGCAACATCAGGCGAAGGCGGCTCCTATTCATAATACAGGTAAAAATAATGGCAACCCACGGTCGGTCACCGCTAAGCAATTCAAGGAGCTGGGACCACCGGAGTTTTTTGGAAAGCCAGAACCACTTAAGGCGGAGACGTGGTTAAAGCAGATCACCAAGATATTTGATGTCTTGGAATGCTCAGAGGAGCAAAAGATTCCATTCGCCACCTTTATGTTGCGTGAAGAAGTAGATCATTGGTGGGAATCAGAAACGTACTCCACTGGCGACGACTCAAGATGTCTTGGGAGAAGTTCCAAGAATTGTTCAACGACAAGTACTTTCCTGAAAGTATTCGTCACATGAAGGAGGTAGAATTCATCAAGCTGGAGCAAAACAATATGACCGTGTCGCAGTACGAGGCTAAGTTTGCGGAGTTATCCCGGTTTGTATCCCATTTGGTCGATAATGAGGAGAGAATGACGCGAATGTTTCTGTGAGGTTTGAAACCCGAAATTCATTAATACCTCATTTCTCACAAACTTTGTTTATATTCAGATGTTGTGAATAGGGCTCAGTTATTAGAACGCGATAATGAGTCAGCACAACCAAAAGGCAACGACCAACAATACGATAATAATCGTACCGGTGGAAACGGCCATCGGAACAATGATAACCATCGTGGGGGAAATTATCATGCTAAGAATGGTAACCACTTCGGTGGTAATCATGGCCAAGATAATAGAAGTGGAAATTTTAAGAAGAGGAGGTTCAATAATGATGGAAAGACAGCAGCACCAGCACCCGTTTCAATGGAAGAAGAACGACCACCGATCGTATGTTTCAAATGCGGACAGGAGGGACATATCCGTCCAAACTGTATGCAGCAATCCAAAGTGTGTTTTAATTGCGGAAGAGAAGGTCACCTAACTCGATTTTGTCGTATGGTGAAGTCAAGTCCAGCTGGGATAGTGATGCCAAAGGATGTCCCAGACAAGTCAAAACTGATAGTTTAAGTGAGAGCGTTTTTTTTTCCGTGACGAGGAACCTGAATAAATTATCACGGGTAAGTTAATCATAAGCTCTTGCAAAGTCTATACTGTGACGCCCCCAAAACAGGTCCACACGACCCATTCTGAGTCGCCAGATATCACACTATAAATATCAAATGACGTATACAATACGACACACTTATCTAAAGTTCTCAATAAAATTATTTCCATACTATTTAGGGAGAACCTCAACAACTATAGACCACCGTTCTATTCCCCTGTTATCCCCGCTCGACCCAGCTACACTCTTATTACCTAAAAGGAATTGTGAATCAAAAGGGTGAGCACAACTAGCCCAATAAATAATATCATAACTAAAGATAATTAAATTATCAATAATTTTTGTCAATAATAAATCAGAGATTTAGAACATATGGTAGATGATAAAACTTTTCAACCATAGTTGCAGCGGAACGAGCAATCCATTAAAAGAGTTAAATAGACCATCAGGTCTATTATCTTCTCCATATTAAAAGTCCACCAATAATGTTTTATCCCTGTAACATCAATCAATAATTCTTGTCCACAATCATATGAATAACTCATAATCATAATTGTGATTCTGAATTCCTTTTCACACCCAGGACGAAGATAATTTTCATCACCTAAAACATCAAAAATCATGGTTATGCCAAATCAAAATTTCTGCTCATAATCATACTAATTAAATCATCTTTGCACTACGGCCAAAGATATTCATTATTATCACATCCATAAATTAATATTTCATTGTTGAGGCTCAGCTCAATAATTAATCCACGTCATCGAATCATCCCTGCACTACGGCCAAGGATATTCGTTAATATCACATTCATGAATTATCCATGCACTACGGGCCAAGAATATTCATTATTATCACATCCATCAATTTATATTTCATTGCTGAGACTCAGCTCAATAATTAATCTACATCATCGAATCATCCCTGCACTATAGGCCAAGGATATTCTTTAGTATCACGACCACGAATTATCCATGCCCTACGGGCCAAAGATAACGTGTTTTCATCAACGGTCCTGATCATGCTATAAAATAATTCATCTTTGCACCCTTGGCCGAAGAGAATCCATAGCCATAATCATACCAAACTATGTCCATCAATGCACTACGGCCAATGAGGACTTTTTCCACATCATTTGTAACTTTACGGTCATGATTACACCGAATAATCCCTGGTCATAATCATACCAAGTCCATCTATGCACTACAGGCCACAAATGACTTTCAACATAATATAAATATGAGGATGATGACAATATTATAAGCATTTCATCAACTAAATCAAATTACTCATCAAAAATATGCACATACTTTATATAGGATTTTCAAGCCCTAAAATCATATTTACCAATTCTTCAACTTCACATAACATATTTAACTCATATGTTCGTAACTAAACTACTTTTATGAAAAATACCAAATCAGTCCCAAAAATTATTCTTTTCTGGGATTAAGCATAATATAGTCCCATAATGAACATATATTTTTCTCGGAATTTTTAAAATTCATTTACTATTTTTCAAAAATTAATTTCTAATTAATTTCTTAAGAAATTAGCTACCTCAAGTTTAACTCCAGAAATTCCCAAATCTTGGCAGGATTTTACTCATGTTAACATGAGCTTCCAGTTTAAATTTCATGGTCATCGGAGTTATAGAACTCCGGTTATAGCATTTTTCGTCGAAAAAACCTAAATATTGAAATGGTCATAACTTGCTCATTTTAAGTCGGAATGAGCTCATTTTTGGACAGGAGGTACTTTATACCATATACTTTCATGTCCCAAAAGGCCAGAATTTTTCTCACAAATTAAGTGGCCGAAACAGCCCTTTTAAAAACATGGGCAGTAGCTTTTTCGAAATTGGCAGCTTTTGACTCCTTTGCTAAAATCAGTCCACACGAAAATCTACAACACCTTTTCCAGTGATTCCACTTAGAGATGCTACAAAACTCATAGACCTAACTCTAGAACTTGACCTCACTCAAAAATTCGAAATATACTAGGAGATATGGTCAATTGAATTTCATGTTCCATTTTCACCAAAATCTAATTTTTCAACCCTTTGTGATTTCTAAGAAACTTTCATGTTTTCACATAATAACCAACATAACTCATCATAACACTTACTAATATCTCATATATCTATGATTTTTATTAGTCCAATGCTTTTATTATGACTTTCATCATAATCCACGTAAACAGATCATTTCCACAATTTAATAAGGAATGAAATACAAAGGATCATTCACAATGCATGTGTTAATCCACATGATGAAGTTATTCCAATGAATAATAAAGAATGGAATAACAAAAGGATTCACCATGCATGCGATAGAGACCACATGCATTGATTGGTTCCCATTCCCAAAAAAATAGAATAATAAAGATTTGACGAATAGTCCAACGTAATAATAAACGCACGCATGCATATACAAGATATTCAATGTAATAATAAAGAATGGAATAAGAACAGAAATCACTATGCATACGATAGACTACACAGACAGGTTATTCCAACAGAATAATTAATGGAACCAGGTCAGGCGATATACGCACCGACAAGATATTCCGACAGAATAATAAAGAATTGAATAATAGAAGAATTTCACCATGTATGCGATACTTCTCATAAACAGGTTATTCCAACATAATAATAAAGAATGGCATAACAAAAGTTCTCTTCATGAATACGAAAGAATAACACCCCTTACAGGTGCAACAAATAATATCCCTTACACAATAATGATATCCCTTACCTTAGGAAGAAACTGAATACTGGAGTAAAGAGGTAGCAAACTTCTCTTCTTCTTTCTCTCTATAGCTTTTCCCTCTATAATTTCTCTATAATAATTGCTCTAGAGGTTTAGTAAATTGGTGAGAAATGAAGAAGAATGAGCTTCTATTTATAGGAAAACATAGTTTTGATAATTGCACGTTTTGGGGCTCGAAATATTACAGTACAATACCTTCCTCTTTTTTTTCCTTTTTAATTTAGTCCTGTAAGTATTATCAAACTTGCACCACCTCCCCTAATAGTAAATAATATGATTCAATAGTAAATTATGTGACTCAATAGTTCTAGACATGTGAAAATACGAATTACAGTATAATACCTCCATCTATACCTCCATTTTTAACTTAGTCATTCAAGTATTATCAATCTTGCACCAACTCCCCTAATAGTAACAAGAATGTGAATCAATAGTACACACATGTGAACAAATAGTTATAATTATGTGAAATAATAGCAATCAATTGCTCATTTATCCGATTAAATACCCGATTGGTCAATATAACCTCCAGACATCAATTATTATCGAAATAAATGTCGATTTTCACTAATACAAATAATTCCAACACAATGAAACTATTTTTATCAAAAATATAAATTTTGAAATTTTGAAGTTTGACTTTTCCCGAAAAAGTCAATTGTTGACTTTTTGACCAAATAGTGAATCCCGAAAATTTTTGTGTTTATAGACTATTTTTACTATTTTCGTCATTCCGGACTCAAATATCACGTCCACGTCTCCAAATTCAACTCCGAACACAACTTCAATTTTTAATAACATTCATAATTAATATTATAACTCGTAATATTTATCAACCAGGTTGTTCCCAGGAAAGAGGGGGCTTTTCGATAAGGATTTCTCCCTATTGGCGAGCAATTAGATTATCTAACCTCTCCTTGACAGAACTTCTAGACATTGTAAATATTGCAATTTATAATATGAATAACTTTGTCGTCTCAATTATTGATTTAATAAAATAACATTTTATACAGATGATACTGTGACAATAATTGAATCAATGATATAAGAGTTATGATGCAGCAATTACTGTAACAATAATTGAGTATAACTGAGTGACTTCTCATGTAAGCATCAATAATTAATACTGTGTGCTACTATGCAACCACACGTATTACTGTACTTTTACTACCGGGTATTTTATGACAACTTGCTTACTTTGAAAAAAAAAACACATATCACCCTTAACTTTAAACTTTGATCAATTTAACTATTTACCAAAATAGAAAAATTGAATAATTTTATTTTATAAAATTCGGGATCTCACATATACCGTGTTAGATACCGGTTCTACTCACCTAGTTGTGTTCAATGTTTGAATTTAACTCTGGAGAAGTTAGACTTTGATATATCTGTTAAAACTCAGTTGAGAGAAACCTTCGTTACCTCTACTGTTTATAAATCTTGTTTGATTCAAATCAACACTTTCACGTTACCTGTCGATCTTATCTCTTTGAAAATACTTGCCTTTGATGAGATTTTAGGAATTGACTGGTTAACTACTCATCATGCTTTTTGTAAGGTTGTTAGATTTCATACTCCTAACCAACCTGTTATGCGAATTCAAAGTAACCAAACCACTAAAGTCAATCACTGTCATATCAAGCCATAAGTAAAGAGCCCGATCCTTTAGTTGTTGATTTTCTTATGTTGAATGCACCGAAACCAGACTTTCTGTAGGCGACATCGTGAATGAAGATGACAAGTTGATAGGAATTAATGTGACGTACTATCCAAGTCTTGGATGAGAGTCACAGTTTTGAATGATATTTCTATCGTTAATAAATTTCTTGACGTATTCTTGAAGACTTCTTAGCCTACCCTTAGAGCGTGAAATCGAATTTTGTATTGACCCCAGTACAAAACACATTTCTAAAACCCTCAAATATTTCTTCAACTAAAATGAACGTAACATGCGCCAAAGACGTTGACTCGAGCTATTGAAGATTACAATTGTACTATTCAATATCATTGTGGAAGAGCGAACGTGGTAGCTGATGTGTTGAGTAGAAGATCGTATGCGTTTACGAGTGCGATGTTGTTAACACAAAGACTCATTTCGTATAACTTAAAAATGATGAAGATAGAGTTAAAGACTCTAGGGACCCACATGAAGATAACGAATATACGAGTAGAATCGACTTTAATCGATAAAGTTAAAGCCGCTCAAGCTACACACCCGGCGCTGATGAATGTGAATAAGAAGGTTCAAGAGGGCGTTATTCTAGAAATAAGAATCAATGAGGAGAGAAAATCTCAACCCTCGATTTAATTGGCCCATTTGAAATCCTCGATTAAGTAGGAGCTATGGCTTATAGACTCGTTTTACCGCCAAGTATGTCGCGTGTTCATAACATTTTTAACGTATCGATGTTACGTAAATATGTACACGACCCGAACCACATTATTAATTTAGAACCAGACGAGATAGCAGATGATTTAACGTTTGAGGAGATACGTGTTAAAATCTTGGATAAGAAGAATCGTATTCAACAATCAAGGGTTATACCTCAAGAGTTAGAATCTGAAATGAAGTCAAGGTATCCTCACCGTTTCTAAGATATCGTATCGCACGTAAATTTCGAGGGCGAAATTCCATAAGGAGGGAGATTGTGAGACCCCAGATTTTATGAATAAATATTTAATTTTCTCGAAATATTTTTTTAATATTATGGTGTGGATTTGATATAATGTTATAGTTGTGGGTAGTATTTATAAATTTTGCAAAGTATGCAAGTTGTCATATTATATTCGATTGGTCGGGGAATATTCTTTTTATCGGGAAATATTCATATGACGGTACAATCATTGGTGGACCCCACAACGGAATTATTGTCGGATTGAGAAAACGAAAAAAATATTTTTATGAGAATAACGGCGGAAGTTTTACCGTTAAAACTGTTGAACTACTCGGTAGTAAAAGTAAATGAATGTCTGGCGTGGTTGTATAGTAGCACACTAAGATTAATTATTAATGTTTACGTGATAAGTCACTCAGTTTTATTTTATTAGTATTATTAACGTAATAAAATAGAAAAACTTTTTATATAAAAAATGTAATACTTTTATAAAGTTATTCGCTTTATTAGGCTAATAGTAAAATCTTTTTATATAAAAATGTAATACTTTTATAAAGTTATTCGCTTTTATTAGATAATAATTAGATTATATTATATTTTATTACGCATAGTGTTGCATAGTACCTGTATAGTGTTGCATAGTATTTTGCATAGTAAAATCTTTTTTATATAAAACAAAATACTTTTATAAAGTTATTCATTTTATTAGACAATAAATAGAATATATTATATTTTATTTAAAATATTTTGCTTTAATTATGGACCGTCCGATTAAAGTAAATCAATCTGGACCATTCATGAGTTAGTTACTATGCAGTCCATTCTTCTATAAATAGAAGCTCATTCCTTCATTATTTCTTACGAATTCACTAAAACTCTAGAGAGAGAAATTATAGAGAGAAAGAAGAAAAATATTTTGCTACTTCACTACTCCTTATTCAGTACTCTTCTTTATAAGGTAAGGGATATTATTTGTTGTACCCGTAAGGGGTATTATTTCTTTTGTATTCATGAAGAGAACTTTTGTTATTCCATTCTTTATTATTCTGTTGGAATAACCTGTATACGCGGGCTACCCTATACTTGGTAAAATTCTTTTATTATTCCATTCTTTATTATTCTGTTGGAATAACCTGTATACGCGGGCTACCCTATACTTGGTGAAATTCTTCTGTTATTCCATTCTTTATTATTCTGTTGGAATATCATGTTCTCATATGCGTTTTACGCCGGACTGGGTTCCGCCTTTTTATTATTCTCGCTGGAATATCCTATGCATGCATTTTACGTACCGTTCCGTTATTTAATATTCTGTTGGAATAACCTGTCTATGCGACGTACCATATGCATGGTGATTTCCGTTGTTATTCCATTCTTTATTATTCTGTTGGAATATCCCAGCTTGCGTGATTACGCTTCGACCTGAATTCATTGTTATTATTCGCTGGAATAACTTGTCTATCGCTAAGCACCGCATGTATGGTGATTTCTTTTGTTATTCCATTCTTTATTATACTCAGTTGGTTAAAGTTTTGACTTCTATACTCCATGAAATTAGTGGAATATCCTTGATATTTGCGCTTCATCCAGTATCTTTTCATGGAAATATTCTTCTAAGCATTCTTGAATTTTACTCTACAAAGAAGTATCATGTTGACAATTTAGACGTTTTTGATTCTTGGATAAATTAATCCGTGAACATGTTTTATTGAATTATTATGTCATTGTCATCATCCTCATGTTTATATTATGTTGAAAGTCATCTATGGCCTGTAGTGCATAGATGGACTTGGTATGATTATGACCAGGGATTATTCGGTATAATCATGACCGTAATGTTATAAATGATGTGGAAAAAGTCCTCATTGGCCCGTAATGCATTGATGGACAGTTTTTGGTATGATAATGGCTATGGATTCTCTTCGGCCAAGGGTACAAAGATTAATTGTTTTATGGCATGATCAGGACCGTTGATGGAAACACGATTATCTTTGGCCCGTAGTGCATGGATAATTCGTGGTCGTGATACTAAAGAATATCCTTGGCCTGTAGTGCAGGGATGATTTGATGATGTGGATTATTTATTGAGTTGAGTCCCAGTGATAAAAGTGATGAAAAACTTTTTAAATCATAAAAGATAGTAGATTTTATTCTCTACTTGACACTTTTAATGGATTGCTTGTTCCGCTGCAGTTAAACTTGATGCCTATTGTATTTTATCAGTTTAACATTATTGAAGACTAATGATAATTTATTCTGCATTATCTTAGTCATAATATATCTTACTGGGCTAGTCTAGCTCACCCTTTCTTTCACCGTTTCTCTTGTGAAATGAGAACGTATTTGGGGACTAGTCGGGAATGGAGTGATGGTCCGGATGATGATAGTATTAGTAGTCCTCACTATTACATTAAATAGTGTGACAATAAATGTAATGAGGACTTATTCTGAGAGTGGATATTATCTAGAAGATAATATTTGTATTAAAACTCACAGCTCTCTTGTTGTATATTAAAGATTGTATTTGAATTTTGTACAATGTATTTGGCGACTCAAGATGGGTAATGTAAACCTATTTTGGGGGCGTCACAAGAAAGGTTAACCATTCAGAGGATACCCCTCTGTGAAGGGAACACCAATATTAAAAGGAAAAAATCTTTAGCCAATCAAAAACTACCCCTTTATTTATATCAAAAATTGAATAAATATTTATCACAAATCACTTATCTTTAATAAACACATTTTTAATCTTTCAAAAATTATTCATCATTCATATTATAACTCGCAATATTAACAACCAGATCATTCCCATGAAAGAGGGGGCTTTTCGATAAGGACTTCTCCTTATTGGTGCACAATTAGATAACCTAACCCCTTTCTCGACAAAACTTTTTAGACATTGTCAATAATACAAATAATAATATGAATAATTTTTTTGTCTCAATTATTGATATAATAATATAAAATATTGTACAGATGATATTGTGACAATAATTGAATCAATAATATAAGATACTATGCAGCAACTACTGTGGCAATTATTGAATAAAACTTAGTGACTTCTTAAGTAAGCATCAATATCAAAGATACTGTACAATACCCTGTGCTACTGTGCAACGACACGTATTACTGTACTTTTATCACCGGGTATTTCAACAGTTAACAGTAAAAGTTTTTCCATTATTTTTATAAAAAGGTTATTTTTGTCTCTTTCTATATCCGATAGTAATTCTGTTGTACAAATATATCCGTTATTTTTATAAAAAGGATATTCCCTGATAAAATGAATATTCTCCAACCAAACGAATATTTTATGATAACTTGCTTACTTTGCAAAATTTATAAATATTACCCACAACTATAACATTATATCAAATCCACACCTTATTATTCAAAATAAAATTTAGAGAAAATTTATGCCACTGTGTAGCACTCGGAAAGAGCATTCTAAAATGGTATGACACGTCTCTTAACTCTTTACGGATTGAAAGTTATAGAAAATCTAGCGCGCAACACAAAAAATTGACTTTGCAACGACAAAACCCGACAAGGTGGGCATACCCCAGCCATCCGTAGGTAAGTCTGTGGCCAAGTCCCGCCCTTATATAAGGAAGATTTTCAACATTTTTTGGGGGAGCGAGCATTTTTGTAGAGAAAGAAAGGCATTTTTAGAGAGAGAAATAGTAAATTCTTTCTATATTCAATCTAGATCTAGTTAATTTCATCAAATATTTTGCTAGATTAGAGAGATTCATTTGAGATCCAAGATCAAGGGGGCTTAATTCACTATTCTCAAGGTGAAAGATTCAATCTTTATGTAATTTTTGAGTAGATCTAGCTTAGATCTAATATATTGTTCCAATTATTGTGCTTAGATGAAATTTTTTATTTTCTTATTAATGTTTTATAGAGGCTCTCCTACCATCCTAGATCCATGTCTAAGGTGTGTGGATCCTATTTGTGGGATTATGGATGATTAGAGATAATTTCCTATGAAAAAAAATCTCCTCCTAACCATTCGATGATATCTCCTTGTTAATTTATCGTTTTTCCTTGGATTTGACCTTTTTTTACTGATTGTTTTGCTTGAAGAGTTGTTTATAATTGAATTTGAGGTTAAAGTTTGAATCTTTTTGCTATATCTAGTCTAAATTTGACTAGCATCCAACTCATCATTGATTTCAAGGCTAAAGTTCTAATCTGTTTGCTAGATCCTGCTTGGATCAAGTTATTTTGCTTGTTTTTTTTATTGATTTTGGTTCACCACAAAAAATCCTTGATTCTTATCAAGCAGTGAGTGAGACCCACTGTAAGACCCCAACTTTTATGAATAAAGATGATTTTTCTATAATTATCATTTTTGAATATTATGGAATGAATTCATTATAATGTTATAGTTGTGGGTAATATTTACAAATTTTACAAAGTATGCAAGTTGTCATATTATATTCGATTGGTCGGGAAATATTCTTTTTGTCAGGGAATATCCGTACGATGGTACAATCATTGGTGGACCCCACAACATAATTATTATCGGATTGAGAAAATGACAAAAATATTTTATGAAAATAACGGCAGAAGTTTTACCGTTAATACTGTTGAACTATTCGGTAGTAAAAGTACAGTAATACGCGTGGTTGCATAGTAGCACACGGTATTGATTATTAATGCTTACGTGAGAAGTCACCCGCTTATACTCAATTATTACTACAAAGAATTGTCGTGATCATATCTCTCATATTATTGATTCAATTATTTTCACAGTATCATCTGTATAAAATGTTATTTTATTAAATCAATAATTGAGATGACAAAGTTATTCATATTATAAATTTCAATATTTACAATGTCTAGAAGTTCTGTCAAGGAGAGGTTAGATAATCTAATTGCGCCCTAATAGGGAGAACTCCTTATCGGAAAGCCCCCTCTTTCCTGGGAACAACCTGATTGATAAATATTGCGAGTTATAATATTAATGATGAATGTTATTAAAAATTGAAGTTGTGTTCGGAGTTGAATTTGGAGACGCGGACGTGATATTTGAGTCCGGAACGGCGAAATTAGTAAAAATATTCTATAAACACAAAATTTTCCAGAATTCACTATTTGGTCAAAAAGTCAATAGTTGACTTTTTCAGGAAAAGTCAAACTTCTAAATTTCAAAATTTATATTTTTGATAAAAATAGTTTCATTGTGTTGGAATTATTTGTGTTAGTGAAAATCGACATTTATTTCGATAATAATTGATGTCGGGAGGTTATATTGACCAATCGGGTATTTAATCGGATAAATGAGCAATTGATTACTATTATTTCACATAATTATAACTATTTGTTCACATGTGTGTACTATTGATTCACATTCTTGTTACTATTAGGAGAGGTGGTGCAAGTTTGATAATACTTGCATGACTAAATTAAAAAGGAAGAAAAAGTTGGAGGTATTGTACTATAATTTTTCAAGCCCCAAAACGTGCAATTATCGAAACTATATTTTTCTATAAATATAAGCTCATTCTTCCTTCATTTCTCAAGCTATAGAGCAATTATTATAGAGAGAAATTGTAGAGAGAAAATCTATACAAGAAGAGAAGCCTTCTACTTCACTATTCCTTTATCCAGTTTCTTTCAAAGGTAAGGGGTATTATTTCTTTTGTATTCATGAAGAGAACTTCTATTATTCCATTCCTTATTATTCTGTTGGAATAACTTGTATACGCGGGCTACCCTATACTTGGTGACATTCTTCTATTATTCTGTCATTATTATTCATTGGAATATCACATGCATGTGTTTTTTACACGGCACTGATTCTCGTCTTTATTATTCTATTAGAATATCCTGTCTGTGTGTTTTACACCCGACTTGGTTTCGTCTTTATTATTCTCTTGGAATATCCTTTCTGTGTGTTTTACACCCGACCGGTTCCGCCTTTATTATTCTCATTGGAACATCCTCGCTTGGTGCAATTTACACCGACTCGGTTCCGATTATTATTATTCTGTTGGAATAACCTGTCTATGCGAAGTACCGCATGTGACACCCCCAAAATTAGGTATACATCACCCATCTTGAGTCGCCAAATACATGGTACAAAATACAAATACAAACTTAACTATATAGCTGTTGTGTAAAATACAAGAAAACATAAACTGAGAGTTTAAACAAGAATACTGCCTTCTAAACAATATCCATTCTCAATGGAGTCCTCATAGACAGTATACAAACTCAAATTCAGTCATCGTTACATTTATTGTCACACTATTTAACAGAATAGTGAGGACTACTAATGCTATCATCTGGATCGTCATTCCTTTCCCTTACTCGTCCCAGCTATATTCTCATTTCCTGAAGAGAACAGTGAAAGAAAGGGTGAGCTCAACTAGCCCAGTAAGAAATATTATGACTAAGATAATGCAGAATAAATTATCAATAGTCTTCAACAATGTTAAACTGATAAAATACAATAGACATCAAGTTTAACTGCAGCGGAACAAGAAATCCATTAAAAGAGTCAAGTATAGAATAAAATCTACTATCTTCTATATTTTAAAAGGTTTTCATCAATTTTTATCGCTAAGACTCAGCTTAATAAATAAACCACATCATCGAATCATCCCTGCACTACGGGCCAAGGATATTCATTAAATCATCAATGGTCATGACTATACCGAATAATCCCTGGTCATAATCATACCAAGTCCATCTCTGCACGTAAGCCAAAAATATACAACAATAAATAACAGCCCATCTTCGCACGTAAGTCAAAGATAACTTTCATCACCATATATATAAGCATGAGGATGATGACAATGATATAAGCATTAATCAAACTAAAACAAGGATAAATATTAAAGACATTAACTTTATCCAAATATTATCAATCACATAATAGATTCATAATCTAATATTGTTAATATCATAACAATATTTTAATCACTTCTTAAACTTATAAACAATTTATTTCAGTTGTTTACACTTTACCAAATAATACATTTAATCATTCAAACATGTCATACTCATAAGATTTCATCACCAATAATCAAATTCCTTATCAACAATCTACATATACCTTATATAGGATTTCCAAGCCATAAAATCCTATCTTCCAACTTTGTTACTTCACATAACACATTTAACTCATATGTTCGTAACTAAACTATTTTCATGAAAAATACCAAATCAGTCCCAAAAATATTTCTTTTCTGGAATTTAGCATAATATAGTCCCATAATGAACATATATTTTTTTTGGAATTTTTAAAATTTATTTACTATTTTTCAAAAATTAATTTCTAATTAATTCCTTAAGAAATTAGCTACCTCAAGTTTAACCTCAAAAATTCCCAAATCTTGGCAGGATCTTACACATGTTAACATGAGCCTCCAGTTTAAATTTTATGGTCATCGGAGTTATAGAACTCCGGTTATAGCATTTTTTGTCAGAAACCCCTAAATATTGAAATGGTCATAACTTGCTCATTTTAAGTCGGAATGATCTCATTTTTGGACAGGAGGTACCTTATACCATATACTTTCATGTCCCAAAAGGCCATAATTTTTCTCACAAATTAAGTGGCCGAAACCGTCCCTTCAAAATTTGGACAGCAACTTTTTAAAAATTTCCAGATTTTTCATCCTTTACTAAAATTAGTCCACGCGAAAATCTACAACACCTTTTTCTAGTGATTCTGCTTGGAGATGCTAGAAAACTCATAGATCTAACTCTAGAACTTGACCACACTCAAAAATTCAAAATATAATAGGAGGTATGATCAATTGAATTTCATGTTACGTTTTTACCAAAATCTGATTTTTCAACCCTTTGTGATTTCTAAGAAACTTTCATGTTTTCACATAATAACCAACATAACTCATCATAACACTTACTAATACTTTATATACCCATTATTTTCATCAGTCCAATACTTTTATTATGACTCTCATCATAATCAACGTAAACAGATCATTTTCACAATTTAATAAGGAATGAATATAAAGGATCATTCACCATGCATGTGGTAACCTACATAGACATGTTATTCCAACAGAATAATAACGAATGGAATAATGTAAGATTCACCATGCATGCGATAGAGACCGCATGCATGTGTTATTCCCAATGTAATAAAAATAACGGAACCGGATCGTGTGAAATTCACAATCGAAGCAGATGTTCCAACGAATAAGAAAGAATGGAATAACAATGAAATCACCATGCATGCGGTATTGCTTATGCATGAAAGGTTATTCCAACAGAATAATAAATAATGGAACCAGATCGGTGAAATTCACAATCAAGCGGATGTTCCAATAGAATAGTAAAGAATGGAATAACAACGAAATCACCATGCATGCGATGATTGCAGATGTATAAAGTTATTCCAATAGAATAATAAATAATCGGAACCAGTGTCGGGTGAAATTCACAATCGATAGGATATTCCAACGAGTAATAATAAATGCGGAATAATAAATAATGGAACCGGTCCCATGTAAAACGCATGCATGTGATATTCCGGCGTAATAATAAAAAGAATGGAATAATAAAAGAATTTCACCATGTATACAGTACTTTGCATTTATAGGTTATTCCAACATAATAATAAGGAATGGAATAACAGAAGAATTTCACCAAGTATAGGGTAGCCCCCGTATATAGGTTATTCCAACAGAATAATAAAGATGGAATAACAGAAGTTCTCTTCATGAATACAAAAGAAATAATACCTCTTATAGGTACAACAAATAATATCCCTTACATTTGAAAGAAGAGTATTCCGATTGTTAGGGCGAGGATATACTCGAAGGAAACTTATACTACGCTCAAAGCTTTCTTAAATTCTAAAGAAATACGCTCAAGATTATAGAAGAAGAATTCTCTCTAAAGTTTCTCTCTCTAGAGTTTCAGTGAATTCGTAAGAAATAATGAAGGAATGAGCTTCTATTTATAGAAGAATGGAATGAATAGTAACTAATCCATGAACGGTCCAGATTGATTTACTTTAATCGGACGGTCTATATTTAATGCAAAATATTTTAAATAAAAAAAATATATTCTATTTATAGAATAACTTTAATAAAATATTTTGTTTTATATAAAAAGATTTTACTATGCAAAATACTATGCAGACACTATGCAAACACTATGCATAATAAAATATAATATATTTTATTTATAGAATAACTTTAATAAAGTATTCTATTTTATATAAAAAGATTTTACAATGCAAAACACTATGCATAATATAATATAATATATTCTATTTATAGAATAACTTTATAAAAGTATTTTATTTTATATAAAAAGATTTTACTATGCAAAATACTATGCATAATAGAATATAATATATTCTATTTATAGAATAACTTTATAAAAGTATTACATTTTATATAAAAAGCTTTTTCTCATTATAATTTCAACCAACTATTCGAAAAATTAGTACATCTCTTCATGGAATAATATTGTACCCAAAAATGATTTGGACCGAAAAGAATATATTTTGTTCGGGTGAATAGTATCTCGTGAATAGTAACTCGTGAATAGTAACTCATGAATAGTAACTCGTAAATAGTAACTCGTGAATAGTACTCTGATACAAAAAGTGCCCCAAATACCCGAGTGAATAATACTAGAGTGAATAGTAACTGAGTATTTTATGACAACTTGTCTACTTTGAAATTTTTTCACATATCACCCTTAACTTTAACCTTTTATCAATTTAACCATTTACTAAAATAGAAAAATTGAATACTTTTATTTCATAAAATTCGGGGTCTCACACCGCATGCATGGTGATTTCTTTTGTTATTCCATTCTTTATTATACTCAGTTGGTTAAAGTTTTAACTTCTATACTCCATGAAATTAGTGGACTATCCTTGATATTTGCGCTTCATCCAATATCTTTTCATGGAAATATTCTTCTGAGCATTCTTGAATTTTACTATACAAAGAAATATCATGTTGACAATTTGGACGTTATTGGTTCCTGGACAAATTAATTCGTGAACTTGTTTTATTGAATTCTTATATCATTGTCATCATCCTCATGTTTATATTATGTTAAAAGTCATATGTGGCCTATAGTGCATAGATGGACTTGGTATGATTATGACCAGGGATTATTCGGTGTAATCATGACCGTAATGTTACAAATGATGTGGTAAAAGTCCTCATTGGCCCGTAGTGCATTAATGGACAGTTGTTGGCATGATCATGACCATTGATGAATACACGAATGTCATTGGCCCGTAGTGCATGGATAATTTGTGGTCGTGATACTAAAGAATATCCTCGGTAGTAGTGCGAGGGTGATTCGATGATGTGGATTATTTATTGTCGAGTCTCAAATGATAAAAGTGATGAAAAACCTTTTAAATCATAAAAGATAGTAGATTTTATTCTCTACTTGACTCTTTTAATGGATTGCATGTTTCGCTGCAGTTAAAGTTGATGTCTATTGTATTTTATCAGTTTAACATTGTTGAAGGCTAATGATATTTTATCCTGCATTATCTTAGTCATAATATTTCTTACTGGGCTAGTTAAGGTCACCCTTTCTTTCACTGTTCTCTTCAGGAAATGAGAATATAGTTGGGACGAGTCGGGGAACGGAGTTATGAACCAGATGATAGTATTAGTAGTCCTCACTATTCTGTTAAATAGTGTGATAATAAATGTAATGAGGACTAAATTTGAGTTTGTATATTGTCTATGAGAACTCCATTGAGAGTGGATATTGTCTAGAAGGCAATATTCTTGTTTAAACTCTTAGTTTATGTTTTGTCGTATTTTACACGACAGTTGTATAATTAAGTTGTATTTGATTTATGTACCATGTATTTGGCGACTCAAGATAGGTGATGAATACCTATATTTTGGGGGCGTCACAGTTGGTATCAAAGCTTAGGGATATGATCCCTGGCTAAGATGTGAGACAAGAACTAGGAGGGGAGAGATGGGGAATTCCTTCGCTAGTATGACCTACCTAAGTTAATTTGGTATTTAATTGGTCAGTCAAAGTATAAGGATAATTTGTGATATGTTAATTAACCCTTGTTTTGTGGCAGTATTTAAAAATGGCATCCGAGAATGTTGAGAACATTAATGGAGCACAGGAGACCGTTGAGTCTCCACAGATCAATAACCAGGACAATGTTCATCAGGAAGGCAACAATCCTAATGCAAACAACAACACTGACCAAATGATGAATGATGGAATGTTCCGAGGCTTCATGCAATTCATGCAACATCAGGCGAGAGCGGCTCCTGTCCAAAATGCAGGTGAAAACACTGGCAACTCTCGGACGGTTACCGCCAAACAGTTCAAGGAGCTCGAACCACTGGAGTGTTTTGGAGAGCCAAAACCACTTAAGGCGGAGACGTGGATAAAACAGATCAACAAGATATTTGATGTCTTGGGTTGCTCCGAGGAGCAAAAGGTTCCCTTCGCCACCTTCATGTTGCGGGCAGAGGTAAATTACTGGTGGGAATCTATAAAGCGTACCCAACCTGCCGCACTGCGCGATGCCGTCCAAAGCATGTTATAATTGTGGAAGAGAAGGTCACCTAGCCAGATTTTGTCATTCATCGAAGACAAGTTCAGCTAGGATAGAGGCACCAAAGGCTGTCCCAAAAAAGTCAAAGCCGGTAGTGCAAGGGAGAGTGTTTGTTGTGACCTCCCAGAAAGCAAGGAACCCGAACGAGGTCATCACGGGTAAGCTTATCATAAACTCTAGCGAAGTATATACCTTATTTGATACCGATTCTACCTATTCTTTTATTTCTCCTACTTGCACTCAACGTTTAAATTTGACTCTGGAGAAATTGGACTTTGACTTATCTGTTGAAACACCATTGGGAGAAACCTTCATTACATCCACTATTTATAAGTCTTGTTTAGTTCAAATCGGTACCCTCACATTACTTGTCGATCTTATTTCATTAAAAATACTTGCATTTGACGTAATTCTAGGGATTGATTGGTTAACTACTCATCATACAAAAATTGATTGTTTTCGTAAGGTTGTTAGCTTTCATATTCCTAACCAACCTATTATGCGAATTCAAGCAACCAAACCATTAAAATCAATCACTATCATCTCAAGCCATAAAGCTATTCGTTTATTGAAAAACGGATGTCAAGCTTTCTTAGCTCATGTCACGGATCTAAATAAAAATACGTCAGTTTTGAATGATATTTCTATTATTCTTGAATTTCCTGACGTATTCCCTGAAGAACTTCCTGGCCTACCCCCAGAACGTGAAATTGAATTTTGTATCGACCTTGAACCCGGTACAAAACCTATTTTCAAAGCCCCATATCGAATGGCTCCTATTGAACTTCAGGAGTTAAAGACCCCACTGCAGGAATTGTTAGACATCGGTTTCATCTGGCCCCAAGACGTCTCCTTGGGGTGCTCCTATTCTATTCGTGAAAAAGAAAGATGGGAGTATACGACTTTGTATTGATTATCGGGAGTTGAACCATGTTACCATCAAAAATAAGTACCCATTGCCACGTATTGATGACTTGTTTGACCAGTTACAAGGAGCCAAATTCTTTTCAAAGATTGATCTTCGTTTCAGTTATCACCAATTAAAGATTAGAACCGATGACATTCCAAAGACAACTTTTCGTAACTCCGATGACGGCATTATGAATTTTTAGTCATGTCTTTTGGATTGACTAATGCTCCTGCTGCCTTCATGGATATGATGAACCGAGTATTCAAGGAATATTTGGATCACTTTGTGGTCGTCTTTATTGATGACATCCTTATTTATTCCAAAAGCCGTGAAGATCATGAGCAACACTTGAGGCTGATACTCCAAAAGCTTCGTGAATATAAGCTTTATGCCAAGTTGAAGAAATGTGAGTTCTGGCTTGAGGAAGTAGCATTCCTTTGGCACGTAGTATCAAGTCATGGAATATTTTTTGACCCAGCAAAGATTGAAGCTATTCAAAGCTGGGAGCAACCCAAATCAGTGACCGAAGTACGTAGCTTTCTCGGCTTAGCTGGTTATTATCGGAGATTAGTGGAAGGATTTTCTTGAATTACTACTCTATTAACTCAGCTGACTCGGAAAGATACAAAATTCGGTTGGAGTGAGGAATGTGAGAAGAGTTTTCAAGAACTCAAGAGGAGACTCATTTCAGCACCTCTTCTGACAATACCATCTGGATCGAAGGGATTTGTCATCTACAGTGATGCTTCGGGCAAAGGGTTAGGTTGTGTTTTCATGCAACATGGGAAAGTCATAGCCTATGCCTCACGACAACTCAAAGAATATGAGAGGAATTATCCTACTCATGATCTAGAGTTGGCAGCAGTCGTTTTTGCACTAAAGATTTGGAGGCATTACTTGTATGGGGAGAAAGTGGAGATCTTTACGGATCATAAAAGCCTCAAATATTTCTTCACTCAAAAGGAACTTAACATGCGACAACGACATTGGCTTGAACTGTTGAAAGATTATGATCATACCATCCAATACCATCCCTAAAAGCGAATGTAGTAGTAGGCGACGACAAGTAGAAGATCATATCTTGGACGAGTGCGATATTATCAACGCAAAGGCCCATTTTGTATGACTTACAAAAGATGGAGATAGAGATAAAGACTCTAGGGACCCACGTGATGATGGCGAATATAGGAGTAGAACCGACTTTAATCGATAAAGTTAAAGCTGCTCAAACTACAGACCTAGAGCTGATGCGTATGAAAAAGAAAGTGCAAGAAGGTGCTATGCCGGAAGCAAGAATCGATGAAGAAGGAATACTTTGAGTCAACTCCAGAATTTTTGTTCCTAATGACCCTGAGTTAAAGTATAAAATCATGATGGAGGCGCACAACACACCATTTGCAATCCATCCTGGGAGTACCAAAATGTATCGTGATCTTCGACATACATTTTAGTGGAGCAATATGAAGGGAGAGATAGCGGGGTTTATCTCAAGGTGTCTAACTTGTCAACGAGTCAAGGCGGAGCATCAAGTGCCAAAAGGTCCATTGCAACCACTTGAAATTCTAGAATGGAAGTGGGAGCACATTACCATGGATTTCATTACTGGTCTTCCCAAGGTTTCTCAAGGCATAGATGTAATTTGGGTCATTGTTGATAGATTGACCAAGTCTGCTCATTTCTTACCGATACGAGAAACTTATACACTTGAACGTCTTGCTAGTATGTATATAAACGAGATTGTAAGATTGCATGATATGCCAGTATCCATAGTTTCTGATCGAGACCCAAGATTCCCTTCAAGATTTTGGGTTAGTTTGTAAAAAACTATGGGCACAGATTTACGATTTAGTTCGGTATATCATCCTCAGACGGACAGACAATCAGAGAGGACTATTCAAACTCTTGAAGATTTATTAAGACTCTATGTCCTTGACTTCAAGGGAAGTTGGGACAAGTTCTTACCATTGGTGGAGTTTTCCTAAAATAACAGTTATCAAGCAAGTATTGGCATGGCTCCATTCGAGGCGTTGTATGGAAGAAAGTGTCGCTCTTCGGTATGTTGGGATGAGGTGGGTGAAGCAACGTTGTTGGAACCGAATTTGCTGCGTATGACTACGAAAAAGATTCAAACGATCCGACAACGTATCAAAACCTCACAAGATCGACAAAAGAGTTATGCTGATCTTCATCGAAAGGACATGGAATTCGATGTTGGAGATTATGTGTTGTTACGTGTTTCTCTATGGAAATGAGTTACAAGATTTGGAAAGAGAGGGAAGCTAAATCCTCGTTTCATTGGCCCATTTTTAATCCTCGATCGAGTAGGAACTGTGGCGTATAGACTCGCTTTACTGCCAAGTATATCTCGTGTTCATAACATGTTTCACATATCCATGTTACGTAAATATGTGGAAGACCCGAACCACATTATTGAATTAGAACCGGATGAGATAGAGGAAGATTTAACGTATGAAGAGTTACCTGTTAAAATCTTGGATAAGAAGGATCATATTCTACGCTCCAAGGTTATACCTCAAGTTAAAGTTTTGTGGAGAAACAACGACGTGGAAGAAATGACTTGGGAGCTAGAATCTGAGATGAAGTCAATATATCCTCACCTATTCGACATGCCAGGTACGTACCCTAATTTCGATGGCGAAATTTCATAAGAAGGGGAGGTTGTAAGACCCCAACTTTTATGAATAAAGATGATTTTTCTGTAATTATCATTTTTGAATATTATGGAATGAATTTATTATAATGTTATAGTTGTGGGTAATATTTACAAATTTTGCAAAGTATGCAAGTTGTCATATTATATTCGATTGGTCGGGAAATATTCTTTTTGTCAGGGAATATTCGTACGACGGTACAATCATTGGTGGACCCCATAACAGAATTATTGTCGGATTGAGAAAACGACAAAAATATTTTATGAAAATAACGGTAGAAGTTTTACCGTTAATACTATTGAACTACTCGGTAGTAAAGGTACAGTAATACGCGCGATTGCATAGTAGCACACGGTATTTATTATTAATGCTTATGTGAGAAGTCACTCAGTTATACTCAATTATTGCTACAGTAATTGCTGCATCATATCTCTCATATTATTGATTCAATTATTGTCACAATATCATCTGCATAAAATGTTATTTTATTAAATCAATAGTTGAGATGACAAAGTTATTCATATTATAAATTGCAATATTTACAATGTCTAAAAGTTCTGTCAAGGAGAGGTTAGGTAATCTAATTGCGCGCTAATAGGGAGAAATCCTCATCGGAAAGCCCCCTCTTTCCTTGGAACAACCTGGTTGATAAATATTGCGAGTTATAATATTAATGATGAATGTTATTAAAAATTAAAGTTGTGTTCGGAGTTGAATTTGGTAACGCGAACGTGATATTTGAGTCTGGAACGACGAAATTAGTAAAAATAGTCTATAAACACAAAATTTTCTAAAATTCACTATTTGGTCAAAAAGTCAACAGTTGACTTTTTCAGGAAAAGTCAAACTTTGAAATTTTAAATTTTATATTTTTGATAAAAATATTTTCATTGTGTTGGAATTATTTGTGTTAGTGAAAATTGACATTTATTTCGATAATAATTGATGTCTGGATGTTATATTGACCAATCGAGTATTTAACCGGATAAATGAGCAATTGATTGCTATTATTTCACATAATTATAACTATTTGTTCACATGTGTATACTATTAATTCACATTCTTGTTACTATTAAGGGAGGTAGTGCAAGTTTGATAATACTTGCATGATTAAATTAAAAAGGAAGAAAAAGTTGGAGGTTTTGTACTATAATTTTTCGAGCCCCAAAACGTGCAATTATCGAAACTATATTTTTCTATAAATAGAAGCTCATTCTTCCTTCATTTCTCACCAATTCACTAAAGCTATAGAGCAATTATTATAAAGAGAAATTATAGAGAGAAAATCTATAGAAGAAGAGAAGCCTTCTACCTCACTACTCCTTTATCCAGTTTCTTTCAAAGGTAAGGGGTATTATTTCTTTTGTATTCATGAAGAGAATATCTGTTATTCCATTCCTTATTATTCTGTTGGAATAACCTGTATACGCAGGCTACCCTATACTTGGTGACATTCTTCTATTATTCTATCTTTATTATTCTGTTAGAATATCCTGTCTGTGTGTTTTACACCAGACTTGGTTCCGTCTTTATTATTCTGTTGGAATATCTTGTCTGTAATGTTTTACACCTGACCGGTTCCGCCTCTTTATTATTACATTGGAACATCCCGCTTGCAATTTAATTTCGCTGACTTTGTTCCGTTATTATTATTTTGTTGGAATAACTTTGCCTATGCAAGCACCGCATGCATGGTGATTTCTTTTGTTATTCCATTCTTTATTATACTCGATTGGTTAAATTTTTTTGACTTCTATACTCCATGAAATTAGTGGAATATCCTTGATATTTGCGCTTCATCCAATATTTTTTTCATGAAAATATTCTTGTGAGCGCATGAATTTTACTCTCTGAAAGAAGTATCATGTTGACAATTTGGGCGTTATTGGTTCTGGACAAATTAATTCGTGAACTTGTTTTATTGAATTCTTATATCATTGTCATCATCCTCATGTTTATATTATGTTGAAAGTCATTTATGGCCTCAGAGTGCATAGATGGACTTGGTATGATTATGCCTGTGGATTATTCGATTGTAATCATGACCGTAATGTTACAAATGATGCGGTAAAAGTCCTCATTGGCCCGTAGTGCATTGATGGACGATTGTTGGCATGATCATGACCATTGATGAATACACGAATGTCCTTGGCCCGTAGTGCATGGATAATTTGTGGTCGTGATACTAAAGAATATCCTCGGCCGTAGTGCATGGGTGATTCGATGATGTGGATTATTTATTAAAATTTGAGTCTCAAATGATAAAAGTGATGAAAACCTTTTAAATCATAAAAGATAGTAGATTTTATTCTCTACTTGACTCTTTTAATGGATTGCATGTTTCGCTGCAGTTAAAGTTGATGTCTATTGTATTTTATCAGTTTAACATTGTTGAATGCTAATGATATTTTATCCTGCATTATCTTAGTCATAATATTTCTTACTGGGCTAGTTGAGCTCACCCTTTCTTTCACTGTTCTCTTCAGGAAATGAGAATATAGCTGGGACGAGTCGGGGAACGGAGTGATGAACCAGATGATAGTATTAGTAGTCCTCACTATTCTGTTAAATAGTGTGATAATAAATATAATGAGGACTGAATTTGAGTTTGTATAATGTCAATGAGAACTCCATTGAGAGTGGATATTGTCTAGAAGGCAATATTCTTGTTTAAACTCTTAGTTTATGTTTTGTCGTATTTTACACGACAGTTGTATAATTAAGTTGTATTTGATTTATGTACCATGTATTTGGCGACTCAAGATGGGTGATGAATACCTATATTTTGGGGGCGTCACACCCACCTTTTGTCAAACAAGGGATTTTAATAAATTGAATCTCCTGATAGCCAATTTGGGATATATGTCCAATTATATCCCAATTTCGTCATCAATAGATCTTTGGGATTCTAGGTCTATGGATCTCATCTCCTAGATTCTAGATCCCTTTGATAGATCTCATTGAAATGTAACAGTCCCTCATAAATGTTGGCTTCGGTTATTCTATTTACAGATTAGGGTGCACGGGAATTCTTTTCCCAGATCTTTAATTCCTCTTATGGATTTTGATGTATTGTTTGTGGTGGTTCAAAATCTTGTGAGCCTAGGAACGAACACTACAAGGAAAAACCTTATTCCCAACAGAATTTTCAGTCAAAATTAAGCCTATTCCGTCAAAATAATCTTAATTCTGAGGGAATATTCCATTGAAAATTTAGTCGTATATACATGAGTCGGAGATAAGGTTCGTAAAAAATTTTGTCATAATTTTCATAACTCCGACTGAATTATACCCGATGGAGTTCCGTCAGAATTAAGATATTTTCGAGGGAAATAGTACGATGGAATTAATTCGTCGAATATGGTGTTGACTTATCTTAGACGGATATTCCCTCAGAAATAAGTCATTTTTGACGAAAAATTGGTTTTCCCAAAAAGCATTTAATTTCTAATTCTGACGGATTGTCCCTTAAGAATAACTTAATTCCGACGAAAAATTAGCATTTCTTAAAAGTATTTAATTACGAATTCCGACGGAAGTTTCCCTCGGAATTAAGGTATTTTCGATGAAAATTTTTAATTTTTAGAAATTGTTTGAAATATATTCCCAATTTAATTATCCGTCAGAAGTACACTATTTTGTCGAAAATATGCAATTTTTAAAAGTGGAATTTCCAGGTGTTTAAACTCATATCTGTACATGTAACCTTTTTTTATCTTAATACAGACAGACATTTATATATATAAGTTGTAACATGTAACCTGTATCATCTCATCATCAACAACTAAGCTAATAATTACAAATGATCTACTAACTCATCAACAATTACAAATATCAGATAGTATGCCATAAATTATATACAATATGATCTACAAAACTTGTACATACGTAACTAGATTACAATATGTACAAATGCTCTATAATTGAATGAATAAAATGAATATAAATAAACAATAAACTAGTAGTCGAATTATAATCGGGCGGAGGTGGAGGATGATGCTGCTCTGGTGTATGAAAATCGATGGCGGCGTCCCCCCGGTCGCCATTGCCGTTGCCAATTTGCTCGCCATCGCCACCCTATCGATAGAATTAAAAATAAAAACCATTAGTCTGTATATATGTGAGAATTAAAAAGATACTGTTAAATGAAAATAACATAAACATGCAGAATATATACATGAGTAGGCGGGGGCTGACGAAAAGCCTGCTTTAAGAGGGTAACCACCATCCGGAGCATCTTTTCGCTCAACGCATTGAACTGCTGATGCGGTAAGCCCATACTCTCTGCGGAGGCCCCTGCTAGAACCTCCTGAGCGAGCTGGTGATGATGAGACCTACTAGGTAACTACTGATGAATAAAAACCAGATCGGTATGGAACCTATCCGACACCGCCACTATCAACCTCTGAAATAACTTCAAATCATCCAAGCCAAGTACCAGATAAGATGGTCCAACGGTGCTTCTCAGACGCCAAGCATCGGCTAGAGCCTGCGAAAATATATATAATATTAGTATTAATAATTTATATTATGTGATAGGTTATGATAATTTCGTGAAACATAAATAATATTATTACCTCTAAGTAGTGTATATGCGGATATCCTCGGCAGGCCCATCACTCTATACCTACCAGTACTGCTAGTAGGGGGATCCTCAACCCATAGTCTTAACTCCTCATCCCGAGATAACTCAATCTCGGGAGGGGGGATGGTGGAATCTAATGACTCAAAACCCCCTAGCAGCCTCTAACTCAGCTATATGCTGGTCCCGAAGCTTTTGAAATCGGTCCTATAATTTATTTTGTATACGTGAATTAATTATGTCATTTTATTAACGAGTGAATATTGAAATTTCTAAAAAATAAGATTAGTTTTACCCGTATAGATAATGCTGCCTGAGACAAAGCACGCTCCTCCTTAGGCTTGTGAGCTCTATCACAAAACTCTAACATGGTCGGAGCTCGGCCCAAGGTCCTCCCCAAGGCCTAATAAATACATTCATAAAACACTTAAGTTGTATCCGTCTGAGAATTTGATAGATAAACACATACATACATTAAACTTATCGACTTCGCCTCCTCGAAAGATTGCGAGCCTGTAGAGAATCACATTTTTCCTGAATATATAAATTAAGAGTTTACAAGAATATTTTTTTTTATTTAAGTATGTGTTATATATATATTGCATATATTATCATGTGCAGTATAATATGTGATGAGGTGATATGTCAAGTATAATAATTAATATTTATTATATTTAATAAATACCATTTACTTTGATGGAAATGATTTACTTGGATATTTTACCCAAATTTTTGAAATGCATTTTGGTATATCTAAGTATGTTATTAATGGTGCATTAAGTGAAGAAAGAGAGGTAATTGATTATGCTCGCCAAACACAACCTTAAAATTAAAGCTTAATAGTAGGTAATAAAAACTCAGCTTAGTGGTTAGATACGTGGCTTTTAACAGGAGATAATGACTCACTATTAGCATGTGCTGGCAATTATTTATTAACCTAGCTCTACAATTCAGCTTGCCTATATCGTGATTAGCCGAGCTAGTATGCCTATATAGCAGAGTTTTAATTTCTTAGGGTCAGTTTCTCTCTTAAGTAAAACACAATTAGTGGTATACAAACTCCAAATTTCTACGAAATTTGGGTTAAACAAGTAAGAGTTAGAAGAATACCAATTTTGGATTATTGAGGAAGAAGAGTTTGGAGCAAAAGACATCTGAAGCTAACGTCACAGAGAAATAGAAATTTTAAGGTAATTTTCTTTATATCGTATATAGTACAGATGCATGTATGTGAAAGAAGTGTTATTTGAGGGTGAGTTTTGGTTGATGAAAGTTTATATGAGATATATATATCTCTGTGATAAATGGTTGAATAACTTAACTGGTTAAACAATTAGTAAGTTTAATGTTTATAACAACAGACCATGCATGGGTTATTAAAAACTCACTGTTAGTTTGTGATACAAACCTTTAAAATAATGAAAGGTTAGTAGGTATCTAATTATTACTCTCAGTCAATATGTTTAGTTTAACTATGAAACCAACTGTTTTGGACTGGAATAGAACAAAGGAGAATTGGCTGGGTTGTGTGATGCCATAAGGGAGCTAAACTGGGTTTTTAAAACAAACCAATAGCTATGAAAAGAGTGTTTTAAAATTGTGTATGTAAGGTGTTTGTTAAAATGCTGCAACGAACTGTTTTTCTTAGCAATTGCTTATTAATTTGTCAGAATTAAAGCTTGGGTTATATATATACCATGCATGAGGGTAAATAAAATGTTGTGCCTTGTTAAACGGAATGAGAACTAATTTTTTTAAGCTAAAACTAAATGCTAGAATTTAGCTTGGCAAGAACCTTTACTCACTATTTTGGGGCAATCAATTGGCACCAATTTGATTGTATATCATGTGTAATGATTATAGATTGCATGTTATTTTAAAAAGTGGAGTGTATTCAGTAAATAGTTCTGAGAAAAGTTGTGAATAACTTACCAAATGGTTGCCAAAAATGGCATAGAATAAGAACAGGGCTGCTGCCCACAGTAGCTGTGACGCCCCCAAAATAAGTCCACACGACCCATTCTGAGTCGCCAGATATCACACTATAAAAATCAAATACAACTTCATGTATACAACTGTTGAACTGTCGTATAAAATACGACCACATTTAAGTTATGAGTTTTAATACAATATTATCTCGTAGACAGTATCCAAACTCAAATTGTTACAATGCCATATAAAATACAGCAGCAAATATTTTAAGACCCCAAAGAAGAACGAGAAGATTACTATCATATTCATTCTAATGAGATGCACTTTTGACGCTTTCAAAGTCGGGTTCTCATCACCCTATTGTTGTTCTCCAAAATCAATTATTAAGTGACGTATAAAATACGACACACACATCTTAGGTCCTCAATACAATTATATGTTGCATGTCATGTCGTTCTATAATGTATTGAGAAACTTCGACAGTCTCGGACCATCACACTATTTCCCTGTTATCCCCGCTCGCCCTAACTACGCTCTTATTACCTGAAAGGAATTGTGAAGCAAAAGGGTGAGCACAACTAGCCCAGTAAAGAATATCATGACTAAAGATAATTACATTATCAATAGTTTTCATCAATAATAACTCAGATATTTAGAACATATGATAGATAATAAAACTTTTCAACCAAAGTTGCAGCGGAACGAACAATCCATTAAAAAAGTCAAATAGACCATCAGGTCTATTATCTTCTCCATGTTAAAAGTCCACCAATAATGTTTTATCCCTGTAACATCAATCAACAATTCATGTCCACAAACATATGAATAACTCATAATCATAATTGTGATTCTAAATTCCTTTTCGCACCTAGGACGAAGATAATTTTCATCACCTATCTTCACCTGAAACATCAAAAATCATGGTTATACCAAATCATAATTCCTACTCATAATCACACTAATAAATTCATCTTTTCACTACGGCCAAAGATATTCAACGGTAAAACCAATAATGCTAAGACTCAACTTAATAAATAATCCACATCATCGAATCACCCATGCACTACGGCCAAGGATATTCGTTAATATCACATCCATGAATTATCCATGCACTACGGCCAAGGATATTCATTGTTATCACATCCATGAATTAATATTTCATTACTGAGACTCAACTCAATAATTAATCCACATCATCGAATCACCCCTGCACTATAGGCCAAGGATATTCTTTAGTATAACAGCCACGAATTATCCATGCACTACGGGCCAAGGATAATCGTGTTTTCATCAACGATCCTGATCATGCCATAAAATAATTCATCTTTGCTGTGACGCCCCCAAAATAGGTATACATCACCCATTTTAAGTCGTCAATAACATGGTACAGAAAAAACTACAACTTTATTAATACAACATATAAACTATGAGTTTAAATACAAATATTGCCATCTAGACAATATCCACACCCAAATAAGTCCTCGTTACAATTATTGGTACATTATTTTACAAAATGGTAAGGACTACTAAAATAACTTCTAGAACCATCATTCCATACCCCACTCAAGAGTACTACTGCTACATTCTCGCTCTCTGAGAAGAAAATGGAACAAAAAGGAAAAGGGTGAGCTCAACTAGCCCAAGAAGAAGAACATTATGACTAAGATAATATAGAACAAATTATCGTTAGTCTTCAACGGGAAAAATCGGAGAGAATATAATAGACAACAAGTTTCGGATCAATATTCGCAGTGAAATAATAATTCATAGAAGAGTTACGTAGAGAATGAAATCTAGTATTATCTATGAATTTAAAGTTCATCATCAATATTTTATCCTCAGAACATCAATCAATATTCATCTTGAATCAAATTTTCATCTTTTTGCACTACAGGGCCAAAAGATATTCATCACTCGGTCATGTTCATCTCAACACCTATTCATCTTTGCACTACTGCCAAAGATATTCATCGAAAATCATTAATCTTTTGCACTACAGCCAAAGATATTCAGATTATATCATCATTTAGACCGAGGATGATGAAAAATAATTTTAAGAAAACGAATCCAAAGGAAACAAAATAATAAATATTAAGGATTCGTAGTATATCTATTTATCCATGTCCAAAAATACCTCAATAATAATCATAGTGGAGTAAAATTCAAGAATGATCAAAACATGGATACAATCAAAGCTAGTATCCCCAATAGATATTTTGGAAAAAAAAACAAAAATTTAATTTTTTTGTGATTAAAGTCTTAGTATTCGTGAATAGTCTTTGATATCGTGAATAATGGTCGATACGTGAATAAGAACCCCGACACAAAAAGTTTCAAATTTGATTAAAAGTTCAGATCAAGACTTGACATAATGATATTGAAAGAAATAATATCATTTAAAAAAAAATAATATCCACTTACCTTGTAAAGACAATGATTTCGAAAAATTCGAATATAGTCTCAAGAAGGAACTCAGATCAGATAAAGAACACTCAAGGTATCAAAATACTCACAAGAATACGCTCAATATATCGAGAGAGAAAGAGAGAAGATTTTAGTTTCGGTGTGATTTTCAATTGTAACCTAAGACCCTATTTATAGAAAATGCTTAGAACACCAAAGTAGAAAATTTAATAAAATAAAATATTTATAAAACAAATTCAAGCACACCTCTTGAAAATCTGAATTCAACCACCAATATAGCCCACCAAACATTTTAAAAACGTTTTTCTTGTAAAACAAATTTAAAACTTTTAAAAATAATTATTTCGGAACTTCAGAACTTCAATAATTCATAATAAATAGCCCTTTTATCAAAAAAAATCGAGCCTTATGTCTTTTCCATAGGAAATTCCATTATCTACAACTTTGCAGAAGGAAGTTTTTCCAAATTCCAAACAGAAATTGACCGAAATCCACAAACGGGAGATTTTACAAGCTATAATCAAATTTCAATCAAGAAATGGGGTCCACCGACACACAAAATATGTGTTAATCATTTAATGCAACAAAAATAATCTTCCTCCTCATATACTCATATATCCCACATTCATTGTAAAAATATCACCATTATAATATTATAATAATATAATAAAATATTATTTTATCAAAAAAGATAAAATATCAATTTTCAACAATTGTCACTTTAAAATTTTTCTCCATCTATATCCACATAAAATCAATATTTTCCTCATCATATAAATCAATATTTAATTATTCTCAAATAATATTACAGAATCACAATCATCGACAACCAGAGCGCCTTCTAGAAAGAGGGGCTTTCCAATAAGGATCTCTCCTTACTAGCGCGCAATTAGATAACCAAACCTCTCCTTAGACAGAACTTTCTAGACATTGCCAATAATGTTATCCAATAATATTATTCAGATAATATGAATTATTGCTCCGATAATGGAAAATACCGTGTAGTGACAATTATTGAAACAACGAGAATATAAAATATCAACGCAAAGAATTATTGAATCAATAAAATAAAATAATCGAATAGTAATTACCGTAACAATTAATGAGTAAGGCCTTCTTACGTAAGAATCAATAATTGGTGCAATACCGGTATTCTACCGTGTTTTAACCACCGAGTATTCCAACAAAGATTAATCTGTGAATAACTACACCGTTATTTATAAATAACTTATATTTGTCGCTTTTCTTCATCCAATCGCTTTCCGATATGGGGCCAACACAAGGCTGCGCCGTCGTACGAATATTCCCCGACAGTAAGAATATTCCACGACCAAACGAACATTCCCCGATAAAAATGAATATTTTATAACCACCGCTTATTTAAAATATTTGCGCATTTTAACCATAACTAATCATATTAATCAAATTAACCCTTACTATTTAAAAATAATAAATAGAGGAAATTCAATTTCATTAATAATAAATCGGGATCTTACATTTGCACCCCCTTGGTCAAGAGAATCCATAGCCATAATCATACCAAAAACTCTTCATCAATGCACTACGGCCAATGAGGACTTTTACCACATCATTTGTAATATTACTACCATGATTATACCGAAATGATCCTCGGTCATAATCATACCAAGTCTATCTATGCACTACAGGCCACAGATGACTTTCAACATAATATAAATATGACGATGATGACAATATTATAAGCATTAATCAAACTAAATCAAGGATAAATATTAAAGACTTTAAATTTAACCAAACATTATCAATCACTTAATAAAATCATAATCCAATATTGTTAATATTGTAACAATATTTTAATCACTTCTTAAACTTATAAACAATTTTATTTAATTGTTTACACTTTTTTAAATAATGCATTTAATTGTTCAACAATGCCATACTCATAAGATTTCATCACCAATGATCAAATCACTCATCAAAAACCTACACATACCTTATATAAGACTTTCAAGCCATAAAATCCTATTTACCAATTTTTCAACTTCTCATAACATATTTAATTCATATGTTGGTAACTAAACCATTTTCATGAAAAATATCAAATCAGTCTCAAAAATTATCCTTTTCTGGAATTTAGCATAATATAGTCCTATATTGAACATATATTTTTCTCGAAATTTTTAAAATTCATTTACTATTTTTCAAAAATCAATTTCTAATTAATTCCTTAAGAAATTAGCTACCTCAAGGTTAACTCCAGAAATTCCCAAATCTTGGCAGGATCTTACACATGTTAACGTGACCTTCCAGGTTTAAATTTCATGGTCATCTGAGTTATAGAACTCCTAAGTTATAGCGCTTTTATCTAAAAACCTAAATGTTGAAATGGTCATAACTTGCTCATTTTAAGTCTGAATGAGCTCATTTTTTGGACAGGAGGTACTTTATACCATATACTTTCATGTCCCAAAAGGCCGAATTTTTCTCACAAATTAAGTGGTAAACAAACCTTTTTTAAAATCCTGACAATGAGCTATTTTTGGTTTTTGCAGCTTTTGACTCCTTTGCTAAAATTAGTCCACACGAAATTTTACAACACCTTTTCTAGTGATTCCACTTGGATAAGTTACAAAACTCATAGACCTAACTCTAGAACTTGACCTCACTCAAAAATTCAAAATATAATAGGAGATATGGTCAATTGAATTTCATGTTCTATTTTCACCAAAATCTGATTTTTCAACCCTTTCTGATTTCTAAGAAACTTTCATGTTTTCATATAATAACCAACATAACTCATCATAACACTTACTAATACCATATATCCCATGATTTTCATCAGTCCAATGCTTTTATTATGACTTTCATCATAATCCACGTAAACAGATCATTTCCACAATTTAATAAGGAATGAAATACAAAGGATCATTCACCATGCATGTGGTAATCCACATAGACATGTTATTCTAACAGAATAATAAATAATGGAATAATAGAAGGATTCACCATACATGCGATAGAGACCAAGATGACATGATGTTATTCCTAACGAATAATAAAGATTTTAACCAGTCCCCACGTAAAAACGCATGCATGACGAGTGATATTCCAATAGAATAATAAAGAATGAAATAACAACAGAAATCACCATTCATGCGATAGACTGCACAGACAGGTTATTCCAACAAAATAATTAATGGAACCAATGTCAGCGTAATACGACCGGCTGTGATATTCCGACGTAATAATAAAACGGAATAATAGAAGAAGAATTTCACCATGTATGCGATTTCGCATAAACAGGTTATTCCAACATAATAAGAAAGAATGGAATAACATAAGTTCTCTTCATGAATAGGAAAGAATAACACCCCTTATAGGTATAACAAATAATATCCCTTACACAATAATGATATCCCTTACCTTTGAAAGAAACTGAATACTGGAGTAGAGAGGTAGCAGACTTCTCTTCTTCTTTCTCTCTATAGCTTCTCCCTCTATAATTTTTCTATAATAATTGCTCTATAAGTTTAGTGAATTGGTGAGAAATGAAGAAGAATGAGCTTTTATTTATAGGAAAACATAGTTTCGATAATTGCACGTTTTGGGGCTCGAAATATTACAGTACAATACTTTCTTCTTTTTCTTCCTTTTTAATTTAGTCCTGCAAGTATTATCAAACTTGCACCACCTCCCCTAATAGTAAATCATGTGACTCAATAGTAAATCATGTGAATCAATAGTTCTAGACATGTGAAAATACGAATTACAGTATAGTACCTCCATCTATACCTCTATTTTTAACTTAATCATGCAAGTATTATCAATCTTGCACCAACTCCCCTAATAGTAACAAGAATGTGAATCAATAGTACACACATGTGAACAAATAGTTATAATCATGTGAATTAATAGCAATCAATTGCTCATTTATCCGGTTAATTACCCGACTGGCCAATATAACCTCCAAACATCAATTTTTATCGAAATAAATATCGATTTTCACTAACAGTAATAATTCTAACACAATGGAACTATTTTTATCAACAATATAAATTTTGAAATTTCAAATTTTGACTTTTCCCAAAAAATCAACTATCGACTTTTTTGACCAAAAAAAGTCAACCCCAAAAAATTTTGTGTTTATAGTCTATTTTAATAATTTCATCATTCCGGACTCAATTATCACGTCCAAGGTCTCCAAATTCAACTCCTAACACAACTTTAATTTTAATAACATTCATCATTAATATTATAACTCACAATATTTATCAACCAAAGTCGCTCCTGTGAAAATAGGGGCTTTCCGATAAGGATTTCTCCTTATTGGCGCGCAATTAGATTATCTAATCTCTCCTTGACAGAACTTCTAGACATTGTAAATATTGCAATTTATAATATGAATAACTTTGTCGTCTCAAGTATTGATTTAATAACATATCATATAATGCAGATGATATTGTGACACTAATTGAATCAATAATATGAGAGATATATTGCAGCAATTACTGTAGCAATAATTGAGTATAACTGAGTGACTTCTTATGTAAGCATCAATAATTAATACCGTGTGCTACTATGCAACCACGCGTATTACTGTACTTTTACTACCGGGTATTTTATGACAACTTGCTTACTTTGAAAAAATATCACATATCACCCTTAACTTTAAACTTTTATCAATTTAACTATTTACCAAAAATAGAAAAATTGAATACTTTTATTTCATAAAATTCGGGATCTCATAGTAGCAGCCATGACTATTTATGGCATCAGGTAGGGACTTCCTTGGGCTCTCATTTAGTGCAGATAAATTCTAAGATAGCCCAGCTGATATTGCTCTGTAATGAGAGTAAATACCAGTTGTATAATGTCCAAAACAAAGTGTAAAGGGGACATTAATGTAGGGGTTAAAAATTTGGGCAAGGCAATCAAGGACTTACGCTTTATGGGCAACAATAGTTGATGTCAATAGATTATCATAATAACCTTTAGTGGAGGTACCAATTATATTATTTCCAAAGCTTTATATAAACAAGCCAAAAATGTAAGGAATAAAAGTTTATCAAGGTAATGGTTTAGAGAGGGGGGATGCTGCCTAACAGCAGCAGCAGTTGGCTATTTTGGGCAACACACATGGGGTCTTCTCTTGCCCTTGTGGATGTTAATAGTAGTAACCCATAGCGGTTAATTAATACTTTCTAAAAGGGGTGGGTACACCACCAATTTGATATTCAAAATGTAACAACACATGGACCAAAAAGGCGAGAATTATGATCTCTTAAAATAAGGGATTGGGGAAGAAGGGACTGTTGCTTAATGGCAGCAGTGAGTAGCAGCGAGCAGCTGCTATTGCTGCATTGGTAAGCCATTTTTGACGATGTGTTGTAGTTCGAAGAGTTTACTCATAACTTTTAACTTCTGGATTTCAAAAAAAAAGGAAAGTATATAGAATATATAATAACGACTCTTTCGTAAAAGAAATATGAACTAAAATCATGAAAAGTTCATGAACAAAAATTATGTCAGACCCTATTAAAGAAAGAAAAGGCTATTGTCAGAAGAATGATGAATGATATATTTGAAAATGTAAATAAATATTTCAAATATGAGAATATAAACTAAAAACATAATCAATGTGACTATGTGATATGTAAACATACAAGCTATATGACTTGCCTATTTGGCTAATATACTTGTAAATGCAAATAATTATGTAGGATCTGTGAGAATATACAAGTTAAGCTGAAATTGTACAAATAGTCTACAAATAAGGCAAGTATCTAAATCTTACTCTTTATTGAACAAGTATTCTGAGATTATTCATATGTGGATAGGTTCTCTAAATTCTGAACTATCTTTCCTTATTTATGAATATAATAATATTGAATAATCTTTTTATTCCAATCAGCTTGAAAAGATTGGGTAATGAATTATCATGTATATCAAATGAAATTCAATATGCATGAGCAGGTTGCAAAGAAATCTGAGCCATTCCTTCTGGCCAGACACGGATGTAAAATATTTCAATTTCTTTATATTAAGTCTTAAAATATTATTGTGCCATGATTTAAGTTGTCCAGCTATATTGTTGTAGTTGGAATCTAAAACTGAGAATGAACATACCCTTAAATGGGATATTTTTATTGCACTCTAGGAGTGGTGATGTAGAACATAAAATTGTTCGGAAAAGATAGTATTGATCAATACAGGCGTATGATAAAGTATCGATCACCCCACGCGTGCTCGTAAAGAAAAGACGGTTCATCCGATAATATTTCGATTGAACCTTTTCAAGAAAAGAAAAATATGTTCATGGTCTTAAAACCTCTCTCGGTTATTCAATGTTGTTATGATATTCCGTAAATGTGAATGATTCAAGATTTATTGCTTTACGCTTTTGATTCAATCTTGTCAAAGCATGTTTCATAGAAAAACATTTATTTCTTGTTGAGCTTTAAAGAAATGCTTATTACTTACGAGCAATTAAATGCTCATACTTGTTTATTTATAAATGTTTTCAAATTTGAGCGGACTTCTAGCGTAAATGTCCGGAAAAGACAAGGGAAAAGGAAAAGTAATAGAATAGCTGAAAGTTGATGTAATAAATAGTTTACATGTTTGTATATATTAAACTATCATGTAATAAACGCTTAAAGGTATAATGTGCACAGGATTAGAAGAACTTTGATGTAATAACTTTACTAAATTTATGCTTATTATATTCTGAATATTTTATATCATGAGCACTGAATAAGGGTTTCAAGTACCCGAATTTGGGGGCGTCACAGGATGGTATCAGAGCTTTAAGTTAGTAGCCTTAGGATGGGAACCTTAGGTTATAACTTTAAGTTAGTGAGACAGACATGAAATAAATAATTGTAATTTGTTATTTGTTGTATAACTTGTATTATGTATTAATCAAGTTATTTGTTTGTGTATGGGATGGCTGAAATTCAAGAAGAATTAGTTATTAATGAGTAGCAGATCGTTCCACAACCTATAACACCAGTTCAGGTCATAGACCTAGACCTTGATCTTGTCGTAAAAGATGAGGACCCTGAGGAGGAGGTCAATGAAGTATCATGGGGATATCTTTTGAAATTCTAACCTGTTAATGGTTAAGGATTTTAGTATGTAAACCTTTTGATAACAAGGTACAAATGTTATGTATATAGCAAATGAAAATGTTATAGTATGTAATAGCCGGAGGAGCTATTAAAGATAGAAATGTTAAGGCACATGTAAAAGCATGTTGAATATATAATAATATTAAATATGTTTGTTATGAATGTTATTGCTTTACAATATGTATGAAGTTTAAATGGTGTAATAATGATAAATGTTATTAAACAGATAAAATGCCACCAAGAATTAGAGGAGGAAGAGTACCTAGGGTACGAAAAAATGTCAATGAAGAACCTAATATTAAGAATAGAAATGAAGAGGTTCATAATGAAAATGAAAATAGGAATGAGGCCCAAGGGAATCCTATGCAAAGAATTTGCACGCGTTTTATGAAAGAAGCCTTTCAAAATAGAAATGTTCCTCACTAACGTAAATGTACCACCACCGCTAGCATGGCTAGCTTCAAAGATTTTAAAAGTGTAGGACCTCCACGAGTTTAGAGGGTATCCAAGCCTCGGAAAACATCGATATTCACGCCAAAAGTGTGATGGATATAAGCACTTGACTAGTTTTATTTTTGGGCCTTTATTACTCGAGTTAGTAGGCCCTTATGGGTGTATTTACACCTAGTACACTAAAACCAACTAGTTTGGGAGTCATTGGTCCAACGTTCGCTACATGGGTAGCTCTGAAAAGCCTAAGAAAATGAGACATTGCACAAGTCAAGAAAAAAAAATAAAATAAATTGGAAAAAAAAAGAAGAAAAATTATTTTACTTGATTTTCAAAGTAAAAATCCATACTAAGAGTTACATCATATACACACATGCATGTATTACATGAAATTAATTTTTAAAGGATAGTGTCTAAAATAAAGATTGAATATTTTGATAAGGTTAAAGCGTGATTTTGAGTTTAATCTTGCTTACGATAATGCACATAGATATTTAAAAGTTTTCTTTCAATTTCATAACTTGTTCAACTCAAAAGATTTTGTTTTGAATTTTGTAAATATATTCACCGCAAAACCCTCATGAGACACAAGTCGCCTACTTGGGGTAACTTTAGGATTTAAAGGCTTATTGCACATGCTAAGTGCAATCGTATCTCCTACTTAAAATGGAGTAGTATAGTTTTTGTTTTTATTTTCTTTTTATTTTACTCGAGAACAAGCAAAAGTTAGGTATGAGGATATTTGATAGACACATAATTAATACATATTAATATACCCATATTTATTATTTTATATGCTTATTTTATTTAACTAATAAATTTTATTTTATTTTGTAGGAAATAACATTTATTTTTCTTAGCGAGTAAATAAAGGATTTATATCCAACTTTTAAAGACGGAAAAAGACTCTTGGATGATTATCATATAGAGATTGAAGTCAAGAAGAAAAGAATAGAAAAAAAGGAACAAAAGTGTCTAAGTTCAAGGAACCTAAATTAGGGCACAAATTTATTTTTCCTATAAATAGGCCTTTTGTTTTAGAGAGAAATGACACCACTTCTTATTTTTCATCAATAAGAACTCAGATATTTAGAACATATGATAGATAATAAAACTTTTCAACCAAAGTTGCAAATGACGAACAATCCATTAAAAAAAGTCAAATAGACCATCGTGTCTATTATCTTCTCCATGTTAAAAGTCCACCAATAATGTTTTATCCTCAGAACATCAATCAACAATTCATGTCCACAAACATATGAATAACTCATAATCATAATTGTGATTCTAAATTCCTTTTCGCACTCTAGGACGAAAGATAATTTTCATCACCTATCTTCACCGAAACATCAAAAATCATGGTTATACCAAATCATAATTCCTACTCATAATCACACTAATAAATTCATCTTTTCACTACTACCAAAGATATTCAACGGTAAAACCAATAATGCTAAGACTCAACTTAATAAATAATCCACATCATCGAATCACCCACACTACTGACCAAGGATATTCGTTAATATCACATCCATGAATTATCCATGCACTACTACCAAGGATATTCATTGTTATCACATCCATGAATTAATATTTCATTACCGAGAGACTCAACTCAATAATTAATCCACATCATCGAATCACCCCCACTTTACGAATGCCAAGGATATTCTTTAGTATAATGACCACGAATTATCCATGCACTACGGGCCAAGGATAATCGTGTTTTTCATCAACGATCCCGATCATGCCATAAAATAATTCATCTTTCTTTGTGGCGCGCCCCCAAAATAGGTATACATCACCCATTTTAAGTCGTCAATAACATGGTACAGAAAAAACTACAACTTTATTAATACAACATATAAACTATGAGTTTAAATACAAATATTGCCATCTAGACAATATCCACACCCAAATAAGTCCTCGTTACAATTATTGGTACATTATTTTACAAAAATGGTGAGGACTACTAAAATAACTTCTAGAACCATCATTCCATACCCCGACTAGTAGTACTTTCTACATTCTCGCCTCTCAGAGAAGAAAAATGGAACAAAAAGGAAAAGGGTGAGCTCAACTAGCCCAGTAAAGAACATTATGACTAAGATAATATAGAACAAATTATCGTTAGTCTTCAACGGGGAAAAATCAGAGAGAATATAATAGACAACAAGTTTCAGATCAATATTCGCAGCAGAAATAATAATTCATAGAAGAGTTACGTAGAGAATGAAATCTAGTATTATCTATGAATTTAAAGTTCATCATCAATATTTTATCCCTGTAACATCAATCAATATTCATCTTGAATCAAATTTTCATCTTTGCACTACAGGCCAAAGATATTCATCAGTCGGTCATGTTCATCTCAACACCTATTCATCTTTGCACTACGGGCCAAAGATATTCATCAGAAAATCATTAATCTTTGCACTACAGGCCAAAGATATTCAGTTATATCATCATTTAGGACTGAGGATGATGAAAAATAATTTTAAGAAAACGAATCCAGTGAAACAAAATAATAAATATTAAGGATTCGTATATCTATTTATCCATGTCCAAAAATACCTCAATAATAATCATAGTGGAGTAAAATTCAAGAATGATCAAAACATGGATACAATCAAAGCTAGTATCCCCAATAGATATTTTGGAAAAAAAAACAAAAATTTAATTTTTTTGTGATTAGTGCTTGCGATTCGTGAAATGAATAGTCTTTGTATCGTGAATAATTATCGTATCGTGAATAGTAACCCGACACAAAAAGTTTCAAATTTGATTAAAAGTTCAGATCGATTACTTGACATAATGATATTGAAAGAAATAATATCATTTAAAAAAAATAATATCCTTACCTTGTAAAGACAAGATTTTTCATTTGAAATTACGAATATAGTCTTTGAAGGAACTTGCAGACAGATAAAGCAACACTCAAGGTATCAAAATACTCACAAGAATACGCTCAATATATCGAGAGAGAAAGAGAGAGAAGATTTTAGTTTCTGGTGTGATTTTCAATTGTAACCTAAGCACCCTATTTATAGAAAAATGCTTAGAACACCAAAGTAGAAAATTTAATAAAATAAAATATTTATAAAACAAATTCAAGCACACCTCTTGAAAATCTGAATTCAACCACCAATATAGCCCACCAAACATTTTAAAAACGTTTTTCTTGTAAAACAAATTTAAAACTTTTAAAAATAATTATTTCGGAACTTCAGAACTTCAATAATTCATAATAAATAGCCCTTTTATCAAAAAAAATCGAGCCTTATGTCTTTTCCATAGGAAATTCCATTATCTACAACTTTGCAGAAGGAAGTTTTTCCAAATTCCAAATGAAATTGGCCAAAATCCACAAACGGAGATTTTACAAGTATAATCAAATTTCAATCAAGAAATGGGGTCCACCGACACACAAAATATGTGTTAATCATTTAATGCAACAAAATAATCTTCCTCCTCATATACTCATATATCCCACATTCATTGTAAAAATATCACCATTATAATATTATAATAATATAATAAAATATTATTTTATCAAAAAGATAAAATATCAATTTTCAACAATTGTCACTTTAAAATTTTTCTCCATCTATATCCACATAAAATCAATATTTTCCTCATCATATAAATCAATATTTAATTATTCTCAAATAATATTACGTAATCACAATCTCGACAACCAGCAGCCTCTAGGAAAGAGGGGCTTTCCAATAAGGATCTCTCCTTACTAAAGGCAAGCATGATTAGATAACCAAACCTCTCCTTGAGATGTAACTTTCTCGACATTGCCAATAATGTTATCCAATAATATTATTCGGATAATATGAATTATTGCTCTGATAATGGAAAATACCGTAGTGACAATTATTGAAACAACGATAATATAAAATATCAACGCAAAATTATTGAATCAATAAAATAAAATCTTTGAATAATAATTACCGTAACAATTCTTGAGTAAAGCCTTCTTACGTAAGAATCAATAATTGGTGCAATACCGAGTTGTTCTACCGTGTTTTTAACCACCGAGTATTCCAACAAGATTAATTCAGTATAACTACACCGCTATTTATAAATAACTTATATTTGTCATTTTCTTCATCCAATCGCTTTTTCAGTTATGGGGCCAACCAAAGGCTTTAGCTGCGCTAAATCGCGAATATTCCCACGATGTAAGAATATTCCACGACCAAACGAATATTTCCCGATAAAAATGAATATTTTATAACCACCTGCTTATTTGAAATATTTGCGCATTTTACCCATAACTAATCATATTAATCAAATTAACCCTTACTATTTAAAAATAATAAATAGAGAAAATTCAATTTTATTAATAATAAATCGGGATCATACAACCTCCCCTCCTTATGAAATTTCGTCCTCAAAATTGACGTACGTACCTGTTGTTTCGAAAAGATGAGGATACCTCGCTTTCATTTCCGTTTCCAACTCCCAGGTCATTTCCTCTATAGCATGGTTCATCCACAAAACTTTAACTTGTGGTATGACCTTCGTGCGTAGGACATGCTCCTTCCTATCCAAGATCTTAACAGGTACCTCCTCGTACGTTAAGTATTCGGCTATCTCATCCGGTTCTAACTCAATAACGTGGTTCGGGTCTTTCACATATTTATGAAGCACAGACACGTGAAAAACATTATGAACACGAGACATACTTGGAGGTAACGCGAGTCTATTTCCTACTCGGTCAAGAATCTAAAATGGACCAATAAATCATGGATTGAGCTTTTTTCTCTTCCAAAATCTTGTAACTCCCTTCCATGGAGCAACTCGCAACAATACATAATCCCCAATACTAAATTCCACGTCCTTTCGATGAAGATCCGCATAACTCTTTTGTCGATCCTGTGCCATTTATATACGTTGTCGAATCATTTGGATCTTTTTCGTAGTCATACGTACCAAATTGGGTCCCAACAATGTTGCTTCACCCACCTCATCCCAACATATTGGAGAGCGACACTTTCGTCCATACAATGCTTCAAATGGGGCCACACCTATACTTGCATGATAACTGTTGTTGTAGGAGAATTCCACCAATGGTAAATACTTATCCCAACTCCCTTTGAAGTCTAGGACACAGAGTCTTTATAAATCTTCAAGAGTTTGAATAGTCCTCTCTGATTGTCCGTCTGTTTGAGGATGGTATGCCGAACTGAATCGTAAATCCGTGCCCATAGCTTTTTGTAAGCTAACCCAAAATCTTGAAGTGAATCTTGGGTCATAATCCAAAACTATGGATACTGGCATGCCATGCAATCTCACAATCTCATTTACATACATACGAGCAAGACGTTCAAGGGAATAAGTCTCCCGTATCGGCAAGAAATGTGCAGACTTGGTTAATCTATCAACAATAACCCAAATAACATTTATGCCTTGAGAAACCGTGGGAAGACCCGTAACAAAATCCATGGTAATGTGTTCCCACTTCCATTTCAGAATCTCAAGTGGTTGAAATGAACCCTTAGGCACTTGATGCTCCGCCTTTACACGTTGACAAGTGAAACACCTCGAGATAAACTTCACAATCTCTCTCTTCATATTGTTCAACCAAAATGTATATCGAAGATCACGATACATCTTGGTACTTCCAGGATGGATTTCAAATGGTGTATTATGTGCCTCCATCATGATCTTGTACTTTAAATCAGAATCTTTAGGAACACAAAATCTGGAGTGGACTCGAAGTATTCCTTCTTCATCGATTCTTGCTTCTGGAATAGCACCTTCTTGCACTTTCTTCTTCATCCGCATCAGCTCCGGGTCTGTGGCTTGAGCAACTTTAACTTTTTTGATTAAAGTTGGTTCTATACGTATACTTGACATCATTGTATGGGTCCCTGGAGTCTTGAATTCTATCTTCATCTTTTCTAAATCACACAAAATGGGCCTTTGTGTTGACAGCATCGCACTCGTTCCTGCATAAGTTTTTTACTTAATGCGTCAGCTACCATGTTCGCTCTTCCAGGATGATATTGAATGGTATGGTCATAGTCTTTCAATAGCTCGAGCTAACGTCGTTGCCGCATGTTGAGTTCCTTTTGGGTGAAGAAATATTTGAGGCTTTTATGGTCTGAATATATCTCCACTTTCTCCCCGTATAGATAGTGCCTCCAGATCTTTAGTGCGAAAACGACTGCTGCCAACTCTAGATCATGAGTAGGATAATTCCTCTCATATTCTTTAAGTTTTCGTGAGGCATAGGCTATGACTTTCCCACGTTGCATGAGAACGCATCCTAACCCTTTGTCTGATGCACCACTATAGATAACAAATCCATCCGAACCAGATGGTATTGTCAAAACAGGTGCCGAAATGAGTCTCCTCTTAAGCTCTTAGAAACTCTTCTCGCATTCCTCGCTCCATACGAATTTTGTGTCCTTCCAAGTTAGCTGAGTTAATGGAGTAGCGATTCGAGAAAACCCTTCCACGAATCTACGATAATAACCAATAAGCCCGAGAAAAGTCACAGACTTCATCCACCAACTTCAACTTGCTCCCAACTTTGTATTGCTTCAATCTTCGCCGGATCAACAGATACTCCATGTTTTGACACCACGTGCCCAAGGAATGCTACTTCCTCAAGCCAGAAGTCGTATTTCTTCAACTTGGCATAAAGCTTGTTTTCACGAAGCCTTTGGAGTACCAGCTTCAAATGGTGCTCATGATCTTCACGGCTTTTGGAATATATGAGGATGTCATCAATAAAGACAACAACGAACTAATCCAAATAATCCTTGAATACTCGGTTCATCATATCCATGAAAGCCATAGGAGCATTAGTCAATCCAAAAGACATGACTAAGAATTCATAATGCCCGTCATCGGAGTTACGAAGGCGCCTTTGGAATATCCTCAGTTCTAATCTTCAGCTGATGATATCCAAAACGAAGATCGATCTTTAAAAAGAATTGTGCTCCTTGCAACTGGTCAAACAGGTCATCAATACGAGGTAGCGGATACTTATTCTTGATGGTGACATGGTTTAATTCCCGATAGTCAATACAAAGTCGCATACTCTCGTCTTTCTTCTTTACAAATAAAATAAGAGCACCCCAAGGAGATGTATTAGGACGAATAAAACCGATGTCCAATAACTCCTGTAATTGGACCTTTAACTCCTGAAGTTCAATAGGAGCCATTCGATATGAGGTTTTATAAATGGGCTTTGTACCAGGTTCAAGATCAATAAAGAATTCAACTTCACGTTCTGGGGGTAGACCGGGAAGTTCTTCAAGAAATACGTCAGGAAATTTACTAACAACAGGAATATTATTCAAATCTGACGTGTCTTTATTCAAATCCATAACATGGGCTAAGAAAGCTTGACATCCGTTTTTCAATAAACGAATAGCTTTATGACTTGATATGATAGTGATTGATTTTAATGGTTTAGTTGCTTGAATTTGAACAACAGGTTGATTAGGAATATGAAAACTAACAATCTTACGAAAACAACTAATTTTGGCATGATGAGTAGTTAACCAATCAATCCCTAAAATCACATCAAAAGCAAGTATCTTTAAAGAGATAAGGTCAACAGGTAACGTGATGGTGCCAAATTAGATGAAACAAGATTTATAAACAGTGGATGTGATGAAAGTTTCTCCTAACGGAGTCTCCACAGATAAATCAAAGACTAATTTCTCTGAAGTTAAGTTTAAACATTGAGCACAAGCAGGAGAGATAAATGAATGGGTAGCACCGGTATCAAGTAAGGTATAAATTTTGCAAGAATTTATGATTAGCTTACCCGTGATCACCTCATTTGGGTTTTTCGGATTTTGACCAATCACGACAAACGCTCTTCCAGGAACCGTTGACTTTGACTTTTCTGGGACAGCCTTTTGAGTCACCGTCCCTGATGAACTTGGTTTCGCTACCGTACAATCTCAGGCAATATGTCCTTCCTTTCCACAATTATAGCATAACTTGAACTGTTGTGGGCAGTTTAGATTGGTATGTCCTTCTTTCCCGCATTTATAGCATATGACCGGTGGTCGTTCTCCTCCCTTGTAACCAGTTTCTACTGGTGCTGACATCTTTGCATTGTTGTTGTTGTACCTTCTCTTTTTAAAATCTCCCCCTGACTCGCTTCTTCTATCCTCATGGCCATGATTACCACCAGAGTGGTTGCCGTTCTTGTCCGTATTCTTCTTTCTCCGCTGGTTATCGTTGTTTTGATGACTACTATCACCAGTATGATCCTGGTTATGGTCCCTCGGTTGAACGTACTCGTTATCTCGCTTTAACAATTGGGCCCTGTTAACAACATCTGAATAAAGAGAAAATTTATGAGAAATGAGATACTGACGTATGCCGGGTTTCAAACCTCTTAGAAACATCCGCGTCATACGTTCCTCATTCTCCACCAAATGAGGTGCAAATCTGGATAACTCCGCGAACTTCGCCTCGTACTGGGACACCGTCATGTTATTCTGCTCCAGTCTAATAAACTCCACTTCCTTCATATGACGAATACTTTCAGGAAAGTACTTGTCATTGAACAGATTCAAACGCTCTCCCAAGACATGCCGAAGTGCGGTTGAATGGAGTACGCTTCACAGATTTCCACCAGTGATCTGCCTCATTACGGAACATAAAGGTGGCTAATGGAACCTTCAGTTCCTCCGTGCATCCCAAGACGTCAAATATCTTGGTAATCTGCTTGACCCACGTCTCGCCTTTAATCGGATCCGGCTTTCCCACTTACGTGGTCCCAACTCCTTGAATCGCTTGGTTTGTGACAAACCGAGCGTTGTTATCATTTCCACTTGTATTTTGTACACTAGTCTCCCTCGTCTGATTTTGCATGAACTGCAAAAAGCTTCTAAACATCCCGTCGTTCATCATCATCCGCCGGTTGGTGTTGTTCACGGGAGGAACATTGTCGGGTTTGTTGCGTTCTCCTCATTGGTGAGCAAAGGAGTCTCCACTGTCTCAGTTACTCCACTGTTAACATTCTCAGTCGACATTCTCAAATACTGCCATAAAACAAGGGTTAATTAAGGAAATCAATATATCATATAATATCCCTATATACTGACCAACAAATAAGCTTAGGTAGAACACACTAGCGAAGGATTTACTCATCTCTCCCCTCCTAGTTCTATTCTCCGATCTCCGCCAGAGATCATATCCCTAAGCTCTGATACCAACTGTGAAGCCCCCAAAATAGGTATACATCACCCATTTAAAGTCGTCAATAACATGGTACAGAAAAAACTACAATTTTATTAATACAACATATAAACTATGAGTTTAAATACAAATATTGCCATCTAGACAATATCCACACCCAAATAAGTCCTCGTTACAATTATTTGTACATTATTTTACAAAAATGGTGAGGACTACTAAAACAACTTCTAGAACCATCATTCCATACCCCGGCTAGTACTCACTACATTCTCGTCTCCTGAGAAGAAAAATGGAACAAAAAGGAAAAGGGTGAGCTCAACTAGCCCAGTAAAGAACATTATGACTAAGATAATATAGAACAAATTATCGTTAGTCTTCAACAGGGAAAAATCAGAGAGAATATAATAGACAACAAGTTTCAGATCAATATTCGCAGCGGAAATAATAATTCATAGAAGAGTTACGTAGAGAATGAAATCTAGTATTATTATGCCCAGGGATTATTCGGTGTAATCATGACCGTAATGTTACAAATGATGCGGTAAAAGTCCTCATTGGCCCGTAGTGCATTGATGGACAGTTGTTGGCGTGATCATGACCATTGATGAATACACGAATGTCCTTGGCCCGTAGTGCATGGATAATTTGTGGTCGTGATACTAAAGAATATCCTTGGCCGTAGTGCAGGGGTGATTTGATGATGTGGATTATTTATTAAGCTGAGTCTCAGCGATAAAAGTGATGAAAAACCTTTTAAATCATAAAAATAGTAGATTTTATTCTCTACTTGACTCTTTTAATGGATTGCATGTTTCGCTGCAGTTAAAGTTGATGTCTATTGTATTTTATCAGTTTAACATTGTTGAAGGCTAATGATATTTTATCCTGCATTATCTTAGTCATAATATTTCTTACTGGGCTAGTTAAGGTCACCCTTTCTTTCACTGTTCTCTTCAGGAAATGAGAATATAGCTGGGACGAGTCGGGGAACGGAGTTATGAACCAGATGATAGTATTAGTAGTCTTCACTATTCTGTTAAATAGTGTGATAATAAATGTAATGAGGACTAAATTTGAGTTTGTATATTGTCTATGAGAACTCCATTGAGAGTGGATATTGTCTGAAGGCAATATTCTTGTTTAAACTCTTAGTTTATGTTTTGTCGTATTTTACACTACGCAGTTGTATAATTAAGTTGTATTTGATTTATGTACCATGTATTTGGCGACTCAAGATGGGTGATGAATACCTATATTTTGGGGCGTCCACACCCCCCTTTTGTCAAACAAGGATTTTAATAAATTGAATCTCCTGATAGCCAATTTGGGATATATGTCCAATTATATCCCAATTTAAATCATCAATAGATCTTTGGGATTCTAGGTCTATGGATCTCATCTCCTAGATTCTAGATCCCTTTGATAGATCTCATTGAAATGTAACAGTCCCTCATAAATGTTGGCTTCGGTTATTCTATTTACAGATTAGGGTGCACGGGAATTCTTTTCCTAGATCTTTAATTCCTCTTATGGATTTTGATGTATTGTTTGTGGTGGTTCAAAATCTTGTGAGCCTAGGAACGAACACTACAAGGAAAAACCTTATTCCCAACAGAATTTTCAGTCAAAATTAAGCCTATTCCGTCAAAATAATCTTAATTCTGAGGAAATATTCCATTGAAAATTTAGTCGTATATACATGCGTCGGAGATAAGGTTCGTAAAAAATTTTGTCATAATTTTCATATCTCCGACTGAATTATACCCGATGGAGTTCCGTCAGAATTAAGATATTTTCGAGGGAAATAGTACGATGGAATTAATTCGTCGAATATGGTGTTGACTTATTTAGACGGATATTCCCTCGAAAATAAGTCATTTTTGACGAAAAATTGGTTTTCCCAGAAAACATTTAATTTCTAATTCTGACGGATTGTCCCTTAAGAATAACTTAATTCCGACGAAAAATTAGCATTTCTTAAAAGTATTTAATTACGAATTCCGACGGAAGCTTCCCTCGGAATTAAGGTATTTTCGATGAAAATTTTTAATTTTTAGAAATTGTTTGGAAATATATTCCCGACGAATTATCCGTCAGAAGTACACTATTTTGTCGAAAATATGCAATTTTTTAAAAGTGGAATTTCCAGGTGTTTAAACCCATATCTGTACATGTAACCTTTTCTTATCTTAATACAGACAGACATTTATATATATAAGTTGTAACATGTAACCTGTATCATCTCATCATCAACAACTAAGCTAATAATTACAAATGATCTACTAACTCATCAACAATTACAAATATCAGATAGTATGCCATAAATTATATACAATATGATCTACAAAACTTGTACATGCGTAACTAGATTACAATATGTACAAATGCTCTATAATTGAATGAATAAAATGAATATAAATAAACAATAAACTAGTAGTCGAATTATAATCGGGCGGAGGTGGAGGACGATGCTGCTCTGGTGTATGAAAATTGATGGCGGCGTCCCCCCGGTCGCCATTGCCATTGCCAATTTGCTCGCCATCGCCACCCTATCGATAGAATTAAAAATAAAAACCATTAGTCTGAATATATATGAGAATTAAAAAGATACTGTTAAATGAAAATAACATAAACATGCAGAATATATATACACGAAGTAGTAAGTGACGAAAAAGCTTCCTTTAAGAGGGTAACCACCATCCGGAGCATCTTTTAAGCTCAACGCATTGAAGCTAACGATCAGCAGTAAGCCCATACTACTCTGCGGAGGCCCTCTTTAGAACCTCCCGAAAGCGAAATGGGTGATGATGAGACCTACTAGGTAACTCTTGATGAATAAAAACCAGATCGGTATGGAACCTATCCGACACCGCCACTATCAACCTCTGAAATAACTCGTCATCCAAGCCAGCGCCCGTATAAGATGGTCCAACGGGTGCTCTCAGACGCTGGCACTGGCTAGAGCCTGCGAAAATATATATAATATTAGTATTAATAATTTATATTATGTGATAGGTTATGATAATTTCGTGAAACATAAATAATATTATTACCTCTAAGTAGTGTATATGCGGATATCCTCGGCAGGCCCATCACTCTATACCTACCAGTACTGCTAGTAGGGGGATCCTCAACCCATAGTCTTAACTCCTCATCCCGAGATAACTCAATCTCGGGAGGGGGGATGGTGGAATCTAATGACTCAAAACCCCTAGCGACCTCTAACTTCAATATATATCTTTGGTCCCAAGCTTTTGAAATCGGTCCTATAATTTATTTTGTATACGTGAATTAATTATGTCATTTTATTAACGAGTGAATATTGAAATTTCTAAAAAATAAGATTAGTTTTACCCGTATAGATAATGCTGCCTGAGACAAAGCACGCTCCTCCTTAGGCTTGTGAGCTCTATCACAAAACTCTAACATGGTCGGAGCTCGGCCCAAGGTCCTCCCCAAGGCCTAATAAATACATTCATAAAACACTTAAGTTGTATCCGTCTGAGAATTTGATAGATAAACACATACATACATTAAACTTATCGACTTCGCCTCCTCGAAAGATTGCGAGCCTGTAGAGAATCACATTTTTCCTGAATATATAAATTAAGAGTTTACAAGAATATTTTTTTTTATTTAAGTATGTGTTATATATATATTGCATATATTATCATGTGCAGTATAATATGTGATGAGGTGATATGTCAAGTATAATAATTAATATTTATTATATTTAATAAATACCATTTACTTTGATGGAAATGATTTACGGATATTTTACCCAAATTTTTGAAATGCATTTTGGTATATCTAAGTATGTTATTAATGGTGCATTAAGTGAAGAAAGAGAGGTAATTGATTATGCTCGCCAAACACAACCTTAAAATTAAAGCTTAATAGTAGGTAATAAAAACTCAGCTTAGTGGTTAGATACGTGGCTTTTAACAGGAGATAATGACTCACTATTAGCATGTGCTGGCAATTATTTATTAACCTAGCTCTACAATTCAGCTTGCCTATATCGTGATTAGCCGAGCTAGTATGCCTATATAGCAGAGTTTTAATTTCTTAGGGTCAGTTTCTCTCTTAAGTAAAACACAATTAGTGGTATACAAACTCTGAAATTTCTACTAGCTGGGTTAAACAAGTAAGAGTTAGAAGAATACCCGAATTTTGGGATTATTGAGGAAGAAGAGCTGGAGCAAAAGACATCGGAAGCTAACGTCACAGAGAAATAGAAATTTTAAGGTAATTTTCTTTATATCGTATATAGTACAGATGCATGTATGTGAAAGAAGTGTTATTTGAGGGTGAGTTTTGGTTGATGAAAGTTTATATGAGATATATATATCTCTGTGATAAATGGTTGAATAACTTAACTGGTTAAACAATTAGTAAGTTTAATGTTTATAACAACAGACCATGCATGGGTTATTAAAAACTCACTGTTAGTTTGTGATACAAACCTTTAAAATAATGAAAGGTTAGTAGGTATCTAATTATTACTCTCAGTCAATATGTTTAGTTTAACTATGAAACCAACTGTTTTGGACTGGAATAGAACAAAGGAGAATTGGCTGGGTTGTGTGATGCCATAAGGGAGCTAAACTGGGTTTTTAAAACAAACCAATAGCTATGAAAAGAGTGTTTTAAAATTGTGTATGTAAGGTGTTTGTTAAAATGCTGCAACGAACTGTTTTTCTTAGCAATTGCTTATTAATTTGTCAGAATTAAAGCTTGGGTTATATATATACCATGCATGAGGGTAAATAAAATGTTGTGCCTTGTTAAACGGAATGAGAACTAATTTTTTTAAGCTAAAACTAAATGCTAGAATTTAGCTTGGCAAACACCTTTACTCACTATTTTGGGGCAATCAGTTTGCACCAATTTGATTGTATATCATGTGTAATGATTATAGATTGCATGTTATTTTAAAAAGTGGAGTGTATTCAGTAAATAGTTCTGAGAAAAGTTGTGAATAACTTACCAAATGGTTGCCAAAAATGGCATAGAATAAGAACAGGGCTGCTGCCCACGGTAGCTGTGACGCCCCCAAAATAAGTCCACACGACCCATTCTCGAGTGCCAGAGATATCACTATAAAATCAAATACAACTTCATGTATACAATCATTGAACTATCAAATATAGAATACTTAACCACATTTAAGTTATGAGTTTTAATACAATATTATCTAAATAGATGATATCCAAACTCAAATTGTTACAATGCCATATAAAATACAAAGAACAAATATTTTAAGACCCCAAAGAAGAACGAGAAGATTACTATCATATTCATTCTAATAAGATGCACTTTTGATGCTTTCAAAGTCGGGTTCTCATCACCCTATTGTTGTTCTCCAAAATCAATTATTAAGTGACGTATAAAATACGACACACACTTCTTAGGTCCTCAATACAATTATCTGTTGCATGTCATGTCGTTCTATAATGTATTGAGAAACTTCGACAGTCTCGGACCATCACACTATTTCCCTGTTATCCCCGCTCGACCTAACTACGCTCTTATTACCTGAAAGGAATTGTGAAGCAAAAGGGTGAGCACAACTAGCCCAGTAAAGAATATCATGACTAAAGGTAATTACATTATCAATAGTTTTCATCAATAATAACTCAGATATTTAGAACATATGATAGATAATAAAACTTTTCAACCAAAGTTGCAGCGGAACGAACAATCTATTAAAAAAGTCAAATAGACCATCAGGTCTATTATCTTCTCCATGTTAAAAGTCCACCAATAATGTTTTATCCCTGTAACATCAATCAACAATTCATGTCCACAAACATATGAATAACTCATAATCATAATTGTGATTCTAAATTCCTTTTCGCACCTAGGACGAAGATAATTTTCATCACCTATCTTCACATGAAACATCAAAAATCATGGTTATACCAAATCATAATTCCTACTCATAATCACACTAATAAATTCATCTTTTCACTACGGCCAAAGATATTCAACGGTAAAACCAATAATGCTAAGACTCAACTTAATAAATAATCCACATCATCGAATCACCCCTGCACTACGGCCAAGGATATTCGTTAATATCACATCCATGAATTATCCATGCACTACGGCCAAGGATATTCATTGTTATCACATCCATGAATTAATATTTCATTACTGAGACTCAACTCAATAATTAATCCACATCATCGAATCACCCCTGCACTACAGGCCAAGGATATTCTTTAGTATAACAGCCACGAATTATCCATGCACTACGGGCCAAGGATAATCGTGTTTTCATCAACGATCCTGATCATGCCATAAAATAATTCATCTTTGCTGTGACGCCCCCAAAATAGGTATACATCACCCATTTTAAGTCGTCAATAACATGGTACAGAAAAAACTACAACTTTATTAATACAACATATAAACTATGAGTTTAAATACAAATATTGCCATCTAGACAATATCCACACCCAAATAAGTCCTCGTTACAATTATTGGTACATTATTTTACAAAAATGGTGAGGACTACTAAAATAACTTCTAGAACCATCATTCCATACCCCGACTAGTACTCGCTACATTCTCGTCTCCTGAGAAGAAAAATGGAACAAAAAGGAAAAGGGTGAGCTCAACTAGCCCAGTAAAGAACATTATGACTAAGATAATATAGAACAAATTATCGTTAGTCTTCAACGGGGAAAAATCAGAGAGAATATAATAGACAACAAGTTTCAGATCAATATTCGCAGCGGAAATAATAATTCATAGAAGAGTTACGTAGAGAATGAAATCTAGTATTATCTATGAATTTAAAGTTCATCATCAATATTTTATCCCTGTAACATCAATCAATATTCATCTTGAATCAAATTTTCATCTTTGCACTACAGGCCAAAGATATTCATCAGTCGGTCATGTTCATCTCAACACCTATTCATCTTTGCACTACGGGCCAAAGATATTCATCAGAAAATCATTAATCTTTGCACTACAGGCCAAAGATATTCGATTATATCATCATTTAGACCGAGGATGATGAAAAATAATTTTAAGAAAAGCGAATCCGAAAGAAACAAAATAATAAATATTAAGGATTCGTATATCTATTTATCCATGTCCAAAAATACCTCAATAATAATCATAGTGGAGTAAAATTCAAGAATGATCAAAACATGGATACAATCAAAGCTAGTATCCCCAATAGATATTTTGGAAAAAAAAAAAATTTAATTTTTTTGTGATTAGTCTTAGTATTAAGTGAATAGTCTTTGTATCGTGAATAATTAATAAGTATACGTGAATAGTAACCCTGACACAAAAAGTTTCAAATTTGATTAAAAGTTCAGATCAGTACTTCGGCATAATGATATTGAAAGAAATAATATCATTTAAAAAAAATAATATCCCTTACCTTGTAAAGACAGTATTTCTGACTGAAATTCTGAATATAGTGCTGAAGGGAACTTGCACCGTATAGCAACACTCAAGGTATCAAAATACTCACAAGAATACGCTCAATATATCGAGAGAGAAAGAGAGAGAAGATTTTAGTTTCTGGTGTGATTTTCAATTGTAACCTAAGCACCCTATTTATAGAAAAATGCTTAGAACACCAAAGTAGAAAATTTAATAAAATAAAATATTTATAAAACAAATTCAAGCACACCTCTTGAAAATCTGAATTCAACCACCAATATAGCCCACCAAACATTTTAAAAACGTTTTTCTTGTAAAACAAATTTAAAACTTTTAAAAATAATTATTTGAACTTGAACTTCAATAATTCATAATAAATAGCCCTTTTATCAAAAAAAAATCGAGCCTTATGTCTTTTCCATAGGAAATTCCATTATCTACAACTTTGCGAAGGAAGTTTTCCAAATTCCAAATGAAAATTGGCCAAAAATCCACAAACGGAGATTTTACAAGCTATAATCAAATTTCAATCAAGAAATGGGGTCCACCGACACACAAAATATGTGTTAATCATTTAATGCAACAAAAATAATCTTCCTCCTCATATACTCATATATCCCACATTCATTGTAAAAATATCACCATTATAATATTATAATAATATAATAAAATATTATTTTATCAAAAAAGATAAAATATCAATTTTCAACAATTGTCACTTTAAAATTTTTCTCCATCTATATCCACATAAAATCAATATTTTCCTCATCATATAAATCAATATTTAATTATTCTCAAATAATATTACAGAATCACAATACTGACAACCAAGCAGTTCCTAGGAAAGAGGGGGCTTTCCAATAAGGATCTCTCCTTACTTAGTCTTGATTAGATAACCAAACCTCTCCTTGATGCGAACTTTCTAGACATTGCCAATAATGTTATCCAATAATATTATTCAGATAATATGAATTATTGCTCCGATAATGGAAAATACTGTGTAGTGACAATTATTGAAACAACAGTAATATAAAATATCAACGCAGCAATTATTGAATCAATAAAATAAAATACTGAATAGTAATTACTGTAACAATTACTGAGTAGTGCCTTCTTACGTAAGAATCAATAATTGGTGCAATACCGTGTTCTACTGTGTTTTAACCACCGAGTATTCCAACAGTATTAACGGTAACAACTACACCGTTATTTATAAATAACTTATATTTGTCGTTTTCTTCATCCAATCGCTTTCCGATATGGGGCCAACACAAGGCTGCGCCGTCGTACGAATATTCCCCGACAGTAAGAATATTCCACGACCAAACGAACATTCCCCGATAAAAATGAATATTTTATAACCACCTGCTTATTTAAAATATTTGCGGATTTTAACCATAACTAATCATATTAATCAAATTAACCCTTACTATTTAAAAATAATAAATAGAGGAAATTCTATTTCATTAATAATAAATCGGGATCTTACATTTGCACCCTTGGCCGAAGAGAATCCATAGCCATAATCATACCAAAAACTCTTCATCAATGCACTACGGGCCAATGAGGACTTTTACCACATCATTTGTAATATTACGGTCATGATTATACCGAATGATCCCTGGTCATAATCATACCAAGTCTATCTATGCACTACAGGCCACAGATGACTTTCAACATAATATAAATATGACGATGATGACAATATTATAAGCATTAATCAAACTAAATCAAGGATAAATATTAAAGACTTTAAATTTAACCAAACATTATCAATCACTTAATAAAATCATAATCCAATATTGTTAATATTGTAACAATATTTTAATCACTTCTTAAACTTATAAACAATTTTATTTAATTGTTTACACTTTTTTAAATAATGCATTTAATTGTTCAACAATGCCATACTCATAAGATTTCATCACCAATGATCAAATCACTCATCAAAACCTACACATACCTTATATAAGACTTTCAAGCCATAAAATCCTATTTACCAATTTTTCAACTTCTCATAACATATTTAATTCATATGTTGGTAACTAAACCATTTTCATGAAAAATATCAAATCAGGTCTCAAAAATTATCCTTTTACGAATTTAGCATAATATAGTCCTATATTGAACATATATTTTTCTCGAAATTTTTAAAATTCATTTACTATTTTTCAAAAATCAATTTCTAATTAATTCCTTAAGAAATTAGCTACCTCAAGGTTAACTCCAGAAATTCCCAAATCTTGGCGGGATCTTACACATGTTAACGTGACCTTCCAGGTTTAAATTTCATGGTCATCGTGAGTTATAGAACTCCTGGTTATAGCGTTTTATCTAAAAACCTAAATGTTGAAATGGTCATAACTTGCTCATTTTAAGTCGGAATGAGCTCATTTTTGGACAGAGGTACTTTATACCATATACTTTCATGTCCCAAAAGGCCGAAATTTTCTCACAAATTAAGTGGTAAAAACAACCCTTTTAAAATCTGGACGATGGCTATTTTTTTGGTTTTTGCGACTTTTGACTCCTTTGCTAAAATTAGTCCACACGAAAATTTACAACACCTTTTCTAGTGATTCCACTTGGATAAGTTACAAAACTCATAGACCTAACTCTAGAACTTGACCTCACTCAAAAATTCAAAATATAATAGGAGATATGGTCAATTGAATTTCATGTTCTATTTTCACCAAAATCTGATTTTTCAACCCTTTCTGATTTCTAAGAAACTTTCATGTTTTCATATAATAACCAACATAACTCATCATAACACTTACTAATACCATATATCCCATGATTTTCATCACCCAATGCTTTTATTATGACTTTCATCATAATCCACGTAAACAGATCATTTCCACAATTTAATAAGGAATGAAATACAAAGGATCATTCACCATGCATGTGGTAATCCACATAGACATGTTATTCTAACAGAATAATAAATAATGGAATAATAGAAGGATTCACCATACATGCGATAGAGGCCTTGCAGATGAGTTATTCCTAACGAGAATAATAAAGATTTTAACCAGTCCCGTAAAAAAAAAGCATGTGACGAGGATATTCCAATAGAATAATAAAGAATGAAATAACAATGTAAATCACCATTCATGCGATAGATCGCACGCAGACGAGTTATTCCAACAAAATAATTAATGGAACCGGTCAAAGGCGTAATACACGCAAGCGGGATATTCCGACAGAATAATAAAGAACGGAATAATAGAAGAATTTCACCATGTATGCGGTATTTCGCATAAACAGGTTATTCCAACATAATAAGAAAGAATGGAATAACATAAGTTCTCTTCATGAATAGGAAAGAATAACACCCCTTATAGGTATAACAAATAATATCCCTTACACAATAATGATATCCCTTACCTTTGAAAGAAACTGAATACTGGAGTAGAGAGGTAGCAGACTTCTCTTCTTCTTTCTCTCTATAGCTTCTCCCTCTATAATTTTTCTATAATAATTGCTCTATAAGTTTAGTGAATTGGTGAGAAATGAAGAAGAATGAGCTTTTATTTATAGGAAAACATAGTTTCGATAATTGCACGTTTTGGGGCTCGAAATATTACAATCTGATACTTTCTTCTTTTTTCTTCCTTTTTAATTTAGTCCCGCAAGTATTATCAAACTTGCACCACCTCCCCCCTAATAGTAAATCATGTGACTCAATAGTAAATCATGTGAATCAATAGTTCTGACATGTGAAAATCTGAATTACGATTATAGTACCTCCATCTATACCTCTATTTTTAACTTAATCATGCAAGTATTATCAATCTTGCACCAACTCCCCTAATAGTAACAAGAATGTGAATCAATAGTACACACATGTGAACAAATAGTTATAATCATGTGAATTAATAGCAATCAATTGCTCATTTATCCTAAGTTAATTACTAAGGCGCCGATATAACCTCCAAACATCAATTTTTATCGAAATAAATATCGATTTTCACTAACAGTAATAATTCTAACACAATGGAACTATTTTTATCAACAATATAAATTTTGAAATTTCAAATTTTGACTTTTCCCAAAAAAGTCAACTATTGACTTTTTGACCAAAAAAGTCAACCCCAAAAAATTTTGTGTTTATAGTCTATTTTTAATAATTTCATCATTCCGGACTCAATTATCACGTCCGCGTCTCCAAATTCAACTCCGAACACAACTTTAATTTTTAATAACATTCATCATTAATATTATAACTCACAATATTTATCAACCAGGTCGTTCCCAGGAAATAGGGGGCTTTCCGATAAGGATTTCTCCTTATTGGTGGCGCCGCAATTAGATTATCTAATCTCTCCTTGACAGAACTTCTAGACATTGTAAATATTGCAATTTATAATATGAATAACTTTGTCGTCTCAAGTATTGATTTAATAACATATCATATAATGCAGATGATATTGTGACACTAATTGAATCAATAATATGAGAGATATATTGCAGCAATTACTGTAGCAATAATTGAGTATAACTGAGTGACTTCTTATGTAAGCATCAATAATTAATACCGTGTGCTACTATGCAACCACGCAGACATCGTCTTTTACTTTACTCTAAGATTATTTTATGACAACTTGCTTACTTTGAAAAAATATCACATATCACCCTTAACTTTAAACTTTTATCAATTTAACTATTTACCAAAAATAGAAAAATTGAATACTTTTATTTCATAAAATTCGGGATCTCATAGTAGCAGCCATGACTATTTATGGCATCAGGTAGGGACTTCCTTGGGCTCTCATTTAGTGCAGATAAATTCTAAGATAGCCCAGCTGATATTGCTCTGTAATGAGAGTAAATACCGGTTGTATAATGTCCAAAACAAAGTAAAGGGACATTAATGTAGGGTTAAAAATTTGGGCAAGGCAACCTTTGGGCGGACTTCTGCCTATGGGCAACAATAGTTGATGTCAATAGATTATCATAATAACCTTTAGTGGAGGTACCAATTATATTATTTCCAAAGCTTTATATAAACAAGCCAAAAATGTAAGGAATAAAAGTTTATCAAGGTAATGGTTTAGAGAGGGGATCTTTGCTAACAAACAATGACGATTGATTAACTATTTTAGGGCAACACACATGGGGTCTTCTCTTGCCCTTGTGGATGTTAATAGTAGTAACCCATAGCGGTTAATTAATACTTTCTAAAAGGGTGGGTACACCACCAATTTGATATTCAAAATGTAACAACACATGGACCAAAAAGCGAAATTATGATCTCTTAAAATAAGGGATTGGGGAAGAAGGAATTTGTTAATGGCAAAGCGTGATGAGTAGCAATGACATTGCTATTCTTTACGATAGTAAGCCATTTTTGACGATGTGTTGTAGTTCGAAGAGTTTACTCATAACTTTTAACTTCTGGATTTCAAAAAAAAAGGAAAGTATATAGAATATATAATAACGACTCTTTCGTAAAAGAAATATGAACTAAAATCATGAAAAGTTCATGAACAAAAATTATGTCAGACCCTATTAAAGAAAGAAAAGGCTATTGTAAGAACATGAATGATATATTTGAAAAATGTAAATAAATATTTCAAATATGAGAATATAAACTAAAAACATAATCAATGTGACTATGTGATATGTAAACATACAAGCTATATGACTTGCCTATTTGGCTAATATACTTGTAAATGCAAATAATTATGTAGGATCTGTGAGAATATACAAGTTAAGCTGAAATTGTACAAATAGTCTACAAATAAGGCAAGTATCTAAATCTTACTCTTTATTGAACAAGTATTCTGAGATTATTCATATGTGGATAGGTTCTCTAAATTCTGAACTATCTTTCCTTATTTATGAATATAATAATATTGAATAATCTTTTTATTCCAATCAGCTTGAAAAGATTGGGTAATGAATTATCATGTATATCAAATGAAATTCAATATGCATGAGCAGGTTGCAAAGAAATCTGAGCCATTCCTTCTGGCCAGACACGGATGTAAAATATTTCAATTTCTTTATATTAAGTCTTAAAATATTATTGTGCCATGATTTAAGTTGTCCAGCTATATTGTTGTAGTTGGAATCTAAAACTGAGAATGAACATACCCTTAAATGGGATATTTTTATTGCACTCTAGGAGTGGTGATGTAGAACATAAAAATTGTTCTGGAAAAGATAGTATTGATCAATACAGGGCATGCATAAAGGGCTGATCACCCTACGTGCTCGTAAGAAAAGACGGTTCATCTGATAATATTTCTGATTGAACCTTTTCAAGAAAAGAAAAATATGTTCATGGTCTTAAAACCTCTCGGTTATTCAATGTTGTTATGATATTCCAGAAATGTGAATGATTCAAGATTTATTGCTTTACAGTTTTGATTCACTGTCAAAGCATGTTTCATAGAAAACATTTATTTCTTGTTGAGCTTTAAAGAAATGCTATTACTTGCTGAGCAATTAAATGCTCATACTTGTTTATTTATAAATGTTTTCAGCTGAGCAGACTCGGGCAGAAATGTCTGGAAAAGACAAGGGAAAAGGAAAAGTAATAGAATAGCTGAAAGTTGATGTAATAAATAGTTTACATGTTTGTATATATTAAACTATCATGTAATAAACGTTTAAAGGTATACGTACCTGGGATTAGAAGAACTTTGATGTAATAACTTTACTAAATTTATGCTTATTATATTCTGAATATTTTATATCATGAGCACTGAATAAGGGTTTCAAGTACCCGAATTTGGGGGCGTCACAGGATGGTATCAGAGCTTTAAGTTAGTAGCCTTAGGATGGGAACCTTAGGTTATAACTTTAAGTTAGTGAGACAGACATGAAATAAATAATTGTAATTTGTTATTTGTTGTATAACTTGTATTATGTATTAATCAAGTTATTTGTTTGTGTATGGGATGGCTGAAATTCAAGAAGAATTAGTTATTAATGAGTAGCAGATCGTTCCACAACCTATAACACCAGTTCAGGTCATAGACCTAGACCTTGATCTTGTCGTAAAAGATGAGGACCCTGAGGAGGAGGTCAATGAAGTATCATGGGGATATCTTTTGAAATTCTAACCTGTTAATGGTTAAGGATTTTAGTATGTAAACCTTTTGATAACAAGGTACAAATGTTATGTATATAGCAAATGAAAATGTTATAGTATGTAATAAAATAGGAGGAGCTATTAAAGATAGAAATGTTAAGGCACATGTAAAAGCATGTTGAATATATAATAATATTAAATATGTTTGTTATGAATGTTATTGCTTTACAATATGTATGAAGTTTAAATGGTGTAATAATGATAAATGTTATTAAACAGATAAAATGCCACCAAGAATTAGAGGAGGAAGAGTACCTAGGGTACGAAAAAATGTCAATGAAGAACCTAATATTAAGAATAGAAATGAAGAGGTTCATAATGAAAATGAAAATAGGAATGAGGCCCAAGGGAATCCTATGCAGCAATTTGCACGTTTTATGAAAGAAGCCTTTCAAAATAGAAATGTTCCTCAGCCTAACGTAAATGTACCACCACCGTTAGCATGGCTAGCTTCAAAGATTTTAAAAGTGTAGGACCTCCTGAGTTTAGAGGGTATCCAAGCCTCGGAAAACATCGATATTCACGCTCAAAAGTGTGATGGATATAAGCAGCTTGACTAGTTTTATTTTTGGGCCTTTATTACTCGAGTTAGTAGGCCCTTATGGGTGTATTTACACCTAGTACACTAAAACCAACTAGTTTGGGAGTCATTGGTCCAACGTTCGCTACATGGGTAGCTCTGAAAAGCCTAAGAAAATGAGACATTGCACAAGTCAAGAAAAAAAATAAAATAAATTGGAAAAAAAAAGAAGAAAAAATTATTTTACTTGATTTTCAAAGTAAAAATCCATACTAAGAGTTACATCATATACACATGCATGTATTACATGAAATTAATTTTTTAAAGGATAGTGTCTAAAATAAAGATTGAATATTTTTGATAAGGTTAAAGCGTGATTTTGAGTTTAATCTTGCTTACGTATAATGCACATAGATATTTAAAAGTTTTCTTTCAATTTCATAACTTGTTCAACTCAAAAAGATTTTGTTTTGAATTTTGTAAATATATTCACTGCAAACCCTCATGAGACACAAGTCGTCTACTTGGGGTAACTTTAGGATTTAAAGGCTTATTGCACATGCTAAGTGCAATCGTATCTCCTACGAAAATGGAGTAGTATAGTTTTTGTTTTTATTTTCTTTTTATTTTACTCGAGAACAAGCAAAAGTTAGGTATGAGGATATTTGATAGACACATAATTAATACATATTAATATACCCATATTTATTATTTTATATGCTTATTTTATTTAACTAATACATTTTATTTTATTTTGTAGGAAATAACATTTATTTTTCTTAGCGAGTAAATAAAGGATTTATATCCAACTTTTAAAGACGGAAAAAGACTCTTGGAGGATTATCATATAGAGATTGAAGTCAAGAAGAAAAGAATAGAAAAAAAGGAACAAAAGTGTCTAAGTTCAAGGAACCTAAATTAGGGCACAAATTTATTTTTCCTATAAATAGGCCTTTTGTTTTAGAGAGAAATGACACCACTTCTTATTTTCTTTTCTTTAGTTTTTCTCTTATGTAGAAAGAAGTGAGATATTTAGAGTTTTTGTCTTTTCTTCCAATCATGTGTGGTACTACTGTCAAGGAGTATTTGTAAGTTTCTTTTATATTATATAATAGAAATTTTCTTTATAGTAGTACTAATATTATTTGATTTTTTTAATTCCATGTCTAGTTAAATTTTTAATACCTAGAATGATGATGAAATTAGGTATTTCATAATAGTATTTTCTTTCCGTTCCAAAATTAATGGCTAATTATTTTCACCTTCATATTTTCTTTTGCATAAATTGCATATGATTCTTATATTGATTGTGAGGTTTTGAGAAGTTACAGTTAATCTATGAATTTTTCATAACTTATAGTTGCCCATATTAATTATATGAATTATTTTTTTAAAGGGAAGAAAAAATAATTTACATTGTTTTTAATAATTACATTTTGAAAGTACGTTTACATTGAGAATTGTTGTTAAATTTAAAGGTAATAATATTTTTAATAATTACATTTTTTTTTTGCGATCACATTATTGTGATTTTTACTAACAATGATTTATGACAAATGTCAGATAGAATTTAAAAATATTGGAACCGCTTATATTGATAAAATACAAATATTGTTATAAAATTAGACATAGTATATAGATGTCTAGATTTATTCCTCCCATCTTTATTGTAATGATCTTTAAGTTTTTGAAACTCATAACATTTGAGTTTTGAAACCTCTAAGTATTGATGTTCATGTACCTATAAATAGAAGCATTGTAAAAAGAATGGTAAATATACAAATACAATGAGAATGCTCTCTCTTTTCCACTAATCATCATTGTTCTTAATATTAGTATTCTTTTATAATACGTTAGCAACACGAATCTCTACCAAATTTTGGAAAAGAAGTTGTCCTCCTTTTCTTCTTCAAATATCGAAGATTATTTATGTAGTTCTCTCAACTCACTGTAAGTTTTCTTTTTAAGGAATTAATAATTATCCTATTTGTTTGTCTTTATATTTTATGTTTATAATTTTAGTGATTTTTAATTGATTAAAAGTTTATGTGATATGGGTGTTTAGGATTCGTAGTATAATGAATGTATTTTAATAGTATATTAGTCCAAAGAAGGAAATGATGTATAAATTTCAATCATTAATCTTTTTCCTACACTTGTTTTTTATAGATTTGAGTGAATTAAGGTGTGTTATGGTCTTATGGATGCAAATATTTATGTGGGTGTTTGACAATAATTGGTTGTACACGTGGTAATAAAAAATCATAGTGCAAGTGTGAAACAGTGCTATATCAATTACCATAAGTAGGTAATCATCTAAAAAAATCTTAACATTTGTTACTTAAAATGTGTTTGTGGTATGAATTTAGAGAAACTACTTCAAATTTGAATATGGGCATGGTGTAAGGTTGTTTGTTATATGTACATTATTCTTATATAACACATTTATCTACCTTTCATGTGTATGTATTTTTATTCAAGAAAATAATTTATGTGTTTGTTCTTGGACTTAAAATGAAAATAATTTTATATTTCTTTTAGTCATGGTAAGTACTTTATTTTAATAGACATGTGGACTAGTACAAAGTACAAACTCTGCCACATATGAAGCCAATCCTCCATCAATTGGTTCATTTTGAAATGTTTGACGCTTTGAGCAAAGAAAGTTTCTTGCTATATCTATATATTTATATTAATTTATATAAATGTCGAAACGTGAATTTGTTGCCCTTGATATCTCGAACAAGAATGAGTTGTCATGAATTTTTGATGTTGAGATTCATCTAGAGGCAAAGAACCTTGATGATACAATTAAGGTTGACAACCATGCATCCCTGCAGGATCATGCAAAATAAATGATTTTTATTCGCCAGCATCTCTATGAAAGAAAAAAAATATTGATAAGGACATGTTAGAAAATATTTATTATATTTCATGACTCGAATGTACTCCTGCAGCAGCAATATCGAGAGCGTAAGTTCACAAAATATTCCTTGAAACGATAAAGAAATTATGTTCCTAGAAGTGATATCATGTCTTCTAGTGGCTGAAAAAAATAATGAGTTTTTGCTGAAAACCCAACAATCTCGCCCGACCGGTTCTACTCCATTTCCTGAAGTGAATGGAACCTCATTTGATAAATATAGAGGAAATTATGGTTGTGGTCGTGGGTATGGGCGTGAAAGCAACAATCAATATAGAAAAGGGAATGGATCTGTTGTACTCCTAAACATTTGGTAGATTTGTACCAAGCCTCCATAAAAAAAAGAAGCTAATTGAAACAAACTTTAATGATCATAATGATCCTGAAGATCACGAATTATCTTGACTTTCAAAATTGAGTGGATATAACTCATTTTGATATCTCTAATTTTCTTGAGGATGTTGATGGAAATGTTCATACCAATTAATTATTTTTATTTCATTATATTATGGCATTATAATAATTATTTTTATTATATGTTTTATTTATGTTTCAAGTAATAAAGTTAAATTTATGTTTTGCATATATAAAGATGAATGGGCCAGAAGCTCATCAAACTTAATTAAAGGCTCTCGAAGAGCGATTATTCATCAAACTTAATTAAAGTCTCTGGAAAAGTGATTATAATGTTGTCAAATGACACAAAACTTTGTATTGATGATACTTTATATTATTCTGAGGTAAGTAGATATTTGTTCAGCTTTAAGAATATACGTTATAATGGTTATCATACTAAAACCAATAACTAAGGCAGTGAATAATTTCTGTATATTACTTCAATAATATAGAACCAGAAGATCACATTAGAAAAATTGTCTATTTTCTCTTCTAGGTTATATTATACTAAAACGAGAACAATTGAAACAAATGTTGTAATACACCAGAAGTGTTCAATACACTAAAAGTGTTTAGATACAAATATTTTTATGATTTGTCATGATCATCTAGGATCAATAATGATGCGTCGAATTATCAGAAGACTTCAAAATATTGCTCGACCTTTAATTATGAAATCAAATTTACAAGTTTATACTTAAGGTCATGTTATTTTACATGTTGCATCATAACCTCAACAAGTGATATTTTTAAGGCGCATTTTGAGGATTGTCATTTTAATAAAACAATCTTCCCGCGATTAGGGGGAGAAAAGTCGTTGCATGAAGCACGACGTGGGATCATCGCTTGAAGCACGACAAGGGAGATTACTTGGAATGTTTGGACGTTATTTCATCTTGATCCTCGAACAAATCAATGTGAAGTAAAAGTTCAATGGATTATTCATTTGCAATGAATTGCAAATCAATTACCAGAAGTATTCACTGATAATAAGAAAATAGTGAAATCTCACATTCCAATTAATAATATTCCAGCAGGGATTGAAGTCCTTGTAGGACAATCAGTTAATACAGCAGCAAATGAATCAAAGCAACACCTGAAGCGTGGAAGACCGATTGGTGTTAAAGATAAAATTTTGCAAAATAGAAAAGTACAAGAAAAATAAATTGCAGCCTATAAAAAGGCTATACCCATGAAACAGGCCATAGAAATAATTGATATATCCAAAACTTATGAACAAAAATCTCCTGAAAATAAAACTCTTGATTAGTTATCCCCAAAAAAGGATCAGGTACCTGAAAACTACAAGATCTCGATACATTATGTACATACAAGAGAAATAATTGGATAGAAATAAAATTGTTGCTGACAATATATTTTCATATAAAGTTGTTATTGATATTACCAGAAGTAATAATAATGACTATGAACCACAAACCGTTGATGAATGTCAACGTAGAAATGATTTGCCAATCTGGAAAGAGGCGACTCAAGCAGAATTAAATTAATTAAATATACGCAAAGTTTTTGGACCTGTATTCCGAACACCTAAAGGTGTAATGTCTGTTGGATACAAATGGGTATTTATACATAAATGAAATGAGAAAAATGAAATTATAAGGTACGAAGCGCAACTTGTAGCACAAGGTTTCTTGTAGAGACCTGACATTGATTATGAAAAAAATATGATCCTATAATGGACGCAATTATATTATTAGATTTTTAATTAGCTTGGTAGCAAAATAAATTTTAGATATGCGATTAAAGAATGTTGTTACAACATATTTGTATGGATCATTAGATAATAATATCTACATGAAAATCCCTGAAGGATATAAAATTCCTAAAGCATATAATTCTACATCTTGAAGTATGTATTCTATCAAGCTACAAAAAAAATTATATGAGTTAAAGCAATTTGGGCGCATGTAGTATAATCGCCTCAGTGAATATATTTTGAAATAAGTATTTGAGAATAATCCAATTTGTAAATGTGATTTTATTAAAAAAAATCGGATGTGCTATTATTGCAGTATATATGTTGATGATTTAAATCTTGCAAGGACTCTAAAAGAGTTAACAAATTGTTTAAAGAATGAATTTGATATAAAATATCTTAGTAAGATAATATTTTGTCTTGGTTTACAAATTGAACAATGAAATTCTTGTTCATCAATCAACATACATAGAAAAAGTCTTGAAGAAACTTTTCATGGATAATGTTAATCCTTTGAGTACTCCAATGATGGGTTGGTCACTTGATATCTAGAAAGATCCGTTTCGGCCACAAAAAAATAATGAAGAAACTCTTGGTCCTGAAGTATCATATCTTAGTGCAATTGATGTTTTGATGTATATTACAAATTTCACAAGACCTGATACAGCATTTGCAGTTAACTTACTAACAAGAGATTATCGCAATTCATGAAGCAAGTCATGAATGTGTTTGGTTGAGATCAATAATTCAACATATTCGTGTGAATTGTGGATTATCATCGAACATAAATAGTCCAACGTTATTATATGACAATAATGTCCTTGTATAACTCAAATATAGGGGAGTAATTAAAAAGAATATGTGCTTATTGTACTCTTTTTTCCTTCGCTAAGGTTTTCTTCCACTGGTTTTCCTTTGCAAGATTTTAATGAGGCAATCCTAAGGCACTAGAAGTTATACAAGAATATTGTACTTTTTAATTTCCTTAGCCAAAATTTTCTCCCACGGGGTTTTAATTTGGTAAGGTTTTTAACGAGGCATATTCTTAGAAAGTGGTTTATCTTGCAACAAAAGAACTCCAATCATTCTGTATGAAGACAATGTTCCATGTATAGCTCAATAAAAGGGAGGATACATCAAAGGAAATAGAACAAAACACATCTCATCGAAATTCTTTTTCACATGACCTTGATAAGTGTGGTGACATTGATGTTCAACAAATTCTCTCAAAAGATAATCTAGCATCTTTTTTCACCAAAGCATTCCCAACTACAATGTTTGAAAGACTTAAGGATACATTCATGAGGGGAAGCTAATACGTGATGTACTCTTTTTTCCTTAACCAATATTTTTCCTATTGAGTTTTTCCTAGTAAGGTTTTCAATGAGGCAGCTTTCAATGCGTATAGCTGCATAATAGACATCCAAAGAGGAGTGTTATAAAACTATACATTTATAGTATGTGGATGTCTAGATTCATTTCTCTCATCTTTATTGTAATGATCTATGAGTTTTTTAAACTCATGACCTTTGAATTTTGAAAGCTCTAAGTTTTGATGTTCACGTACCTATAAATAGAAGTAATGTAAAGAGAATGATAGATATACAAATACAATAAGAATGCTCTCTCTTTTCCACTAATCATCATTGTTTTTAATATTAATATTCTTTTATAATAAATAATCAAATTTTTTGAAGTTTTCTTTTGGGTTGGGGGCCGACATAAGTTTTCTTTTGGGTGGTGGGCTGGGGGTGTTTAATTACAATATCAACTAGTATGAAAATTGAAAGCAGCTGCCAGTAGTCTTTTGTGAGCATTTCCTAAAGTTGACTTGTGGTAGAGACTCCGGAACGGAATGCGCATGGGCATGCATGGCTCATAATATATTATTCAATTTTCAAACATTAATTATTTGGAGTTTAATTAGTCAACTATGCAAAACTACCAAATCACCGAATTCCCAATAGTGGAGATTTGTGTACTGAACACGCACGTTAATCACGTTTCAAAATGGAGTAATTAATTAGAAACTTTATTTATTCCGCGCGCGGTTTCTTCTTAATTGGGACCAACCATATTGCACACAAGTCAACCAACCAACCTACTACGTGACTAATTTTCCCATGCAATGTTGCATTCATAATTTCATATCCATGTTGCATGCCTAGCTAGGAGAAAAACAAAATACACTATTTGTGATTTCTATTTCTATTTATATTTATCAAAAGAAGAGGTCATTAAAACAACATTTAGTAATTAATTACACTTAGTGCATCCACAAAATAATTATAAAAACAACGCAATTCACATTAATAAGAAAACCTAAATTTTAGGAGAAACAGAGGCGGAACCAGGGGGGTCGAGGGGGCATATGACCCCCCTAAGATGAAGCTTACTGCCGCATGTCGCATGCCGCCTGCTGTCGCCACTTGCCCCTATCGGAAAGAGAGATTGGGGATTGGACCGGAAAGGCGATTTCACTTGAGACTCATGACTCGGAGCTGAGTCAGCGAGCTAAGCGGCTCAAAAGTGCCTTGCAGGTCTAGCTCTTCGAGAATGAGTCGAGAGACTCGATTTTGAAGGCAGGAGACTCCGTATCAGGTGCAAGGATCGGTGGTGTTGGTCCAGATGGTGAGCTTGTGTGAAGTATCTGAAGCTCGTTTGAATGCCAGTAAATGTTCCACGTTTTGGTTTAATAGAGCATGGAGGAGAGAGAAATAGAGGGGTATGAGAGAGAAAGCTAACTGTGGTTTCGCCATTGTTGGGCTTGTTAGTCCTCTGCAGCCAGCAGAATTGGAACGTTGGGAATTAGGAGGGGCTTTTAAGAGAGAGAGAAGTGGAATGTAATGAAGTTACTAGTGACCGTAAAACGAGATGGTATATACATTTTTTTTCCAATATTACTGAGTAGTATAATACAAATATAATTATATAAATATATACTTATATATAAGTATAAAATATAAAATTATATAGATATACGTACATAAATTTAGTTGTGTGCTTGAATGTAAATTGTTGAATATTTTTAACTGGGAGATCATAAATGCAGTTTATTTTTGTTACTTGATTCATGACTCAACTGCTAGCCCGTTGGGTTGAATTATTACTCTCTCTCTCTCTAAAAGAAAAAGTATAAATTTTATACATATTAAAAAAATAAAAATAGAAAAAAGAGATTAAAAATAAAGTTTCAAATTTTTTCTTAGTGGTTTTTTAAGATTCATAAAATTATGAATAATTTTTTTGTACTGATGAATCCCACTAAATGACATAATTACTATTCTATGTATTTTATCTAATTCTTTTGAGATCAAAAATATATCCACCTTTAGTTATTCTTTTAAGGACGAATGGAGTAGTATTATTTTTAAACTAGTAAAATGCATTTATCATTTAATTCTATATATCATATATGGGCTATATGTAGGTGCTTTGAGAATTGAGACCTTACTTCAAGAAAATCGAGGTCATTGTTTCTAAATGTGTTGCAATCAACCAGTTGGGTCTGATTATTGGTGTTCTTGTCGGTAGTATTGGTATTTATTGGGCCGCTAATATACTTTTCATTTTTTTCAATCTGGATCAATTAAAATCAAACCCAAGGACCTTAACTCTGCTCTCCGGACCTCCAGTAACAGCCCTCAAATTTTGATCCCTCTCAAATTTTATTCTCGTTCCGCCACTAAGGAGAAATAACTGTCATAATTAATAATTCAAATTCAAATATCTGGGATCCAACAACAAAAATAAATTCAAATTCGAAATAATAATTTAAATTCAAATATTCAAATTCAAAGAATGTAGTCTTGCCCAAAGCTGCTTGGATTATCCAGACACTGAAAGTTTGACAACGTCATCTTCCTCATCCCCCTTCGCCAGTGAGACAAAGCGAGAGTCAATCACAAAATGATCGATAGGATGTAGAAAGGAGGTGGATATTTGATTTTTCACAATTTCTTCATGTCCGAAAATTCCAATTCCAATTTCATGTCCAAAAAAAATAAGAACACTACATAGAAAAAAGAGAGATAAGAGAGTGATGTGTAATGTAATGTTGATTGTGAGATCCCAAATTTTATGAAATGAAAGTATTCAATTTTCTTATAATTATTATTCTATTCAGTAAATGGTTAAATTGATAAAGGTTAAAGTTAAGGGTGATATTTAAAAAAAATTCAAAGTAAGCAAGTTGATATAAAATATTCGTTGTGTCGGGGAATATTCGATTTGTCGGGGAATATTCGTTTTAAAAGGGAATATTCGTACGATGGCACAATCATTGGTGGACCCCACAACGGAAGTATTGTCGTAGTTAGAAAATGACAGAAATATCTTTTTATAAAAATAACGGCGAAAGTTTTACTGTTAAACCGTTGAACTACCCTTAGTAAAAAAGTCTGATGTCTGGCGTGGTTGCATAGTAGCAGACACCATTAATTATTGATGCTTACGTAAGAAGTCACTCAGTTATACTCAATTATTGCTACAGTAATTGCTGCATCATATCTCTTATACTATTAATTCAATTGTTTTCACAGTATCATCTGCATAATATGTTATATTATTAAATCAATAATTGAGACGACAAAGTTATTCATATTATTATTTACAATATTGACGATGTCTAGAAAGTTCTGTCGAGGAGAGGTTTGGTCACCTAATTGCGCGCCAATAGGGAGAAATCCTTATCGGAAAGCCCCATCTTTCCTGGAAATAATTTGGTTGTTAAATATTGTGAGTTATAATATTAATGATGAATAAGTTCATATTGATTAAAGATGAAATTGATATTTCTATTGTGTCGAGATTATTAGTGTTAGTGGAAATCGACATCTATTTCGATAATAATTGATGTCTGGAAGTTATATTGACCAATCGGGTAATTAATTGAATAAATGAGCAATTAATTATTATTAATTCACATGCTTATAACTATTTGTTCATATGTGTGTACTATTGATTCACATGCATGTACTATTAGGGGAAGTGGTGCAAGATTGATAATATTTGCATGACTAAATTAAAAATGAAGGTATAGATGAAGGTACTATATTATAATTATTTTTTTCACACATGTATAGAACTATTGAGTCATATGATTTTACTATTGATTCACATGATGTACTATTAGGGGAGGTTGTGCAAGTTTGATAATATTTGCAGGACTAAATTAAAAATGAAGGAAAAGATGAAGGTATTATATTGTAATATTTCGAGCCCCAAAACGTTGCAATTATCGAAACTATGTTTTCCTATAAATAAAGCTCATTCTTCCTTCATTCTCACAAATTCACTAAGACTCACAAGAGCAATTATAGAGAGAGAAGCTATAGAGAGAGAAGTTATAGAGAGAAAGAAAAAGAGAAGTCTGTTACTTCACTACTCTAGTATTCAGTCTTCTTCTGAGGTAAGGGGAATTATTTATTTCATATTCTAAAGAGATATTATTTTTTGTATTTGTATGAATATTATTTTCGTTCAATATTCGTAAGGAATATCATCTTCGTTCCATATTCGTATGAATATTATTTTCGTTCAACAGTCATAAGGGGTATTATTTATTTCATATTCGTATGAATATTATTTTCGTTCAATATTCATAAAGAATATTATCTTCGTTCAATATTCGTAGGAATATTGTCTTCGTTAAATATTCGTTGGAATATTATTTTCATTCAACAAAGTTATAAGGATGTTATTTTTGTTCAATATTAAGCTTGAAATAATATTTTCTTCCATACTACTATAGTATGTAAGTAATATTATTTTGTTTCAGATTTTGAATTCTATACTCATTTTGTTGAAGTTTTGGCTTCTATACTCCATGAAATTTGTAGAATATCCTTGATATTTGCGCTTCATCCAATATCTTTTCATGAAAATATTATTCTGAGCTTTTTTGATAATTATTGATCCTTTCATGACGGAATATTATTCATGAGTTACTATTTATGGGATACTATTCACCCGATTACTATTCACTCAAATATTATTCACTCGGGTATTCGGAGCACTTTTTGTGTTATAGTACTATTCATGGGTTCACCCAGTTATTATTCACTCAAATATTATTCACTCGGGTATTTGGGGAACTTTTCATGCCAGGGTACTATTCACGAGGTACTATTCACGAAATATTATTCACAAAGTACTATTCACGGGGTATTATTCACAAATTACTATTAACAGGGTACTATTCATGAAGTACTATTCACGGGGTACTATTCACGATAAAAAATTGATTCTTTTCTGTCCAAATTAATTTTTGATACATGAATATTATTCTTGAATTTTACAACACAATTGGTGATCATGTTGACAATTTAGATATTCTTGAACTCTGATAAATTGTATTATAAATGTTTAATATTTATCCCTTTTCTCATTTGATTGATTCTTTATATCATTGTCATGATCCTCATGCTTATATTACGTTAAAAGTCATCTTTGGCCGGTAGTGCATAGATGGACCGTTGGTTATTGGTTTTACAGTTGTATGTCTTTGGCCTGTAGTGCAAAGAAGAACTGTTGATTGATATCTTTGGTCGTAGTGCAAAGATGAACTGTTGATTGATAGCTTTGGCCCGTAGTGCAAAGATGGACAGGTGTATAACATGATCATGACCACCGGTGATACTAACGAATATCCTTGGCCATAGTGTAGGGATAATTCGATGATGTGATTGTCAGGATCATGACCATTAGTTAACAGTTGAATGTCTTTGGCCGTAGTGCACTGACAGGCAATTGATTGGTATGATCATGACCATTGGTTTTATAGTTGAATATCTTTGGCCCGTAGTGCAACAACCGATTGGTATGATCATTGTTATTACATTTGAATATCTTTAGCCTTTGGGGTAAGGATATTGAGTAAACGTTCTATTAAGCCTTTGTGGCAAGGAGAAACTGTTGATTTACGTGATTATAAATATGAATTGCGGATTTAACTATAATCTTTGGTGGTTCAGATGAAGACAGGTGATGAGAGTTCTTTTTGTCTTGGGTATAACAAAGAACTGTTGATGAGTATTACAGGAATGAAATATTAAAGATGGACTTTTAATCTAGAGGAGATAGTAGACATTATGTTCTACTTGAATCTTCTAATGGATTGCTTATTCCGCTGCAGTTGTTGATCTAAAACTTGTTGTCTATTGTATTCTATCAGTTGTTATACTGTTGAAGGCTAAGGATAATTTATTATGCATTATGTTAGTCATAATATTTCTTACTGACTAGTTGAGCTCACCCTTTTCTTTCACTGTTCTCTTCAGGAAATGAGAATATAGCTAGGACTAGTCGGGAAATGGAGTGATGGTCCGAGATGGTGTTATAGTAGTCCTCACTATTCTATAAAATAGTGTGACAATAAATGTAATAAGGACTCCATTCGAGTTTGGATATTGTCTAGAAGACAATATTCGTGTAAAAACTCTCAGCTCATGTTGTATAATTAAGTTTGTATTTGATTTATGTACCATGTATCTGGCGACTCAAGATGGGTGATGTATACCTGTTTTGGGGGCGTCAAATTGATAACCAAATCTTCGTACCAAGGTAACCAAACTTTTATACCAAGGTAACCAAACCTTTATACCTAGGTAACCAAACCTCTATACCTAGGTAACCAATCTACCTCCACACCTGCAGTATGAATTGGTTACCTTGGTCTGAAAGTTTGGCAATCAACTGCATGAAGGTTTGGCTACCAATTGCATCACATTCAAAATAAATTAGTAACTTAATTAAACTGAATTGGTTACCTTGGTATTAAGGTTTAGCTACCCACTACATGAAGGTTTGGCTACCAACTACATCATATTCAAAATAAATTAGTAACCTAATAACACTGAATTGGTTAAAATGTAGAAAATGTGAATAAATAAATAAACACCTGTGATTCAACATCTAAAGTTATACATACGATACCATACACATGCGTCGAAATAGGAGAGAAAAAGTAACCCAAAAAAAGTTCTATCACATGTATCATTTTCTAATCCAATATTATTATTTGGATTAAGTTCAGATGACCACCTGGGGTTTGGACGGTTTCCCACTTAACCACCTATAGTCAGTAAAGCTACATTTAAACACCCTACTTTTTGAGTTGAAGTGAAAACGTTACCTTTTCCATCCAAATTAACAGTGCATGCTTGTCAGACGCCAAAAACGCGTGAAAAGAGGGTGCAACAATAAAAAATAAATAGAAAATGTCTAAAATACCCTTCTTCTTCAGAAAGCTTCATAAAAGAAAATGAGTGTTATTCAATACCCAGAAGCCATGAACGCATCAGATCTACAAATATGGAACAACACCGATAATGGTGAATCCGAAGATCCATTGATAACAAAAGCTTCTTGGTGCCCAATTAAACCCATAATCGTAAATCGATCCAGTTCTTTTGAATCGCTTCAACTAAAGAAAATCGAGTCCCGTGTTTATCAAATCTCCCATTTCGCAAAGTCCCCGCATGATTAAGCCACTTCACCCAAATGGCGCGATCCAAAACTCGACAATGAAGCAATCAAGCCTCTCCCCAAACAGGTCTTGTTGAGAAGCGGTTTCAAAGAGTGGTCTTCAAGAACTAGTTCGCGATGAAAAGAAAATCGATTCGGAGATAGAGGAGATTGAGAAGGAAATTAGCCGATTGTCATCGCGATTATTGTCGGAGGGCGTAGGGGTATGAACACGTCTGATTTAGATGAGGTTGAATCTGCAATTGGACCCCTTTCTACTTTTCTTGTTCCAACAAGGAGTGGCAAACCGAGGAGCATCCATTCGAATGGGTAGGGACACAGAGAAAGAGGGCAAAGGGTATTTCGAGGAATGGAGGCCTGCTTCAAATATGGATCCATATGTTGTCACCGCCATGATTGCCGAGACTACACTCCTGTGGAAACCTTGAGCATCCCCAGTTGTAACTACACTCCTGTACAATGGTTAAATGATTATTCATTGAATAAATCCAAGATCACTAAAGCATGCTTTGTAGAAATTGTGTTGAGCACTAGAATAAAGCCAACAGTTCCTTCTTTTTTTCTACTCTTGCTTTTGTGCTTACTTTTATTTTGTTTATTATTTACTGTGCCTTATGGGTGTGGACTAACAGAAGGAAAAAACAACAAAGAAAGATGATGAGGAAGATACTGTGCCTTACCGGGAAATGTTTTGAGCTTTTGGGCTTGGACGAAAGCGGTGGTGATACTAAGGAAGATGATATGGGTTGTTGCTAGTATTGCTGCCATTTTCATGTACATAGGCTCTGTTTGATGGAGCTTATATGGTTACAATTAGTGAAGCACTCAAAGGTTTGGAGTTCTACATTAACCTTTATTTGTTGCTACATTACGGTTCTATCTCCTGATATTTATCTCTTTGTCTTCTTCCCTAAATTTCTTTCTTAATTCTTCTCAAATCCTTATCTCTCTGGTTGCTCTGTTTTATAAGAGATGTTTTATAAGAGATGTATGTTTCTTTCTATTTGCTCTTCTTTCCCTTGATGGACTGTAATTTATTGTTACTTTAGCTAAGATGAGGAATTCTGTGTATTTATATTTCCTCCACGCGAGCTGCTTCACGACCTGCCCCGATCTCTGCACCAATTTGGTATTGGTGGTACCAAAACAGAGTAGTCATTGAAACAGAGTAGGTGTTTTAAAGTGAGGATAATTAAGTCTTTAGCCAAATAAAGTAACGGAGTTAAGACGAAAATCACTTTTTCACTTTAACTCAAAAAGTCGGGTGTTTAAATGTAGCTTTACTGACTATAAGTGGTTAAGTGGGAAACCGCCCAAACCCCAGGTGGTCATCTGAACTTAACCCTAATTATTTCTTTGGATTGAAGCAGCATCTGATATAGCAGAGGACGACATCCCAGAGAACATCTGCTCTGGTGATCTAAAGATCGGAATATGCTCATCAAAAGCTTGGAAATCGTCCGGAAAAGCCATTAATGGAGCTTGGTTGGAGAAATCTGGCGTGTAACGGAATCCGTACATTTCCTCCATTATTTGGAGGTAGGGATTTGTGGACAGTAAAAATATAAAGCAGCCAGTACTCTGTGCGTGCGGCCTCTACCGGGCAAACCGTCGCCACTTTGATTTATAGTATGAAAAAAGAGTATGAAGAAAAAAGAGAGAGAAACATAATTAACGAGATGAGATAAGGGAGATAATCGTGGGCCACGATTAAAGGATACCCAAATGTATTGATTTATAAATAAATATAGAAAAATGTATTACTTTTGTAATTATTTTATCTATGCACCATTATTATAATTATTTCTAAAAATGTACATAAATATGTAATTAACCCTATTTTTATTTTGTTCCTTATGAACCCACAGAATTGATGGAACAGTGGAGGCCCCGTTAATTGTTCCTGTGTCCAAAAAGAAATTGATTAGAATTATTACATTTTAAAATAGGGTCCTTAACACTAATATACAACAATTAGAAAGTATTTACAAAAATAAAACACACATAAAATAATTACAAAAATAACAAAACACAATATATTACTATTCCTAAAATCACGTATCATTAACTCTCACACGTCAGTTATTTTTCTTTCATATTTGTAACCAACCTCACCTAAATTCAAGCAACTGAGAAAATCAATCGGAGAAGACAAAATCAATCGGAGAAGATGATCAACGCTTAAATCAATCGGAGAAGACAAGATCTTCGTCATCGCGACACAACTCGATATCGGAGAAGACGAAGCCTCTGTTGTGACTAAACTCGTAATCGGAGAAGACGAAGCCTGTTGTCGCGATGCATCTCTAAGATCGAAAATAGCATACAAAATCAACAACGCCTTCAAGTTCAGTAACCAAATACTGCAGTGATTGTTGAATACAAGATCAACATCAACTTCGATACAAAATACTGAGGTATGTGAGTTTAAAATTTATAATCATATAGTTACTTATGGTTACTACGAATTACTATATTGGTTACCTTTCTTAAGTTTTTTGCAATTAAAATGGTCACACAGTAAGAATAATGACTATTTTGATTGCAAAATGTGACGCCCCCAAAATAGGTATACATCACCCATCTTGGGTCGCCACTTACATGGTACAAAATTTAAATACAATCTTAATTATACTACAGTCGTGTAAAATACGACAAAACATACGCTGTGAGTTTTAATACAAATATTGTCATCTAGAAAATATCCATACTCAATTGAGTCCTCATTACAATTACTATCACACTATTTAACAGAATAGTGAGGACTACTAATGCTATCATCTGGACTGTCAATCCGTTCCCCGACTTGTCCCAAATTTATATTCTCATTTTCTCAAGAAATAAAGTGAAGGAAAGGGTGAGCTCAACTAGCCCAAAGAAATATTATGACTAAGATAATGCGAATAAATTATCATTAGTCTTCAATAATGTTAAACCGATAAAATACAATAGACATCAAGTTTAATCTAGCAATGAAACATATCTGATCCATTAAAAGAGTCAAGTAGAGAATAAAATCTACTATCTTTTATGATATAAAAGGTTTTTCATCACTTTTATCGCTGAGACTCAGCTCAATAAATAATCCACATCATTAAATCATCCCTGCACTACAGGCCAAGGATATTCTTTAGTATCACGACCACGAATTATCCATGCACTACAGGCCAAAGATAATTGTGTTTTCATCAACGGTCCTGATCATGCCATAAAAAATTCCATCTTTTCTCTCTTGGCCGAAGAGAATCCATAGCCATAATCATACCAAAAACTGTCCATCAATGCACTACGGGCCAATGAGGACTTTTTCCACATCATTTGTAATATTACTACATGATTATTATACCGAATAATCCCCGGTCATAATCATACCAAGTCCATCTATGCACTACAGGCCACATATGACTTTCAACATAATATAAATATGAGGATGATGACAATGATATAAGAATTCAATAAAATAAGTTCACGAATTAATTTGTCCAAGAACCAATAATGTTCAAATTGTCAACATGATACTTCTGTGTAGAATAAAATTCAAGAATGCTCAGAAGAATATTTTCATGAAAAGATACTGGATGAAGCGCAAATATCAAGGATATTCCACTAATTTCATGGAGTATAAAGTCAAAACTTTAACCAACCGAGTATAATAAAGTATGGAATAACAAAAGAAATCACCTTGCATCTGTCAGATTTCGCGCAGACAAAAGTTATTCCAACGTAAATAATAATAACGGAACCGGTCGGTGAAATTACACCGCCAAGCGAGGATGTTCCAACAAAATAATAAAGATGGAACCAGTCCGGTGTAAAACACACGCATGTGATATTCCAATGTAATAATAAAAGACGGAACCAGTCCTGTGTTAAACACACAGACGTGATATTCCAACAGAATAATAAAGAGGCGGAACCAGGCGATTGTAAAACACACGAACAAGATATTCCAATGAGAATAATAAAGACGGAACCAGTCCAAAGGTAAAACACACGATGTGATATTCTAACGAGAATAATAAAGAGCGAATAATAGAAGAATGTCACCAAGTATAGGGTATTCACAGCGTATACGAGTTATTCCAATGAGAATAATAAAGAATAGAATAACAAAAGTTCTCTCCATGAATAAGAAAGAAATAATACCCCTTACGGGTACAACAAATAATATCCCTTACCATAAAAGAAACTTGATATCGAGTAGTGAAGTAGCGAGAATACTCTTCTTCTTTCTCTCTATATAATTTCTCTCTAGAGTTTCAAAGGAATTCCTAAGAAAATAATGAATGAATGAGCTTCTATTTATAGAAAGAATGGACCGCATAAGAATTAACTCATGAAACGGTCCGATTGATTTACTATAATCAAACTAATCCATAATTAAAGCAAAATCTTTTAAATAAAATATAATATATTCTATTTATAATCTAATAAAACGAATAACTTTATAAAAGTTTTCTATTTTATATAAAAAGATTTTACTATACAAAACACTTTGCAACACTATGCAAAACACTATGCAACACTATGCATAATAAAATATAATATAATCTAATTATTGTCTAATAAAACAAATAAATTTATAAAAGTATTCTGCTTTTATATAAAAAGATTTTACTATTAGCCTAATAAAATGAATAACTTTATAAAAGTATTCTGCATTTTATATAAAAAGTTTTTCTGCTTTTATTACGTTAATAATACTAATAAAATAAAACCGGAGTGACTTATCACATAAGCATTAATAATCAATACCGCAGTATTTCTTATGCAACCACGCGTACATCGTACTTTTTACTACTGGAAGTAGTTCAACAAAGATTAATTCAGAAAACTTTCGCCGTTATTTTTAATAAAATATTTTTATCGTTTTCTCAATCCGACAATAATTCCGTTGTGGGGTCCACCAATGATTGTACCGTCGTACGGATATTTCCTAACAAAAAAAATATTTCCCGACCAATCGAATATAATATGACAACTTGCATACTTTGCAAAATTTGTAAATATTACCCATAACTATAACATTATATCAAATCCACACCATAATATTAAAATAAATTATTTCGAGAAAATTAAATATTTATTCATAAAATCTGGGGTCTCACAATCTCCCCTCCTTATGGAATTTCGCCCTCAAAATTTATGTACGTACCTGGTATGCCGAACAGGTGAGGATACCTTGACTTCATTTCAAATTCTAACTCTTGAGGTATAACCCTTGGGTGTTGAATACGATTCTTCTTATCCAAGATTTTAACACGTATCTCCTCAAACGTTAATTCATCTGTTATCTCGTCCGGTTTTAAATTAATAATGTGGTTTGGGTCGTCCACATATTTACGTAACATCGATACGTTAAAAATGTTATGAACACGCAACATACTTGGCGGTAAAACGAGTCTATAAGCCACAACTCCTACTTAATCGAGGATTTCAAATGGGCCAATTAAATCGAGGGTTGAGATTTCCTCTCTTCATTGATTCTTGCTTCTAGAATAACGCCCTCTTAAACCTTCCTCTTCACTTTCATCAGCTCCGGGTGCGTAGCTTGAGCGGCTTTAACTTTATCGATTAAAGTCGATTCTACTCGTATATTCGTTATCTTCATGTGGGTCCCTAGAGTTTTTAACTCTATCTTCATCATTTATAAGTTATACGAAATGAGTCTTTGTGTTAACAACATCACACTTGTAAACGTATACGATCTTCTATTCAACACATCAGCTACCACGTTCGCTCTTCCACGATGATATTGAATAGTACGATCGTAATCTTCAACAGCTCGAGTCAACGTCTTTGGCGCATGTTACGTTCATTTTAGTTGAAGAAATATTTGAGTGTTTTAGAAATGTGTTTTGTACTGGGGTCAGTACAAAATTTGATTTCTCGCTCTAGGGGTAGGCTAGGAAGTCTTCAGGAATATGTCAGGAAATTTATTAACTATAGAAATATCATTCAAAACTGTGACTCTCATCCAAGACTTGGATAGTACGTCACATTGATACCTATTAACTTGCCATCTTCATTCACGATGTCGCCTATAGAAAGTCTGGTTTCGGTGCATTCCAAACAAGGAAGTCAACAACGAAAGGATCGAGCTCTTTACTTATGGCTTGAAATGACAATGATTGACTTTAGGATTTTTTTGCTTGAATTCACATAACAGGTTGGTTAGGAATATGAAAGCTAACAACCTTACGAAAAACATGATAAGTAGTTAACCAATCGATTTCTAAAATCACCTCAAAGGCAAGTATTTTCAAAGAGATAAGATCGACAGGTAACGTGAGGGTGTTGATTTGAATCAAACAAGATTTATAAACAGTGGAGGTAACGAAAGTTTCTCCCAACAGAGTTTTAATAGATAAATCAAAGTTTAACTTCTCCGGAGTTAAGTACAAACATTGAACACCACTAGGTGAAATAAAAGAGTGAGTAGAACCGGTATCTAACACGGTATAGACTTCGCAAGAGCTTATGATTAACTTACCCGTGATAATTTTATTCAAGTTCCTCGTCACGAGAAAAAAAAATGCTTTCTCTTATACTACCGGCTTTGGCTTGTCTGGGACATCCTTTATCATCACTATCCCAGCTGGATTTGACTTCACCATATGACAAAATCGAGCTAGGTGACCTTCTCTTCCACAATTAAAACACGCTTTGGATTGCTGCGTACAGTTTGGACGGATGTGTCCCTCATGTTCGCATTTGAAACATACGACCGGTGGTCGTTCTTCTTCCTTTGAAACGGGTGCAGGTGCCGACATCTTTACGTCATTGTTGAACCGTCTCTTCTTAAAATGTCCATTCTTATTGTTTTGGCCATGATTTCCACCGAAGTGGTTACCATTCTTGGCATGATAATTTCCCCCACGATGGTTATCATTGTTCCGATGACCGTTGCCACCGGTATGATTATTATCGTGTTGTTGGTCGTTGCCTTTTGGTTGTGTTGACTCACTATCGCGCTCCAATAACTGAGTCCTATTCACAACATCTGAATATAAACAAAGTTTGTGAGAAATGAGGTATTGACGTATATTGGGTTTCAAACCTCGCAGAAACATTCGCGTCATTCTCTCCTCATTATCGACCAAATGGGATGCAAATCGGGATAACTCCGCAAACTTAGCCTCGTACTGTGACACGGTCTTATTGTTTTGCTCTAGCTTGATGAATTATACCTCCTTCATGTGACGAATACTTTCAGGAAAGTACTTATCATTGAACAATTCTTGGAACTTCTCCCAAGACATCTTGAGTGCGTCAGGCTGGGTACGTTTTATAGATTCCCACCAATGATTTGCTTCTTCACGCAACATAAAGGTGGCGAATGGAACCTTTTGCTCCTCTGAGCATCCCAAGACATCAAATATCTTGGTCATCTGCTTTAACCACGTCTCTGCCTTAAATGGTTCTGCCTTTCCCAAAAACTCCAGTGGTCCCAGCTCCTTGAATTGCTTAGCAGTGACCGACCGTGGGTTGCCATTATTTTTACCTGCATTATGAATAGGAGCCGCCTTCGCCTGATGTTTCATGAATTCTAAAAAGCTTCTAAACGTACCGTCGTTCGTCAATTGATCAATGTTGTTGTTTATAGGAGGATTATCGTCATCCTGTTGCACATTGTCCTGATTATTGATCTGTGGAGACTCAACGGTCTCCTATGCTCCATTGATATTCTCAACATTCTCGGATGCCATTTTCAAATACTGCCACAAAACAAGGGTTAAATAACATATCACATATTATCCTATACTACTCAATGAGCCAATTAAATATCAAATAAACTTAGGTAAGTCATACTAACGAAGGAATTTCCGCTCTCCCCTCCTAGTTCTTGTCTCACATCTCAAATGGGGATCATATCCTAAGCTTTGATACCAACTGTGATGCCCCCAAAATAGGTATACATCACCCATCTTGGGTCGCCACTTACATGGTACAAAATTCAAATACAATCTTAATTATACAATAGTCGTGTAAAATACGACAAAACATACGCTGTGAGTTTTAATACAAATATTGTCATCTAGACAATACACACACTCAATTGAGTCCTCATTACAATTATTATCACACTATTTAACAGAATAGTGAGGACTACTAATGCTATCATCTGGATTGTCAATCCGTTCCCCGACTTGTCCCAGCTATATTCTCATTTCCTGAAGAGAACAATGAAGGAAAGGGTGAGCTCAACTAGCCCAATAAGAAATATTATGACTAAGATAATGAAGAATAAATTATCATTAGTCTTCAACAATGTTAAACTAATAAAATTCAATAGACATCAAGTTTAACTGCAGCAGAACATGCAATCCATTAAAAGAGTCAAGTAGAGAATAAAATCTACTATCTTTTATGATATAAAAGGTTTTTCATCACTTTTATCGCTGAGACTCTGCTCAATAAATAATCCATATCATTAAATCATCCATATACTACAGGCCAAGGATATTATTTAGTATCACGACTACGAATTATCCATGCACTACGGGCCAAAGATAATCGTGTTTTCATCAACGGTCCTGATCATGCCATAAAACAATTCATCTTTGCTCCCTTGGCCGAAGAGATCCATAGCCATAATCATACCAAAAACTGTCCATCAATGCACTACGGGCCAATGAGGACTTTATCCACATCATTTGTAACATTACGGTCATGATTATACCGAATAATCCCTGGTCATAATCATACCAAGTCCATCTATACACTACAGGCCACAGATGACTTTCAACATAATATAAATATGAGGATGATGACAATGATATAAGAATTCAATAAAATAAGTTCACGAATTAATTTCTCCAAGAACCAATAACGTCCAAATTGTCAACATGATACTTCTGTGTAGAATAAAATTCAAGAATGCTCATAAGAATATTTCCACTAAAAGATACTGGATGAAGCGCAAATATCAAGGATATTCCACCAATTTCATGGAGTATAGAAGTCAAAACTTTAACCAACTGAGTATAATAAAGTATGGAATGTGACACCCTCAAAATAGATATACATCACCTATTCTGAGTCGCCAAATACATGGTACATAATATAAATACAATCTTAATTATACAACAAAAGAGCTGTAAGTTTAGATACAAATACTGTCTTTCTAGACAATATCCACTCTCAGAATAAGTCCTCATTACAATTATTGTCACACTATTTAATGGAATAGTGAGGACTACTAGCTAATACTATCATCCGGACCATCACTCCATTTCCCAACTCCTTCCAGCTACGTTCTCATTTCCTGAAGAGAACAGTGAAAGAAAGGGTGAGTTCAACTAGCCCAGCAAGAAATATTATGACTAAGATAATGCAGAATAAATTATCATTAGTCTCCAACAATGTTAAACTGATAAAATATAATAGACATCAAGTTTAACTGCAGCAGAACAAGCAATCCATTAAAAGAGTCAAGTAGAGAATAAAATCTACTATCTTTTATGATTTAAAATATTTTTCATCACTTTTATCGCTCAGACTCAGCTTAATAAAAAATCCACATCATCCTTGCACTACGGCCAAGGATATTCATTAGGGTCACGACCACAAATTATCCATGCACTACGGGACAAGGATATTCGTGTATTCATCAATAGTCATGATCATGACAACAACTGTCTATCAATGCACTACGAGCCAATGAGGACTTTTACCACATCATTTATAACATTACGGTTAATGATTACAATCAGAATAATCCTCATTATAATCATACCAAGCCCATCTATGCACTACAGGCCACAGATGACTTTCAACATAATATAAGCATGAGGATGATGACAATGATATAAGAATTCAATAAAACAAATTCATGAATTAATTTCTCCAGGAACCAATAACGTCCAAATTGTCAACATGATACTTCTATGTAGAGTAAAATTCAAGAATGTTCAGAAGAATATTTCCATGAAAAGATACTGGATGAAGCGCAAATATCAAGGATATTCCACTAATTTCATGGAGTATAAAAGTCAAAAATTTAACCAACTGAGTATAATAAAGAATGGAATAACAAAAGAAATCACCATGCATGCGGTACTTCGCATAGACAGGTTATTCCAATAGAATAATAATAACGGAACCAAAGTCGTGCAAAATTCAAGCACCGGCGTGATGTTCCAACAGAATAGTAAAAAGCGAACCAATCCGGTGTGTAAACACACGATGAGGATATTCCAAATGTAATAATAAAGATTTAAACCAGTCCTGTAAAACACACGCATGTGATATTCCAATGTAATAATAAAGACGGAACCAGTCCTGTAAAACACACATCTGAGGATATTCCAATGAGAATAATAAAGATGGAATCAGTCCGTAAAACACACGACATGTGATATTCCAATGAATAATAAAAAGACGGAACCAGTCCCGATGTAAAACACACGTATGTGATATTCCAAATGAATAATAAAGACAAAATAATAGAAGAATGTCACCAAGTATAGGGTAGCTCACGTATCAAAGTTATTCCAATGAGAATAATAAGGAATGGAATAATCAAGTTCTCTTCATGAATATAAAAGAATAATATCCTTACCGTAAAAAAAAACTGGATATAAGAGTAGTTAAGTAGCAGAATACTTTTCTTCTTTCTCTCTACGCTTTATCTCTCTGAGTTTCAGTGAATTCGTAAGAAAATAATGAAGGAATGAGCTTCTATTTATAGAAGAATGGATTGCATAGTAACTAACTCATGAACGGTCCAGATTGATTTACTTTAATCTGACGGTCCATATTTAAAGCAAAATCTTTTAAATAAAATATAATATATTCTATTTATAATCTAATAAAACGAATAAATTTATAAAAGTTTTTTGTTTTATATAAAAAGATTTTACTATGCAAAACACTATGCATAATAAAATATAATATAATCTAATTATTATCTAATAAAACGAAGAACTTTATAAAAGTATTCTGTTTTATATAAAAAGTTTTTCTGTTTTATTACGTTAATAATACTAATAAAACAAAACTGAGTGACTTATCACGTAAGCCTTAATAATCAATACCGTGTGCTACTATACAACCACGCGTATTACTGTACTTTTACTACCGAGTAGTTCAACAGTATTAACGGTAAACTTCCGCCATTATTTTCATAAAATATTTTTGTCGTTTTCTCAATCCGACAATAATTCTGTTGTGGGATACTGGATGAAGCGCAAATATCAAGGATATTCCACTAATTTCATGGAGTATAAAAGTCAAAACTTTAACCAACTGAGTATAATAAAGAATGGAATAACAAAAGAAATCACCATGCATGCGGTACTTCGCATAGACATGTTATTCCAACCGAATAATAATAATCGGAACCAGTGTCGTGCAAAATTTGCAAGCGGCTGTGATGTTCCAACAGTAATAGTAAAGATTTTAACCGGTCCTGTAAAACACATGCATGTGATATTCCAATAGAATAATAAAGATTTTAACCGTGTCCTGTAAAACACACAGACAGGATATTCCAACAGAATAATAAAGACGGAATAATAGAAGAATGTCACCAAGTATAGGGTATTCCGCGTATACAGGTTATTCCAACAGAATAATAAAGAATGGAATAACAGAAGTTCTCTCCATGAATAAGAAAGAAATAATACCCCTTACGGGTACAACAAATAATATCCCTTACCGTAAAAGAAACTTGATATCGGAGTAGTGAAGTAGCAGAATACTCTTCTTCTTTCTCTCTATAATTTCTCTCTCTAGAGTTTCAAAGGAATTAAAAGAAAATAATGAAGGAATGAGCTTCTATTTATAGAAGAATGGATTGCATAAGAACTAACTCATGAACGGTCCGCATTGATTTACTTTAATTGACGGTCCATAATTAAAGCAAAATCTTTTAAATAAAATATAATATATTCTATTTATAATCTAATAAAACGAATAACTTTATAAAAGTTTTCTGTTTTATATAAAAAGATTTTACTATACAAAACACTATGCAACACTATGCCGGCACTATGCAATACTATGCATAATAAAATATAAAATAATCTAATTATTGTCTAATAAAACGAATAACTTTATAAAAGTATTCTGTTTTATATAAAAAGATTTTACTATTAGCCTAATAAAACGAATAACTTTATAAAAGTATTCTATTTTATATAAAAAGTTTTTCTGTTTTATTACGTTAATAATACTAATAAAACAAGTGACTTATCACATAAGCATTAATAATCAATACCGTGTGCTACTATGCAACCACGCCAGACATCAGCATTTTTTACTACCGAAAGTAGTTCAACAAGATTAATCGGTAAAACTTCCGCCATTATTTTCAATAAAATATTTTTGTCGCTTTTCTCGAATCACAATAAATTCCGTTGTGAGGTCCACCAATGATTGTCCGGTCGTAAAGATATTTCCTGACAAAAAGAATATTTCCCGACCAATCGAATATAATATGACAACTTGCATACTTTGCAAAATTTGTAAATATTACCCACAACTATAACATTTTATCAAATCCACACCATAATATTAAAAAAAATTATTTCAAGAAAATTAAATATTTATTCATAAAATCTGGGGTCTCACACAAAATGTATTTGAAAAAATGTTGTATATTATGGTTACTAAGGTTATAAAAATTGGTTATTGTCTAATGTTGTCTTGATTCTTGACTATTCTTCTTGATTCTTACTTGTGTAACATTAAACCGTCTATTCTTTGTCTTAGTTCTTTGTCTAATGTTGTCTTGGTTATCGCATTATTATTACTAATTAATGTTGAATTGATTCTTGATTAATCTTGACTTGGTTACTATGTAACATTATTTTGGTTCTTGACTAATGTTAACTTGCTTAATGTAAAACTATAATGGTTCTTGACTAATCTTGACTTGAGTTCTTGTGTAAAATTATAGTGCTGACTTGGTTACTGTGTAAAATTATTTAGTGACTAATGCTGACTTGGTTACTGACTAATTCTGACTTGGTTACTGACTATGCAAAAACTTAATTACTAAAGAGATTAATTAGTTACTGTAATATCGGTTGCTGACGCATATTAATGTACACTTCTATTTATGTTTTTTATATTAATGGTTACTTGTTATCTACATTGGTTACATTCTTACAAAAGCTTCTCTTTAGTTGATAACAAACAAATTATACTGGTTATTTTTTACTATAAAAATGCAATACATAATGTATTTATCTTGTGGTTACTAAATAAATATGTGTTGGTTATAATCTAAAATGGATTTGGTTACTGTATAATGTTGTCATGATTAATGTATAATGTTGAATGTAAAATGCATTTTAAAATATGTTTTATACTCTGGTTACTAAATACATATAAATTGGTTACTGTTTATTATTGATTTGGTTGTTGTATAATGTTTATATGCTTGCTTTATAATTTTAAAGTTTATTCTACTGATGTTTTTTATATTAATGATTACTTATTAAATACATTGGTTACCTTCTTGCAACTGTTGGTTACTGTCTAATATAGATTTGGTTAGTATATAATGTTGACTTGGTTACTGTGTAAAATTGCAATGGTTACTGCATAATATTACCCCCAGTTCATGTTCTGGTTACTAACATTATGTAGTTTGGTTACTGTCTGACATTGAGTTGGTTACTTTACAGACCATACGCTAACAGTAACCAAAAACATACTAAAAGGTTGCTTCATCTGATATACTGGTCGGTGGAATATCGCTTATAATCTGAAATTTGATTGACAATGTTGTTGTGTATTATACAGTTGTATGATTGACAATGCAAAATGCACTTAAAAATATGTTTTATATTCTGGTTACTAAATACATATAAATTAGTTATTATATACTATTTAATTTGTTACTGTATAATATTTATTTAGTTGATGAATAATATTAATGTACACTTGTACTAATGTTTTTTATAGTTATGGAAAGATTTGATTAAGTGGCAATTTGGCAATTTCTGTCAAGTTTGGAGTGTCGGATTTTGGAGTTTTCAGAGCCCAATTTCATTGGAAACGGGTCAACGATCAAAAATCACCAAGTTTGCTGGTGAACTGCAGGGTTTTTTGGTCAAATTCCATCATTTAGGCCTTCAAAATTGCATGTAAAAATGTGGTTTATATTCTGGTTACTAAGATTATGTAATTTGGTTACTATCTAATATTGATTTGGTTACTTTATAATATTTATTCATTTGTTAGACAATGGAGACTGACAGTAACCAATACAACAAATTTAATTATTTACAGGAATATATAATTGTTTACTGTTAGTAACCATTAACCACATGGTTAGTAACATTTTTGATGGTGTACAGTAACCAAAATTGATGTTGATTAATATTTTAATTTTTGATTCCATCATGAGTTATCAATATAAAGTAAACATATACATTAAACAATTGGTAACTGTTCTGAAACATTTTTTTGTAAATTTGGTTACCCATCTAAAATAAAATGGTTACCTCTATATTCATATTTAGTTACCAACCGGCATGGACCATTTCCAAATAACTTTTATAACTACGTAATTTAAAAGTATCCATCAGCTAGATAAATGAAAACCCTCACATGTACATTAAGCACTTGATAATTGTTCTGATATAAGTTTTTAATTATTTGATTACTAACAAAAACTAAAATGGTTACCCTTATATGCAGGTTTGGTTACCAACTGCACCTCTTAAACTATTTTTATTTTAATATGAGATCTATAAGTGACCATCATATATATAAATGACAAGCTTGTAGATAAATAGGACACTCACACATGTACATTTAACAATTGATATTTGTCCTGATACAAGCTTGTAACTATCTGGTTACTAATAACAGTAACCATAATGTAACATAATAAAACAGTAACCACATAATTATATGATAGTAACCAGAACAGGTTTTAATGGTAACTAAAACAGAAACACCATGTAATGGAAACCAGTTTAGACAATCCATGTATACTAAACAATTACATATTAACCAGAATAAAAAATAAAAGTATCTGAAATCCCACATTGAAGACACAATAATAGTAGCCAAATCATAAGGTAACAGTAACCAAAACATAATAAAGAAGTAACCAAATAGTTATATGAAAGTAACCAGAACATGTTTTAATGGTAACCAAAATGTAAAACAACTCAGATATCCAACCAAGTTTAGTCAACCCATGTATACTCTCACATGTACATTTAACCATAACTTTTCCAATTAATTTTCTAGAAGAGCATAACCCTTGTAGAATATATTTGAAGGAATTTATAAAAATAATACATCAATGTATACTAAGAAAATACATGGTTTATTATGACTTGAGTTTATTATTTACAAAAATAATACATCCACAAACTAATGATGCCTTAAACTTCTCCAACTGACTTGGGTTCAATTTCTTGGTAATAATGCTGGGGACTTCCATGTCACACCAATATATAACTTTTCCAGTGAATTTTCTGTTGCATTCCTCATAGTAAAGATTCCATAACTGCAAATAAACATAAACAGATTTACACAGTCATTAGTAACCAGATATAAACAATATTTATAACATAAACAGTTACGTAATGACCAGCAAATAAAAGCATACTAAGCAAAACATAATATAACAATTACACAGTAGCCAAAATAGACTATAACAAATAACCAACATCCCACATTGACTGCACAATAATAGTTATCATATCATAATATAACATTAACCATACCATAATAAAATAGTAACCAAAAAGTTATATTATATAATCTAATGGTGACCAAAACATAAACAACATGTAGTACAGACTATTTTATGTAGTAACAAACAGTTATATATAATATTAACCAAAACATAATTTAAAGGTCACCAAAAAAAAACATGTATACCAAAAAATATACTAAAGAAGTAACCAAACAGTTATATGATAGTAACCAAATCATGTTTTAATGGTAACCAACACATGAACAACATGTATAGCAAACCCAGTTTAGTCAACCAATGTATACTAAACAAATACATTGGAACCAAAACAACATATAAAAGTAACCAAAATCCCAATTTAGGGGAAAAAAATGGTATCCAAATCATAAGCCAACAACAACAAAAAATATACTAATGAAGTAACCAAACAGTTATATGTTAGTAACCAAAACATATATTAATGGTAACCAATACATAAACAACATATAGACCAAACACAGTTTAGTCAACCCATATATACTAAGCAAATACATGGTAACCATAACAACAAAAAAACAGTAACTAAAATCCCAACTCAAGGAAACAAAAATAGAATCCAAATCAGAAACTAACAATAACCAAAAACATACTAAAGAAGTAACTAAATATTTATATGATAGTAACCAAAACATATTTTAATGGTAACCAATACATAAACAACATGTACACCAAAACCAGTTTAGTCAATCATGTATACTAAGCAAATACATGGTAACCATAACAACATAAAGAAGTAACCAAAATACCAAATCAAAGTAACAAAAATGGTATCCGAATCACAAGCTAACAGTAACCAAAATATAATGCAGAAGTAACCAAACAGTTATATGATAGTAACAATAACAAAATTTAAATTAGCACACCTTTAAAATTTTTTGGGTTGGAAATATTTTCTGGCTATGAACTTAAGCTTCTGTCTTAACTATAGGAACATCAAAATCAGAATCCAACTGAAACACAATCTTTTTAATTCTTGATTGAAATTTAAATAAGGTTTATTTCTTCCCATGAAATCTGTCGTCACGATCTCTTTCCGAGCAACATCAACAGACTTGTTTGAAGAAAAATTTCTATTATCTCGATAATAGAACAACATGAATGCTTTCTGATCCAAAACCTTCTTCTCATTAACTTGAACAACCTGTGAATCAACAAGTGCAGCAAAACTAAATTAAAAAATAATCAATTTACGCCACCAACTGTGATGAAGAAGAAGAAGAAGATTTTAGATAGAGAAATATCAGTACATAAATTATGGGAGTTGGGAGAAAAAGAAGGGATTCACGCGTTTCAAATAAAAAACTACCAGATTTGCCATGTCAGCCCACCAATAATGATCCCCTAAATTAAGGAATCCTAATTGCACTAATATTGTAAATAAATATGGAAAAGTTTATTATTTTTATAATTATTTTATAGGTGTATGATTTTTGTAATTATTTCTAAAAATATACTAATATATGTAATTTATCCTTTAAAATAAACAATTTTTGCTTAGACGTTTTGAGCATTTCTATGGATTTGGCCCAATTAATATTCTGAGTAGTTGTCTTCCACAATTTTACTTCTCGTGCTGAATAAAATGCTGGGGTACTGGGTTGCACTGGACCGGACCGAATACAATGTACCCAAACATGGTGCAGTTCGGCTTAAATCTGGTAGCCCAACCCGAAGGTGGTGATATGATCCATTTGTTATGCACGCAGCATCTTCCTTATTTTTCACAGTATTCATGTTTGTTTCCGTTTAAATTTTGACATCTGACCTCTTACTTAACATCAATTAACTCTAAAATTAAATAAGAGGTCAAGTGTCAAAATTTAAATGGGGGACACAAGAGGAATATGAAAATTGGGGACAGAAGATTTACTCTTCAGAAAGTGTGTGTGTATATATATATATATACATATATATATATATATATATATATATATATATATATATATATAGATCAAGTGCATACCTCTTATCTTACTCACCGTGCTCACCCCTTTTTAGCGACGGACCAAGAACGATTTTGGTCATATAATCGTCGTTACATACTTTTAGCGACGGACATATATAATAGTTGCTAAAATAGATAGACAGCCATTGTATGACCAAACCGTCATCGTGGATCTGCTCGCTAAAGGGGAGTGAGCACGGGTAAATAATATAAAGGGTATGCACTTGATCCGGACCGGATATATATATATATATATATATATATATATATATATATATATATATTCGAAAAGAGAATACGTGGCTTGTCACGGCAAATTAGGCAGAAAATGGTGTAGTATTGTATAATAAATTAAGGGAATTGTTAAATTCACAACGTTTTTTGTTATTTTCACAACAAAAGTGTCGTTGCACCGTCGTTATAGGATCTATAACGACACTTTTGTTGTGAAAATAATATTTTATGTTGTGGATTTAACAATTTCCTAAATTAAATAGTGAAATATCTGTAATACCATTAATGAAAATTAATGATGAAAAAGTAAAAAATATTATTAATGAATGAGTGCATCGATGGCTAAGTTTAGCTACGACAAATCACATACTACCTCCGTCCCATAATAAGGTTTTTTTAGCTTAAATCACACATACCAATACACAAGTTAAAATGACAAAAACACCCTTAATATACTTTCTTTGGAGTTGAAAAGTTAATGAGTGTCATTTAATTGTAGTGAGTAATGGAGGAATACCATTGGTTGGAACGTAATAAATATCATTGGTTGTATAAGGGCATATATGGAAAAATATTATAAAAAATGTATTGGAGTTCTAACACATCACTTATTTTGAGAAAAATATTAAGCCTAAAAAAGCACTTATTGTAGGACGGAGGTAGTATTCTCCTTCCCCCTATATGTATAATATTTATAAAGTGATCCACGTCGTCGATTTTTTAGAAAAAATTTACTTTTTAAAACTCAACGTTAACATTAGTTGAAAATGTAGAAACCCAACCAACTAAGATTAAAAGTACGAGTAACAACATTAATTCTATGAACTCTTGTCATTTTATCATTTTATAATTTAAAAAATAAAATGTATCTTTCAAATTTGAAATGAAAACGTATTTTTAAATATGAAATTTATGAGTTTTATGTAATTTTATAGTTTAAAAATAAACCGTATCTCCAAATTTAAAATGAAATTGTATTTTTAAGTTTGAAAAAAAAATATAAAACGGGAGTAGTACGTACTTTGAAACCTGCAATTCTGGGGTTCTCATCATGTAAGTTCACATCACTTGAGGTGCAGAATTGATAGGTAACTATAATTTAAAGAGAAGTCAGTCGGAACTCTCCTCTGTTAGCAAACAAAATATCCCTCCCTAAGTCCCTATATATCCACTTGAATTTGTATTAATTCCCTTGTAAAATATTTCCAGAATTAGTTATCACGAAACCACACACTATTTGCATGTCCCATGCACATACTTGCACAACAAGTAACATTGAATAATCCTCCCTTTTAATTTATAATAAAAACCCTCCCAGCTGTGGCTCAATTTTTCTCAAGCTAGCACATAGCGCAGTCATGAAGGCGGAGTATCTAAATAAGAAGTCGATAGATGCAGCTCTTATGTATGTCATGTTCATCGGCTTGTGTTTCTTCTTACCGCCTTACTTCATATTCAAGCTTCTATATACAATCCTAACCTACCGCTCCGATTACCAGAACATGACCGGAAAAGTTGTTCTAATTACCGGAGCTTCATCTGGAATCGGAGAGGTGCAAATATTCCAACTCTGAATCATATATAACCATGCATATATATGACTAATAATGCATGCTACGACGTCCAATTTTATTTTATTTATTGTTGTTGTTTTTGTGTGCTAGAATTAGCAGAAAATGCTTGAAAGTGTTGGACTATTTGTAATAACAACACAACACCAAAAAGTATTTTCAGATAATACTAAAATGCGAAACTATATATCCCTTTGTTTGTACTCATGTGATATTTTCATCTTTGAGTTTAACTAATCATCAAACTCTTTCTCCAAGGTACAACTATATATTATTGTAAAATCGTAACTGATTAATAGTGCAAAACTAACGCAAAACATTACAATTTTTCATTACTAATTGTACCTCTAATTTCCTGACACTTAATAATTTAATTATAAGTTAAATTAAACATGCAGTATTTGGCATATGAGTACGCGAAAAAAGGCGCATTTTTGGTTATTGTAGCAAGAAGAGAGAGCCGGCTTCGAGAGGTGGCGGAGAAGGCTCGTAAGCTTGGATCTCCTGATGTTCTTCTCCAATGTGCAGATGTCTCAAATATTAATGACTAAGAAATTTGTTGATGAAGCCATAAACCATTTTGGCCGCCGTATGTAACACTATGAATTCTTTTTCTATCTTATATATTCTCTCAATTATATATATATATATATATATATATATATATATATATATATATAAACACGATCTGTTGATAATGTTTTATTTTTGACCGTTGATGTTATCAGAAAGTTGTCTTAATTAATAAAATTATTGTAAAAAAGTTGCTAAATATATATTTATTATGGTAAAATAGGTATAATTAATTGTTTTGACAATATCAATATTTTTTTATTTTTAAATATTCGTTTCTCCCTGAATAAAATATAATAATACAAAGTAAGCTTCTTAATTACATAATTTGCAGTGGATTATCTAGTTAATAATGCGGGGATTGGCCGCAGCAACCATCCGATTACTGTTGATGTCACCAAATTTGCACCCGTCATGGTAATCTTTAATTTAAGTTTAAACCCTCTAAAAGAACGTTTTGTTTTGCAGAAAAGAACGTTGGAGTGCACTTCACAAACTTTGGGTTATAAACTATGTTTTAGTCTTAATTAAATCACCATGCACATATATAGCAATTGTATTTAATTTATTTATATATTCCTGGCAGAGGATTATTTTTAATATTTTATTGGTAATTAGTAACTTACTATTTGGATGTAATGGATGGATTGAGGAACAGGATATCAATTTCTGGGGAAATATTTATCCAACATATTTTGCAATTCCACATCTTAAAAAGAGCAAGGGAAATATTATCGTCAATTCATCTACTGCTGCTGTCATGCCTCCACCAAAAGGAGGCTTCTATTCTGTACGTAACAAAAACTTATTAATTGGATAAAACTCTTTTTGTGAAATAAAGAGAATATTGTTTTAAGTTTTTTTTTTTCATAATATATAATATATTAATTAGGTATGAGTTTCACATTAATTAATTTCAGGCAAGTAAAGCAGCATTAACAAGCTACTATGAATCACTAAGAGTTGAATTGGCTCGTCATGAAGTCACCATAACCATTGTCACTCCTGGTTTCATAGAATCAGAAATTACACAAGGCAAAGAATTGTCCCAAAATGGTCTCATTGAAGTCAACACACGATTCAAAGAGGTGAGCAAGCAAATTTTTAATTCAATTAAATAATTAATTAAGCATGCTAAATCAAATAATTTTATTTATGTAGGATTTTGTTAATGCATTTCCGGTCATGGGCACCGAGCCATGCGCAAAAGCCATTGTGGATGGTGCATGTAGAGGAGATCGATATATCACCGAGCCGAAGTTTTATAGGGTGTTTTTTGTAGTCAAATTTCTTTGCCCGGAGTTATTAGACTGGTTCTACAAGTTTTTGCTCCCAGATGAAAAAGATGGCGGCCACGACGACGTTACCACCAGCAATCTGAAAAAGAAAGACTAGCTAGCTAGATGATCAAAATGTTACATACATTGGATACTTGGAGGACGTGTTAGCTTGTTGTTCAATTTGTTATTAAGATTTTCTTTAATTTATGTCAGTTGAAAATTTTATAACGGTACTGTAACACTGGCTTAATTAACTACAATTATGATTCTAAACTTCAACTTTAATTCACATTTTGATATATGTAGTCTAAATATGTCAATATGCCATTTTGATTAAACTAATCTTTTCTAAATCAGGCTTAAGAGTGTGCGCACGTGTGTATATATATACTCACCCGGTCTTAAAAAAGATGAGCAAGTGCAATTTGCAACCGAAAGTCCAATAATAATTTAGCATAGAGTTAAATAGATTATTAATGTTTAAAAATTTATCTTAGCCTTTTTTGAATTTTTAGTTAATTAACTTGCGGTGTTAAAATTAATATACAACACAATAAAATTTAATCACACAATTACCACTGAGCAAACAACGGATAAAATCGAATAACCGAACTGAATTTTTTCGGTTATTCAGTTATTTTTTGAATTTCAATTATAACTGTTTTAATATTCGATTTTCTGGTTTAGGTTTGGTTTTTAAATTTTGGCTTTTCAATTAACCGAATAACCGAACTATATAAAAACAAAATAAAGGCTTCAAGGTTAAAAGAGTATTCTCTCATACTTTCACTCTTAGTCTCAGATCAGTCCCAAGGGTCAAACCCTATTCCATGTGCGCCGCTGCAGGGCAATATCATTCTAATTCTTTTGACATAAGCACACAAACAGATTCATCTCATTCTGTTTGGATTTTTCATCTTGAATTCAGCTAAAGACCAGATAGACCCATGTCTGCAAAATTTCCACTTGTTTCTTCATCTCTCCAATTTTAGTCAATTTATGAATTGGCCCCTTTAATTTCCCTCGTTTACCTGGTATGTAACTTAAAGCTTCTTCTTCTTCTTCTTCTTCTTCGTCGAGTTGTTGGGTGTCTCTTTTAATTTTCAAATCAAGAGTTCCCATTGATTTTCCTCTGTTGATTATGTCCTTTTAGCCCTTTGCGTGGGTTTAACTCTGGTGGGTCTTTGTTCAATTTGGTAGTTATGGTCTTTTTTGGTCAATTTTAGCTGAATTGAACTTGCTATGGTTGGTCGCTTAATGTGGGGTTGTACACATAAATTCTGCTACTGGGTTTCTCTTTTCATGGCTAAATCAAGAGTTCCCATTTAGTACTTGAAAATTTGAAATGAAACTGTTTTTGTTTGATAATATGGAAAGCAGTTTCGTTTATTAACCAAAATAATCGAATAAGTTATTCCGTTTTCGGTAATTCAGTTATTTGTCAATTCGGGTAGTCTTTTGGATAGTAAAAATAAGTTCGGTTCGGTATTCGATTATAACCGAATAAACTATTCGGATCGGTTATAACTGAATGCTCAGTCCCACACACAATGCACATATATTTGTGTGGTTCACAACATACATCCAGGGTATGTTGCTACGTCCAATCACAAGCTCCTCTCATGGACTTGAGATACTATTACTTCCAATAATAAATACTCCTTTAACAGGCGGAAAAGCATGTACAATGTTTTATAGACAAACTTCCAACTATATGCAACTAACTATTTTGAACAGCAAGCTCTCAGCTCCATCCTAAAGCTTAGTTGCACATTTTCCTTTGAGTTCAGCTCTACTTTATGATCTGTTCTTGAAACGATAGCCTCTTCCTCACCTCACAAATAAACTAGAGACTCAACTCCCTACTGACCTCTCTAAGACTCTGGACTTGATCAAAGAATTACTCGTCTTTCTCACAGATACATAAAATAAACTAACTCTATACCTTTTTCCCTTTTACAAAGTGTTTGACAGAGAATTATGCTTCTTAAATAAGCAGATACAATTCAGTATAAATATATAAAATTTTAAATAAATTTTATATTTAAGGTTTCTCAAATAAGCAGATAACAGTTAAAGAGAATATATATTTATAAAAGTTCAAAGACTTGTATACTTGAGAAAATATGCTTCTTTACAAGCAGATATTAATTTATGCTTAGATCAAATAATGTTTCTATGTAAGCAAATATATAAATTTTTGCACTATTATAAAAGTTTAAATGACTTTTATATTTGTGTGAGAAGTGCTTCTTGAATAAGCAAGTATATAACTTTAAGCTTGGTTTAGATATTGTGCTTCTGAATAAGCAGATATATAACTTATGTTTAGATTTATAAAGATTTAATTTTCTTTATAAATAAAGAATGTGTTTATATGGAAAACAAATTTAACTTTAATTTTAGGTATAAAAGTTTAAATAACTTGTATAGCTATGCTTCTTGTTAAGTAGATAAATTCACATAAGTTTATGATATAAAAGTTTAAATAACTTTTATATTATGCAGTACTTATTAATGACTTTTATATTTAAATACTTGCAATGACAGATATCAAGTATAACAAATTAAACAATTCAAGCAATACTTGATACAGAACGGATCTAAAGCATACTTTTTAAATAACATATATCTCTTAAATAGCACACTTTTATTAAAACTACGTCGTTTTGAAGATTCTTTTTAAAAATAAAATAATATTAAAAGAGAGTGGTCCCACTTTCTTTTCTTTTATTTACAAAAATGTCACACACGGCCCTACTTAATTTTTAAAAGAATATCCAAAACGACATAATTTTAATAAATGTATGTTATTTAAAAGAGTATATTATTTAATAGAGTATGCTATTTAAGATATATATTTTAGATCCGTCCTCATACTTGATATAACAAATAAATTTGTTAGACTCGAAAATATATATAATAATATATTTTATCTATCATGTGAATATTAAATAAGGCCACTTAGAACTTCAAACACCGTTCGAATAATATTCTTGTTTAAAGAATACCTTCAAATATCGGTATCTAAAACTGATCAAATTTGAAATTTTATTGTTAATATTTATATAAATATTTTGATAGACCACTTAGAACTTCAAAAACCGTTCGAATGATATTCTTGTTTAAAGAATGCCTCTAAATATCGGTATCTAAAACTGATATACTTTACGATATTTATATAAATAAATTATATCAATAAAGAGTCACTAGAATTTTAAGCAATCTTTGAATGATATTCTTGTTTAAGAAATATCATCAAATTACGGTATTTATACTGACTTTTTTATTGATATGAATAGATGAAATATATATATATATATATATGTACAACAATTTATAATTGTACATCTATAATTATGAACAAGTATGAGATTGTAAATAAATTAATTCAATGACTTATCTTAAAATACTTTGATCAATTTTTTTCTTCTTCAAAAGATTAAAATTTTGAGCAGAAGTGATAAAACTTTTTAGATAGAGAATATGTGGATAAGGAGAGAAAAAACTTTTTCTTTGTTTTTGAAAATTGGCGAATTGTAAATGAGAAGAAGCTTTCGTATTTATAAGATTTGTTGAGCCAAGGACAAACTTGTAAATTGAGAATTTATTTTTGAAATTAATGACTCGGATGAATTGTTCGAAAAGGAGAGGTTCGGATGAATGGACACATAGATGGAAAGCAATGAATTTGTCTAACAAATATTTGCCAGCACATGCATTTAATTAATGCTCCATTTGCAAACCATTGGTTAAAAAAACCAAGCCTTGATAGACTTTTTCAATTAAAACATATGGGCCAATTAATGTTTAATTCATATTTCAAGCCAAATGCAGCATTTGGTTAATGACAAATTTCCAAATTGGACCCACGAAAATTACTAACATACCTTAATGCCCAATCTCCCTTTCTCTATTTGGATGGAACAAAGTATCATATATTATTTTGAAAAAAATTGTTAAAAAGAAAAATCATTGTAGGAATAATAGGAATTCTCATTGCCTTTAAAAATGTTAATCTATGAATTAATATTTCTAACACTTGATATTAAATTATCAAGGTCAAGAAAAATATTGATTCAATTTAAGACGAGAAAACATTTTTGGTCAAAAATAGATAAGATAAACAAGTATAATATATAAATAGAACATATGGAGAGGATTATACCCTTTAATTAATATTTTTCCTAATTATTGTTATTATTAAAATATTTCTTAAAAGTTGGAGACCCAACACATATATTATAAAAATTAAAAGTAGAGGAAAGAGAGTAAAAAAAATTTAAATTTATCCTTAGTGACCCACAAAATAATATCAAGTGGCCAATAGTTTTAGTTTTTATACCAATGGACTCCACTAAATGACATATTTACCATTCAATTTATATACTTTATCGATCTCATCCTTTTGGGGACAAAAAAAATTATACTTTTAGTTATCCGTTTGAGGACGGATGAAGTAAATGTGTATGGGGAAATGTAATCTAAGGCATGCCTCAGTCAAGTTTGACTAAGTATCACGACCTTAGAAAATTCTAAGCCCACCGTGCGGCCTTGGCCTTGGCCTTAGACAACAATCTCCCTATAAAGTTATTAAGTAAACATTTCACCAAGTAAACACCACAAAAACTAGCTAGAAAGAAAGCTTAGTAAGGAGCAAGAGAGCGCTTAAGAAAAAATATTTTATATTGCATATAAGAAAGCTTTACAAGAGAACTTTGGAGAATGCTATCGGTAGGCCTTGGATTGGATTCCATTCGATTCAATTGGATGGTTTGGCCAAATGAGGTCACCTTCTATTTATAAACATCTCACCTCCTTAATGGAGGATTCTAGAACCTAAAATTACAAGTAACTTTCAAGAAAGTTCTATGTACAAGTTCTATTTATATATACATATTCTACAATTGTCTTGAGTATTCTAGGATCTTCCTAGAATACTCCACAAGCTTCTCCATTAACCTTCCACAACTATGTGGACCTAGGTAGCCCTTTCTATCAAGTTGAAGAATGTTCTAGACACTTGCCTACATTTTTGCCCAGGTACGCCTCCAATAAGCGTTTTGTGTGCCTTCTGTGTAAGATAAACCTCTAGAACTTGCGGAACGTGACATAAGGCTATTTAACAAAACGACGTAATTTTCTATAAAAAATATAATTAAAGGTTTTTTTAATATAAAACACAAAAATGAAAAACTTAACCCTAGGGGTAAAATTATGTCTTTTTACTAAGTAGCTTTAGGTGCTCTTTGATAAAACTGAATGAAAAGTTTTGAATGTATAAAAGAATCTGAATAAGCTGAATGTGTAGAAGCTCTGAATACGTAATGAAATGATGTGTTTGATAATTATTTGCCTAAAACATCTGAATACATGTATTTTCTATTTTGAACTTTTAGATTGTTATGAATAAATATATTATGTATTCATAAATAAATAATGTTATCTAAGAAAAATTAAATATAAATTTTTGAACAATCTTTGAGAGAGTATACTATTAGTGATATAATTTTGAGAATAAAATACTAAAAATATTAACAACATTCTATAGTTCACAAAATCAAAATAAAAAATTACAACAACATTTATTAAATTAGTTATTGACCAATTTGTTAAAAAAACTGTACATAAATAAATAAACAGTACTAAGGCATGCCTTATATTATTTTTCGATATAATCTTTTGCTATTTACCATTTTTTATTTAGTTGTGTGATCATGCTTCATAGACCTGGCAAAGATGGCCCAAACTCATGGTAAAAAGTTTAAACCACCACATGCCAAGGGTTTGGGCTTTGGTAGTGATTTTTATCCCATAAAATCTGGTAGTTTTTGCCTACCAAGTGAAGGCCCTACTGTGATTTATTTTTTTTTTAAAAACAAAATGTTGCTACTTGTGGGTTATGAGGATTGAACACAAGACTTGTAAGTAAATAAATAAGAGTTCAAACCAACTGAGATACAACAACTATTTATTTTTAATGCAATCTTCAATATAAAAATATATTTTTAATTATTATAGTTGTAGTAAATAATAATTGTACTTTGAAATTTCTTAATTGATGTGACTGTTAATAATGAGATATTGGGTAATGCCTAAAATCATGTCATGCAAATCTTCTGAAAATCAATTAAAATGTTCAAATTGCTAAAATCTTGGCATCTCCAAGTTCCAACCGTGTAAATCTTGGAAATTAATTAGATATCTCTTGGAACAATATTTGTGGAGTCATGAATGCATTTTTAAAAGTTAAATAAATTATATTAATTTTAAAGTATAATTTAAAAAAATCAAATTTGATTATATACTTTGAAAGTAATTTATAATACTATTAAAATTTTAATTGTTGAGGTATGTAGTTAATGTAGGTAATTAGAATTATTGTTTATTATAAATTATTTTATTATTTTTAATATTTAGTATAATTACTATTTTTGTGTAAAAAATTTTACAAAAAAAAAAAAAATGGGGAAAAGCTCATGATGGGGTGGTTTCCTTGACCACCACACTGCCTAACATTTTCACCCACCAAAACCTTTGACCTTTTTGGTCTGCACATGCTGGTTGCCCGCTTTCGGCCCGAGCCATAGTTAGTCATTGGTCACCACATCACTTCAATCTGTCTGCTTGCCACCTCTAATGCTTCAGCACTTTTCACAATAAATAGAGACATCGTAACATCAAATTATATCTCATTTGTTTAATATGTGTGTTATTAGGGACGAAGCTCTTTAAAGGCCAAGGAGGTCTCGGGCAAAATTTTTATATCTAAACTGGTCATGGGACCGATAAAGGTATCGAATAAATAGATTACTAGTTCAATTAATGGTTAAATTATTATTGACTCAATGACGTTATTAATATATAAAAATATATATTATTAGTAATTAATAAAATTTTTAAAAAATCTTGTTTTTTATGAACAAAAACATAATAAAGTTGAGTTGTAATATTACTAAAAGTGGTTAATTTTAATATTAAAAAAATTTACTACAAAAAAATAATTAAAAACCGATTTAGTGAGTCAATTAATTGGTTTTACCAGTTGAATCACCGATTTGACCGGTGGTTTAATTGGTTTTTAATCAAATCAATTAAACTAGGCCAAATTGGACCGAAGTGCTGACCGGTTTTGATTTTTACCGATTGAACCGGCGGTCCGATCCGGTCCGGATTTAATAACCATGGTCTCGGCCTCTCGAGCTACCCACATATTTTAGAAATATAGACTTTAGCCCTCAAAGTTTGATATATTTACTCTAGGCTCCCCATAAAGTTTGTGATTTACACAAACATCTTTAAAGGTGATATTGTATTCTAATTATGTTTTAAAAAATGCGTGGTTCACCAATGAACTTTGTAAATTGCTTTTTGTTGTCTAAATATGGATTAATATCCTGAACTTTTAATTTTTATTCTACTTTGGGAATTTTCTTTTCAATTTTTTTAATTAAAAGATTAAACTTTTGAAAAAAAATCACTTGGGGGATTGTCTTTTCATTTTTTTTTCCTTTAGAAGATTAAACTTTTAATTTTTATGATTACGTCTAATTGATAGTGTCACGTCAGAAAGTTGATGGCATGACAACGACACATTACTAAAAAATACTTATGTGTAATATTGAGTCTCATTTTAACATTTATTCAATTAATTTTTTGTGCCAAAAACGGAATATATAGGACCATTATTAATTTTAAAGTAAATTATTATTATAAATTCAATATAAAACCATTATTAATTTTTTAAAGTAAATTTAATGATAATTTTACCTTTTTGGTAATTATTAATTTTTTAAATTTAATTTTTTGGTAAATTTACTTTTTAAAAGTGAATTAATGACAATTTTTTAAAGTAAAATTAATAATGGTCTTATATTTATCCTTTTTGGTAAAAAAAATAATTGAATAAATGTTAAAATGATACTCAATATTACACATAAGTATTTTTTTAGTCACGAGTCACTGTCATGTCATCAATTTTATTACGTGGCACTATTAATTTAGACGTAATCAGATAAAATTAATAGTTTAATCTTCTAATGGAAAAAAATGAGAAGACAATCCCAAAGTGAGAAAAAAATTAAATTTTAATTTTTTAATTGAAAAAATTAAAAAACAATCCCTAAAGTGGAAAAAAATTTAAAAGTTTAATCTTTTAATTAAAAAAATTGAGAAGACAATCCCTAAAATAGAAAAATATTAAAAATTCAAAATATTAATCTATATTTAGCCCTTTTTGTATAATGAAGTTATATTACGTTTGTGCATGTCACATTACAATTCCGATCCCCAAGATAAATTTTCTGGTTTCATTTCTATTTGTGTATCCTTTTGTTGAGTTTAAACAAAAATGGAGTATTCTTTTTATCCATCTTTCTTAATAGTTTTACATTCAGTGAGGGGGTTTAAAACTTGCAATTCTTCAAAATCAAGGTGAGGTTTAACTATTGAATTAATTTAGATGACGTCTGAGATAGTTTATAATGATCAAATCTACTTATAATTAATTTTAATAAACGGCTTATAATCTGTTTTAATAAACAATTATTTATAATCACGTTTTTAAGAAAATAATCATAAGCATCAATTTAGAAGTTTTAATCAAATCAAGTATAATGTCCTTATTTATTAAGTAATCCCATTAATTACTACTCTTTACTTATCAAAATCTTCTTTTTTAGTAGTTTACATTTAAAATAAGTGAGAACCAATTTTTTTCTTTACCAAACAAAAATTGATTTTTAAATTTTAATTATAAGCCGATACAGTAATAAAAATTACTAAATGGAGCATTATGGTTGATTATCCATACACGTCTTATAAGATCAACACAATCATCAAACACTTCATCCTAGTGGGCAAACTTTGCGTACAAGCATCAAACTGTCCGTTCGGTAAAACCCTGGACCCCGACAATGATTACAAGTGTTCCATTCCCTGTGTACCCATATTCCTGTCCCAAATTGCGGCCATTAAACACCTCCGAGCTGCAAGTGGGAAGAACAACCTTAAAAAAGCAACCCCAATTAATTATAAAAAGGCCAAACAGTAAACTTTAAACGAGAATCTTGATGCTTGTAAGTTGTAAGCTTATTTAATGACAGGCTAATTAACCGGCAGTAACCGCCCATGTCCTTTAAACACACCATCCTCACTATATATAAAAATGCTATCTAGATGCTCGGTATATGCTTTTATTCCAATCTTTTTCCTTAAAAAAATAATTTTTATTTTATCTTTTTGCAAAACCCATTAATATTTATATGCTAATTCAATTGGGTTTCGGCTAAAAAATTTTATATTTCGAATCCTAGAGATGGGGTTCAACTCAGTCACTGTGATCGAGCTCTGTTTCTTGATTTTATTGGGATTTGTATTTGTCCAAGGTGATATTCAAACCACCCTTGACGGACCCTTTAAGCCTGTGACTGTTCCTTTGGATGAGAGGTTTCGTGGGCATGCTATTGATTTGCCGGACTCCGATCCTCGGGTGCAAAGGAGTGTTAATGGGTTTGAGCCTGAACAAATCTCTGTTTCTCTCTCCTCAACTTATGATTCTGTTTGGATTTCATGGGTTACAGGTATTTTTGTTTGTTTTAAATTTCTTCTTCTTTTTTGTTTTAAATTTTATGGCTGAAGGTAGTTTTGTTGGGGAATTGGAAAAAGTTTGTGCTTTGATGTTCATAAACCATATTTGCAGCTCATATCACAATGGGTTATTTTTGATGATGCACATTACTTTCACTTTTTCTACTAGTTTGAGATGAATTAAGAACATTATTAGTGGAATTTAATTTGAAAGCATATTTGCAAATTGCAATTCCATAGAATTCATATTTAGCTAAACTTTGGCGCTTAATTCCAATTTCAAAGCTTGTAATTAAGATGCCAAATACGAAAAAATGGTTTTAATTTTTCAATGGCTGGAGCATTCAAGTGTATGTAGTTGATATGTGTATGTGAAAGGCATTAGATTTTGATCAAGTTTAACTTGCAGGGGAATTTCAAATTGGGGGGAACATAAAGCCATTGGATCCAAAAACTGTAGCAAGCGTTGTTCAATATGGGAGACTAAGTTTATTATTGGTTCATGAAGCAAAAGGGGAATCTCTCATTTACAATCAACTTTATCCATTTGAAGGCCTTAAGAACTACACTTCTGGAATTATACACCATGTTCGGCTAACAGGTATGCTGATTAATGTAGCTCAAGTACCAATCTTACATGCATGTTTAGTGAATGTGTATGGATGGATTTTTCATTATTTTCTACAAATTTATTTCTCCTTTTACATCTATTTGGTGTTGAGCAAAATATTTAAGAGTCTTGGATAGTAAGTAAGTTCGTGAAAATTTGGCCTTTTTGTTGCAGGGTTGAAACCTGATACGAAATATTATTATCGATGTGGAGATCCTTCTATACTAGTAATGAGCAAAGTGTTTAGTTTTAAGACAATGCCTGTTTCTGGTCCGAGGAGTTACCCGAGTAGAATAGCTGTGTTGGGGGACCTTGGTCTAACATACAATTCTACTTCAACAGTCGAACACATGAAGAGAAACCGCCCTGATCTTATTCTCTTGGTTGGGGATGTAACTTATGCTAATCTGTATCTAACAAACGGAACTGGTTCTGATTGTTATTCGTGCTCATTTCCAGACACTCCTATACACGAGACTTATCAACCTCGATGGGATTACTGGGGAAGGTCAGGACTTGAGTTTGGGATTGTGTTTTAGGAATCTTCTTTAGTTTTGGTTATGAGCGTATGTAATAATATCGTGGGATTATGGTTTCAGATTTATGCAACCTCTGTTGTCTAAAGTTCCATTAATGGTGGTGGAAGGGAATCATGAGATAGAAGAGCAAGCTGGGAATTTAACATTTTCAGCTTACAGTTCTCGATTTGCATTCCCATCTCACGAAAGTGGATCTGCATCTACTTTCTATTATTCTTTCAATGCAGGCGGCATACATTTTCTAATGCTTGGTGCCTACACTGCATATCACAAATCAGGTTAAAAATTACTTTTAACATTATCTAAGGTCTTCTATACAATTGCTAGTTTGGATTATAAATTCAACTATTATTCCATTACAGCTGATCAATACAAGTGGTTGAAGAGAGATCTGGCCAAAGTTAACAGAAAAGAAACTCCATGGCTGGTAGCTGTTTGGCATGCACCATGGTACAGCAGCTACCGGGCGCATTACAGAGAAGCCGAGTGTATGAGGGTAGCAATGGAAGAAATACTATATAATGCTGGGGTCGATATAGTATTTAATGGACATGTAAGTAACTGCTAAATCCGGAACAAATAAAATCTTATGCATAATTATGTATCTGAGTATATGAATAATGCAGTGACCATTTTGCTTCTTGGAAAAAATTTACAGGTTCATGCGTATGAAAGGTCAAACAGAGTATACAACTACACCTTGGATTCCTGTGGTCCTGTTTATATTACAGTAGGTGATGGTGGTAACAGAGAGAAGATGGCGATCACGCATGCTGATGAGCCTGGTAACTGTCCAGAACCATCTACAACCCCAGATGAATTTATGGGTGGATTCTGCGCGTACAACTTTACATCAGGTCCGGCTGCTGGTAAATTCTGCTGGGAGCAGCAGCCTGAATTTAGTGCATATAGAGAAAGTAGCTTTGGCCATGGAATTCTGGAGGTACATATCTCTTTTTCTCACAGACAGCATTGATCATCTATATATGGAGTCATTATCTATTATACTAAATCAAAACATTGTAAAACAATAATGCTAGACCAAAACCAGTTACTTTCATATAATAGGCATCACAAATCCCAATTGTGTGTAAAAACAACTCCCAATGTAGGGAGTTCTTGCTGAAGATGTAGTCTTTCTTAGCATCAAACACATGCATAAATTTACATATCCAAGAGTATAATATGCATATTTTCTAGTCGACTCCTGCTAACCAAAATTTTAGAATACGATTAAACTGAAAATGTCCCCTCCTAAAAAAAGTTGTGTTAGATAATAGCTGCAAAATAATGACCAATATACAATGTGCAGGTGAAGAATAAAACGCATGCTCTGTGGACATGGCATCGGAATCAGGACTTGTATGATCAGGCCGGAGATCAGATTTACATAGTAAGGCAACCTGATAGGTGCCCAGTTGAAGAAAAGGTGACTAAGCTTTGGGAATCAGACAAATAAAGCACATTATAAGTAAACTTCGCAATCATTTTACCAAAAATAGACTACTTTTTTGGTGGAATACTCATTCATGTTACACATACAACAAAGGAGAAGATGATGATTTATACAGATACAATGAGCATTAATAAGAAAGATGGCTTCAAGTGTTAGAAGGCTGCAATTACAGTCAGCATATAAGATGCAGTTTGTCTGCATATACATGTTTGAATATCATTATATTGCTCTAAGGTTAGAAATCATATTGATTTGATTTGTCAGTCATTGTATTTGCAAGTGTAATGTAACATATAAGAATGGAGCTACAATGCATATGTATTTATCTATGTAATGTTAAATTTGCTATTCAAAAGAACAACGCATAATACTCTGGAATTATCAGTGGCCATAAAATAAAAAGTAAAAGGTCTAAATTGTGAAATGTCTAATAAATAAAGAATTTGGAGCCCTGAATTGAATTTATGAAATCTTAACATGGCTATCACCGATGTTTTGTGCTAAATGAGTTTGCAGAACTGAACATAAAGTTTTCTAACCATCATTGTAACACAAGAAGAAAAAATAATAGTTAAAAGGTGGTTACAAAAGATGGTTTAAATTCTAACAAAATTGTACTAATCTAGTTTCCACTTTGCTAGAATGTAGCTATGCTCAAAGACTGATCTACACGGGTTACAAAATAAACAAGAGAATAAGAAACAAAGATAGATGAATCAACATAGGCATAATTGAGGACTCCAGGGAAGCCTCAGAAGGCGTCGCGTCTGGTAATACAGGTCCCATGCCCGGATTCACTCCTCCAGTTCCAAAATTTGGCGGTGGTGGTGCATTTATAATTGGAATTGTGGTCGGTGTAGTTGTCCCTGTACCTGAAGGAAGTATCCCTCCAGCAGTACTGAGATTTTCAGAATCAAAGAGATTAAATAGCAGGAAAAGCACAACAATATCTTATAAATATTTACAAAATTACTCGGGTTTATGTGAATTTCAGAGTCGATCTACATTCAACCATAGTAAATGTAATTTTGTTTCTTAAAATACGAAAAATGGTCCTTCGTTTTTTCATGGAGAAATACCTGAAGTAGCTAACTTATAGAATGAAAAGAACTAATGATACTACGTAGGATTCACAATGCCAAATATCAATTACTCTCGTATCAGGATATAAACTTCAAGCAGGAACACTGTAAACTTTGTATCTTTTTCCTCTTTTTTTGTTTTTGTTTTTGTTTTGGGTTTAGCATCTTTCTCATGCTTTCTATTTCAACCAAAAGAGTTTTTCTAGAACAAGATATACTAGATACAACATGCAAAACTAGCAAAAATCACTAACAAGTTACCACTAAATATCCTGCATTTCCTTCTCTGCTTTTAAAAAGTCAAAAATCAAGGATGAAGATCCATAGGTAGTCATGAACTACAAGGGTATCTTAAATCTTCGGGCCATATGGGGATGTGGTTCAGATGGTAGAACGCTGGCTTAGCATGCAAGAGGTACGGGGATTGATACCCCACATCCTCTTTTTCTTAACCTCTTGACACACAGGCAACATAAGCAAAAGAAAACATAAAAGGTGGTATATTTACATTTTTAGTTAGCATACCAAATCTGTATTTCCTCCTTATGGTAAGGTTTTCTTTCCTCCTTGTATGAGATTTACTTGATATTGTAATTGAGAGATTGTTGATGTTGATTCAGAAACTTCATTTATTAATATTAGAGCTGACAAAATTTTAATCAAATCCATTAACCTGTCCACTAACCCATAATTAAATGGATAAAATTATCCATTTATCTCAATACATTTTAAATGGATTGGGTAAAATGGATAATAATAAATAAATGGGTTAGATAGGTAAATTTATGGGTCACTAATTGGGTAAAGTAAATTTGATTTTCTTTTCCCAATTACTTGCTTCTCACTTCAGACCTGTCTTCCCAAAATTGCCGACAGCCGACAGGGACGATACTCTACTATTGTAGCACTTTTTATTTTTTTTTGTAAATTTGTATATTCCCTCCCTCCTACATTATTGCTTGATGAAGACATAACTCCTAATTCAAAATAAAATGAAGAAATTTACCCTAATAAATATTATAAATTGAACAACTTACAGTGTTTACAATCACATATTGGTCAATGAATGCTCGTGGCTCAATCTTCCCCTTGAACCTTGAAGACTCGAGGATTGTGTATCTGTCTTCGAGTAATTTCTCTGTACCATTTCATATAATTCTCGGTAGATATCTTCGTCAAAGCTTTCAACACTTTGCCTTTCTAAACTCTCCATGTAGGCCTCTCAATCGAATATAATTGGCCCTATGCTTTTCATAATTTATTTTCTCAAACAATTTATTTTCCTCCCTCAATTCCACTATGTTTTCAACATTATATGAATAAGACTGCAAAAATTCAAATTGCCTCAAAAATCTGTCAGGTATTTGAAAGTCAACAATATCATAATGTATTAAAGGTATACAAGCGGCTCCACTTAACATTACTTTAAAAAAGTCCTAACCCAAAGGTCTATCGAATAACTTACATGGACGCCACACCCCATCTGTTTCCAACATATTATCACTCTCCTCGGTAAAACACAAGATGGTGACGTGAATTTGTTCGGTGCTAATAATCTTTTAAATTAGGATCAAAAGATAATGCCCTATGTATCAACTTTTGGGAAATAGGCCTAGGGGTAGGACGACCAATGTTTTTTTCGCTGTTTTGCGAGTAGCATCATGCAAACCCCTATACAAAAACCCTAAAACTACTGCCCCAAGCATATGTAACTATCTCATCCAATCTTTCCAATAACAACAAATATCTAAGATGCACAATATTTTTACTCTTGGTTGAAAACAAAATAGTGTCACACAAATATAACAGATATGCCTTGGTGTGTTTTACCACATCATCTAGAGTATCATCCTTAAGTAATTGTCCATATCTATCTTAACTATGACAAACTTATGCCCCTCCTTTTATAGCATTATTCTCAGTCATCTACAATAGCATGTTGCCCAAAAACCCTTATAAAATAGCTTTTGAGATATTCAAGTTCTCCGTAAGTCGAAGGTTTTCCTAATATGGGTAACCTGAATAAAAATCCCACATCCTCTAAAGTAATGTTAATCTCTCCACAATTTAAGTGAAACGAATTTGTTTCACTTCTCAAACGCTCAACTAGTGCAGATACAAGAGATGCATCATTTCTTGAAACTACAACTTGATGATAAAATATACCAAAACCTAATTGTTCTAGTAGAAATTCTTGTTGTTCAATCAAGTTTCATTCATTTAATTTTGCAAACATTTGACATATTTGTAACACACCCCTATCCTACAAGTTCAACAACATAAGAACATAAATTGTCACAGCATAGAATGTTTCTAATAAAAGTTTAAGAGAGTGAAAGTTGTTATACATTAATAAGCTTACAACATTTTGCCATAAGTCTGAGAAAATGTGATTTTCTTGGTCCCATATGGCAATAGAATTAAAATGTTTGGGATTAATATTCATAGCTTACCAAAACATTCATCTCAATATTGTAAGTGAACCTCCAAATCAATGTGACGCCGTTAGAACCTCCAAATCATCGGACTGAATTCTATATTAGGGTTGCTTTTTTCCCCCAATTGTTTTACCAATGCAATTATAACAATACTGATATCCGTTCGCTGATAATAGTAACAGACCAATTGGTCAAATTTTATAAAAATTGTTGACTTTAGGGGTAATATTGTAAACAATCCATCCGCTAGTATTACTAGCGGACGCCGCGTTCCCCATATTAATCACAGCCGTTGATATTTGAAACGGATGCTATACATGGTGTATGTCCATCTTTGAACCATAGCAAATACATGATTATTTCCATATATATATATATATATATATATATATATATATATATATATATATGCATATGGGAGTTGAAATTAACGGGGCAAAAAATATGAAAATAGAACAATTGTTTTCATTTGGGCAAATATACCCTTAGCAATTCATGTTGTTGTTCGTCACCTTTATCTTCTTATATTTTTTACCTTGTTAATATCAACTCCCATATATATGTATACATATATATGTATGTATATGTCTAATTAAACCTACTATTAATTGTGACATCATCTTCTAAAAACCTACACCTGTCTAATTAACTCTAGTACCATCATTCCAACAAACTTAAGATAACTTAAAAAGTCAAAAGTTGCAATACAACACATGAATCTGCAAGATAACAGTTGCTTCATTGTGGTGTAAGGAGTATATTATTGCAATTTTTCTATATATAGTTAGAATGATGCAGCCATATTTACTAAGGCAGTTGTAGGGCTTTTGAAGACATCGCAATGAATTGATGAACTGCCAGCATAGATTTCATTTGCACAATGCATCAAAAATAAAATCATGAACGGAGAATCTCCATACTTTTGTATGATGATGCATTATGAACAAGTCACTTGTGCCTTTTAATTCTTAAATAATTAATCGTTTCAGTTAGCACCATATGAGTAACAAGGTTTTTTTGCCCGGCTGCAAAATTCATCTAAACTTGAAGAAAATGCAAGTAAATGTTGTCTTGCACCTCTAAAGATCAACCTAGAGATGATACGATGAGGGATTTGCGCACCACATGGCCGTGCAAAATGTTTATGCAGACACTATGTAGCACATGTTCCCTCAATTGATGAAACTGCACATCACATAGTCCACAGGAAGTACATGCAATTATGCAAGAACACGTGACACGTAACTCCCACAATACATCTCCGAATTCCGAATCCATAACTTTAAAAAAGGGTACTCTTTTAACAGTCAGTACAGTGAGGTTGCTCTTAGTGAGCTCCAAACATCATAACCACTAATAAGCTATTAATGGTTGGAACATGAGGCAGATCTAGCCCTATTTAAATTTGATTATCAACTAAAAGTCCTGATTACGAATACAAATCCGAATGACCTCAAACAATTGTATCAAAACAAATTCAATTCAAACTAAATCTTGATTATATATTTTTATTACAACTTCTATAATGTAGTTGATAATATTAAGATTTTTTTGCTTAAGCTTATGTATAACTTTTGATAGTTTAATACTCACAATTCCATTAGAATCTTAAACAAATTGAACCAACTTAAAACCTTAGTCCAACAAATATAATCAAACTTCTCCAATTCAAATTTGAATTTAGAAGAATCAACTCCTTAATTGCATCCTAATATAAATGGACTCATACGAAAAGCGAAAAACGAAAAACTCTGATCCTTCCGATGGCTCTAACTATAAGTATAATGTGCTAACGACAAATTCATTTATGGTAATTAAGGCAGCAAGCCATTATGATGTAGGACGAGTCCGTGAAAGTTGGTTAGAACAATATAAAAGACTTTGGAAGCCTATATGAATTAGAAGTTATGTTTTAATTAGTTTCTTTAATTTGTAGTTATTGTATTAGAGTTTAATTTAGGTTAGGAAGGTTGTTTAGGAGTATTATAAATAGTGATGTACTTCATTATTTGGATATTGAGTGATTAATTGATTGAGTTTTGCCTGAGAATTGTCTGTGATATTAACCATTTGTCCCAAAACCCCCGTCCCCATCATTTTTGGTATCAGAGCCATACTAATCCCATACCAAATTTTTACCCACTTCTTAAACAACCTTACAATACCATACATTGCTGCCACATACTCCAATCACCCGAAAATACACCATAATCACACACCACCGCTGCCTTCTCATCAAAAGCAGTCCCAAACCCTACTGTATAAACAAAAACAGAATAACTAGTCCAAGACAATCCTTTACCGGAATTCACACCACCAAACAAACTATCCAATCCAACCACAACAACCACCCAAAAAATGAAAAAATAAAGGAAAGAAAGAAGCAAAAAATTGTTGTTGTCGCCTCCTGCCACCGCAGCCGCCACCTCTTGTCGTCGCTACCCTCTTCTCCATCGATCAAAGTTTTCTTTAATTTTATGTCCTCCGTGTCTTGCGTGAAGGAACCAACAGACTTCTTATTTAGTGGCTACACCATATTTCCTCATAAATTACAATTAGGTACCCCAAAGTTTTATTAGTTTTTTAATTTAGTCCCTTAAGTTGTCTAAAATTTTAAAAATACCCCTGAAATTTTACATACCAGTCCCTATGGTTTCATTTTCTTCCAATTCAGCCCCTGAAGTTTCAATAGGTTCAGTTCAACCCTTGTTTCTTTATACTTTCCGCACTTAAGTCACTAGACCAAAAAATATATATATATATTTTTATTTATAGGAACCATGGTAAATGCTAACGAAATCAACGCCAAGCTTGATAATTATATGTTACAACAAGATTTGCGTCTCAAAAGGATTGAAGATTCAATCACAACACTTATTGTAAATGTTCAGACTTCTATTATAGCACTTATAATAAAAGTTGATGTACTCACGGGCATAGATAAAGGACAAGAAGATGCTCATAAGAATTTTAAAGACCCCATCCGGATCTTAATCATCTAAGACTACAACAGCATGGCCCTAATCCACGAGTTAATACTCATGTTCCAGATCCTAGGATGAATGCAGTGGATAGAGTAAAATTAGATGTTGGAGATTTCAATGGCAATAATGGTCCCGAGACATTATTTGATTGGATTCATAGTTTGGAGAGCTTCTTTCGTTAGTATGAATTATCCGATGAAAAGAAACTTTTCTTTGTTGAAGCGAAGTTGAAAGGAACAGCTCGTATTTGGTGGGATCAACATCAACGAAATTTATATACAGCTATGAGAAGATGGGAGGATATGAAAGCTGCATTGACACGACGTTTTGTACCTTCGGATTATAAGCAGCGAGCATATTTGCAGTTAACAGAGTTAGTACAAGAAAGTAAATTTGTAGCCGAATACTTCAATATTCTATAGTTTGGTTACACGGTCTGAATTTCCTTGGGTTGAAGAAGTTTTAATCTCCATGTAACGTCGAAAATTGAATCTAGATATTGTAGGTGGTGTAGCTACAGGTAAACTCTTGCTCTTGGATGATGTTGTTCAAGTTGTCACACAAATAGAGGATAATTTGAAAAGGAATTTTGTTAGGCCTCCAATACAAGTCCAAGCTCGGAAAGAGCGTACGTTTGTGGAGCCTGTTTTAAATAAACCAATGGAAAGATCGTCAACAAGCCCTTCAGCTACTAGCAGGCCTAACTATACCCCAGGTTCTTCTAATGCTAGCAACAACAATTCGTCTAGGTACTATAACTGTCGTGATTTTGTCACATGTCTTTTGAGTGTCCTTCCCCAAAGATGAATGTTGCCTCTTTTCCCTCTAAGCAACTTGCTATTGTTGACAAAGCGTACGGAAAAGCTGACTTAAACGAAGAGGTTTACGAGCTGATAGACGACGAATATGAGCCCGATGAGAAAGATTTAGAAGTTGATGCTCATTTGGAAGGATGTTTAGATTTTCTTCGACCTTTGCTTGTTGCCCAGCAACATAAGGATGATCCTAAGATCCATTGTGGGCGAATTTTTCAGACGAGAGTCATATGTGCGGGACAGGTGTGCTCTCTTGTGATTGATATTGGAAGTTGTACAAATGTTATTTTTGAGGAAACAGTTAAGAAACTTGGGTTAAAAGTTGAGCATCACCCGGAGCCGTATGATGTTTCATGGATTACCAATACAAAGTTGAGGGTTACCCAGAGGTGTATGGTTATATTTTCTGTTGGCAAGCTTAAGGATACTGTTATGTGTGATGTTCTGCCCCTTAAAGTTTATCACATTATCTTTAGGCATAAATGGCTATAGGATCGTCACGCGCAACATGATGCTCGTGTTAATATCTATTCCATTATCAAAGGTAATACCAAATTCACTTTTACTTGCGTTCTCGACATGCCAAATTTGAAGCTTGCAAAGACTTCCTTGGTGATCCTAAAAATAATATGCATACAAGCCAATCATGTATGATGATAAAGCATATACTTTGTAATCAATCTTATTTATTTATTAATAAAAGTATTTATTTACTAAAGGCATTTAATTTATCGACATGGTGTTGTTTTAATAATATGTGATAAACCCATAGTTTTAAGCAATGCTTTTAGAATCATGATGAGATCATGCTAATGAGATCTAAATTCTTAGATAGCTTAAAAACTAAAATGTTCCCAATCAATGGATTACTAAAAAGGGGATTAATGAATCCGGACAGATTGGTGCATACGTTGCTTGCTCATTGGATGAGGATGATTGATCTCATGATCATTTGTGTGGAGACACTAAAGCAAGTATGTAGGTGTTTATTGGAGAATAAGTTCACTGAACGTGGCTCGCTAAGAAATACCTAATGGAGTTTTACTTGCCTGTCAATAGGAATTCCTGAGGTGATAGTAGTACGAGTGATCCTTAGACTTGAGATCATCATAGTATCTTGTGTACAATGAATTATACTTTGACTTATTCCTTAAGACCCTTAGGGTATATCAAAGGGTATGCTTGGGTGTAATGAGTTATATATGGTGATAATGAATAATCAATAAAGAATCTACCGCTTCTAGTAAAAGAAGAGATATGTTCTATGTGATTCGATAAATGATAACCTAGGAATCCTTGGCCAAGGTGAAATAAAATTAGAAAGTAGTTTCTAATTTGCATTTATTCGGAGTTGTGCATTTAGGAATCGAAATACATTTAATTAAATAAAATAAGACTTGACAGTAATTCCATGTCTTATATTTAATTGGGACATTGTATGGTGAAAAGATTGAATTGTACGGTAAATATTTACTCAAAGATCTTTTATGATTAATGTTGAAATCTATATTATCTGGAAAGTCGTTGATCGCTAAGGAGGCTTATCCTTATTATAGAATAAATATTATTTATTTAAATAGATTACTAGTTTAATTTATTTATTTAAATAAGATTAGAATTGTTCTAATTAATTTATTCACAACCGGTTTAATATGGAGAACCTAAAGGGTCACACCATAAAAAGAAGAATAATTATATAAGAAGTTAATGGCATAATCGTAATAATATGTTAAGTGTATTTAATTTAATCTATGGTGATAGAGTAAATTAAATAGCTTAATATTTATTATTTAATATTTTGAAAATATTAAATATAAATTAATAAGAGGAGTCTTATTAATATTATTACAATTATTATTATTTTAATTTCTGAAGAAGTTTGGGAATTAATTTAATATATGTACTCTCATTTATTCCTAATAAGATTATGAGACAAATTAATTAAAAGAGTTTAATTAATTATCCCTAATAAGATTAGGGAACTTAAATAAAACTCTATTTCTAATTAGATTAGAAGGGTTAACTAATATCTATATAAAAGGAGTCTTATGCTAGATATTAGTAGACGTAATTTCAATTCTTGGAGAGTACTCCTTTTCTACACAATTAAAAAACTAGGGTTTAGCCAACCACTCTTCTTCTTGAATAATCCTTCTTCCTTGGTGGATCACCTCTAGAGGCCAAACACTTGGGTGGCTAACGTTGATCGCGGAGATTCAAGGAGATCGCGAAAAATTAGGAGTTGAACTCGTACCTGCGGAAGCTCAAATCTACAAGGGTATGATTCCATAACTTCTTATCCTTTGCTTTAAATTAATAACATGTATAAAGATGATCCGGGTAATTGGTTTGTAAAAATTTTAAAATCTGATTTTACCATGCTTCCGTTGTTTTATGCAATTTGATTGCGTCTATGATTCTCAAAAACCTAACAGATTTGACGTGATTGTTCATGTGTTGATAACTCGACGGAGTTGAGTTTTTTTCAGCTAAGGAGAAATGATGTAGGACGAGTCCGTAAAAGTTGGTTAGAACAATATAAAAGGCTTTCGAAGTCTATATGAATTAGAAGTTGTATTTTAATTAGTTTTATTAATTTGTAGTTATCGTATTAGAGTACAATTTAGGTTAGGAAAGTTGTTTAGGAGTATTAATGTATTATAAATAGTGATGTACTTCATTATTTGGATATTGAATGATTAATTAATTACGTGAAAATTGTCTGTGTCCCAAAAACCCCGTCCCCATCACATTAGGGCGCCAACTCCTTGAAAGGTTACTCTATTTTTTACCACCATTGCAATTACATTCCAATTAATCTTCAATATAAATCATCAGAAAGACTAGCTTAGGCTAACTTACTACTTACTGCCTATATTGTAATCTCTAGTCACATATGTTTATCGAGTGATGAGTAGACATTTTTTAATGCAAGGAATCACAAGTCCCAACCTTTTAGAAGATTTTCAATACGACTATTACAACATCCTTGTATGTAATGGTGTGTCTATATCTCTCATCACATGACATAATATTCTTACTTTCTTGTCACATAATGAGAGAGATAAACACACCGATACATATAACGATGTTGAAACAACTAGATCGAATATTTACTAAATGTTATCTTCACAAGAATACCTTATTTTAAGAAAAATAGTGAATATTCATAAGGTGAAACTGAATTCACATACCCTTCCCAATTAATGTGAAACACACCTATCTGAAAATTATGTATCTTCCTGGAGGTCGTGTAAAGTTAGACTTGTAAGTTTTTAGTGCTCCATCAGTCCCACATTACATTACATATAGCTTCTTCTTTTTTTAAATAGTTTGTATTTAACCAAGTACACTTGATTTAATAAAGAAAAATGATATTTTCAACACTAAAATTATATTTCCAGTGCAAATGTGAACTATGCAACTTTATAATGTTAACTGCACAGGTAACATGTATGCACAATGTATGGTGCCGAACATATAATTTCAACGCTAGAAATATCATCTCCCTTTATTAATGAAATTTGGCATAACAAAGTTTTATAAAACTTTATGTATAACATGGGCACCCATTGCCTCGATAATGTTGTGTCCATCATATATAGAGGTATACCGAATAAGCACATAAAAATGCTGAAACGACCCATAAATACTTCTCATCATATATTTTATGTTTATGCCCTTCACATGGGATATAAAGGGTCATTTCGACACCTTTTTGGTGCTCTGCTTTTATGAATAAAACACAACTCATTGCACTAGGTTTTAATAATCTCCAAGACCCTTTTTAAATAACATTCTTTTTCTTTATTGGAATCAAAACAAGTGAATTAATTATATCCATATAATTTGTTCTTCCCTATTTAAAGGTTAGGGTAAAAATAAGTTACATCCTTGTTCTCCCTATTAAATAGCAGTGAACATTATTCCCCTAAAAGGGTAAAACGGAAGTGGTTAACATGTTAACTTTGGTCTCGCAGGCGGTAATTTCTTTCTCTGCGTGTCAACAATATTGATCAATCGACCAACTTAATATAAAATTAACTTCATGCACCGGATAAAACTATGCATGAGTCAAACCAATTCACCCATGGTCAAAGAGTCAGTTCACTGTCTGCAAAATATACTTTTCCAATGGTCCTACTCCTACACCTTGTATACCAATGGGTCAAAGGGTGAGAAAGTAAAGGGGACAACCTTAAAAGAAGTGAACAAATAAATTCAAGTAGGGTCAAGCTGACAAAAGAAGTTAAAATCAATCCTACCCATGCATATACACACGTGGAAGACATCCAGAACAACTTCACATGAACAAGCACACCCTCTCACGCATCGCCACTACTCTCTAGTTTCTCCCTCCCCTCTCTTTCTCACACATAAATCTTGAAACATTAATTAAGAAAAAAATAATCATAAATAACATATTCATGTAGGAGAGGCCAGGGTAAAATATCATATTTATTTGTAAAAAAACAATTTTCTACTTTAAATACCTAAGAAAATATAATTAATTAAGCTTTAGCTTTCTAAATTTATGCATATATATACAATTTTTTCAAATAGAAATATGTTTTTAAATTATTCTATCTATTCTAAAATTAAAGACGCATCTTAATTTTAAATAACTGACTTTTAAATGATCATTTTAATAGCTAATAGTGGTGGTGTGATTCAAATTAAGAATTTTATTTTATTTATAGTCCCAAAATAAAAATATATCTTTCAGAACCAATTAAAAAAATATTTTGGAACCAAAAAGGAAATAGAAGTAGTAAAAGTAAGGGAAAATATTCATACCTTGAAGATGATGGATACACACAAGATCCATAACCTGAAATTCCATCCAAATTTGAGTAAAGCAAATATATATATATAATAATATATATATAGAGAGCATGGATCAGTGTTTCTTTCCTTATTTTCTTACGCTTTCACTCACTCTCTTTAACGACGGGATCCGACGACGGTTTTCGGTCATACAAACCGTCGTCTATACTTTTTAGCGACGGACAACATATAAGCGTCATTAAAAATATGTACGACGGTTGTATAAACCGAATAATGTCGTCGGTCTGTCATTAAAAAGGTGACGCGTAAATAAAGATAAGGTATGGACTTTGATCCGAATCATATATATATATAATAATCTAGAGGGAGAAAGATTAATTAACTGGGGTCAGTTTTAGCGACGGTGGCGGTGCCGGAGAAGTCACAAGAGCCAGTAGCCGTGGCCATGCGCTGGTAATAGCTGTTGAAAGCATAGGAAGCGTGTGCCTGAATGGTGTTGGGAAGAAAACAGAGCCCAGATGACTTAATGGGCCCGCAATCTGCTCCAGCTCCACAAGCATAGTCCAGCGCCGTCTGCAGAGCCTGCTCACTCGCCTCGCTTCTAATTATGCACCAAGTGGCCGCCACCGCCTGAAAACCCCCCACCACCACCGCCGTCATCACAGCGACCGCCACCTTGAACGGCAGCGATGGTGCTGCCATGTCTAGCTGAACGGGACGGTCAATGGTGATAGAAATGGAGGAGGTTGTGTTGTGTTGGTAAAGGTGGAAAGAAAAAAAAAAGAAAAGGAGAGTGTGAAGGAAGAGTGTTGACACTACTGTAACGTGGAGAGAGAAAATCAAGGGAATAAATTTTGGGAATTAATATTTTTACATTCACAATATTCCTCCCACATAAATACTCCAATAAATATCACTCTCCTCTTTACTTAATATAAATTATTTTAAAATTGTACATAAATATTAAAAAAATAATAACATTCAAAAAATATTAAAAGAATTACAGTTATATTTAATATTTAGAATAATATTAAAATTAAATAATTAATATTTATTTAAAATTTTAAACAATTTATATTAAGAGATAAAATAATTTTTAAAATGATTTATATTAAAACACGGAAAGAATAATTTTTACGTCTAAAAATAAAAAGTTTCTAAATTTTATGTTTATAGTAGTATAACAACTGTACATTAACACGAAAAAAATAATTGTTAGTATATTTTTCAAATTAGATTTATTTTAAGTTATATTTTTTTTTTTGTTAGTCTACAATTATAGTACACACTTGTTATTCGTATAGATATATTTATATACTTTTTCTGTTTCAAAATATAAAATTATTATTTATCGTTAAGAGTTAATTTATGATATTTTTAAATTTAAAATAATTTATTAAATATTATGAATTAATAAATTTTTAATGAGCAACACTTGTTACATAGTTTACAATATTTATTATTGTATTAACTAAAATATAAATATTTTAATGTGTAGCACTTGTTACATAGTTTACTATATTATCATTGTATTGATTAAAATATAAAATTTATGTCAATTTTGAATTTTAAAAAAATATCTCAAATTAATTTTAAAAGTCAATAATAATATTATAATTTAAAAATATGAAGAATATGAATTTAGATAAGAAACTAGAATTCGAGTACTCTATTATGTTGGTGCGCATAAAATTTATTTATTTTTAATATTGTTTGTTACATAATTATTTCATCCTTTTCAAAATATAAATTATTTATTTTCATATTTTATAAATAATCGTTTCTCTTAAAACGGAGAAAGTATTTATCAACAAAATATTAAATATATATTTATCAAATATCACTACCTTTATATATCTTAAAGGTACCACTACCTTCTTATCTTACATCAAAAAAGTGTACCTTTACTTTTAAATAGTTTAAAGAATAGTATATATAATGAAGAAAAAGTTTAAAATAATATATTTGCGGTAAGAAATAAGAATGGCAGATGTTGTATGATTGTATCTATTATAATTACATTTTACTCCATAGATTTTGGAGGATAAAAATTCTTATTATTCTCTCTGTTCTTTTTTAATTGATGTTTAAGATTACGCGTATAAATTAAAATAAAAATATAATTAATATTTTATTTGATTGACTAAATTAAAATTACGCACATAAATTAAAAAAAAATACAATTAATATTTTATCTGATTGACTAAATTTAGTACTCCCTATGTCTCAAAATAAAAATATTGAGCGACACAAATTAAGAAAAAGGGTCAAATAATAAAATTATTCATATTTAAATTATCATCTAATTGCATAATTTTTTGTACATTACTAGTATGCTCCATAAATGTGGATAGAGAATAAAAATATGACATTTAATACCAAGAATATTATAGGTAAATTATTACTCCCTCCGTCCCATAATATATGACGTTTTAGAATTGTACACAAAAATTAAGAAAAATAATTTAGATTGTGTCTAGTCATGTACTGAAAATCATACAATTAAATGAGAATTTAAATATAAATAATTTTGTTATTTTATTCTCTTTCTTAATATGCACATAAAGTCGGGACGGGACGGGACGGGATGGGATGGGTGGGTGGGTGGGTGGGTGGGAGGGAGGGAATGGGGGTGTTCTTACCTTCACGAAGTTGATTTCAAACAAGGGAGTTAAGTCCAACCAGCCCAACCTACAATATATCTTCTCATGCAACATGTTCAAGTGGTAAACTGTATATACTCATGACATCAAAAAATGGGTATCACTTTTTATAAATGATGTTGTACACTCACCCCTCTTTTTCTCTCTATGTGCTGGGGGATGCTCATTTTAATTCCCCACAACTCTCTCAAACATACAAAAAAGTAAAAGGGGAAAAATTAATTTAAGAAAAAAGAATGTGACCTGTCTCAAACTTCTTCATAAAATAAGATATAGGCCTCGCAGCAAAGAACTTCTTCAAAAGAAACCTCACGCACGTAGGCATCACTGGCGTGATACCACACGGAATCATCATCGTTTTCTATCTCAGCCTTTCCACTGCTCTTGGGACCTCCTCGCACGTAGGCTACATAGTGACCTCCCCTCATTGTCCCCGAATGCTCCACTACCCCAAGCAGGCGGTATTTGTAATTTTCTCTTTCTGTGCACCTGTAAATCAAGATCCAAAGGTATTTTCAGGTGATAAGTACTTTTGTGCTACACCATTTACAGAAACTACATATAAAGGGCTGCTTTTGAGGCTATATCTTCGAAAGTTAAATTTGGGAGAAGCACGTTTGGAAAAGGCTAGGAAAAAAGAATAAAATGTAGGGAAAGAAACCGGGCACCACATGGACAAACGTTTTCGAAACATTTGGATTTGGATGTCTACTGCTTTAAATGTTTGTCTGGATACCCACAATTCATAAAATTCAATCTGCTCAAGACTAAGCCATGCACCAGGGAAAATCCAAGTAGGTGTACAGACTGAAACAAGCTGTTTGGCACCTAAAGAACCACTTCATATAACACCTACTTCATAAAAGCAACCTAGTTTGACAAAGAAAGAACCTCTGCGAAGAAGTTTCAAGTGAGTCCTAATGTAAGCATTAGTTAGGTCCTCTTGTAAGATCTTCATTTTGGTTTGAAGGAACACCAGATAATTCTCCAGGGCTAGATAAGTAGGCAAGTATTTTCTAAGATGTCAAAATACGGAAATAAGAACTGAAATGCAGATAACGCAAAAAAATCAAAAGGCATTGTTCAAAAGAGATTCCACAACAAAAGGTCAAACCGTAAAAGAAAAAATCAATACATAAGAAAAGAAAATGTGGATTTATCTGCCAGCATAGAAACTATTGCCCCATGCAAACAGTCATGAAATCAAGTCCAAGATGTGAAGATCTACCAACCATTATTCACTATCAAAAAGACAATAAGAGTACAAGGATAATGAGACCTTAGCCATAACTGGAATGCCTCTTTTCACCCCACCGCACCTTCTCCCTCACATACTCTCTCTCTACTCTCTAGGGCTTGAAAGTTTTGTATAAATGCTCAATCAACAACTGACACTGATGCTTTGTAAAGCAGAACATCCACAGTTACTGAAGATGCACCAATCCAGACTGTCTTAATCATCTAATGATATGCTGATAATATCTCAGAGGTCAAGCAAGTATCCAACTCAAGGGGCAATGATCCTCTCATCTAAGTCCTCTCTAGTTCCGCCCGATTCTATCTCATGTGATGCAGAATGGGGAAAATTGAGGGTGTTGCACGAATTAAAGATCCAAAGATGGTTCACAATGAAAAAGTTAGTCAATAATCATCTTAAATTTTGGAATGGAGGGAGTATTATGTTTCCTTGACATGTTATGTGCATCTTGCTGTTCTATTAACATCATTTACAATTCCTAATCATGATTGACTAGAAATTCTCACAACTCTATCATTCAAATCTTCACAATATATATCAGATTGGAAATCTCAATATATCGACAATAAATATATTTGAAATATTGAACTCACACATCTCTTATAGAAAGAACGAATATATAATGACCAATAAATTCAGATTCATCATTACCTTTAACATTAAAACCTTCTTCAACAGCAACAAACTAGCTTAGAAAGACATTGCATCCAAAATGACAACAACAATAATAACAATAATGTAATTTGCATCATCACTATCATGTGGTGCTCTGAGAGTCACATCATAATCTATACACCGTCACTCCCACAGTCACAAAAAGCAAGAGCGGTGTGTCACATGTGGTTGACAGCCAGCATAGAACTTTGTATGACCTTTTGTAATAGTTGGGACAAGGATTCATAAGGTTCTGCTGAGTTTTATTTATGCGTAATTGTTTTCATGCTTTCTTTCACATAGTTTCATTCCCTACATAAATGAAATATCATCTAAACATAAAGGGCCAATAACAGACACATGTCCTAGGAGAGACTTAGTAGTAGCAGTAGGCACCATAGTTATCAAGGCGACAAGTCGAGGCGAGTCGACAGCCGGGAGCTTAAGCGCTTAGGCGACAAGACGCCCGAGTAGTCGTCCACAAGTCGACAAGTCGTTAACAATGTAAATTTTATACGAATAAAATTATATATATTTAATATTTATATGAATATTGAACAAGATCAAGTCAAAATGGATAATTTTATTAAAGTTGTAAACTTGTAATTTTTTAAACTTGTACCAACTTCAAATTATATAAATGGTGATACATTTGCAATATTTAGTTTAATTCAATATAATTTTTAAATTTATGTTTAGTTTTTTAAGTTTTAATATTATATATATAGAATACCATGAATTTATAATTAAGCATCCTATTATAATTTTACATTAAGATGTTACATTAATTTTACAAAAAGGATGAATTATATAATATAGCAAAGTATAAATGACACTAGTGATAACTTGTATTATAGATAATATAATACAGTACAAATTACAATATAATATAGTACAAATTATAATATAATATAGTACAGACAAGTAATAAAGTTATGCACTATATAAAGTAATAAAGTTATGTAATAAAGTAATAACAGTATATAGGCAACAACACATGCCTCTAATTCAAGTAATAAAGTATTACTACTTCATAGAATAGAATACAGTCAGTTGAGGCGTGATGTGTACGATGGTCTAAGCATAAGCATAGATGGTCTAAGCATAAGCATAGAATACAGTCAACAAACCAAACCAGGTTAGTCGGCAAATGCGAAGCGAAGTGCTTGAAGCAAAGTCGAGTTAGTCGCCAGAAGCCACCTGAGCGAAGTCGACGAAGTCAGTTGAGTCGCCGGAGTTAGTCGCCGAAGTTGTCAGTCGCCGATCGATTGGGTATGGCCTCTTTTCGTTTCTCCTCTCTGATGAACTGAAGTTTCGAACTTTAGGCTTCTTTTACATCATAATGACTTGACTTGGACCAATCCCACTCCGGCAAGTCGACCGCTTATCAATATAGTAGTCCAAGTCGATCGTCTTTCGTCCAAGTTGTCCAGGTTAGCGACTGAGCGCGCGCCTTTCTGCTCTCCCACCAAGTCGTCCTGACGCCTCGAAAATTATTACCGACTAGACGCCTAGTCGTCGCCTAGGCGACGACTAGTCGACGACTTGACAAGCATGGTAGGCACCAAGTCCTACAGATACCCACAAGGAGAAAACAAAATTACCAACAAACTATTCTTGAACCACTATCCAAACATAGAGTTGAACCATACTCAAACTATTTTTTTACTTCTATAAAATATGGTAGTGAGTCTTTTAGTTACTGGATCATCCAAGAGGCAATTAAATTAACTCGTGTGCAGGCATCATATTTAATTAAAAGAAATACATAGATGAGGGTGCTCCGTGATACACTGAAAGTTTTTAATTAAATTGAATTTTAATGTAATCACATGTATACAATCCCCAAAATCACCCAAAAGAAGAATCAATAAGGATATTCAAGAACAAGCAAAGAAACATATAATGTCAACTGCAAATGTCAGTAGTCTAAGCATAATTAAAAACAAGTATTTGGCAAACCTGTGAGGCGTGTCACTAGTGTCATTAGATTTCCAATTCAATGAACACACTCGTAAAGTATACGTAACATATCATACCATAGTTGAACTTGCAGTAAATTATCTCTATCTAACAAATTGTCAAATGATACAAGTCTCATTTGTCAAAAAATATTGTTCCACAAAAGAGTCATTTTTTTTACTAATAGTAATACATAACGACAAAATGTTCTAAAGTTTGTCATCATAATTTCCTTATCATGTCACCCTAACTAAACTAACAACTTATTATTTTTAGGGGTAAACATGGAACAAGAATAAATATTTAATATTTGAAAATTTAACAAATGGGACTCTTTTTGTGGACCAAAGGAAATATATTATTATCTATATAAAACCTTTTTTGCAGACTACTGAAAAGTACAGATAACATCAAAAACATACTGACATAAGGAAATTAAACAGAAGTTGCAAATGTATGTGTGCGCGCGTGCACTCATAAGTTGGGCTGAGCAAGTGACCAAATTGGAACCGAAACCGCACCAATGGTTCCGGCGTATGTGGCGGTTTTATGTGGGTTGAATAACCAAATTTACGATTTCGGTTTGGTTACTAGCCAAAACCGCACGCATAAAACCGAAACCGCACCATGTGTGTATGTATGTATTATCTCTGGTAAATTCTAAAGTTACTTTTCACTTGAACACGCTCAGAGAAAACCCCAGTCTTGCATTGTCATTTTTTCACCAATTGAAAGAAGATTATTAGAGGTTATAGAGTCAAAAATTAAGCAATTGGGTTTTGGAATTTCGAATTTGTTTGATGCGTTATTGGAAGGGCTTATAGCTGAGAGGTCAAATTCGTTAGTTCGAGCACTTGATGCATTGGTTAAGGTCAATACTATAATAGTAATAGTCTAATAGATTATTTTTCAAATTAGGTATAGTTAGGATTATATTCTATAAGTCCTCCCTGCAATATATAAGATAGAATTTCATTCTATCTCCAGTATATACTGTTAGTTTTTGGGGAACTAGACAAATCTTTTTGCTTGTTATCGAATATATGGTCTCCGTTGTTTTATATAGCGTATGTTTTAGTTTTAAAGCATCATTCCTTTATTATAAACTACAATTATTTTATGTCAAACTGTTCTATGATTTGATGGTGAATTTGACATGTTTGGCAGAAGGAACTTTGGTTCTATGCTTGATATAATTCTCATTGCCGACTCTGTCACTAAGTTAATTGCTCGATGTAGTTCTATATTTTATTGAAGGCTTAGACTTTTTTGTTGTTTCAATTGGTTTTGGAACCGAAACCGCACCAATTAAAACCGCACCGCACACTTTAAAACCGCACCGCACCAATAACAAACTGTTTCATGTGCGATTTTGAATTTTTCAAACTGCAGCTAAGCGGTTTCGGGTGCGGTTTGGACTTCAAACCGCACCATGCTCACCCCTACTCATAAGTGTGTGTATGTGTGTGTGTGTGTGTGTGTGTGAGAGAGAGAGAGAGCCCATGACAGCTACAAAGGAAGCAATAATTAGTTAACCCCTGCATCACGTATACAAAATCAGTTTTGCGAGGTTAAACCGTATGACTATCCTAATCCCATCCCCTTCCTCTCTATCCATTAAATCCTTTCTCCTTCCCCCTTTTCATTGCATCAACCAAATCAAAAGTTATCTATGGGATAACAAACACGACAGCTTTGTGCTGATAACTACAGCTACAACAGGCTGTCATTTGACCTATCTTTTCTGAATTTACTTTTCATTCATTTTCAAAAAGTGATTTTATTCTCAAAAGTGTTCCAACTACCAAAATTCTTCTATTATATCATCATTAAGTGTTTCAAATATAAGCATTTAGAACAAATTGGCTTCAAATTCCACCTGCTCTAAAAATGCCTAGATTTGGGGTCATATTATATCTAGATTAAATTCATTGCTCGGTCAATGCATATATTACTTGGATCAAAACATGACGGTCAATGCATATATTTCTTAGATCAAAACATGACCACAAATAGATTCTAAGAGACTAACAATCTTACGAGTTAAGTCTGGAAAACGTTAGGGAGAGACGGGTCCAAGGTTTCACTTCTCAGTCTATTTCCCTATAGGTGGGTTTGCTTATAAAATAGAAGATATACATGACCTTTTTCCTTCTTTCTTCTTATTCCTTCATAATAGGTTACAGTCTTCAAGGACTCAAATTGATGCAAAATTTTAAACCTACTTCATGCCTCAGATAAGTTCAGATATGCATACTTATATGTATAATATTAATTTATCTAAGCATTTATAGAAGATGAATTGCTACTGAAGTCCAATGAAGAATAAAATCACACCTGGGATGCATGTATGGTTTGAGATCGAATGTATCCCTGAAATCCACGTGACCGTTCAATTTACTAATGCGACCACGACCATCTTGGCTGAACCTCTTCAGATGAATTGTCAAAATGGGAGGGGCCTTATCGATGAGAATCCTTTTCGTAGCATCTCTCTTCACCTTGATGCTCTCAGAATGCACCTCACCCTCACTTCCTTCTGATTCCTGTTCCCCAATAAAGAACTGGGATTCCCTTTGTAGGACATTGTTAGTGTTGCATTCAGTGCTCCCAGACTCATTGACACTACAAGAGTCATTGGAACTCTCCAGATTGCATGTCAACTTCTGAGGTGAATCATTTATTTCACTTTTTTCTTCTTCCAACTGGGAGGCTACTGGAGGCTGCTCAGCTGTCTGATTGCTTTCAAATGTGCAGTTTTGGTTACCATCAATATTTCCATTGCTTGACACAAGCCTATCAGCAGAACTGTCAAGTAAATCTTTTTTGTTATTTCCATTACTGAGGTTCATGCTGCTGATAGGATAAGGAAAATCCTTGCCAGAACTCAACTGACCATCTCGAATTTTACTCTCACCTCTATTTAGTGAAACTATCGATGTAGATTTCTGCAGTTTCTTCTTAGACCTCCTTTGTTGTACCAAAGTTTTTGAACAGTTTTCGCAATGCCAAGCATGTTCATTTTTGGAAAGAAGCTCTGGTTTTGTAAAATAAGCCAAACACCTTTCTACTGAAACTGGAGAATCAGTATCATCAATCTCATCCAGATCAGACCCACTGCTATTTCCGACAGTAATACCAGTCTCTGCAGCTTCATTAGACTCTGACACGTTATTACTTGGGGACCTCATTGCGGGCCTAGCGGCATTCTCAGGCTCATTAAATAAATCCCCAAAGACACCAAAGTCTAAGGAATCTCGTTCACAACCAACCGGGGATAGTGTGACCCCATCTTCTCCATTTAATGTCTCTGCACTAGTTAGCGTATCTTCTTTGTATGGAAGCAACAAAATTTCAGAACTTTGAACCTGTAATGGGCGTTCTTCATCCCAAGAATTTCTCTCATAATCCATTTCAAGAGTTGGATCCTTGGGGATAACCTGATTACCATACTCTGAGCTAACCCTCGAAAAATCATCATTTGGAGTAGCATCCTTGACGACAGAATCTTGAATTCCTAATGTATCACAAATTTCTGAAGTGTTAATAGGATCATCTGATAAATCATTAATTTCTGAAGTCATAATAGGATCATCTGATAAAGATGTTTCCTCTAGACAATGTGAAGGATCCTGCCTACTAAATTCCAAGGCGTTCTGCAATAAGACATCATTCTCCAAAGCAACCTCATCGTTAATTTCCTTGGTCACTGAAGTACCATTGCTTTGTGCAGCTAATTCATGGTCACCTAACACTGAATCTTGCTCAAGGTAATCCAACCATGCTGTATTATCCACTGCTTCCTCTGTAACATATTTGCACAATAACTTGTTGTCAAACCCTTGAGTAGCTGAGAGATTCTGTGAAGCTGAAACTTTGTTATCACCCACAATAGTTTGACCAATTGATTCTAATGCTGTAGTATCAACTGAAGTACCATTGCTTTGTCCAGCTAATTGATGGTCACCTGACATTGCATCTGGCTCAAGGTAATCCAACCATGCTGTATTATCCACTGCTTCCTCCGTAACATTTTCACACAATAACTTGCTGTCAAACCCTTGAGTATCTGAGAAAATCTGTGAAGGTGAAACTTTGTTAATTTCCTTGGTCACTAAAGTACCATTGCTCTGTGCAGCTAATTCATGGTCACCTAACACTGAATCTGGCTCAAGGTAATCCAACCATGCTGTATTATCCACTGCTTCCTCTGTAACATATTTGCACAATAACTTTTTGTCAAACCCTTGAGTAGCTGAAAGATTCTGTGAAGCTGAAACTTTGTTATCACCCACAATAGTTTGACCTATTGATTCTAATGCTGTAGTATCAACTGAAGTACCATTTCTTTGTCCAGCTAATTCATGGTCACCTGATATTGCATCTGGCTCAAGGTAATCCAACCATGCTGTATTATCCACTGCTTCCTCCGTAACATTTTCACACAATAACTTGTTGTCAAATCCTTGAGTAGCTGAGAAAATCTGTGAAGGTGAAACTTTGTTATCACCCAGAATAGCTTGGTCTATTAATTCGAATGCTGTAGTATCAACTGAAGAGGCCATCAATTTTTCAGCAACAGGTGCACTACACTGTACCTGCAAAGAAATCTGATCACCGGTTAATGAGTCGGTAATACTATGAGAAGTCACAGGATCTGCACTTCTGTTAACTTTTGCTCGAATTCTTTGGCTACGTCTTGGAGGTAGTTTTGGTTTCTTGGGCTGAGTGACTGGTTGGGCCTTTACGGATGGAGGTTTTTTAGTTGGTATAGGAAGTGAGAGATCTGAAAATGGCTCGTGAACTATTGAGGAGTGTGCACATTCCGAACAACTAACGGTACTTGAGAGTCTTCCCCCAAATATGGCGTCTACAAAAGTAGGAGTAGAATTTGGAGATGTCTCTTGTTCTTTAGAAGATTTAGTTTGCTTGATTGCATTTGACTCTTCAATACACAATCCATCGAGCAAACAACGAAGCAGTTCATGACTATCATGTTGTTGATATCCCCTAAACTGGGGGGCCTTGGCACAAACACATCCAAAAAAGGATTTGGGATTTATTACACTTCTTAATCCATTCTCGGGTTTTGTTTCAACATAGAGCTTCTTCAAAGAAACTGTAAGTGGCCCAATGGAACCATCCATTTCTGCAAAGTGATCACGCAATTTATCCATCGCCAAAAGATTCTGTGAAATCGAATTAAAGAAACAAGTGTTCCCTAAATTAACCAAACCTCTGACCACATAACCACCTCCCCCTAAATTACTTAATGCAGTATTTTCAGACTTTATCTCACTCGTGACACTACCACTCCCAAACCAAACATCCTCAACATCTAATGAGGCTCCTTCAGATGGTCGTGCCTTTATCACTTTCACAATGTCAGATAAGACATCTTTCAGTTGACCATTCTCTTCCGAATTTTCAAGCGGAATCAATGTACTACACCGGAAACACCACCGAAGTTGGGGGTTCTTAAACTGAATAGCCAAATGATGACCATTTTGTCTGGCATGCCTAACTGCATGGCTTTGAGGCGTTGTTGGGAATCCAGCCCCTCCACATGAAAAATGCCCACATTCCAAACAAACCCATACAGCTTTGACCACTAATTTTGAATCCACTGAACCACCTGCTTTCTTCTTCCCATGTTTACCTTTTGCCTTACCTGCCCGTCTGTCAACGGATTCTTCCCTACAATCTTCACACTTCAAAGGTCCAGAAGACCCAATTTTGGAGGAAACTTTAACCAAATCAAAACCCTTATCAAGATGGGGACATACTTTTCTTCTCTCTTTTACAGCTGGTGTTACATCATCTTTAGTTTCAACACTGGGACTACTAAGTTGAATAGCAGGTTTTTGAGAAGCGGCCACTGCCCGCTTGTCCTTATGACCACTTCTAGCCTTCCTGACCTTTTTCCCCATTTATCCCTGGAATTATTCAAACTTACTAAGAAACTGAAACCAACATTACAGTAAATATGTATATACACACACTGTCACTATGAAGGAACAGAAACATGAAAGAGAACAACTTATTACAGAAACACGAAAGAGAACAACTTATTAATAAAATTCAACAACGAGCTTCAAGTTTTAAACGTAGAAACCAACACCAAGACTTAAGCTAGACCTATAATTGGCATAGAATCAGAAAACACACTGCAATGACTATAAGAAAAGCAATTACTATAAGAAAGCCAGACCAATCCAATAATACTATAAATCAACAAGGTATCCAAAACCATCTTAAAGATTAGATACAATCCTATCAAAACATATCTCAGAAATGAAATAAACAGAAAATTAGACCAGAAAAACTGAACACGAGCAATACATAAACCAACAATCGAAACCCATCAGCTACTCATACAAAAAAAATATCAAAAACTAACAAAACCCATCATACATTAATTCTTCCCACAGATATTCAGATGGTGTTTTGGCTTCACAAACACTAACAAGTAAACAAAACCCAAAACCGAAGAAACCAATGACTCACCTGAAAGTTAGGTAAATCGGAAATTTCTTACCTCTGTCCTTCTGGATTCCTACTACATAGATGGGACAAAAGTAATACTGATATGGGAGGATTAGGATCTAATGACAAGAGAAATAGTGAATTTTTGAATAGTGAATTTTAGAGAGAGTTCAAAATTTTAACCGCACCCTCTAGTACTCTGCTACAGTACTTTGTTATTGAGAGAGGAGGAGGTGGTAATGGAAATATAATGGCAATGAAGGTGAAAAGATAAAACAGCGAGGGTTTTATGGTTGCAGGATTTATACTCCGAGATAAACTTGGGAAGATGGAACCGCAGTAAGAAAAAGGAGTAGCAATTGGGTTTTTTTTTATGTAATAATCCATATTTTTGTTAATAATTAAATATTAATTAATTTTATTTTATAAAAATGTATTTGAATTGGAAAAAGGTAAGTTACTAAAAAAAAGTTTTGTTGTTTCATTTGAAAAGTTAAATTCTTTTAATACATAATTAAATAATTAATTTAATTAAAATTAAGAAGTCCATTAAAGTTTTGATAACTCGTATATTGTTTCTTATTTTATATTTAAAGAGTGGAGATGTAACCCTAATCCTATTATTAGTTGAATTACCGAGTAGAATACTTATAAGTACTGCAGTCCATTATAAAATTATAATTAATTCATCCGTTATCAAAATTGAATGAATCCAAAGCCTATTATTTCAATTTTTCGTCTTATACAATTGTGAAGAAGGAAGAAAAGTTATTTGACATCATCTTCATGCCTTAAGTTGCTGAAAATCGACTCTTGTCCCAATTCTCACTATTTTCAACCTTAATTTTGAAAATTTATAATTCAGTCATATCAACTTTGAATTGAGTTATTCTTAAGCCTATTTCGTGTATCTTTTCAAAAGTTATAATTTTCGTGAAAGTATGAAAAGATTTTGAAGAGTCTAGAAGACCCGAAAATTAGATTCTTTACTGTTGCATATTGAAGAAAGGCGAACAATAAAGGTAAATATTATTTTATATTTTGATTTTATGTTTAGTTATGAGATTTTTTTAATTAAAGATTATTTTTATCAAAATAGAGACATGAAACTAGTAGTCATGATAATTGAAAAGTGGAGATAAATTTATATTAAATAATATGTTGATTGAATGTAAACGTTAAAATCTGAAAATCATTTTTTATATTTTAAGGTATATTGCGTGAGTTATATCTCTTAATCCGAGCTTTGGATCGCTATAATTTTTGAATATGTTATACATATTGTTAACGCCAAGATTAAATCCCACGCTACTCAATCACCAAAAAACGTTGCTTCAATCTTGCGCGAAGCGTAAACTAAAGACACCAAAAACTTGAAGGCTTGTGCCGTCGGGGGATAACTCCAATGTGAGAATAAGTACAGGCTAAATAAGGTTTAACAATGGAGGGAAAAAGCTCTAGTGCTGAAAAATAATAATGAGTTGTGTGTACCTTAGAATCAGTGTAAAGCCTTGTATTTATAGTGATGTCACCACCTTCTTAGAGTCCTTTCTCATATTGGATTAGGGTTCCTTCTCAAGTATAATTCCTTAATAGGATTGTATAAGATCACCTAGAAATAAGGAAGCTGGTTTAAATCCCAACACCTCCTTCTGGATTTAGAAACCAAATATAATCAGGAATCCTTAATTACTTAAAATATTCTAACTATCAACAGAGAATCCCACATGAATTCAAACCTCACGTGGACTGCAGCCCACCATACAAACCGGACCCGATATATCATGGCCCAACATTGCCCCTAGTCTTTTATTCAAATAAAATATTTAATGGAAGAGTAATTCAACCATGGCTCAATGATATGATTAAAAATGAACTGAATTAAGCCCGAGAACTTCTGAAGCCCACCTAACATACAACAATCCAACCCTTTAATTCTATCCACGTGCCCCATCATGACATCCATTAATGAGTCGTCCCTCGGTACTCGGGAATAACTGAAAAGACACGCTAATTCAAATTCCATCCCTCAAATAAAATAAACCTTTTCCCCAAAACAGACAAATCTTTGCTTCATTTGAATCTCAGTATTCTCTCTCTCCTTCAGCAAAATCCTCGCTCCAGCTATCAACCTCCCAAGCTCCATCAATGGCTTCCTCTTCAACCCCAGTCAAAACTTCCTCCTCCATCGATGAACCCATCATCTCTATTCCCCTCTCAAGCATCCCTGCTCCTCACACAGCAACCACTAATTCCTCCCCTACCAATCCAAATCCCAACATTAGCATCGTAACCACCTATTCTACCGTCACCACCACCACCACCACCACCACCATCGGAACTTCCTCCCGAAACCCAAAACAAACCAAAACAGAGACCGATTTCTAAAAAATGATACGAGAATACCCGAACGAGACAAAATTCCCATATGTCAACACACCTTCTCGCATTACCGCCACAGACCTCCCCATCATTTGCCAACACTACCATATTCCAGACACCCATCAATTGAAAGCCTCATCTGCCTCCTACCGAATGTAACTTCGTTCCGATGGCTGGATCGTTATGCCCTTTACACTCCTTGAGAAACGTATTCGGCTACCCCTACACCCTTTCCTCCTTACTCTCCTAGGGTTTATCAACATCAGATTCGCCTAATTGCTGTCGAACTCCTACATTAACATCATAACCTTCATCGCCTTCTGTCATAAGATCAACATTCCTTCTATTGATTTCTTCTTTTCCTTATACCAACTGATTAACTCCCGAGGGCCTGGATTCAAAGTTCTAAGCAAACAACCTCCAAAACCCAACCCCAAGATTGAGAAATGTCCCTTAATGGACACCCCTTCAAGCAACAAAAACTAGCTCAAAGACTGGTTCTACGTCAAAGGACTAGAAACCCATAAACTTCCGGATTGGGTCTCATACAGACGACCGAACGTCTCCTTCAGCAACACTACCATCGAACGGGTACTGAAAATATCGAAATTGATCGAAAAGCTACCGATAAAGGAATGGAACTACGTTCTTTTGACCAAACAAGCATGGCTCTATGATCACAAACATAAGTCACCGACCCTCATTTTCAACAACCTTTCCTTCCCATCTCATCAATTTTCCTAACATGCTTTCTGATTGCAGTATCTCTCATCAAACCAACTTCCATCGAAAGGAAAGATCTTGAAGAATTTTTGTCCAGCAAAACTACCAAAAAACCCACTGATCCCCCAATTTCTGAAGCCACCACCACCGAAGACACAATTGAAGAACCGTCCACCACCCGAATCAAAAAGAGGACAGTCAAAAAAGCTTCAAAACCCACAACCACTCAGACCCCCATACTTATAGAAAGCCTTCTATACATGCCTGTTGAAGAGAGGACCAAGATACTTTGGGTCAATAAAAAGCGTGCCAAGATTACGCCTTTGTCTGTAGAAGAGCTAAAGGTTCCTTCAACTGAAACCTCGACCCCTCACCCTACGACCACAACCATACCTTCTCACTCAACAAACCCCCACCAAAAACGTAAAGAAATCGACGACTCCGTTCCCGAATCGCCAAACAAAAAGACCCATAACGAAAAATCTCCCGAATCTTCTCCTCAACATACCCTTCCTACCCACGAACAGCCCAACCCCTCAAAACAAACCGACCAAACAAAGGACGCCAGACCTTTGGAAACCTTATGGCCAGATGCTTCCGAAGAGTATCCCATGCACCTTTTCGAACACTTTGTTCTCCCAGCCGACGAACCATGCTTTGAAGATATGTCAACGACGGAACTCATCTTCGCCGGATTCATGCATCAAGGAAGGGTAAGTTATTCTGAACCCCTCTTAATAAAAACTTTTCCAATTATAATTACATCTAACCTTAACCAACATCTCTAGGTCAATGCTATATCTGGACACCTTATCCAACGATACAAAAACATTGAAGCCGAAGAAAAGGCCGCCCGAACAGAAAATGAACAACTGAAAGGTACTCTAGCCAAAGAGAAAAATCTTCACGATAACACTTCCTTTAATGTAAAGGGCTCAAATCAGATATTGCCAAATTGAAAGAGGAAGTGTGACAACACGAGAATTTAGATAGTTAATAAAATCTTAAATGATTAAATTAAAGGTTAAACTTTAAAACCTAGAGTAGAAATAAAGGATTTATTTAAAAATTTAAGAAAAAATTATCTATACGATTTAATAATTGAAAAGGATTATGTAATAATAAATATGGCAAGTCATATGAAGAAGGCTTATTGAATGTAGCAAACTGTATTAAGAGGTTTAATAGACATTAAATTACATGTACATGAGTAATTATCTAAATTCCAAAATGAGTAAAATAAAAATCCTAATTAAATAATTAGGGTAAGATAAAATTTGTGTATTGGACTCATGCTAATTTACATGGCCCAAAAAATTTAAGTAGAGAGCCCAAACAATTTAATTGTGAGCCCAATATTTATTGCCCATGTGGTAAGGGACTTTTAGGTCATTTTAAGTAGCAAAATAAGGCAAATAAAATAAAACAAAAATTGGATAATTTGAGGGGGGGGGGGGGGGGGGGAAGTACCCGGCTAGGAGGATGGAGTATTTTGAGCATGTGATGTTTTTTCTTTCTTCCAAAGTTGGTCACCAACCCAAGCTAGGTGTCTCCATATTGTTGGGCCACATTAAGTTAAACAAGATTTACAAGTAAAGTGGGATTTCATTGGAGGATTGCAAGAGATATAATATAGATATATAATTGTTATATGTATACAATTTACTATCTATAATTAGCCCTCCTTCCATTTAGTAAGAAAATTTTTACTTCTCATTTCTCCTAAAAAAAAGCTAAGAACAAAAGAAAGCAAAAATAGAAAATAAAAGAAATAGAGAGAGAGACTAAGAGAGGAAGGGAAGGAGCTTCATGCCATCCCAGTATATCATCTAGCTTTGTAGTATATTGTGAAGGAGAAGAAGGAAGAATAGCCCAAAAGATCAAGGTAAAAAAAACATAATCTAGTTTATTCTTTTTATGTAATTTGTTTATGGTGAAATAGAGATCCAAGGTTTTTAAACTCTAAAACCTTAGATCTATATGTTAATGAGTGTTTCATGTATAGATCCAACAATTTTTTATGTTAAAGGTTTGATCAAAGGTATGGAAAGGAAACTAGTTTTTTTTAAGGAATAAAAACCCTAAAACTTTTTATTCACTTTGAAATGCTACCATTTTAAATCTACAACTCCTATTTATGATCCGTCAAAGAGGGGTGCTAGATATGGGAGTTAGCTTTCAAACCTAAGTGGTAGCACTCAAATATGTTGATTTTACAAGCTTTGGTGATTGTTTTAACAAAACTGTCCAGATTTTTTAAAAGAGAAAATTGGAACTATTTTGAGCAGTTTTCTGGCAGGGGACGTTTTGTCCAAATTTTTTATTCTAAAAATTCTAGAAACATTTGGGGTGATAATATGATGAGTTAACTGACTCCAGTAAAAATATGGAAATTTTTGGATGTGTAGAATGAAAATTATGGATTTTACGAGAAAGTGTGATTTTAAAAGTAAACATGAATAACTCTTAGTGTGTAACTCCAAAAATTGTAAACTTTTTACGAAAAGTACATATATGTAATCAGAACATAGCCTGAAAGTTTCGAAATATTTGGACAAAAACTCAGTTTATGAATGTTGCAATTTTGGACTGTTTTTAACTATTTAAAAATAGTAAATGAAATTGAAAAATTTTAGAAAAATTATATGCTCATAAGGGAACCATATTCTGTTAGTTTCCATATTATATTGTTTGAGTTGTGAATTAATGGATACATTAAGTTACGTAATGTTAAAAAAGGTAAAATATAATTTTTTGGACCAAAGACCCTTGATATGAGAAAACCAGATTTTTAGAGGGTAGTGTGGTTATTTCTAATAAAATGTTATATTTATGACATTTTAGGTTTGTTAAATAAATGTTATTGTAAAGGATAAACAATTAATTAAATTGTTTATAAGTATAATAAATGATTAAAATATTATTAAAAAAATTAATAATATTATATTAAAATATTATTAAGTAATTAATAATATTTAAATTAAAATATTATTAAAAATTAATAATATTAGATTAAAGTTAAATTAATATTATTAAGTGATTAATAATATTAGATGATGATTAAAATATTATTAAGTGATTAATAATATTAGATGATTAAAATATTATTAAAGGATTAATACTATTTGTAAATGATTAAGATTATTAGTAAAGGGTTAATAATAATTGCAAGTGAATAAAATATTATGATTAATAATAAGTGATTAAAATATTATTAAAGGATTAATAATATTTGAAAATGATTAAGATGTGGATAAGTGATTAAAATATTATTAAACGGTTAATAATATTTGTAAACGATTAAGATATTATGAAGTGATTATTTAGAAGTGAATGAAATATTATTAAGTGATTAATAATATTAGATAAAAGTTTTAAGATGATGATTGAGTGTTACTAATGATAATGAGATAATGAATTATTGATTATGTGGCTAAATGTTAGCTAATTTATTATTTGAGTAATAGTGTTGTGAGATAAAATGTATTATGCTAATTAGAGGATTGATCTTATAAATGATAGGTCTTTCATAAGAGATTAAATTATACTTCTTAGCGGTAATCGACGATCAAGGCAAGTTTTCCTAACTCAAACTTGATTGTATTTTCAAAGCATGTTAGTGAATAATTATTATTGATTATTCACATCTATATTGATTATTGATTCGCACTTAGTGCATGTTGCATATGTTCATCAGGTATGAAAGACTGATCACCTTCATTACCATAAGGTTCAGTTAAATTTGTTCATGGTCATTGTTGATCACTCATCATACTTATTCAGTTATTGAAGTTTTGATTCATACTTTTTCACAATTATATTACATAGTTGAAAACTTGAAAGCTTATTCCTTTTCAATCATAATATATCTTCCTTGTACTTAAACTTGTTGGGCAAAATAGTTGCTCACCCTTGCTATATTATGAATTTTTTTTTAGATTAAGACTAAGGCTTGAATAAAGACAGAGGCAAAGGCAAATTCCAGAATTGGATTATTATGTAGTTAGAATTATTAAATTTTCTGATGCAAATGACATTGTAAGTCGTGTAGGATATTGAATGCATGTATTAAGTTAAGGTTACAGACCTTGGAGATTATGTGTAAAAGTTTATTGTATAAACAATTTATGTTTATATCTTCCGCATTAGTTATAGAAATGATGTATCGTAACGTACCAGGTCTGAGGTAAAAGGTACCCGAATTTGGGGACGTTGTGATGCCCCCAAAATAGGTATACATCACTCATCTTGAGTCGCCAAATACATGGTACTGAATACAAATACAAACTTAATTATACAACTGTCGTGCAAAATACAACAAAACATAGCTGAGAGTTTAAACATGAATATTGCCTTCTAGACAATATCCACACTCAATGGAGTCCCCATTACAATTATTATCACACTATTTCACAGGATAGTGAGGACTTCTAAAGCCACTTATTCTAGACCATCACTTCATTCCTCAACTAGTCCCAACTATATTCTCATTTCCTGAAGAGTAAAAGAAAGCAAAAGGGTGAGCTCAACTAGCCCAGTAAGAAATATTATGACTAAGATAATGCAGAATAAATTATCCTTAGCCTTCAACAGTGTTAAATTGATAAAATACAATAAACATCAAGTTTAACTGCAGCGGAATAAGCAATCCATTAGAAGAGTCAAGTAGAACATAATGTCTACTATCTCTTCTAGATTAAAAGTCCATCGTTAATATTTCATTCCTGTAATACTCAACAACAGTTCGACTTTGTTATACCCAAGATAAAAAGAACTATCATCACCTGTCTTCACCTAAACCACCAAAGATTATAGTTAAATCCACAATTCATATTTATAATCATGCAAATCAATAATTTCTCCTTGCCACAAAGGCTTAATAGAACGTTTACTCAATATCCTTACCCCAAAGGCTAAAGATATTCAAATGTAATAACAATGATCATACCAATCAGTTGTCTACCTTTGCACTGCAGGCCAAAAATATTCAACTATAAAACCAATGGTCATGATCATACCAATCAATTGTATATCAGTACACTACGGCCAAAGACATTCAACTGTTAACTAATGGTCATGATCCTGCTAATCACATCATCAAATTATCCATGCACTACAGACCAAGAATATTCGTTATTATCACCAGTGGTTATGATCATGTCATACACCTGTCCATCTTTGCACGTAAGCCAAAGTTATACAATTATAAAACCAATAATCAACAGTCTATCTTTGCACGTAAGCCAAAGATATACAACTGTAAAACCAATATTCAACAGTCCATCTATGCACGTAAGCCAAAAATATACAACTGTAAAACCAATAATCAACAGTCCATCTATGCACGTAAGCCAAAGATGACTTTCATCACAATATAAGCATGAGGATGATGATAATGATATAAGTGTTAGTTCCCAGTAGGCACAATAGATCTGGAAGGGGGGGGGGTTGAATAGATCCTTTTTCTTTCAAATACTTTTCTGGTTTATTTTGTATTACTAATAATTTAGCATGTGACAAACATAAGAATCTTTTCAAGCACAACAGAATAAGTAAAAGATCCCCTTCATTGATATATTCATAATCATACATACATTGTTTGTAGAGTTAGTTCAGTGGTAAGCAATTAAAATATACATAACAGTTATAGCAGTTAATGTACATAATGTAAATGACATAAAGTAAAAGACACAAGGGGTTTTAAGTGGTTCAGAGACTCAAGCTCCTAATCCACTCTTCTGCTTTCAACTAGCAGGATTTCCACTAAGGAAGGGCAGCACCCTGAATCACTACGATTCCTTCAAGGCCAGCAACCTTGGGACTTCAGTTCACTAAGAACTCTTCAAGGCCATCAGCCTTGGAACTTATCTAGTTTCCTAGGAACTCTTCAAGCCCAACATAACTCCAAAGTGGTTTGTCTTCAAGCCCAGCAGTCTTCCATGAAATACTTTTGTAAGTGGTTTGTCTGTAAATTTCTTCAACTCAGCTTTCTCTATCCATTTGAAGATTTGATCGAACAGAATAACTCTAAAGTTGATTTGCTTTTTCAGAACAATGGCAAACATAATCTTTAACTGCTAATCGAGTACAGTGTCGTGTGTAGTGTCTTTGTACAGTATACATTTTCCCATTATCTCAGTAAGGAACTCGAATTCCTCAGGAAATTCTTTCTTCTTCATATCCTTCAGACTAGGGTTTCTTTGGTACCACATTAGCCTTTTGCCTTCTTCAATGTTGACATCACCCAGGTTTATCAGACCTTGATTGGGAAACCCTAGACATTGATTGATGTCTGATGCTCTTATCTTCAGACTAGATCCTTTCACCTTAGTAGTTAGAAGCCTAGAGTTCGTTGAAGTATTTGAGTAGAACTGCTTCACTAGCTCTGTATAAACTGGAGTGTTGGCTTCCAGGCACTCAGAGAATCCAGCTTCCTTTACGAGTTCAAGTATGTCCTTGAACTTTGTCTCTGATTTTCAAACTTTATAAAGCCGAGTTGAATGCCCGTTACAACTTTCCATTCTGCCATTTGAGGAGTTCAAGGTATATGGTATATGGTTCGGAGAGATTTAGCTGAGTGTGATTTGGGTTCTAGAAGTTTGATTGGTTTGGCTTCGAAGAGGATTCTAGGGTTTGAAAAAAAGGAGGGAGAGAGGTTCAATGGGTTCTGGTAACTGTTTGTTGGTTTTGAATTTGTCTTTATGGCAGTTTCTTCTCACACTGCATATGTTATGACATGTTAACTAGCCATTGGTTGCACGATGCCCAGTAAAAAGCTGTAATTCCCCATTAACTTTTTAGTTAGATGTCTCTTTTAGAAGAGTAGACGTTTGATTGACGTGGATTGACCGTTGACCTCTCTCGGTTCGTAGAAAGTAGCATGATAGGGGCTGACTATGGACTCTACGATTTCCTTTGTTGACTCATCGATTAACTTTTGAGAGATGATGCAGTGGATGGTTTTGACATTTCTCCTCATGTTAAAACTGCATAGCTCAATCACTGATTTACCCCAAGCCAGTTTGGGCACTTAAGTTCTGATGTGTGTTTGCAAGATGTCTTTACAAAATATATTTGAACTAATCTCCTCATACTTCAGAATGGTAGAGCAGTTGTCTCGTTCTTTCAAGCTCCTCATGAGCTAGAGTGTCTTCTGGTAAGTCTACGACCGTCGAGTCTGCTTCTACGATTGTTGAGTTTTCACTACGATCGTTGAGATTGCATCACGATCATTGAGTTCTCTTAAAACTTTACTTTACGATCGTTGACTGACTTGGTCCTTGAAATGAACTTTACTAAGCATTCCTTCTGGGTCAAGGTGGCTCAGGAAGGGCCAACCTCTTAGAGTAAGCTAAGAGTCAGGTTTGTCCCTGAGGCACTTTCCAGATAAAATACTTTAGAAGTGATTTGCACTGATATCTCATTTGACCTTTTCTGTTGGGGAGTCCTTCTTTCAACTTTAGACATTTGCACTTGCTGCAATTGTGGTGTCCTCCTACTCTTGCACTACGATCAGATGTTTGATTGTAGGCACTCCACGATTTTAAGTTGGGTGGCTGAAAGGTTATCAGTAGTACGTTTTGAGATGTTCCTACTGACTATGGATCTTTATTTGGTTCATCAGCCACAAATTTTTGGGACTCTGTAGCTGGTACATAGCTTCATAGTATATCTCTGATGGTTTAAAGCTTCTGTACTGTTAGCAGATTACTGCTCCCCCATAGTTGATACTGTCTTCTCAGAGAGACATAAGTTTTTCTTCTTCATGTGTAGCAGAAGGCAATCATGCATATCTCATTCTGGCTGAAGTCATTAAATCTTCTTGTATCGTAGAAATGGGAATTTTCAGGCTTGATCATTCTACGATCCTTTGATAGCACTATGAACGTAGTATTCCTTGTCAGTTTGTGCTTGTTGAGTTCTACTCCCATAATGAGTTCCTCATGATTGATGCTCGATGATCCTCTGTAGTCAGCTTCCTTGAGGATTCTTCTCTTATGACATGCTTTGCATGATTGAGCATATAAAACCCTTTTTTTCTTTTGTTGAATGGCCTGCTTCCATACAAAGATCAGCAGCCATGTGAGCTTTATTCAGATTAGCTCAGCAGGTCTTTAAGAACAGGCTTTAACATATAGGAATTTTATCAGAATCATTTCTGAACAGTCTTAAGCCTTCTGCTGGTTGAATCTTTCTTGACTGAAGTCTTCTGCTTTAGCATTCCTTAGTGTGGTCAGATAGACCAAGTACCTGCAGGTTATAAATTTCTATCTTTGGTACCCATGGTTAAGTGGGTCCTGCTAGGTTAGTTTTCTAAACCCCTGTTCCTCATATATTTAGATAATCATCATATTGATTACCAACAATCATATTCATGCATGTAACTCATTTAGATAATACATTTTGAGATGCATGAAGGTGAGTGTGTGTAAGATTTGCTATTTTAATAAAACACTCTTTTTCTTTGATGGTTTCATCATTTGCTTGGTTATGTTCACAGAGTTTAAATGTTCACAGAGTGAGAATCAACTCTACGAATTATTTGTATCTGGTTGATTCATGGAGGTGATCGGTTTACAAATCATCAAGATACTCTTGCGGGGTGATCATACTCGTGTGTTATCAAACACTTAGAACATAGGTTTGTACATACATACTAACCCATCAGCAAAGATTACTTCACATAAAATTAATTTAACTTGTGATGCTCTTATGACCCATTTCAGATTTCTTTCAAGATGTCACATTCAACCTAAAACTTGGATGGAGAGAAAGTTTATAGGCAATTGGGTTTCCATCCTCGATTATACTTTCTCTATTTCACCTTTTTAGGTAGATTATTATTTCTTGAAAGAATCTTTTATAGTTCATAAGGAGGTGCAACATGATGTACACAGTTATACTAGTGAGGAACCATACCTTTCTACTGTTAGTTCCTTAACAGTCATTTAACTTTGACATACTGAGATTAGGCATTGATGTGCATAGTTTCTCATTTGCTCATGACAGCTTGTTGCTTCAGTTGACCTTCAATCAATCAGTCGTGGTCTTGAGGATGCAAGCTAAGAAAATCTCAACATCTTCAGTTCTTCGACATCCTTGAGTTCACAAGGTTTACATCCAGCTGCTAGTTGGCCAGACACATGTTTGAGAAGTTCTTCTTTCTTCTCTAGATAAGCATTTCTTAGCATATATGGTCTTTTCATCCTTTCAGGCTGGTGGATGTTTGATTCTTTTATGTTGATGTCTCTTGAGCTTTCTAGCCTGGTCTTCAGACTACAAGATTGACCGCGAGCAAGAATTGGTCTTGTTGATATGGCAATCAAGAACATGGACCAATCTGAGCAGTTTCAGGTGTATATACACATTTACCTGTACACAATATTTCCAACGTGTGAGCTCATCTGCATACAACAAGTGACTTACTACTAAACTAATTTTAGAACAATGTTTGTGCCTAGGATCAGACTCAAAGCGATTAGCTTTTGAATATAGCATGAGAACCTGCTCTGATACCAATTGTTAGTGCCCAGTAGGCACAATAGATCTAGAAGGGGGGGTTGAATAGATCCTTTTTCTTTTAAATACTTTTCTGGTTTATTTTGTATTGCCAATAATTTAGCATGTGAGAAACATAAGAATATTTTCAAGCACATCAGAATAAGTAAAAGATCCCCTTCATTGATATATTTATAATCATACATACATTGTTCGTAGAGTTAGTTCAGTGGCAAGCAGTTAAAACATACATAGCAGTTATAGCAGTTAATTTACATAATGTAAATGACATAAAATAAAAGAAACAAGGGGTTTTAAGTGGTTCAGAGACTCAAGCTCCTAATCCACTCTTTTGCTTTCAACTAGCAGGATTTCCACTAAAGAATGGCAGCACCCTGAATCACTACGATTCCTTCAAGGCCAGCAGCTTTGGGACTTCAGTTCACTAAGAACTCTTCAAGGCCAGCAGCCTTAGAACTTCTCTAGTTCCTTAGGAACTCTTCAAGCCCAGCAGGCTTGGAATCTAATTTAGTCCCTCCGGACAAGGACCCCTCAGGCCCTGGCATCTTGTTGTTTTAGTTGTTGTTGTTGTTGGTGGTGGTGGTGCTGAGCTGCTAAGATGTTATTAAGCTCTGAACATCTTTTGTACTTAGCAGCTTAGTATGATCCTCTTTGCTTTCAGCTTCGAGTCCGGACCACATCTTTTTTGGTGCAGCTGATCTTTTTTCTTTTCTGCTCATCTTCATCTGGTATCATCTGTGCACCATCACCATCTGGGTTTGCTAAGTCTCTATGCTTTTAGTAGACTTTGTCTGGAACTTAGAAACCCCTGAACCCTTCTTGAATACTTTGCAGACATGGTTCTGCACTTGTTCACTTTCAGCTTTCGGTTCATGGCGATTCATAGATTGGCTCTCTTGATCTTCTTTGTACTCAACCACTTTTCTGAATGCTATCTTCTTGGCCTTCTCGGCTCTCAGCTTGGCTGCCATCTTTAGTGGCATTCTCATCTTTGTTGAGTGAAGCTTTGATCTGTTTGAGTCCTTCTTCAAAGCTTCTTCACTTCCACCTTGGTAGTCTCACTGTCACTGAGACTTCTTCTATTGATCTTTGGTGGAACTCGTAGAGTCAACAATAGCATTCACCAACTCAACGATTTTGCAACTTTACAATCATCAACAACTTTTGATCTTTGAAGCTCTGTTGATTTATACTCCTTCCTAATCCTCCCGTTTAAAAGTAGCCGTTGAAAGCTATTCAAATTGCTTCGCAGATCTCGAGTTATTTGGTGCAGACTGCAGATGTGACATAACACCTTTTTCTGACTTTTTGACACTGAAGTCTACTATTTCACCTACCTCATCAGAATTGTCACTTTCATGTCTCGGGCAGGTAGTCAACTTTTTTTCTTCCTTCTGATTTCTAAATCAGAGGTTGTCCTTTTGCATCGATGCTCTCAATAAGCTCTATTCGAATATCAGTCTTCTGATTGAGCCGTTGCCAATGCCTCAATATTCAGTTGTTCGAACTCTACGATTCTGATGCATATTTTCTTGGACTTGATCGTAGTGTCTTGTTGACTGTTGCTTCTTAACTTGTGGAGTTAACACTACGATCTGGAAGAGTGTTTATTAGATCTCCAATATGGAACACCTCTTCCTTCTACTAGTGCGATGCTCAACACTTCGCTTTTGCCTCGACTGTTCTCAGATACTGATGGCTTAACTTCTTGCTCTGGCCCCTTTTGAATAACAAGACACTTCAGATTTATGGCATGTCCAGCTCGCTTTCTCCTTGTGATCTCCCGTTCACTTATCACCAATGGACTGACCCAATGCTTAATCACTGTAGCCTTGTTATGCAGAGGCTGACCAGTATCTGTGTGTATACTCCATCAGTTTCTTCTTTGTTTGGCAAACACTACGATCCTGGTTACTTTCAGGATCGTTGTCATCTTTCTTCTTGACAGCCACTGCATATGCTGACTTTCCTTAGTCAGCTACTAAAGTCTTCTTATGATCATCTTGTGGAAGACTTTACCTTGAATGGCTTCTCAACTCAATCTGGATGCTGATTGAGTTGATACTTAGATCTTCTATTAGCTTGCATGCCATTCGTTGAGTGCTCTCTCGCTTCCTTCATATGAGATGTATCTTTGCATTACCAACCAGAGGCTTCATTCCTTTGGATATTCTGGGAGTGCTCAATTGTTGAGAATCGTGTTTGGTCTACGATTCTACTGTGGCCTTGTTAGCACATCTGTTAAGGTATTAGCTTTGCACTCTATGATTCAGCTTCGGCTGTGCAGACATTACGACTTTGAGATCAGATCTTGATGCTTGTTGTCTTCATCTGATCTTGCTCGACTACGATCTTTGCCTTTGATACGATCAGTAGACTCTACGATTCTGAGTGCAGTCTACGATTCTTGAATTGGCTTTGACATTAGTAGACTCTACGACTCCGAGTGTAGTCTACGATTCTTGACTGGCTTTGGCAGATGCTCTGTCGGCTCGTAGGCAGGCTGTCTCTACGATTCTGAACATGACTTCCTCAGCAGACTACGGCCCTGAGGAATTTCTCCTCGACACACTACGATCCTTCCTCGTCTCTCCTGGAAGTATACGAACTCTGAGATCTACTATCTTGCAGACTACGATTCTGCCTCTATAGCTCTCGAGTTTTCCTTGACTCTCTTGGCAGACTACGATTTCTGGTGCAGTGCTCAACGATCAGACAAGCCTATCTATTACATCATAAGATCAACCTAACATGCTTGATCTTACTATATTTATAGTCCTTGTACATCATTTCTTTTTAAGGACTTTACAAAGTTTGTTTTGCTTATGTAGGATCAACTAACACATTTGATCAATTCATTCTAAGTCCTTGTACATATGTTTCTATTATCTATCAAAGGACTTTCTGACTTTTCTTTAATGCAAAGCATACTTGCATATTCATTCATATATATATATATATATATATATATATATATCATAATCAAATCATATGTAAATAGGAATATCATTCACATGCTTATTCCTGACAATAAACATTAATCAAACGAAATCAAGGATAAATATTAAAGACTTTAAATTTATCCAGAGTTTAAAAATATCCAAACTGTCAACATGATACTGCTTTGTGGAGTAAAATTCAAGAATAATATTCATGTACTAAAAATAATTTGGACAGAAAAGAAATATATTTTTGGATGAATAATACCATGTGAATAGTACTTCAGGAATAGTACCCCGACATGAAAAGTGTCCCAAATACCCGAGTGAATAATACTAGAGTGAATAGTAATCAGGTGAATAGTAACTCGTAAATAGTACTCCGGCATAAAAAGTGCCCCGAATACCCGAGTGAATAATAGCAGAGTGAATAGTAACTGGGTGAATAGTAACCTGTGAATAGTAACTCATATAAAAAATACCAAAGAAAATGATATTCCATGACGAGTACAAAAGAAATGATATCTTAGACTAGTATAATAGAATATACGAAACTGCAAATGGATTTTCACCCGCCATGCGGTAATCCACGTAGATAGATCATTTCCACAATTTAATAAAGAATGAATACAAAGGATCATTCACCATGCATGTGGTAATCCACATAGACAGGTTATTCCAACAGAATAATAAAGAATGGAATAACAAAAGAATTCACCAGGCATTCGATAGACCGTACATACATGTTATTCCAACAGAATAATAAAGAACGGAATCTGCATGCATGTGATATTCCAATGAGAATAATAAAGAATGGAATAACAACGAATTCACGAGCGCATGCGATAGATCAGCACAAACGAAAGTTATTCCAATGTAATAATAAAGAATGGAATAACGAAGAATTTCACCATGTATGCGGTACTTGGCGATAGGCAAAGTTATTCTAACATAATAATAAAAATGGAATAACAACAGAATTCACGGTGCGTGCGATGAGATCATGCAGAATGAGTTATTCCAACGAGATAAGAATGGAATAACGGAAAGAATTTCACCATGTATGCGGTGCTTGCGCATAGACAAAGTTATTCAACATAATAATAAAGAGTGGAATAACAACCCCATATGAGTATTAAAAGAAAATAACTCTCTTCATGAATACGAAAGAATAATACCCCTTACCTTAGAAGAATGTAAACCTCCAAGCTCGTGCCATTCTAGAAAAGGAATTCATGGACTACAAAGCCCTCGGTCCGCCTTTAACTGAAGAGCTACGAAATCAGATCCAAAGTGATTACAGAAAGTCTTCAGAACTCACCAATGAAATCATACAGATGCACTTTGAAAGATAAGAGGCTACTTGGAGGAAAGATGAAGCCAAACTTACTGTCGTTGCACTGAACGTAGACCTTCTGGACTCTTCAGAAGATGAAGACGAAACCGAAGACAATCCCGAAGATGACCCTCCCTAGCTATAACTCAATATTTTAACTTGTTCTGTAAATACTATTATGTATTCAACTTTATAAATAAAACGACTATCCTTTTGCTCGAAGGACTTTACACAACTCTTCAAACCACAAATGACAAAGAATATATTCAACAGAACTGAACACTTTAAACAAAATATGAATAAGCATTAACTATTTAAAACACCAAAAAACATATTCGCCAAAAGGGCTAAATACCCATCAATAAAAATATGTTCGCCTGAAGGCTAAAAAAAACATTCGCACAAAGGCTGAATGTATCACCAAGCACCATTAAAATAAATGCTCGCCTAAAGGCTAAACAAAAGTTCACACGAAGGTTGAACGTATCACCGAAATCTATTAAAATAAATGTTCGCCCATAAGCTGAACAAACATTCACACGAAGGCTAAACGTATCACCGAACTTCATTAAAATAAATGTTCGCACATAGGCTGAACAAATATTCGTACGAAGGCTGAACGTACCTTCTAACATAAAACAATTATTCGCCCAAAGGCTGAACACACACCACTAATCCTCCAATAACACCAAAGTTCGCATAAAGGCTGAACAAACGTTCGCACAAAGGCTGAACATACCTCCGAAAATAAAAAAATTGTTCACCCAAAGGCTGAACACACACCATCGATCCTCTAATAACAGCAAAGTTCGCACAAAGGCTGAACAAACGTTCACACGAAGGCTGAACGTACCTCAAAACATTTGTTCGCCCAAAGCCTGAACGCACACCATCGATTCTTCGATAACACCAAAGTTCGCACAAAGGTTGAAGACATAAACATAAGTCAAGAACACAGTGGATCCGCAAAATATAGTAAACATTTTATTGATAAATTATAAGAAGGAATTACAAAGACGACTCATCTAATGTGCCCTACGGATAATACTTGCGAAGCCTCCCAATATGCCAGGTATTTCTGATCTCTGTACCATCCATTGTTCGAAGCCGATAAGTAACTAGCTTCGGCACCTCAACTACCTCATAAGGACCTTCCCAATTCGGCATCAACTTTCCCTGGTCTTGAGGCATAGAAGCTTCAACCTCCCGAAGAATACGATCACCAACCTTAAATCTCCTGGGCCTAATTCCTTTGGTATAGTGCCTAACAACCCTCTTTTTATAAGCTGTTAACTTTACCAAGGTCGCTTCCCTGACTTTGTCCAATAAATTCAAATTGGCTCGAAGGCCCTCATCATTATATAGCTCCTGAAATCGACTAACCCGAAGAGAAGCAGAACAAATTTAAACTAGGACAAGTGCATCAGTACTGTAGTCCAACCTGAATGGTGAATCCCCTATTATAGACCTTAGAGTGGTATGGTAAGCCCACACCACACTAAGTAACTCCTCTGGCCATCTACCATTCGCCTCATCAAGCCTTCTTTTTATCCCATTGAAAAATGTTCTGTTGGTAACCTTCACCTAACCATTAGACTGAGGATGATCTACAGACATCTTCTAATGCTGAATGTTTAACTCTCCCAAGAATCCCTCAAACTTCAAACCCACAAATTATTGCTCGTAATCAGAAACCACCACCATCGGTATTTCAAATCAGAACACCACAAATTCCTTTAAGAACTTAAGATACTCGTGTTCCATGATCTTCCGAAGGGGTTTTGCCTCAACCCACTTAGTCATATGGTCAATTTCCACGATCATAAAGCTGACTTAACCTTTTCCCTTCGACAATAGACCCAATATATCGATCCCCCACATAACAAAATGAATCGGAGACAGGAGTGAGTACAATTCTTTGGGCGGTTGATGAACAATATGACTATTTAACTGGCACTTGGGACATTTTTTTCACATACTCCGTAGCCTCCTTGAAGATAGTAGGTGTCACAAGGTGTACAATCTGACACTATTTTTTTGGCGTTTGTTCTCCTTGTGATGCACTGGTTCACCCAACCAGTCATCTACCTGTCAATCACACAAGCACAATCTATTTTTTCAAGCCACGCACATAAAGCCAACATAGTGTTTACAGGACACGGTCCCAACCTTTTTATTGCTCACTCAATAACAACGAATACAATATGACTCAGGGGCTTTTAGATTCACACTTGCTCAGTGATCTCTGTCTTTTCAAGCCCCATATTGTACATATAAATATACATTAGGCTGTAGTTGACACCCCCAATTGCTAGGACATTCAGAACTAATAGGAACTCATCAATTCAAATGTGTAAGCACCCACCAACTGCCCACCAGCAGATGTGCACACCCCATGAAATAAAAATGGTTGGAGATATGTCAGTCATGTGTATGGAGGTTGGCTGTCAGCAACTGCCCATAACTACCTGTCAGTTAGGTCTTACTCCAGTCAGCCACTCCTAACTACTCACAGTGTCAGCCCACCTTGTTGATGTCCTTGCCCACAATGTCAGCCCGCATTTTTAATGTCTCAGCCCACGAAGTTTCCCAACATGTGCCACAATCTTGCTTTGTCTATTCAGCCCACACGAATATCCAACTAGCCCAACACTTGCCCAAGGTGTTGTGTAAGTCTGTTGTGTACGTCCAGCCCATGCGTCTGTCCACATGCTTCAGCCTTGTTGCATCCTGGGCACCAACCTAGCCATGCTTGCATACTGGGCGCCAGCCCATGCCATGTTTGCATGTTGGGCGCCATGCCATGACTTGACATGCCAAGCGCAACGTCTGTGCCATGCCTAACGTCTGTCCAACAGCGTTCTTGCTCGATTATTCCAAGCCCATGATGAGTCTTTGATTCAATCCAAGCCACCAATCTGATGTTTGACATTGTTTTAGGGGAACACAACAATATCTCAACGTCCAGCACGCTTCGCCCATGACACCTGCCATGGTCCCGGGTGACCTTCACGGAGCACCCCCCCTATAGTAGCACTTATGAAAACTTTTAAGTTGCCACAACTAGACATCAGACCTGTCTGAGGAAGCATAATGCAATCCTTTTAGATTTATTAGTTTTCTGACATAGCCCATTTGCTGCACAATGAACCAAGTTACTGCCTAGTGTCGCCCACTGCTGTACAACACTGCTCATTACTGCTCAAATGACTAAGTGTCAAACTTGACTACCGGATAAGTGCGCCTAGCACCCTTGGCTGCCACACGCTACTTCTCACTGTTGTACACTGGTGCCTTACCCCATTAATGAATGCCAAGGCTTGACTTGGCATGCTATCTGGGTGTCCCGCATGCCAAGTGCGTGTCAACCCATTAAGGGGCTAACAGTAGGCCAGTAATAACCTTGCCGAAGTACCTTATAGGTCAATGCCTTAACTGCTATGTTATCGACAGAAATCGCCTCACGGACCTCTCGAAGAACATACTCTGCTTCGGGGGGCACTACACATTTGAGCAGAGGAGAAAAATAGGCCCTTCGATATAGATCTCTATCTATTAAAACGAAATTCGAACTCATATGCTTTACTTTCTTCACCAACAACCGATATGAAGGCAAGATGCCATCGACCGTTCCACGAACATTACTTTAACATGCTGAACACTCGATTAATTCAGGACCTCTAAATAAACTGACCCACTGAACGTGTTCACATCAGTCGTTGCCAATCTTGTCAATGCATCTGCAATGGTATTATCAGATCTGTCTACTCCTAGAAAAATAAATGAACTAAAGTACTGAAGCCGATCTTTCACTTCTGCTAGATATTTTATCATACTTGCCCCCCGGGCCTCATACTCCCCCGAAACCTGCTTGATTACCAGCTGAGTGTCACTGAAAATCATTATCTTCTAAACCTTAAAACTCTTCACCAGTCGAAGACCCACTAAGATCGCTTCATACTCCGCCTCGTTATTGGTCGCTTTAAATCCAAAATGTATCGCCTGTTGCACCCTTAACCCCTCTGGACTCTTCAAGATAATATAAGCTCCACTAACATCCAAATTAGAAGACCCATTTACATACAACGTCTATGAAATCTTCTTCGACCGAACATCTGTCACTTCTGAACAACCTCTTCTAACTGTACCAAGCTATTATCTGTCTCGGAGAATGAACACTCTACCACGAAATCAGCCAAAGCCTGACCCTTTATTGTCATCCGAGGATGATACTCTATTATGAATTGCGACAACTCCATCGCCCATTCTGCGAGTCACCCTGAAACTTCTGGCTTCCCTAACACTTTCTTTAATGGTTGATCCGTGTATACCACCATTAACCGACCCTGGAAGTACTGCCGAAGCTTCCTACTTACTATCATCAAAGCATAGGAAAACTTCTTAAGGTTCGGGTACCTTGTCTCTGCATCCCTAAAGGCGAAGTTTATATAGTAAATCGGATGTTGCTTACCCCCGATCTCCCACACCAAAATTATTCCTACCGCCAAAGAACTTGCAGCCAAATACACATACAAAGGCTCAGCAGGAACCAACAAAGAGGCCGAAGTCAAATACCTTTTAATCCCCTGAAAAACATCCTCACATTCTGAAGTCCACTGGAAAGTCTTCCAATTCTTTGGCCCTTTCAATGTATTAAAAAACAGCAAACATCTTTCTGTTGACTTAGACATGAATCTCCTCAAAGCTGTTATCCGACCTGTCAGACGTTGAATATCCTTATACGACTAAGGAAACTTCATATCTAAAATTGCCTTGATCTTCTCCAGGTTTGCCTCAATTCCTCGCTTCCTAGAAATTTCCCTACTCCAGTCTGAAGGTACACCTTGTCGGATTCAATCTGAGCTTATGATGCTAAATTGTCTGGAAACAGTCCTCTAAATCATCCAGGTGACCTCGGATCAACATGCTTTTGATGATCATATCATCTATGTAGACCTCCATACTCCGACCCAACTACTTCAAAAACACATAGTTCATCATCCTCTGATAAGTAGCCCCCACATTTAATAATCTGAAAGTCATCTTCTTGTAAGCGTAGACATAACGATGTGTGATAAAGGAAATTTTTGGAATATCTTCCTCGTGCATCGAAATCTAATGGTAACCCAAAAATGCGTCCATAAAGCTGAGCAAAGCATACCCCGAAGTGGCATCAATCAACTAGTCAATATGGGGAAGTGGGTAAAAATCCTTCGGACATGCCTTATTTAAATTTGTGTAATCAATGCAGACTCACAACTTCCCGTTCTACTTCTGTACCAATACCACGTTCATCATCCACTCCGAGTAGTTAATCTCAAAAATGAAGTCCGCTGCTCGAAGTTTATCTATCTCCTGATCTATTATTTTCTGTCTTTCCAGAGCGAAGATCCTCCTCTTCTGCCGAACTGGTTTCTTCGTCAAATCTACATGCAATCTATGCACGACCACCTTCTTATCAACCTCAGGCATGTCACTAGGAGTCTGTGCAAAGATATCAGCATAAAATCACAGTAATTCCACCAAACTGGTCCGAAAAGGTTCCTGCAGCCCGAACTCGATCTTCACCGTCTTATTTTTCTTGCCCGGAATCAATTCCACATCCTTGGTCTCTTCGGCCAACGTGACCAGAGGCTTAGAAACACCCTCGATAAAAGGTTTGATCTATATCGCCATCGTCTACTTATGTTTGCTAACTCCGACCCCCGGAGAGATTAAAGCATTCATCTAACACCTTCTAGCCAAATCGAGGTCGCTTGCCACCTCCCCAACCCCGTTTGGAGTAGGAAACTTGATTTTGAAATGAGGAATTGAAGTCACCATCTAGAGAGCTATCAAAGTCGACCTCCCTAATATGGCATTGTATGCCGAATCCAAATGTACCACAAAAAATCTACAGACTATTTCCACCTGACAAAGAGCTCCCCGAAGATAACTGGTAGCTCGATCGTCCCTGCAACCTTGACTGGATCATTACTAAACCCGTACAGAGGAATCTCCTGACCGGCCTCTAATTTTTGACCCTCCAAATCCATCCCCTAGTAAGCATGAGCATATAAAATATCCACCGATGAGCCGTTGTCAATCATCACCCTCTTCATGTCCATCGAACCCACTTGTGTTGTATTCATCAGGGCTTCCTCATGGGGTTCAATGGGCTATAAAGGAAAATCATCATCAGAAAAAGAGATTAGTGAACTAGGGTATGTTTTTTCCTGCCTAATAGACTGATCAGACACCGTCAATACCGCTTTCAAAAATCCTCTTTTCTTTTTACCAGCAACCTTCTTGACCGACCCACCCGTAATCACATCCACCACCAAACCTGACCGCCTGGGTCCGATCACATTGTTGAAATGGGGTTTCGAGCCAATCTTAGAGGCATTGTTTGCCCGATGTGTCCCCGTAGCATCTCGTCCTACAATATACTGAACTAGATTCTCGTTCTGGATGTTTTTTTTGATCCAATCCTTCAGAGTTTAGCAAGTTTCTGTAAAATCCCCAATCCTCCCATGATAGTCACATTACATATCCGAATTTCCTCTCTTAACCTTTGAACTATACTTGGGTGGCTCATAGTATGGCTTCACCTTCATATGCTCCAAAATAGTAACCCGATCAGTGTTCAACTTAGAGTAAATTTTGTCAACCCTCTGACTCGGGAAAGGTGGACTCCCGACTCGCCATTGTTATTGTTATACTTCTTTGGGTAGCCACCCAACCTATCATTGTTGTTGTTCCCCCTATCATTTTTTTTCTTCTTCGGCCTTTCTATTGAGTTCGACTTTAGACTACCCACAGCTTCTTCTATCACGATGAAACCTTTGGCCTTATCGAAGGCTTCAGTCAAACTCTTCGGATGGTTGAACATTAGCTCATTTACTAACTTTTTAGAATAAACAAGGTCCAACCCATTCTGAAACAGCCCCACCGCCTGTAGATCATTCAAATTCGAGACCTAACACACTGTTTCCCAGAACTATTTCACGTACTAGCCCAAGGTCTCATTTGAGTACTGTCAGATCTGGGATAACAAATTGATGGGCTTTCTTCTTCTTTTATTGCTACCGAACCGCGCTTGGAATTTGTGGCAAAGCTCTCTCCATGATAATACTAAGTTCGGAGCAAGAGTCATCTCCACTGCTGAGCATCTTTCCTCAAGGTCGTCATAAACATTTGACACTTTGCAGACTCCAAGTAGTTATAATAGTCCATCAAGCGATCTTAGGCCTGACTATGCTCATAGGGGTCCCCCGAACCGTCATAACTCTCCATGTGAGGGGGCTTCTTGTTCGAATCTGCCTTTTCTTACATGATCTCTGGAGAGAAAGGTGACGAAGACTTGACCGGGGTCACACTATTTGGATTTCCCTTTCCAAGTTGACTTCGGCTAGCTTTTTTTCCAGTTCGGCCAACTTCTTGGCCAACTCCTCAGTTCCGCTTCTTCGGGAAGAAGGATTCCTTCGGCCCCTCCTTTCCTCTAGAGATGAATCTCACCTCGGAAGAGCCACCTATCGCCTGCTATCAAAACTCGTTGCCCTGGATCTGCTCCATCTCCTGCTCCTAATGTGCCGAGGGCCATCTGGATGATGAGTCCTGTAGTGGTGCCCGGGCGAACGACCTCTCGATCGACTTCTATAACTGCTCTTATCCTGGGAGAGACTCCGAAGCCTGCCCTCGGTATGATTGATATTGTCCGAACGATGAGTTCTAGACTGACCCTCTGGTGACCGTCCTCGCCTTCGACTGTGACTAGAGGCACCATCCTCGTTTCCAGTGATCAGAAGCTTTATCTGCTGATCGATCTCCTTCCGTTGCGCGAGCAGAGCCTTTAAAGTATCATCGGTCTCTTGGGCTTTTTAAGAAAAGATCAACCCACTTTCATCATGACCATCACCATGGGGTCGTAATCGGGATGACGCATCCTCAACACGAGCCCCATGGCCAGCGTTTCTACTGGCAGTTGAGAACAGTCTCCGCCTGACGTCACCCCTGTCCAAGTCCTCAGGCCCCAGTGAATGACCTTTCGACCCCAACCTATCATGGATGCTCTTGGACGGTCCCAATTTGTCTTTAACTTATCCTCTTTGCCGAATAGATCCATCAGTTGTGAATTTTCTTACTCCTGAAACCATGGATCCACCTAGCGAATTCTCAATGATAATTGAAAAGCAACACTAAATGCCTTCGTTCTAGCGCCAATATTAACGTCAAGATTCGTTCACGCGCCTCAATCACCAAAAGCGCGTCCAATCCTGCATAGAAACGGTATGCACACCAAAAACTTAACAACTTGTGCCACTGGGGGATAGGTCCGGTATTAGAATAAGTACAGGTTGAATAAGGTTTAACAATGGAGACAAAAAACTCTAGTGCTGAAAATTAATAATGAGTTGTGTGTACCTTAGAATCAGTGAAAAGCCTTGTATTTATAGTGATCTCACCACCTTCTTAGAGTCCTTCCCCGTATTGGATTAGGGTTCCTTATCAAGTATAATTCCTTAATAGGATTGTATAAGATCTCCTATAAATAAAAAAGTTGGTTCAAATCCTAACACCTCCTTCTGGATTTAGAAACCAAATATAATCAAGAATCCTTAATTCCTTAAAATACTCCAACTACCAAAATAGAATTCCACATGGATTCAAACCTCACGTGGACTGCAGCCCACCATACAAAACGGACTCGATATATCATGGCCCAACACATATATAACTTGAGAATATGTTCACCAATTTTGAACAGTTAAAGATTAACATATGATTTATTATGAAATTTAAGAAAGGGCTGATTTGGAATTTTGTAGCATAATTTTCAATAACAAGTTCTAATATTTAAAAATGTATTACTTAATGATAATAAATCTAATTTTGGTGATTTTTGATGCTAAATTGGAGTATTTGAAGTCTAGTTTATGTTAAAATTAATTAATTTAATAAATAAGTTTTGACTAATGATGATAAGACTAGAATAGTGGACTGACATATTAAGAATAATTTGACATATTAGGATTTTAAGATTTTTTAAGTTTTGTTATAGATTTTTTAAGTTTTGGAGTATTAATAGTGATCTAAGGCGATACTTAAAGGTATCTTAAATGGATTACAAATTATTTTAGAATTATTAGTTTGAATTATATTTAATTCGAGATGAATATATTTAGGTGGTGAATAACATTTCGTATTTTTTATTGTTGGCATTTAAGAGTGAGATTTTGTGGAATGTTCTATAAGTGGATTTGAGTATCAAGAACAAATTTTGTACTCTTTCAGCGAATACTTTTTTATTTTAATTTGTTCGTTTTGCTACTCGTTTATAAATTTGGGATTGTCTCTCATGATTATTCATTGTCAAATTTATTATGATAGTTCATTTTGGTGTCGATATTTGGAACTCCTATTTGTACTCTTTAAACTAGTGCATCATGTCTAGAGTTTATTGTAATGTTTATAGTAATGTACATGTTAATATATTTTTTAAGACTTTGTATTGATAATTTATTTCGATTTAACATGTATATATTAGAACCTTTTTGTGCTAATATTGTGTTGCATGTGTTGTGACATGTTATTTTTGTTAGAATATACCGTAAGATATACTTGAGCTATAACCACCTGTGGGGGTATCACAAACATGTCCTCTTGGCACCGAGACATGACATCTTCCGTGACGGTGTGATTAGTCCACGACGTCTCCGGTTTGAGCTCCAGTAGGAGTTGGGCATTTGGTAATTTTATTGTGGGAGGCGCATGTATTATATTATGCCATACAACTATAATTTTATCATAGAATAAGGTAATTAATTAGCTTATTATATGAGTATTGGTGTTAAGATTAGTAAATATAATTAATATTTAATTTGAGGCGAAAGGTAGAGGTTAAATAAATTGTTTAAGAACAATTTATGGGCGAGATTTAGAAAATCTAATTACGAAGTTTAATTAAGTTATCTAAATAGTTAATGGAATAATATTAATAATTGATTTGTTCCATTATAAGAATTTATTTTAAAATTATGAATTTAATTTCATAATTTGTAAAGTAATTTTATATATACTAAAAATGTATAATTATCCGATTTTAGTTAACAACTGAATTTGAGTTGGCTAATGATTTAGCAGGCAAAGTAAAAATGTGTTAACCAATTAAAAATAAGGGAGTTATATTTGGACCAAGTAGAGAGACGGAGAATAAAACGTGAAGAAATCAGGCGTTGAGAAAAGCTTAATTGCTCAGGCCTTATAAATACCTTCCCAAACGCTTAGTAACTTACACTTTACTTTTTAGAATGAAAAGAAAACAAAGAGGAAAAGAGAACGTAATGGGTTTTAAGTGAGAATTTGAAGAAGCTGAATAAAAGAAAGGATTAAAACTAGATTAAAAATTGAAGAAGAAGAATTCAGTTTGAAGTGAAAGGAGAAGGATTGAAGATTAAATAATCAACTTAGTTCAAAAGGTAATATGAATTCTCTAACTAAAGTTCTGGTAGTTAGAATTTGATATCTGGGATTCTGAAAAACAATAAAATCTGGGTTGGGTGCGGTAAGAATGTTAAAAACTATGATTTTCTAAAGCTATGCACATAAATTGTATATGATTAATGGTCTAAAAAGAAGTAATTCTCTAATATTATGAGAATTAAAAAGAAGAAGGTAATACAAACCCTTAGTTTTAATTGATATATGGTGTACTTTGTCTATGATCAAGATGGGAAGTTGGAAAGAAGAATGAAAAGCTTTAAAAGCTTTCTTTCTGGGTTCTCCAAATAGCAGACCGCGCCACTTCCAAGGTTAAATACCAGTGCGGCCAAGCTAATTTGCAATTGGCAATAGATGAATTTTGTGTATTAGAGTCTGATATACTGCAAAATATACCTCATAAAATGTTCATAATAGCTTCGCATGAAATGATTTCCCATAACTTGGTTAATATAAGGTTTCAAAAGAAAACTAAATGGAGTTTTGAAAAAGAAGCTTATGATTCTATCGTGAGTTACTGTTTTCAAATTTTAGATTTTGCCTAAGATATGATGGGTATGAGTATCTAGAATGGTATTTGGTATAGCCAATAAAGCTATTCAAATTAGTTAAGTCTAGGTTGCATAAAAATTTCAAAATGAAACTTTATGGTTTTGAAAGTAACTTTGACGCAAGCAATGTTGGTATTAAACTAATGGAAACTTCCTTATTATGCGTTATACGAGGTGCTAAATAAGTCAAATATGCTATCTGATGAACAGTGAAATAAAAATCTTAAGTTTGGGTTAAACTGGGAGTAGCGCGGCCGCCTCGCATTGCAGAGTATTCAAGATGTTACAAATTATGAATTTGACCTTAAGGCATAATAGTATAGATCTCTAAAGTTTTAAGGCTTGAGATACAAAGTGTTTAGACCAACTAAACATAAGTTGGCTATGATAACCAAAGCTAGGTAAGAGATCATCAAAACTAAAACAAATATTATGAAAGATCAATGTATAGTCAATTTGGTATATGTTTCTGATGTGTGTATATTTGTATTCCTAAATTGTGTAGGATATACGCAAAGCGGTTAAGCTGTACTTGTAATCAATAAGCCAGACAAGTCTTCCAATTCCTATGTGTTATCTGAACTCGATATTAATTGCTTGTAAACTATATTGCAATGAGTATGCTGAAATACACATGATGTGTGTATGAATTGTGAAAGCTAATCTATGAATATGTTGATTGAGTTAAGGAATTTAGTCTCTATATTTGATATGTGAAATACATGTATGTTTTATTAGAATGATTATGATGTATAAACTGAGCATGATATTATGTGCTATGTGAAGCATGAAAATTGTTAGATTTGTTGAGCTGTCGAGCTCAATCTTGTAAAAATAAACTTTTTGCAAGTTAAGGACTATGCAATATTACTTGTTATCTGAATAACGAATATTGGTCATCATGCAAAAAAAGACTTCTTCTTTAACTAGGAAGTTCACTGAATCATAAGTATGATTTTTCGATGTGTGTGTAATTGACAGCTATGTAAAACTCTACAATATTGAACAATGGATGTTTGTTCTGGTTATAGTGTGATGATTTTTTTGTAACGGAAAGTTGTATATCGTTGATATTATATAAGAAAGAATTCGTATTGAGAATTAAATTGTACATACTCATATCTACTTTGATCGAATGAGTCATAATATAAATATGATTTTAAATTATGTAATCGTATGTATGGGTTTGCGATTCAGGGAACATAGAAAGAAAGATATAAATTTTTAATTATTCTGCATTTTTATTATTTACAATATCGAATAATGATGGAAAACTTATGTAAGATAGTTTCTCACGCACAAGATCGGGATAGAAGAATAATCATGATTTTGGGTCGTTACAGATAAATTATTAACTATTAAATATTTTGAAATTATTAATGTTCTGTTTACTTATTTTGAAATTTGTTGTGCTTTGTGCTTGACTTCTCTTTCTTATTCGGGAGGGAAGAAGGTGTTACATTTTATCTTGTAAAAGTCACTTGCTAACCCGCCTAGCACTTTGTTTTGGTAAAAAATTAATTAAAAACCTTTAAATGTTATACAAGTTTTTGACAAATCTTCACAACTTTGAGAGAATTTTTGGGAGAGAATTAATTTATTTTAAATTTCTTTCATTTTTTTTTTTTTGGGAGTTCATCGTTTATAATGTTATTATTTTGTCTTATCATTGAATGTTATGATCACTTAATCGTTAGAAGTAAAATAAATTAAAGTTTTATGTAAAAAATAATTAGCCTCACATGTACATTTTAGATAGTATGAACGTCATATAAAAATCTAAACAATGATGAACAAAGACATGACTAAGTTGTGGAGAAAAATGAGCATGAATTTATAAATATATTATTTAGAAAAAAATAAATAAAAGTTTAAAACTGTTGGAAATGAGATTTGAAATATTCAATATTAGAGCATTTTGATGCTCAATTAAATGAGGGACCCACATTTTGAAAATATCGGGTCTTTGCACCAATGTGTTCGTCTTAATGAAGAGTATAACTTGGTATATTTATATGTTCAAATTCATTAAGAATTGAATGAGAAAATTGACTCCAAAGTCACCTACTTGATATGTTGAAAACTGCAAAATCCCATATAGGGTACTAAAGGAAAAATTGAAGTCTTTATATATGGGACGTTTGCTCAATGGAAAGGGCTCCAAGGGGCACCCCACTTTTGTGGAAGGGAGAGGACCTAGCCAAGGCTTGGTTCAAACCCACACGCGTGTCGCCGTCCGGTCGGGTACTTCGTAGTTTTGACGCATCCTAATGGTAATAAATTGACGGATTAATCTATAAATTAATTCATATGGGCGCGCTAAAACAGAACGTAACATTTTTCCCGTCCCGTTCCTTTTCCTTCCTTCCCCGTTCTGCAAATATTTTCCCGTTTTCTGAGTAAGTGTATTCATGCATTTCATGCATCATTATTATTAACAGTAAAGTTCGAGTATATAACATAGAATTTGCGTTCACTGAATTCTTAATTTTGTCGTGCTACTAATTAAGAATTGTAAATCCGTTTTATCTTGGGAAGCAATTATTCGATTAATCCTTAGTACCAGTGAGGGAATAAATTTGCTTTAAGGAGACTTTGTGAATTCAAAGGACTCGGATTTATTATTATTATTTTCTGTGGTATATTTATATAAAATTATATTCTATTTTATTATATTTATATATATGTATTAAATAATACTATATATTACAGATTACAATCTTAAAACAAATTTATTTTTCTGTAAATATAGTAACATTTAATTTATATAATTTAATTGAACAGAAAATCGTTGATAAAATAAATTTTCTGTACTAACAGAATTCTAGAACTTGATTGCATGTTAATACGTTTCTGATTAAATGAACATGTGGACATGGGTTTTGACCGAACATGTAAACCTAGAATCAAATCCAAAAGTATATAGCCTATTGGTGTAATATAAAAGATTACATGCATACTTGCGAGTATAAGTTAAATAACAGAACAATTGAGTTGCCACTTTGTTAATTATCCAAAAGGTGTAATAGACAAATATTTTACGTTTGAATTGTAATTCTATGTCTATTCATGCATTATATATACTGTTGTAAGTATTGTCTTGAATATAAATCAGTTTATATATATATATATATATATATATATATATATATATATTCTGATTATATAATATTTGCATGTTAATATAACAGTTTATTGTGTTGCATGATAAATATATAATATTCTGTTATTATATTTATTATAGAAATATTATATTTATTACATATTGATTGATTTTTATATTATGTTATTATCCTAAGTTATTATTATGTAATAATCTTAGTGTTGGAATTTTAACAAAACTTGTCCAACTTTAAAATACAAATTGGTTTTAAAACAGAAATTTGTAAACTGATATTTGTAAATAGAATTTGGATGTTGTGCTATACAAATTTTTATACACAAAATTTGTTGTTTGAATTTTGTTAAATTTTTGTACAAACAAAAATTTAATTTGATTATTGATAGTCTTTATTTGTATAACAGAAATAGCATCTACTAGTACCATTCCTGTCGTGAGTATGTCTCATGGAGAAAAGCCTGAAAGGTTCAATGGAACTGATTTCAAGCGTTGGCAACAAAAGATGCTCTTCTATCTTACAACACTGAACTTGGCAAGGTTTCTACAAGAGGATTGTCCTACTCTTGTTGAAGGAAAAACTGACAAGGAAAAGGTGGCTGCTGTTGATGCCTGGAAACATGCAAATTTTTTTTGCAGGAACTATGTGATGAATGATTTAGATGTATATTGTACAATTCAAACTGCAAAAGAACTTTGGGAATCTTTAGACAAGAAATATAAAACTAAAGATGCTGGCATGAAGAAATTCATAGTCGGTAGATTTCTTGATTTTAAAATGGTAGATTCTAAAGTAGTTATCACTCAGGTTCAAGAATTACAAGTAATTCTACATGACATTCATTCTGAAGGAATGTCATTAAGTGACTCATTCCAAGTTGCAGCAATGATTGAAAAACTTCCACCATCATGGAAAGATTTCAAGAATTATCTAAAGCATAAACGCAAGGAGATGAATCTTGAAGAATTGATCGTGCGACTTAGGATTGAAGAGGACAATCGAGTATCTGAGAAGAAGAATGGAAGAAACTTGATTGAAGCAAAAACAAATGTGGTAGAACAAAGGCCAAACAACAACAAAAGGAAGCGTGAAGGCAAAGAAGCTTTCAAGGCCAAGAAGAAATTCAAAGGCAAGTGCTTCAACTGTGGCATCCAAGGACATAAATCAAGTGAATGTCGCAAGCCAAAGAAGTTCAAGAAAGAACAGAAGCCTCAAGCAAATGTGACAGAACTGGAAAAGTTGTCTGAAAATGTTTCAGACATTAATCTTTCTGCAGTTGTATCTGAATGTAATTTGGTAGGAAACCTTAAAGAATGGTACGTGGACACTGGGGCTACTCGCCACATTTGTTCCAACAAATGGATGCTCTCTACTTACAAACCAGTAGAGAATGATGATCAACTCTTCATGGGAAACTTCTCAAATTCAAAGGTTGAAGGACGTGGAAAGATTATACTGAAAATGACATCTGGCAAATAACTGACTTTGAATGAAGTGCTTCATGTTCCAGATATCCGGAAAAATCTAGTTTCTGGGTCACTACTTAGCAAGAATGGCTTCAAGTTGGTGTTTGTGTCTGATAAGTTTGTACTTACTAAGAATGATATGTTTGTAGGAAAGGGCTACATGAATGATGGACTCTTTAAGATGAATGTTATGGCTGTTGTACCAAAGTCTATTGATAATAATAAAATTAATTCTTCTGCTTACTTGTTGGAATCTTCAAATATATGGCATGCTAGATTAAAACATGCTAATTATAATACTTTGCATAGATTAAGTAATTTAGAATTCTTGTCTAAATTTGATATTAATCAAAAACATAAATGTGAAATATGTGTGGAATCAAAAATGACAAGATTACCCTTTCATTCTGTTGAAAGGAAAACTGAACCTCTAGATTTAATTCACACTGATATATGTGACTTAAAGTTTGTGCAAACAAGAGGTGGGAAAAAATATTTCATTACCTTTATTGATGATTGCACAAGATATTGTTATGTATATTTGCTAAAAAGCAAAGATGAGGCAATAGAAATGTTTCAACTTTATAAAAATGAAGTTGAAAATCAACTTAGCAAAAAGATTAAAGCAATAAGAAGCGATAGAAGTGGTGAATATGAATCACCATTTGAAGAGATATGCTTTACTCATGGTATTATTCACCAAACTACCGCTCCTTATTCACCTCAATCTAACGGTATTGCTGAACGCAAGAACCGAACATTGAAAGAAATGTTGAATGCTATGTTAAATAGTTCTAGAGCACCCCAGAATTTATGGGGGGAAGCTTTGCTTTCTGCCAATTATATTCTTAACAAAGTGCCTCATAAGAAAATTCACAAAACACCTTATGAATTATGGAAAGGTCATAGACCTTGCTATAAATACTTAAGAGTGTGGGGGTGTCTAGCAAAGGTAATGGTTCCTAAACCTAAAAAGGTTAAGATAGGATCAAAAATAATTGACTGTGTTTTCATTGGTTATGCAAATAACAGCCGTGCTTATCTCTTTCTTGTTCATAAATCTGAAATTAATGATATTCATGTTAATACATTTATTGAATCAAGAGATGCATCATTCTTTGAGAATATTTTTCCATATAATGAAAATAAAGATTCAAGTTCAAACAAAAGACCTTTGGATGCTACTAGTAATAATCCAGAAAATATAGACAAAAAGTCTATAGAAGATGAACCTAGACGTAGCAAAAGGGAAAGGACTTCAAAGTCTTTTGGACCGGATTTTCTAACATTCTTGTTAGAAAACGATCCTTAAACGTACAAGGAAGCAATATCCACTCCAGATGTTTCTCATTGGAAAGAAGCAATAAATAGCGAAATTGAGTCCATTATACAAAATCATACATGGGAATTGGTGGACCTTCCAACTGGTTCAAAACCCTTAGGGTATAAATGGATCTTCAAAAAGAAGATGAAAGCTGATGGCTCAATTGATAAATACAAAGCAAGGCTTGTTGTTAAAGTCTATAGACAAAAGGAAGGATTGGATTATTTCGACACTTATTCACCTGTTACAAGAATTACATTTATTCGGATGCTAATAGCAATAACATCTTTAAATAGACTTGAAATACATCAAATGGATGTCAAGACTGCATTCTTAAATAGTGAATTAGATGAAGAAATATATATGGAACAACCTGAAGGTTTCATTGCTCCTGGACAAGAGAAGAAAATATGCAAACTTGTTAAATCCTTGTATGGATTAAAACAAGCATCAAAACAATGGCATGAGAAATTTGATAATGTTATGTTATCAAATGGATTTAAAATTAATGAGTGTGACAAATGTGTTTATGTCAAAAGCACTCAAAAGGAATATGTCATTGTTTGTCTTTATGTGGATGATATGTTAATCATGGATAGCAACAATGAAGTTATCAACTCTACCAAATGTATGTTGTCAAATAGGTTTGACATGAAAGACTTGGGGGTTGCAGATATAATATTAGGAATCAAGATTTCTAGAACATCTGATGGAATTATATTATCTCAAACTCATTACATTGAAAAAATACTTGAAAATTTTAACAAGTATAATATAATTCTAAATAAGACCTCAGTTGATATAAATCTTCATTTAGCTAAAAATAAAGGTGATAACATATCTCAACTAGAATATTCTCGTATAATAGGCAGTTTAATGTATGTCATGAACTATACTAGACCAGATATAGCTTATTCGATAAGTAAGCTAAGTAGGTATACGAGTAATCCAGGTAAAGATCACTGGAAAGCAATTTAGAGAGTTTTAGGTTATTTAAAACATATATACTCAAAAATATGGACTGCACTATACAAGATATCCAACAGTATTAGAAGGATATAGCGATGCTAATTGGATATCTGATAATAAAGACTCGAAATCCACAAGTGGATATGTCTTTACCCTTGAAGGTGCGGCGGTATCTTGGAAATCCTCAAAACAAACGTGTATTGCTAGGTCTACAATGGAATTGGAATTCATTGCGTTAGACAAAGCAGGAGAAGAAGCAGAGTGGCTTCATAATTTCTTAGAGGATATTCCAAATTGGTCAAAACCTGTGCCAGCTATATGTATACACTGTGATAGCCAATCAGCGATTGGAAGAGCACAGATTCATTTATATAACGGTAAGTCACGCCATATACGACGAAGACATAATACCGTTAGACAATTGCTCTCAAATGGAATTATCTCAATTGACTATGTAAAGTCAAAAGATAATATTGCAGATCCGCTTACGAAAGGTTTAACAAGAGAGTAAGTGGAAAAATCATCAAAGGGAATGGGTTTAAAGCCTACTATTTAAATAAGAGTCGTCATAGTGGCAACCCAACCTAGCTGACTAGAGATCCCAAGATCTAGGTTCAATGGGCAAACCAAACTATGTAGTACTCAGTAAAGCACTGAGAAGATATTTACTCCTAACCATTCCTAAAATGAGACAGTGCATATCTGCCACGAGAATTAGGATAAGTTACGCTTTTAATGAGTTTTATATCTTGAAATACGTTCAAATGGAGTATTGCAGGATATTCTTGATAGAAGTCACCTACGTGAGTAAGAAGGGGGCCACTTCTGTGAGAATTTTGAAGGCTGAATTCTCTAATATACTCACGGAACCAAGAGGTGTTTCAAGGCCAAAATGAACACCAACGTGAGAACCAACTATGTCTGAAGAGATATTTTGTGAATTCTATTGTCTTGGTTTACACAAAAAGCTGACAGTTCAAAGACATCAAGTCTACTGATTAGCCAAGTAAATCCGATAGATTTTACTAGGGAAAGTTCAAAGCCACTAGGCTACTTAACCTGATGAAATATCTTTTCTCATGTACTCGAACTAGTGTCTGCATATTCATATCATATTTTACATATTGTAAAGCCAATTTTACATTTATGTAGGGGATTGTTGGAAATGAGATTTGAAATATTCAATATTAGAGCATTTTGATGCTAAATTAAATGAGGGACCCACATTCCAAAAATGTCAGGTCTTTGCACCAATGTGTTCTCCTTAATGAGGAGTATAACTTGGTATATTTATATGTTCAAATCCATTGAGAATTGAATGAGAAAATTGACTCCAAGGTCACCTACTTGATATGTTAAAAACTGCAAAGTCCCACATAGGGTACTAAAGGGAAAATTGAAGTCTTTATATATGGGATGTTTGCTCAATGGGAAGGGCCCCAAGGGGCACCCCACTTTTGTAGAAGGGAGAGGACCTAGCCAAGGCTTGGTTCAAACCCATGCAGCGTCTTGTGTAGCCGTCCGATCCGGGTTCGGTGGCGGGTGGGTCATGTGATATATAACTTTTTGGAAAAAATTTATTTAATTAATTATCAGATTTTGTTTTAAGATTATATATCAATACTACGTAGTTTTGATGCATCCTAACGGTAATAAACTGCCAGATTAATCTATAAATTAATCCATATGGGCGCGCTAAAACAGAATGTAACATTTTTTCTGTCCCGTTCCTTTTCCTTCCTTCCCCGTTCTGCAGTAAAGAAAATTCTCATTCCCTTCTGCAATTCCCGTTCTGTTTTTGCAAGAATCCCGTTTCTGCAGATCCGTTCCTTCCCACCGTTTTGCAGTGTTTTCCCATTCTGCAAATATTTTCCCGTTTTCTAAGTAAGTGTATTCATGCATCATTATTATTAACAGTAAAGTTTGAGTATATAACATAGAATTTGCGTTCACTGAATTCTTAATTTTGTAGTGCTACTAATTAAGAATTGTAAATCCATTTTATCTTGGGAAGCAATTATTTGATTAATAAATTTGCTTTAAAGAGACTTTGTGAATTCAAAGGACTCAGATTTATTATTATTATTTTCTGTGGTATATTTTTATAAAATCATATTCTGTTTTATTATATTTATATATATATATATATATATTAAATAATACTATATATTACAGATTACAAAAACATCACTCAATAAAAAAAAAGTGATAGAAAGACTTGTGTATCCTTATTAAAAAAAAGTTTATTCACATTGGCGCTTATTTATATTTTTTAAAAAATCACATCATAATTTTTTTAAGTAAAAAGACTAAATTGTTCATGTATTTTAGAGTACAAAGACTATTATGAAACAAAAAATTGTACATGGATGAAATTGAAACCAACTATAAGGGACTAAAATGGTTGTTTAGCAAATAGTAAATTATTATTTTACCTTTATAAGATTACTTCTATATACATATATAATAATAATAATGCAAAACTAAATTTGTAAGACCTCAACTTTTATGAATAAAGATGATTTTTCTATAATTATCATTTTTAAATATTATGGAATGAATTTGTTATAATGTTATAGTTGTGGGTAGTATTTATAAATTCGCAAAGTATGCAAGTTGTTATATTATATTCGATTGGTTAGGAGAATATTCGCTTTTAGCGAGGGAATATTAAATACAATGGTGTAATCATTGGTGGACCCCATAATGTAATTATTATTTGATTGAGAAAAACGACAAAAATATATTTATGAAAATAACGGCGGAAGTTTTACCGTTATCTTGTTGAACTACTTTAAGTAGTAAAAACGAATATGTCTGGCGTGGTTGCATAGTAGCACACACCAGGTATTGATTATTGATGTTTACGTGAGAAGTCACTTAGTTATACTTAATTATTGCTACATGAATTCTTTGCATCATATCTCTCATATTATTGATTCGATTATTGTCACAAAGATCATCTGCATAATATGTTATTTTATTAAATCAATAATTGAGGCGACAAAGTTATTCATATTATTAAATTGAAATATTTACAATGTCTAGAAGTTCATCGAGGAGAGGTTTGGTCACCTAATTGCGGCGCCAATAGGAAGAAATCCTTATTGAAAGCCCCTCTTCTGAGGAACGACTTGGTTGATAAATATTTTGAGTTATAATACTAATGATGAATGTTATTAAAATTGAAGTTGTGCTCTGGAGTTGAATTTGGAGACGCTTGGACGTGATATTTGAGTCCTGAACGATGAAATTAGTAAAATAGACTATAAACACAAAATTTTCCCGATTTTACTATTTGGTCAAAAAGTCAATGATTGATTTTTTTTTTGAAAAGTCAAACTTCAAAATTTCAAAATTTATATTTTTGATAAAAATAGTATCATTGTGTTGGAATTATTTGTGTTAGTGAAAATCGACATTTATGTCGATAATAATTGATGTCTGGAGGTTATATTGACCAATCGGGTATTTAACCGGATAAATTAGCAATTGATTGCTATTATTTCACATGATTATAACTATTTGTTCACATGTGCATACTATTGTTTCACATTCTTGTTACTATTAGGGGAGTTGGTGCAAGATTGATAATACTTGTATGACTAAGTTAAAAATGGAGGTATAGATGGAGGTACTATACTATTATTCGTATTTCATATTCTTGTTACTATTAGGGTAGTTGGTGCAAGATTGATAATACTTGCATGGCTAAGTTAAAAATGGAGGTATAGATGGAGGTACTATACTGTAATTCGTATTTTCACATGTCTAGAACTATTGATTCACATGATTTACTATTGAATCACATTATTTACTATTAGGGGAGGTGGTGCAAGTTTGATAATACTTGTATGACTAAATTAAAAATAAAGAAAAAGTTGGAGGTATTGTACTGTAATTTTTCGAGCCCCAAAACGTGCAATTATTGAAACTACATTTTTCTATAAATAGAAGCTCATTCTTCCTTCATTTCTCACCAATTCACTAAAGCTATAGAGCAATTATTATAGAGAAAAAATCTGTAGAAGAAGAGAAGCCTGCTACCTCACTACTCCTATATCCAATTTCTTTCAAAGGTAAGGGGTATTATTTCTTTCTTTCGTCTTTATGAAGAGAACTTCTGTTATTCCATTCTTTATTATTATGTTAGAATAACTCAGTTGTCAAGCATCTGCATACATGGTGAAATTCTTCATTATTCCATTATTTATTATTACATTGGAATAACTCGGTTATCACAATCTGCGTATATTGTGAAATTCTTCATTATTCCATTATTTATTATTACATTGGAACATCCTGTACAGGCTTTCTACGGGACCGGTTCCGTCTTTATTATTCTGTTGGAACATCTTGTTTGTGCTTTACGCCGGACCTGGTTCCATCTTTATTATTCTGTTGGAACATCCTGTCTGTGCTTTACGCCGGACCTGGTTCCATCTTTATTATTCTGTTGGAATATCATGTCTGCATGCGTTTCACGCCGCACTGGTTTCGCTCTTTATTATTATTCTCGCTGGAATAACTCCGCCTGTCACGCTCTACCGCATGCTTGGTGATTTTTTTTGTTATTCCATTCCTTATTATACTCAGTTGGTTAAAGTTTTGACTTCTATACTCCATGAAATTAGTAAAATATCCTTGATATTTGCGCTTCATCCAGTATCTTTTCATGGAAATATTCTTCTGAGCATTCTTGAATTTTACTCTACCAAGAAGTATCATGTTGACAATTTGGACGTTATTAGTTCCTGAATAAATTAATTCTTGAACTTGTTTTATTGAATCTTATATCATTGTCATCATCCTCATGTTTATATTTTTTTGAAAGTCATCTGTGGCCTGTAGTGCATAGATGGACTTGGTATGATTATGACCAGGGATTATTCGGTATAATCATGACCGTAATGTTATAAATGATGTGATAAAAGTCCTCATTGGCTCGTAGTGCATTGATGGACAGTTGTTGGCATGATCATGACCATTGATAAATACACGAATGTCCTTGGCCCGTAGTGCATGGATAATTGTGGTGCGTGATACTTAAGAGAATATCCTCGGTAGTAGTCTGCAAGGTGATTCGATGATGTGGATTATTTATTAAAATCGAGTCCCAATGATAAAAGTGATGAAAAACTTTTAAATCATAAAAGATAGTAGATTTTATTCTCTACTTGACTCTTTTAGTGGATTGCTTGTTCCACTCGATTAAACTTTATATACTATTGTATTTTATCAATTTAACATTGTTGAAGACTAATGATAATTTATTCTGCATTATCTTAGTCATAATATTTCTTCTTCGGGCTAGTTGAGCTCACCCTATTGCTTTCATTGTTCTCTTCAGGAAATAAGAACGTAATGCGGTGACTAATCGGGAACGGAGTGACGGTCCGGAGGATAGCATTAGTAGTCGTCACTATTCTGTTAAATAGTGTGACAATAAATATAATGAGGACTTATTCTGAGAGTGGATATTGTCTAGAAGACAATATTTGTATTAAAACTCACAGCTCTTTTGTTGTATTAAATAAGATATTAGATTTATTTTATAAGGAGTGAGACATTATTTAAAACTATATAATAAAGTTGTATTAAATTAAATGATTTTTAAAACCTATTCTATCTAGCCAAACATGGCACTATGGGAAGTTGAGGTCAGTTACCCATGACTGGGAACTGACTACCAACGCGTCAGTTGATTTCTATATTATATACGTCTTCATTTCTTTTTCTTTCATTTTTTTCTAAGTCTAATATTAAGCAGAGAGAGATATAGAGAGAGTTGAGAAAATTTTGAGAGAGATTGGGAGAAACTCTGTGATTGAAGTAGAGAGAATTGTCAATTTATCTAATCTACGCTTGGGTAATCTCTTCAACCCAATTTATATATTTTATGTCTTTTAAAGTTTTCATGAATATTGTTTTATTCATTCTGTAATTCTCTGAAATTGGGAAATTTTGTTGTTATGAGAATATATGTAATAATTCGAGTTGTATGGCATGTTTTATATATATATATTGTGTTTTTCCATATCATCAATTTCATAAGATTACAACGTATGATTATGGCTTGTTATTTCAAAAATTTACAGAGTACGTGATATGGCCATATGACCTTATACGTGATTTTTATATGTCAAATATAATTTATTTTGCAAAATTCACACATTGATATGATTATGCATGTTAAAATGAACAAAATGAAACTTGAATGGTTGGATTTGGCTTTATAACAAATTCGTAGCATTAAAATCCATATTTTTGTTCAAGAACATCAAGAACAGTCCAATTTGCATGCTTTAATTCTGTGATTATGTGTTTTAATGGGTGAAAATCGCTCCATAGATGTTAAGTATTGATTATTTATGAATTCTAGCATGTGTGTATGTCTAAATTCGTGTAAAAATAAGTTGCTTAGAAATTTTTAGTCGTGTTCTGCAATTTTCACGAATTGCGAGAATCTGAACTGAGTCTCATGGCAGCACCAAGACCAACTCCTAGTTCTTTTCTGTACCAGTAACAGTGTCCAATCAAGTACTTGGTATGCTACAGCAGAGCCAAGAGTCACGACAAAAAGTGAAATACATTACCACTTAGCGATTATCGTCTGAAAATGCAAATTTTTAATGTTCGAGTATGGAAATGTGATAACAACTTAGTCTAATGATTATAAAGACTTGTTAGACCTATAATGAGATGTTAAAATAAATTCTTAACATGTCCATAACACAATTACGTGTGGATTGAATGATCGAAAGCATAATTAGTTTATTTTTTGTGAAGTCTTAATTTTACACTAAGTATAATAATTGACTAAGTGTGGTCATGAAGTCGAGTTTAGACAAAGAATAACTTATGATGTTTAGTACGTTATTATTGACTGATATTGTGAACGTAATTGATATGTAGGATTTAATTCAAAGAACGAGTTTGTTTAAGTGTAGTCTACACACGAGGCAAGTTTCTAAACCTTATCTTGTTACATTGAGCAAGTTTCTTACCTTAAACTTTCGTTGAGCAAGTTTCCTAACCCTACTTGTTATCGTTATATAAGTTGATTAATTCATCTTTCGATATTGAGCAAATTCTCATTATTATTGTTAAAGTTTATTAATCTTCAAGCATGATGTTGTTATACAATAATTATTCTATTATATACTTTTGAGATTTTATCCAAGTTAAATTATCTGTTATTGTTAAACCTTGTTAGACTAGCGAACCCTTATTGATTCGACTAGTCCATAGTTGATAAGCGTTCTAAATTTGAGAACCCTCGATGAATTATCCAAACCAAACTTCCTTTGGTGCGGACTCGAATGTCAAAACCGAGATGAAACAACCTGATAGGGGATTATTTACGCTTTAAGCGTTAAGATATTAATGCATGCAATGATGGTACTAAGTGATCCCCCCCAAATACGAGAAGAAGAGTCCATAGTCTTATGACTGTTAAAGATTTCAAGTTAAAACACTTGACAACCTAGGACATAGTTCAAGGTCTTATGACCCTCAAAATTTCTTTTGATTCTTGTTATTCATTCTTGATTCAAAAATTGAGCTTTATATCAGAAGTTATTATTTCTCGCGCATGTTATTATTCATTTGTTATAATGTTATACTTGTGGGCAATCGTGCTCACTCTTGCATAATAATAACATTGCGATTAAAACGAAAAAAGCGAGCGAACCTTCCACTTTCGTAAGGGCGAAGCAAAAGCTTAGCAAGTAATGAAGACTGCTTAATTAATGTGGTTATGTGATGTAATTAGAATTGATGTTACTAAGACTTATTTGTTTATGTTTTCCTCATAGATGTTTTAAGGTTAGAGTAACCTGGGATTTATTTATTATTTAGTTGATGTAACCCCATAAGGGGAGAGATTTATTATTTATTTCTATCTATTGCATGGTTTGCATTTATTTATGGGTAGTAGATAGATGATGTTTGTCTGAAGGAACACCAAATCTCGTGGAAATGGAAGTACCAGTTTGGGGGTGTCATTTGGTTAGTATCAAAGTCAGAGGTTATGAACCTTAGGTGGGGGAACAACCTTAGGTAGTAGCCTTGTAGGAGATCGAGAACATAGTAGTGGTAAACTCTTATCGAGTTTTAAGAAATGAATTTCTCAATTCATTTAAGATAATAAAAGACTTTATGTGCTTATGTGTTAATCTATGTGTTCGCTAGCATGAATTAGTAACTAAAACTTAAAATTTTGTTATCAGGATGTCGGATGTTGGAGGAGCTTGTCGAGCTGGGGAGGAGGAACCCCGATTACCTATAGAGGAGGAGCCCCGAGACATTCATGTCATCAGGGAACAGCTTGTACAGAGAGAGCCATCTCCATTGATCACTTTATTCTTTGGTCGGGAGCATGAGCCGGAGATGATCCGCAGGAGGATCTGAGGAAGAGGAAGAAGAGGAAGAAGAGGAGTTCCAACCAACTCCATTGATGCAGAGATGTATGATGCACTCTATGATCGTATGTGGAGAGTTGCGGGATATGCTCGGATTCGATTGGTGAGTAGGCGGTTAGTCGTGATTACTATTGAGTAGAAGGATAGAGAGATTGTTACTCTTCACACACGTTTAGGAAACGTGGAGTGGGATCTGGTTCACGAGAAGGGCCAGACCAAGGATAAGTCCGCAGAAATAGAGAAGTTAAAGAAGGATCTGAAAGAGAGCTCCGAGAGGCTTGCCATAGCAGAGGAGGGCTGGGTACGAGAGTCACGTCGTGTTGATCTTGTAGAAGATGATCGTCATGTGAAGAAGGCTAAACTTGAAAAGACGTACTCTACACTAAAAAATGCAATGGATGCGGTCCAAGATCGAGTTAGGAAGTATCCAATCCAGTTTGAGGATCTACTATCATATATGCTAGATCGCAGAGCGATGTCTCGCATCATGGAAGAGGAACGTAAGGCTATTCAAATACCAATGAGACGGTGATAGTATTAGTTTAAATATGTGAAAACTATTTGATAGTTAATGATGTAAATTCCGATATATTCATAAAAAGGAATATTGTGATGTTTTAAATCTCGTAGATTCTTTATCTCGGGATAGTTGATGTAAATAAGCGAAGATCTTTATCTTATGATGTAAAGACTTTTGAATTAAATGAAATGTCAAAGTTTATTTGAAGTAATGTGTTAAGTGAGTTATGATTAAATGTTTAGTTAAGTTTTAAATGTTTTAGAGATTGAGTAAAGATCTAATAAGCGTATATTCTTAATAGAAATATGCCGCCTAGAAGACAAAATAGTCGCCAAAGCCCGGAAAGGTCAACAAACAATAACAACGACGCCAATGCTAACTCCGTTCGTGATTGGTGAACCTTTTAAATGAGCACTTAATAATCAACCCAAGCTCCACCAAATACTTCGTTTAAGGACTTCAAGGCGGTGGGACCGCCAGAGTTTAAGGGTTCCATAAACCCAATTGAAGCTCAGACGTGGGTAATGGAGATGGAGAAGGTGTTCGATGTTGCTAGGGTAAGGGAAGATCAGAAGACTGCGTATGCAACATTTATGCTGAAGTCCGAAGCCAACTATTGGTGGCAGGCAAACAAAGTGAGAGGAGGTGAAGGTGTAATATCCTGGGAAAGATTCAAAGAGATGTTCTTCGAGATGTATTTTCTGACTAGTTCACAAAATCAGATGGAGGTTTAGTTTCTAAAATTAAAATAAGGGAATATGTCAGTAGCTGATTATGTGGCAAGGTTTAACGAGTTGGCTAGGTTTGCCACATACCAAGTGCACACTGATGAGAGGAAGGAAAGACGATTTGAGCAAGGACTAAAGCCCTGGTTGTATAGCAAAGTGTCAATGTTCCAATTGAACACTTTTGCTGGAGTGTTAGAGAAGGCCATACTTGCTGAGGGTGGAAGTGATGCAGTAACGAAGTATAATCAGGAGCAGAAGAAGAAGAAGAAGAATGAGAAGGAAGGTAATTTATTCTGCATTATCTTAGTCATAATATTTCTTACTGGGCTAGTTGAGCTCACCTTTTTGCTTTCATTGTTCTCTTCAGTTAATGAGAACGTAGCGGGGACTAGTCGGGGAACGGAGTGATGGTCCAGAGGATAGCTTTAGTAGTCCTCACTATTCTGTTAAATAGTGTGATAATAAATATAATGAGGACTTATTCTGAGAGTGGATATTGTCTAGAAGACAATATTTGTATTAAAACCCACATCTCTTTTGTTGTATATTAAGGATTGTATTTGTATTCTGTACCATGTATTTGGAGACTCAGGATAAGTGATGTATACCTATTTTGGGGGCGTTACAGTTGGTATCAAAGCTTATGGATATGATCCCTGGCTAAGATGTGAGACAGGAACTAGGAGTGGAGAGACGGGGAATTCTTTCGCTAGTATGACCTACCTAAGTTTATTTGGTATTTAATTAGTCGGTCAGAGTATAGGGATAATATGTGATATATTAATTAACCCTTATTTTGTGGCAGTATTTGAAAATGGCATCCGAGAATTTTGAAAACATCAATGGAGCACAGGAGACCGTTGAGTCTTCACAGATCAATAACCAGGACAATGTGCATCAGGAAGGCGACAATCCTCATGCAAACAACAACACTGACCAAATGATGAACGATGGAATGTTCCGAGGCTTCATGCAATTCATGCAACATCAAAGTAGGGCGACTTACATCCAAAATGCAGGTGGAAACACTCGGCAACTCTAGGGCCAGTCACCGCCAAACAGATTCAAGAGGCTGGGACCACCTGAGTTTTTTTGAGAGCCAAAACCTCTTAAAGGCGAGACGCGTGTATAAAATGATCAACAAGATATTTGATATCTTGGGTTGCTCCGAGGAGCAAAGGTTTCCTTCGCCACCTTCATGTTGCGGGCAGAGGCAAATTACTGGTGGGAATCTATAAAGCGTACCCAACCTGCCGCACTGAAGATGTCTTGGGAGAAGTTTCAAGAACTGTTCAACGATAAGTACTTTCCCGAAAGTATTCATGATATGAAAGAGGTAGAGTTTATTAAACTGGAGCAAAACAACATGATCGTGTCGCAGTACGAAGCCAAGTTTGCCGAGCTGTCCCGGTTTGCGTCCCATTTGGTTGATAATGAGGAGAGAATGACGCGAATGTTTCTAAGAGGTTTAAAACCCGAGATACGTCAATATCTTATCTCTCATAAACTGTGTTTGTATTCAGATGTTTTTAATAGGGCTCAGTTATTGGAACGCGATAACGAGTCAACCCAACCAAAAGAAAGCGTAATTTCAAGAAAATGATAATACCGGTGAGAGCGATCATCGAGCGGTGACAACAAGCGTGGAGGAATCAAGATGCCAGAAATGGTAACCACTTCAAAGGGTAATCGAGGCCAAAACAATAAGAATGGACATTTCAAGAAGAGGAGATTCAACAATGATGGAAAGACGTCAGCACCAGCACCCGTTGTGAAGGAAGGAAAACGACCACCTATTATATGCTTCAAATGTGGAGGGGAAGGACACATTAGTCCAAACTGCGTGATGCCATCCAAAGCATGTTATAATTGTGGAAGAGAAGGTCACCTAGCCCGATTTTGTCGTTCACCATCAAGACAAGTTCAACTTTAGGATAGAGGCACCAAAAGTCATCCCAAAAAAAGTCAAAGCCCAGAGGTAGTCTGAGGAGGCGTTTGTTGTGACCTCCCGAAAAGCAAGGAACCCGACGAGGTCATCACGGGTAAGCTTATCATAAACTCTAGCGAAAGTCTATACCTTATTTGATACCCGGGTTCTACCCATTCTTTTATTTCTCCTACTTGCGCTCAATGTTTAAATTTGACTCGGAGAAATTGGACTTTGACTTATCTCATTGAAACTCCATTGGGAGAAACCTTCATTACATCCATTGCTTATAAGTCTTGTTTAGTTCAAATTGGTATCCTCACATTACACCGTCGATCTTATTTCATTGAAAATACTTGCATTTGACGTGATTCTAGGATTGATTGGTTAACTACTCATCTTGCAAAAATTGATTGTTTTAAGTAAGGTTGTTGGGTTTCATATTCCTAACCAACCTATTATGCGAATTCAAGCAACCAAACCATTAAAATCAATCACTATCATCTCAAGCCATAAAGCTATTCGTTTATTGAAAAAGCGGATGTCAAGCTTTCTTAGCTCATGTAATCGGATCTAAATAAAAATACGACAATTTTGAATGATATTTCTATTGTTAATGAATTTCCTGATGTATTCCCTGAAGAACTTCCTGGCCTACCCCCAGAGAGGGAAATTAAATTTTGTATCGACCTTGAACCCGAAAGACAAAACCTATTTCCAAAGCCCCATATCAAATGGCTCTATTGAACTTCGTGGAGTTAAAGACCCAACTGCAGGAATTGTTAGACATCGGTTTCATTCGTCCTGGTCGTATCCTTGTGGTGCTCTGTTACTATTCGTGAAAAGAAAGATGGGAGTATCGACTTTGTATTGATTATCTGGAGTTGAACCATGTCACCATCAAAAATAAGTACCCATTGCCACGTATTGATGACCTGTTTGACCAGTTAAAGGAGCCAGATTCTTTTCAAAGATTGATCTTCGTTCTGATTATCACCAATTAAAGATTAGAACCGATGACATTCCAAAGACGGCTTTCAGAACTCGGTACGGGCATTATGAATTCTAGTCATGTCTTTTGGATTGACTAATGCTCCTTCTGCCTTCATGGATATGATGAACCGAGTATTCAAGGAATATTTGGATCACTTTGTGGTCGTCTTCATTGATGACATCCTTATTTATTCCAAAAGCCGTGAAGATCATGAGCAACACTTGAGGCTGATACTCCAAAAGCTTCATGAATATAAGCTTTATGCCAAGTTGAAGAAATGTGAGTTCTGGCTTGAGGAAGTAGCATTCCTTGGGCACGTGGTGTCAAGTCATGGAATATCTATTGACCCAGCAAAGATTAAAGATATTCAAAGCTGGGAGCAACCTAAATCAGAGATCGAAGTACGTAGCTTTCTCGGCTTAGCTAGTTATTATCGGAGATTAGTAGAAGGGTTTTCTCGAATCGCTACTCCCTAAACTCAGCTGACTCGGAAAGATATAAAATTCGGTTAGAGCGAGGAATATGAGAAGAGTTTTCAAGAACTCAAGAGAAGACTCATTTTAGCACCTGTTCTGACAATACCATCTGGCTCAGAGGGATTTGTCATCTACAGTGATGCTTCCGACAAAGGGTTAGGATGTGTTCTCATGCAACATGGGAAAGTCATAGCCTATGCCTCTCGACAACTCAAATAATATGAGAGAAATTATCCTACTCATGATCTAGAGTTGACAGCTGTTGTCTTCGCACTTAAAATTTGGAGGCATTACTTGTATGGGGAGAAAGTGGAGATCTTTACGGATCATAAAAGCCTCAAATATTTCTTCACTCAAAAGGAACTCAACATGCGACAATGATGTTGTCTTGAACTGTTGAAAGATTATGATCATACCATCCAATACCATCCTGAGAAAGCGAACGTGGTAGCTGACGCATTAAGTAGAAGATCATATGCGGGTACGAGTGCGATATTGTCAACGCAAAGGCCTATTTTGTATGACTTGCAAAGGATGGAGATAGAGATAAAGACTCCAGGGACCCACGTGATGATGGCGAATATAAAAGTAGAACCGACTTTAATCGATAAGGTTAAAGCTGCTCAAGCTACAGACCTGGAGCTGATGCGTATGAGAAAGAAAGTGTAAGAAGGTGCTATGCCAGAAGCAAGAATCGATGATGAAGGAATACTTGAGTCAACTCTAGACTTTGTGTTTCTAACGACCGAAGTTAAAGTATAAAATCATGATGGAGGCGCATGACACACCGTTTACGCAATCCATCACAGGAGTACCAAAATATATCGTGATCTTGACATATATTTTGGTGGAGCAATATGAAGAGAGAGATAGCGAGGTTTATCTCAAGGTGTCTAACTTGTCAACGAGTCAAGGCGAAGCATCAAGTGCCAAAAGGTACATTGCAACCACTTGAAATTCCAGAATGAAAGTGGGAGCACATTACCATGGATTTTGTTACTGGTCTTCCCAAGGTTTCACAAGGCATAGATGCGATTTGGGTCATTGTTGATAGATTGACCAAGTTTGCTCATTTCTTATCAATACAAGAAACTTATACACTTGAACGTCTTACTAGTATGTATATAAACGAGATTATAAGATTGCATGGTATGCCAGTATCCATAGTTTCTGATCGAGACCCAAGATTCACTTCAAGATTTTGGGTTAGTTTGCAAAGAGATATGGGCACAAATTTACGATTTAGTTCGGCATATCATCCTCGGGATCAGACGACAATCGAGAGAGGACTATTCAAACTCTTGAAGATTTATTAAGACTCTGTGTCCTTGACTTCAAGGAAAGTTGGGACAAGTTCTTACCATTGGTGGAGTTTTCCTACAACAACAGTTATCAAGCAAGTATTGGCATGGCTCCATTCAAGGCGTTATATGGAAGAAAGTGTCGTTCTCCAGTATGTTGGGATGAGGTGGGTAAAGCAACGTTGTTGGGACCGAATTTGGTACGTATGACTACGGAAAAGATTCAAACAATCTGACAACGTATAAAAACCTCACAAGATCGACAAAAGAGTTATGCTAATCTTCATCGAAAGGACGTGGAATTCGATATTGGAGATCATGTGTTGTTACGTGTTGCTCCATGGAAAGGAGTTACGAGATTTTGAAAGAGAGGAAAGCTCAATCCTCGATTCATTGGCCCATTTTTAATCCTCGATCGAGTTGGAACTGTGGCATATAGACTCGCTTTACCGCCAAGTATGTCTCGTGTTCATAACGTTTTTCACATATCCATGTTACGTAAATATGTGGAAGACCCGAACCACATTATTGAATTAGAACCGAACGTGATAGAGGAAGATTTAACGTATGAAGAGTTACCTGTTAAAATCTTGGATAAGAAGGATCATATTCTACGCTCCAAGGTTATACCTCAAGTTAAAGTTTTGTGGAGAAACCACGACGTGGAAGAAATGACTTGGGAGTTAGAATCTAAGATGAAGTCAAGATATCCTCACCTATTCGACATACCAGGCACGTACCCTAATTTCGAGGGCAAAATTTCATAAGAAGGGGAAGTTGTAAGACCCCAACTTTTATGAATAAAGATAATTTTTCTATAATTATCATTTTTGAATATTATGGAATGAATTTGTTATAATGTTATAGTTGTGGGTAATATTTATAAATTCTGCAAAGTATGCAAGTTGTTATATTATATTCGATTGGTTAGGAGAATATTCGTTTTAGTAGGGAATATTAAATACAACCAAGTGCAATCATTGGTGGACCCCACGTGAGAATTATTATCGGGATTGAAAAAACTACAAAAATATATTTAAGAAAATAACGGCGGAAGTTTTACTGAATTAATCTTTGTTGAACTACTTTCGGTAGTAAAAATACGATAATATCGTGGTTGCATAGTAGCACCAGTATTGATTATTGATGCTTACGTGAGAAGTCACTCAATTATATTTAATTATTACTACGATGAATTCTTTGCGATCATATCTCTCATATTATTGATTCGATTATTGTCACAATATCATCCTCATATAATATGTTATTTTATTAAATCAATAATTGAGGCGGCAAAGTTATTCATATTATTAAATTGCAATATTTACAATGTCTAGAAGTTACATCAAGGAGAGGTTTGGTCACCTAATTGCGGCTATGATAGGAGAAATCCTTATTGAAAGCCCCTCTTTCTTGGGAACGACACGGTTGATAAATATTGTGAGTTATAATATTAATGATGAATGTTATTAAAATTAAAGTTGTGCTCGGAGTTGAATTTGGAGACGCGGACGTGATATTTGAGTCCGGAACGATGAAATTAGTAAAAATAGACTATAAACATAAAATTTTCCGGATTTTACTATTTGGTCAAAAAGTCAACAGCTGACTTTTTTGGGAAAAGTCAAACTTCAAAATTTCAAAATTTATATTTTTGATAAAAATAGAATCATTGTGTTGGAATTATTTGTGTTAGTGAAAATTGACATTTATGTTGATAATAATTGATGTCTGGAGGTTATATTGACCAATCAGGTATTTAACTGGATAAATGAGCAATTGATTGCTATTATTTCACATGATTATAACTATTTGTTCACATGTGTATACTATTATTTCATATTCTTGTTACTATTAGGGGAGTTGGTGCAAGATTGATAATACTTGCATGGCTAAGTTAAAAATGGAGGTATAGATGGAGGTACTTATCATTGTAATTCAGTATTTTCACATGTCTAGAACTATTGATTCACATGATTTACTATTGAATCACATTATTTACTATTAGGGAGGTGGTGCAAGTTTGATAATACTTGTATGACTAAATTAAAAATAAAGAAAAAGTTGGAGGTATTGTCTTGTAATTTTTTCGAGCCCCAAACGCGTCAATTATTGAAACTATATTTTTCTATAAATAGAAGCTCATTCTTCCTTCATTTCTCACCAATTCACTAAAGCTATAGAGCAATTATTATAGAGAAAATCAGTAGAAGAAGAAGCTCTTTACCTCACTACTCCTATATCCAATTTCTTTCAAAGGTAAGGGGGTATTATTTCTTTCTTTCGTCTTTATGAAGAGAGAACTTCATTATTCCATTCTTTATTATTATGTTAGAATAACTTTGGTTATCTGATACCGCATACATGGTGAAATTCTTACATTATTCCATTATTTATTATTACATTGGAATAACTTTGGTTATCTGCAATCTGCATACATGGTGAAATTCTTCATTATTCCATTATTTATTATTACATTGGAACATCATATACATTTACGCCTACGGGGACTGGTTCCGCTCTTTATTATTCTGTTGGAATCATCCTCATGCTCAGCTTTTACTGGCGGGACTGGTTCCGCTCTTTATTATTCTGTTGGAATATCTCTGTGCATGCGTTTTTGTTTGAACACAGTTCCGTCTTTTTATTATTACATTGGAATAACTTTTGCACCTCTTGCGGTGTACGCATGCTTGAGTGAATTCTTTTGTTATTCCATTCCTTATTATACTCGGTTGGTTAAAGTTTTGACTTCTATACTCCATGAAATTAGTAGAATATCCTTGATATTTGCGCTTCATCTAATATCTTTTCATGAAAATATTCTTCTGAGCATTCTTGAATTTTACTCTACAAAGAAGTATGATGTTGACAATTTGGACGTTATTAGTTCTTGAATAAATTAATTTTTGAACTTGTTTTATTGAATTCTTCTATCATTGTCATCATCCTCATGTTTATATTTTTTGAAAGTCATCTCATGGCTTTAGTGTGCATAGATAGACTTGGTATGATTATGATAGGGGATTATTCGGTATAATCATGGCCGTAATATTATAAATGATGTGATAAAAGTCCTCATTGGCTCGTAGTGCATTGATGGACAGTTGTTGGCATGATCATGACCATTGACGAATACACGAATGTCCTTGGCCCGTAGTGCATGAAAAATTGTGGTCGTGATACTAAAGAATATCCTTGGTCGTAGTGCAGGGGTGATTCGATGATGTGGATTATTTATTAAGCTGAGTCCCAGTGATGAAAAACCTTTTGAATCATAAAAGATAATAGATTTTATTCTATACTTGACTCTTTTAGTGGATTGCTTGTTCCGCTGCAGTTAAACTTGATGTCTATTGTATTTTATCAGTTTAACATTGTTGAAGACTAATGATAATTTATTCTGCATTATCTTAGTCATAATATTTCTTACTGGGCTAGTTGAGCTCACCCTTTTTGCTTTCATTGTTCTCTTCAGGAAATGAGAACGTAGCAGGGACTAATCGGGGAATGGAGTGGCGGTCCAAAGGATAGCATTAGTAGTCCTCACTATTCTGTTAAATAGTGTGAAAATAAATATAATGAGGACTTATTCTGAGAGTGGATATTGTCTAGAAGACAATATTTGTATTAAAACTCACAGCTCTTTTGTTGTATATTAAAGATTATATTTGTATTTTGTACCATGTATTTGGCGACTCAGGATAGGTAATGTATACCTATTTTGGGGGCGTTACAAAATTTTTTTTGTTCTTGGTCTTTGGTACGAGACTAGAATTTAACTACTACTAAAATACTTTTTAAAATCTTCCTAATTTTATTTTATTTATTTTAAATTAATCCAAAGAGATAAATCTATATCTATATAAAAGTATGTAGACAATTAGCTTCCCTAATTAACTCTAAACAAAAATAAAAAAACGGCAAAAAGCATAGAGTAAAAAACCATCAACAACAATTTTTTTTACTATTATTATGTTGAATTGAGTTTAATATTTTTAAAACTAATTTTTCTATATAATTAATTAGTAATGTATAATTAGCTAAATACTAAATAATAGATATATATTCTAATATATATATATATATATATATATATATATATATATTACAGACATATTTTAATATCATATTAAACAATCATTATAATTAATATTTTAATATCATATTAAAGAATCATTATAGTGAATCTTTTTAAACTTGTAACTATGAGATATAGTGATTTTTTTTAATTATGATAAATAGTGGGGAGTGAAAATATACACCGTACAGAAAGAGACCTTTTTCAAGTGTTGGGTATTTCCCAATTTTTTTTATTGCGAGATCTTTTAAGGAGATTAAAAAAAATGAAATAAAGAGAAATTAATTCTTCTTTTCTTTCAAAACTTTGGCAGATGATATAGTACTTATAGACCGTACTAGTGCAGGCTTAGTGCTAACCTAGATTTGTGACAATACAACTTAAAATCAAAAGGTTTTAGACCTATGCTACTAGGTTTGGAATGGAAGAATAAAATTGATAAAAGAATAAAATAAAAATAAATAAATAAAAAATGAAATAATTTATTCTATATTAGAATTTTAGGTGAAAACTAACACATAAATAATACAACCATATGAATCGATAAGTATTCACGAAGCGGAAGCGGTTGAACCGAATGCCAAATCTACAAGCGACACCACGAACACAACTACTACGATCCTTCTTACTTCTCGTCAATATATAGTTGTTACAAGCAATCAATGCGAACGAACTATTTAAGTGTTTACACCAAGTACACCCAAGCTTATTGATGGAAGCTTGGAAATACTAGAGAGGGTATTTAGAGAGAAACTGTATAGGAAAAATAATTAGCCCTACACACAATAAGCTTCAGTATTTAACGTAAAACTCAATATGTAAGGGATAAGTTTATAACTGACTAAATCATGAGAGTTATCACATATAGAGTCCTAACCATATCACGTATTATTTAAAATACTTCCAAGTGATATGGGAATCTTCCAATCCTTATTGGGTTATCCAATACCCATACCCAAGTGGATGTTCATGATCCACGGGTCCGACCCGGATCAATTACTAACATCTCCCACTCAGAAACTTGTGTTATAAAGGTACATACTCATCTCAAATCAATAATCTATAGATTTCCTCGAACAGGTGCCTTGGCGGGCGACTGACGAGAAATAAATGTTATCAAGGGCGAGAGCTCACATATTAAGTCTGCATATCATAACTAATATAAAGCATCTCAAAAAAAAATCGTCATGTCCTAAACCAATCGATCACATTCTGTTGAGTATTTCGAATCCCTCATTAATTACATTTCAGAAATTCACTCAAACCCATTTGCCTTGGTATACTAACCTTTAAAAAACATATACATATAGTATAATACATAAATTTTAAAATAGTTGTGCACGCATAGCATAACCAACGACTGAATGTGATGCCAGACAAGTGTCTTCCCTAAACTCTCATGTCAATCTTCATTAACTTTGCTGCTTTCCCAGACAAGTACCCATGGAACCTCATTATGTGAACTTAGGAATACAAACTAGAGTAGCAACATAAAGTCTTTGTTTCATGACATATGTTCAAGTTACTAAGGACAATAAATTAATGTACAGGGTTCACAAAGTGATTGGATAGGGATCCACCACATCGCTCTTCTGTATGTCGCATCTTTTGCACACGAGGTATAATTCTCATGTTACGGTGGAGTGCCAAAGAAAAATGTTGCTCTAGCAAAAATAACACCGTACGGACAGTAGTTAATCGCTCTCTAGCGTTTAACCTTAGAAAACATCCCTAGGTACTTCAAATAGTATCTAGTATGAATCTAATGTCCCGCAACCCAAAATAAGGCTACACCTCTTACAAGTGTTCAGTATGTAATGATACCTCTTCTTGGACCCAGCCAAGGCGATTAAATCATAGTGTCTCAAAAAATGGTGCCTAACTATTTAGACCACCATAATATAGTCTCATCTCGCTCGCTATTACAAGCGTCAATCCGTGTGAGTAGATCAACCTTTTTTCCTTGTGACATTTATATGTGTGCTTATATACATACAACAAGTTAAAACATAGAACTGAATAGAAATCAACATTATGTAATAACTTTTATTGCATAAAAATATAGTAAAAATTATCCAAAAGATGTCCATTATCAAAAATAAAACATAGCAAGGCCTACGAAGTCCCAAGATCCTAACATGAGCTCGAAAAACATCCCTAGGAATGGGCTTAGTCAAGGGATCAGCAACCATGTCGCTCGTAGAGATATGTCTGAGGACCACCTTCTTTCGTGCCACAATATCCCTAATGTATTAAAATTTAGTCTCAATATGCTTGGCCTTTCCATGGTATTTGGGATCCTTAGCGTAAGACAAAGCAGTCGTATTGTCACAATGAATAGTGACAGTGCGAGACCCCAAATTTTATGAATAAAGATTTAAATTTCTCAAAATATTTTTTTTTTTGAATATTATGGTGTGGATTTTATATAATGTTATAGTTGTGGGTAATATTTATAAATTTTTGCAAAGTATGAAAGTTGTTATAAAATATTCGTTTGGTCGGGGAATATTCTTTTTGTTGGGAATATCCAGTATAATAAAGACAATCATTGGTGGACCCCTGAATGGAAGTATTATCGTAGTAAGAAAATGACGAAATTATCTTTTATAAAAATAACGACGGAAGTTTTACTGTTAAAACCGTTGAACTACCCATAGTAGTAAAAAATACAATGAATGCGTGGTTGCATAGTAGAAGACATGGTATTGGTTATTGATCTTTGCGTGAGAAGTCACTCAGGTTATACTCAATTATTACTCAACGATAATTGCTGCATCATATCTCTCATATTATTGATTCGATTATTGTCACAGTATCATCTGTATAATATGATATATTATTAAATCAATAATTGAGACGACAAAGTTATTCATATTATTAAATCACTACTAGAAAAACAAGAATACGTGACAGAATTTTGTGACAGTTTTTAAAAACAATCACAAAAGATAGTAATTTGTGATGGACTTTTTAAGCAATCACAAAATAATAGTATATATGATGGCTCTTAATTAATGATGACTAATCTTGCCATCAATGTATTATAATTGTGATGGCCATGTCAATCACACTAATTTTTCACACAAAATAAATTTTCTTTTTGTGACGCACTAAGTCATCACTTATAGATATACCCTTTTCGTGATTGTATTTAAGTTATCACTAATATTTTAATGTAAGAAATAATCAAAACAATATTTTATGACGGTCGTGACAATCATTAAAAAAGATAAATTTTTGTGACGACTTTTATTTGCAATTACAAAAAGAAGGTATTTTGTGATAGAACTTTCAAACCATCACAAAACAATAAAATATATGATGGCTCTTAGTGATGACTAATTTTACCATCATTATAGAGTATTTGTGACTGCCATTGCAATCACCAAATTTTATGTGAAAGTAATTTTGTTTAGTAAGTCAACTCACATATGTTTCCATTTATATTTTGTTTTCAAATTATAATCATGATCTAGACTTTGGTGTAGTGGTAATACTTGTTATTTAGTTTGCAAATGGGAGAAGGTTCGAATCCTACAAGTATCATTTGATACAATTAATATAGATACAATTAATACAGTGAAATAAATTATACATAAATAGAGATTCATGTTCTTACATTTGATTCCTAAAGTCTTGTTTTTTTGTTTGTGATGACTTTGACAATCACAATAGATTATGTGTTAATGTGATTGTATTAATCATCACAAAAGCACTAAGCATTTGCATGATTGCCAAAACCGTCACGTAATACCTTTCATGATGGGCGTATACAAGACGGCCATTGTGATGCTTAAAGTCATCACATAAACCTTTCGTGATGGTTTTCCTACTTTTTGTGATGGATTTTGGCTATCACAATTGACCATTTTTTTAGTAGTGAATTGCAATATTTACAATGTCTAGAAGTTTTGTCAAGGAGAGGTTTGGTCATCTAATTATGCGCCAATAAGAAGAAATCCTTATCGGAAAGCCCCCTCTTTCCTGGGAATGACCTGGTTGTTAAATATTGTGAGTTATAATATTAATGATGAATAAGTTCGTGTTGATTAAAGATGAAATTGATAGTTCCATTGTGTTGGAATTATTAGTGTTACTGAAAATCGACATTTATTTTGATAATAATTGATGTCTGAAAGTTATCGGGTAATTAATCGGATAAATGAGGAATTAATTGCTATTAATTCACATGATTATAACTATTTGTTCACATGTGTGTATTATTGATTCACATTCATGTACTATTAGGGGAGTTGGTGTAAGATTGATACTACTTACATGACTAAGTTAAAGATGGAGGTATAGATGGAGGTACTATACTGTTATTCGTATTTTCACGTGATTATAACTATTGAATGACATGATTGAACTATTGATTCACATTATTTACTATTAGGGGAGGTGGTGCAAGTTTGATAATACTTACAGGACTAAATTAAAAATGAAAGAAAAGTTGGAGGTATTGTATTGTAATTTTTTGAGCCCCAAAACGAGCAATTATCGAAACTATATTTTTCTATAAATAAAAGCTCATCCTTCCTTCATTTCTCACCAATTCACTAAAGCTATAGAGCAATTATTATAGAGAGAAATTATAGAGAGAAAGAAGAGAAATCTCTGCTACCTTTCATTCCAAATCCAAATTTTATTCTAAGGTAATGGGTATTATTTCTTTCGTATTCATGAAGAGAGCTTACATTATTCTATTCTTTATTATTACATTGGAATATCCTGTGCATGCGTATTCACGCATGACACAGTTCCACTATTTATTATTACATTGGAATAATCTTTCTATCTGAAGTACCACATACATAGTGAAATTCTTACATTATTCCATTCTTTATTATTCTTTAGAATATCCTCGTATGTGACGTATTACATGCATGACTTCGTTCCATTATTTGTTATTCTATTGGAATAACTCTTGCTGTCATCTGATCTATCGCATGCACAGTGAATTCTGTTGTTATTCCATTCTTTATTATTCTATTGAAATATCGTGTCTGTGCGGATTTAGCATGACCTGGTTCCATTCTTTATTATTCTGTTGGGAATAACCTGTTTGTGCGATCAATGGCATGCATGGTGAATTCTTCTGTTATTCCATTCTTTATTATTATGTTGGAATAACCTGTCTATGTGGATTACCGGAATAACTTGTCTATGTGGATTACCGCATACATGGTGAATGATCCTTCATATTCATTCCTTATTAAATTGTGGAAATGATCTGTCTACGTGGATTACCGCATGGCGGGCAAAAATCCATTTGTAGGTTCATATTTTCTATTATACTCAGTTGGTTAAAGTTGTGGCTTCTATACTCTATGAAATTAGTAGAATATCCTGGATATTTGCGTTTCATCCAGTATCTTTTTATTGAAATATTCTTCTGAGCATTCTTGAATTTTACTCCACAAAGCAATATCATGTTGACAATTTGGACGTTTTTGAGTTCAGGATAAATTAACTTATAAATCTTTAGAATTTAATTCTTGAACTTGTTTTATTGAATTATTATGTCATTGTCATCATCCTCATGTTTATATTATGTTAAAAGTCATCTGTGGCCTGTAGTGCATAAATAGACTTGGTATGATTATGACCAGGGATTATTCGGTATAGTCATGACCGTAATGTTACAAATGATGTGGTAAAAGTCCTCATTGGCCCGTAGTGCATTGATGGACAGTTGTTGGCATGATCATGACCATTGATGAAAACATGAATATCCTTGGCCCGTAGTGCATGGATAATTTATGGTCATGATACTAATGAATATCCTTGGCCGTAGTGCAGGGATGACGTGGTTTATTTAATAAGCTGAGTCTCAACGATAAAAGTGATGAAAAACCTTTTAAATCATAGAAGATAGTAGATTTTATTCTCTACTTGACTCTTCTAATGGATTACTTGTTCCGCTGCAGTTAAACTTGATGTTTGTTATATTGTATCAGTTTAACATCGTCAAGGCTAACGATAATTTATTCGCATTATCTTAGCCATAATATTTCTTATTGGGCTAGTTGAGCTCACCCTTTTGCTTTCATTATTCTCTTTAGGAAATGAGAACGTAGCAGGGACTAGTCGGGGAACGGAGTGACGGTCCAGATGATAGCATTAGTAGTCATCACTATTCTATGAAATAGTGTGATAATAAATGTATTAAGGACTTATTTTGAGTTTGAATCATCCTGAAGACAATATTTGTATTAAAACTCACATTTCATGTTGTATATTTAAGATTATATTTGTATTCTGTACCATGCATTTGGCGACTCAAAATAGGTGATGTATACCTATTTTGGGCGCGTCACAGATAGGGTCACTCGAATGTGATCTAACATGCAGGCACTTGAAGAATTTTTGTAACCATACTGCTTCTTGTAAAGCAAAGCAACATGCAATGTATTCTGACTCCATAGTGGATAAAGTAACACATGGTTGTTTCTTGCTCAACCAACTAATGGCTCCATCACAAATCAAGAAGTTATACCCAGTGGTAGACTTGCGCTCATCCAAGTCGCTAGCCTAATCTGCGTCACTGTACCCCTGTAAGCGTAGCTCACCATTCTGATAACACAACATATAGTCCATCGTGCCTCTCAAGTATCAAAATATCCTCTTAACTGCCACCCAATGAGCAAATCCAGGATTGCTTTGAAACCGACTAACCATCCCCACTGCAAAACTTATATCGGGACGTGTACACATCATTGCATACATCAACTTACTAAATACACTAGCATAAGGAACACGATCCATCTGCTCTTTTTCTTGATCAGTCTTAGGGCAAAGATCCTGGCTTAGTTTATGACCCTTCTCAATGGGAGTGTCAACTGGTTTAGAATTATGCATACGAAAAATGCTCTAAAATAGATTTTATATAAGTCTTTTGACTTAAACCCAAAAATCTTTTAGAGCGATCCCTATAGATCTTAATTTCGAGTACAAATTATGCCTCACCCATGTCTTTTATCTCAAAATTAGATGATAACCACATTTTAGTGGCGACGATCAATCCCATATCATTTCCAGCTATCAAGATGTCATCAACATACAAACACAAGATCATAAAGCTTTTGTCACCCCGTTTAACATACACACAATGATCTTCCTCAATCATCATAAACCCATCAGCAATGATGGCTCGATGAAATCAAAAATACCATTGTTTAGATGATTGCTTTAATCCATAAATAGAACGTTTGAGCTTGCACACTTTGCGCTCATGTTCCATAACCTCAAAGCCAATTGGTTGATTCATATAAACCTCCTCATCTAATTTTCCATATAGAAATGCAGTTTTAACGTCCATATGATAAAACTCTAAATCTAAACGTGTGACAATAGCTAGAATAAGGGGAATAAGCCAATTCTGACAACTGGTGAAAATGTCTCATCATAGTCCACACCTTCCTTTTGGGTGAACCCTTTCGCCACAAGATGAGCCTTATACTTGTCGATTAATCCATCCGCCTTTTGTTTAATTTTAAAAATCCATTTGTTTCCAATGGCCTTACAACCAAGCGGTAGATCAACCAACTCCCAAACTTGGTTCTTCCCATAGAACAAATTTTATCCTTCATAGCATCTATCCATTCATTACAAGCAGGTGAAGTGAGAGCTCCCTTATATGTAGCAGGCTCATTATCATCTTTTAAAGCGCACATAAGGGCCTCTTCTTCAAGCATAAGAAGGGATTCCTCTTCAATTTCAAAAAATTTCTAGGTACTTTTGCACGTTTGCTACGACGTGGCTCAAGATTTTGTGAATCAGGTGGTGCCCCATTAGGCGGTAGATCATTCCCACCATCCTTAGCGACAAAAAGATGAGAATTAAATTCCCTTCCTTCGCTAAGGGATGGTGAAACGTCTCCCACTGATTCAGCCATTTCATATAGCTCAAATTCCTTTCTCGTGTCACCCCTGCTTGGAAACTCATTCTCTATGAATTCCACATCTCATGATTCAATCTCAGTCATTACTCCATCAGGTTGTTCATATATCATCACATAACCCTTCAAGTGTTCAGGATACCTTATAAAGTTACCCTTCCTTCCTCTAGAGTCTAACTTCCCAAGTTGTTGGGAAGGAATACGCGCATATCCTGCCGACCCCCATGGTCTTTAATGATCAAGTGTTGGTTTTCTGCCTTCCCAAGACTGATATGGTGTAGAAGTAACTGACTTACCAGGCACACGATTAAGGATGTAGACATCAGTCATTAGTGCATCTCCCCAAAAATTAATTGGAAGTTATGCTTGCGCCATCATCAACCTAACCATCTCTAATAGTGTATAATTCTTTCTTTCTGCAACACCATTTTGTTGTGGAGTGCCAGGAATCGTTAGTTGTCTGATGATACCTTTTTCCTCACTGAGTCCTTTAAATTGCTCAGATAAATATTCGCATCCACGATCGGTTCTAATAACCTTTATGGATCTATCTCTTTGATTCTCAACTTCAGCAACGAAACGTCTAAAGCAATCTAATGTGTGAGACCCCAAATTTTATGAATAAAGATTTAAATTTCTCGAAATATTTTTTTGAATATTATGGTGTGGATTTGATATAATATTATATTTGTGGGTAATATTTATAAATTTTTCAAAGTAAGCAAGTTGTTATATAATATTCGATTGGTCGGGGAATATTCGTTTTAATAGGAAATATTCGTATGACAGCACAATCATTGGTGGACCCCACAACAGATGTATTGTTATAGTAAGAAAACGACAGAATTATCTTTTTAACGGCGAAAGTGTTACCGTTAAAACTGTTGAACTACCCGGTAGTAAAAGTGCGATGTCTGGCGTGGTTGCGTAGTAACACGCAGTATTGATTATTGATGCTTTACGTGAAAAGTCACTCATTTATACTCAATTATTACTCTACGATAATTCTTTGCATCATATCTCTCATATTATTGATTCAATTATTTTCATAGTATCATCTACATATAATATGTTATATTATTAAATCAATAATTGAGACGGCAAAGTTATTCATATTATTATTTGCAATATTGATAATGTCTAGAAGTTCTATCAAGGAGAGGTTTGGTCACCTAATTGCGCGCCAATAAGGAGAAATCCTTATCAGAAAGCCCTCTTTTTCCTAGGAACGACCTGGTTGTTAAATATTGTGAATTATAATATTAATGATAAATAAGTTCGTGTTGATTAAAGATGAAATTGATAGTTCCATTGTGTTAGAATTATTAGTGTTAGTGAAAATCGACATTTATTTCGATAATAGTTGATGTCTGGAGGTTATATTGACCAATCGGGTAATTAACTGGATAAATGAACAATTAATTGCTATTAGTTCACATATTGATAACTATGTATTCACATGTGTGTACTATTGATTCACATGATTTACTATTAGGGGAGTTGGTGCAAGATTAATAATACTTGCATGACTAAATTAGAAATAGAGGTATAGTTGAAGATACTATACTATAATTAATTTTTTTACATGTTTAGAACTATTAAGTCACATGATTTACTATTGATTCACATGATTTACTATTAGGGGAGGTGGTGCAAGTTTGATAATACTTGCAGGACTAAATTAAAAATGAAGAAAAAAGGAAGGTATTATACTATAATATTTTGAGCCCCAAAACGTGCAATTATCGAAACTATATTTTCCTATAAATAGAAGCTCATTCTTCCTTCATTTCTCACCAATTCACTAAAGCTATAGAAAGCAATTATTATAGAGAAATTATAGAGAGAAAGAAGAAGAAAGTCTCGTTAACTCACTATTCTAGTATCCAATCTTCTTTTGAGGTAAGAAATTATTATTTCTTTTGTATTCATGAAGAGAAAGCTATTGTTATTCCATTCCTTATTATTCTGTTGAATAACTTTGATATCGCGGACTCTAGTATACATGGTGAAATTCTTCTCATTATTCCATTCTTTATTATTATGTTAGAATAACATGTCTATCTTGCAAGCACCGCATACATCTTGAAATTCTTCATTATTCCATTCTTTATTATTATGTTAGAATAACATGTCTATGCTGATACCGCATACATGCTTTGAAATTCTTCATTATTCCATTCTTTATTATTATGTTGGAATAACTTTTATCTATCTGAAGCACCGCATACATGGTGAAATTCTTTTGTTATTCCATTCTTTATTATTACATTGGAATAACCTATCTGTGTGGTCTATCGCATGCCCGGTGAATTCTCGTTGTTATTCCATTCTTTATTATTACATTGGAATATCTTGTGCGTGTGGATTACGCGTGACTGGTTCCATTCTTTATTATTACATTGGAATATCCACATGCATGCGGATTACGCATGACTGTTCCATTCTTTATTATTCATTGGAAAAATAACCTATCTCATGCGGTCTATCGCATACATGGTGAATTCTTCTGTTATTCCATTCTTTATTATTCTGTTGGAATAACCTGTCTATGTGGATTACCGCATGCATGGTGAATGATCCTTCGTATTCATTCCTTATTAAATTGTGGAAATGATCTGTCTACATGGATTACCGTATAGCGGATGAAAATCCATTTGCAGTTTCGTATATTCTATTATACCCAGTTGGTTAAAGTTTTGGCATCTATACTCCATGAAATTAGTAGAATATCCTGGATATTTGCATTTTATCCAGTATCTTTTCATGGAAATATTCTTCTGAGCATTCTTGAATTTTACTCCATAAAGAAGTATCATGTTGACAATTTGGACGTTATTGATTTCTGGATAAATTAAAATTATAAATCTTTAAAATTTATCCTTGAACTTGTTTTATTAAATTATTATGTCATTGTCATCATCCTCATGCTTATATTGTGATGAAAGTCATGTTTGGCTTACGTGCAGATGGATTTAGTATGATTATGACCAGGGATTATTTGGTATAATCATGACCGTAATGTGATGAATGATGTGGTAAAAGTCCTCATTGGCCTGTAGTTCATTGATGGACAGTTGTTGGTGTGATTACGACCAGAGGATTATTCGGTATAGTCATGACCATTGATGATTACATGAATATCCTTGGCCGTGATGCAGGGATGATTCAATTTTATTTATTAAGCTGAGTCTCAACGATAAAGTTGATGAAAAACTTTTTAAATCATAGAAGATAGTAGATTTTATGCTCTATTTGACTCTTCTAATGGATTGCTTGTTCCGCTGCATTTAAACTTGTTGTCTATTATATTCTATCATTTTAACATTGTTGAAGGCTAATGATAATTTATTCTGCATTATCTTAGTCATAATATTTCTTACTGGGCTAGTTGAGCTCACCCTTTTCTTTCACCATTCTCTTCAAAAATGAGAACGTGGCCGGGACTAGTCGGGGAGCGGAGTGACCATTCCGGATGATAACATTAGTAGTCCTCACTATTACATTAAATAGTATGACAATAAATGTAATGAGGACTCCATTGAGTGTGGATATTGTGTAGATGACAATATTCTTATTAAAACTCTTAGATTATATTTTGTCGTATTTTACACGACTGTTGTATAATTAAGTTGTATTTGAATTTTGTACCATGTATTTGGCGACTAAAGATGGGTGATGTATACCTGTTTTGGGGGCATCACAATATTTCATCTATAAAAGTGATGAAATAGTTACTGCCATGTCGTGCTCTAACATTCATTGGACCATAAATGTCAGAATGAATTAGCTCTAAAGGATTAGTGGCCCTCACTGCCTTCCCTGCTAAACAAGGTTCACATATTGGAAGGTTAACTTTAGCGAGTGACCTAAAAGGCCTTCTCGAGCTAGCCTAGTCATTCTTTCTTGGCCAATATGACCTAATCTAGCATGCCATTTCAATTATTCATTAACAGTATCATCATGAGAAGCAATATAACAAAAATGGGATTCACATTTATTCAAAACATAAAAACCATCTGATAAAATACCATGTCCTACAAAATCATTATGAAAATAAATAGATACGCTACTACTGTCGAAGGAAAAAGAATGCCTTATTCTAACTAAAGCTACAACTGATATTAAGTTCCGTCGAATTCATGGTACATAAAGTGTATCCTCAAGGATCAATGTGCGACCATTTTGCAAAGTCAGTTGATAAGTGCCAAAACTTAGCACTTGCTCCTCTGAACTGTTTCCCATGAACAAACTTTGAGTCCCTTTAGAAACTCATCGGTACTCAGTGAATCCCTCCCTATCGCGAGTTACATGCTTGGTTGTTCCTGTGTCAATAATCCACGAAGGATCAGTTTGACCAAGAAAAATATATGAACACACAAAGTATTCATCGCAATAAAGAAATTTAGATTGTACCTTTTTCTGCTCAGTACACTCACGAGCAAAATGTCTAACCTTCTGACAATTATAGCAAGTCATCTTCTTCTTTCCTCATCTTTTGCTCCTGCAGCGCTTAGCATTACCCTTCTGTTTTGGTGCATTAGTCTTAACCTGATCATTGCCATTAGCTTGCCTTTTGCGCTTACCTTTTGCATTGCGCGGACCAGCTTGAGCCATGAAAACAAAGATGCCATCTTTAGCACCACGTCGCTCAGATTCAAGCTCAAGATGCCTTTTGAAATCAACAAGAGTTTTGATACTGTCATTATGTATCATAGTCATCATGAAAGGCTCCCAAACATTAGGTAAAGACATGTGCCAGCTGCACTAAGCTCATGGATCATTGTCGACATTACTTGAAGGTGCTCCACCATAGTGTATTTGGGCTCCTTCTTGTAACAGTCCAACTTATAATTAAGCTCACGCAACCTAGTAGCAGTAGTCCCCCCCAAAGGAATTTTTAAGCATATCCCACATTTTCATTGCAGTTTTGCAGGACTCAAATTCGCCAATAAGGTCATTTTGCATGCTGCTTAATATGGTAAAGCGCGCACAACAATCCTTCTTTACCCATTCATCGTAGGTTTATTTGTCTCGACGGTTCTGAACAGTGGTGCCCTCCTCAGGGGTTTGCATAGTGGTAGTTAAAGTTTTAAGAACATCTAACACATTAAGCATATATTGAATTTTTTTCGACCAATGGTAATAATTTTTATCATCCAATTTTTCACCTTTGTTAAGGTCAGCAATCACATTTTTAGAGGCCCACTACAAGAAAAAGGTCTATCAGCGACCAAAAATATCAGCGACCGCATATCTGGTCGCTGATATTCGTAATATCGACCGACATCAGCGACCATTCTATAATCCACTCGCTAAGTTATATCTGCGACCACATGCGGTCGCAGATCGGTCGCTAGAACAAATTTCCCTCCCAAAATTTGGCAGGAAATGTTGGCGTGTAGGTTTTTTGCGACCACTTATAATCAGCGACCGCATGTGGTCGCTGATAAGTTCATGTCATTAAAAGTTAGCGACCGCATGCGTTCGCTAATCAAACTTATTGTTATCAGTAACCAGTATTCGCTCGACACAGAACAGAGAGGGAAAAAGAAAAGAGGGAGGTCCGAAATAGATAGAAGAGGGAGAAAGGGGGGAGAGGAGAAGGAGTTCGGTCGCCGCCGCCACTTGCCACCGACCACTTAGGTTCTCTAAAGAAGAAGAAATTTCCGCCTCTATAAAGGAGATCAAATTTTTTAAATGAGTTTAATTGAATCTTCTAAACAGGTATTTATCTTCATTCATTGTAATTTCTTGAATCATGTTTGAAATTTTATGTGAATTTGTTAGATTTGGCGATTGTGTGCATGAATACACCGTGTATTGGGTAATTCATTTAGTCACTTATCGAATTGGGTAATTTGTTTTTGTTTTAAAATAGGTTTTTGTCATCAAATCTGATAACCCTAATCCGGGTTAAAAATTTGAACAACTTAAATGGTATTTTCCATCTTGTGCACCTGATAACCCACAAGCCATCGTAAAATTGTTTTAACTAAAAATGTTTTCTCATAATACTCATAGAACTCATATATATTAGCCAAGGACCTTACCTGTAGGCTGTAGCACAGAATAAGGAGGATACATATATGATTCTTATTATCACCAATTTTCTTGGCTGAGAATCGAAGTTAGAGAACTTTTATTATCCATTAGTAGATTTTTCCTCTTTACCTTTTAGCTTTCACAAGGAGCTCACACACCAATTTGGTCTTAGCTTGATAGATAGTTAAGACTTTAAAATTGAGGTTGAGTTAAGAATAAGGTTTGACCTAGTTCAATTCTCATCAAATATGCTAATTGATGTTAATTAGAAAATTCATTTATAATTGTATATTGGTAATGTTTTGATTGATATTATATTGGTAATGTATATGGGTCTGAATTTTTTACTGCTTTAATTTGCATTCAATCGTTATTGTTTTGGTCTTATTGTATTGGAAATTTTTATATTTCTCTTGGTTTGTGTCTTGGGTGCCTAGAAATGTCCATATATGCATGCTTTATCAATGCGTATGTGGCTAGTCCATATTGTAGGGAGACTCGCGAATTTTTTTAAGTATTATAAGTATAAGTTTGAAAAATGTTCATAAGTATTATAAGTATAAGTTTGTAGTTGATTTTTTTACCTCTTTTATTGTGAACAGTTTTAGGTTTAAAATATATAATAGCTTTTAGTTATAAGAAAGCTATGCCCATTATTGAAATAAAATGAGAAATTGAATTGTTTGAATATGTGAGTAGCTTAATTTTAGTAATTCTCGAGAAATTGGGTTCTCATTTATATAAAAGCCCAGGTGTCTTTTTATCAATTGGATATAAATATATTGGTGATCCACTAGAGCCTATTAAGGGGCTATTGGAACTGATGGGCTGGGCTTGGGGTCGCGAGGCCACACGAGGCCATGCCAAGCTTAGTCAAGCCTCACGGGGCCAAGCCAAGCTTGGTTGTCGACATAGTAAGCTATTGAAATACATTAAGCCAAAATAAGCGATCTTAGAGGAACCATTAGTGCAACAAAAAAGGTAACTAGACACACTTGGTCAATAAAGAGACTATTTTGGCTATAACAGAAAAAAAAGGGTATTTAACACTTATGTATACAAGAATAAAGCTACAAAATGTTATAGAAGCTATAAATTGCTCAACCAAGTTGTGATTATCCCAAAACATAAAAGATTATAGAAAGGGACCGTGAGGGGTATAATCTTAAAACATGTTAGTCGAGGCCTTAGATGGACTCTTCAAATCTTGGCGTGAAGCCTTAGATGGTGGTAGTTTTCTTAAGAAGAAACATTTCAATGCATCTGAATACCAACCAAATATGTTGGTAGCATGAATGAAATACCTTACATATTCACTTACGATTAACAATAAAAACAAATTTAAAACAAATTAAAATAAAATAACATGATATAATATAACTATTAAACTAAGTAGTATTTACTTAGTTTCTCATACTAAATTTAATAACATTTAAAGTTTCTCATACTGCTTTAATTTGCATTCATTCGTTAACATTGAGTATGCTTAAATGTTAATCATATGCTTACAAGTATGCTCTAGTCATATGGTTACAAGTATGCTCAAGTCATATGCTTACAAGTATGCTCAAGTCAATGATTAATAAGCTCATGTTGTCTGGAGTACGTACCGTGGAATCATGGACCTCTATTTAGACCGTAGTTGGATGGCACGACGAAAAGTCAAGTGCCCAGATAAATCTTCTGACTAAATTTAGAAATTGGTTGCCAAGTGTTTTTGGAGTATCATTATAGTCACCCTAATGTATAAATGGTCAACATGGGATATGATGTCCATGTTTGAAGTGTAAGAATGTAAATTATATAGACAGAGACGTGGTAAACTATCATTTACTTATTTATGGGTTCATGAAAAATTATGAAGAATGCTGGTGGGCACATGGGCAAAGAAGAGATGGTGGCATCACAGAAGTACACAATTCGGGAAGTAGTACTCATCGTATGAATGAAATGGTTCATGTTATTGTAGGGCCAGATTTTGATTGGGAACAAGGCAGAGAGCAACCTATAAATTCTGATGCCAAAGACTTCTTTAAGTTGTTAGACGAGGGTAGCGAGTCATTGTGGCATGGTTGCACCAAACACACTACATTGTCTGCAGTGGCGACATTACTTAACATCAAGGCTGATCACAACATGAGCCATGAGTGTTTTGAGTCGCTCTTGAAGGCCATTAAGAGTATATTGCCTGACGGTGAGAAATTACCTGGTAACTATTACTTTTGTAAGAAAATGGTGAAGAAGTTGGGTCTTGGATACCAAAAGATCGATGCATGTCCCAACGATTGCATGTTGTTTTATAAGAAAAATGAACAGATGACAAGGTGCACGTTTTAGAGTCATGATCGGTTTAAGCCTAATAAAGAGTGTGTGACTACAAAAAAATCAAGTATACCGTTTAAGATTCTAAGGTATTTTCTAATAACACATCGGCTAAAAAGATTGTACATGTCTTCAAGAATAGCTGAACATATGAGTTGGCATGTGAAATCTCCAGCTAAAGATGGAGAACTAAATCATCCTGCAGATGGGCAGGTGTGAGACCCCAAATTTTATGAATAAAGATTTAATTTTCTCGAAATATTTTTTTCAAAATTATGGTGTGGATTTGAGATAATGTTATAGTTGTGGGTAATATTTATAAATTTTGAAAAGTATGCAAGTTGTTGTATAATATTCGATTGGTCGGGGAATTTTTTTTTTGTCGGGGAATATCCGTACGACGGTACAATCATTGGTGGACCCCACAACGGAATTATTGTCGGATTGAGAAAACGACAAAAAATATTTTTATGAAAATAACGGCGGAAGTTTTACCGTTAAAAGCTGTTGAACTCTTTGGGTAGTAAAAAAACGATGTCTGGCGTGGTTGCATAGTAGCACACGGTATTGATTATTGATCTTTACGTGAGAAGTCACTCGGTTTTGTTTAATTATTGCCGTAGTAATTGTTGCATAAGATCTCACGTTATTTGATTCAATTATTGTCGATATTTTATATATTATTAAATCAATAATTGAGGTAACAAAGTTATTAATATTATTATTTGCAATATTAACGATGTAGAAGTTACGCCAGGAGAGGTTTGGTCACCTAATTGCATGCGCTAATAGGAGAAATCCTTATTGGAAAGCCCTCTTTCTGAGGAACGACACAGTCGATTAATAGTGTGAATTATAATAATGATGATAAAGTTTATTTTATTATTATTATAAATGTAATAAAACAGAAAACTTTTTTATATAAAATGAATACTTTTATAAAGTTATTTGTTTTATTAGACTATAAATAGAATATATTATATTATTATGTATAGTGTTTGCATAGTGCTTTGCACGATAGTGTTTGCATAGTAAAATCTTTTTATATAAAATGTAATATTTTTATAAAGTTATTTGTTTTATTAGATTTTAAATAATATATATATATATATATATATATATATATTTATATATATTTTATAAATAGAATATATATTATATTTTATTGCATAGTATTCTTTCTATTTTTTCTATAAATAGGATGCTTAGTTAGAATTGAAAATCACAATTGAAATTTCGGAGAATTTCTTCTTCATAATCTTGAGCGTATTTCTTTAGAGTTTAAGAAAGCTTTGGCGTAGAAAATAGTGCAAGTTTTTCTTCAAGAATATCCTCGCCTACCGATTGGAATACTCTTCTTTCTAAGGTAAGGGATATTATTTGTTGTACTAAATAAGGGTATTATTTCTTTTGTATTCATGAAGAGAGCTATTATTATTCCATTCCTTATTATTACATTGGAATAACTTTTGTATCTGTGGACTCTAGTATATATGGTGAAATTATTACATTATTATATTCTTTATTATTCGCTTTTAATATCACACATGCGTGCGTTTCGCATGACACAATTTCATTCTTTATTATTCTTTTGGAATAACTTGTCTGTGCGGTCTATCGCATGCATGGTGAATCCCGTTGTTATTCCATTCTTTATTATTACATTGGGAATAACTTTATCTGCATGCGGTCTATTACATTCATGGTGAATTCTTTTATTATTCCATTCTTTATTATTACATTGGAATAACTTTGTCTATGTGGATTACAGCATGCATGGTGAATGATCCTTACGATTCATATGAATAGTATTTTCATTCAAAGGGGTTTACGCCAAGGGCGGTTTTGTAATTTTTTGACCTCAAAAATTCGGAAAAATTTGAAATGATAATTTGATGAGTTTTCTAGATTGTGTCCAAAAATAGCGATTTTTGGATGTATAAATTAGGAGTTATGAATTTTATAGGAAAAGACTATTTTAAAAGTAAACCCTTATAACTCCTTGTGGTTAACTCCAAAATTGGTGAAATTTTTATTGGGAGTACATGTATATAATAGGAGTATATACTGTAAATTTCAGAATTTTGGATAAAAGTACAATTTATGATAAATGTCTAAATATTCATATGCTTTTAGCCATATGAAAAATAGTAAATGAATTTTAAAAATTCTGAGAAAAATATATGTTCAATATGGGACTATATTCTGCTAAATTCCAGAAAAGAAATATTTTTTGGACTGATTTGATATTTTTTATGAAAATGAATGAGTTATAAGTAAATGAATTAAATATGTTATGTGAAGTAATAAAATTGGAAAATAGGATTTTATGGCTTGGGAATCCTATATAGCGTATATGCAGGGTTTTTGATGAGGGATTTGATCATTGATGATGAAATCTTATGAGTATGGCATTTTTGAATGATTAAATGTATTATTTGATAAAGTGTAAACAATTGAAATAAATTGTTTATAAGTTTAAGAAATGATTAAAATATTGTTATAATATTAATGATATTAGATTATGAGATTATTAAGTGATTAATAACATTTGGTTATTATTGAACGCTAGATAAATTGTATTATAAATGTTTAATATTTATCCTTTATCTCATTTGATTGATTCTTTATATCATTGTCATTATCCTCATGCTTATATTATGATAAAAGTCATATGTGGCCTGTAGTACATAGATGGACTTGGTATGATTATGACCAGGGATTATTCGGTATAATCATGACCATAATGTTACAAATGATGTGGTAAAAGTCCTCATTGGCCCGTAGTGCATTGATGGACAATTTTTGGTATGATTATGGTTATGGATTCTCTTCGTCCAAGGGTGCAAAGATGAATTGTTTTATGACATGATCAGGACCGTTGATGAAAACACGATTAGCTTTGGCCCGTAGTGCATAGATAATTCGTGGTCGTGATATTAACGAATATCCTTGGCCTTTAGTGCAGGGATGATTCAATGATGTGGATTAATTATTGAGCTGAGTCTCAGCAATGAAATATTAATTCATGGATGTGATATTAACGAATATCCTTAACCGTAGTGTAGGGGTGATTCGATGATGTGTATTATATATTAAGCTGAGTCTCAGCGATAAAATATTGATAATAAATTTTTAATTCATAAAAGATAGTAGATATCATGCTCTACTTGGCTCTTCTAAAATAGAGTTGTATGTCTTTGGCCTGTAGTGCAAAGATGAATTGTTAATAAATATCTTTGGTCGTAGTGCAAAGATGAATTTATTAAATGATGATTATGGCGAAAATTGTGATTTGGTATAACCATGATTTTTGATATTTCAAGTGAAGATAGGTGATGAAAATTATCTTAGATCACGGGTGCGAAGAGGAATTTAGAATCACAATTATGATTATGAGTTATTCATATGATTGTGGATGAAAATTGTTGATTGATGTTACGAGATAAAACATTATCGGTGGACTTTTAACATAGAGAAGATAATAGATCGATAGTCTATTTGACTCTTCTAATGGATTGCTTTCGTTCACCGCAACTATGGTTGAAAAGTTTTATCATCTACCATATGTTCTAAATCTCTCGATTTATTATTGATGAAGGCTATTGATAATTTAATTATCTTTAGTCATGATATTCTTTATTGAAGCTAGTTGTGCTCACCCTTTTGCTTCACAATTCCTTTCGTGTAATAAGAGTGTAATAAGATTAAATGCCCGGGGATAACGAGGGAATAGAACGGTGGTTTATAGTTGTTGAGGTTCTCCTAAAATAGTATGGAAATAATTTTATTGATAACTTTAGATAAGTGTGTCGTATTGTATATGTCATTTGATATTTAATTTTGGTGAACCGAATAGGGTGAGGTGAACCCAACTTTGGAAGGGTGTTTTGCCACTATATCATACAAGATGTCTAATGACATACAACCTCGTGTTATCATAAAGACGAGTTGTGCACATCCACTTGCTTAGTATATCTCTGAGCACTACTATATGATCTTGGAGTTTATTTGAAATATAATTTTCAATTGGAGATAGTGGAGATAGTTATATGTCGAGAAGACTCACCATTCGAAAAGAAGATGATAGTAATCTTCTCATTTTTTTTTGGGGTCTATTGGGTTAACAAGGATAATTACGTGGATATATGATATCTATCATAACCTGACGCATTTGACCTCCCATGTACGAAGGTTTCTCTCTAGCACTTCCCAAAGATTTTAATTTCTAAAACAGGTTTTTGACTATACTTTTATGTAAAAATATCATTGTAAGGTTGTGGTCGAGGCACCATGAGAGTTACATACATTTGTATTAAAACTCATGATTAATTGTGGTCGTATTCTATCTGACGCTTCAACAGTTGTATAAATGAAGTTTGTATTTGATTTTTATAGTGTGATATCTGGCGACTCAGAATGGGTCGTGTGGACCTATTTTGGGGGCGTCACAGCAGGCTTGGAAAGATTTCAACTTAGCACATCCTGGGTTTGCATTGGAACCTAGAAATGTGAGGCTTGGATTGTCCACCGATAGTTTCAATCCGTTTGGCCACTCAGCTGTTCCGTACTCATGTTGGCCTATGATTGTTACTCCATACAACTTGCCTCCTTGGATGTGTATGAAACTGCCATACTTGTTTCTTTCACTCGTGGTTCCTGGTTCTAAGAGTCCTAGAAAGAACTTAGATGTTTACTTGAGACCTCTTATAGACGAGTTGAAGGTATTGTGGGAGGATGGAGTAAAAACTTGGGATGTTGCAACAAAAACAAATTTCAACCTTAGAGCAGCGGTTATGTGAACTATAAGTGACTTCCCAGCTTATGGTATGTTAGTTGGATGGAGTACACACGGGAAGTTGGCTTGTCCGTATTGTATGGAGCATACAAAGTCGTTTAATCTATCAAAAGGTCAAAAGCCTTGCTGGTTTGACTGTCATCATCGGTTCTTGCCGGTAGATCACCCGTTTCGAAGAAATAGAGAACACTTTAGGAAAGGGAAAGTAGACAATGATATGCCTGCACCACAATTATCGATAACGGAGATGCGAGATCATGTGATGAGATTGCCGGTTATCCCATTTGGTAAGATTGATGCCACAAACATAATCAATGGGTTTGGAGAATCTCATAACTGGGTTCGGAGAAGCATCTTTTGGGAACTGCCTTATTGGTCTACAAATTTGATTCGTCATAATCTAGATGTGATGCATATTGAGAAGAATGTGTTTGACAATGTGTTTAACACCGTGATGAATGTTATGGGGAAGACAAAAGATAAAGATAAGGCGTTTGGACATGAAAGATATTTGTAAGCGTCCTGGATTAGAACATTATGAATCTCCTAATGGTAAGATTGTCAAACCACATGCAAGGTACACATTGTCCAAAAAGCAAGTTGAAGATGTGTGCACATGGGTTAAGTCTCTGAAACTACCAGGTGTGTTACGGGTGGGAAATTGCAAGGGATGAAGAGTCATGACTGACATGTGTTCATGGAGAGACTCATGCCTATAGCATTTCGGGATCTGCTTGATAAACCAATATGGGATGCTTTGACGGATCTTAGTCGTTTCTTCAAAGACTTATGTTCAAAATCATTAAATGAGAAAGACATGTCTATACTTGAGAAGAACATCATAGAGATCACGTGTAAACTAGAAAAAATATTCCCACCTGGTTTTTTTGACTCCATGGAGCATTTGCAAATCCATCTTCCCTATGAAGCTCGTGTTGGGGTTCCAGTTCAATATAAATGGATGTACCCTTTCGAGAGGGTGATGGGAAACCTTAAGAGGAAGGTGAAGAATAGAGCTTATGTCGAGGGGTCGATATGTGAGGCATACAGTTTCGATGAGATATCTACATTTGTCTCAAACTATTTTTCGGACGAAGTCTTGACAAAGGCCAACCGAGTATCGAGACATGATGATGGGGGAAATGTTGAAATAAATGGTTGGCTCTCTGTATTTGGTCTATCGGGTCATGCTTATGGAAAAGGGAAGTGCATATTCCTCTCTGAGCAAGAATTACATGCTGCACATACTTATATTCTTCTCGATTCATGAGGAGATTGATGAATTTGTGAGGTACACATGTAAACTTGATAATTTATCTTTTAAGTTGAAAATTTATTCCAATATGTTAATGTTTATAACATGGTATAGATTGTGCGATGACGAAGTTAAAAGTGAAGCATCCCAAGATAAGCGATAAAGATATCCAAATCAATCGTGATAAAAATTTACACTTTGGCTAAAGGACAAAGTAAGTTCAATTTCTTAAGCACGATATATATATATATATATATATATATATATATATATATATACACACTCCATGTTAACTATGACTTCATTTAATAAGATGGAGTTTTTGTAGGCTTTGACTGAGGGATCAACGATTCTGGCTAATGTACAAGTCCTAACTATGGGACCAGACAGGGACCAAGTCAGCCGCAATGGTTACAAAATAAATGGTTATGAATTTCATACAAAGGCATATGGGTACGGTAAAAGAACAACGAACTCTGGAGTGTGTGTCCAAGGAGATTGTTACAATGAGCTTGGTCGTGCCTTTTATGGGGAGTTAGAGGAAATCGTAGAGATGTCGTACAAGGGCATGTGCGGGGGTCATATTCACTTGTTCAAGTGTCGTTGGTTTGATTCAAAAAAAGGGATACGTGTTGACAGACATGGAATCGTCGATATTGACCTCCATAGGTCTCAAGTACTCTAACGAACCGTTGTTTTACCAACTCAAACAAAGACAAGTATACTACACTCCTAGTCCTGTTAGAAAAGGGATAGATCGCCTGATTGGCAAGTTATAATTAATACTCCGTAGCGTAGTTGTGTAGAAGTAGTTGATGGGGAGATTTACCAAGAAGCGGATGCTTCATAGTCAAACTATAATAAATGTGGAGGACGACAATGAAGTAATCCAAATTAGATGGTGGAGATGAACCACATGAATTAAATCTCGAGTTAATACTTGTGTCGATGACATTAATCTCGAGGAGGAAGAGTTATTGATCGAATCGACACCTGAATCTGAAGCAGATGATGGTTATGAATCTGCAACACATATACAAGATGATTCTGAATCAGACATTGACACTTGAACAAATGAAATGTATGTTTAGCATTACATGTTTTTTATATCATTGTCATGTTTATGTACTTAACTATTTAAATGCAATTTTGTTTATTATCATTTTATATTCATATATATACATGTTTATATCATCATCATGTTTATTGTCATTTTATATATTCATATATACATGTAATCAAATATAACTCATATATACATCTTGAAATTTGTAATATACAAATTGCTTCTGAAGCAGCGGAGAAAAAGAGCGGCTTGGGTAGGGGACCTAATCATGTGCCCAAGGCCGTACTAATCCGGATGATCGGATTCTTATTCAGATTCGCCCTCCTTCGAATAGCACGTACGTCCCGCATCATTTATATATAAGCATTTTAGATTTCATTTATACAAGATATATAGAACTTAGATGTAAATTGCTTTAATATATCTACTTATCGTTGATGTAAATTGTTGTATACTATAGTGATTTTTCAGATAATAAGATCATCAAGTGCATTTCACAGTTGTGTTTATAGAATTGGCCTACACCTGTGATTACGTGGGCGAGTACACCTATCGCCCACAAGGATGCTGTTTGGGCTGAATTCCAGGTATGTTTTTTTTTAATTATGACAAATAATATAATATTCTAATTAAGGATAATTGTTTAGTAATGTTATTATTGTTATTTTATTTGTAGAAAAGGTATAGATGGGAGGACGCAGCAGCTTCAAATGATGATTCGTACATTATTCGGCGGTGCGCTGTTCGCACCAAGGATAATTTGAACAAAGAACGACAAAAAGCCCTTCACAATGCCGAGATCGACCATCCAGGCCAGGGAGAGGATTACATACACGAGCATAGCCCCTGGTGGTTCACCCAGTCCATATGGGCTGAGATGTGTGCCCAATGGATAGCTGAGAGCTGGGTGAAAAGATGAAAGACTGCCGCCACCAACAGATCCTCAGGTGTACCCGATGGCGAAAAGGCTAAAGGAACATACAAGGGCGGTAGTATTTCACAGTTGCATCATATCACTGCTAGGGTACGTATTTACAAGTTTTAATATGTTTACAATCATGAATTATAGAAAATATATCACATTTTTACTTAGTAATATTGTGCTATTTTTGTATAGGAGTCTCAGTCTCAAGGTCAGTCTATCCATTGGCTGGATGTGTACGTGGCCACCCGTGATGGTCTGCATGATGCTATCCAGATAGCAGTAATAAGTTTTAACAACTTGATCTTATTTATCAATGCTTACAGAATTTATTTTTAACTATTTAATTGTTAACATGATGACATGATACTTATAAGCGCTTATTGAATGAAATATTATCCTCAAGGCACTCTCCCGTCCGCTTATCGATCAAGAGTTGTGGGAGAGGGCGTCTGCATTGAAAGAAGAACTACATTAAAGGTCAAGGACAACGACGACGCCCATCCTTCAAAATGGCTCAGTCGCTTTCTTCTACCTAGTCTTCATAAATATCGAGCCATCCAGTGTTCATACCCTACCGATGATTGTGTGAGAGCTATATGTCGAGATCGAGATCTTCCAAGATACTCAAGGCATCCGGGGCTCTGAGTCCCGAGGAGTTAGTTAAGCAATATTAGCAAGAATAAGAAGATAAATAGCATGGGGATGGCGACGAGGTATAAAATTAATTTATTGTATGTATTGTCGTAATATATACCAGTATCAACATAGTTACTATATTTGTAACTTGTTTTATTATTATGTTAATTACAGGGTGATCAAGGAGGTGATGATGCTTGACGTACCTGCTTTAGATCAGTTTTGTAGTTATTTGATAAGTTTGTACTTGTATATTCATTCAATTCATATTGGTTTTCTGTATGTTACTTAAACAATATTAGATTTGTTTATATTTATTCAATTCATATTGGTTTTTAAAGGTTTATATAGTTTATATACTAGTTTGGTGTATGTGTCGGTGGATGATGGATGTTTATATTGTTGTGCATGCTGTTTATCTTGTTGTGTATGTGTGTTGGGATAAAACAGGTACAAAACAGGTACAAGTTTTTGGGAATTCTGTAAAACAACAAAAATCTGGTTTTCATTTTTTTCAGATCAGCTGTAAGATCCCAAATAATTAATAAATGAAATTTAATTTCCTCTAATTATTATTTTGAAATAGTAAGGGTTGATGTGATTAATGTGGATAGTTATGGGTAAAATACGCAAATATTTCAAAATAAGCAAAAGTGGTTATAAAATATTCATTGTTGTTGGAGAATATTCGTTTGGTCGTGGAATATTCAGACTGCTGTCGGGAATATTAAATGACGGTAGCAGCTCATGTGTGGGCCCCATAACTAAAAAGCGATTGGAGGAAGAAAATGACAAATATAAGTTGTTTAAAATAACTACAGTAGTTATTACTGGTTTACATCGTTGTTGGAATACCGAAGTTGGTTAAAAACACGATGTCTGGCGTTGTTGCCGATAAAGATTACCAGTATTGCACCAATTATTGACTCTTACATAAGAAGCACTTACTCACTAATAATGGTTACTGATAATTCTTTATTAGGTGTTTTATTTTATTGATTCAATAATTCTTTGCGTTGATATTTTATATTCTTTGTTGTTTTAATAATTGTCATTACACAAGATTTTTCATTATCGAAGCAATAATTCATATTATCTGAATAATATTATTAGATAACATTATTGGCAATGTCTAGAAAGTTACATCTAAGGAGAGGTTTGGTCACCTAATTGCAAGGCCAAAGAAGGAGAAAATTCTTATTGAAAGCCCTCTTCTTGAAGCTGCTGGTTGTCAATATTGTGATTACGTAATATTATTTGTGAATAATTAATTATTGATTCATATGATGAGGAAAATATTGATTTTATGTGGATATAGATGGAGAAAATTTTTAATGTGACAATTGTTGAAAATTAAAATTTTATCTTTTTCGATAAAATAATTCATTTAAATATATATAATATTATATTTTAATAATATAATAATGGTGATATTTTTACAACGAATGTGGGATATATGAGTATATCTGAGGAGGAAGAGTATTTTTGTTGCAATAAATATTTAAAACATGTTAAACATGTCGGTTGGACCCCATTTATTAATCGAAATTTGATTATAGCCTCTAAAATCGCCTGCTTTGTGGATTTCGGTCAATTTACATTTGGAATTTGGAAAAACTTTCTTCTGCAAAGTTGTAGAGAATTGAATTTCCTATAAAAACACGCGAGATTCAATTTTCCTGACAAAGGGCTATTTATTATGAATTATTGAAGTTCAAAGCTCAAAATAATTGATTTTTGGAAGTTTTAATTATTTATTTTATAAAAACGTTTTTTTACTTCTTCTAGAAGGGAGCATGTGGTTTGTATTCAGATTTTCAGATTCTAAGAATGGGCGTAGAAAATTTTTATATATATTATTATTATAATAAATTTTTACGCTTTGGTGTTCTAAGCAATTTTCTATAAATAGGTGCTTAGGTTAGAATTGAAAATCACACGAAATCGGAAGTTTTCTCTCTATATTATCGAGCGTATTCTTGTGAGTATTTTGAGTATATTTGAGTATTGCTATACGGTGAAAGTTCAAGATATAGCCTATATCCAATATTCCAGGTTAAATCTTGATCTTTCGAGGTAAGTGGATATTTTTTTTTCCGTAATGATATTATTTCTTCAATATCATTATGTCAAATATTGATCCAAGTTTTTATCAAATTTGGAACTTTTGGTGTCGGGGTTACTATTCACGTATACGGCACTATTCACGTATATGGTACTATTCACGAATACGGCACTATTCATCGAAAAATAAAAATTTTTCTTTTCGTCCAAAATATCTATTCTGGATACTAGCTTTGATTGTATCCATGTTTTGATCATTCTTGAATTTTACACCACTATGATTATTTTTGAGGTATTTTTGGACGTGGATAAAACAAAGTACGAATCCTTAATCCTTAATCCTTGTCATTTTGTTTCACTGGATTCGTTTCTTTAAAAACAAATATTTTCATCATCCTCGGTCTTAAATGATGATATTATTGAATATCTTTGGCACATAGTGCAAGATGAATGATTTATGATGAATATCTTTGGCCGTGGTGCAAAGATGAATGATTTCGATGAATATCTTTGGCCCAGTAGTCTGAAGATGAACAAGTGTTTAGATGAACATGACCAATCGGTGAATGTCCTTGGCTCGTAGTGCAAGGATGAATATTTGATCCCGTATATATATTGATTGATGTTACGAGGATAAAATAGACGATGAACTTTGAAATTCATACATAGAAGATAGTAGTTTGCATTCTCTACTTAACTCTTCTAATGAATTATTATTTTCACTGCGAATATTGATTTAAAACTTGTTGTCTATTGTATTCTATTATATTTTTCCCTGTTGAAGACTAACGATAATTTTGTTGTATATTATCTTAGTCATAATATTCTTTACTGGGCTAGTCGAGCTCACCCTTTTCCTTTTTGTTCCATTTTTCTTCTCAGGAGGCGAGAATATAGCGAGTACGAGTCGGGGTATGGAATGAAAGTTTTAGGGAGAGTTGTTTAGTAGTCCTCACCATTGTTGTAAAATAATGTATCAATAATTATGATGAGGATTTATTTGTATGTGGATATTGTCTAGATGGCAATATCTGTATTTAAACTCACAGTTTTACTATTGTAATAATAAAGTTGTAGTTGTTTATGTACCGTGTATTGACAACTCAGAATGGGTGATGTAGACCTATTTTGGGGGTGTCACATCAGCGACCGCATGCGGTCGCTGATAGTTATTAGCGACGGCTAAACATTTGAGGGTATCAGCGACCGCATTCGGTCGCTGATAGCGGTCCCTGCCACGTGGACCACGTCAGCTTTGGCCCTGGACTATGCTGACTCATCTTAGCGACCAAATTTGTCATTTCGGTCGTTCATATCGATCGCAGATATATCGGTCGCTAATAGTGGTCGTTGATGTGCATCCCAACGACCAGATTTTATGCGACGACTATTAGCGACCAAATGCAGTCGCAGATAGTCAGTCGCTGATAAACCTTTTTCTTATAGTGGCCATTTCACTACAATAAGTTTGCACAAAATATGAATATTAACACACATAATAATTTTGTCATTAAATCCTAAGTAATCACAATTATTTAGTTTATGGATAGAAATCGAAAAATCACTAAGCTCATAATCATCATTCCATGTCATAAAATAAATAATTGTGATTAATTTTATTTTATATGACAAAATCCAAATAGCCCATTTCAACAAAAATAAGGACGGGTTATGAAACAAAAACCCCTATTGATAATTTAATTGTTCTTTGGGAGATAAAATCAATTAATTAAAGAACAAGTTCAAAATTACATTCCCTTATAAGGCTTCGATATAAATACATCAATACCAAAATTTTACATCAAAGATTCCTACTACATCAATCTAATAATAAAAATGGGATTGTTGCACTTATCTTCTCATAATTATTTTATCTCAAGTCTCTATATCACAAAGTGATAGCCCATCTCCAAAAATAATTAGATATCAACCCTTTTTAGTCCATCCAAAGCACCATGCAATAACAAATAAGGGGTATGTGCATGAATGGACCCACCACAGCTCCCACTAGGAAGCCGAATGTATTTGGTCAAGTCCTAAAAGGACGAACGCAAAAAAAATGTGCAATAAACATAATATTTACACATAAATATACAATAATAAATGTGAAATAATATCCAATGTTACTCAAAAATGACCAAATATTTTTCTAACAGTATGTATACATGAAAATTTAATACTGTGATTTTTCTAGATTTTTCAAAAATATTTCACTATTTAATGCAATTATTTTTCAAATAAATAATAAAATAAGTCATGCGCCGATGCGTGCGCCTCCATTCTTATTCCCTTCCACACTGCTGCCATACGCCTAAACCAAAAGTTCCTCTCCAACTATATACCATTTGTACATATATATATATAGAGAGAGTCCGATCTTAAGCTCTCCTTTTCTTATTTCATCTCACTGAAGTTTACCCTTTAGCAGCGATGGATGGACGATTTGGTTGGGTTATACAATGTTGCTCTATACTTTTAATGACGCTATATGTTGTCCGTCGCTAAAAGTATGATTTACGACGGTTGTATAATCGAATCGTCACGTCCATCGCTAAAGGGGGGGATGAGCTCTGTGAGTTGGATAAGGTGAGCTTAAGATCCTGGATCGTATATATATATATATATAGAATATGGAGGTGCACAACCATGTAACTTTTAAAATTACCCGGTCTATGATCGTAGAGTGAATTAGTAGTCACTTCACGATTTGTGAATTCACTCTACTACTCTACAATAGTAGAGTAAATTCACTCTACGATTGTAGACTGTATACCTCCATTTTTACACATATATTGTTAACGCCAAGATCCGTCCACGCGCCTTAATCACCAAAAGTGCGTCCAATCCTGCACAGTAACGGGTAAACACCAAAAGCTTAATGGCTTAGGCCGCCGGAGGATAACTCCGGTGTGAGGCTGATATAAGGTTAATGTGACACCCCCAAAATAGGTCTACATCACCCATTCTGAGTTGTCAATACACGGTACAGAAACAACTATAACTTTATTATTACAATAGTAAAACTGTGAGTTTAAATACAGATATTGCCATCTAGACAATATCCACATACAAATAAATCCTCATCATAATTATTGATACATTATTTTACAACAATGGTGAGGACTACTAAACAACTCTCCCTAGAACCTTCATTCCATACCCCTCGACTCAGATTTCGCTTATATTCTCGCCTCCTCACGAGAAGAAAAATGGAACAAAAAGGAAAAGGGTGAGCTCGACTAGCCCAAGAAAGAATATTACGACTAAGATAATATACAACAAAATTATCGTTAGTCTTCAACAGGGAAAAATATAATAGAATACAATAGACAACAAGTTTTAAATCAATATTCGCAGCGGAAATAATAATTCATTAGAAGAGTTAAGTAGAGAATGCAAACTACTATCTTCTATGTATGAATTTTAAAGTTCATTGTCTATTTTTTTTTATCCCTGTAACATCAATCAATATATATCTGGGATCAAATATTCATCCTTGCACTACAGGCCAAGGACATTCACCAAATGGGTCATGTTCATCTAAACACTGCTCATCTTCAGACTTACGGCCAAAGATATTCATCGAAAATCATTCATCTTTACTACAGCCAAAGATATTCATCATAAATCATTCATCTTTGCACTACAAAACCAAAGATATTCAATAATATCATCATTTAAGACCGAGGATGATGAAAATATTTTTAAAGAAACGAATCCAAAGAAACAAAATGACAAGGATTAAGGATTAAGGATTCAGACTTTGTTTTATCCACGCCCAAAAATACCTCAAAAATAATCATAGTGGTGTAAAATTCAAGAATGATCAAAACATGGATACAATCAAAGCTAGTATCCGTAATAGATATTTTGGACGAAAAAGAAAAATTTTCATTTTTCACTGAATAAGTGCCACATTCGTGAATAAAGGTCAGATACGTGAATAAGAACCCGCTACACTAAAAGTTCCAAATTTGATAAAAACTTCAGATCAATATTTCAAAGATAATGATATTGAAAAATAATATCATTACGAAAAAATAATATCCCTTACCTAGAAAGATAAGATTTCACCTGGAATAATCGGATATAGATTATAACATGAACTTGCACAGAGTATAGCAATACTCAAAGTATACTCAAAATACTCACAAGAATACGCCGATAATATAGAGAGAGAAAACTTCGCTTTTGGTGTAATTTTCAATTCTAACCTAAGACCCTATTTATAGAAAAATGCTTAGAACACCAAAGCGAAAATTTAATTAAAATATTAATATATATTAAATTTTCCTACGCACACTTTCTAAGATCTGAAATTCAGCATTTTCATCACATGCAAGCCCCCACCTTTAACAACAAAAACTTTTTTCATAATAAAATAATTAAAACTTCCAAAAATCAATTATTTCGGAACTCCGGAACTTCAATAATTCACAATAAATAGCCTTTTTGTCGAAAAATTGAATCTCGCGATTTTTTATAGGAAATTCAATTCTCTACAACTTTTTAGAAGAAAAGTTTTCCAAATTCCAAATGAAATTGACCAAATCCATAAACGGGCAATTTTAGAAATTTTATAATCAAATTTCACCAATAAATGGGGTCCAATTTACATGTTTAACATGTTTTAAACATTTATTGCAACAAAAATACTCTTCCTCCTCAGATACTCATATATCCCACATTCGTTGTAAAAATATCACCATTATTATATTATTAAAATATAATAATATATATATTTAAATGAATTATTTTATCAGAAAAAGATAAAATATTAATTTTCAACAATTGTCACATTAAAAATTTTCTCCATCTATATCCACATAAAATCAATATTTTCCTCATCATATGAATCAATAATTAATTATTCACAAATAATATTACAGAATCATAATATTGACAACCAGGCAGTTCCCAGGAAAGAGGGGGCTTTCCAATAAGAATTTCTCCTCATCAAGCGCCATGAATTAGGTGACCAAAACTCTCCTTAGATGTAACTTTCTAGACATTGCCAATAATGTTATCTAATAATATTATTCAGATAATATGAATTATTGCTTCGATAATGAAAAATACTGTAATGACAATTATCAAACAACAAAGAATATAAAATATCAACGCAACAATTATTGAACCAATAAAATAAAATAATTGAATAAAAGAATTATCAGAACCATTATCGAGTAAAGGCCTTCTTACGTAAGAGTCAATAATTAGTGCAATACCGTGTCTTCTATCGCAAACAACGCCAGACATCGTGTTTTTAACCATCTAGTATTCCAACAAAGGTAAACTGTGAATAACTACGCCGTTATTTTTAAACAACTTATATTTGTCGCTTTTCTTCCTCCAATCGCTTCAAGCATGGGGCCCACACATGGTCAAGGCCGTCATTTAATATTCCCCCGAAAGCATTTAATATTCCACGACCAAACGAATATTCTCTGACAACAATGAATATTTTATAACCACTTGCTTATTTTGAAATATTTGCGTATTTTACCCATAACTATCCACATCAATCACATCAACCCTTACTATTTTAAAATAATAAATAGAGGAACTTAAATTTCATTTATTAATTATTTGGGGTCTTACAGTTAACAATGGAGGCTTAATACTCTAGTGCTGGAAAGTAAATTGCATGTATCTTAAAATCAATGAAGTGCCTTATATTTATAATGTTCTCACCGCCTTGTAAGCAATCCTTCTCCGAATCAGATTAAGGTTCTCTGTCAATGACCATTCCATAACAGGATTGTATCAAATCTCCTATAATTAAGGAAGTGAATCCAAAGTCCAACACTTCCTTCCAAAATCAGAATCCAAATATAATTAGAACCTCAACCCATAAATCCCCATCCACTAAATTCACTTCCAGTTCAAACCCAATTAATTCCACATAATTAATGGTTCATTATACTCCAAAGGCCCAAATAATCATGGCCTAATATATATATATATATATATATATATATATATATATATATATATATATATATATATATATATATATATATATCTCCTCCATTACAAAATATATAAAAGTCTTATATTAATTTTAATTTTTAATTTTTGTTTTCATGTATTAAGATTTATCACTCACATTCTTCCACATGATTGATAATTTTATGCCAATCGTGGATTTTAGTTAAAACTATATATATATATATATATATATATATATATATATATATATATATATATATATATATATAACTTGTCAAAAAAAGGATGAATTAAACATCTATAATAAGAAAATCTTTACATTAACTAATAATAATGTATAGGATTTTGATACCCTAATCTATCCTATCCTGCTCGTATATATAAATTTTATTACACTATTAACATGCTTAAGTTTATTTAAGCAAGCTTAAACATGAACTAGAAAGAGTAAAATGTTAATGAGTCTCATTTTGGTTAGAATGGAGTATATTGTTAAGCATCATGCTGCATGTTGATGACCTGCCTTAATATATATATATATATATATATATATATATATATATATATATATATTGTCTCCATTTGACTCTTGTACTTTTTGTTAGTGGCCCTGGGTCATTAGCATGCGAGAGAAATAAAAATTGCGAAAGAAAACAATTAAGTCAATGAAAATTAAAAAATGCTTAAACACCTTCTTTAACGGAGTTGTTGTATTTGGCTTTGCTTTAGTATATTACTAATATATACATGTTATATTAAATAATAAGAATAAACTTTTGTAACTTGTAGAAACATGGTTGAACTAAACAAACTTATCCTATGACTAATTATTTAATTAATTCATGTCAAAAAAGGGAATATATATATATACACACACACTGGACATGATTCATAACCACTGCTGACTATGTCTCATGTTCTAGCTAACTCATCATAATGCCGTCCATTCTAATCATGAGAGATTTTGAATTATTATCCTCAAAAAAATTTTACTTACGAATAGTAACTGTCATATGAAATTTCTTATTTGCCCCTCATGGCAGAAGGTTTAAAATTTTCTCTCTCTATTTCCTAAGAAATTTTTGCGGATAGTATACATAAAATACTTTGTTAACTATCTGCAAGAAATTCTTGATCATGTCCCTATATATATACTCTTTCTGTCTCATAGTTATAGGCTGATTTTTCATTTTGAGATGTTCCAATATATAGGCTACTTACTATTTATAAAATTTAGTTGGTTCATTATTTTACTTTTATGCCCTTATAATAAATATTCAACCATTACTCTTTTTTTGAAGAAACAACCTTCAATGTCATTATTTTTATCACCACATTTAATGTTGTTGTATTCTCAATAAAATAATTCAACTTTTTAGGCTTTACTAGTTTAACATATTTTGTGTATAAAAGGCAATTGTACCAGCAATCAATGAAGTTAAGAGTTTCAATGTGATAAGTAAGGAGTAATTAATTTATTCATTAATTCTATATTAAGGGGTATATGTGAAAAATTTATGTTAAAAATTAACTTAAACTGATTTTCTTAAACTATGTGCCAAAAATAATCAGCCTATAACTATGGGACGGAGGGAGTATATATATATATATACACACACACACACACGGTTGTATAATACACAATCGTGTTATGACGATGATTTTTTGGGCTATAGAGATAGTTCAACCGTCGTAATAGACTAGAATATCTATAACAACGTTTAAACTGTCGTCATAGACGACCGTATATTATACAACTGTGTATATATATATATATATATATATATCAACACAGCTAGCTAGCTAGCTCTCTATATATATACAAACGTATATATAAATAATAGATTTTAAATTTAAGCTCAAAGTCATGATTAATTAATGGGAAAAGATTAATTAGTGGCCATTCATCTATAAGTCGCATACATATGGTGACACTTGGAACTGCCTTATTTGTCAGCCGACTTTTTTTTAGTTATTGTTCTTTTTGACATTTGCTTTTTCTTTTTTTAATTAATTATATGTAACCGGTGATTTAAGTAATTAATTTGGTTCTTCCACTAGAAATAATAATTATACTAGTAATTTATACAAGGTTTATATATATTTTATTATCTTAAATTATTATTTTTTTCATTTCAATAATTGACCTTTCAATTTTGTCAATTAGATGAGTGAACTATTAATTTTTTTCACTTTTGTCTAATTTCTATTGACACATTAGAAATTGTTGATGCAACCTTCTGAGTGGGGCCATGTATGTGCAACTGATGTCTCTTAAAAAAATAATTTTTTCGCCATTTTGTTAAATTAAATTGTTTTTCCAAGAGTAAAGTTGGCAAACCAACTTTTCTTTCATATAAAAACAAATCACAAAAATATTGATAGATAATCATATTTTGTTAAAAAAATAAGCCAAAACCGCAACCCTAAGTAATGTTGGTGGAAGTGATGATGATGGTATATATTGATCATCTACTGATGATGAGGAGATGCATGGGCAAGTACTACTTCGTTTTCAAAGGACAAGATAAGATTTTCTAATCAATCTTCAGAAAAGGGTTTGGTGAATTAATGTCTATGTATGTATATCCGATGAAGATGAATATATGTGTGTAGGGATGCACAAAAGGTCCGATGCCTACGGTCTCGACTTTGGTTCAGTCTAGTCAATGTTTTGTCCGATCAGGTCTGGCTTGAAAGACTTGTAAAAATTATTATTTTAGACAAAAATCTGACATGACCGGCAAAAAAGCCTGAATGTAAGGATTTTACCCTACTAAGTTAAATAAAAGTTAGAATTTATGGTAAAAATAACTATATTGGATCTTATATTATTCATTGTAAGATTTAGCGTCAATAATTTAAAAATACATGGAGTTCGTATATATATATATATATATATATATATATATATATATATATATATATAATGAAAGAAATATAAAGCCAAAGTGGTTAGTTGGAGAATTACTTATTTAATTAGTGCAAAGATAAAAGTGGGTGCACCAGACAACAAAACAGTTGCTTGGTGACTTTAATTTATGTTTAATTAAGCTGCTAAAAAGAATATTAGTCAATAATTATTATTAATTGTTGTTTTATTGTAGTAGTATCCTTAATTAATTGAAAGACTCTGCGGCCTGTGGGTGATTGTGAAAGTTGACGAGGTTGGCAAGCCTCTCCAAGAAGTTACTCTCTCCGTTCCTAAAAGATTGTCGTTTTAGAAGAAAAAATTTGTTTTAAAATGTTTGTTGTTTACAACTTTCGAGGAGAATAAATTATTTACTTTCTTATATTACCCCTACCTTCTCTCATTGTCCTAAGAAATTTCCTTCCTTGTATTAATAGTTTTCAACTTTCTATAAAGGGGTAGTGATGGAATTTCAAACAAATTTTAATTGTTAAATGTTAGTATTAAATGACTTTCTTAATCCATGTGCAAAAACCTTAAACGGCAATCTTTTAGGAACGGAGTATATAACTGTAAATATTTTGGCAGTTGTATTAATGTAATTAATGACATGTTAATCTATTATACTTTTATGATAAGATCATTATTAGGGTTGGAGTTGGACTAGTATATATCTCTCTAATTACGGCCTGTCGTCTATTTATTAATTATAATATCATTAGGGGTTGAGTTGGAGTATTTCTTAATTCATGTACATGGAGTCAAAACGACTATTATTATGAAATGGAGGTAGTAATATTTAATAGAATAATGATACAGAATAATGATACAGATACAAACTATTTTATAAATATTTTACAAATTGCTAACGTAACATACTCGATCAACCTCAACATATTAATCAACAAATTGTTTCAATGTAGTCTTCGGCCCCACATAAAAAGCTGAGGTGGAGTATGCCACATCAACAATTTATAAAATATTTATAGAATAATTTGTGTCTGTAGCATTACTCTAACGGGACTATTTTAGAACCCATGCCACTTTTTATTGTAAAATTTTAATATGACACCCTCGGTATAAAACTTACAATACCTTTGATTTATAAAATAGTCAAAATAAATATTGAAAAAATAATGTTAAAAATATAATTAGCACCTCACTTTTCAAAATAAATGTAAAAATTAATTAATAATGATGACTTCTTTAAAGAAGATTTTGTCATTGTTGAAATTTTTAATCTAGAGTAAAATGTATTAATTAAATTGATTTTAAAAAGTTAATAATTAATAATATTAATTATATATATATTTTGAAAGTGAGGTAGTATCGATCGATCATAATTTTCTATCTATGTATAGCCAGACATGATCATGTTCACTCGGCTCTCTCTCCACCGAGTCAAGGAATTTTCACACGTCGAATCCTTCTCTTTATGTACAATTAAAGTAGTTTTATTTATTCTTTGGATCTGTTTTCTTGTGTTTGAGATAGGAATACTATTAAAGAACAGTGTTTGACAAGGAAAGCAAACTAAGCAAATTAAGAAGCTTTAATTTAATCGACAAACTCATGCTCTCATGCATGTCCCCGCCCTTCTTTTAACTAATCACGTACTCCAATAATTAATTAACATATATATATATATATATATATATATATACTGCTTTAGTAATTACAATGCTTAGGCAGCATCATGCCATCATGTGCATGCTACTTCGATCTCATTAATTATCCAACATTGCTTAAAAAAACTGCACATGACCATTGAAATAACTTAATTGGAAATTGGTCATATATATATACATATATATAATAACTTGTACTCACAAAAATAAAGTATAATTTTATTTTTCTTTTAATTATTATTATTATTATTATTATTATTTTTCCAGCTCTTTATGATAAATTAATCCGATGTATTATTATAATTAGTATATATGATGATAAATATATCTAGTTTTGGAACAGATAAAAAATTAAATATATATACCACTTAAAAATTATATATATATATATATATATATATATATATATATATATATATATATATATATATATATATATATATATATAATTGGTGTATTCTTTAAATTGTAGTACTTACCACAGTAGAGGTAGCTTAAGAAGACTGCAAACAGACATGACTACCAACAATGGAAAACTAATCATTTGCGGCTCAAATTTGGAGGTGGCAACTTTGTAGCTAGACATTTTCGATCAATTAATTAAGTTGATGAATTGGTAAAGTGTCTCCAAGCCCATCTCAAAGGACAAATTAACGTATAGATTTAGAGATGCCAGAAATAAAGCCAAATATTGTATACCTGTGGCTGTTTGTTCTTGGACTAGCTAGCTAGCTAGGAAGGACCATTTACTTATTATTATTATTATCATTATATACATCTAGAAAAGACAGCCATGATTTCCTCATACTTGTGTAACAAAATTTGTTTTCAATTAATATATATATAAAAAACTTTATCAAGGCCCTTTTTTAATCCCTTTCGTTTAAAGCTAATCACAATGTTAATGATATAGATAATATTGATAATTAGGGTGTGCTAACTGCATTAGTACTGTGCATGTGGGGTTTTTAATCAGTATTAATTATTATATGGCCATCTACCCTTAGTTAGTCAAAAGACTATACATTTTTCCTTATTAATTATGATGATGTATATACTTTAATTAAACACAAACATAATTAACGAAAAAGAAAACTAAAAAGAGAGGCAATTAAGTTATTGTATATGAATAAATTATAGTAGTACTATATATATATAGTTCTTATAACTAATAATTAAATATATAATCACCTAGCTAATAATGCCAACAGACGAATAAAAAGAGAGAGATAGAAGTAAAGTTAGGGTTAATTAATTTGAGGTCATTGAAGTCACTGTCTTGAAAGAATATACTTACATACATCTTGCCAACCCTACAAGACAGGGAAAACCAAGACGAAACGATGAGGTGTCACGTTTCTATTGGCCACCCAAAGAATGGGAAGCACGAATTCATATGGTAATATAAATATATATATATATATATGGTTATATGTATACTGCAACGTCAAATGTACTTCACATTTATTACATGCCATTTACGATTTTTTTAGACTAGGGACATGTGAACGGATAATAGTTATAATAGTCCAAAAAAAATCATCGCCATAAACGACTGTATACTATACAGCTGTGTATATATATTTTTCCCATAAAAACCGTCGCTATATGTTGTCCGTCGCTAAAAGATATATTTACGGTTTGTATGATCGAAAAATTGTTTTAAGAATCCGTCATTAAAGATGGATGAGCATGAAACGAAAAAATAAGTGACGACTTCGATCCTCTATACATATATATATATATATTTGTTTGTGCTAGGTGAGCTTTTACTCTTCGGAACGAACAATCAGATCTTACTTGGACTATAATTTACGTGGTCATTTTAAATTTTAACACAAATTAAAGTGGTGCCCTTTCATTTTTATAATAAGGTCCCCAACCCCAACCCCAACCCCAACCCCAAAGATAAAGATACCTTATGTGACATCACAATGTGTTAGCTAGGTTGCCAGTACTATGTATAAAAATAAAGCAAGCGAGCAACCAACCAACCAAAGCAAGCTGTATATTAATTAGTGCAGTCATTTTGCATCAGTAGTACTCTCATTTCCTTCCTCTCTTTCTCAGTAATTAATCCTCTCTTTCCTTCATGGAGAATCAGTTTCCTAAAATGGAAACCTTTCTCCACAAGGAATTACTGCCTTGTGGTTTTCAAGAAATAGTTCAGGCTGGATCACAAATTTTATCCGAATATCCCAGCTGTGTTTGGAACATCCTTTCTAGTGCTGATTCACAAGAAAGATTGTTTTCTTCGAGTTCAGATTCTACTTCTTCTGCAGAAGACGATCATAATAAATCTTGCTCTGCTAAAACCCCAGAATTAGCAAAAAAAGAAATGTTTTTTTCGGGGTTGAGTTTTTTTAGTCCGAAAAATGAATCTTTAGGGAGTTGCATTCCTCTTGGTCATTTTCTTGAATCTTTTCCAGAACCTCATTCATCCGAATCGCCTTCTTTATCTTCCCCTAAGCTAAGCTTGTTTTTAAACAAGCCCTCGATCTTAGATATATCTAAACAAGCATCTGAATTTCATTCCAAGATCCCATTACTCCCAAATTCTCATACTGATTATATTATTCAATGGCTCAAAATCCAACAAAATCTAACAAGTTATCCCTCAAAAGGCTTTAGTGACTACTGGCTCAGCACTACAAAAACTCAGCCTATGAAATACACTGCGAGCCGAATCCAGAAACCCTCCTTCTCGTCACCTACAAAGCTGTTTAGGGGAGTAAGGCAAAGGCACTGGGGAAAATGGGTTGCGGAAATAAGGTTACCAAGAAACAGAACAAGGGTCTGGCTAGGCACTTTCGACACAGCAGAAGAGGCCGCTTTTGCTTATGATACGGCTGCTTATATGTTAAGGGGAGATTACGCGCATTTGAATTTTCCAGACATGAAGCATCAACTTAAGGCCAGTTCTTTGAATGGCACCACCGCGGCACTTCTTGAAGCTAAACTGCAGGGGATTCCCGCAAATAAAAAGTCTAATGAATTGATACAAACATCACCAAAGAATAACAAGAAACCCCAAGAAGTTTCAACAAAAGAGGAGCTGAATAGAAAAGGTGGAAGAATGATGGTGTGTAACGAGGGAATTGAGAACAACAAGAAGCACCAAGAAGTTTCATTAGATATTGATGATGTTCAGTTGAGTAGGATGCCATCTTTGGATATGGATATGATCTGGGATGCACTACTTGTCTCTGATTCTTGATATCATGAACATGGCCTTTTTCTCTAATTTGCAGGATCGAAATGATCCGGATTATGATGTGAGAAAAGCCGGAGGATTTGATTTTCATCTTCATATGATGTTTCTGCATTTTTATTCAAACTACATTTAACTTTATTTCAGTTATTTCCTACTTAAACCCATTTTAAAAGATATTTTTTTCTTCTTTTCTTCGCCTCTTTTTATTTTTGTTTTAATGACTAATGTACCTTGTTTTGTTCATCCCTGCATCTTTTATATATTTCTACATGGAAAATACTACAAAATTCTGTGTTCTAGTATCCGAGACTTCACATACCTATATATAAATTTACAGCATAACCATGAGTTCAATACAGTACGAAATTGTGTGGATTTGACTTGTTTGGAATATTAGGCTATTTTGGACCTTGTCCAAAATAAAAATGTTGCTCAATCTCCAGTTGGGTACTAGTGTCCATCAGGGAAATGCTCAATTGATAAAAGTCTTCCAGTCTTCCTCAGGGAAATGGTGATCTTTTAGCTAAATGATTCTGATTCTAATGGATATGCTCAAACACATCAATTAGAATTTCCATTTGTGGTGGAAGATAACCATGAATCCTTTGCTGCTTATGAGCATTTATTCCATTCATCAGCTGTGCAAGGTGGAGTAGATGACAAGTCAAAAGTTGAGGATCAATTTAAAGGGGCATAAAAAGCATATTGTGATAATAGAAATAGAAATCTCATCTTGTTAAGACTTGTCGTAGTAGCTATCTTAAAGAACAGAACTAAGAATCTCTTTTGTGGCCATGTTATCAAAATTACATGTGTTTGGATAAGGGGATATCTCAATTTCTTTAGCTAATTAAATTCTATAATTTTGCACCAAGAATCTATTTAATTTCTTCTACCCCAGAAAGGCTAAAGCCTTCTTGTTCCCACATTCCCACTCAAAACAGCTTAAATCTGTGATTTTTACTCCATCGATATCCTACCAGAGTCGAGAAAATCACAAATAGAGTTTGCAACAATTTCCTGTCTCAGTCGTGCAAAATTAGTCAAATTTCTGCACTGCATAACAAAGTTTATAAGCAGAGAAAACCATTTCCACCAACCCAAAGATTAGAGCCAAAATATGCAGGGGGTATTTTTACCAATATATATCAAGGTAAATGAGAGATAGAGGCAGTCAGAAAACTGCCTGTTTTTAGTCGAAAGTAAAACATAAGCCTAAGTTAACATGAGCAGATTGTATACTGTATGATTCAGATGTATGGAATTCACAGCTTAAATGCTACCTATTTCCAAAAGAAATTCTCAAATTTTACTCATCAAAGGCCCTGTACCATTGGTCTAACCTTAAACGAAGTTGCAACGCTACACAAACAGACGGTTTTAAATAGGAATGACCCAATTATACTAGTATTTTTGATATTTTCACAAGCATCGTCTCACATAAATAGTAACTAGTCGTACAATTAGAAATAATAATTTCTTTCAAATAGTAGTTTAAATCAGGACCGAGTACTCTTGCCATGAACTTGTTGAACTTGACTCGTTTATATCAAATGGTACTTGCAAGCTACTCAACTCAGCTCAATTGTTTGACAATCGAGCTTTAAGGAGTATATTATTAATTATAAGTCATCATTCATAACGTATAAGCTAAAACTGAATTAATGACCCTACCAAATCCTTAAATGAGTCTGCATAAACTTTACAAATACTCATGTCGAGTACACCCTACTTGAACTCGAATCGATTAATGAATCTTGTCTAAAATTGAACTCCAACTCGGCTCCTTAATCTAGCCTATTGAGTTGAGTAAGCATTCAAGTACACATAGTCACATTGTCACAATGTGCCATAAGCATCAGCAATTACCAAGATATATTTCTCGGAGAGGCCACAAAAAATAACTAGAAATTAGGTACTCAACCTTGATAATCTCAACCATCCAATGGATTATGCAATCCATAATATATTAATGTTAATTTAGCTGAAGAATCAAATTTTCCACTGCAAAATGTTCAATGCTGGTCCAAACTAACCAGACCCACAACAGTACAAAAAACACCACTTCAACAGCCTTTAGATTGTTCAAACAACAAACAACATACATAAAGGAAATGAGCATGTATAAGATAACAAATGCAGAAACTATATGAAACTATCCTAGAGCAAGCTATGATAAACTACAAAGCCTACCTTCTTGCACTGTAGGGAATCTTATTTATCTTCACGCGGCACTGAATCTTTAACTTCGCCACAGACTTGCTCTTCAATAGGCACTGCTGATTCTTTCTCAATTCTCGCTTTTTTAGCTACTGATTCTTCCTCTTCCAGTGGTGCTGATTCTTTCCCCTCACTAGGAAATGGTTCTTTCTGCGACTCCATTTGACCATCCTTTAAGCATTCTTCACCTTCCTGTCCATTCTTGACTACTCGTCCGTTTTCCTCAGCTGAAGTCTCCATACCAACACTTTCAGCTTCAATCTCTACTCCAAGATTATTTTCCATATCTATGTCCTTGTCTGCAGTGTTATTCTCTTCAAAGTTGCTCTTATCACTCTTCCCGGAACTCAAATCATTTTCCGGAGTTTTTGGAGAGTCGCCACCTTCTGTTTCAATTTTCTCATCCATTTCCATCACATGGACATCTGGCTCAAGAGGCTGCTGGTTTATTGGCAAAACATCGCTGGTAATTTGACCCAGCTTTAGCCTCTCCCTATATTCTTCCATCTCTAGCCTGTATCTTTCTTTGTCTATCACAGCTTTTTCCTGATAGACCTGAACCCCAGCCAATGAGAAAGTATATAACAAAACAATCCTGCAAGTTACAATTCTAATGGACTCAAAATAATTATCATTTTGGGTGCTTACTGCTCTGTCAGATTCGTTTAATTTGTTCCACGATTCGCCAATCATCCTACTGATGTCTCTGTCCTTCCCTGGATAAAGCGGTTTCAGCCTAGCATGCTGCTCAGCAAAGAAGAAATTATACCCACTTCTGTTAGGTTTTGGATGCGCAGGATCCCTCTTTTTCATCTCACATTTCTTCCTACGTCTGCGTCGGACCACACCTGTTGATGTAGTCGCGTTCTCATTAATGTTGGAAACTACACTTTGACTTGGTTGAATTTGATCAGCTGGGTTTTCTGGAGCCTGATAAAGGACCCCTTTTAGCTGCTCCGAGCCAATTGTGACAGTAACAAGATACCCATTATCAAATTTTCCATCAATAACACCCACCACGGAAGAACCTGTTAATGGTGCTGAAGTTACTGCAACCATCAGATAAAAAGGGAAGGCATACATTACTGCTATGCATTGAATACACGAACCATTAAGAGAGAATGCAAGTAAATAGATATTTGGGAACATAACCCTGTAAAAGGCTGGTAACAAGCAGGATTTCTATTGAAAAATGAGGGCAGAAAAATAATTAAATGCATGGAAAACTTGAAGTTTTTAATGCTAGCGCAAAAGCACCATAAACTAGCAAGACGATAAAAGCAAGGTAAAGAAACTTGGAGAATCACGGAATCAAGTTTCCAGTAAGTCATGCCATTGTCTTTTTAGTTCTTAATTTAACGTTTTAGACAAAGAAATACACCTCCATGGAATGAATTTGCTATGTTAATCCGGGATTGTAGTGGAGCCTCATGAACCTTTGACGATGGCAACGCAGGTTCATCCAACCCATTATTTGAAGTTGGTATTGTAGACACATTCTGTGAAGCATCTGCAGAAGATATTTGGTTCTATAATTGAGAAATCCACACAAAATCTAATGACTATAATGTTAAGTATCTGTACGCACCAGCAGATGGAGTCCACCCTTTGGCCTTGAAATAGTAAATTTGCTCGTAGTGTTGAAGCAATGACGCATAATATTTTTTCAGAATGAAAGAAGCATTTGTAGCAGATGAAGGAAAGCTGAAAATAGCGGTTACTTCTTTCCACCTTTTCTCACTACGAACCTGCAGATTCATTTCGACCATAAGAAGTACTAGTAAGCAAAAAATCTACACTTAGTAAGCTAAACAAGAATATACATGTAATACAGTTAGAAAATCCACATTTAGTAAACTAAACAAGAATATATATATATATATATATATATATATATATATATATATATATAATATAGTTACACATCCAAATACTTCACCCATTGCATATCCCCAAAAGAAACAGGAAAAGAAAGATATACAGAGACTAAAGGAAGAGAACAGTAATCATAGCTTTTTTGTGCTCCAAATACATTTCCGAAACAATAAAATTGACAAGTTTGACAAGTAAACTTTGTTCGAATAGATGAAACATAATACCAGTAATTCTATACCCAAGAAACATGGGAAATTATATCTACTGTGCTTTGATTTCCCAGAGCAAATTGGTAGCAATTAAGGAAGCACTTGGTTCATTATTGAAATTTGGGGCAAAGAGCTTGAGGAATAACCTTGACTACTTGGGGGTCAAACTTACCTATCGAAAAACAAAGGGGCACTGTAGGGGAGTGGAAGAAGGTTGACTGAAAGAGAAATTAGCTGAAATCTCACACATAAAGACCGAAAATAGAAGGTCATTTAGTTCAAGAAACGTGATGGCTAAAGTTCTTCTCTTGGGTCATTTACAGAAGGGAGTAGAACTCAACAAGATTCTATTAGGATGTGATTGTGCTCCCCAGAAGAAAGTATAGTTATGCATGTCAATGATCATAAAGTCAGTACCAAAGTGGAGGAGGCCTCCTTACAGATTCAACAATGTCTTGAACTATAGTGCTTTTTTTTTATCTTGTTGAGAGTTTCTCCCTCAACCCAACCAGGGAACCTAAAATAAACAATAAATAAAAAATCCAGCTCTCTTTGGCACTAGGATCTGGATATAATTTTCCCATTATTATCTAAAATTTCAAAAATTAATGCATATTTGATATTCTGAATTTTACTAAGTGGCACTAACTAGTAAAACAAATTGTTTTATGTTGAAACAAACTAAGAGCAAGACTTCAAGTATATACTCATTAATCTAGTACTATTTAATCCAGTCATCCAGCAAAGCATTTCAGAAGCACAAAATTGGAGCTATTTAAAGTAGGGAAAGCTGATGTATAAACTTAAGAAAACTCAAGAGACTCTAAATCTAATCGAAATCAGAAGAGAACATCAAATTTTTTTTTGACAAGTCAGAAGAGAACATCAACATTACCCTCCCAAAACCACCACGAGAAGTGACCTCCACAAAAAGGCGATGCAAGTTCAGGTCCTTTCCTCCTATGACAGGGATCCTACAAGAAGTATGTATCAACAAAACAATTAAGAGTAAAGCATGAGAAAATAAAAAATAATATACGATGAGTGGTCATGTTTACATGGTTTCCTACACCAAAAAGCACAAGTTATTTGTTAGCTCCATCATGATAACAAACAATTTCAAGCCACACCATTCAAAATATTTTATTATTTTTGCACAGTTACCCCTCGACACAAGCGTGGCCACCAACTGAGAGTCTAACATATACTATTAACCTAATTAAGCAATGCTGAAGTTAATTATTTAGAATTAATGACTAAGAGTTGGGGATACCAGCATCAAGCAAAGCAAGGTAAGTATATTTTCAATGGCCATCCTTAGGTTCCAGAAAAGAGATAAATTATAATAACATGTCATTGACAAGTAATTCTGTGGAAATAAAGGCAATTATCTAACCCAAAGCACACTGTAACAGATATAATTGAACTCTTTAGATACAACAGTTAGCAGGCAGGCAATGGTCAAACTGGAAATAGCTACCTAATTTTGAATTGGTCATGACTTGCAACCATGACAAAGAACAAGTAACAACAAAAAATGATGAGCTGCAAAGCTGTGATATAGTCTGATTAAAACTGATAGATTAAAATTTAAATTACTATGCAGTCAAAGTTAGAAAACCGCTTTTCATTCTAAGTGGGTCCATCGGATCTTCATAACAAAATAATTAAACATTATGGAAATATTTACAGAGAAATTAATGCAAAAATGTCCATGCTCCGGACTTTTTTTGTTGCATTTATAGAGGTATCTCTATGTCAACAATATTTATATTTAAAGCAAAATTATAATCAAACTCTATAGGGTGTGTGTGGGTGTGTGTGTGTATATATATACATATGTATATGTGTGTGTATGCATTTGGATGTATGCGCAAAGACTTCAATAATAAATACTCCATCTGTTCCAAATTTCAATACTGACTTTTAAAATGTCAATTTCAAATATTTTCAAACTCAAAATTGACATGAATTCATTTAGTTTATGTCATTATAATTATGAATATTATAAACTATCTAAACAGTACTACTAGTTATAAGATTTTTTGTTTTCAAAATTTAAATAATTCATGCCGATTTTTAATTTGAAAATGTTTGAAATTGACTTTTAGAAAGTTATCTTATAATTTGGAACGGAAAGAGTACAACGTATATGTCTCCTACATAAATGTGAGAAACAATATGAAAATATCATATTTCCGCGTGGAAATAACACTTTCATTATCCCAATATAAACCAATATTGATGAATCAAGAGGCTATTGGACAATAGTAATAAGTTGCACATAAAGGGTATATAGTAAGCTTACTTGAATTTGGTCCCCATAGTACCATGTAGCTTCCCCAAAGTATCCATGAAGAGCTTTGAAGATGCTACCACATCCTCATATCTAGCCAAAGGAAGGGGGTATGAACGGTAATTCACAGGCATTGGGCTTTGCCTAGCAGCAGAAGATGATGATGCCATTGCCAACTTCCCGTGCTCAACTTCACTTGACAAAAGCAATAAACAAATAAATCAAGCACAAGACTTGAAAATAAATTTCAGAGACAAAATCAAACAGAAACACCTTAAAAATTACCGAGAATAATAAATTCGTTATTAAGTTCACTCTAATCCCATGCACAAATCAAAAATGGGTTGTGATAGAAGCCAAACAGGGAGTAGAATCAAACAGGAAATTATGAGATCAGAACACCCATTTGATGAAGTACCTCCAAGAATCAAGTAAAATAACCAAAACCCAAGAAAATAATAATGGGTACATACAGCTACAGAGTGCAGAATAGCTGTAATAGCCATGAATTCCTTTATCAGTGTACCATAGATGGAACTGAAAGACTCCATCAGATAAAAGCTTAGACATCCCTAAACACACAGGGCTAAAAAGGAAACAGAACCCTTTAGGCTCTAGTAATAAAGACCTAAATTAACAGTCTATTTGGGCTATATATAATCTTTGCCTGACATTCCAAAGATACTATATCAGATTGGGTACAAAATGCATTAAAATAGAGGTTTTTTGGTTTGTGGGGTTTGATGTTTCCATCATCATCAAAAAGTGTCTCATAAAAATTTAATCTTTGCATTGATACCCACATTGAAACATCAACATCAAATTGTACTTCCTCTTCAATGAAAGACAAAAGGATGGAATAATAATAATAATAATAATAATAATAATAATAATAATTTTAAAACAACCACACCCTCAATTTTAATCATATAATAGTAATAGAAAATAGTGACAGTACAATAAGAATATATAAGGAATATTTTATACTGTCAAAAACTCAGATGAAGAAATATGAGAAATGCTGTCATTTCTTTAATCATAAAAAAAAAACTTACCATTAGTGAGAAAGAAAGAGAGATCTGTTTATACAATCAATATGATACTATATCATATATCATATTGATATTGGAAATGAAGATGTCAAATGGCAATGGCCCTTAAAACGGATGGTTTGGTATTTTATATTCATTTACTTTATTTTGTGAAGCAACTTTTATTGATGATGATTGAATCAGATTAACCCTAGTTTATTACTGCTTATCCTTTAAAATACCATTATGCCCCCACTAGCCTATTTCACATGTTATGAATCCATGGGTAGAGTTGGAATTTCACTGCATTTTTTTCCCCCAAGACCCCCTTGTTTTTATACAATTGTAATTAAGATTATTAATAGCGAATACATAAATTTTAATACATCTATCGTATATATTTCATTACTTTGATTATATCTAACCGTGTATATAAATATGAATGTGAATGTAAATGTAATTATAGTAATACGTTACTTATTTAATTACTTATTTAACGTCCTTGATAATATAAATTCAAATGTATGTTATATGGAACATTTAGCAAATATTTTCTCCACACTATCCATATTAAATACTTGCACAAGATTAATGCACTCTCTAATTTTCAATATAATTGTAGTTTACGGATTCAATTTATTGTTATCTTAAAATTTAAATGTCGCGCTTTGAGTCAAACAGTATGCTCAATAATACAATATGCTAAAGTGTTTAATAACATATTAAATGCATTCAATAATAGAGATTGAGTGTAAACATATCAAATTTGATTTTGAAATCATATTAACAATTAAAGTTTCATTTCTCAAATTTAAAACTTGAAAATACATTTTGTATCGTGCTATTTATAAAACCACTTCATCTTTGTCAACATGACAATAAAAAATCTAATGTCAATTTAACTTTTCTTTTTATTTTATTTTTAATATTTAATTAAGGAGATTATAGCACATCAACTCCATGAGACTATACAATAATTTTACAAATAATGATATATACTATCCATTATCAATAAGATAAATGTGATTTAATAATACACAAATAGATGCATAATACTCCCTATAATTATGGGACGGAGGGAGTATACGGTAAAAGTAGAGGCCCAAAAAGTAAGGGAGTTGGATGCAATAAAATATGAAAACATGTCTCCCCCTCTCTCTCCTTTTCTTAGGAGCCTATTGTATTAATGGAGACATTTAAAATTTGGAAAAAGTCTTCTCAAATATAAAGTCAACCTCCCCTATTTATCTCCTCATCTTTGGCTATTATTTTTCTGATAATTGATGACATACGCATACCCCATTATATGCTAATAAATTAAAAATATATCTTCACTTATATCTATATTAATAAGATAGAACCCATTTTAAATTTAGACATAAAAGCACAAGAACGATTCAGATTTATTTTAATTTATTTAGGCGGAAAAACACAAATACTGTTCAAATTTATTCTAAGTAATTTAGACGGAAAAGAACGGTGGGAGAGGAAGAAGGAGAGAGAAAATAAAAATGGGATTGTTGAAACGGAGAGAGGGAGAATTTTGTGTTACGTCGTGCCTTTAGGCTTTAGGCACGAGTAATTACTAGTTTATATATATATATATATATATATATATATATATATATATATATATATATATATTATTAAGTGAGATGGAGAGTTGACAGTTATTTTTGGTGTTAATAATTTTGTGAATTTTTTTAAATTTTCAAATTTACCCTTTAATTTAGTGTAACAAAAAAAAGACTAAAAAAGTGAAGCCTTTTTATTTTTATATTTTACCCTTTAAGCTTTCTTTACTTTACATTGGACTCTTTATTCACTTTTTCACTATTTTTTATTTAATTATCTACTCTCATATATTTTAGAATCATATATTCTCACTTTTAACACACACGTAAAGCCTGACATGTAAATTTGATAGTTCCACAAAATTTTTCTCGTAAATTCCACATATTATTATTTATGTGAGGAGAAGCTTGTAAAAATATTAATTCTCTAAATAAAATGTGATGAGTTTATAATGTTGCCTCGTTGATTGGTTAAAGAGTAGTTGAATCATATTTAAGGATCAAGTACAGAAAATAACTAAGGGCGTGTTGGGTATTTGCTTATTTATTTTGTTTTATTTTGCCTTTGTGAGTGCAGATACAGGATACTAGGGAAATGGGCATAGTAATGTTGGCTCTATTTTCTGGTTTTAATTTCAGTATTGGTACTGTTCATAGTTGTTAGTTTTTATTTTTTTATAAAAATTTAAAATTAGGACTTGTACGATTAATTCAAAATAAAGTTTAGAGTGTAAATCGATTTTAAAGTTAAAATTTAGAGTATAATTTGGAATTTAGTAGTTCAGGGTCAAATTTTAACTTTGACTATTCTCTTTGTTTCTTTATGTTTCCATATTCATTTTAATTTCTAGTACTTCAAATTTAAAAAATTGCACATGCATTCAATCATCTTCTAGAAACATTCTCAATAAAATAAAAATCTTAATGAAACTATGGAAATATAGAAAAAAGCTATGTAAATTAAGTTTGTAATAATTTTCAGGTTTTTTCTACAATAAATTGGAATGTAATTCCTTACCATTTAGTGTTTATTCTTTAATCAACAAAGCAAAGAATTATTAACTTTATATCAAAGAGTGTTTTTGAAACATTATATTAAAGATTGTTAATTACTTCCTACATTTCTTAATATAAGTCGTTTTAGAGAAATTATTTCGTTCCTTAATATAAGTCGTTTGAGAAATTCAAGTAAGCATTAATTGTTTAGTTTTCAATATTACCCCAAGTATTAAATATAATTTTAGTTCTCTCACTATTATCTGTCTAATAAATAACACTATTTTTTTCAATACAAAGGTGATATAGACAATTTATATTATATTTAATATTTTACATCAGCTTTTATTACTAAAGAATGATAATTATTTATAATTTATTTCTTACTTTCCATACCATTTTACCAACTTCAACTCATATGTTAAAATGAGTTCTAAATTTCAGTATTCAAATTTCCAAACTTATGAAGGTTGGCACTAAAAATAATTAGACATTGTAGGAAATTTATGAGTCATTTATAGGGAATTAGGACCCGACTCTTATTTTTTTACTCCATCCGTCTTATAATATATGACGTTTTAGATAATTTTATTTTATTTAAATTATTTAACGTTTTATATAATATAAAAAAATTAGTCACAATGTTTTCAAAAGTACTCTTCTTGAAAAAATGCTACAGATAAGAGAGTATGTGATAAGCATATGGTAAATGGTATTATAGACAATTAATACTATATTTAATGATATACATCATTTCCTTAATTTTTATGCATAACTCTAAAACATCATATATTATGGGACGAGAGGAGTACTATGTAAATGTTAAAATAGCAACCTAAATTTATAAACTTTTTTTTTTTTATAAATAATATAAAGATAAAAAATATAAATTTGTATTCTTCTATTGTCTTTCATATCCAACAATAAACATCCCCTTTTGTTTCTTATTTTTAAAAAACTCGGAAACGTATTGCAAAGATCAAAATTCTTTTTATCAACTTGACTACATAAATAATTCATATTGTTTGCCGGTATTATAAATACTATTATAATCGCGGGATTATAATTATAATATCAAGAATATTAAACTATTTTATAATTCTGAGACTAATAGTCCCAAATATAAATTTAAAAATAAACAAGACGCTTGAAATTAATAAATATATTTAAAATATAATTTTTAAAAACAAACATATCCCAAAAATAAAAAACATTTAATACTATGAAAATATTAAGCATATAAAATCATAAAAGGCTGAAGGTAAAGTGGTCAACACAAACAACCTTAAAGTCCTCTAGGTTTCAACATTCCCCACCATAACTTGCCGCTTTCTAAGCTCATCCAAAGGCAAAAATATCACCTCCCCGCTAAATTACTTTTTATTACCTCTCAATTCTCATTTCTCAAATCTAAGTTTTCTTTTTCTTCTCAAAGTCTCGAGTCCTCTTAAATAAATTCATTGCATTTCAATTCTTTTATTCAAGTCGAACACCAAAATGGCCCTACGCTTTATTCTACAAGGATGCAGAGTGAAAAGCGGCGCCAATCCCATAGTGGGTTTGTGGGGTACATTCAATAAGAATCTTTGTAACCCTTCTTCAATTTCTTCTTCTTTACACAATACTGGGTCTTCAATTCCTAATCTCACGGGTGATTTTATCAAAACCCCAGATGTTACAGCCTTGTGTGGAGGCATCAGCATCTACCAGGGTGCCCAGAAGGACGAGTGGATCAGCAGCCTTGCCAAATTTGCAGTCACCAAGCACAATGAGAATCAGGTTTTTATATTTCCCCTTTTCTTTTTTATGTTCATATACATATGGAAAGGGAATATGTATATATGTTTCTGTAATTATAAGCGCACACCCAGAAAATAATTCTCTGTATGCAGCATGTATATAATTAATGTATTTGGTAAATTTTAATTAAAAATAAATGATGTTGGTGGTGATATTTTGTGTTGTATTATAAAGTAGCAGTTGAATATGTATAGTGCAGGGGTATGAAGGTTTGAAATAAAAATGCAGTCTTTGATGGTGTGGTTGGCATACACAATTTTTGAAAATTTGGACCTTGAGTGCTATCCAAATTGTTCATAAGGAGAATGGGAAGGCTGTACAGGTTATTATGTCGTGCAAGAGGGCTCTAAGGGCTATTATAATATGATGCCAATTGGACCTGCAACATCATGTGAATTTTGAAAGTCACCTTGAGTGCATCTCCTAAATTCTCTAAATTTCCCCCTTTTCTCGCATTTAGAACTAGAAGATCTATATTACAATATCAGAAATAATTCCTATCAGGTGTTCCTAGGACCTACCTAATGCTTCCCAATTTTCTCATTTTACTCCTGAAATAGAAGTGATTAGGTGAAACTAGCTTGCCATAACCACCATGAATGGAATGTCTCATGATTTTGTTACATGTCCCTAGTAAGGACAATGCCAGCCTGATTTTTGATGTAGGACGAGAATGGAGGAAGGAAGAAAGGTAATTCAAAAAAGATAATTAGGCTAAAAGCCACAAGCACAAGGCTTAAAATTTAATAATATCAACCATTCAATACTTTCCCATGATGGATTACAACTGTTTATATAGGAATAGGAAAAACCCTAATAAATATTAAGTAACCTAATTAAATAAGGAGATAAATCCTAGTAATTACCTACTACCTTTAATAATTAATATTCTAGAGTATTCTTCTAATATAATTAAATATATCCTAATATTATCTACTAAATAGACTAATTACATTAAAATCATCCATAAATAATAATATATAATAATAATTCAATAATATTAAATTTCTCTTTCTTCCATCCTCATTGTTCTCCTCTCCGTTGAAAAAAACTTGTCCTTGAGTTTTGAAGTATAGAAGAATCCATATTCCACGAACCTGACTCCAAACATGCAAGAAAATTTTATCCTCCTTGTAACCATATTGATTAGTAGAAAACAATAAGGAGTGAACTTCTTTGTATTGCTTCTGGTTAGAGCTCTCGTTGATAACGAAATAGATGACTTGATGGTAGGTTTCTTCATATGGATTATCAAGTTGCTTTGAGGAATACATCATTAACTTTCTGCTCAATTTTGCTCGTTCTATCCTCAACTTCAACTTCATCTTCATCTTCATCTTCATCTTCTTCTTACTTGTTATTGAGTTGCAAAATTTCTTTCCAATTAGTGTCATTAACATTGAGCGTCTCATTCAATTGTTGTTCCTTAGTCATCACCGTTGAAACAGTGGAAGATTCACCCTTTTTTTATTAGACTTGTGTTGTTGGAGCAAAACATTTATTGATTCCGTTAAGGATTTCATTTGGGCCTCTAAAAAATCAATTCTTGCACCATAAGTTTTGGACATCTCTTCCGTCTTAGATACAAGCTCAGCATTAGTAACCATGACTCCTAAAACAAGGCTCCTTTTCCCCCCTTTTTTTGGGTCTAGGGGCGCAAGTGCAGAACATACAACGAAACAGGGACTGATTTGAACTTGTCTAAAACTTTGGGGGCTGATTTGAAAATTTCAGAAACTTAGGGGCTAAGTTGAAAGTTTTAGAAACCTTGGGGTACCGATCTGTAATTTTGCCACAGATGAACAGTGACAATATAGCACATACTGTAGCATTTTTTTTATATATATAAATAAATTGGGATAGATTGTTGTTGTCTCGGATATTGATGTCGACTCTAGCGAACTTCGACAATTGATGGAGGCTAGAAAATTATGATAGAAAGGAATTAGGTGAAATCAAAATATATCAGGAACTTTTGACTCTTTTATACCATTATGCTGTAGGGCAAGGATGGAGGAAGGAAGAAAGGATATTCAAAGGAGATAAAAAGGCTAAAAGCCACAAGCACAAGGCTTAAAATTCAATAATATCAATCATTCAATAATTTTTCATGATAGATTACAACTGTTTATATAGGAATAGGAAAAACCCTAAAACTTGGAGGCTAAGTAAAATATTAAGTAGCCTAATTAAATAAGGAAATACAAATCTAGTAATTACCATAGTTGTCATGGCGTCGCCTAGGCGACCACGCGATGGAGAAACTGTCGTGCGACTTGAGGTGGAGCTGTTGAGGCGTGCGCCTTGGCAACTCTGGCCCAACTTAACAACTCTAGCCCATCTTCTGACCCATTGACCCATGAACATTAACCCATGACCCATCAATTTAAAAACAAGGAGACAATGAATAAAATTCTAAAACACTTATCTGTAATCACGATTCACGACATCTTTGGACTTGATCGTGCCTTCTTTCAACTATATTGCGACTTCTTCAACCTATCGTAGCTTCGACCACTCCATCGCAGCCCATCGGAACCATCATAGCAGGCAACTCTATAGTTGGCGGCGATTGTGAGTCTCTTGAAAGAATCTAATAACTGAGTCAACCCAATTGTGAGTCTCTCTTTTTCAGCTACCCAACCTTGACCTTCTCTCACACAGGTTCTTCTTCCTCGACTGAAACTACTATGCTTCTCTCCTTGCTTTGCTTTCTCTGTTTCTCTATTTACTTTCTCCTTCTTAACTTTTATAAGGACTGGTGGTGACTTAATAAAATAAGTTGGGACTTAGGAACTCAGGATGCTTCCACTAAATTAAATTTTGATTTTGTTGATTTTATATCTTTGTGGTGTACTAGTGGGGGCTTAATAAAATAGGTTGGGACTTGGGAACTCGTGATGCTTCCACTAAATTAAAACTTAATATCTTAGGATTTAGGAATATATTTTATCCTTGCCAATACATAAAGCTTAATTAAATATAGAGAGAACAATCAACCACTTAGGTTAGTACATTTAATGTGTTTTGTGAATTGAAATTATACTTTAAAGTTTAACTAGTACAAAATTATGTGAGGGGTGATTTGACTTTTTAATAAGTTATATTTATTGTTTACTTCTTTTTTTTGTACAATTTACCAAGTGTAAACACTACTATTAAGTGTTGAGTGTGAAACTAAACGAGTAATATACTAATACATTCACAAGTAAAATAAAAATATGTCAGTTGTCTCTTACATTTTTTGTTTGATTGTAACCTGTTCGGGAATGACATCATTTGTTACTATTCACCTGTTCGGGAATGACATAATTTTCTACTTATAAGTTGAGTTTTAAGTCAAAAAAAAGTATTGGTAACTTATTTTAAAATGAGTTATAAGTAATTTTAAAATAATTTAGTTTTACCAAATGTAATGTCTGTTTTGCCCCTCTTTTTATTAAGAATAAGTCTTGGCAGACCGGAAAAATGGACAGAAAAATTGGACATTTTTAATTTTTTTTTGCTTGTGAGTCCCAAAAAATGTATAGTATTTATTTCAACAGGAATTTTTACAAAATATAGTGTTTTAGGTGTAATTTAGATACATATCTGAAACGGGGTTTCTGAGTCTTTTACAACCTCATTCAGTATATGTATCTAAATTACATATAAAACACTATATTTTGTAAAAATTCCTGTTGGAATAAATACTATACATTTTTAGGGACTCACAAGCAAAAAAAAAATAATTAAAATTAAAAAATATCCAAGTTTCCTGTCCATTTTTTCTGTCTGTGTAGAAGTACTCTTTTATTAATGCCCTTTTTAATAATCTTTATATTTATTTTAACTTATAAATCATTATGAGCCGAACACCTTCATAACTTGTTTTAACTTAATTTTTAACTTATAAGTCAAATTGATGTCGAATGCTTTTTGTCATGAATAAACATGTGAATGATATTCCTATTTATATATATGATTTGATTATGCTGTACATGTGAATGAATATGCAAGTATGCTTGCATTAAGAAAAGCTGTAAAGTCCTTTGATAGATTATAGAAACATATGTACAAGGACTTAGAATGAATAGATCAAATATGTTAGGTTGATCCTACATAAGCAAAACAGCTTTGTAAAGTCCTTAAAAAGAAATGATGTACAAGGACTATAAATATAGAAAGATCAAGCATATTGGGTTGATCTTATAATGTAATAGATAAGCTTGTCTGATCGTCGAACACTACACCAAAAATCGTAGTCTGCCAGGAGAGTCAAGGATAACTCGAGAGCTATCTAGGCAGAATCGTAGTCTGCAAGATAGTAGATCTCGGAGTTCGTAGATTGCCAGGAGAAACGAGGAAGGATCGTAGTGTGTCTAGGAGCACTTCATTGGAGCCGTAATCTGCTGGGGAAGTCATGTTCGAATCGTGAGACAAATTTTGCTGAGAGCTAACCGAATAGAGTATCTGTCGAAAGGCAAGTCGAGAATCGTAGACTACACTCGGAGTAGTAGTAGAGTCTCATCGATCGTTACAAAGGCGGAGATCGTGGTCGAGCAAAGATCGGATGAAGACCACAAGCACAACGATGTAAATCGTGGTGTCAGATCGATCTCGAGTCGTGGTGTGTCTGCGGTAGAAAGTTTGAATCGTGAAGTCTTGAGCTAAGACTAAAACAGATGTATTCATTAAAGCCAAGGTAGAATCGTAGAGCAAACACGATTCTCAACAATTGAACACTCCCAGAATATCCAAAGGAATGAAGTCTCTGGTTGGTAATGCAAAGATACATCTCACCTGAAGGAAGCCATAGAGCACTCAACGAATGTCATGCAAGCTAACAGAAGATCTAAGCATCAACTCAATAAGCATCCAGATTGAGTTGAGAAGCCATTCAAGATGAAGTCTTCCACAAAATAGTCATAAGAAGACTTCAGTAGTTGACTAAGGAAAGTCGGATATCAGATGGTGTCAGTGGAAAGATGACAACGATCTTGGAAGTAACCAGGATCGTAGTGTTTGCCAAATAAAGAAGAAACTGATGGAGTATACACAAAGATACTGGTCAGCCTCTGAATAACAAGGCTAAAGTGATTAAGCATTGGGTCGATCCATTGATGATAAGTGAGCGGGAGATCACAAGGAGAAAGCGAAATGGACCGCCACAAATTTGAAGTGTCTTGTTATTCGAGAAAGGCCGGAGCAAGAAGTCGAGCCATCGATGATCTCGAGAACGATCGAGGCAAATGAAGTGTTGAAGCCTTTGCCTTTAGAGAAGGAAGAGGTGTTGCACATTGAAGATCTAATGAACACTCTTCAAGATCGTGAGTGTTAACTCTACAAGTCGAAGCAAGACGATCAACAACAACACTACGATCAAGTCCAAGAAGATATGCATCGAATCGTAGAGTTCAACAACTGAAGATTGAGGCATTGGCAACTACTCGATCGAAGATTGATATTCGAATAGAGCTTATTGAGAGCATCGATGTAAAGGACAACCTCGATTGAAATCGGAAGGAAGAAATAAAGTTGACTACACCTGAGACATGAAAGTGACATCTCCGATGGGGTAGGTGAAACGATGAGATACAGCGATGTCTCGAAAGTCGAAAAAGATGTCATGTCACATTTGCGATTCGCACCAAATAACTTCGAGATCTGTGAAGTCATTTGAATAGCTTCTAACGACTACTTTCCAATGGGAAGATCAGAAAGCAGTATAAATCAACAGAGCCCCAAAGATCAAGAGTTGCTGATGATTGCTAAGTTGCAGAATCGTTGAGTTGTTGGTGAATGCTATAGTTGACTCTACGAGTTCCACCAAAGATCAACAACACAAGTCTCAGTGATAGTGAGACTACCAAAGTGGAAGTGAAGCGGCTTTGAAGAAGAACTCAAACAGATCAAAGCTTCACTCAACAAAGATGAAAATGCCACTAAAGATGGCGGTAAAATTTGAGAAGTCGAGAAGGCGAAGATAGCATTCGAGAAAAATGGTGAAAGTCAAAGAAGATCAAGAGAGCCACTCTATGAATCACTATGAACCAAAAGCTGAGACTGAACAAGTGCAGAACCATATCTGCAAAGTATTCAAGAAGGGTTCAGGGATTGCTAAGTGTCAGACAAAGTCTACTAAAAGCACGAGACTTAGCAAACCCAGGATGGTGATGGTGCAAAGTCGATACCGGATGAAGATGAAGCGAAAAGAGTGAAGATCAATTTGCACCAAAAGAAGATGTGGTCCAGACTCGAAGCAGAATGCATAGAGGACCACACCAAGCTGCTAAGTACAAAAGATGTTCAGAGCTTAATGACATCTTAGCAGCTCAACACCAACAACAACAACAACTACAACAACAAGAAGCCAGGGCCTGAGGGGTCCTTGTCCGAAGGGACTAAATGAGATTCTAAGCTCTTTGGGCTCAAGAGTTCTGGGAACTAGAGAAGTTCCAAGGCTGCTGGCCTTGAAGAGTTCTTAGTGAATGAAGTCCCAAGGTCACGGCGCCTCAAGGAATCGTAGTGATTCGGTGTCTTTGCCTACCTTGGTGGAAATCTTGTTAGTTGAAAGCAGAAGAGTGGATTAGGAGCTTGAGTCTCTGAACCACTTAAAACCCCTTGTGTCTTTTATTTTATGTCATTTACATTATATACATTAACTGCTATAACTGTTATGTATGTTTTAACTACTTACCATTGAACTAACTCTACGAACAATGTATGTATGATTATGAATATATCAATGAAGGGATCTTTTACTTATTCATTTGTCTTGAATAGATTCTTAAGTTTGTCGATGCTAAATTATTAGCAATACAAAATAAACCGTAAAAGTATTTTTGATTAAAAGGATCTATTCACCCCCTCCTTTCTAGATCTATCAGTACTCTTTTCGGAATTAACAATTGGTATCACAAATTGGCTCTCATGCTTTATATTCAAAAGCTAATCGCTTTGAGTCGATCCACAGGCATAAATATTGTTCTAAACTTAGTTTAGTAGTAAGTCTCTTGTTATATCTTGCAGATGAGCTCACACGTTAGAAATATTGTGTGCGGGTAAAATGTGTATATACACACGAAAATTTCTCTTGATTGTCACATCTACAAGACCAATTCTTGCCTGCATCGAATCTTGTAGATCACGAAGACACGGCTAGAAAGCACTAGAGACATCAATGAAAAAAAGAACATCCACAATCTTTGAAAAGATGAAAAGGCCATACAGTGAAAAGAAATGCTCATCTGAGAAGAAGAAAGAAATACTTCTCAAACATATATCGCCAACTAAAGAATTGGATGTAAACCTTGTGAACTCAAGGATGTCAAGAATCGAAGATGTTGAGATTCTCTTAGCTTGCATCCTCAAGACCACGACCATTGATTGAAGGTCAACTGGAGCAACAAGTCATCGTCGAGAGCGAATGAGAAACTATGCACATCAATGCCTAATCTCGGTATGTCAAAGTTAAATGACTGTTAAGGAACTAACAGTAGAAAGGTACGGTTCCTCTCTAGTATAACTGTGTACATCATGTTGCACCTCCTTATGAACTATAACAGTATTCTTTCAAGGAATCATAATCTACCTAAAAAGGTGAAGATAAAAAGTACACTAAGAGTGGAAACTCAAATGCTTATAAACTCTCTCCATCCAAGTTTTAGGTTGAAGATGACATCGTGAAAGAAATCTGAAATGGGTCATAAGAGCATCACAGGTTAAATTAATTTTATGTGAAGTAATCTTTGCTTATGGGTTAAGACGTATATATAAACCTATGTTCTAAGTGTTTAATAACACATAGAGTAAGATCGATTCTACAAGAGTATCTTGAAGATTAAATGGCCTGATCACCTCCATGAATCAACCAGATACAGATAAATCGTAGAGTTGATTCTCACTCTGTGAACATTTAAACCTTGAGAACATAACCTAGCAAATGATGAAATCATCAAAGGAAAAGAGTGCTTTATTAAAATAGCAAATGTTACACACACTCACCATCACGCATCTCAAAATGTATTATCTAAATTAGCTACATGCATGAATATGATAGACGGTGATCAATATGATGATTATCCAACTATATGAGGAATAGGGTTTAGAAAACTAGCTTAAAAGACCCCATCTAACCATGGGTACCAAAAATAGAAATTCATAAATTGTAGGTACTTGGTCTATTTGGCCCACACTATGGAATCTTTGAGCGAAGACTTGATCGAGAAGATTTAACCAAAGAAGGCTTAAGACCGCTTAAAATGAGTATGATAAAACTCCTATATATGTCAAAGCACATCGCCTCAAGACCTCTTTGAAATGATCCAAATAAAGCTCAAGTGGTTGCTAACCTTTATATGAAAGCAGACCAATCAACTAAAGATGAAAAAGGGTCTTCTATGCTCAATCATGCAAAGCATGTCATAAGAGAAGAATCCTCAAGGAAGCTGACTACAGAGGATTATCGAGCATCAAACAGGAGGAACTCATTATGGAAGCAAAACCTAGCAAACACAAACTGACAAGAAAGACTACGTTCGTAGTACTGTCAAAGGATCGTATAATGATCAACCCTGAAAATGCCCATTTCTACGATACATGAAGGTTTAATAACTTCAGCCAAAATGAGATATGCAGGGCTGCCCTCTGCTACACATGAAGAAGAAAAACTTATGTCTCTTTGAGAAGACAGTATCAACTATGGGGGAAGCAGTAATCTGCTAACAGTTTAGAAACCTTAAATCATCAGAGATATACTATGAAGCAGTATACCAGCTACAGAGTCCCAAAACTTTGTGGCTGATGAACCAAATGAAGATCCATAGTAAAGTAGTAAATGCGTTTAAAACGTATCTTCATCGATAACCTTTCAGCCACCCAACTCAAAATCGTGGAGTGTCTACAATCAAACATCTGATCGCTGAGCAGGAGGACACCACAATTATAGCCAATGCAAATGTCTAGTTGAAAGAAGGACTCCCCAACAAAAAAGGTCAAATGAGATATTAGTGCAAATCATTTCTAAAAAGTACTTCATCTGGAAAGCGCCTCAGGGACAAACCTGACCCTTAGCTCACTCTAAGAGGTTGGCCCTTCCTGAGCTACCTTAACCCAGAAGGATTGCTTAGTTAAGTTCATCTCAAGGACCAAGACAGTCAACGATCGCATAATAGAGTTTGAGAGAACTCAACGATCGTGATACAACCTCAACGATCGTAGTGCTTCCTTAACAATCATAGAAACAGACTCGACGATCTCAGTCTTACAAGAGGCTACCCTTAACTCTTGAAGAGCTAGAAGAATAAGACAATTGCTCAACCATTCAGATTATGAGAAGATAAGTTCGAATGCTGGTTAGAAAGATGTCCTACTAAAGAAAAATGCCCAAGGCTTCATGAAGAACATCAGTGGCTGATGCATGCAGTTTCAAAGTGAGAAGTAATATAAAAAAAAATACCGTCCACTGCATCATCTCTCAAAGGTTAATCGATGAGTCAACAAAGGAAAACGTAGAGTCAATAGTAGGCGTCTATCATACTACTCTCTACGAACTCAAGAGGTCAAAGGTCAATCCACGTCAATCAAACGTCCACCTTCTAAAAGAGGCAGCTTAATCGACAAGTTCTTTGGGAGTTTCTGACTTATTCTTGGGTATCGTGCAACCAATGACTGGGTGACACATCACAGCGTTTGTAGGAATAAGAAACTGCCATAAAGACATTCAAAATCTACAAACAGTTGTTAGAAATTATCGAAACTCCTTCCCTCTCGTTTTCAAACCCTAAAAGCCTGTTTACATCCTGAATCCATTAACCCTCCAAATCCTTACCTAAATCACAGTCAACTATCTCTCACAAGACTCCCTAAAACCAACACCCATATTCTTCGAACTCCTCAAATGGCAGATTGTCGAGTAATCACTGGCATTCAGCTAGGAACCAAGACGTTCGAAAAATCCGAGAAGAAGTTCAGGGATATTCTTGAACTTGTGAAGAAGGCCGGGTTCTCAGAATGTCTTGAGGAAAACACACGAATATATGGTGACCTGGTCAAGGAGTTTCATTCAAACGCAACCATAAATTCTAGAATCCTCTCCACCAAGGTTAAGGGTCAGATTCTAAAGCTAAACTCTTCTGACAACAATCAATGCTTAGGCCTTCCTGACAGAAATCTGAAAAGCTTGGAAGAGATCGACACTGAGAAAAAGCTAAGAAGATTATGCGATGTGAGAAGAAACCCTAGTCAAGGACATGAAGAAAAAAAGAGTTTCTAAAGAATTCGAGTTTCTTCTTTGAAATCGTGGGGAAATGTATCTTATCTGAAAAGACACCGCATATGATATCTTGTGATTGACCAACAAATTGAAGATCATATACCGCCGTAGTCCTGAAGGAATACATCAACTTTGAGTACCTACCTTTCGATCATATATCTAAGTGGTGGATAAGGAAGAAAAGAAAAGATTAACTGAAAAACCACTCACAAAGGTTTTTCATGGGAGATTCTTAAGTATCATCTTGAAGAAAAAGTTGAAGAATAAAATTAAGGATGATGATGGCGAAATTCTTAATGTTCACAAGGTAATGTCTCCACAACTGTTCGTAAATTGGAAGAAAAACCTAAAAGAGAATAGAAGGTTAACTACAGCAGGAAGCAACAGAAAGATTTCTGCAAAGAAGAGAAAGGCAAAGGAGGAAGAAAGCTCTGAGTCTGGTGACTCTACATCAGTTGTTGCCACACCAGCAAGCAAGAAGCCTAAGAATATGAAGAATGCTAAGGCTTCGTCAAGCTATGTCTTCACTGATAAGAAGAAACAAGAAGCAGAAGAAAAACCAGCATCAACTGCTGAAAACCTAAAAAGAAAAAGAAGCAACAGACTGCTTCAAAGGCCATCAAGAAAGAGAGCTAAGATGGAAAACAAACCAGTCATAGTTTCCCAAGAAAGTACATCTGACGAAAAGGAGAACGTAGTGTCAGAGGAAGAAAAGGGAACTGACGATCTCAAAACTGAGTTCTCAAAGAACAAATCCAGCAATGATGTTGAAGCTGGATTCATGAAAGAAAATGTAGAATCTGCTGATGAAGAAGAATGCACAAGACCTGTGGCTAACTCTCAGAGCATTCACTCTGATGATGAAGAAAAGCTGCAAGATGACCCAACTGCATCTCCAAATACAAATGCTCTAACAAGCTTATATGATGGGTCAAATGATGGTGATTCTGATGAAGGACATGCCTCTACAAATGCTAAGAGTCAAGGAAGTTCGTCTGATGATTCAAAGGCCTTAGAGTCTGAAGAGGAAGAAGAGTCTGTCTCTCCAATTGCTGAACCTCTAAGGAGAAGGAAGAGCTACAGATTACTTGCCCAATTTGCCTCTAAGAAGAGAAATGATCACTCAACTACAGTCATTGAATTAAGTGATGATGAATCACAGGAAGAAGATGCTGGGACTAGCAATGAAGAAGATGAATCCAAGAAGATCTTTACGAAGAAGGTTACGGGAATGAAATTCAAAGAAAAAGAATTCAACGATGAATCAAGAAAAGAAGCCAACAAGATTTAGGCTCAAAAAGAGAAGAAATGGAGAAGGATTCTGATTCTGCACATCAGGAATTTGAGAAACCAGAAGACCATCATGTCTCTTCTCTAGCAAGGATTAACAGGAAAATAGCAGAGAAAGCCTCAAATGAAACACCAGAAGTAATTCCAGAAATTCCAAGCCCAAGAAATTGGTGGCTCGAGAACTTCCTAAGGTGAAGAGCTATGCAACAATGATGATCGAGACCAAATTTCACTACAAAGTCTACAGACATGCTGAAAACCACTATATTCCCTACGATCGTAGAGTGGATTCTGAAGGCAGAAGAATTATAGCCAAAGAGATAAATGAAGAGTCTGTTCACTCTAACACTGATGGCACTCAAGTCCAAAATGAGAAGCCTTCATCTGCTCAAGCACAATTGTCCAACATTTCTTCATCCACAACTAGCGATTGGTACTCAACGATTTTTCAGATTATTAACACTTTCGAAAATCTGTCAAAAGATGAAAATCGTAGAGTCCAATCTGAGGTTCAACAAGAGGCTACCCAACCAAACAACCAAACTCCTATGGGGAAGGAGCTGATGAGAAATTCTGATGATCTGATTGAGAAGATGTCTCAAATCACGAAGAATCTAAAAGTGACAATGAATAACAATAATAATTCAATTCAAAATGAAATTGACTACTATGGGCGATATATCTCTCAAAATCAAAGAGAGAGATCACATCTATCTGAAGGCCATACATGATCGGAAAATTTGAAGCTATCTGAGCACAAGAGGCAAATGAAGAGACTCAAAGTCCTCTCGACAAGATTGACAACATGAATCGGTCTTTCTCTGCTGCAACTTGAGCTAAGTCAACAAGAAATCAAGATTGAAGTTGGAAATTCCTCCCACCAAGGAGCGAACTTATGTCCAATATGGAACAGACTCTCTTAAGTGATTAATGACAAAAAGGGGGGAGAAAGAGAGGCATAGAAAGAGGCATTCAAGAAAGGGCAAGAAGAAGCAGGAAGGAAACAAAACAAGAAAGAGGCAAAGAAGAAGATATCGAGAAGAAGAAGTTGGGTCATCATCATCTAGGGGAGCCAAAGGATGATGAACTGTATTTGCAAAGGTGAAGGGGAGTCAAAGAGGAGCATACATCCGAGGGGAGCGATAAAAGAAATATAGTCGATGTCCCAAGTGGTAGCGGATGCAGAAGATCAAATGGATGAATAGCACATCAACAAAAAATCACGGAAGCATACATGGAGCCAAAAGGTACATCTCTAACTAGTTAGGTATGTTACGGATCTAGGATGTAAAATGTCAGTGTATTAAATTCCATATTATCATAAATGACATTCATGATTATCTATTTTTAGAAATACAGCAGCTCACTGTATATAAGATTCATTCATAACATGCATGTGCACTTATTATTGTTTTTGTCATAATCAAATAGGGGGGAGATTATCGGGAATAAACATGTGAATGATATTCTATTTTATATATATGATTTGATTATGATGTACATGTGAATGAATATGCAAGTATGCTTGCATTAAGAAAAGCTGTAAAGTTCTCTGATAGATTATAGAAACATATGTACAAGGACTTAGAATGAATAGATCAAATATGTTAGGTTGATCTTACATAAGCAAAACAACTTTGTAAAGTCCTTAAAAAGAAATGATGTACAAGGACTATAAATATAGAAAGATCAAGCATGTTAGGTTGATCTTATAATGTAATAGATAGGCTTGTTTGATCGTCGAACACTGCACCAAAAATCGTAGTCTGCCAGGAGAGTCAAGGATAACTCGAGAGCTATCTAGACAGAATCGTAGTCTGCAAGATAGTAGATCTCGGAGTTCGTAGACTGTCAGGAGAAACGAGGAAGGATCGTAGTGTGTCGAAAAGCACTTCCTCGGAGCCGTAGTCTGTTGGGGAAGTCATGTTCAGAATCGTAGAGGCAACCTGCCTAAGAGCTAGCCAAATCGAGTATCATCAAAGGTAAGTCGAGAATCGTAGACTACACTCTCGAGTCGTAGAAGTCTCATGATCGTTACAAAGGCGAGAGATCGTGGTCGAGCAAAGATCGGATGAAGACCACAAAGCCTGACGACGTAAATCGTGAGTGTCAAGATCGATCTCGTAGTCGTGGTGTCTGCTTGCACGGTAGAAGTTTGAATCGTAGAGTGCAGAGCTAAGACTAAAACAGATGTATTCACAAAGCCAAGGTAGAATCGTAGAGCAAACACGATTCTCAATAATTGAACACTCCCAGAATATCCAAAGGAATGAAGTCTCTGGTTGATAATGCAAAGATACATCTCACCTGAAGGAAGCCATAGAGCACTCAACGAATGGCATGCAAGCTAACAGAAGATCTAAGCATCAACTCAATAAGCATCCAGATTGAGTTGAGAAGCCATTCAAGATGAAGTTTTCCACAAAATAGTCATAAGAAGACTTCAGTAGTTGACTAAGGAAAGTCAGCATATGCAGTAGCTGTCAAGTGGAAAGATGACAACGATCTTGGAAGTAACCAAGATTGTAGTGTTTGTCAAACAAAGAAGAAACTGATGGAGTATACACAAAGATACTGGCCAGCCTCTGAATAACAAGGCTAAAGTGATTAAGCATTGGGTCAGTCCATTGATGATAAGTGAACGGGAGATCACAAGGAGAAAGCGAGTTGGACACGCCACAAATCTGAAGTGTCTTGTTATTCAGAAGGAGCCAGAGCAAGAAGTCAAGCCATCAGTATCTGAGAACAGTTGAGGCAAACAGAAGTGTTGAAGCACTACACTAGAGAAGGAAGAGGTGTTGCACATTGAAGATCTAATGAACACTCTTCAAGATCGTAGTGTTAACTCTGCAAGTCAAGAAGCAACAGTCAACAAGACACTACGATCAAGTCCAAGAAGATATGCATTAGAATCGTAGAGTTCGAACAACTGAAGATTGAGGCATTGGCAACGGCTCAATCTGAAGATTGATATTCGAATAGAGCTTATTGAGAGCATCGATGTAAAAGGACAACCTTTGATTCAGAAATCAGAAGGAAGAAATAAAGTTAACTACCTGCCCGAGACATGAAAGTGACATCTCTGATGGGGTAGGTGAAACAATGAAGCTAGGTGTTAGAAATTCGAGAAAAGATGTCATATCACATCTGCGATTCGCACTAAATAACTCGAGATCTGTGAAGTCATTTGAATAGCTTCCAACGGCTACTTTCTAACGGGAAGATCAGAAAGAAGTATAAATCAACAGAGCCCCAAAGATCAAGAGTTGTTGATGATTGCTAAGTTGCAGAATCGTTGAGTTGTTGGTGAATGCTATAGTTGACTCTACGAGTTCCACCAAAGATCAACAACACAAGTCTCAGTGATAGTGAGACTACCAAAGTGGAAGTGAAGCGGCTTTGAAGAAGAACTCAAACAGATCAAAGTTTCACTCAACAAAGATGAAAATGCCACTAAAGATGGCAGCTAAGCTGAGAGTCGAGAAGGCCAAGAAGATAGCATTCAGAAAAGTGGCTGAGTACAAAGAAGATCAAGAGAGCCACTCTATGAATCACTATGAACCAAAAAGTGAGATCGAACAAGTGCGTAAACCATATCTCGCAAAGTATTCAAGAAGGGTTCGAGGATTGCTAAGTGTCGGACAAAAGTCTACTAAAAGCACGAGAGACTTAGCAAACCCGGATGGTGATGGTGCTGGTGATACCGGATGAAGATGAAGCGAAAAAAAGAGTGAAGATCACCTTGACGAAAAAAAGAAGATGTGGTCCAGGACTCGAAGCGAATGCATAGAGGACCACACCAAGTCAAGCAAGACAAAAGATGTTCGAGTTTAATGACATCTTAGCGATTCAAAGCACCAACAACAACAACAACAACTACAACAATAAGAAGTCGTACTGAAGGGTCATTTAATCCTAGGGACTAAATGAGATTCCAAGCTCTTTGGCTTGAAGAGTTCTAGGGAACTAGAAAAGTTCCAAGGTTCTTTGGCCTTGAAGAGTTCTTAGTGAATCAAGTCCTAAGGTTTGCACGGGCTCAAGGAATCGTAGTGATTCATTGTCTTCCTTCCTTGGTGGAAATCTCTGCTAGTTGAAAAAGCGGAAAGAGTGGATTAGGAGCTTGAGTCTCGAACCACTTAAAACCCTTGTGTCTTTTATTTTATGTCATTTACATTATATACATTAACCTATATAATCATTATGTATGTTTTAACTACTTACCATTGAACTAACTCTACGAACAATGTATGTATGATTATAAATATATCAATGAAGGGATCTTTTACTTATTCCAAACATGTCTTGAATAGATTCTTAAGTTTGTCGTATCTTTAAATTATTAGCAATACAAAATAAACCAAAAAAGTATTTGAATTAAAAAAGATCTATTCAACCCCCCCTTCTAGATCTATTGTGCCTACTGGGAACTAACACTTTTATTTATAAGTCGCAACTTAAAACAACTTATATTTTAACTTATAAGTCATTTAAAATAAGTCATTCCCGAACAGGCATATAGAAACTAAAAAACTAAATGGCGAAAAGTTCGAGAGCCGATGGTTATGAATATAACTAAGGACCCGAAAAGAAAGGTTAATTCAAATGATCCGAGTTGAAAATATGGGTATTGGTCGGATATGAGTAATAAAAATGTAGTGCAATGTATCCTTTGTGGAAAGAAATGTCGTTCGGGAATCAAAAGGCTGAAGCAACATCTAGCAGAAAATTTTGGAGATGTAGCGAAGTGCCCTAAAACATCCATCAGAATTATGAGGGAGATGCAATTGGCTTTGAATAGTAAAAAGAGGAACAAACCAGTTGAACTGGATGATGATGGTAGTAGAAATGCAAGAAGAACAATCATTTACTCCTCTAAGCATGGCTTCAAATGCTTCCTCTAACATTATCCCAAGTTATAGGATCGCTTCTAAAAGGAAGAAGGCTGCTTTTCAATTCCAAAAGGCACGACCAAAAGCTCCAACAAAGACGGTTGAAGCACTTCTAAGGAAGACTCCCGAATAAGTTATAGAGGAGAGACATTGCAAACGTTAGAGCAAAACGACTATTGATACGACGAAAAGGGATAGATTGGAATACAAAACGATTGAGTGACTTGGTATATATCCAATAGAATCGAAATATCGTTTCAAGTTTCCAAAAAAAGAGTGAACTTGGATTTTTTTTTATCATTAGCCATTGGTGACTTTGAATGGGGTAATGAATGGATCAATAATGAGGCCGATGTTGTCCATCCTGGGAAAGATCTTACATGGAATGACGTGGATCGAGCAACCGGTGCATCCAACACGCTTGAAGGTCGCAATCCTTCAAGGAGGGCTCGTGATAATATTAGTGATAATGTCATTACGTACTCTCGACGTGGACGTGGTGGTGGTTCAACTTCAAGAGAATCAAGGTTGATGGATTCCGACTCCGATGATGAAGTTGATAAAGAAGAGAGAATTCCAAATGATGATGAAGATGTGGAGGATGATTTTTGAGAAAGATGACCTACGCCTTTGAATGAGAGTAGTTCTCGTGGAGGAGATAGAGATGACCTTATTCTTGATGAGTTTGCTTGAACGATGTTTAGAGACTAGTGTAGAGAATCTAGACATTATTTTGGCTTGCTATGTGGTGTTTGTTGAATTCTTCATTTCTTCTACTAGTTTTTAATAGCAAGTGTTTTATTTTTGGATTGTTATTGCTAAGTATTTACATAATTGTGTTTTTAATATTATTCAATAGTGTTATGTTTTGGGTTTTAATGTACATAAAATTTTATTGTCAATATACTTGTTAAGTAAAATAAATAATATATAAATTGCACATTGTAAATGACTTGTCGCCATACAGACGTCATGGCGGCGGCTACCGCTATGACTCGCCTATGACTTGCTGTGGTGCCGTAATAACTATGGTGATTACCTACTACCTTTAACAATTAATATTGTAGAGTATTCTACTAATATAATTAAATATATCCTAATATTATCTACTAAATAAACTAATTACATTAAAATCATTAATAAATAATATATAATAATAACTCAATAATATTTAATTTCTCTTACTTTAATCCTCATCAATTTCAATACTTGTTGACTCACCGAGCTAATTGTTATCAATATTGAACATATCATTTTTGATTATTTTTTTTCTTTCTTGATATTAGTTGCGATGGAGAACATGAAAAGTAGTGAAGAAACTTAACAACAAAAGCAACTTTATAACATTGACTCAAAACTTTATGCAAGTCGGATTGGGGTTGGGGTGTTTGAGTTCAATATTCAGCTTTTAATGGCATGAAGGGGTTGGGGTGTTTGAGTTCCTAAAAGGAGCCCTGCGCAAGTCGGATATGATTCCTTATTTCCTTTGGGCCATGCTATGGGGGGGAAGAATGGTAGATAGTTTAGAGGAGAAAGAGCGGCCACTTGTGGACATTAAATATGTATCTGTGAGCCTTATTTATGTGTTTAATAATTAGATTTTTCTTCTTGTTTAGGATGCTCGTCTCCAATTTGTGAGGGTGGTAGGGGCAAGCCACACAGGGTTGTCTAGCTTCTTGTACCATATTACGCTAGAGGCAGTTACTGATGGTCGGAAGCAAAAGATTTTCCATGCAGTGGTTTGGTTGCAGCTATGGAAGAACTTGATGGAATTACTGGTGTGGAAGTCTGCTCATGATGCTTTATCAGCTGTTGGCATCAAGCGAGGTCAGATTACATCCATCCACTTATATGGACGGACCTTCTTTTGTTTATAAGCTTTGTATCTGAAGCGCGATAACTTTTGTTCTTGCAGGAGATTTAAAACTACACGAAGCTGTTATGCTCTTTATGAATCAAACAAAGGAGGATCTCCCTCGAATATGAACATCAATGTTTCTCAATTGTAAAACTTGCTTTTATAGAAACTAACATGGATGACTTTAGTACATATATTAGAACTCTTTGCCCTGCACTGATTTATATATTCCAACACTAATCTGTTTGGAACATAGACACTGACCCCAGAAATCTGTCCCCAGTGCTTACCTGTAAAAATTCAGGAAATCAACTATCAATCTTTATTATCAAGCAAATGTTTCTTAGTATCGGGAATAAATCAAGCAGCTCATAAATACGAATACATTTCATACCTCAAGAGCTCTTGTTTGAAGATGCAGTTCGACACCTCCTTTTCTTAGACATAACCTAAAACATAATCTTGGTGATCAGTACTTCAAGCGGCGGTAGACTATAACATGTCAAGAGGCCCAAGAGCATTATTAATTTCTATTATTAATGAAGAACGTCCCAAGAGCATCATTACGTAATAACTAAAATTATATGCTCGATTTTCATTTTTTGCTATTTAAAGTACTTAAACTCACCAAAATTACTGTTTGGACCCACAAAATGTCTTCATGCATAAATGTATCGCCAATGCATGAAACAACAATCATGTTTAGACCAAGTTTAGTAACTATGTGTGTTAAACATAACAAATTGAGTAATGTGCTGTGGTGTCGCAGTGCACATGGATAACTAAAAGTTGATTGAGATAAGCCTATATAAAAAATGTAATAAAGCAAATTTTATGAATAATCAATGGTATGACACACAGCGCTGCCTACACGGGAATGAGCTTCCGAGATCCAAGTGATTTTGGAAGTTATTCAATGGAAATTGTAGGAATGATTTCTTTCCAATCATTTGCCAATGTCTATTTGGTAACTATATGATTAAAAAGTATTGAATAGACTGTGTTCTGAGGCCAAACCTTAGAGGATGGAGGTCGCAAAGACACCTGACGTACAGCCTTTTCCGGCTCTCTCAGCTACCGAATCTCCCGAAGCTGGCAGACTATATCCTCCAACCGTTGCAACTGCAACTTCTCTCTTTCCTGATGTTCCACAGAAAGGTTGAGCTTCTCCCTTCCCTCTTGCACTGTCCTTAACTTTTCTCTAAGCCACTCAACTTGTTTATAAATTTTTATCCTTTCAGTATCTAATGCAGACATGGAACTTCTTCGCATATCAGATAGTAAGAATCTGCCCACTGAGCCCGATGATGGTAGCCGAATGGCCATGTCTGAACTGCTCCTGTTAATGTCTGTCACGGAATCCAACCTGCTAGTACTTGAGGAATCGCTTTTAGTGCCAATTTTCTGGATTATGGAAGCTTCATGTGGGAGATCACCAATATTAACCTCTGTAGTATCAGTTTCTGACAGCAGCTCGCTCTTCTTTTTGTTGACCTCATTACAACATTTGGAGCTGTCATCAATGATATGAACATCCAGCTCCTTGTCAAACATTATGTTTAACGGAACTTTGCTTCCCAGAGATACATCTTTTCCACGTCCCTCCAAATCTTGACCATCATTTAGAATATATATCCCACTTTCATTTTGAGTCTTAACATTGTTTGCTGCTCCTTCACATGAATTCACAGAACCATTCTTTTCTTCTTTCCCTACAATGGGAATGGTTTTCTCAAGCAAAGTATATTCTTGAGATCTACTTACCTCATAAGACTGCAAGTATGTCTTCAATTTCTGCCCTTCCTTTGGTTGAGCATGTTGACTATTGTTTGAGGTTACCATCTCCTTCTCCTGAAGCTCCTTGTTGCAGTCATTCATGCATTTTGAAGAAAACTGTTTGCCTTGGTCCCACTGTTGTGAAAAGTCAGCATTTTCGTCCAACTCTTGAATTCCCAATTGAACAAGAGAATATTTTTGCATATCAATAGATGTCACCTCAAGATTTGAACTTCTACCTTTTACCATTTCCTTCTTTTCAATGGATTCGCTAAGCTCATGTAGCATCGGATCTGTATACTCAGTCAGGTGAACTGAAGAAGCGTGCTCTCGTCTCTGGTTGTCCTCCATATCCTGAACATGACCTTCTAATTGCTCATTAGCAGGATTTATCATCTGCCTATATTCCTCAACTTCCTTTTCCAAGAAATGTTTTTCCCTCTCCCTCCTCAAAAGGATTTCTTTAAGAATGTTCATTTCTTCTGCATCGTAAGCAGATTTTTCTTCTATTATCCTTTGATATTGTCGTGCTTGCATTTCTATGGATGCTTTCTCCTCCTGCAAACGCAGAATCATAGCCATAGCTTCATCCGCAGCAGTAGCAGCAGCATTTCTCTCCTTCTCAAGCTCGAGGTAGAGGGAAGCACGAGCAGTATGCTCCTCTTCAAGTGCTTGCTCTAAAACTCTAATTGTATTTATGTCATCACCATCAACAAGAGTCCCTCGAGCATCACTTAACTCTACATCAAATGATTCATTCATCTCTCTGGCTTTGTTTTCATCAATAGTTTGATTCAAGTCAATGTCATGCAAACCTCTATTCCCTATAAACATGACATTACGAGCCTCCCCGTCATCTAAATTTAGATACCACCCACAGAAACATTAGCACTGTTTTATTAAAACAATAAGGTACACAAAATTTCACCTATATATTGATTTATACATATATTATCCGTGTCCTATATGCTTTTAACCGTAAGGATTTTAACTATACATCGTGAATTCAAGTTTAAAACATGATTCTGACAGTTCACATTGTGAGTTTACCGAAGGAATAACCATGAGGATCGGTGCATGATGACTTAAAGTAGAAGGCAAAAGGAGGGCCAACAATTACTTACCATTTACCAACAACTTTCAGATGTACAGGTCGAAGTTTATTTATAGAAACACGGGTTTGCTCTTCAAGTTTTTGTATATCCCCTCCTTTATTTAGTTCTGTTGTCCCACATTGTTGTTACAGTTTCTCCTTGTGTTAAATGAATAAACAGTTTTTCTAAATTCTTTTGAGGCATCTTTTCACCAGAAAGATACTTTGGAATTTGGAGGCATTGATATCAACAGACAAGTAGTTTACTTTGTAGCTTTTAATGCATTGGAGAATCATTTATTGTAAGGCCACAGTATTTTGAGCATTTTACCATAATCTTATTTATTTTTACAACTCATACACTGTAACATTTTCTATAAATGAACCTAACACCTCTCTGTCTTTTCTCTCAGCTTAAAGCAGAACTTAACTATATATTAGACTAACAATCGTGGAACAATGATATTGAACTCAAAACACATTTAAAATGCAATTTACACTCACCAAGAAAGCAGTTAGCTCCACCTCCGAAATCAGCAGGAACTGACCTGCCTCCAACTGTCTCATTCTGCCCCTTATTAATGCTATAGGGAGACCAAGGAACACCTAGCTTGTCATAAGACGACGCTGAAGAAAATTTTCCATAACCAAATCCAACTTTTCTACGATGACGGATACCAATCGTCGGTTTGTGAATTGGGATCCCCTTACCCTTCATATCAACCTTCCGCCAACTAGTCAGACCAAACTCAACACCATCTTCATTACTTGGAATCGACTCTCGATCAACCACATTTTGTGAGTTTTTTGCATCTGAAATCGAACTACAGGATGCCTCACCTTCCAATTCATCAAACCCATTACCATAACAATTTCCATCCTCAACCATCTTCATACTCGAATCCAAGTTTTGATCTTTTGCCAAAACCGAATCAAAAGGGAGCTTACTTCTAACAGACATTTGAACGGAAGAGGCTTTCTCAGTCGGAAAATCAACTAATAGCCTCTGCAAGTAGTAATTGCTATTGGGGTTGACAAATAGTCCATCACAAGGACAAGCTAAGCTCAATCCAAACAAAGCCAGAAATTTTGAGGCAAAAAATACAATACTAGATGCACAGAGTAAGAAATAAGCTATAGCAAGATCAAGAAAAGCACCCACTAGCCCATTAAAAGTCCAAAAGTCCATAGCCTTGCAAGCCATTTTCCCTGATATCACTAATTTCTGTTTAATCCCCAAGAAACTAATCAGAAAAGGAAATCAACTAAACCCTTTTCTGTTTATTTTTTTATAAGAAAAATCCCCCCCCAAAAAAACTGGACTTTAATTAAAGGGGGTGTAGTTCACCGAATTTCTTTCCTTATTGGCACCCAAAAATGTGTACAAAATGATTTGTGAGAGAGAGAAAGGGAGAATTACCCACTGTGAAAAACAGAGAATTCGAGAGATTCTGGTAAGAGATTTTCTTCTTCTTGATTGCTGTTTGTGAATTTAGAAACCCTAAAATTGAAATGATAATGGGTATATTTTGAAATTTGCTGAGAAAAATTCATACGAGTGCTACAATTGTTCTTGATAGTTCATGGGAAATTGTGCATGTTTTGACTAAAAGTTTAAACACGGTACGACGTCGTCGCTGGCTGGTTTTTCCGGTATTAGATTGCAAATTTGTCTGTGCTGAGCCCACAGAATTTCTATGGCGGTGCCACGTAGGTATGGTGGTTTATGAGTCCTTCTACGCCGACCGGGATTGGGCAACCGGGGCAGCGACCGGCCAAAATTTTTTTTTTTTTTTTTTTTATAATGTCTCTCAAATAATTTATGTGATTTATTGGAACTGAAATTTTTACAGAATAAAGTAATTTGGATGTCATTTGGATACATGTAAAAAATATGCCTGGACAGACTGCACAGGCATATTTTTTACATGTATCCAAATGACATCCAAATCACTTTATTTTAAAAATTCCGATTCCAATAAATCACATAAATTATTTGAGAGACATTATAAAAAAAAAAAATTGGCCGTCATTTGTCACGCCTTACGTATTATTCCCTACGGCGTAAAATTATTAGGTGGTTTATAGAAAAATTCTAGGCGGATCGGCGTTTTCGATTGAGGTAGTGCCGTAGGATTTTTTTTTTTTTTTTTTTTTTACAAAAAATAATTAATGTAACTTATTGGGCTGAAATTTTTACAAAATGCGTTGATTTAGGTGTCTTTTGGTCAATGCATTTTGTAAAAATTTCAATTCTAATAAATTATATTAATTATTTTGTAGGCAAAAGCAAAAAAAAAAAATAAAATAAAAATTCCGGCCGGTCACTACCCCAATCGGAAAACGCCGGTCGCCTAGAAGGACTCTGGTTTATATCACTTTTTAAATCATGTAACTAGATATGATTAGGATTATTTCAAAAATAAAAGAAAAGAAGCTATGGTTTGGATTTTTTTTTTGGGAACTAATATTTTCGTATCAATTTTTTTTTAATATTTTCGTACGTGAGGTTAACTTTTTAATCATATATTAATGAGTTTTTTTATATGAATATAAAAATTAGACACGAGTGTTTTATAATTTTATCTATTTATATTTAATTAGAATTTTTCTATATTAATATTAGTTTGGTTAAAAATTAGGTTTTACATGCAAAAATATCAAAACGTGTTACGAAAATATCAAATTTTTTTTTTTTTCTTTCCACGAATATCAATTTTCTTTTTTTTTTCTTCCCACAAACAGTTTTTTTAAAGTGGTCATTCATATCAGTATCGGAACAAATTCAGTAATTACATAAAAAAATTAAGATGAGATATTAAAAATAATAAATTATTTATAAAATAGCTCATTAATGTTAATTTAAACTTCAATTTTATTAGCATGAAGAGTGACGTATGCCAAACATTTTAAGTAAGTTACTTGAAATTATATTTTTTGAGCACAGTAGTCAATCTCAGTAATACTGTATATTTTAATATGGGCTTGATCGAAAAAATCTGAAGCTCTTAATTTTATTCGTAATTAAGGGTGTTAGTCGAGCAGAGTAGCTCGATATTCGATTCAAGATCGACTCGAATTCGAAGTTGATTCGAGTTAAATATGATACATACTCGTTTTCTGTTTAATGATACACGAGTTGAATTCGAGTATACCAGTATTCGCTCAGATTAAAGTTCGAGTATTTCATTTTTTTTTCGAACCATACTCGATACATGCTCGATGAATCATATTCGAATACTGGTCTGATCCATACTAACAAGTTAATTAATATATGATATTTGTATCAATCTTTATAATTTATAAAGTGTAATATTAAATTGTGTAAACTTGTACTTGAATAAATTAGTGAATTGATTGTCTATTCGTATTACATTCTTTGTAATTTCTTTACATAAATAAAAGTAAAAGACTTATATAAACATTAGTTCAATAATCAATTTAGTATGTAGTGGTTCAGTATTAAATGAAATGGTTTATATTTGAAACTCGATTTGAAGGCTCGTGAGTAACTCGTTTTGTAAACGAGTTGAGTAGGTCCGAGTAATGATCCGAGTCGAATCTGGCGTAAAATTAAAAATTTCTTATCAAATTCGAGTCGAATTCGATCTCAATTTTTTCGAGTCGAGCCGAATATGAGCATTAGAGTGTTCGCTGAGATTCGACTTGTTTTCACCCTTATTCGTAATTTTATTTCGATCAAATTTGAACAAACTTATCATAACCCAAATGGGTCGAGTCCGATAATTTAAAATTGGACCAAATTTAGATAACCTTAAACTCAGTTCACATGCCTAAGTATAATTAGTGTATGCCCTAGATCTTGTTCCTTTGGCTTTTTTTATGTTGATAATATGGAGTTTTCTGATTGCATCCGAACTAATCTCCTCATTTTGAATCAGACTTTTTATACAGGCTTGCGCCTGCGTTTTCGTGGCCCCGTGACCTTTTCGGGCTTGATACTTTGCAGTTAGTGGGATTTGATCCCAGAACGTCCGATTTTACGACTCGCCCCGAGGCCTTATTTAAACCACTGCGACAAATATTGAAAATTCTTTGATTTCTTTCAATATACTCTAAATTTAACAAAATAAAATAAAATAAATAAATAAACCAAATTTATTTTCCAGATCTCATGAAGAGTACACGTGATAACATTTATGATCATATATCAATCTTTCTATTAAATTGTTAATTAAGTATTTTTTTTTTCTAATAGACTTTTAGCCTTATATATCTAATAAATTCTCCGGTAACACATTTTCGAGATCAGGAAAACAAATCAATTTAAATCTTTCAAACTAATCAATAAACAAATAATACATTTACATTCAAACAGTTAGTATTTAGGTTGAGATGCTATCATCGATATTTTCACAATAGAAAATGATAAGTGTCGTTATAGATCTTATAACGACGATTTTCTCTATCGCTATACATATATAGCAACATTTTTCATATAGAAATATCAAAAAGTATTGTGAAAATATCAATTTTTTTATTAGTATTCATTATATTATTAATTGGGTTGAGCTTATTTAGATCTGTTGTTCACTTCTGATTAAGGTCAAACATTTATAAAATAAACAACACCTCTTGTCTATTTAAGCGTCACGCAATTTGTTCTAAAAAAAAGTGTCACATAAATTTAGAAGACTTTTTAGAGGCTGTTTGACAACAACTTAATGGGTCTGAATGAGTTAATTTCTGATTGAATAAGCTATTCATACTGTTTGGTGTAAACACAAAATGACTTAAATGATTAGTCTGTAAGCAGCAGACGAAAAAAGTAAAATTTTTCTGGCTGATTTGGTAAGTGATACTACTGAATGAATTACTACCTAAACACCCTTGAATATCCCCACGTTTTATCTTGATTGTTTACAAATAGTTTATTTCAAACACAACTTATTTAACTCGTAAATGTCATCTTTAAAAATGGAGCAGTGCGGTGCGTTTGAATCTCCAAACGTATCAAAGTCAAAATTGATCAGATTACACACTCATGAAAAAAGTCAAAATTTGGTGACAAAGGTTTTGGGTCTTCGAATTTAGCGCTACAACGAGATAATGATAATCCATCTCAGTATATTGTGTGGGACCGAAGACTATATTAAAATAATTTATCGATCAATATGCTGAGATCGAGTATGTCACGTCAGCAATTTATAAAATATTTGTAGAATAGTTTGTCTGTAACATTATTTTATTTCTATATCTTAAACATGAAATTTAATAATAATTAGATGTAACACCACAACTTGTTACTCGTGTACATATTATTTCAAAAAAAAAAAAACTGATATTTTCACATTATTTTTGATATTTTAATATGTATGACGATGACCCACATATTAGCCAATAAAAATTAGACACGTCAGCTTATATATGGGTCCTAAGTGTGAAAATATCAAAAAATAATATGAAAATATCAATTTCCTCTCAAAAATTGTGTGGGAGCATATACATAATTCAACATGCAGCCAATCCAAAGTTGAATAAAAGCACCAATGTCACCCACTCTAAGCCTTTAAAATAAGATTCTCCAAGGAAAAAATGCTACTGATTTTTGACAAATTTAAGCTATTTATCTAATCTTAACCAAATCTAATAATTAATCACTAATTAGAAAATGTCCACCCACCACTCCCACTCCCACTCCCACCTAAATCAAGTTAGTTCATTAGCTCGTCACTAGAAAATATTAATTAGTTGCATGATTAAGACCCTTTTTAGTCATTCATAATGCAAATAGAAGTTGGTGATGAATAAGTCATAATTCCACTTTTTGATTTTAATATTCCTCCTGTTTCGAAAAAAAAATATATGTTAATTTGGCATTTTCCCGATAATTTTACATTTTCCCGTAATTAGTTGCAAAAACATAATCATTGAAAAAAATAATCATATATAAATATGATTACCTTAATAAATATAAAAACTATAGTTAAAATACTCTTTAAAAGATGGTGGGAGTGATATATAAGAATTTAATTGAAATACTTGCATATATATATATATATATATATATATATATATATATATATATATAGTCCGGATTCTATACGGGATCCCGACGTTTTAAAATGCGAATAATTTTTTTTTTTTTTTTTTTTTTTAAAACAACTATTTTTTTTTAATATTTTATGGAATTGTAATTTTTCTGTATACACATGTTTTAGGCGTGATTTGGATACATATAACAAAACAATGCATGCATGATTTGCTTTGTTATATGTATCTAAATCCCGCCAAAACACTCAGATATGAAAAAAAATTCCAGCTTCATAAAATATTAAACTTTTTTAGTTATTTTTTAAAAAAGAAAAAAAAAATCAGTATTTTAACAAAATGAGGACTCCACTTTGATCCAACTTATATATATATATATATATATATATATATATATATATGTCCTTAATATAGTTCTCCATTTTTATTTTTATTTTGATTCCTACATATCACAATCAAATTGATGCTAATTAAGAAAAAAAAAAGGCAGGAGGAGGAGTAGGCAAACTAGTGACCCAACTCAACCAAACAGCACCCACTTCCTTATTTCTACACCATCTTATTCTTAAACAAAAATTATATATCAACATAATATTCGAGTGTATTTAAATTTCACCTATTTATATTTTGACCCCTCAATAAAGAGTCAAAATATAAATAGATAAAATTCAAATATACTCAATCCCTTTTTATGTCTAATTTTTATGTTGGCATAGAAGAGTTCATTCTTAAGTTATATACATGCAACTATGTATTTAGTTTTTATTGGGAAAATCTAATCCCTAGATTTGGAATACTAATATGGTTGAAAATTTTGGGGTCCCAAAAGTTGGACTTGAATCACCTGCATAATGGACTTTATTGGTCCCCTTAATTTGGCCTCAGCTCCACGTGCTTTTGTTAGGTAATTAATCACTTTCAAACTGCAAGGTATAGAGTGAGGTTTCAAATATGATTCATGCAAGGGTCATATTAAAGTTTAAAATTAGTATGATCTATATAAATTTAAAATTAAATAAATATTATAATTAATAGTTTTTGTTATATATTTTATAATTATAATAATTATATCAATTACAATTAAATAATTTTATATCAATTTAAAGTTTAATATGTTATTGTTTGATTTTAAAGTTTAATTGTGTGTCTGAAGACACGACGTAACGAAATTCTTCTTCTCTCTCCATTTCAACAATTCCACTTTTATTTTCTGTTTCTCCTTCTCTTTTTTCCTCTCCCATCACTCTTTGTCGCCTAAATTAATTAGAATAAATCTGAATCGTTATTGTGCTTTTCCGCCTAAATTCAAAATAAATTTTATCTTATTAATATAGATGGTCACTCTAATGTCTTTGCACCCCTACCTTAGATCGTTGGAGCGACTGCGGGGGATATTAGTTCAAATCCAATAATAAATAAATTTTTGGTGTAAACTAAAAAGAATAACTCATACATTAGTCAAAGTATTTATCATGATGCTACTACGGTTGAAGTAACACCTTGAACTTAAACAAATAAACAAAATGATATATATTGTGAATGTGTTATGTTGAATTTTTGATTGTCAGTTATGTGGATAAGTATCAGTGATAATTTTTTTAGAGATATATCTAATAAGTGAGATTCTCCTATAATTATTACCAATCTCATATATTAATAAGTTTCATAATTGTAATTCGACATAAATTTATCATAATACATAGCGAAACTCAACAAATAAAAAAAATGTGTTGATAAAGTCTTAACCTAATGGTTAAGATTGAAGTATTGTGATATTTAACTCTCAAATTTAATTCTAAAATTAGGTGAGTTTTTGTGAGCCTTTGTTTGTGGGTTTGTTTAACAATGATGATGTACTTAATTATAAAATTATATTACTATATTTGATATCAATACTCTGAAGACATTATTTTAAGGAAACTCATGATATTTTCACAACAGAAAATAATATTCCATATAAAAAATGTCGCACAAATCCTATAGCGACGGTTTTTTTCGTCGGTATACATCTGTAACGACACTTTTATATATAGAAATATCAAAAAAATATTGTGAAAATATCAATTTTCTATTTTAAAATTACTCTAAATTTTGATAAAGAATGTGAAATTCCTAACATTACTTTTACCAATATGAGATCCAAGGTCATATTCCTAACATTACTTTTGTTTAATTTATTAGTATTTTTTCTTTTTAACAACTCAGCTTATTTTTGTTAGGTTCTTGGAACTAATCATCAGAGGAATGAAAAGAAAAGAAAGGAAAAAGAAGGGAAAATGAAAATACTAACCGAATAAATAGATGAAAATAACTACAGCCTGATATTCCAGAACCAAATAGTCGTCATCATACACGCATTTAACCCCAATTGACTTTTGTTTTTTTTTTCTTATTAAAATTCCGTTGACTTGGATTTTATAAGTATGTGACAAAAATAATATTGATTCATGGGAGAATAATATTGATTCTAGAAAAGAAAAAAACAAACTTAAAATGTATATGTGGACCTGAAGAGTACCTATATTTATATCTATTTATATATTATAAAACGGTTCTCCAGAGCTGCTTATATCTATTTATTTCTTTTTTTCTCTTTCTCTCTCTCTTTCGCTTTTACAATTTTAATTATTTTGTTCTTTTTATATTTATTTTTTATTTAATCTTTAAAATTTTATAATCTTTTTATTTTACTCCCACTAAAATAAAATGCATTAAAATTTTATTTATTTTTTATTTTTAAATTTTTTATTTTTTCCCGATACACTGTTAAAATGCATTAAGCTTCACAAAAGTGAGACTCTAATTTGAGATTTAAAGGCTTAAGATTATGTCTTCGAGTTTATCATCATAATTTTATTATTGTATGAATAAATTACTGTTTTTAAGGGTATATACGTAACAAAGCACAACAGAAATCTTCTATTTCTGTGGGACAAAGGGAATACGTAAGGAAAGAAAGAGAGATTGGCCTGGAGCAGGAGGAGCCATAGACTTGCCAACAAAAGCTTCCAAGAAGACCGAAAGTTCCACAGGGAAGCACAAGATTGATTTGATTGATTGATGTGAAAAAATGGTTGGTTTTTCCAACTGCACAAAGAAGGAATCATTCTACGGAGTATTATCTAATCTAGTAATTCATTCATGGCTTACATCACGGAAATAAAGGTGCCAGACATGTGGTTGGTTGGCCGATTATCACCTTTCTCATACAATTCAACCATGCAACCTAACCGCGTTTGAATATAACCATAACCCACCAAATAATCCTACCAACATATATACATATCTACACCCACACCTATATTATTATCATAATATATTAAACCTCTCTCTCTCTCTCTCTCTCTCTCTCTCTCTCTATATATATATATATATAAACAACTTCTACTTTCATATTTTCATTTCAAACCATTAATTCCTAATGCCATTTAAGCCACCAACAGCACCACCACTATAATGCAGTTGAACCGCCTCTGTTTCGTTTTACCTGCAGATTTTGATGAAGTCGAGCAGAAAGATCATACCCAACTTCATAAACCAACCAAAAAAGAGTCGCAACATCGCCGCCGTGCTGCCCATATTCTTGAAATTCTAAGACATTCGCTTTATAGGTTCTTTGAGTCAAAATGGGCTACTTTTCGCCATCTTCATGGGCCAAGAAAGAAACCTTCCGGTCTGTTTCATGATACGGAGGGGGTTCAGCTTTTAGAAAAGGTTGGCGGCAATAATCCAAGAACTTTCAGCTATGCGGAGCTGTATATAGGGTCGAATGGGTTTAGCAAGGACGAGATTCTTGGGAGTGGAGGGTTTGGTAGGGTTTATAGAGCTGTTTTGCCTAGTGATGGAACGGTGGTTGCTGTGAAGTGTTTGGCGGAGAGAGGGGAGCGGTTTGAGAAGACGTTTGCGGCGGAGCTGGTGGCGGTGGCTCATCTACGCCACCGTAATCTTGTCAGCCTCCGTGGGTGGTGTGTTCATGATGATCAGTTGCTTCTTGTGTATGACTACATGCCCAACCGCAGCCTTGACCGGATACTTTTCAGGCGGCAGGAAAATGTCGGAGCTGCGGTGACCCTTGATTGGGAGCGGCGAGTAAAGATAATGAATGGTTTGGCGGCTGCACTGTTCTATCTCCATGAACAGTTGGAGACTCAGATCATTCATAGGGATGTGAAGACGAGTAATGTGATGCTTGATTCCAAGTACAATGCAAGGCTAGGTGACTTTGGATTAGCTAGGTGGATAGAACATGAACTTGATGAGTACCAAATTAGGACACCATCAATAAACAATCACCAGTTTCGACTGGGACAAAATACTAGAATTGGTGGAACAATTGGGTACTTACCGCCAGAGAGCTTCCAAAGACGCAGCTCTGCCACAGCAAAATCTGATGTTTTCAGTTTTGGGATTGTTGTGCTGGAGATTGTTTCAGGCCGGCGGGCGGTGGATCTCACATACCAAGATGATCAAATTATTTTACTCGACTGGATACGAGGGCTCTACGATGAAGGAATGGCTTTGCAAGCAGGGGATAGTCGACTTTCTGATGGGTCTTACAAGCTTTCTGACATGGAGCGCTTGATCCATCTTGGGCTCTTATGCACTCTTCACGACCCCCAGTCACGGCCTAACATGAAATGGGTTCTGGAAGTACTTTCTGGCAATCTTTGTGCAAAATTGCCAGATCTTCCATCATTTAAACACCACCCAAACTATATCTCTCTGTCTTCCACAAGCAATAGTAGTAATAGCAACATATCCACCACCACAATCACCTCCACCACTGAAACAATCGCTTCTAATTCATCTATGTTTTTCACAGCCAAGGGAGAAACAATATATGCAACTGCTGAAAATGGAAACGGCGATGTCAACCCCTCAGACAACAGCTGCCACAGCCGCCCAAACGCTTTCCCCATGATCGAGACTCCACGTGAAATAAGCTTCAAAGAAATCATTTCTGCCACAAACAACTTCGCAGATTCCCGGAGGGTGGCTGAAGTAGACTTTGGAACTGCTTACCATGGCATTCTTGACAACCAGCACCACGTCCTAGTGAAAAGACTAGGCATGAAAACATGCCCTGCACTGCGGGCGCGCTTCACAAATGAACTCCAGAACTTGGGAAATCTGCGCCACCGAAACTTGGTGCAACTTCGTGGATGGTGTACTGAGCAAGGAGAAATGCTAGTTGTGTACGATTACTCAGCAACCCGTCTTTTACGGCATCCCCTATTTCATCAAGACCATAGGAGTGGGCATCTACAATGGCATCACCGATACAACATAGTCAAATCACTTGCTTCCGCAATTCGTTATCTCCATGAGGAATGGGATGAGCAAGTAATTCACAAAAACATTACTTCTTCATCAATCATTCTCGACTCAGACATGAACCCGAGGCTCGGTTGCTTTGCCCTTGCTGAGTTTTTAACAAGAAATGAGCAAGATCATCATCATGTTGCTGACAAAAACTATTCTGTTCGTGGAATTTTCGGTTACATGTCACCGGAGTATATGGAAAGTGGTGAACCAACACCAATGGCTGATGTTTATAGCTTTGGTGTAGTCATACTTGAGGTGGTTAGTGGACAGATGGCGGTTGATTTCAGCCGGCCTGAGGTACTATTGGTTAAGAGAGTTCATGAATTTGAGGCACAACAGAGGAGATATGAGGAATTGACAGACTGGAGGATGGATGGAGAGTACAATCATAAGGAACTGGTGAGGATGGTGAAATTAGGGATGGCATGCACGCGCTCTGACCCAAAGCTAAGACCAAGTATCAGGCAGATTGTCAACATACTCGATGGCTATGACAAATGCTTCATTGAACAAGGGCAAAGGAAGGAGAGCGCGGAAGAATGGAAGCGAAAAAACCACTCCTCATTGTCACTGATAAAGAGGATCCAAGCTCTAGGGATACAATGATAGTTAATAAAACTAGATGTCTTTTCGGAATTGGAGTTTTCTTTTTGGGGTTTGTTATTATCTTTGTTTAAAATTTGTAAAGTGTTTTGGGTTTGTGCAGTAAACATCAATTGAAATCTATGCCATCGGGATTCAGATGTACACAACTAACATCATTATTTGTTGAATATTGGCTTCATATTGGTCAAATGGGTGGTGCATCATTAATTGCATGGATTGTAATTAATTTTAAGTTTGTGTGCTGATACCAAACTTTCTAAGCTTGTGTGTTGATGTATTTGAAATCCTTGACTATGTTCCTTAATTTAAGGAAGCATGTCTCCCATCTTTGCCTATAAAAGGGATGCATGATGATAGACACACCAAGCTTAGTAGCAACGAGAGTTGAGTACACCAAAGTAGATCAGTAAGAGTAATAGAGAGAGTGAGGGTGTAGAAAGATCAGTAAGAGTAATAGAAAGAGTGGGAGTGTAGAGAGAAAATAAACAGTTAGTTTATTTCTCAGTCGAGAGTTTTATTCTTCATATTTATTTTTATAGTGGATTTCTAAGATCGACTTTTTCTAATTGGGTTTTCCACATAAGAATAAAAATTCTTGTGTTATTATTTTATATCGCATACAGTAGTGTGGATGAGTTTATCTAAATGTATTTGCGTGAGCATGATTTCTCAACAATTGGCATCAGGCTTGTGGAGGTGTGTCTTTCTATTACGAGCCTTATTTCTGTAAGTAGGATCGTCTTATTTCTGTAAGTAGGTGGGTCAATAACATTAATTTAATAAAATTGCGCCAAATCAATCCCCTGTTCTTTTAGTCTTTCCCCACAGCAGCTCATTGCTTATTCATAATTTGAAGAGAGAAATTATATACCCCTCTGAGAAATAGAAACAGTCTTCTTCTTCTTCTAGTTTTTGGTACTTGAAACTATACTTGCGTACTCTTTTCAATTCTCAACTCTTGAAGATTTATACAAACATTCAACGGAAAAGAAAGGAGGCGGGGGAAGAGAAAATTTTACCAAGCACGGTAAAGTCCTTATTTTGTTCATAAGTAAACTATCTAAGTATTCCAAATCGGCCAATAATTGATTGCAAACAAAAAGTGTTCAAATCAAGGCAAGCTTGTCATGGTTATTGAATGAATTTTATAGTAATTTATTTCATATTATATAGGGAGTAATTGATAGTCCGTTTCATGCACCTATATTAGTTACATAAACACATGTATACTGTTTTGCACATCAAATTGGATGAACAGACTTGGAAGTTAAATTAATTTAACCCATAATTATTAATTGTGAATTCCCAGGTTAAGGAATCCAATTTCAAAATTATAAATTGAGGTAATTTATAGTTAAATGTGTAACCATTAGTAGAATTTTATTTTGAACGGAGGGTGTTGGATTGCAAAGTGAGATTATAATTATAGTATTTTGTCAGATTATGAACTTTTTTACTTATATTGATTAATACAGAGGTGGTGACAATGGATGTGTAGAATCTGAAACTTTAAAAGTTTACTTATATTATGGTAATAATATAACACTAATAAAAAAAGTAATATAAAAAGGTAATTTAAGATTAATGATTTAACCTTCAATTTATACATTATTTATTTATTTATTTATTTTGGTTATTAGTTTGGACGAAAGGAGAATAAAGAACTATATTTGGAATACTTTGAGTATTGTATTGCTTAATTTAGGCACGGATTCCATATTTATTCAATGATGCTCTTTAATTTTAGTTTGTTCGTTTTGCTTCTTGTTTTAAATTCAGATATTGTCTTGATACTTTGATCATAGTGGAATTCATATGATAATTTATTTTAATATTCGAAATTTCATAAATTATACTCTTTGAACTAGTTAATCATGTCTAATATTTATTTTGATATTTATAGACATGTACATATTAGAACCTCTTGTGTTGATATTGTGTCGCATGTGTTGTGACATGTTATCTTTGTTAGAATATGCCATAGGGTATACCTAAGCTATAAACACTTATGGGGACAAGCACGTCCTCTTGGCACCGAGACATGACACCTTTCGTGGCGGTGTGATCCCCGGCGTCTCCATTTTGTGCTCCGATGCGAGTTGGCCATATGGTGATTTTGTTGTGGGAGGTGTATAGGTCAACCCTAGTTTTCTGTTCTGTTATGTTATGCGGATTGGTGATGTTTATGCCAAACACGCCTTTCGATTTTACATGTATTTGGATTCGTGGTCCAATGTGACTTGCCTGTGTGACATTATTTGACTCGTTTGTGTGGCAAGATATATTTTTGTTTTGAGCTCGGTATAAAATAATACCCAACTATTTGATTCAGCCTACTATTTCTTTGTGTTAGTTTTGTTCATTTCAGTTCAGTTAATTGAGTTATTTATTTCGACGCGTGTTTCACTACTGGTGAGATCTTATTATAGTTGATTCTCTCTCTCTGAGAGAATCCTTTTTCCCACTAACTTGGCCTTGAATATTTCATTTCACCTTCTTTATCGGACTGAGCTTCCTTTTTCCTGAACACCTACTTGCCGATCCTTTTGAAAGTTGAACTAACTACCAAGTTTAGTTCTTCTGTAAAGACTCCATTTCTTCTGTCATCATTATCGCCCATTTATCATTATCCTCGGACTGAATAACATCCCGATAGCTAGTTAGATCTCTATTACCAACAATAAAGGCAAATTCAACCATGTCATCAAACCCATATTTCTGCGTTGGTTTGCTGACTCGCCTTTCCCGATTTTTAACAAGATTATAAGACCTCTCATAGGGATCTGAAAGATGATCAACTTAAATATCTTCAGATTCTCTTGTCTCTTCAGGAAGCTCCATCTCAAATGGGTGTTTCTGCAACTCACTTGCTGCAAATTCTTCATTCTCAGACTTGTTCAGCATTTGTTTCTCATTAAACACCACATCTATGCTAACAATATTTTTCTTGGATATTGGATCGCATAACATGTATCCATTGATTCCATCTTCATATTTAAGGAAAATACACTCCTTTGACCTTGGATTAAGTTTAGACTGTTGCTCCTCAACTGGCAGATGCACATAAGCTGGGCAATCAAAGATTTTCATCACAAAAAATTCAACTGATTTTCCAGATCATACCTCCTCAAGAATTTTGTAATCAATTCCAACTTAAAGAGATCGATTTATCAGATAACAAGCTATGTTGACTGCCTAAACCCAGAAACTCTTGGGCAAACCTGCATTCAACCTCATACATTTGGCTCATTCCAACAAAGTTCTATTCATTCTCTTTGCATCCCCATTCTGCTCTGGAGTTCTTTTAACTGAGAAGTGTCTAGTGATACCTTCATCCTGACAAAACTGTAGGAATGACCTATTCTTATACTTCATGCTGTTATTAGATCTGAAATACTTCAGCTTCTTTCCGATCTGGTTTTCTACTTTAGCTTTTCATTGCTTAAAGATTCTAAAAACCTCGGACTTTTGTTTCATAAAATGCACCCACACCTTTCTGGAGTAGTCATTTATGAAGCTGACAAAATAATGGGCTCCACCCATTGAGTTAGGCCCTACACATGTGAATGTACACAATGTTAATTGCACCTTTTCTTATATAAGTTTTGATCAATTTTGGGATTAATTTAGACCCATTAATTGATTGAATTTATATTAAATTAAAAGTGCATTTGATAGTCTATTACAAGGAGATTAATAGAAAGCAATATATGGTTCAAGTAGGAATTATATATTGTGTTTGAATTGTATCTAAAGTGGAGTATATGAAAAGCTTCATTGTTGTTTAAGAAAACTATTTTCTTTAAGTCTCACATTGAGAAGGAATAAATCTATTTAATACTGTATAAGTATAAGTGAAATATTTTAATTCACTAGTGGTACTAAAGAAAAGGCTTAGATTTGGTCACAATGACGTGGTGAAAAGCACCACCTTGCATGACGGGGCGAGTCTTGGTTCGGTTTCGCATCTTAAAGTCGCATTGGCGCTTTAGGCGCTCTTTGCACTTCGCATATGCGCATCTTCGCTAGGAGCCTCGCCCGAGCCAAGAGCCAATTTTTTTAGCTTGAACCAGATTAATAGACCTCATTCATGGTTAAACAGTTTTGTGTTTAATCATTATGGATACAAAAGAGTTTTAAAACTGTCATAAACTGATCTGTGATCATTACATCGTTTACTTTGTAAGCTGATGCTTTATTCACAATTCAGTTTTATCAGTTTTGAAACTGAGCATTCTTTTATCTTCTTTCTTCTCATCAACCTTTATGAAGTAGCATATATTGAGATTTATCAGTGAGTTGCTATCACTGAGAATTGGTATAGGCTTGACATATATCCTGGAAGTGAATTGTTGGGAGCCTTTAGCAAACCTTTTTGGTAATGGGCAATAAACACCTTAAGGATAGGGACTACCCGTGTCGAATCCTTGTTTCAATTATTCTGTGTTCATTTTATTTTTCTTCACATAATCAAGTACATCCTTACTGGTGTGTATTCTTGTCTTGAAATTAACTCTTCGTTGCTTGCCGTACACACTAAACTTGCAAAATTCTAAACTGTATGTTTTGACACATTTCAACAACTGGCTTTTGTGAAGTTCTTTCATTCCACCTTCACTAAAGTGACCAAGTCGCATGTGTCATAGTTATGTGCAATCACTGTTAGAATTGTCTTGCACAGAAATCACTGCTCTACCAACAACTTTGTCCCATGTCAACTTGAAGAGGGTGCCTTTTTTTCTAACCTTTTACAATTACCATTGAACCCTTAGTAATTTTCATGACACCATCTCTGACTGATATACTACAACCTATAGGGTCGAGTACTTAATCGATAGCAAGCTTTTCTTCAATTCTGGAATATACCTTACATCACCCAGTGTTTTAACCCCGACAAACATTTTAACTTTGATGGTGTCTATCCCAGTAACTTTGCATACTACATTGTTACCCAATATCACGGAACCACCATTAAAAGTATCAAAACCTCAGATTTTGTGTCATAAAATACACCCACACTTTTCTGGAGTAGTCATTTATGAAGCTGACAAAAAATAACGGGCTCCACCCATTGAGTTAAGCCCCACACATGTGAATGTACATAATCAAGTACATCCTTACTGGTGTGTATTCTTGCCTTGAAATTGACTCTTCGTTGCTTATCATACACACTAAACTTGCAAAATTCTAAACTATATGTTTTCACACCTTTCAACAACTGCCTTTTGTGAAGTTCTTTCATTCCACCTTCACTCAAGTGACCAAGTCACATGTGTCATAATTATGTGTAATCAGTGTTAGAATTGTCTTGCACAGAAATCGCTGCTCTACCAACAATTGTGTTCCATGTCAACCTGAAGAGGGTGCCTTTTTTCTGGCCTTTTATAATTACCATTAAACCCTTGGTAATTTTCATGACACCATCTCTGACTGAGATACTACAACCTATAGAGTCGAGTACTTAATCGATAGCAAACTCTTCTTCAATTCTGGAATATATCTTACATCACCCAGTGTTCTGACAATCCCGTCAAACATTTTAACTTTAATGGTGCCTTTCCCAGTAACTTTGCATACTACATTGTAATCCAATATCACAGAACCACCATTAAAAGTATCAAATCAATCCCTGTGAGGTGACATATGAAAAGAACAACAGAAATCCAAGTACCAATCTGTAAGACTGTTACTGTCTCTAACGAATAAGAAATAACCATGTGAACTTCATTTTCTATCACTGTGTACAGCTCCCCGTCGCTGCAGACATCCGCTTGCTCAACAACATTAGCAAAATTTTCAATCTGCTTATCTTTCTTCTTGTTCTTCTCCTTCAACAATGGACACTGATTTTTGTAGTGGCCTTCTTGTGACAATGATAACACTTAACTTGATATTTATCTTTCTTGTCTAATCTCAACTGAGATCTTCCTCGTTCCTTACCGAAATTCTTCTTTCGATTAGGACCCCAGTTACGTCCATCAAAAGATACAAGAAGATTGTCTCCTTAATCTCTGGAAGTAGTGCTCCTGAACTTATCCTAGCTCAAAACTGCTAACATCACATCGTTAACTGCAAGCTTTTCCTTCCCTATAAAGAGTAGTCTGGAGAGTTGAGTATGAATCTGATAGAAAGACAAAAAGAAATAATACTTTATCTTTTTCGTCCAGCATTACATCGATACTGGTCAACAGTGTCACCCATCTATTAAACTCATTAATATAATTGGTCAAATCTGAACCTACTTCGATCCGAAACCGGCACAATTCCTTCTTCAAATATAATCGGTTTGACAGATGACTTGTAAACTTTCTCTCGTTTCTCCCACAAGCCCTTCAGAGAGATTTCTGTCAAAACTTCATATTTGATTTGTGGTGTCAAACTTAATCTGATTGTTACTGCGACCTTTGCTTCAAGATCCGCTATAGTCGCTGGTTTCTTCTCATTCCCTTCTAGTGCCTTCAGCAATCCTTGTTGAACCAATACATCTTTGACAGTACTATGACAAATACTGAAATTTGACTTTCCGTTAAATGGTTCAACATGGTACCTCATACCCGTGCTTGTCATCTTTGTATTTGTGACCTGCGAAATTTCTCTTTAAACGGATCGCACCAGTTGGCCAAGTAAGTGCAAGTCGGGTGGGAGTCTCTTCGTGCTTTTACAAATGTGACTAATTAAATAACCACCATTCTTAAAGTCACTGCCTTTTGAACCACTTTCCTAGACACCAACGACGTAAACCAAAAAATCTGATGCCAATTGTTGAGAAATCACTCACACAAATACACTAAGATAAACACAAGCATACTACTATATGAAATATAAAATAATAACACAAAAATTTTTACGTGGAAAACTCAACTGGAAAAAACAACGAAAAGAGATCTCAGAAATCCACTATGAAAATCATACGGAGGATACAAACTCTCAGCTGAGAAATAAACTAACCGTTTATTTTCTCTCTACACCCTCACTCTTTATTGCTCTTACTGAGCTACTTTGGTGTACTCTAACTCTTGTTGCTACTAAGCTTGGTGTGTCTTTCATTTTCTGAAGATGCATCCCTTGCAAAGTTGGGAGACACGCTTCCTTAAATTAAGGAAATTAGTCAAGGATTTCAAATCCATCAGCACGCAAACTTAGAAAGTTTGGTATCAACACATAAACTTAGCAAGTTTGGTATCAACACACAAACCTAGAATTAATTGCAATCCACACAATTAATGAGGGACCACCCATTTGACCAAATATGAAGCCAATATTCAACAATTAAGATGAAAAGTGAAGTTCTAACTATAGAAGAATTTTTAAATTCACCAGCATTTGATATATAGATTTAAAAAGACTGAAAGATAAGAGTAATGTTCACAATTAATTTTTTTTTTTTAAATATTTAGATTTTTCTGTAGTTGGACTAAATATGAAATAACATCGATTCATCCATATAATAACTGTTGGATATATATACATACATACAAATCAATCTGTCTGACATGTCTGACTGAGAGTTTACCTCACTCCAATCATAGCTTTCCCTAACCTGTTGAAGTTCCTGTTACTGGGTTTTCATCATCACTGCCCATTCCGACCCATTGAATCAAAGCAAAAAGGAATTCCCTGAAGCTGACCTGCCCGTTTCTGTCCCAGTCCATTTCTTCTACATATTCAAAAAACCAAAAAGATCAAAAATAACTTCTAGGAGATGGAACTGCAAAAATATAATCAGTAGCAGTACAGATAGAGATTTAGTACCAAATCGCGTTCTAGTGATGTGCGTAGGTGATCTTTCCAAATGAGAAGCATCATTCATTGCCTTGACCATGTCTTTCTTGTTCAGCTTTCCATCACCATTTTTATCGAGGAACATAAACGCTTCAATTATAGCATCAAAGGTGGTTTTAAGCTGCGGAGAACCCATCTCTAATGTCTGAAACATAATCAGAATAATAACTTGACAAGCAGACATTCACCCAAAATAAGATGAGTATCAGGTGTAGTGAAATACTGCATGAGAAGAGGTGGAAGGATCCACTAGGAGATAAATGAGACACAGAAGTATAATGAACTCGTTGAATTGTATCCCTTCAGTCCCATCCATATCACAATAATCAAACAGATCATCAATTTCCTCTTCTGTAAGTTGAAGATTCAATTTCTGTAAGCAGTTCTTGAGTTCCTTGTGGTCAATAGTTCCATTAGAATCTTCATCTGTATAGAAAAGCATGTATCCAGGGTGAAGAAATTACTAAAAAAAAAGAGTAGTAAAAAGAAAAGGAAAAGAAAACCCTTCGGAGGACTAGAACTATTAAGCATGAAAGGGAACTTGTCCAAACTCACCACACTGTTCAAATACACCTCTGACCTCTTTCAGTCCCTCTTTGAACTGAGGGAATCTCAAGATTATGCTATTGACTGATCTAAAATTCTTATGAACAGATGAACTTTTTTTAACCTCCATAATTTTCCTTTCAAGCTTTGTATCCAATCTTTGATATCTGTTTGGTGTACTTCCACAGCAGAGCATGCCTCCTACCTTGTTGGATAATGACTTCAGAGCAGGGCATGGTGAAGGAGTGCCTAAGAAATACAGCACCCCAAAAAATCAAACTCAAAAGCAACTATGAATATCAAATTGATCATAGTTGGTCTATCTTATAACTAGATGTATGTTAATTGCATCAAAAATTTCTTTTACATGTTATTTTTCTAGGTAAATGAGAGATAATATAGTGATGTCATTTCTCACTTAAAACTAACAATCAAGGTAGTATCATCAACCATCTCTGTGTATCTATGGAGAAGCGTAAGGGGTGAAAAGACTAAGGTTGGGGAGAACGGCTAGAAGAGGGGTTTTGGTGGAGGTGATGGGAGGGAGGAGGTATGATGAGTGAGGAGGTCAACGATGTAATGAAGGATAGTTGGCAGTTGCTACGTTTGTTGATGGTAGAATCTTTGTTATTACAGTCAAAAGTAGCCAAGGACAAAGAGGGTAAGGCATGTAATGTGCTTAATAATATAGTTATAGTTCAAGATATCACTGATAAGTAACTACCGTATCTAGTAAAGAAGAGAGAGGAAAATGTTCTGATTTGCTACACAAACGGAAAATGAGAAAGATATGGTGCAACATGTAGTTAGACCTCAGTGATAAGCATCAATCTGCTGGTGGTTTTGAATGGATAGCATGTAACTGAAGATCTCCAGGAGTTGATTGAATTACAGTAGACAGAATGCGACACTCTTGGCTGTCCATGGTGTCTGTCATTTGTAATAGTTACAGTTGGTTTGTCACGTGCTGGTTAACTATTAGTCATAGTAGTATAGCATTTATCATTCTATGTTTGTCTGGAGTGCTAAAGGTAAGAGTGTTGTGGTGGCAACGAAATCTGTGTTGGCAAATAAGATTTACAATCGACAAAGTAAAGTTATATTCACAAAGAGCACAGGATTTTGATTGAAGCAAAGACATCTATCTTTTATTTACTTTCTTGTTATAACAATGCACCAAAAAGACGCATCTCTAGTCACTCTAGATACAACTTAAGTACTTGTCAGCTATTTTGCTTCTTGTCATTAAAGCATGCTTTCAAACTATAGTGATGCCTTACTTACAACCTAATGCAATAATACATAGCATCTCAAGAAGGACACTTTCATTAAAATCAAAGAAAGAAAAGAAATGGATTATCAATAATGTCTATAGTACGCCCTCAAGGCACAAATACACGCAATAATTTCTTTTAATAAGCTAATAATTAGGTACGAAAACAGAATTCTCTCATTCCACAGATTCACTGCAACAACCAGACCTAACCAGCTGATGCAACCAGTAATACCCTATGTCACATCACATGGCTGTGCCACAGCGAATTTGACAGATGATTGTAGATTATTTAGACTTTTCAGACTAATCTATGGTTCATTTTCCAAAGAAAACCTTCAAACTATTTGCTGCTTCTTTTGTTATTAAATTCTAAAAACAAGAACTTTCCTTTTCATCTTGAACTTTTGTTATTATATCCATTTTCATCTTGAACTCCTGTTACAATATCCGTTTGCATCTTGAAAACTTTCAACTACTTGAAATCTTTATTTTTAGTATTTTTTTCCAACTTTTATTATTTAGTTGTCTATCCTAATTCCTACTAACATCTATTCATGCTTTGCTCAGGAATAATGAATTGGATTGTCCAACCACTTTTGTCAATTGTCAGCCACCCATTTAAATGCTTCCTTCATTAATGCATAAATTCAACAAGATCAGGATGCATATATATTCAATAATTTTCTTCCAAATTCAAATAAAATCAATAAACATTATACCCATTTGATCCTATTATCAGCTTTCAATACATCCAACCTATGATGTTTAAAAAAACAGAAAAAAAAAAAACAAAACTAACACAAGGACCAATTTCAGATTTCCCTCTTAATACCCATAATAACAGTAATTATAAACCAAAAGATTAGCCATCCTTCTTTGATCACAATAAGCAATTCATCAGCATAATACTATAACACCCCAGTCCAAAGATAGGGGAAAAATTTGTCTGCATATAAGGAAATAAGTTACTACCAATAGTACCTTCAAATCATAACCTTTTGGGTGAGCCTGTGGTGGGCTAAGTTGACCCAAGAAGATACTATTGGGCCAGTAGTTTGAGGCCTTATTTTGATGGATTTGATTCGATTCGGACTTGAGATTTGACCCAAGATTTGTTCTAGACTCGGGATTTGACCTGGATTGTTACATATAGTATCAGAGCCGACTCTCGAAAGCTCGGGTCGGGTCATCCGATCGGTTTGCCGGAGGTGGGAACACGAAGGCTGGTGGTATTATCCCACAATGCAGAGATAGAGGTCCGGAGGTGGGGACACGAAGCCAGCTGGTATTATCCCACAATGGCTAGAGAGGCAAAGATCTTTGGGGGTTGTGTGTGATCGGTTCTGACGAGGACGTCAGAAATTTAAGTGAGGGAGTTTATAACACCCAGTCCAAAGATAGGGGAAAAAATTTTTTGTCTACATATAAAGAATAAGTTACTACCAATAGTTCATGACCTTTTGGCTGTGGTGGGCTAAGTTGACCCAAATACTATTGGGCCAGTAGTTGAGCCCTTATTTTGATGGATTTGATTCGATTCGGATTTGAGATTTGACCCAAAATTTGTTCCGTGGGGTTGTTACAAATACAATAAAACAATATCATTAATTTCACAGCAGCAAACTTCTATTTACAATTTTACACCTAATCATAACAAGTGTTGAGAATTAAGCTTCATACCCAAAACATTTATTTTTTTCCTGGTAATTTCATTTTCAAAAAAAAAATGAAGGAAGAAGGAACAAAAAAGCTTACCCATTAAATCTTTCATGGCTTTGGGAGCGAGAGAGGAGAAATTAAGCTGGGCATTCCCTTTCAACAGATATTATTGTCTGTAACTGTAATAGGAGATATAAGAGACTAATTGGAAAAAGCAAAGAATTAGTAGAGAAGAAGAAAAGTGTAAAGGAGGAAGAGGAATATTGGGGGGTTCGGACATGAGTGGATATCCCATTATTGTTCCTTTGAATAGAAAAACTCGCTTTCTTTTTCTGGGTGGATGAAGCCGGAATGCCATGATAGCTTTGACTACAAGCTGCTCTTTTTTGTTTTGTGAGTTTTAGAAAGGGGAGAGAAAAGGAGAGATGATTTTTGAAGTTTTTATTTCCAAATTTGAGTGTTTTTAAGGGAATTGGTCGTTATGAAATTTATTTTAAGGTAAGTTGATCAATTGATTAATACAATACTGATACGTAAGTGATATTGTATATATGTCAGTATTTTAATAGCCAATTAACCAATTTATTAAAAAAATAATTTAATGCTGACAGGATCCGTTTTTAAGGGAATTACAATTTTGACAAGGGAAAAAATATATAATATTTTCACAAAGTCAAGCTTATGTGGGGGTGAGTTTCACTTTTATATGTGAAGAGAAATTTACCAAATTATTAATTTTTGTTTGTAGAAATATTAATTTCTTTTTTTAATGGTAAAAAGCTGAGAAAGGAGAGAAGTAATTTTAAGTTTCACTTTATTAACATAAGTTCCTCTTAATTCTTATTAGTGGAATACTTTAGGAAGAAAGTGGTGTACGACTATGTATACCTAAAATTTTAGAAAGCTCATTGTTTGTGATTTTTCTTCTATTATTTATTTTTCATTTTTTAAAATGAAAAAGAATTGAGAAAAGGAGATGATGACCTCTATATTCTGTAAAAGAGAATGACCTCAATTATGTACAATCAGGTTATAGAGGTTTTAGGAAGAAAGTGTTTCATTTTTGCTGGAACATTTAGAGCCCATAACTTGCGCCACATGTCCAGAAAAAATGATAGCCACTTAATATACATAACATGACCAATTCAAAACAAGAAAGAGATTAATGAGCGTGAAATTAATATACATAACAATATATTAAGTCCATTATTATTTTAAAATTAAGAAATTTTATAAATTAGTATTTATGTGAAAATATTTTATAAAAAAATGTTATCCGTTTAATGCACAATGTTAATGCACTAATACTTTAATTAGAAGTCCAACTTCCATGATCAAGTTTAATTAGAAGTCCAACTTCCATGATCAAGATAAATCGTATGTGTTAAAGTACTATAACCTACATGATAATATTTTTAAATCAACATAGGTTGTTTATAAACCATTATTTATTTATTCATATATTACATATATATGATTTCAAAAACTCTATATATGTGAACATGAAAATTGAACATAAATATATTTGAAATTCACTTATTTGTATTTTGACTCCTAATGATAGGTAAAAATATAAATAAGAGGTAAAATTCAAATACACACATCCAATTTTTATGTTCAATTTTCATGTCCAATTTTTATATTTTTTGTGTATAACATTTATTTATACACATAAATCATAATATATATATTATATGTATATCTGCTTATTTGTATAATCTAAGATATTATGTTATGTCATTTCGACTTTTTTTTTGCGTAAATCGCTATAACCCAAAAAACCATCGCCATAAATCTACTATATATCTACTGTAATGTGTATATATACATTTATATATATATATATATATATATATATATGTAGATTTATATAAACAAACTTAAACGACGATTTAATGAATGATGAATGATGTAATTTTATTAATACATGAACGTCCAACATAAATAAAGAAACATTAAATAAATAGATAAATATGATTTTTATAGCAAAAATCCAACATGCAGTACTAGCATCTTTTTGTGTGAGGAGTTGCAACAAATTGTCCAAAACAGATTATCAGTACGTTCTTAGTTATTTCTTTGTTAAAGAAACAACTATATTAAAACAATTTAGATCATCCATCGACGGAACCTCAGCCAAAAGATCTGCATACCTAATGAATAAATCGTGGATAATAGAATCTCCAAAATGACTCGCCAGCATGGGTTCCATAAAAGCCCTTATACCATCTGCCATAGTTTTTGGACTACTACACTCGCCATCGTTCTCACCAACATCCCAATTCACTCTAAAAGTATGTAGCTTATCAAGATTAAAGGAGCCTTCATCCTGAATAATAGCCTCCACTTCATCCTTGTATGGCAAATAGATAGGGATATTGAATGAGAATAAATCAGCCTCTGCAGCAATCCCCTAATTAAAGGCAACCAGGAAATGATCAGTAAACTGTTAAACAAAAGTATGTAACAACCACACATATATATATATATATATATATATATATATATATATATATATATATATATATGGTAGTTTAAGTACGTACAATGTATGCTATATGAAATTAAAAATATTAAATAATAAAATCAATATATATTGTATGCAGTTGTCAGAGCAAATATATCTTTATCGACATTTTTGCATTGTTTTAACAACACTCAATACTTTAAAACGATACTTATTACTATGACAGCATAATTTTTTGCTTTGACAATATCAACAGCCGGTTAAAACTTTGATACCTCCTTTACCATGCCAGCAAGTGATTCTCCAAGCAGGTTGTAACGGCCACAACCATCTTTGCTAGAGAAATTCACGATACTCCTACCGAGCAATGTTAAAACCATTCGGCCACCTGGTACTATTTCATGGGAGCGTAACCTTAGAAATGATGAAAAATCCCTCTGAAATTGCTTCAAGTAGGCCTCAAACACGTCAGGAGGACTCCCCGTCGCCAGATATATATTTTCCTTGTTATTTTCCAGCCCTTCAGGAACCTACCGTGTAATAATCACCAACATTAATTAACAGATTATTAGGTGTATATATACGTACAAAAACATAACATACATTACATGCATAATATTTTTTGTGTTTTTCTTGTATTCCATATTGTACATTTAGTAGGAAAAACCAAAAAGATACAAAATATTAGCACCTAGCTCTAAAAGTCCTCACAACGGTGTGTCTGTATTTCTGTTGCATCAATTTACCTCTTTTTCTCGTATCGCCAACGGATAAACAAACTATTACGTACAACATAATTATCAATGATGCAACTCCTTTGTGGCCTTATCCAATTTTTATGGATTCGCCTTCTTTTTTTAGTGTTATAAAATTTCTTTTGGCCACTTTAAAGAAATGATGTAATAAAGAGTAATGGTCTACTAGGACTATATCAAAAAACATATTATTGATTCGTGATCATGCTTTAATATAATCACTTAATTATTAATGCTTTTTCGACATTGTGTAAATAATTATTGCTCACATTGGCGGATCTATTCAAAGGGCAGAATAGACAGTGCCTATGTTGGACTTTTTTTTAAAAGGTATAGAGGCATGGGTAAAAATAAAACTTAATAAACTTAAAGGGGCAGATTTATGAAAAAGTTAAATTTACAAGGGCAAAAAAAATACTTAAACTACTACTACTCTCAAAATAAAATAAACACACGGTGTATAATGTATTCAAACTCTCGCTTTCTAACTTGCTAAGCTTGGGTCTTTCCTTTCAGTTTTCAACTCAAACAAATCCTCCCATGTTGGGAACAGATCCTGGATCCGCCCCTATTCACATAGAAATTAGAATGTCCCTACACGCGTAGATCTATCAAATTTATACAATAACATCAGAAAGTGTATATCGATCTTCAAATGAAAGTTTCTTTATACATATGAAAAAAAATGAAAAATACCTGAGAGAGCCAATGAACACTGTAAGAAGAATGAACAAAGTGTAGGCTGTTGCTAGGGAAAATCCTGTCATAGAATGAGCCTGGCATTCCTGATATGAAACAAGGCCCGAATTCGTCTCCTTTTTCCTTCTTGACATTGTCATAGAAAGCTGGGAGTGATTTGAAAATGTTGTTGAAGTCATTTTCAGGTAAATCATTTAGGGACACATGAAATTCCGGTATTTTTCGATTATTTTCCAGGCACAAATCAGAAACTGCGTCCATAATATTGGAAACGGATGAGAGGGTATTTGGCCCCGAAGCGCAACCAAGCTCAGCTATGTTAAAACACTCCGGGGAGGTTTGACTATACATATTCTTGATGGTGTCCGTTAATATTGGTTGTACCTTCGAAATCACTATTTTCTGAAAATTAACATGATTAAATATTTAAATTAATGTTTGAGTGACATAATAGATACTCTTTTCAATTCATTCCACAAGAAGATATTCCCAGGTGTAAAATTTACAAGTATTAATAAGAAAAAAGATATGATAGCTAAGTTCATAGTATTAGTATGGTTCATATTAGTATATTGAATATGCTGTTTAATATGGGTCTAGAAGTCTCTATGCACTAGTATAAATAGAGAGCTCTATGTGTCATTTTGTATAAGCCAGAGCAAGAGAGAAGAAAGAAACAGAGTAAAGAGTAATACAAAAGTTATCGAGTTAAAGAAAGGCTTTGTAAAGTCAACATTTCGGAGATCTATATATTCAATACACATTTAGTGATAAATTATATTTGGTGACAATAATTATTTGTCACCAATAGTCATGTTGCTATCAATAAATGTGTACTGTGAAATTAAATTACATGGTATGTCTCCTCATCCAAGATTTGGATGAAAAATGAGACTATTTTTTGTACTAATAGATATGGAGAGTAGGACATGAACATATATATATATATATATATATATATATATATATATATATATATATATATATATCAGACAAGCTTCGGCAAGTCTCTTTGTGTGTTAAGTTTTTGTGTGTCTGTGTGAGAGAGAGACAGAGAAAGGGAGAGACCTGAAGGAATGAGTTATTGGCATAGCTAGATTCACCATTTCCTGCATTCATGTGAAGAACATTTGTGACCACCATTTCTCCTACCTTTGTCTTTCTGCAGGCTTCTTCTTTGCTTTCTCTTGGGAATTGAGATGCTTAAATATCTTGGAAAGGAGTATTTGACTGGGTAGTATGGTCTTTCAAGCCAAAGAAAAACTAGATAAAGCCAAATTTGATAGCTTAGATTTTTTCATTGTAATAATATTAAAAGAGCGTAATGCTTACGCCTCTGAATTATTGGACTGTCGATTGACTGGCATTTGGCTAATACCCATTGAAAAATTCTAGGCGGACCGGCGTTTTCCGACCGGGATAGTGACCGGCCGGAATTTTTTTTTTTTTTTTTTTTTTTTTTGCTTTTGATTATAAAATAATTAATGTGATTTATTGAATCGAAATTTTCACAAAATACGATGATTTAGGTGTCGTTTGGATACACGTAAAAAAACAAATATATATAGGCTGTATAACCTGTTTGTTACGTGTAACCAAAAAACACCTCAAATCACTGTATTTTGTAAAAATTTCAGTTCTAATAAATTACATTAATTATTTTGTAGGCAAAAGCAAAAAAAAAAAAAAAAAATTCCGGCCGGTCACGGAAAACGCCGGTCGGCGTAGAAGGACTCATACCCATTCTCTCTCTCTCCAGATTTTCTGCCACTGTCTCAGTGTCTCTCTTTCTCTCTCTTTCTCATGCATGTTCTTGATAATGGCGATGGTCCCCCGTAAAACCAGAAAAAAAAAACGTTTAATACTCCCTCCCTCCCTCCAAATTATAGGGTTATTATTAATTTTTAAAAGTTAAAATAAAATATTTTTAAATTAAAATTAAAATAATTCATTAAAATTATAAAATAATAAATTTTAAAATGAGTAGTATTTTTTAGATAATTTATATTCCTTCAGCCCCTTAATACAAGACATTTAAGAGAATTTTTGTCCCTTAATATAAGTCGTTTTGAAAATTTTAAGTAAGAATTAATTGCTTAGTTTCCAAAAAAATAAATAAAATTACTTTATTTTCATAAAAAATCTATTTTTTTAAAGATGTGTAAATTTTCATAAAATAATTAAAATTAAAAATTTAAACTTTAATTTTTTTGAATCTATATTTTATGAAACTTTACTCATTTTTGAACAAAATAAAAGTTTTAATATTTTTCCTAAAAATAATAACTATTTTAAAAACTTGTTAAAATAATAATTATTCTTAATAATTTTAAAATAATAATCATTTTTAATATTTTAAAATAAAATATTATTTTTAAAATAATTTAACTTTTTTTTTGTTTTTTCTTAAAAAAAAATGATTAGTGAAATTCGGGTCGGGTCAAACTGGGCCGGGTTGGGATCAAATCGGGTAAAAAAACTGAATCGACAAAAAATTGTCACTTTAAGGACCTAATTGACGAAAAATAAACTTTAGAGACGACTTTAAAAGTGAATGATAATTTGGAGGATCAAAAGTCTTGTTTGACCATTTTTTATTTTTAAAAAAAAATTAATTAGTGAAATTGGGGTAGGGTCAAACTGGGTCAGATTGGGTCAAAATTTGGTTAAAATGAGTAGAGTTGGGGTCAAATCGGGTAAAAAGAACAAAATCGATAAAAAAAATATCAATTTAAAGACTTAATTGACAAAAAATAAACTTTAAAATAATTTTAAAAATGGATGACAATTTGAAGGGTCAAAAGTGTATTCAGCCATTTTTTTCGTCTAAACCGTATAAGAAAGTGGTTTGTTTCAACACATACATTATTTTTTGGCTTAAATATAATTTATTACCTTAAACTATAGGTCATATTCCACCTCAGTGATTCACCTTTTAATTTGTCAATTAGATTATTAAACTATTAATTTTTTTCAATTCCATTCAATTGAGGCTGTCGCGTTAGAAATTGCTGACGTGGCTATCTGGGTAGGGCATAACTCAGCTGATGTTTGTAAAAAAAATAATTTTTTATTTTGTGATTAAACATTTTTGATATATTAAAGGGTAAAATGGTCACACCCTTTTCTTTAATACATTTAAACCAAACAAAACAACACCCCTGCCCCAGATTTTCAGTGCACGCCATGGTTGCCTGCGAAGATGAAGAGCAGAGGATATCAAAACAAAATCAAAATTCATTTAAAGAACATAATCCAATTCTCAGATCCAAAATAAGATCATAACAAATAAAGCTAAAAACATGGGAAGCAGCAGTCTAATCAAAACATAAACAAGAGAAAACATGAAATCCAAAACCAAATCCAAAACCAGAAACCAAATCACCATAAACGTATAACCCAAAACCAGAAAAGATAACTTGAAACAAATCCATAAGAAACAACCATAGCAGAGCCATAATAGAGCAGATCCATTAACAGATGGAAGATGGACTAATAGATAAAACAAAGAAAGAAGATGAATTAATAGATTAAACATATAATAAATTCAAAATAGACCCAATAACCAGTACAGATCATCCAAATCTGAGAGTAAAAGGAACAACCATAGTAGAGCCCAAAGCTTCCGCCGCACTCAATCAACCCTCAAAACCCTAGACCCTCAAATCTACCGCTACCTATCATCCAACCGTCCTATTTGGTCCAATTTTGCAGATTACTTCTCCTTCCTCGACGTTGTTAATGAGCTTGTAAATCATTAATCATTGATCGACCAAAACCCGTGGTCAGCCGAAAAATCATCGTCGTCGCATCCTCAATCATACTTTGGATATTTGGAGGAGAAACAAGAATGAGTTTTAATGATATTGGTTAGGTTTAGTTATATTTAAAATAATTTGACATATTTACCCTTGATGTCTAGAAGAGATAATTAAAATAATATTTTTTAATTATACATAAGCATTAGTTTGTTTAGTCAACGAGCCACGTCAGCAATTTTTGATGTGGCAGAGTCAATTAAGTGAAATTGAAAAAAATTAATAGTTCAATTATTTAATTGACAAAATTAAAAGGTGAATCACCGAAGTGAAATATGGCCTATAGTATTATGTTATCTGTAATATATAATATTATTTAATAATGCATATAAATATAATAATAATAAATTATGCAAAATAGAAACAATTTGTAAAATGAAAAATATAAATTCGAGTCCTTTGAATTCACAAAGTCTCTTTAAAGCAAATTTATTCCCCCACAGATGCTAAGGGTTAATTGAATAATTGCTTCCCAAGATAAAACGGATTTCAATTCTTAATTAGTAGCATTACAAAATTAAGAATTCATCGAATCAAATTCTATGTTTATGTACTGAACTCACATGAATATTAATTATGCATGCATGAAGAAAAATTAAAAACACTTACTATTACTGCAATATTATTTGACAGAGAACGGGAAATCTGCGAAACGGATTGCGAAGGGAAGGAACGAGATTATCTGCAGAAATGCAATTGCGTAAGGAAGGAACGGACGAGAATTTCTTCTTTGCGAATCGGAATAAAGGAAGGAACGGGACGGGAATTTCAGAAACAAAACGGGACGGGAAAATTTGTTATCCTTTAAATGCTTTCCTACACCATTTATTTATAGGAAAAATTCGCATATAACCGTCGTCAAAACGACGTGGTATTGTGATGATAAAAAATATATATCACGAACCCGCCCATCACGACCACGATCCGACCGGACCTGATCGGACTTTGAAGTCAATTTTCTCATTCAATTCAAATCTCATTTCCAACACATTATACTCATTCAGTGTAAAAATTTTATTTCTTTATTTTATTTCTTACGTATTCCTTTTCATTTTATTTCTTCTCTCTTTCATAATTGTAAAAATTTGCTTCTGTTCTTGAGCTGGTACTAACCTTTATTCGTGTGTAACACTCTGTTTTGATTGTTAGATGTACTGATTCTTGGGATGAGATATAAGAGAAAACTGCACATTTACTCAGTACTCAGAAGCCGAAATGAATAATTTGAATTTATTTAGACAATTGATTTTGAGCAGAGCCCAGACTTTTTTTTTTTTTTTTGACAAGTGAACAAAACCCAGATTTTTCTATTTTGTTTTGGTCTGTCATCATCAAAGGTTAAATTTTGATCTTTTGATTTTCTACTACTCAAGTTCATTATGTGGGTGCAAATCAAGAAGACTGTAAAGTGCAAAATTAGAGATAAGTTTTTATTTTAAAACTTATAAAATCAATATTGTCTCGTCAAAACTCAATTTTAAATATTTTTAAACTTAAAATTAAAATAAATTGTTTACGTCAATATAATTATAAATATTATAAATTATTTAAAAAGTATTACATTTCAATTTTAAAATATTTTGAATTGACTTTTTAAAAGTCAATAATTATCTTATATTCAAAACAGAGAGGGAGTACTATTACTATTCATTAATTTTAACCTTACCTAACTGGTTAAGACCCACTATAATGGAAATACCGACTAATTTTTAAGACCCTTAAGTTTCAAAAAATAAATAAATCATTATGTCAAAAAAACAGAGATAGTATTAGTCAAGCACGAGGGAGAATTTTCTTAATGTGAGATTGATGCAATGTCCCACTCATTTGGACAAATTCAAGACCTTGGGCAACAGTTGGATGCTACTAGTATAACTCGAAAAAATCTGGTCCAAGATTACTTCCAAGAAGAAACAAGTGGAGCCGTGGAGGAGGATGACTACAATTAATGAATAAATACTTACTTTATCCGTAGGTATGAGGAAAGGGAGGATAGTATTAGTCAAATTTATGTGAGATTGATGCCGTGTCCTACCCATTTTGGAAAAATTCAAGACCTTGGCCACCAGGTGAATAAACAAGTGGAGGAGGATGAATACAATAAACAATGTGTATTGTTCTTTAGGGAGTATATTCTGGGGTAGAATGAATAACAGAAATATTGCTCCATACATCACAATGAAAGGAGTTGCCAAGCTTCTTTTCTTTTTTTCTTTATTTTTTTCAAGCTTGATTATAGCCAATGGAGTTGATACCATCACCACAACACAGTTTCTTACCAATAACAACACCTTGGTTTCATCCGGTGGAACATTCGAGATGGGATTTTTCAGCTCGGATAATTCCAGGACCTGGTTCTTGGGTATATGGTACAAGAAAGTTTCTACTCGAACTGTAATCTGGATTGCCAACAGAGATACTCCTCTAAGTGATACATCCAGTACTGTTTTAAAGTTCAACGAGAAAGGAATTCTTTCGCTTATGAACAATACAAATAGCACCCTTTGGTCTGCTAATTCCTCAAGAACAACGCAGAATCCAGTTGCACAACTCTTGGAGACTGGAAATCTTGTTGTAGTGGGCGAAAATGGTGATGATCACGATAATTACCCGTGGCAGAGTTTTGATCATCCAACAGATACTTTTATGGCAGGCATGAAGCTCGGAGTGAATTTGGTAACAGGGGTTAATAGGGTTATATCAAATGGGAAATATGCATTTAGAGTTGATCCACATGGGTTTCCACAGGCGTTCTTGGAAAAAGATTCTGTTAAGCAATTCAGGAGTGGACCATGGAATGGTGTCAGTTTTAGCGGTACACCGGGATTGAAACCAAACAACATTTATAAATATGATTTTGTGTTCAACAAGGAGGAGGTATATTACATTTATTGGCTTATTGACAGCTCTGTTTACTCGAGGATGGTGTTGAATGAGATTGGTGTGGTGAAGCGGTTTACATGGAACCAACGTACGCAGGAATGGGGTGTTTACCTCAGTGAACCACAAGATAACTGTGATTTTTTTGGATTATGCTATGGGTATAGTAGCTGTAACATGAATAAGTCTCCGATATGTGGATGTTTGGATAAATTTGTGCCCAAGAATGAAAAAGATTGGGATAGAACAGACTGGTCTAGTGGATGTGTTCGCAGAACGCCATTGGATTGCAAAAATGGAGATGGTTTTGTCAAGTATTCAGGGATCAAGGTACCAGACACGAGCCATTCGTGGTATGACATGAGGATGAATCTGGAGGAGTGCAAGAATATGTGCTTGAAAAACTGCACCTGTATGGCTTATGCAAATTCAGACATAAGAGGAAGAGGGAGTGGCTGCTTGCTTTGGTTTGAAGACCTAATGGACATAAGAGTATTAACTGAGAGTGGGCAAGATATTTACATAAGGATGGCTTCTTCTGAACTAGGTATATATGACATATTAATCATTCTTTCTGCAAATAAGCTAAGGAATATAAGTACTTGTCTAACTAGATCCTACTTGTTCATCTAATGCATATAATTTCAAATAATACTAGATTAGGTTAAGATTCTATTTCTATGTTTAGTGAAATTGTTGGATCAAAAGGAGGGCTTTCATAGCTTTTCAAACATATATATGCACTCTGAATCTTAATGGAAGAACAATCTTTTGATATTAATTTTAGAATGAGCAACAGTTTTGTTTGTATTAAAGACTCTACAGGCTCCAACAATAAGAAAAAATGGAAAAGGATGGAAATTGGCTTGACATTACTAGCAGTAGTGCTTCTAGCTGTCCTAATTCTGATGTATGCGAGGAAGAGGAAGAAGGATAAAGCAAAGAAGCAGCAGAAGCAACAACAGCTTGAACACCTACAGAAAGAAAGTAAATCAAAAGAGTAGCATATCTACTTCTGTGCCTTTAGTTTTGTGAGTACGCGCGTTGTTTTATGGATAAAAATATGTTCATTTAATTCATTCAATATTTTACGCTGCAGGAATCACTGAAAGCCAAACGGAAGATCTAGAGTTGCCAATGTTCAATTTAGCCACAATATCAGATGCTACTATGAACTTTTCAGTAGACAATAAGATAGGAGAGGGTGGATTTGGACCTGTTTACAAGGTAATTACAAAAATAGAACTCCCTTAATGCTTTTTTGCATATAAAAAATCTAAAACTGTTATGTATTGTAACCATTGTATAGGGAATGCTGGAAGAGGGACAAGAAATAGCTGTAAAGCGACTTTCTATGTATTCTGCACAGGGACTTGATGAATTTAAGAATGAAGTTGTCTGCATTACAAAACTTCAACATCGGAATCTCGTGAGGCTACTAGGATGTTGCATTCATGGACAAGAAAATATGTTGATCTATGAATACATGCCTAACAATAGCTTGGACTCGTTTCTTTTTGGTTTGATTCTTAAATCATAATGAAATAGCTTTTAGCATAGCATCTTACCGATATATCAAGTCTTTTGTTTAGCTGAAGCACAGACTAAAGCAAATATTTTGAGCAGATCATACTCGAAGTAAACTATTGGATTGGCCGAAACGCTTCAATATTATCATTGGGATTGCTCGAGGCCTTCTTTATCTTCATCAAGATTCACGCATAAGAATCATTCATAGAGATCTCAAAGCTGCCAATATTTTGCTAGATAAAGACATGAATCCAAAAATATCGGACTTTGGCATGGCGAGAAGTTTTGGTGGAAATGAAACTGCGGCAAATACAAAAAGAGTTGTTGGAACATAGTAAGAATCCCTACAAGTCCACAAGTATATAAAAATTATACATAATTCAATTATACAACTTATAATGGGCACTGTTTCTTCCTTTGACATTGTTTTTCAGTGGCTATATGTCTCCAGAGTATGCAGGGGATGGGATATTTTCAGTAAAATCAGATGTATTTAGTTTTGGGGTATTGGTATTGGAGATTGTGAGTGGAAGGAGAAACAGAAGATTTAGTCATCCTGACCACCACCATAACCTTCTTGGCCATGTAAGTGTTTTGGGTAGATACATTTTCCCATCTTTATGTTAAAGCTAGTATTACTAATATCGGCTCGAAAAATTTGTTTAGGCATGGTTACTATTCGAGGAAGGTAGGTCCTTGGAGCTGATCGATGCAAATCTAAGCGACACGTGCTATGTATTAGAACTCCTACGATCAATTCATGTAGGTTTGTTATGTGTACAACAACATCCAGAAGATAGGCCAAACATGTCGTCAGTTGTTCATATGTTGGGGAATGAAGGAGCCTTACCCCGACCTAAAGAGCCAGGGTTTTTCACTAAAAGAAACCTGGTTTTTGAAGTTGATTACACATCAAGCAGTAATGCACAATTTTCAGCCAATGAAATCAGCAACACACTATTAGAAGCTAGATAGAAGCTATATAAATATTTTGTATATGTACTCTCATGCTTATTTGTGTCATAATCATTTTCTTTATATCTTCAAAATTCTGCATTAAGACAGAAAATGCATTTAAAAGAATATTACTGTTCTCACTTAGTTAATACCTTAATATTACTTTCTCCGTCCAAATTTACTTGTTTTGGTTTGAAAATACACGTTTATCAGGAAGAAAAAATTATCTCGAGTTTACCCATCATAACTTTTCTATTATCATGTTTTTTTTGTTGTATTTAATCTCCTAATTCTTTCTTTAAATAATAAAATAGAGAAGAGAGGGAAAAAGAGAGTGGATATGTTTCTAATCTCAATAGTAATAGCTAGTACTACTTTTTCTAATGTATATAATGTTGTTTTTAATAAAAAAAAATAAGTTAGATGAGGGTAGTATAAGAAAAGTAAGGTAAATAATAGTATTAAAAAGAAAAAATGACAAATAAATCTGAACATACTAAAAAGAAAATTAAAACAAGTAAATATGGACGGAGGAAGTAATCATAGATATAAATAGAAATTGGCAAAGTTGGAAAAGTTTCATGAGTTGAATCCTACTTACTTCGAGAGATGTTGGGTTCACAACTGATTAATCGAGGTAAGAACACCAAGATATCCACTTCTTCACGGAATAAAAAATATAAATTTTATTCCCTCCAATAGGAAAAAATAAAAAGAAAAAGAAAAAAGTTCCACTTGTAAAGTTATAAATTTAAAAATAAAATAAAATTTATTGAGTATTTATTTTGTAATATTAGATGATAATAAAATGCGAGAATGGATTTAAAAATATTATCTTATTTTTATTTTTTATTAGTAGATGAATCCGTGCGAGACACAGGGCTGTTTGAATATTAGTACGAAAATTTATTTAAATATTATCATTGTAAATTTTAAAACATGTGTAATATATATATTGTTGATTAATTCATTCATGCATTGACCACAAAATTTATGAATAATATGAAGGGTCTTATAATCTATTAAAGAATTTGAACATTATTAAACTTAAGGATAATTGGGAAACATTGTTACTATTTTTTGTTAAAATTTATAAACCATCTTTAAGTGCAATGTATTTAAAATTTGATAAATTAATTTCTTAAAGAGTTAGAAGTATCCTTAACTAATCACTACAAGGAAAAACCTTATTTCTGACGACGAAATTTTTCCTTGGAAATAAGCTTATTCAGTCGGAAATAGGTTATTTCCGACGGAATATTCCGTTGAAAATTCGGTCGTATATATACGTACGCGTCGAAGATAACATCAGTCACAAATTCCGTCATACCTATCTTATCTTCGACGAATTTATCTCCTATGAAATTTCGTCGAAAATAATTTATCTACGACTGAATAAATAGGACGAAACTTTCCGTCGAGTATAATATTCCTTATTTCCGACGAATAGCCCTCGGAATTAACTTATTTTCGACTAAAAATTAAAATATACCGGTATTTATTAAAAATGGCTAATTATTAAATCCGACGGAATGTCTGTCAAAAATACCTTATTCCGTCGGAATTAACTGTTTTTTTAATGCAGATTTTAAAAGTGCAGTTTCTAGGTGTTTAAACCCATTTATGTACCTGTAACCTATCACAACTCAATACACAGTAATATAAACATGTATCTCACATTCAAATATTCAACGTATCGCTAAAAACGATAGCAACACATCCAGCAAAACGTAATCTACTAACTGATTATCATCAACACTACTGAGCTAACAATTAAAAATATAAGCTAATATTCCATATATGATAAACAATATAATTTACAATACTTATACAGACGCAATTAGACACTATAATTTATACAAATGTTCTACAATACTTATACAGACGCAATTAGACACTACAATATATACAAATGTTCTACAATAACATGAATACAAATGAACTACAAACTAGTAAACGTATCACCATCGGGGCGGAGGTGAACGACGCTGCTCTGGTGTATGAAAATCAGTGTCGTCCGCCTACTCGTCATCACCAATCTGCTCGTCATCGCCACCCTGTTGATAGAATCAAAAATATAAATCATTAGTCCGTATATATATATATATATATATATATATATATATATATATGTGTGTGTGTGTGTGTGTGTGTGTGTGTGTGTGTGTGTGTGTGTGTGTGTGTGAATTAACAAGCTGGTCTTAATTGAAAAAAACATAAACAATAAGAATACCTGAGTAGGCGGGGGCGGATGAAAGTTCTCCTCCAAGAGGGTAATCACCATTCGAACAACTCATGGCAGATGGCGTCGAATCGCTCTCTACCAGTAATTCCGTATTCTCTGCGAAGGCCCTACTATAATATCCTCGAGCAATCTGGTGAAGACGAAATCTGGTAGGCAATTGTTGATGTTAGAAGACCGGATCGATGACGAAACTATCCGACACGACCCTATTAACCTTCTAAGATCTCGTCATCCAAGCTAATACCGTGTATGAGATGGTCCGATATGTGTTCTTGATTTAATACTTTGGTGGAGCCTATAAAAGATACAAATTCGATTACTAATAATAATTTATATAATGTGATAAATTCGGATAATTTCATGAAACATAAAAAATATTACCTCCAGAAAGTGTATATGTGGGTATCCTCGGCAGACCCAACACTCAATATCTGTCGGTACTGCTAATAGGGGGATCCTGAGACGCGACTCATAGTCTCAGCTCCTCATCCCGATCTAATACAATTTCGGGAAGAGGGGTGACAGAATCTAACGGCTCAGAATACCTTCTAATAGCCTCCAGCTCAGCTATACTCTCGTCCCGAACCCTCTGAAATCGGTCCTGTAATTTATTTTGTATACGTATGTTAATTATATCATTTTATTTATGATTGAATATTACTAAAAGCTAAATAGTTAGATGAGTTTTACCCGTATAGCTAAAGCTGCTTGAGAGAAAGCACGCTCGGCCTTAGGCGTGTGGGCTCGATCCCAAAACTCTAAAATGGTAGGATTTCGACCCAAGGTCCTCCTCAAGGTCTAATAAAAACATTCATAAAATAGGTATTAAGTATTTGTGTGAGAACTTGATAACTAAATAACTAAATACAACACACTTACCCTATTTGCCTCCTCGAACGACTGAGAACAATTTGTGTGTACTGTTAGTTCCCAGAGGCACGATAGATATCTAGAAGGGGGGGTTGAATAGATATCTAAATTTTTTCTTTTAATCTATTCAAGTTGATCGTAATCAATGCACAGCGGAATTTAGTAATTGATAAACCTTCTGTTAGAAATCTTGAGTTAATGAGAGTAAGGCAGTTATAGCAGTTATAGCAGTTATAATGAACATAACAGTTTTAAGTGGTTCAGAGCACTTAAAGCTCCTAATCAACTCTTCTACTCTTTGAGTAGGAAATCCACTAAGGATGTTTGTTACACTTCTTGAATCTCACAGATTCCTTCTGCATGACGGCCAGCCTAGGTACTTCTTAGTTCACTCTTGAACTCTTCAAGTCCAGCAGACTTGGTTCTTTACAGTTCACTTAGAACTCTTCAAGTCCTTCAGACTTGGAACTCTTACTTCAGTTGATTGGTTGTTGTTGAGATCGTGATTATGCTACTCAGTTGCTATTAAGCACTTATTCGAAGGAACTGAGTAACTGAGCAAGCTTCCTTTTTTCTCAGATCGTAGAGTTGAGCGTGAGTGTTCTTGTGCGTTTTTGTTCGATGTTTGCATGTTCCTCTTATCTGTCTATGTTCTGTATATATGAGATTTTTTTTAAATCTATCCATTGAAGTCATCTGATGAGGCATTGAATGGGTTTTTTAAATCTACGATCATCTCTATGACGCCCCCAAAATAGGTATACATCATGTAAGACCCCAAATTTTATGAAATAAAAGTATTCAATTTTTATAGTTACTATTCATGAGTTACTATTCACGAGTTACTATTCACGAGTTACTATTCATGAGTTACTATTCATGCGTTACTATTGGGAGTACATGTATATAACATGAGTATATTCTGTAAATTTTGGAATTTTTGGACAAAAGTACAATTTATGAAAAATGTCTAAATATTCTGGAGGTTTTGGCCATATGAAAATAGAAAATGACTTTTAAAAATTCTAGAAAAATATATGTTCAATATGGGACTATATTCTGCTAAATTTTAGAAAAGAAATATTTTTGGAACTGATTTGGTATTTTTTATGAAAATGATCTAGTTATGAATAAATGAATTAAATATATTATATGAAGGAAGAAAATTGGAAAATATGATTTTATGGCTTGAGAATCATATATGAGGTTTATGCAGATTGTTGATGAGGGTTTTGGTTATTGGTGATGAAATCTTATGAGTTTGGCATTTTATGATGATTAAATGCATTAATTAGTAAAGTGTAAACAATTTAAATAAATTGTTTATAAGTTTAAGAAATTATTAAATATTGTTGTAATATTAATAATATTAAGATTTTGATATTATTAAGTGATTTATAACATTTGGATTAAGGTGTTATAAATATTGATATGGATTTTATTGTGAAACTTTATCTCTTTGTGTCGGGGTTACTATTCAAGTATACGGCACTATTCACGAATACGACACTATTCACCAAAGAATATAATTTTCTTTTTTATTCAAGATGTTTATTATGGTTACTATATTTGATTGAATCCATGTTTTTGATAATATTATTTTTATTATCATATATAACATTTTTATAATCCTGGTGAAGAAATTTCTCTTTGACTTGAGTGTAAAGATGGTTAGATTATTGGTATGATCGTGACGATGGGTTCTCTTTGGCCAGTAGTGCAAAGTTGAATCATTGACTGGTGTGATCATGACCATTGAATTTACAATTGAATATTTTTAGCTTAAGTACAAAGGTGAATTGATCAACATGATTATAATTATGGTATATATAAATTCTGAAATGATTATATATTTCTTTGTGATATTAATATCTTTGGCCTGTAGTGCAAAGATGAATTATTGATGAATATCTTTGGTCCGTAGTGCAAAGATGACTTGTTGTTGAATATCTTTCGTCTGCAGTGCAAAGATGAATTATTGATGAATATCTTTGGCCTGTAGTGCAAAGATGAATTATTGTTGAATATTTCTGGCCTGTAGTGCAAAGATGAATTATTGTTGAATATCTTTGGTCTGTAGTGCAAAGATGAATTATTGATGAATATCTTTGGCCTGTAGTGCAAAGATGAATTATTGTTGAATATCTTTGGTTTGTAGCGCAAAGATGAATTATTGATGAATATCTTCGGCCTGTAGTGCAAAGATGAATTATTGTTGAATATCTTTGGCCTGTAGTGCAAAGAAGAATTATTGTTGAATATCTTTGGCCCAGAGTGCAAAAGATGAATTGTTGTTGAATATCTTCTACTGTAGTCCAAGATGAATCTGTTAATGAATATCTTTGGCCTGTAGTGCAAAGATGAATTTATTAGTATGATTATGAACAGAAACTGTGATTTGGTATAACCATGATCTTTGATATTTCAGGTAAAGACAGGTGATGAAAATTATCTTCGTCCTGGATGAGAAGAGGAATTTAGAATCACAATTATGATTATGAGTTATTCATATGATTGTGGAAAGGAACTGTTGACTGATGTTACAGGGATAAAATATTGTTAGTGGACTTTTAATGTGGAGAAGATAATAGACTTTATAGTCTATTTGACTCTTTTAATGGATTGCTTGTTCCGCTGCAACTATAGTTGAAAAGTTTTTATCATTTACCATATGTTCTAAATCTCTGATTTATTACTGATGAAGGCTATTGATAATTTAATTATCTTTAGTCATGATATTCTTTACTGAGCTAGTTGTGCTCACCCTTTTGCTTCATAATTCCTTTCAGGTAATAAAAGTGTAGCTGGGTCGAGCGGGGATAACAGGGGAATAGAACGGTGGTCTATAGTTGTTGAGGTTCTCCCTAAAGAGTATGGAAATGATTTTATTGAGAACTTTAGATACGTGTGTTGTATTTTATACGTCATTTAATAGTTATATTTGGTGTATCAAATAGGGTGAGGCAAACCCAACTTTGGAAGGGTGTTTTGCCAATATCATACAAGATGTCTAATGACATACAACCTCGTGTTATCAGAAGACATGGTTGTGCACATCCAATTGCTGAGTATATCTACGAGCACTACCTATATGATCTTGTAGTTTGGTTGAAATATAATTTTCAATTGCAGACAGTGGAGATAGTTATATGTCAAGAGAAGACTCAACATTGGAAAGAACATGATAGTAATCTTCTCATTTTTCTTTGGGGTCTATTGGATCAACCAAGGATAATTCTGTGGACATATGATATCTGGCTATAACCTGCATTTAATGGCCTCCCATGTATAAAGGTTTCCTTGAGCACTTTCCAAAGGTTTTAATTTCAAAAGCAGCTATCGACCGTATACCTTTATGTAAGGTGCCATTATGACGTCTTATCCAAGGTTGAGACATGTGTCACAGTTGGTATATATTTGTATCAAAACTCATAACATATGTGTTGTTGTATTTTGCACGACAATTGTGATAATGAAGTTGTAGTTATTTTCTGTACCATGTATTTGGCGACTCAAAATGGGTGGGGTGATGTATACCTATTTTGGGGTCGCCACATTTGGTATCGAGCTTAGGGATATGGTTTCAATGAGATCGGGGAATATAACTAGGAGGGGAGTGATGAGTAAAACCTTCGCTAGTGTGTCCTACCTAAGCTTATTTGTTGGTCAGTCATAATATCGGGATATTATGTGATATTTTAATTTGTTCAATTAACCCTTTTTTTGAAGCTGTATTCTATAATGATATCTGAAATACAAGAGATGAGCATTAGAGAAATTATGATGATAGAGAAGATGGAATCTGAAATGAAAGCAATGTATTCTCAACTCTTTGAAATACCAGGTACGTAAATTTTGGGGACAAAATTTCATAAGGAGGGGAGATTGTAAGACCCCGAATTTTATGAAATAAAAGTATTCAATTTTCTGTACCATGTATTTGGCGACTCAAAATGGGTGGGGTGATGTATACCTATTTTGGGTTCACACACATCACCCATCTTAAGTCGCTAAATACATGGTACAAAATTCAAATACAACTTTATAATACAACAATCGTAAGAGATACGACAAAACATAATATAAGAGGTTTAATAAGAATATTGTCATCTAGACAATATCCACACTCAATGAAGTCCTCATTACATTTATTGTCACACTATCTAATGTAATAGTGAGGACTACTAATGCTATCATCCTGGCCGTCACTGCGTTCCCGACTAGTCCCGCTTACGCTCTCATTTCTGAAGAGAACAAAGGTGAAAAAAGGGCGAGCTCAACAAGCCAAGATGAAATATTATGACTAAGATAATGCGAAATAAATTATCCTTAGCCTTCAACATAACAACCGATAGATAGAACATAATAAACAACAAGTTTTAGATCAAAAACTGCAGCGAAAATAAGCAATCCATTAGAAGAGTCAAGTAGAGAATAAAATCTACTATCTTCAATGATTTAAAAGGGTTTTCATCACTTTTATCGCTGAGACTCAGCTTAATAAATAATCCACATCATCGAATCACTCCTGCACTACGGCCAAGGATATTCTTTAGTATAATGACCACAAATTATCCATGCACTACGGGCCAAAGATAATCGTGTTTTCATCAACGGTTATGATCATGCCTGTGACGACCCCAAAATAGGTATACGACACCCCACCCATTTTGAGTCGCCAAATACATGGTACAGAAAATAACTACAACTTCATTATCACAATTGTCGTGCAAAAATATAACAACACACGTGCTGTGAGTTTTGATACAAATATATACCAACTGTGGCTCATGTCCCAACCTTGGATAGCACGTCACAATGACATCTTACATAAAGGTACAATCAATAACTGTTTTAGAAATTAAAATCTTTAGAAAGTGCTCAAGGAAACCTTCGTACATGGGAGGCCATGCGTCTAAGTTATGATATATATCATATATCCACAGAATTATCCATGGTTGACCCAATAGACCCCAAAGAAAAATGTGTAGATTACTATCATGTTCTTTCCAATGCTGAGTCTTCTCTTGACATATAACTATCTCCACTGTCTGTGATAATGAAGTTGTAGTTATTTTCTGTACCATGTATTTGGAGACTCAAAATGGGTGGGGTGATGTATACCTATTTTGGGGTCGTCACATTTGGTATCAGAGCTTAGGGATATGGTTTCTGGCAGAGATCGGGGAATATAACTATGAGGGGAGTGATGAGTAAAACCTTCGCTAGTGTGTCTTACCTAAGCTTATTTGTTGGTCAGTCATAATATCGGGATATTATGTGATATATTAATTTGTTAAATTAACCCTTGTTTTGAAGCTGTATTCTAGAATGATATCTGAAATACAGGAGATGAGCATTAGAGAAATTATGATGACAGGAAAGATGGAATCTGAAATGAAAGCAATGTATTCTCAACTCTTTGAAATACCAGGTACGTAAATTTCGGGGACAAAATTTCATAAGGAGGGGAGATTATAAGACCCCGAATTTTATGAAATAAAAGTATTCAATTTTTATAGTTACTATTCACGAGTTACTATTCACGAGTTATTATTTATGCGTTACTATTCACGAGTTACTATTCATGAGTTACTATTCACGAGTACTATTCACGAAGCATGATAATTTTTTTTGTAAGAAGGCACTACTCAATATTTTATTTTATTGAGTCAATAATTGCTGCGTTAATAGTTTATATTATTGTTGTTTCAATAATTATCATTGCACAGTATTTTCCATTATTAGATCAATAATTCATATTATTTGAATAATATTATTAGATAGCATTATTGGCAATGTCTAGAAAGTTCTTTCAAGGAGAGGTTTGGTCATCTAATTGCGCGCCAGTAAGGAGAAATCCTTATCGGAAAGCCCCCTCTTTCCTGGGAACTGCCTTGTTGTCATAATTATGATTCTGTAATATTGTTTGTGAATAATTAGTTATTAATTTATATGATAAGGAAATATTTATTTGATGCGGATATAAATGATGGATTTATTTATGTGGCTATAATGAAGGAATTAATGCTGATGTGTTTGATCAGTATTTTGTCAGACTAGAGGTATTAAAAATTACCCGTTTGTGGATTTCAGATATTTTCAGTCTAGAATTTGGAAAAAACTTTCTTCTGTAAAGTTGTAGAGAATTCGATTTCGTATGGAATGGACATAAAATTCGTATTTTTCTGATAAACGGGTTATTTTCTATGAATTATTAAAGTTTCTGATTATTGTTTAAATGATAAAACATTTTGGAAAATTCTAGAATTGATTGGTGAGAAATGTGCTCAATTGAATTTCAAATGTGGTGGGTGGAAATAGTAGCGGTAAAAAGCCATCAGTGGCAGTCAAGTCCTGCTTTGCTCGTCTAACATTTTCCTATAAATAGAGGGCTAAGTTAGAATTGAAAATCACACCAGAAACATAAGATTTTTCTCTTTCTCTCCCTATATTATCAAGCTTAATTTGTGAGTATTTTGATACTTTGAGAGTGACTATTCAGTGCAAGGTTCCTTCGGCTTTACATTCCGGTCAGAAATACTGCTCTTTCGAGGTAAGAGATTTTAAGGATTGTTATGTTTATCATGTTTCGTAACTTTTAAGACCTTCAAAAATTTTGGAAAAATTTAAAATGATAATTTGATGAGTTTTGTTGATTGTGTCCAAAAATGGTGATTTTTGGATGTATAGATTAAGAGTTATGGATTTTATGAGAAAATACTATTTTAAAAGAAAATCCTTATAACTCCTTGTGGTTAACTCCAAAATTGATGAAATTTTTATTGGGAGTACATGTATATAACATGAGTATATTCTGTAAATTTTGGAATTTTTGGACAAAAGTACAATTTATGAAAAATGTCTAAATATTCGGAGGTTTTGGCCATATGAAAAATAGAAAATGACTTTTAAAAATTCTGAGAAAAATATATGTTCAATATGGGACTATATTCTGCTAAATTTTAGAAAAGAAATATTTTTGGAACTGATTTGGTATTTTTCATGAAAATGATCTAGTTATGAATAAATGAATTAAATATATTATATGAAGGAAGAAAATTAGAAAATATGATTTTATGGCTTGAGAATCATATATGAGGTTTATGCAGATTGTTGATAAAGGTTTTGGTTATTGGTGATGAAATCTTATGAGTTTGGCATTTTATGATGATTAAATGCATTAATTAGTAAAGTGTAAACAATTTAAATAAATTGTTTATAAGTTTAAGAAATTATTAAATATTGTTGTAATATTAATAATATTAAGATTTTGATATTATTAAGTGATTTATAACATTTGGATTAAGGTGTTATAAATATTGATATAGATTTTATTGTGAAACTTTATCTCTTTGTGTCGGGGTTACTATTCACGTATACGGCACTATTCACGAATACGACACTATTCACCAAAAAATGTAATTTTCTTTTTTATCCAAGATGTTTATTATGGTTACTATATTTGATTGAATCCATGTTTTGATAATATTATTTTTATTATCATATATAACATTTTTATAATCCTGATGAAGAAATTTCTCTTTGACTTGAGTGTAAAGATGGTTAGATTATTGGTATGATCGTGACGATGGGTTCTCTTTGGCCAGTAGTGCAAAGTTGAATCATTGACTGGTGTGATCATGACCATTGAATTTACAATTGAATATTTTTAGCTTAAGTGCAAAGGTGAATTGATCAACATGATTATAATTATGGTATATATAAATTCTGAAATGATTATATATTTCTTTGTGATATTAATATCTGTTAGGTTTGTAATATTCATGAACGTAATCAAATTGCACAATTAAGCGGAAACGTGGTAAAATAGGATTTTAAAATTTTACAAACCATAAACCCGGATCACCCTTTATGCACAATTATTAATTAAACGAAAAAGAAAGAACAAGAATCATACCCTTGAAGATCCGAGCTTCTTCAGGTACAAGTTCACCTCCAATCCTTTTCGCGTTCAACTTGAATCCACCGGGTTTGGTTCCTTCCTTTGATCAACGTTAGCCACCCAAGTGTTTGGCCTCTAGAGGTGATCCACCAAGGAAGAAGAAGAATTCAAGAAGATGGGTATTTGGCAAAACTCTAGTTTTTTATCTCTATAGAAAAAAGGCGTACTATCCCAACTATTAGAATTACGTATTCACGTGTTGTGAAAGTGTCAACCACCTCACCCATAATAAGACTCCTCTTATTTATAGATGTGGGCAACCCTCCTTAACAATTAAGAAATTGGGTTTTATTTAATTAATTAAATTCTTTTAATTAATTAAGCTCCCTAATCTTATTAGGGATAATTAATTAAACTCCTTTAACTAATTTTCCCTCCTAATCCTATTAGGAATAAATGAGAGTACTTATATTAAATTAATTCCTAAACTCTTTTAGAAATTAAAATAATAATAATTGTAATAATATTAATAAGACTCTCTCTTATTAATTTATATTAATATTTCTAAAATATTAAATAATAAATATTAAGCTATTTAATTTATTCTATCACCATAGATTAAATTAAATATACTTAACATATTATTACGATTATGCCATTAACTTCTTAAATAATTATTCTTCCTTTTATGGTGTGACCCTTTAGGTTCTCTATATTAAACCTATTTGTGAATAAATCAATTAGAACAATTCTAATCTTATTTAAATAAATAAATTAAACTAATAATTTATTTAAATAAATAATATTTATTCTACAATAGGATAAGCCTCCCTAGCGATCAACGACTTTCCGGATAATATAGATTTCAACATTAACCATAAAAAACCTTTGAGTAAATAGTTCTTTGTATAATTCAATCCTTCCACCATACAATGTCCCAATTAAATATAAGACATGGAATTACTGTCAAGTCTTATTTTATTTAATTATATGTTTTTCGATCCTTAAATGCACAACTCCAAATAATGCAAATTAGAAACTCCTTTCTAATTTCATTTTGCCTTGGCTAAGGACTACTGAGTTGTCATTTATCGTATCACATAGGATATTTCTCTTCTTTTACTAGAAGTGGTAGATTCTTTATTGATCATACATTATCTCCATGTAGAACTTATTATACCCAAGCATACCCTTTGATATACCCTAAGGGTATTAAGGAATAAGTCAAAGTATAACTTATCATACACAAGATACTATGATGATCTCAAGTCCAAGGATCACTTGTACTACTATCACTACATGAATTCCTATTGACAGGCATGTAAAACTCCATTAGGTATGACGTTCAGTGAACTTATTCTCTAATAAGCACCTACATACTTGCTTTAGTGTCTCCACACAAATGATCATGAGATCAATCATCCTCATCCAATGAGCAAGCAACGCATGTACCAATCTATCCGGATTCACTAATCCCCAATTTAGTAATCCAACAATTGGGAACTATTTTAGTTTTAAGCTTTCTAAGAATTTAGATCTCATTAGAATGATCATCATCATTATTCTAAAAGCATTGCTTAAAACTATGGGTTTATCACATATTATAAAACAGCATCATGTAGATAATTAAAAGCCTTTAATAAATTAATACTTTTTATTAATAAATGAATAAGATTGTTACAAAGTATATGCTTTATCATCAAACATGATTGGCTTGTATGCATACTATTTTCAATCTCCCACTTGCACTAAAGCCAATCGTCATGGTATCTCATACTCTTCTTCTCTAAGTGACGATTATTCTGCTGTTGGATAAGCTTCAGTAAATGGATATGTAATGTTGTTCATGAGAGTCCACAATCTCTATAGTGATTTTCCATCTTTCAATGATTCTAATAATCAAATGAAAATGCCACAACACATGTTTAGATCCAAGATGAGACTTAGGAACTATTCCTAGTTCTGTAATGAACTTTTCATCCAAACAATCAACTTCCAGCTTCATTTATAGCTATATACTTTGTCTTTATCACTAAACCAACAACTCTTTGCTGTTTGGAACCTTTCCAATTCACTGCACCACCATTCAAGGTAACGCTTTACCTTAAAGTGTATTTTCTGTCATCTTGGTCTGTCTGAAAAACTTGAGTCTGTTAAGCCCTCTAGTTTTAATTTAGACCCACCATAAATATGATCATATCTTTAGTGCTAGTTAAGTACTTTAAGATGTTTTTCACTGTCTTACAGTGATCTTCTCCAGAATATGACCGATCAACATCGGGTCTCGTACATTTCATTGCATACATGATAATTACTCATGCGATCTCTCTTTTAGGAGTCTTTGGGGACTATTAAGAGAGATACACTCCATAACTCATCAACATGAGGCAACTCTTGGAGTTTGTCATGCTAAACAACTTTAGCATCAAATGAATATACGTTCCTTGGGTTAAGTCGAGCATCTTTTTAAATCTATCTATATAGATTTGCATCCCCAATTAAGATACTCTTCTAAATCATTCATGGATCAATGTTTAGACAACTTTATCTTTACTGATTGTAGCATTGGTATATCATTTCTTATGCGTAGTATATCAACATATAATACTAGGAATGTCACGACGCTCCCACTGACCCTTTTGTACACACTAGAAGTCTTACCTCATCGTATGTAACTCTGGATCATCATCTTCTATGATGCGTACCTCATCATCATCATCTATGATGAATTCATACCTCCCAGGTATCTTCGATACTATTCTAGATTTACGATTCGGTTGTGGTACAATAGGTCTATCTACAGGTTTCTCTTATTTGACTTATAGTGTTTTGTGGTTCTTGAACTCTTCAAGATCTATTATCCTCCCACTAGCCCCTTCATTGATAAACACCTTTATCTTAGAAGGCAGCGTGTTTTGCAACAAACACCTTTTGCTAAGTAGGATTATAGAACATATACCCTAAACTTACTTTAGGATGTCCCACAAATCTGTACTTATTAAATTTTGTTCCAAGCTTATCCTTTGAAACCTTTTCATATAAGTTGGACAACCCCTTATCTTAACATACTTAAGATTAGGAATCCTCCCTGTCCATAACTTTTATGGAGTCTTAGGGCCGGATTTTGAAGTTATCCTTTCCGTAGATATGCAGCCATTTCTAGGACATTATCCTAGAAGGATACTGGAATGTCGGTAAAATCATTATAGACCGTACCATGTCCAACAAGGTACAATTTTTCCTTTCAGATACATCAATCAATTATTACGTATCAGGAGGCGTCCATTATGAGAAAACCATTTGAGATGATCTAGAAACTTATTGCACAAGTATTTATTCCTTGATCTAATCAAAGAATCTTAATACTTTGCCAATTTGTTTCACTTCTGAATTCTTTGAACCTTTCAAATAATTCACACTTGTATTTTAGCAAATACATAGATTCAACTCTTTGAATGATCATCTCTTTTTCTTATAATAATTTGTTCAATATGTAAAATTATTTTCATGTAAGTCAAGTATACAAAATCCATTAAGTAATATTCCAGTTCTATACAAAACATTATTATTATAAATAGAACAACAATTGTTCTACATATAATACCAAAGTTTTCATTGTCCAACAAAAAAAATGGAAATAATGTTTCTAACGAGAACTGGAGTACAATAACAACTTATTGACTTAATAGGTTTGCCCATAGGCAATGCTAAACTATAAGTTTTTATGACTAATGCAGCAACCTTTGCTTCATTTCTCACACATAGGATTACTTATATTTGTTTAGCTTTCTACTTCTGCTTGGTCCCTTCATAAATCTATATTTATGATAACCAAAGTCGGTATCCAATACCCAAGTAGAACCTTGACTTAAAGAAAAATTAATTTTAAATCATGAACAAGTTTGTATTTGTAACCGAAACTTCACTAAGCTTCTTTGGTTAGCCTCTGCAAGATGCTTCTCGTAGTTTCTTTCCAGTGTCCAGGCTTATTGCAGTGGAAGCAAACTCCTTTCTTTATCCGTGACGCTTTTGTTCTTATTATCCTTTGTTTTTGCCTTTCTATTTACCTTCTTTGAATCGTTCTTCCTTTCAGAAGATCCTTTGGCCCCTACCAGTAAGACTTGGTCTTTTTTTTGTTGGAAATGACTCTCAACATTTTTCAACATGTTAAGCAAATCAGCGAGGCTGATATCTAGCTTGTTCATATGAAAAATTCACAACAATTGTGAAAGAAGTCCGGAAGTGAGTGCAAGATCAAATCTTGGCTCAATTCTCTATCCATGACAAAACCCGTTGTCTTAATTGATCAATCAAATTGATCATGTTTAGGACATGTGTCTGTACTGTAGTGTCATTGGTCATTTTAGATCGGAAGAGCTCCTTAGATATCTGATATCTATCCGTCCTACTTTCCTCACCATCAACTACTTGATGTGCAGGAATATAGTAGGAGCATCCATAGTTTCATGCTGACGCTGAAGCTCGTTACTCATGGATTCAAGCATGATGCATTGAGTCAACTGTGCATCATCTTGCCACTTTCTAAAAGTAGCAATCTCTTCCTCAGAGGCATTGTCTGCAACCATTGCAGGGATAGGCGTATTAAGGACATAAGATAGCTTTTCATCCATGAGAACTATTTTCAATTTTCTTAACCAATCCGTTTAATTCGGTCCGGTTAATTTAGCATCTAATACGCTAAGCAGTGATAGTAATTTAGACATTGTAAAATTCTATAAATGAATTTGTAATTAACAACATTTTAGCATACATTCTTTTATTAATTACCAAAATAAATTAAGTCTTGTTTTAAATTGGTATCTCCCACTATTTTCTTCAAACTATATTACCCTCAATATATATAGTTCGGCAAAATCTAATTAAAGATTTGCTAGTGAGAATAAGGATCCCATTTCAAATGTATATAGCATTGTGGTGACACAACAAACTATATATAAATAAATAGGTAGACAACTCTTGTCAATTACATCAACTATGCAACTCCTTGTATTTTGCCTCTTAGATTATTTTGATCAAGTGGTGGCCCATCCAAATCAAAATTATCCAAGATAAGTCCAACCTAGCACTCCATATATTCAAAAAAGAAAAATATCATCCTTGTGGTGACACAACAAAACAATATTGTTCAATTTTCTTTATAAGCATCAAATGTGATAAATTAACATCTTAAATACTTAATACTTGCCTTGTGGTGACACAACAAACTCATATTAAATATTTAATACTCTATTAATTTTATCATGCTAGAAGGCGACGTTCGATATTCCAAATATCTTTGAACGCTTAGGACTTAATATAAAAAATTTGAGGGACGAAATTTCATAAGGAGGGGAGATTATAAGACCCCGAATTTTATGAAATAAAAGTATTCAATTTTTATAGTTACTATTCACGAGTTACTATTTATACGTTACTATTCACGAGTTACTATTCACGAGTACTATTCACGAAGCATGATAATTTTTTTTGTAAGAAGGCACTACTCAATATTTTATTTTATTGAGTCAATAATTGCTGCGTTGATAGTTTATATTATTGTTGTTTCAATAATTATCATTGCACAGTATTTCCCATTATCAGATCAATAATTCATATTATTTGAATAATATTATTAGATAGCATTATTGGCAATGTCTAGAAAGTTCTTTCAAGGAGAGGTTTGGTCATTTAATTGCGCGCCAGTAAGGAGAAATCCTTATCGGAAAGCCCCCTCTTTCCTGGGAACTGCCTTGTTGTCATAATTATGATTCTGTAATATTGTTTGTGAATAATTAGTTATTAATTTATATGATAAGGAAATATTTATTTGATGCGGATATAAATGATGGATTTATTTATGTGGCTATAATGAAGGAATTAATGCTGATGTGTTTGATCAGTATTTTGTCAGACTAGAGGTATTAAAAATTACCCGTTTGTGGATTTCAGATATTTTCAGTCTAGAATTTGGAAAAACTTTCTTACGCAAAGTTGTAGAGAATTGATTTAGGTGTCAATGGACATAAAATTCGTATTTTTCGATAAATCCAAGTTATTTTCTATGAATTATTAAAGTTTACGATTATTGTTTAAATGATAAAACATTTTGGAAAATTCTAGAATTGGTTGGTGAGAAATGTGCTCAATTGAATTTCAAATGTGGTGGGTGGCAATAATAATGTAAAAAAGTCATCAGTAAAGGTCAAGTCCGCTTCTGCTGTCTTAACATTTTCCTATAAATAGAGGCTAAGTTAGAATTGAAAATCACACCGTAAACATAAGATTTCTCTTTTCTCTCCTATATTATCAAGCTTAATTTGTGAGTATTTTGATACTTTGAGAGTGGCTATTCAGTGCAAGGTTCCTTCGGCTTTACATTCCGGTCAGAAATACTGCTCTTTCGAGGTAAGAGATTTTAAGGATTGTTATGTTTATCATGTTTCGTAACTTTTAAGACCTTCAAAAATTTTGAAAACATTTAAAATGATAATTTGATGAGTTTTGTTGATTGTGTCCAAAAATGGTGATTTTTGGATGTATAGATTAAGAGTTATGGATTTTATGAGAAAATACTATTTTAAAAGAAAACCCTTATAACTCCTTGTGGTTAACACCAAAATTGATGAAATTTTTATTGGGAGTACATGTATATAACATGAGTATATTCTGTAAATTTTGGAATTTTTGGACAAAAGTACAATTTATGAAAAATGTCTAAATATTCAAGTGGTTTTGGCCATATGAAAAAATAGAAAATGACTTTTAAAAATTCTCGAGAAAATATATATTTCAATATGAGACTATATTTTGCTAAATTCTAGAAAAGAAATATTTTTGGAACTGATTTGGTATTTTTCATGAAAATGATCTAGTTATGAATAAATGAATTAAATATGTTATATGAAGGAAAAAAATTGGAAAATATGATTTTATGGCTTGAGAATCATATATGAGGTATATGCAGATTGTTGATGAGGGTTTTGGTTATTGGTGATGAAATCTTATGAGTTTGGCATTTTATGATGATTAAATGCATTAACTAGTAAAGTGTAAATAATTTAAATAAATTGTTTATAAGTTTAAGAAATTATTAAATATTGTTGTAATATTAATAATATTAAGATTTTGATATTATTAAGTGATTTATAACATTTGGATTAAGGTGTTATAAATATTAATATGGATTTTATTGTGAAACTTTATCTCTTTGTGTCGGGGTTACTATTCACGTATACGGCACTATTCACGAATACGACACTATTCACCAAAAAATGTAATTTTCCTTTTTATCCAAGATGTTTATTATGGTTACTATCTTTGATTGAATCTATGTTTTGATAATATTGTTTTTATTATCTTATATAACATTTTATAATCCTCAGTGAAGAAATTTCTCTTTGACTTGAGTGTAAAGATGGGTAGATTATTGGTATGATCGTGACGATGGATTCTCTTTGGCGATGAGTATAAAGTTAAATCATTGGTCGGTGTGATCATGACCATTGAATTTAAAATTGAATATTTTTAGCTTAAGTGCAAAAGGTGAATTGATCAACATGATTATAATTATGGTATATATAAATTCTAAAATAATTATATATTTCTTTGTGATATTAATATCTTTGGCACATGGTGCAAAGATGAATTATTGTTGAATATCTTTGGCACAGTAGTGCAAAGATGAATTATTGTTGAATATCTTTGGCACTGTAGTGCAAAGAGATGAATTGTTGTTGAATATCTTTGGCACATAGTGCAAAGATGAATTATTTTGAATATCTTGACTGTAGTGCGAAGATGAATCTGATAATGAATATCTTTGGCTCAGTAGTGCAAAGATGAATTTATTAGTATGATTATGAACAAGAACTGTGATTTGGTATAACCATGATCTTTGATGTTTCGGTAAAGACAATTGATGAAAATTATCTTCGTCTCCGGATGAGAAGAGGAATTTAGAATCACAATTATGATTATGAGTTATTCATATGATTGTGGAAAGGAATTGTTGATGATGTTATAGGGATAAAACATTGTTGGTGGACTTTTAATGTGGAGAAGATAATAGACTTTATAGTCTATTTGACTCTTTAATGGATTGCTCGTTCACCGCAACTATGGTTGAAAAGTTTTTATCATTTACCGTATGTTCTAAATCTACGATTTATTATCGATGATGAAGGCTATTGATAATTTAATTATCTTTAGTTATGATATTCTTTCTTGAGCTAGTTGTGCTCACCCTTTTGTTTCACAATTCCTTTCGTAATAAAAGTGTAGGCTGGGTTCGAAAGGGGATAACGGGGAATAGAGCGGTGGTCTATAGTTTTTGAGGTTCTCCCTAAAGAGTATGGAAATGATTTTATTGAGAACTTTAGATACGTGTGTTGTATTTTATACGTCATTTAATAGTTATATTTGGTGTATCAAATAGGGTGAGGCAAACCCAACTTTGGAAGGGTGTTTTGCCAATATCATACAAGATGTCTAATGACATACAACCTCGTGTTATCAGAAGACATGGTTGTGCACATCCAATTCTTTGAGTATATCTACGAGCACTACCTATATGATCTTGTAGTTTGGTTGAAATATAATTTTCAATTGCGAGATGCGGTGGAGATAGTTATATGTCAAGAGAAGACTCAACATTGGAAAGAACATGATAGTAATCTTCTCATTTTTCTTTTGGGGTCTATTGGATCAACCAAGATAATTCTGTGGACATATGATATCTGTCATAACCTAGACGAACGAATGGCCTCCCATGTATGAAGGTTTCCTTGAGCACTTTCCAAAGGTTTTAATTTCAAAAACAGTTATTGACTGTACCTTTATGTAAGGTGCCATTGTGACGTGCTATCCAAGGTTGAGACATGTGTCACAGTTGGTATATATTTGTATCAAAACTCATAACATATGTGTTGTTGTATTTTGCACGACAATTGTGATAATGAAGTTGTAGTTATTTTCTGTACCATGTATTTGGCGACTCAAAATGGGTGGGGTGATGTATACCTATTTTGGGGTCGTCACATTTGGTATCAGAGCTTAGGGATATGGTTTCTGGCGGAGATCGGGGAATATAACTAGGAGGGGAGTGATGAGTAAAACCTTCGCTAGTGTGTCCTACCTAAGCTTATTTGTTGGTCAGTCATAATATCGGGATATTATGTGATATTTTAATTTGTTCAATTAACCCTTTTTTTGAAGCTGTATTCTATAATGATATCTGAAATACAAGAGATGAGCATTAGAGAAATTATGATGATAGAGAAGATGGAATCTGAAATGAAAGCAATGTATTCTCAACTCTTTGAAATACCACAGTACGTAAATTTTGGGGACAAAATTTCATAAGGAGGGGAGATTGTAAGACCCCGAATTTTATGAAATAAAAGTATTCAATTTTTTGTACCATGTATTTGGCGACTCAAAATGGGTGGGGTGATGTATACCTATTTTGGGTTCGTCACACATCACCCATCTTAAGTCGCCAAATACATGGTACAAAATTCAAATACAACTTTATAATACAACAATCGTGTAAGATACGACAAAACATAATATAAGAGGTTTAATAAGAATATTGTCATCTAGACAATATCCACACTCAATGAAGTCCTCATTACATTTATTGTCACACTATCTAACAGAATAGTGAGGACTACTAATGCTATCATCTGGACCGTCACTTCGTTCCCCGACTAGTCCCGGCTACGTTCTCATTTCCTGAAGAGAACAGTGAAAAAAAGGGTGAGCTCAACAAGCCAGTAAGAAATATTATGACTAAGATAATGCAGAATAAATTATCCTTAGCCTTCAACAAAGATAAACAATCGATAGAACATAATAAACAACAAGTTTTAGATCAAAAACTGCAGCGAAAATAAGCAATCCATTAGAAGAGTCAAGTAGAGAATAAAATCTACTATCTTCAATGATTTAAAAGGGTTTTCATCACTTTTATTGCTGAGACTCAGCTTAATAAATAATCCACATCATCGAATCACCCCTGCACTACGGCCAAGGATATTCTTTAGTATCATGACCACAAATTATCCATGCACTACGGGCCAAAGATAATCGTGTTTTCATCAATCTATTATGATCATGCAGCGTGACGACCCCAAAATAGGTATCGACACCCCACCCATTTTGAGTCGCCAAATACATGGTACAGAAAATAACTACAACTTCATTATCACAATTGTCGTGCAAAAATATAACAACACACATGCTGTGAGTTTTGATACAAATATATACCAACTGTGACTCATGTCCCAACCTTGGATAGCACGTCACAATGACATCTTACATAAAGGTACAATCAATAACTGTTTTAGAAATTAAAATCTTTAGAAAGTGCTCAAGGAAACCTTCGTACATGGGAGGCTGCGTCTAAGTTATGATATATATCATATATCCACAGAATTATCCATGGTTGACCCAATAGACCCCAAAGAAAAATGTGTAGATTACTATCATGTTCTTTCCAATGCTGAGTCTTCTCTTGACATATAACTATCTCCACTGTCTGTAATTGAAAATTATATTTCAACCAAACTCCAAGATCATATAGGTAGTGCTCGTAGATATACTCAGAAAGAGGATGTGCACAACCCTGTCTTATGATAACACGAGGTTGTATGTCATTAAACATCTTGTATGATAGTAGCAAAACACCCTTCCAAAGTTGGGTTCACCTCACCCTATTTGATTCACCAAATATAACTATTAAATGACGTATAAAATACAACACACTTATCTAAAGTCCTCAATAAAATCATTTCCATACTCTTTAGGGAGAACCTCAACAACTATAGACCACCGTTCTATTCCCCTATTATCCCCGCTCGACCCAGCTACACTTTTATTATTTGAAAGGAATTGTGAAGCAAAAGGGTGAGCACAAATAGCCCAATAAAGAATATCATAGCTAAAGATAATTAAATTATCAATAGCCTTCGTCAGTAATAAATCAGAGATTTAGAACATATGGTAGATGATAAAACTTTTCAACCATAGTTGCAGCGGAACGAGCAATCCATTAAAAGAGTCAAATAGACTATAAAGTCTATTATCTTCTCCACGTTAAAAGTCGACCAACAATGTTTTATCCCTGTAACATCAATCAACAGTTCCTTTCCACAACCATATGAATAACTCATAATCATAATTGTGATTCTAACTTCCTCTTCTCATCCGGACGAAGATAATTTTCATCACCATTTTACGAAAACATCAAAGATTATGGTTATACCAAATCACGCCTCGCTCATAATCATACTAATAAATTCATCTTTACACTACGTGCCAAAGATATTCAACAACAGGTCATCTTTGCACTACAGGCCAAAGATATTCAACAACAGGTCATCTTTGCACTACAGGCCAAAGATATTCAACAACAGGTCATCTTTGCATTATGAGCCAGAGATATTCGTCAATAATTCATCTTTGCACTACGGGCCAAAGATATTCATCAATAATTCATCTTTGCACTACAGGCTAAAGATATTCATTATCATTTCATCTTTGCACTACAGGCCAAAGATATTCAACAACAGGTCATCTTTGCATTACGAGCCAGAGATATTCATCAATAATTCATCTTTGCACTACGGGCCAAAGATATTCATCAATAATTCATCTTTGCACTACAGGCTAAAGATATTCATTATCATTTCATCTTTGCACTACAGGCCAAAGATATTCAACAATAATTCATCTTTGCACTACAGGCTAAAGATATTCAGTAATATCATCATTTAGGACTGAGGATGATGAAAAATATTTTTAAAAAAACGAATCCAGTGTGACAGAAGGACAAATATTAGGGATTTGTATTTCGGCTTATCCAAATTCAATAATACTCCGTAATAACCAAGTGTGAAGTAGAATTCACAAATAAAGATCAAAACATGGACACAATCAAAGATAGTGACCATAAAAGACATCTGGAAGAAAAAGAGAAAATTTCATTTTTCGGGTGAATAATACCATATTTGTGAATAGTGTCGTATACGTGAATAGTAATCCCGACACAAAAAGGTAAAAATTCCACAAGAAAAATCATACTTCGTGAATAGTAACACGTGAATAGTAACTTGTGAATAGTAACTCATGAATAGTAACTCTGTCATAAAAAGATCAGAATTTCACAAGAAAAATCTTACCAATATTCCGTTATAATGATATTGAAAGAAATAATATCATTTAAAAAAATAACATCCCTTACAATTCCCTAAAATCCCTTACCTTAAAAGATCAGTAATTCTGACTGGAATGTAAAGCCGGAGGAACCTTGTACCGTATAGCAACACTCAAAGTATCAAAATACTCACAAAATAAGCTTGATAATATAAAGAGAGAAAGAGAGAAATCTTATGTTTCTGGTGTGATTTTCAATTTTAACTTAGCCCTCTATTTATAAGAAAATGTTAAGACGCCAAAAGCGCATTGACTTCTACTTACACGATGGCTTTACTACTACTACTATTGCCACCCACCACATTTGAATTAGAATTTCAGCACATTTCTTCACCAACCATAGGTGGGGCCCACGCATTCTAGAATTTTCCACCAAAATGATAAATTCCGAAACTTCAACAATTTCTGACCAGTCACCTCTTAAAATTCATAACAAATCATTCGTTCATTTTTAACGGTTCAAAATTTGTGGACATATACTCAACTTATATATGTATAACATATCCAAAAATCACAACGATCCAACGGTCGGATCAAAATTTATAACTCACGCAATATATCTCAAGAACACTGATTTTTCGGATTAAATGTCCTTCAGACCAGTTTCATTCAAAAATTCACTACGATAAATCTACAAAGGATTTTTGGGTGATTCAAATTTTTACGGTTAGCTTACTTCCAGGGCTTTCTTTTGATATATGGCTCATCTCCTAACTCATTATACACAAGAAGTTATGGATTTTACAAAATCAAGTAATAAACTATTTTTTTTGAAAATCCCATATTTCGTTCTTCCTTTCGACAAAATACTGATAAAACATCTCATCATTAATTCCTTCATTTTTAACCACATAACTAAATCCATCATTTATATCAACATAAAATAAATATTTCCCTATCATATAAATCAATAATTAATTATTCACAAATAATATTACAGAATCGCCACAATGACAACCAGACAGTTCTCAGGAAAGAGGGGGCTTTCCAATAAGGATTTCTCCTTACTGGCGCGCAATTAGATGACCAAACCTCTCCTTGACAGAACTTTCTAGACATTGCCAATAATGCTATCTAATAATATTATTCAAATAATATGAATTATTGATCTGATAATGAAAAATACTGTGAAATGACAATTATTGAAACAACAATAATATAAAATATCAACGCAGCAATTATTGAATCAATAAAATAAAATATTAAACAGTAATTACTGTAAAAATTATTGAGTAAAGTGCCTTCTTACGTAAGAATCATTAATTCAAAAATATTGTGCAATACCGCAAAGCCACCGCTTTCAACGCCAGACATCAGTATTTTAAGCAACAGTATTCCAACAATGTTAATTGTGTAATAACTACGTCGTTATTTATAAAAACTCAATCTTGTCGTTTTCTTCATCCGAAGCGCTTATTCATTATGGGGCCCATAAATGGTCAAGCGCAAATTTTTTTTTTTCCCCGACAACAATAAGTATTATATAGCCACTTTCTTATTTTGAAAAATTTGCACATTTCACCCATAACTTTAACTTTTATCAATTTAATCATTTACTGAATAATAATTATAAGAAGAATTGAATACTTTTATTTCATAAAATTCGGGGTCTTACAATGCCATAAAATAATTCAACTTTGCTCCCTTGGCCGAAGAGAATCCATAGCCATAATTATACCAAAAACTGTCCATCAATGCACTACGGGCCAATGAAGACTTTTTCCACATCATTTGTAACATTACTGGTCATGATTATACCGAATAATTCTCAGTCATAATCATACCAAGTCCATCTAAATAATCTGAGCCACGAGATGACTTTCAATGAATATATAAACATGAGGATGATGACAATGATATAAGAATTCAATAAAACAAGTTCAAGAATTAATTTATCCAAGAACCAATAACGTCCAAATTGTCAACTGATCATCGCTTTGTGGTGTAAAATTCAAGAATGCTCAAAGAATATTTTCATGAAAAGATATTGGATGAGCCGCAAATATCAAAAATATTCTACTAATTTCATGGAGTGTAGAAGTTAAAACATTAACCAACTGAGTATAAATAAGAATGGAATAACAAAAGAAATCACCATGCATGCGGTACTTCACATAGACAGGTTATTCCAACAGAATAATAAATAACGGAACTAGGTTAAAGCGAAATTACATGCCGAGCGTGATGTTCCAATGTAATAATAAAGAATGGAATAACAACAAAATCACCATGCATGCGGTGATTGCAGATGTAGACAAAAGTTATTCCAATGTAATAATAAAGATTTTAACTAGGTCCCAAGTAAGTAAAACGCATGAGATGTGATATTCCAAATGTAATAATAAAGAATGGAATAATGTAAGAATTTCACCAAGTATAGGGTAGCTTGGCATGATCTGAGTTATTCCAACAAAATAATAAAGAATGGAATAATGTAAGAATTTCACCAAGTATAGGGTAACCCGTGGCAGATACAAAGTTATTCAAATGAATAATAAAGAATGGAATAACGAAGTTCTCTTCATGAATACAAAAGAAATAATACCCCTTACGGGTACAACAAATAATATCCCTTACCGTAAAAGAAACTTGATATCAGAGTAGTGAAGTAGCAGAATACTCTTCTTCTTTCTCTCTATAATTTCTCTCTCTAGAGTTTCAATAGATTCGTAAGAAAATAATGAAGGAATGAGTTTCTATTTATAGAAGAATGGACTGCATAGTAACTAATTCATGAACGGTCCAGATTGATTTACTTTTAATCGGACGGTCCAGATTTAAAGCAAAATCTTTTAAATAAAATATAATATATTCTATTTATAATCTAATAAAACGAATAACTTTATAAAAGTATTTTGTTTTATATAAAAAGATTTTGTTATGCAAACACTATCAGTGTATTATACAAATACTATGCAACACTATGCATAATAAAATATAATATAATCTAATTATTGTCTAATAAAATGAATAACTTTATAAAAGTATTACTGCTTTTATATAAAAAGATTTTACTATTAGCCTAATAAAACGAATAACTTTATAAAAGTATTCATTTTTATATAAAAAGTTTTTCCTGCTTTTATTACATTAATAATACTAATAAAACAAATCGGAGTGACTTATCACATAAGCATCAATAATCAATCACCAGTGTATTCTACTACGCAACCACACGTATTCTTCGTACTTTTTTACTACCGAGTAATTCAACAGTATTAACGGTAAAACTTTCGCCGTTATTTTCAATAAAATATTTTTGTCGTTTTCTCCATCCGACAATAATTCTGTTGTGGGGTCCACCAATGATTGTACCGTCGTACGGATATTCCTTGACAAAAAGAATATTTTTCGACCAATCTAATATAATATGACAACTTGAATACTTTGCAAAATTTATAAATATTACTCACAACTATAACAATATATCAAATCCGCACCATAATATAAAAAAATTATTTCGAGAAAATTAAATATTTATTCATAAAATCTGGGGTTTCATAATCTCCCCTCCTTATGAAATTTCGCCCTCAAAATTTACGTACGTACTTGGTATGCCAAAGAGATGAGGATACTTCGTCAGATTCTAACTCTTGAGGTATAACCTTTAAGCGTAGAATATATTCTAGGATTTTAACAGGTACATCTTCATATATTAAATTATCCGCTATCTCGTCCAGTTCAATAATGTGGTTCGGGTCATCCACATATTTACGTAACATCGGTACGTGATAAACGTTATGAACACGCAACATATTTGGCAGTAAAACGAGTCTATAGGCCACAGTTCCTACTCGATCGAGGATTTCAAATGGGCCAATTAAATCGAGGGTTGAGATTTCAGCAACTCTTGTTATTTAAAATAACGCCCTCTTGAACCTTCTTCTTCGTGTTCATCACCTCAAAATCGTAGTTTGAGCGGCTTTTAACTTTATTGATTAAAGTCGATTCTAATCGTATATTCGTTATCTTCACGTGGGTCCCTAGAGTCTTTAACTCTATCTTCATCATTTGTAAGTTATACAAAATGGGTCTTTGTGTTAACAACATCGCATTTGTAAACGTATACGATCTTCTACTCAACAAGTTAGCTACCATGTTCGTTTTTCCTACGATGGTATTGAATGGTACGATCGTAATCTTCAACAGCTCGAGTCAACGTCTTTGGCGCATGTTACATTTATTTTGGTTGAAGAAATATTTGAGGGTTTAAGAAATGGGTTTTGTACTGGGGTCAATACAAAATTCGATTTCACGCTCTAGGGGTAGGCTAGGAAGTCTTCAAGAATACTTCAAGAAATTTATTAACAAGAGAAATATCATTCAAAACTGTTACTCTCATCCCAAGACTTGGATAACAAGTCACATTGATACCTATCAACTTGTCATCGTCATTCATGACGTCGCCTACAGAAAGTCTGGCTTCGGTGCATTCCACACAAGGAAGTCAACAACGAAAGGATCGGGGCTCTTTATTTATGGCTTGATATGACAATGATTGACTTTAGTGGTTTGATTACTTTGAATTCGCATAGCAGGTTGGTTAGGAGTATGAAAGCTAACCACCTTAAGAAAAGCATGATGAGTGGTTAACCAATCGTTTCCAAAAATCACATCAAAGGCAAGTATTTTCAAAGAGATACGATCGACAAGTAACGTGAAAGTGTTGATTTGAACAAGATTTATAAATAGTAGAGGTAACGAAGGTTTCTCCCAACTGAGTTTAAACAGATATATCAAAGTCTAACTTCTCCGGAGTTATCTTCAAACATTGAACACAACTAGGTGAAATAAAAGAGTGAGTAGAACCGATATTTAACACGGTATAGATTTCGCAAGAGTTTATGACTAACATACCCATGATAATTTTATTCAGGTTCCTCGTCACGAGAAAAAAAAACGCTCTCTCTTAAACTACCGGCTTTGGCTTGTCTGGGACATCCTTTGACATTACTATCCCAGCTGGATTTGACTTCACCATACGACAAAATCGAGCTAGGTGACCTTCTCTTCCGCAATTAAAACACGCTTTGGATTGTTGCGTACAGTTTGGACGGATGTGTCCCTCCTGTCTGCATTTGAAACATACGACCGGTGGTCGTTCTTCTTCCTTTAAAACGGGTGCTGGTGCCGACGTCTTCACGTCATTGTTGAACCTTCTCTTCTTGAAATGTCCATTCTTATTGTTTTGACCATGATTACCACCGAAGTGGTTACCATTTTTGGCATGTTGATTCCCTCCATGCTTATTGTCACCGCTTTGATGACTGTTATCACCGATATTATCATTTTGTCGGCTGCTCTCTTTTGGTTGGGTTGACTCATTATCGCTACCCAATAATCGAGCCCTATTAACAACATCTCGAATACAAACACAGTTTATGAGAGATAAGATATTGACATATCTCAGGTTTCAAACCTCTTAGAAACATTCGCGTCATTCTATCCTCATTATCAACCAAATGGGACGCAAATCAGGACAACTCGGCAAACTTGGCTTCGTACTGTGACACGGTCATGTTGTTTTGCTCTAACTTGATAAATTCCACCTCCTTCATGTGACGAATGATTTCAGGAAAGTACTTGTCATTGAACAACTCTTGGAACTTCTCCCAAGACATCTTGAGTCGTCGAGTCAGTAGTGCTTTTCTGATTTCCACCAAAGAATCAGCTTCTTCACGCAACATAAATGTGGCAAAGGGAACCTATAAGACCCCACTTTTATGAATAAAAATAAAATTTTCTATAATTATCATTTTTGAATATTATGGAATGAATTTGATATAATGTTATAGTTGTGGGTAATATTTATAAATTTTGCAAAGTATGCAAGTGGTTATATAATATTCGATTGGTCGGGAAATATTCGTTTTAACAGAGAATATTCGTACTACGGCGCAATCATTGGTGGACCCCACAACGGAATTACTGTCGGATTGAGAAAACGACAAAAATATGTTATTGAAATAATGGCGGAAGTTTTACCGATAATACTGTTGAACTACTCGGTAGTAAAAGTACAGTAAAACGCGTGGTTGCATAATAGCACACGGTATTGATTATTAAGGCTTACGTGAGAAGTCATCTCAGTTTTGTTTTAATACTTATATATATATAAGAGTTATATATATATATATATATATATATATAAAGTATGTGTTTATATTATATAATTGTATGTTGGCAAGTTGTCTAGTGGGTGGAGGAAGAATTTGATATTAATCACGTGGGGGAGTATAAGTACTACATATATATATATATATATAATAGTTGTTGACAAAATGGGAGGAGGGAGTACAATCATTATTATTATTTTATATATATATATAGACATTTGAAAGGTTGCTAGAGAAAATGGGAGACAGTCACGGAAGGAGTACAATTATTATTATTATTATATATAATATATAAAATATATTTTATTTAAAAGATTTTGCTTTAAATATGGACCGTCAGATTAAAAGTAAATTAATCTGGACCGTTCATGGATTGATTACTATTCATTCCATTCTTCTATAAATAGAAGCTTATTCCTTCATTATTTTCTTACAAATTCACTGAAACTCTAGAGAGAAAATTATAGAGAAGTTATAGAAAAGTATTCTTCTACTCCTTGAGTAGGAAATCCACTAAGGATGTTTGTTACACTTCTTGAATCTCACAGATTCCTTCTAGACCAGCAGTCTAGGTACTTCTTAGTTCACTCTTGAACTCTTCAAGTCCAGCAGACTTGGTTCTTTACAGTTCACTTAGAACTCTTCAAGTCCTTCAGACTTGGAACTCTTACTTCAGTTGATTGGTTGTTGTTGAGATCGTGATTATGCTACTCAGTTGCTATTAAGCACTTGTTCGAAGGAACTGAGTAACTGAGCAAGCTTCCTTTTTTCTCAGATCGTAGAGTTGAGCGTGAGTGTTCTTGTGCGTTTTTGTTCGATGTTTGCATGTTCCTCTCATCTGTCTATGTTCTGTATATATGAGATTTTTTTTAAATCTATCCATTGAAGTCATCTGATGAGGCATTGAATGGGTTTTTTAAATCTACGATCATCTCTATGACGCCCCCAAAATAGGTATACATCATGTAAGACCCAGAATTTTATGAAATAAAAGTATTCAATTTTTATAGTTACTATTCATGAGTTACTATTCACGAGTTACTATTCACGAGTTACTATTCATGCGTTACTATTGGGAGTACATGTATATAACATGAGTATATTCTGTAAATTTCAGAATTTTTGGACAAAAGTACAATTTATGAAAAATGTCTAAATATTCGGCGGTTTTGGCCATATGAAAAATAGAAAATGACTTTTAAAATTTTGAGAAAAATATATGTTCAATATGGGACTATATTCTGCTAAATTCTAGAAAAGAAATATTTTTGGAACTAATTTGGTATTTTTCATATGATCTAGTTATGAATAAATGAATTAAATATGTTATATGAAAGAAGAAAATTGGAAAATATGATTTTATGGCTTGAGAATCATATATGAGGTATATGCAGATTGTTGATGAGGGTTTTGGTTATTGGTGATGAAATCTTATGAGTTTGGCATTTTATGATGATTAAATGCATTAATTAGTAAAGTGTAAACAATTTAAATAAATTGTTTCTAAGTTTAAGAAATTATTAAATATTGTTGTAATATTAATAATATTAAGATTTTGATATTATTAAGTGATTTATAACATTTGGATTAAGGTGTTATAAATATTGATATGGATTTTATTGTGAAACTTTATCTCTTTGTGTCGGGGTTACTATTCACGTATACGGCACTATTCACGAATATGACACTATTCACCAAGATGTTTATTATGGTTACTATATTTGATTGAATCCATGTTTTGATAATATTATTTTTATTATCATATATAACATTTTTATAATCCTGGTGAAGAAATTTCTCTTTGACTTGAGTGTAAAGATGGTTAGATTATTGGTATGATCGTGACGATGGGTTCTCTTTGGCCAGTAGTGCAAAGCTGAATCATTGACTGGTGTGATCATGACCATTGAATTTACAATTGAATATTTTTAGCTTAAGTGCAAAGGTGAATTGATCAACATGATTATAATTATGGTATATATAAACTCTGAAATGATTATATATTTTTTTGTGATATTAATATCTTTGGCCTGTAGTGCAAAGATGAATTATTTATGAATATCTTTGGTCCGTAGTGCAAAGATGACCTGTTGTTGAATATCTTTGGTCTGCAGTGCAAAGATGAATTATTGATGAATATCTTTGGCCTGTAGTGCAAAGATGAATTATTGTTGAATATCTCTGGCCTGTAGTGCAAAGATGAATTATTGTTGAATATCTTTGGTCTGTAGTGCAAAGATGAATTATTGATGAATATCTTTGGCCTGTAGTGCAAAGATAAATTATTGTTGAATATCTTTGGCCTATAGTGTAAAGATGAATTATTATTGAATATCTTTGGTCTGTAGTGCAAAGATGAATTATTGATGAATATCTTCGGCCTGTAGTGCAAAGATGAATTATTGTTGAATATCTTTGGCCTATAGTGTAAAGATGAATTATTGTTGAATATCTTTGGTCTGTAGTGCAAAGATGAATTATTGATGAATATCTTCGGCCTGTAGTGCAAAGATGAATTATTGTTGAATATCTTTGGCCTGTAGTGCAAAGATGAATTTATTAGTATGATTATGAACGGGAACTGTGATTTGGTATAACCATGATCTTTGATGTTTCGGTGGTAAAGACAATTGATGAAAATTATCTTCGTCCCCGGATGAGAAGAGGAATTTAGAATCACAATTATGATTATGAGTTATTCATATGATTGTGGAAAGGAACTGTTGACTGATGTTACACGGATAAAACATTGTTGGTGGACTTTTAATGTGGAGAAGATAATAGACTTTATAGTCTATTTGACTCTTTTAATGGATCGCTTCGTTCACGCAACTAACTATGGTTGAAAAGTTTTTATCATTTACCATATGTTCTAAATCTCTGATTTATTACTGATGAAGGCTATTGATAATTTAATTATCTTTAGTCATGATATTCTTTACTAAGCTAGTTGTGCTCACCCATTTTCTTCACAATTCCTTTCAGGTAATAAAAGTGTAGCTGGGTCGAGCGGGGATAACAGGGAATAGAATGGTGGTCTATAGTTTTTGAGGTTCTCCCTAAAGAGTATGGAAATGATTTTATTGAGGACTTTAGATAAGTGTGTTGTATTTTATACGTCAATTAATAGTTATATTTGGTGAATCAAATAGGGTGAGGCGAACCCAACTTTGGAAGGGTGTTTTGCCACTATCATACAAGATGTCTAATGACATACAACCTCGTGTTATCATAAGACAGGGTTGTGCACATCCAATTGCTGAGTATATCTACGAGCACTACCTATATGATCTTGTAGTTTGGTTGAAATATAATTTTTTAATTGCGCATACGGTGGAGATAGTTATATGTCAAGAGAAGACTCAACATTGGAAAGAACATGATAGTAATCTTCTCATTTTTCTTTGGGGTCTATTGGATCAACCAAGGATAACTCCGTGGACATATGATATCTATCATAACCTAGACGGATGGCCTCCCATGTATGAAGGTTTCCTTGAGCACTTTCCAAAGGTTTTAATTTCAAAAACAGTTATTGACTGTACCTTTATGTAAGGTGCCATTGTGACGTGCTATCCAAGGTTGAGACATGTGTCACAGTTGGTATATATTTGTATCAAAACTCATAACATATGTGTTGTTGTATTTTGCACTACAATTATGATAATGAAGTTATAGTTATTTTCTGTACCATGTATTTGGCGACTCAAAATGGGTGGGGTGATGTATACCTATTTTGGGGTCGTCACATTTGGTATCAGAGCTTAGGGATATAGTTTTTGGCGGAGATCGGGGAATATAACTAGGAGGGGAGTGATGAGTAAAACCTTCGCTAGTGTGTCCTACCTAAGCTTATTTGTTGGTCAGTCATAATATCGGGATATTATGTGATATGTTAATTTGTTAAATTAACCCTTGTTTTGAAGCTGTATTCTAGAATGTAATCTGAAATACAGGAAATGAGCATTAGAGAAATTATGATGACAGGGAAGATGGAATCTGAAATGAAAGCAATGTATTCTCAACTCTTTGAAATACCAGGTACGTAAATTTTGGGGACGAAATTTCATAAGGAGGGGAGATTATAAGACCCCGAATTTTATGAAATAAAAGTATTCAATTTTTATAGTTACTATTCACGAGTTACTATTCACGAGTTACTATTTATACGTTACTATTCACGAGTTACTATTCACGAGTTACTATTCACGAGTACTATTCACGAAGCATGATAATTTTTTTTGTAAGAAGGCACTACTCAATATTTTATTTTATTGAGTCAATAATTGCTGCGTTGATAGTTTATATTATTGTTGTTTCAATAATTATCATTGCACAGTATTTCCCATTATCAGATCAATAATTCATATTATTTGAATAATATTATTAGATAGCATTATTGGCAATGTCTAGAAAGTTCTTTCAAGGAGAGGTTTGGTCATCTAATTGCGCGCCAGTAATGAGAAATCCTTATCGGAAAGCCCCCTCTTTCCTGGGAACTGCCTTGTTGTCATAATTATGATTCTGTAATATTGTTTGTGAATAATTAGTTATTAATTTATATGATAAGGAAATATTTATTTGATGCGGATATAAATGATGGATTTATTTATGTGGCTATAATGAAGGAATTAATGCTGATGTGTTTGATCAGTATTTTGTCAGACTAGAGGTATTAAAAATTACCCGTTTGTGGATTTCAGATATTTTCAGTCTAGAATTTGGAAAAAACTTTCTTCTGCAAAGTTGTAGAGAATTCGATTTCGTGTGGAATGGACATAAAATTCGTATTTTTCTGATAAACGGGTTATTTTCTATGAATTATTAAAGTTTCGATTATTGTTTAAATGATAAAACATTTTGGAAAATTCTAGAATTGGTTGGTGAGAAATGTGCTCAATTGAATTTCAACTGTGGTGGGTGGCAATAGTAACATGTAAAGCCATCGTGTGGCAGTCAAGTCTCTTTTGACGTCTTAACATTTTCCTATAAATAGAGGCTAAGTTAGAATTGAAAATCACACCGAAACATAAGATTTCTCTCTTTCTCTCCTATATTATCAAGCTTAATTTGTGAGTATTTTGATACTTTGAGAGTGGCTATTCAAAGGCAAGGTTCCTTGGACTTTACATTCCTTTAAATACCGCTTTTTTCGAGGTAAGAGATTTTAAGGATTGTTATGTTTATCATGTTTCGTAACTTTTAAGACCTTCAAAAATTTTGTAAAAATTTAAAATGATAATTTGCTGAGTTTTGTTGATTGTGTCCAAAAATGGTGATTTTTGGATGTATAGATTAAGAGTTATGGATTTTATGAGAAAATACTATTTTAAAAGAAAACCCTTATAACTCCTTGTGGTTAACACCAAAATTGATGAAATTTTTATTGGGAGTACATGTATATAACATGAGTATATTTTGTAAATTTTGGAATTTTTGGACAAAAGTACAATTTATGAAAAATGTCTAAATATTCGGCGGTTTTGGCCATATGAAAAATAGAAAATGACTTTTAAAAATTCTGAGAAAAATATATGTTCAATATGGGACTATAATTTGCTAAATTCTAGAAAAGAAATATTTTTGGAACTGATTTGGTATTTTTCATGAAAATGATCTAGTTATGAATAAATGAATTAAATATGTTATATGAAGAAAGAAAATTGGAAAATATGATTTTATGGCTTGAGAATCATATATGAGGTATATGCAGATTGTTGATGAGGGTTTTGGTTATTGGTGATGAAATCTTATGAGTTTGGCATTTTATGATGATTAAATGCATTAACTAGTAAAGTGTAAATAATTTAAATAAATTATTTATAAGTTTAAGAAATTATTAAATATTGTTGTAATATTAATAATATTAAGATTTTGATATTATTAAGTGATTTATAACATTTGGATTAAGGTGTTATAAATATTGATATGGATTTTATTGTGAAACTTTATCTCTTTGTGCCGGGGTTACTATTCACGTATACGACACTATTCACCAAAAAATGTAATTTTCCTTTTTATCCAAGATGTTTATTATGGTTACTATCTTTGATTGAATCTATGTTTTGATAATATTGTTTTTATTATCTTATATAACATTTTTATAATCCTGGTGAAGAAATTTCTCTTTGACTTGAGTGTAAAGATGGGTAGATTATTGGTATGATCGTGACGATGGATTCTCTTTGGCCAGTAGTATAAAGTTAAATCATTGACTGGTGTGATCATGACCATTGAATTTAAAATTGAATATTTTTAGCTTAAGTGCAAAGGTGAATTGATCAACATGATTATAATTATGGTATATATAAATTCTAAAATAATTATATATTTCTTTGTGATATTAATATCTTTGGCCTGTAGTGCAAAGATGAATTATTGATGAATATCTTTGGCCTGTAGTGCAAAGATGAATTATTGTTGAATATCTTTGGCCTGTAGTGCAAAGATGAATTGTTGTTGAATATCTTTGGCCTGTAGTGCAAAGATGAATTATTTTTGAATATCTTCGGCCTGTAGTGCGAAGATGAACTGTTAATGAATATCTTTGGCCTGTAGTGCAAAGATGAATTTATTAGTATGATTATGAACAAGAACTGTGATTTGGTATAACCATGATCTTTGATGTTTCAGGTAAAGACAGGTGATGAAAATTATCTTCGTCCTGGATGAGAAGAGGAATTTAGAATCACAATTATGATTATGAGTTATTCATATGATTGTGGAAAGGAATTGTTGACTGATGTTATAGGGATAAAACATTGTTGGTGGACTTTTAATGTGGAGAAGATAATAGACTTTATAGTCTATTTGACTCTTTTAATGGATTGCTCGTTCCGCTGCAACTATGGTTGAAAAGTTTTTATCATTTACCGTATGTTCTAAATCTCTGATTTATTACTGATGAAGGCTATTGATAATTTAATTATCTTTAGTTATGATATTCTTTACTGAGCTAGTTGTGCTCACCCTTTTGTTTCACAATTCCTTTCAAGTAATAAAAGTGTAACTGGGTCGAGCGGGGATAACAGGGGAATAGAACGGTGGTCTATAGTTTTTGAGGTTCTCCCTAAAGAGTATGGAAATGATTTTATTGAGAACTTTAGATACGTGTGTTGTATTTTATACGTCATTTAATAGTTATATTTGGGGTATCAAATAGGGTGAGGCGAACCCAACTTTGGAAGGGTGTTTTGCCAATATCATACAAGATGTCTAATGACATACAACCTCGTGTTATCAGAAGACATGGTTGTGCACATCCAATTGCTGAGTATATCTACGAGCACTACCTATATGATCTTGTAGTTTGGTTGAAATATAATTTTCAATTGCAGACAGTGGAGATAGTTATATGTCAAGAGAAGACTCAACATTGGAAAGAACATGATAGTAATCTTCTCATTTTTCTTTGGGGTCTATTGGATCAACCAAGGATAATTCTGTGGACATATGATATCTGTCATAACCTAGACGAATGGCCTCCCATGTATGAAGGTTTCCTTGAGCACTTTCCAAAGGTTTTAATTTCAAAAACAGTTATTGACTGTACCTTTATGTAAGGTGCCATTGTGACGTGCTATCCAAGGTTGAGACATGTGTCACAGTTGGTATATATTTGTATCAAAACTCATAACATATGTGTTGTTGTATTTTGCACGACAATTGTGATAATGAAGTTGTAGTTATTTTCAGATTATGTATTTGGCGACTCAAAATGGGTGGGGTGATGTATACCTATTTTGGGGTCGCCACATTTGGTATCGAGCTTAGGGATATGGTTTCATGAGATCGGGAATATAACTAGGAGGGAGTGATGAGTAAAACCTTCGCTAGTGTGTGTCCTACCTAAGCTTATTTGTTGGTCACCATAATATCGGGATATTATGTGATATTTTAATTTGTTCAATTAACCCTTGTTTTGAAGTCTGTATTCTATAATGATATCTGAAATACAGGAGATGAGCATTAGAGAAATTATGATGATAGGGAAGATGGAATCTGAAATGAAAGCAATGTATTCTCAACTCTTTGAAATACCAGGTACGTAAATTTTGGGGACAAAATTTCATAAGGAGGGGAGATTGTAAGACCCCGAATTTTATGAAATAAAAGTATTCAATTTTCTGTACCATGTATTTGGCGACTCAAAATGGGTGGGGTGATGTATACCTATTTTGGGTTCGTCACACATCACCCATCTTAAGTCGCCAAATACATGGTACAAAATTCAAATACAACTTTATAATACAACAATCGTGTAAGATACGACAAAACATAATATAAGAGGTTTAATAAGAATATTGTCATCTAGACAATATCCACACTCAATGAAGTCCTCATTACATTTATTGTCACGCTTATCTAACGAATAGTGAGGGACTACTAATGCTATCATCCGGACCGTCACTGCTTCCCCGACTAGTTAGTCCGCTACGTTCTCATTTCCTGAAGAGAACAGTGAAAAAAAGGGTGAGCTCAACAAGCCAGTAAGAAATATTATGACTAAGATAATGCAGAATAAATTATCCTTAGCCTTCAACAGTATAACAACTGATAGAACATAATAAACAACAAGTTTTAGATCAAAAACTGCAGCGAAAATAAGCAATCCATTAGAAGAGTCAAGTAGAGAATAAAATCTACTATCTTCAATGATTTAAAAGGGTTTTCATCACTTTTATCGCTGAGACTCAGCTTAATAAATAATCCACATCATCGAATCACCCCTGCACTACGGCCAAGGATATTCTTTAGTATCATGACCACAAATTATCCATGCACTACGGGCCAAAGATAATCGTGTTTTCATCAACGGTTATGATCATGCCTATGACGACCCCAAAATAGGTATACGACACCCCACCCATTTTGAGTCGCCAAATACATGGTACAGAAAAAAACTACAACTTCATTATCACAATTGTCGTGCAAAAATATAACAACACACATGCTGTGAGTTTTGATACAAATATACCAATTGAATACATTTATTTCATAAAATTCGGGGTCTTACAATGCCATAAAATAATTCAACTTTGCTCCCTTGGCCGGAGAGAATCCATAGCCATAATTATACCAAAAACTGTCCATCAATGCACTACGGGCCAATGAGGACTTTTTCCACATCATTTGTAACATTACGGTCATGATTATACCGAATAATCCCTGGTCATAATCATACCAAGTCCATCTATGCACTACAGGCCACAGATGACTTTCAACAGAATATAAACATGAGGATGATGACAATGATATAAGAATTCAATAAAACAAGTTCAAGAATTAATTTATCCAAGAACCAATAACGTCCAAATTGTCAACTCGATCTCGCTTTGTGTGCAAAATTCAAGAATGCTCAGAAGAATATTTCCATGAAAAGATATTGGATGAAGCGCAAATATCAAGGATATTCTACTAATTTCATGGAGTGTAGAAGTTAAAACATTAACCAACTGAGTATAAATAAGAATGGAATAACAAAAGAAATCACCATGCATGCGGTACTTACATGTAGGCGAGTTATTCCAACGAATAATAATAAATAACGGAACTAGGTTAAAGTAAATTGCAGACCGGCAGATGTTCCAACAAAATAATAAAGAATGGAATAACAATGAAATCACCATGCATGCAGATTGCTTGACATAAAGTTATTCCAACATAATAATAAAGATTTTAACCAGTCCCACAGAAAAGCGCATGCATGTGATATTCCAATGTAATAATAAAGAATGGAATAACGAAAGAATTTCACCAAGTATAGGGTAGCTCACAGATATAAAAGTTATTCCAACAAAATATTAAAGAATGGAATAACGTAAGAATTTCACCAAGTATAGGGTAGCAGCAGATACAAAGTTATTCCAACAAAATAATAAAGAATGGAATAATGTGTTCTCTTCATGAATACAAAAGAAATAATACCCCTTACGGCACAACAAATAATATCCCTTACCGTAAAAGAAAACTTGATATCTGAGTAGTGAAGTAAGCGAGAATACTCTTTCTTCTTTCTCTCTATAATTTCTCTCTCTAGAGTTTCAAAGAAATTAAGTAAGAAAATAATGAAGGAATGAGTTTCTATTTATAGAAGAATGGACCGTGATAAGTAACTAATTCATGAACGGTCCGATTGATTTACTTTTTAATCGGACGGTCCAGATTTAAAACAAAATCTTTTAAATAAAATATAATATATTCTATTTATAATCTAATAAAACGAATAACTTTATAAAAGTATTTTGTTTTATATAAAAAGATTTTGCTATGCAAACACTATGCAGGTATTATACAAATACTATGCAACACTATGCATAATAAAATATAATATAATCTAATTATTGTCTAATAAAATGAATAACTTTATAAAAGTATTCTGCATTTTATATAAAAAGATTTTACTATTAGCCTAATAAAACGAATAACTTTATAAAAGTATTACTGCTTTATATAAAAAGTTTTTCCTGCTTTTATTACATTAATAATACTAATAAAACAAAACCGGTGACTTATCACATAAGCATCAATAATCAATACCGCGTGTCTTCTTACTACGCAACCACACGTATTCGTACTTTTACTACCGAGTAATTCAACAAATTAATCTGAAAAACTTTCGCCGTTATTTTCAATAAAATATTTTTGTCGCTTTTCTCCATCCGACAATAATTACTCGTGTGGGGGGTCCACTAATGATTGTATCATCGCATTTGGATATTCCCTGACAAAAAGAATATTTTTCGACCAATCAAATATAATATGACAACTTGAATACTTTGCAAAATTTATAAATATTACCCACAACTATAACAATATATCAAATCCACACCATAATATAAAAAAATTATTTCGAGAAAATTAAATATTTATTCATAAAATCTGGGGTTTCATAATCTCCCCTCCTTATGAAATTTCGCCCTCAAAATTTACGTACGTACTTGGTATGCCAAAGAGATGAGGATACTTCGTCAGATTCTAACTCTTGAGGTATAACCTTTAAGCGTAGAATATATTCCAGGATTTTAACAGGTACATCTTCATATATTAAATTATCCGCTATCTCGTCCAGTTTAATAATGTGGTTCGGGTCATCCACATATTTACGTAACATCGGTACGTGATAAACGTTATGAACACGCAACATATTTGGCAGTAAAACGAGTCTATAGGCCACAGTTCCTACTCGATCGAGGATTTCAAATGGGCCAATTAAATCGAGGGTTGAGATTTCAGCAACTCTTGTTATTTAAAATAACGCCCTCTTGAACCTTCTTCTTCGTGTTCATCAGCTCCGGGTGCGTAGCTTGAGCGGCTTTAACTTTATTGATTAAAGTCGATTCTAATCGTATATTCGTTATCTTCACGTGGGTCCCTAGAGTCTTTAACTCTATCTTCATCATTTGTAAGTTATACAAAATGGGTCTTTGTGTTAACAACATCGTATTTGTAAACGTATACGATCTTCTACTCAACAAGTTAGCTACCATGTTCATTTTTCCTACGATGGTATTGAATGGTACGATCGTAATCTTCAACAGCTCGAGTCAACGTCTTTGGCGTATGTTACGTTTATTTTGGTTGAAGAAATATTTGAGGGTTTAAGAAATGGGTTTTGTACTGGGGTCAATACAAAATTCGATTTCACGCTCTAGGGGTAGGCAAAAATACTTCAAGAAATTTATTAACAAGAGAAATATCATTCAAAACTGTTACTCTCATCCCAAGACTTGGATAACAAGTCACATTGATACCTATCAACTTGTCATCGCTATTCATGACGCCGCCTACTAAAGTCCGGCTTTGCATTCCACACAAGGAAGTCAACAACGAAAGGATCGGGGCTCTTTACTTATGGCTTGATATGACAATGATTGACTTTAGTGGTTTGGTTACTTTGAATTCGTATAGCAGGTTGGTTAGGAGTATGAAAGCTAACCACCTTAAGAAAAGCATGATGAGTGGTTAACCAATCGTTTCCAAAAATCACATCAAAGGCAAGTATTTTCAAAGAGATACGATCGACAAGTAACGTGAAAGTGTTGATTTGAACAAGATTTATAAATAGTAGAGGTAACGAAGGTTTCTCCCAACTGAGTTTAAACAGATATATCAAAGTTTAACTTCTCCGGAGTTATCTTCAAACATTGAACACAACTAGGTGAAATAAAAGAGTGAGTAGAACCCAGATTTAACACGGTATAGATTTCGCAAGAGTTTATGACTAACATACCCATGATAATTTTATTCGTGTTCCTCGTCACGAGAAAAAAAACGCTCTCTCTTAAACTACCGGCTTTGGCTTGTTTGGGACATCCTTTGACATTACTATCCCAGTTGGATTTGACTTCACCATACGACAAAATCGAGCTAGGTGACCTTCTCTTCCGCAATTAAAACACGCTTTGGATTGTTATATGCAGTTTGACGGATGTGTCCCTCCCGTCGCAAGATTTGAAACATACGACCGGTGGTCGTTCTTCTTCCTTTAAAACGGTCTTTGGTGCCGACGCGTCTTCACGTCATTGTTGAACCTTCTCTTCTTGAAATGTCTATTCTTATTGTTTTGACCATGATTACCACCGGTGGTTACCATTTTTGGCATGTTGATTCCTCCATGCTTATTGTCACCGCTTTGATGATCAAGTATCACCAAGTATTATCATTTTGTTTACCGCTTTCTCTTTTGGTTGGGTTGACTCATTATCGCTCCAATAATCGATCCCTATTAACAACATCCGAATACAAACACGCTTTATGAGAGATAAGATATTGACATATCTCGTGTTTCAAACCTCTTAGAAACATTCGCGTCATTCTCTCCTCATTATCAACCAAATGGGATGCAAATCAGACAACTCGGCAAACTTGGCTTCGTCTTCGCGACACCTGGCCATGTTGTTTTTGCTCTAACTTGATAAATTCCACCTCCTTCATGCGCGATTTAATGATTTCGTAAAAGTACTTGTCATTGAACAACTCTTGAACTTCTCCCAAGACATCTTGAGTCGTCCAGTTGGTACGCTTTTGATTCCCACCAAGAATCAGCTTCTTCTTCACGCAACATAAATGTGGCAAAGGGAACCCAGAAGACCCCACTTTTATGAATAAAAATAAAATTTTCTATAATTATCATTTTTGAATATTATGGAATGAATTTGATATAATGTTATAGTTGTGGGTAATATTTATAAATTTTGCAAAGTATGCAAGTGGTTATATAATATTCGATTGGTCAGGAAATATTCGTTTTAACAGAGAATATTTGTACAACGACGCAATCATTGGTGGACCCCACAACGGAATTACTGTCGGATTGAGAAAACGACAAAAATATGTTATTGAAATAACGGCGGAAATTTTACCGATAATACTGTTGAACTACTCGGTAGTAAAAGTACAGTAAAACGCGTGGTTGCATAATAGCACACGGTATTGATTATTAAGGCTTACGTGAGAAGTCATCTCAGTTTTGTTTTAATACTTATATATATATAAGAGTTATATATATATATATATATATATATATATATATATATATATATATATATAGTATGTGTTTATATTATATAATTGTATGTTGGCAAGTTGTCTACAGTGGGTGGAGGAAGAACTTGATATTAATCACGTGGGGGGAGTATAAGTATTATTATTATTATTATTATTATTATATATATATATATATATATGATAGTTGTTGACAAAATGGGAGGAGGGAGTACAATCATTATTATTATTTTATATATATATATAGACATTTGAAAGGTTGCCAGAGAAAATGGGAGACAATCATGAGAGAGTAATTATTATTATTATATATATAATATATATAATATATTTTATTTAAAAGATTTTGCTTTAAATATGGACCGTCAGATTAAAAGTAAATTAATCTGGACCGTTCATGGATTGATTACTATTCATTCCATTCTTCTATAAATAGAAGCTTATTCCTTCATTATTTTCTTACAAATTCACTGAAACTCTAGAGAGAAAATTATTGAGAAGTTATAGAAAAGTATTCTGCTACTTCCCTACTCTAATATCAAGTATTATTTTACGGTAAGGGATATTATTCTTTTGTATTTATGAAGAGAACTCATGTTATTCCATTTCTTATTACTCTGTTGGAATAACCTGTATAAGCGAGCAACCCTATACTTGGTGACATTCTTCTATTATTCCGTCTTTAATATTCTCATTTAATATCCTGTCTGCATTTATACGCGGACCGGTTCCATTTTATTATTCATCTTTAATATTCTCGTCGTAATATCTTGTCTCTGTATATATACCGGACCGGTTCCATTTATTATTCGGGCTTTAATATTCTGGCCGGAATATCCTCGTGCATCTTATACAATACGGACCGGTTCCATCATTTATTATTCCGCATTTATTATTCTCGTTGGAACATCCTGCTTGCAGTGATTTTCACCGACCGGTTCCATTATTATTATTCGTGGGAATAACTCGCCTCATCTGCACCGCATGCATGGTGATATCTTTTGTTATTCTATTCGGTATTATATTCAGTTGGTTAAAATTTTGACTTCTATACTCCATGAAATTAGTGGAATATTCTTGATATTTGCGTTTCATCCAATATCTTTTCATGGAAATATTCTTCTGAGGATTCTTGAATTTTACACCACAAAACATTATCTTGTTGACAATTGGGACGTTATTGGTTCTTGGACAAATTAATTCGTGAATTTGTTTTATTGAATTCATATATCATTGTCATCATCTTCATGTTCATATTATATTGAAAGTCATCTGTGGCCTGTAGTGCATAGATGGACTTGGTATGATTATGACCAGGGATTATTCGGTATAATCATAACCGTAATGTTACAAATGATGTGGTAAAAGTCCTCATTGGCCCGTAGTGCATTGATGGACAGTTATTGGGATGATTATGATCATTGATGAATACACAAATATTCTTGGCCCGTAGTGCATGGAATTTGTGGTCGTGACCCTAAGGAATATCCTTGGCCGTAGTGCAGGGATGATGTGGATTATTTATTTAGCTGAGTCTCAGCAATAAAAGTGATGAAAAACTTTTTAAATCATAAAAGATAGTAGATTTTATTCTCTACTTGACTCTTTTAATGGATTATTTGGCCGCTGCAGTTAAACTTGATGTCTATTGTATTTTATCAGTTTAATATTGTTGGAGACTAATGATAATTTATTCTGCATTATCTTAGTCATAATATTTCTTCTTTGGGCTAGTTGAGCTCACCTTTTTTTCACCGTTTCTTTCGAAATGAGAAACGAAATGGGACAAGCCTGGGAACCAGAGTGATTATCCGTATGATAGTATTAGCTAGTAGTCCTCACTATTCTCATTAAATAGTGTGACAATAAATATAATGAGGACTTATTTGTGTTTGAATACTGTCTAGAAGACAATATTCGAGTTAAAACTCACTGTATGTATTTTGTCGTACTTTACACGACTGTTGTATAATTAAGTTGTATTTGTATTCAGTACCATGTAAGTGGCGACTCAAGATGATTGATGTATACCTAATTTTGGGGGCTTCACAGTTGGTATCAAAACTTAGGGATATGATCCCTGGCTAAGATGTGAGACAAGAACTAGGTGGGGAGAGACGGGGAATTCTTTCGCTAGTATGACCTGCCTAAGTTTATTTGGTATTTAATTGGTCGGTTAGAGTATAGAGATAATATGTGATATGTTATTTAACCCTTTTTTTGTGGCAGTATTTGGAAATGACAACCGAGAATGTTGAGAATATAAATGGAGCACAGGAGAGCGTTGAGTCTCCACAGATCAATAATCAGGACAACGTGCAACAGGATGGCGATAATCCTCCTGTAAACAACAACACTGATCAATTGACGAACGACGGTACATTTAGGAGCTTTTTAGAATTCATGCAACATCAGGCAAAGGCGGCTCCTGTTCATAATGCAGGTGAAAATAATGACAACCCACGGTCGGTCACCGCTAAGCAATTCAAGGAACTGGGACCACTGGAGTTTATTGGAGAGCCAAAACCACTTAAGGCGGAGACGTGGATAAAATAGATTACCAAGATATTTGATGTCTTGGGATGCTCCGAGGAACAAAAGGTTCCCTTTTCCACCTTCATGTTGCGAGGAGAGGTGGTAGATTACCGGTGGGAGTCTCAAAAGCGTGACTCAACCCGCCGACCAAGATGACTTGGGAGAAGTTCCAAGAATCGCTCAACGACAAGTACTTTCCAAAGTATTCGTCACATGAAAGAGGTAGAGTTCATCAAGTCGGAACAAAACAACATAACCGTATCGCAAAGACGGGAAGCCAAGTTTGCCGAAGTTGTCCCGGCCATATTCCCCATTTGGTTGATAATGAGGAGAGAATGACGCGAATATTTTTAAGAGGTTTAAAACCCGAGATACGCCAATATCTTATTTCTTATAAACCGTGTTTGTATTCGGATGTTGTTAATAGGGCTCGCTTATTGGACGTGATAATGAGTCATCCCAACCAAAAGATAAAGAACCGGCATAATAATAATACTAGTGAGAACAGTCATCGAAGCGGTGACAATAAGCGTGGAGGGAATCAACCTTCCAGAAATGGTAACCACTTCGGTGGTAATTATGGCCAAAACAATAAGAATGGGCATTTCAAGAAGAGGAGATTCAACAATGATGGAAAGACGTCAACATCAGCACCTGTCGTTAAGGAAGGAGAACGACCACCTATCATATGCTTCAAGTGTGGAGGAGAGGGACACATCAGTCCCAACTGTGCGATGCCATCCAAAGCATGTTACAACTGTGGAAGAGAAGGTCACCTGGCCCGATTTTGTCGTACACCAAAGACAAGTCCAGCTGGGATGGAGGCATCAAAGGCCGTCCGAAAAAAGTCAAAGTCGGTCGTGAAAGGGAGAGCGTTTGTTGTAACCTCCCAAAAAGCAAGGAACCCGAACGAGGTCACCTCGGGTAAGCTTATCATAAACTCTAGCGAAGTTTATACCTTATTTGATACCAGTTCTACCCATTCTTTTATTTTTCCTACTTGCGCTCAACGTTTAAATTTGACTCCGGAGAAATTGGACTTTGACTTATCTGTTAAAACTCCATTGGGAGAAACCTTCATTACATCCACGGTTTATAAGTCTTGTTTGGTTCAAATCGGAACCCTCACATTACCTGTCGATCTTATTTCATTAAAAATACTTGCATTTGATGTGATTCTAGGGATTGATTGGTTAACTACTCATCATGCAAAAATTGATTGTTTTCGTAAGGTTGTTAGCTTTCATATTCCTAACCAACCTATTACGCGAATTCAAGCAACCAAACCATTAAAATCAATCACTGTCATCTCAAGCCATAAAGCTATTCGTTTATTAAAAAACGGATGTCAAGCTTTCTTAGCTCATGTCACGGATCTAAACAAAAATACGCCGCTTTTGAATGATATTTCTATTGTTAATGAATTTCCGACGTATTTCTGAAGAACTTCCCGCCTACCCCAGTAGCGTGAAATTGAATTTTGTATCGACCTTGAACCCTAAGACAAAACCCATTTCCAAAGCCCCATATCGAATGGCTCCTATTGAACTTCAGGAGTTAAAGACCCAACTGCAGGAATTATTAGACATCGACTTTATTCGTCCTTGTACTTCTCCTTGGGGTGCTCCTGTTCTATTTGTGAAAAAGAAAAATGGGAATATGCGACTTTGTATTGATTATCGGGAGTTGAATCATGTCACCATCAAAAATAGGTACGCATTGCCACGTATTGATGACCTGTTTAACCAGTTGCAAGGCGCCAAATTCTTTTCAAAGATTGATCTTCGTTCTGGATGTCACCAATTGAAGATTAAAACCGATGACATTCCAAAGATGGCTTTCAGAACTCGGTACGGGCATTATGAATTCCTAGTCATGTCATTTGGATTGACTAATGCTCTTGCTGCCTTCATGGATATGATGAACCGAGTATTCAAGGAATATTTGGATCACTTTGTGGTCGTCTTTATTGATGACATCCTCATATATTCCAAAACCCGTGAAGATTATGAGCAACACTTGAGGCTGATACTCCAAAAGCTTCATGAATATAAGCTTTATGCCAAGTTGAAGAAATGTGAGTTCTGGCTTGAGGAAGTAGCATTCCTTGGGCACGTAGTATCAAGTCATGGAATATCTATTGACCCAGCAAAGATTGAATCTATTCAAAGTCGAGAGCAACTTAAATCGATGATCAAAGACGTAGCTTTCTCGGTTTAGCTGGTTATTATCGGAGATTCGTGGAAGGATTTTCTCGAATCGCCACTCCATTAACTCAGCTGACTCGGAAAGATACAAAGTTCGGTTGGAGCGAGGAATGTGAGAAGAGTTTTCAAGAACTCAAGAGGAGACTCATTTCAGCACCTGTTCTGACAATACCATCCGATTCGGAGGGATTTGTCATCCACAGTGATGATTCGGGCAAAGGGTTAAGATGTGTTCTCATGCAACATGGGAAAGTCATAGCCTATGCCTCACGACAACTCAAAGAATATGAGAGGAATTATCCTACTCATGATCTAGAGTTGGCAGCTGTTGTCTTCGCATTAAAGATTTGGAGGCATTACTTGTATGGGGAGAAAGTGGAGATCTTTACGGATCATAAAAGCCTTAAATATTTCTTCACTCAAAAGGAACTCAACATGCGACAACAACGTTGGCTTGAACTGTTGAAAGATTATGATCATACCATCCAATACCATCCTGGTAAAGCGAACGTGGTAGCTGACGCATTGAGTAGAAGATCATATGCGGGTACGAGTGCGATATTGTCAATGCAAAGGCCCATTTTGTATGACTTGTGTGACGCCCCCAAAATTAGGTATACATCACCCATCTTGAGTTGCCAAATACATGGTACAAAATTCAAATACAACTTAATTATACAGCTGTCGTGTAACATACGACAAAATACATACTGTGAGTTTTAACTCGAATATTGTCATCTAGACAGTATTCAAACACAAATAAGTCTTCAATACATTTATTATCACACTATCTAACAGAATAGTGAGGACTACTAATGCTATCATCTGGACTATCACTCCGTTCCCCGACTCGTCCCCGCTACGTTCTCATTTCCTGAAGAGAACAGTGAAAGAAAGGGTGAGCTCAACTAGCCCAGTAAGAAATATTATGACTAAGATAATGCAAAATAAATTATCCTTAGCCTTCAACAGTATAACAACTGATAGAATATAATAGACAACAAGTTTTAGATCAAAAACTGCAGCGGATCAAGCAATTCATTAGAAGAGTCAAGTAGAGAATAAAATCTACTATCTTATATGGTTTAAAATATTTTCATCAGTTTTTATCGCTAAGACCCAGCTTAACAAATAAATCACATCATCGAATCATCCTTGCACTACGGGCCAAGGATATTCATTAAATCATCAACGGTCATGACTATACCGAACAATCCCTGGTCATAATCATACCAAACACTGTCCATCGATGCATTACAGGCCACTGAGGACTTTTACCACATCACTTATAACATCACAGTTCACAATTATACCAAATGATCCATGAAAAGATACTGGATGAAGCGCAAATGTCAAGGATATTCCACTAATTTCATGGAGTATAGAAGTCAAAACTCTAACCAACTGAGTATAATAAAGAACATATGAAACTGCAAATGGATTTTCACCACCATGCAGTAATCCACGTATACAGATCATTTCCACAATTTAATAAGGAATGAATACAAAGGATCATTTACCATGCATGTGGTAATCCACATAGATAGGTTATTCCAATAAAATAATAAAGAATGGAATAACAAAAGACATCACCATGCATGCGATAGAGACCACACAGACAGGTTATTCTCAACAGAATAATAAATGCGGAATAATAAATATGGAACCAATCGTGAAATTACACCGATGATATTCCGGCCGTAATAATAAATGCGAAATAATAAATATGGAACCAGGTCAGGTGAAATTCACACCGATAGGATATTTCGACAGAATATTAAATGACGGAATAATATAAGGATTTCACCAAGTATTGGGTAAACCGCATATACAGGTCATTCCACCAAGTATAGGGTAAACCATGCATATAAAAGTTATTCCAATGTAATAATAAAGAATTGAATAACAATGACTTCACCAAGTATAGGGTATGCCACTATACAAAGTTATGTATAGGGTATGCCACAGATCAAAGTTATTCCAATGTAATAATAAAGAATTGAATAACAATAGACTTCACCAAGTATAGGGTATGCCACTTATACAGGTAATGTATAGGGTATGCTGCATTATACAAAGTTATTCCAATGTAATAATAAATAATTGAATAACAACAGACTTCACCAAGTATAGGGTATGCCACAGATACATCAAAATCATGTATAGGGTATGCCACTTTTACAAAGTTATTCCAATGTAATAATAAAGAATGGAATAACATAAGGATTTCACCAAGTATAGGTATGTCACGTGATACAAAGTTATGTATAGGGTATGCCTCTTTTACAAAAGTTATTCCAATGTAATAATAAAGAATGGAATAACATAAGGATTTCACCAAGTATAGGGTATGCCACTTTTATAGGTTATTCCAACAGAATAATAAAGAATGGAATAACATAAGGATTTCACCAAGTATAGGGTATGCCACGTATACAGGTCATGTATAGGGTATGCCACTTTTACAGGTTATTCCAACAGAATAATAAAGAATGGAATAACAGAAGTTCTCTTCAAGAAGAAAGAATAACACCCTTTACCGTAAAAGAAACTGAAAATAGAAGTAATGAAGTAGCAGAGTTTCTTCTTTCTCTCTATAATTTTCTCTCTCTAGAGTTTTAGTGAATTCGTCAGAAAATAATGAAGGAATGAGCTTCTATTTATAGAAGAATGGAATGAATAGTAACTAATTCATGAACGGTCCAGATCGATTTACTTTTAAACGAACGATTCAGATTAAAACTTAAAGCAACGGTCCATACTGATTCACTATTAAAACTTTTAAACCAGCGATCCATATTGATTCACTATTATAACTTTAAACCAACGATCCATATTGATTCACTATTATAACTTTCCACCAGCGGTCCATATTAATTCACTATTATAACTTTCCACTAGCGGTCCATATTAATTCATTCAACCAACGGTCTGAAAAATTAGCACATCTTCTCATGAAATAATATTGTACCCAAATACCCGAATGCACAATAATAGAGTGAATTCAGAAACAGAGTGAATAATAAGAATCATGAATAGTAATTCATGAATAAGAACTCGTGAATAAGTAACTCATGAATAAGAACTCGTGAATAGTAACTCGTGAATAGTAACTCATGAATAGTAACTCATGAATAGTAACTCGTGAATAGTAACTCATGAATAGTAACTCATGAATAGTAATTCATGAATAATAACTCGTGAATAGTACTCCGACACAAAAAGTGTCCCAAATACCCGAGTGAATAATACTAGAGTGAATAGTAATCGAGTATTTTATGACAACTGGTCTACTTAAAAAAAATATTCACATATCACCCTTAACTTTAACCTTTTATCAATTTAACCATTTACTAAAATAGAAAAATTGAATACTTTTATTTCATAAAATATGGGGTCTCACAACTTTCAAAGGATGGAGATAGAGATAAAAACTCCAGGGACCCACGTGATGATGGCGAATATACGAGTAGAACCGACTTTAATCGATAAAGTTAAAGCTGCTCAAACTACAGACCTAGAGCTGATACGTATGAGGAAGAAAGTGCAAGAAGGCGTTATGCCGGAAGCAAGAATCGATGAAGAAGGAATACTTCGAGTCAACTCCAGACTTTGTGTTCCTAACGACCCTGATTTAAAGTATTAAATCATGATGGAGGCGCACAACACACCATTTGCAATCCATCCTGGGAGTACCAAAATGTATCATGATCTTCGACATACATTTTGGTGGGGCAATATGAAGAGAGAGATAGCGTTGTTTATCTCAAGGTGTCTAACTTGTCAACGAGTCAAGGCGGAGCATCAAGTACCAAAAGGTCCATTTGCAACCACTTGAAATTCTAGAATGGAAGTGGGAGCACATTACCATGGATTTTGTTACTGGTCTTCCCAAGGTTTCTCAAGGCATTGATGCAATTTGGGTCATTGTTGATAGATTGACCAAGTCTGCTCATTTCTTACCAATCCGAGAAACTTATACACTTGAACATCTTACTCGTATGAACATAAACGAGATTGTAAGACTGTATGGTATGTCAGTATCCATAGTTTCTGATCGAGACCCAAGATTCACTTCACGATTTTGGGTTAGTTTGCAAAAAGCTATGGGCACGGATTTATGATTTAGTTCAGCATATCATCCTCAGACGGACGGACAATCAGAGAGGACTATTCAAACTCTAGAAGATTTATTAAGACTCTGTGTCCTTGATTTCAAGGGAAGTTGGGACAAGTTCTTCTGCAGTTGGTGGAGTTTTCATACACACAACAGTTATCAAGCAAAGTATTGGCATGGCTCCATTCGAGGCGCTATGGAAGAAAGTGTCGCTTCTCCAAAGATGTTGGGATGAGGTGGGTGAAGAAACGTTGTTGGGACCGGAGTTGAGTACGTATGACTACGAAAAAGATTCAAATGATCCGAAACGATAAAAAACCTCACAAGATCGATAAAAGAGTTATACCGATCTTCATCGAAAGGACGATGGAATTCGATATTGAGATCATGTTTTGTTACGTGTTGCTTCATGGAAAGGAGTTACGAGATTTGGAAAGAGAGGAAAGCTCAATCCTCGATTCATTGGCCCATTTTAATCCTCGATCGGATAGAAATCGTGGCCTATAGACTCGCTTTCACAAGTATGTCTCGTGTTCATAACATTTTTCACATATCCATGTTACGTAAATATGTAAAAGACCCAACCATATTATTGAGTTAGAACCGCATTTAAATAGCGGAAGATTTAATGTAAGAAGAGGTTCATGTTCAAATCTTGGATAAAAAGGAACATATACTACGCTCCAAGGTTATACCTCAAGTCAAAGTTTTATGGAGGAACCACGATGTTGAGGAAATGACCTGGGAGTTAGAATCTGAAATGAAATCAAGGTATCCTTATCTCTTCAACATACCAGGTATGTACCCTAATTTCAAGGGCGAAATTTTATAAGAATGGGAGATTGTAAGACCCCACTTTTATGAATAAAAATGAATTTTTCTATAATTATCATTTTTGAATATTATGGAATGAATTTGATATAATGTTATAGTTGTGGGTAATATTTATAAATTTTGCAAAGTATGCAAGTGGTTATATAATATTCGATTGGTCGGGGAATATTCGCTTTTAACAGAGAATATTCGCATAACCATGTTAAATCATTGGTGGACCCTACAACGGAATTCTTCATCGCTTGATTGAGAAAACGACAAAAATATGTTATTGAAATAACTACATGAAGTTTTACCGATAATACCGTTGAACTACTCTTTAGTAAAAGTACAATGAATACGCGTGGTTGCATAATAAATATTACCTGTGATTGATTATTAAGGCTTACGTGAGAAGTCATCTCAGCTTTGTTTTAATATTTATATATATATATATATATATATATATATATATATATATATATATATATATATAAGTATGTGTTTATATTATATAATTGTATGTTGGCAAGTTGTCTAGTGGGTGGAGGAAGAATTTGATATTAATCACGTGGGGGGGAGTATAAGTATTATATATATATATATATATATATATATATATATATATATATATATATATGATAGTTGTTGACAAAATGGGAGGAGGAGTACAAATTGGTATTATTATATATATATATATATATATATATATATATATATATATGTTTGAAAGATGTCGGAGGAGTACAATCATTATTATTATTTTATATATATATATATATATACATTTGAAAGGTTGCTGAGAAAAAATGGGGGACAAATCACGAGGAGTACAATTATTATTATTATATATATAATATATTTTATTTAAAAGATTTTGCTTTAAATATGGACCGTCGATTTAAAAGTAAATTAATCTGGACCGCTTCATGGATTGATTACTATTCATTCCATTCTTCTATAAATGAAGCTTATTCCTTCATTATTTTCTTACAAATTCAATTGAAACTCTAGAGAGAAAAATTATAGAGAAGTTATAGAAAAGTATTCTGCTACTTCCCTACTCTAATATCAAGTATTATTTTATGGTAAGGGATATTATTCTTTTGTATTCATGAAGAGAACTCCTGTTATTCCATTTCTTATTACTCTGTTGGAATAACTCAGATAAAGCGCAAACCCTATACTTGGTGACATTCTTCTATTATTCCGTCTTTAATATTCTGTCGGAATATCCTGTCTGTGCTATACGCCGGACCTGGTTCCATTTTATTATTCAGTCTTTAATATTCTGTCGGAATATCCTGTCTGTGCTATACGCCGGACCTGGTTCCATCATTTATTATTCCGCATTTATTATTCTGTTGGAACATCCTGTCGGTGTGATTTTCACCTGACCTGGTTCTGTTATTATTATTCTGTGGGAATAACATGTCTATGAGAAGTACCGCATGCATGGTGATATCTTTTGTTATTCTATTCGGTATTATATTCAGTTGGTTAAAATTTTGACTTCTATACTCCATGAAATTAGTGGAATATTCTTGATATTTGCGTTTCATCCAATATCTTTTCATGGAAATATTCTTCTGAGGATTCTTGAATTTTACACCACAAAACAATATCTTGTTGACAATTGGGACGTTATTGGTTCCTGGACAAATTAATTCGTGAATTTGTTTTATTGAATTCATATATCATTGTCATCATCCTCATGTTTATATTATGTTGAAAGTCATCTGTGGCCTGTAGTGCATAGATGGACTTGGTATGATTATGACCAGGGATTATTCGGTATAATCATGACCATAATGTTACAAATGATGTGGTAAAAGTCCTCATTGGCCCGTAGTGCATTGATGGACAGTTATTGGGATGATCATGACCATTGATGAATACACAAATATCCTTGGCCCGTAGTGCATGGAATTTGTGGTCGTGACCCTAAGGAATATCCTTGGCCGTAGTGCAGGGATGATGTGGATTATTTATTTAGCTGAGTCTCAATAATAAAAGTGATGAAAAACTTTTTAAATCATAAAAGATAGTAGATTTTATTCTCTACTGACTCTTTTAATGGATTGTTTGGTCATTGCAGCTAAAACTTGATGTCTATTGTATTTTATCGGTTTAACATTGTTGGAGACTAATGATAATTTATTCGCATTATCTTAGTCATAATATTTCTTGTTGGGCTAGTTGAGCTCACCCTTTTTTTTCACCGTTTCTCTTCGTGAAAAGAGAACGAATGGGACAAGTCGGGGAACCGGAGTGATTATCCGGATGATAGTATTAGCGAAGAGTCCTCACTATTCTCATTAAATAGTGTGACAATAAATGTAATAAGGACTTATTTGTGTTTGAATACATGCCTGTAAGACAATATTCGAGTTAAAACTCATCGTGTATGTATTTTGTCGCATTTTACACGAATCGTTGTATAATTAAGTTGTATTTGTATTCGCATTACCATGTAAGTGGCGACTCAAGATGGGTGATGTATACCTAATTTTGGGGGCGCCACGTAACCTTTTGCTCTTCCGAGCATCCCAAGACATCAAATATCTTGGTGATCTACTTTAACCACGCCTCGCCTTTAAGTGGTTCTCGCTTTCCAAAAACTCCCGGTGGTCCCAGCTCCTTGAATTTCTTAGCGGTGACCGGCCATCGTAGGTTGCCATTATTTTTACTCAGATTATAAATGAGAGTCGTTTTCCGATGTTGCATGAATTCTAAAAAGCTCCTAAACGTATCGTCGTTCGTCAATTGATCAGTGTTTTTGTTTACAGGAGGATTATCGCCATCCTGTTGCACATTGTCCTGATTATTGATCTGTGGAGACTCAACGATCTCCTATGCTCCATTGCTATTCTCAACATTCTCGGATGTCATTTTCAAATACTGCCAGAAAACAAGGGTTAATTAACATATCACATATTATCCCTATACTCTGATCGACCAATTAAATACCAAATAAACTTTGACAGTCATACTACTAATAAGGAATTCCCCGCTCTCCCCTCTAGTTCTTGTCTCACATCTTAGCCAGGGATTATATCCCTAAGCTTTGATACCAACTGTGATGCCCCCAAAATAGGTATACATCACCCATCTTAAGTCGCCAAATACATGGTACAAAATTCAAATACAACTTTATAATACAACAGTCGTGCAAGATACGACAAAACATAATATAAGAGTTTTAATAAGAATATTGTCATCTAGATAATATCCACACTCAATGAAGTCCTCATTACATTTATTGTCACACTATCTAACAGAATAATGCTATCATCTGGACCGTCACTCCATTTTCCGACTAGTCCCGGCTACGTTCTCATTTCCTGAAGAGAATAGTGAAAAAAAGGGTGAGCTCAACAAGCCAGTAAGAAATATTATGACTAAGATAATGCAAAATAAATTATCCTTAGCCTTCAACAGTATAACAACTGATAGAACATAATTGACAACAAGTTTTAGATCAAAAACTACAGCGAAAATAAGCAATCCATTAGAAGAGTCAAGTAGAGAATAAAATCTACAATCTTCTATGATTTAAAAGGTTTTTCATCACTTTTATCCCGAGACACACATTTTAATAAATAATCCACATCATCGAATCACCCCGCACTACTACGCCAAAGATAATCGTGTTTTCATCAATCTGCTTATGATCATGCCATAAAACAATTCATCTTTGCTCCCTTGGCCGACTAGAATCCATAGCCATAATCATACCAAAAACTGTCCATCAATGCACTACGGGCCAATGAGGACTTTTTCCACATCATTTGTAACATTACTACCATGATTATACCGAATAATCCTCGGTCATAATCATACCAAGTCCATCTATGCACTACAAAGCCACGTATGACTTTCAACATAATATAAACATGAGGATGATGACAATGATATAAGAATTCAATAAAACAAGTTCAAGAATTAATTTATCCAAGAACCAATAACGTCCAAATTGTCAACCTGATACTGCTTTATGGTGTAAAATTCAAGAATACTCAGAAGAATATTTCTATAAAAAGATATTGGATGAAGCGCAAATATCAAGGATATTCTACTAATTTCATGGAGTGTAGAAGTTAAAACATTAACCAACTGAGTATAAATAAGAATGGAATAACAAAAGAAATCACCATGCATGCGGTACTTCGCATAGACAGGTTATTCCAATAGAATAATAAATAACGAAACCAGGTCAAGCGAAATTCGCACCAACAGGATGTTCCAACAAAATAATAAAGAATGGAATAATAACAGAAATCACCACGCACGCGCGATATTGTGATGCATGTTTATTCCAATGTAATAATAAAGATTTTAACCAGTCCCACAGAAAACGCATGAGCAGTGATATTCCAATGTAATAATAAAGACGAAACCAGTCCTGTAAAACGCATGCATGTGATATTTCAATGTAGAATAATAAAGATTTTAACCAGTCCGCGCATAAACGCATGCATGTGATATTCCAATGTAATAATAAAGAATGGAATAATAGAAGAATTTCACCAAGTATAGAGTAGCCAACAGATATCAAAGTTATTCCAATGTAATAATAAAGAATGGAATAACGTAAGAATTTCACCAAGTATAGGGTAGCAGCGTGATACAAAGTTATTCCAATGTATAATAAAGAATGGAATAACAGAAGTTCTCTTCATGAATACAAAAGAAATAATACCCCTTATGGGTACAACAAATAATATCCCTTACCGTAAAATAAACTTGATATCGGAGTAGTGAAGTAGCAGAATATTCTTCTTCTTTCTCTCTATAATTTCTCTCTAGAGTTTCAAAGAATTTGTAAGAAAATAATGAAGGAATGAGCTTCATTTATGAAGAATGGACCGCATAAGAACTAATTCATGAAGGGTCCAGATTGATTTACTTTTAATCGGACGGTCCAGATTTAAAGCAAAATCTTTTAAATAAAATATAATATATTCTATTTATAATCTAATAAAACGAATAACTTTATAAAAGTATTTTGTTTTATATAAAAAGATTTTACTATGCAAACACTATGCAGGCACTATGCAAATACTATGCAACACTATGCATAATAAAATATAATATAATCTAATTATTGTCTAATAAAACGAATAACTTTATAAAAGTATTTTGTTTTATATAAAAAGATTTTACTATTAGCCTAATAAAACGAATAACTTTATAAAAGTATTCTGTTTTATATAAAAAGTTGTTCTATTTTATTACATTAATAATACTAATAAAACAAAACTGGGTGACTTATCACATAAGCATCAATAATCAATACCGTGTGTTACTATGCAACCACACGTATTACTGTACTTTTACTACCGAGTAGTTCAACAGTATTAACGGTAAAACTTCCGCCGTTATTTTCAATAAAATATTTTTGTCGTTTTCTCCATCCGACAATAATTTACATTGTGGGGTCCACTGAATGATTGTATCAATATTTTTGGATATTCCCTGACAAAAAGAATATTTTTCGACCAATCGAATATAATATGACAACTTGCATACTTTACAAAATTTATAAATATTACCCACAACTATAACATTATATCAAATCCACACCATAATATAAAAAAAATTATTTCGAGAAAATTAAATCTTTATTCATGAAATCTGGGGTTTCACAATCTCAGCACTACGATCCTGCCTTAGATTCTGCATTCTATTGATCAGCCGGATAGACTACGATTCTCTTCAAAGCCTATCTATATCTTTCTAGCCATAGATCAACCTAACATATTTGATCTCTTTATCTATACAAGTGAGCATTAAAGGCTAAGATCAACCTAACAATTTTGATCTATCACTAAGTCCTTGTACATATATTCCTCGAAGGACTTTATATATAATCATGAGCATTTATTTTAAACATCAAATCATAATATGCATTCTTCCAACAATCTCCCCCTATTTGATGTTTACATAACCAAGGAGATTATTAAATTTTATATGCAGTTGCAGCAAAGTAAACATGACTTAGTATTCCAGTGAGCAGCTGAAATTTCTAGAGAATAAGCATGAATTTATTGATGTATGAAGATGGATATTACATTTGATTTTGACTACATCAATAAGAATTTAAAATTCGACTTATCTCTATTTCCTTGGCCTTTTGCTTCTTGGAGGATTTGCCTTTTCCTCAGCTCTCCTTTTTCTGCTTGCTTCGTCCCTCCTGGCTAAATCTTCCAGTTCACTTGGGTTTAGTCTTGGATTGTGGTTGTGCCTATTCATGAATGCAGGATCTCCAATTGGCATTCTTAGGCCTGTTGTAGTCACCTCATGCGAGCTGGTAGTTGGCCCTAGACTCTTTAATGGTTGAGCCATTAAAACTTCATGTTGATCAGATCGTTGAGTCTGATGGCTGGATCGTGGAGTCTGCTGAGTGATTTGCCTTGCAGGTGGGTTCGTCGGGGCTTGAGTGTGGAATTGTCCTCTGCCTCTGCCCTTGTCTCCCTGACCTCCCCGATCTCCTTTGCCTTTATTCTCCCCCTTTATGTCAGCATCAAGGGTTCGAATGTCTTCGGAGAGGTGAGTGACTCCTTGGACAAGTTCCTTGAGTTGACCCTGAGTTTGGGCAATGTCTTCGCGATTTTCTTGAATTAAAGCATCAGAACGAGATTCACGCCGTTGAAGAATGTCTATAACCATTTCTGTCTGCTTCATTTGACCCATGGAGAAGGTTTGAAATTCTTTGACTGCAGTTTGAAGACTTTTGATACTCTGTATCATTAGATCATTTTGAGATTCTTGAGTCTTCTGTAAGATCAAGACAGCATCCCGATGCTTTTTAGCTGCGTGAAAATGAATGTCATCCCTGTCCTTTATGCTTTGAAGCATTTCTTGGATGATCTCCTTGAGCGTTTTAGAGAGCTCAGAGCTTAGGGAGCTTGGGAGATTGTTTGCAGCATTGATCATTGTTATTAATCTCAGCTGAATAAGAGCAGTATGATCTTCAAGACTCTCGTCGAGTTCCTTAACAACCTTCTCAGACATTGCTGACAGATCAGCCTTTGTGGATAACTCAGAAAGAATTTCATCCAGTTGGGGAAATTTTGAGGAGGGAGGTGATGTGCTTTTGAATTTATCTTGCAAAGAGTAGAGAGCAAAATCAAAATTAAAGTAGTCGTTATTTGATGAGGAGGGAATATCTGATGGAGGGGCCTGGGTTTGAGTATTTAAGGTTGGTGGCTCTACGATTTGAGGTGTAGACTCTCTAATGGGGTTAGAATCAATGATCGTAGAGGTGGTAGGATTTGGGAGCATTATGAGGTTGGTTACATTTGGTTCCTCAGTTACAGAATTTTGGGATCTTGTAACTGGAAATTGATTTAGTGGATGAAGAATCACTTCTAACCATTGTGGGATTTCATAAAATTGATTGAATAAGGCTGATGGTAAGTGATTAACTCGGAAAAGAGTTGGGATAGATAATACCTCAAGTTTGTTCTTTGAGGAAGAACTATTGGTGAGAAGCTTCTTGGCAAAATTGAATCTCCCTGGGAATCCATTGGCTAGTACTGAGATGGCCGGATATTCTTTTAAACTCCAGAATATGTGATCCCAAGAATTCAGAATTTGAGCCTGGTGGAAAGGCATCATAGGTAGATATGCAAATAGTTGTTCATAGTTGGCTCTTCTGTACCCATCTATGCCTTCTGCAATGATCTCGACCTCATCGTCTTCATCCTCTTCTTTGTTCTCGGTTGAGGATTCCATTATATCAATAGCCTCATGGAGTTCTTGTACGGGATCTCCCTCTTTGACTGTAGGAGCTTCTTTTTCTGTCATGGGAATATCATGAGCATCCCCCTCAGAGTGATCATCCATTTGGATGATTTGCATCTCCCCCTTAGCTGGAGCACTTTCTATGATGTGAGTTTTATCCATCTCCCCCTCAATAGGTGTATCTTCTATTATTAGATCTTCAGGAGTCTCCCCCTCAGTTGGAGATTTGACTGTTTGGCTTTCCTTTGTTGGTTCGTTTTCAACAGTCAATTCCTTTTCTTCCCTCTTTAGTGCTTTCTCATTGACAAGAATATATTTATTGACCAACTTCCTCCTTAGCTTTTTGGGCTGAGCCACTACCTTAAGACTTTCTTCAGCCAAGATGTTTGTGGCAGCTGCTTCCTTGTTTGGTCCGGTCTCTACGATCGGCAGAGACTCTACGATCGAAGAGATTGATGGCTTTTTAGTCTTGTGGCTGATTTTATTCTTCTTCAAAGAAATTGAGATATGGTTGCTTTCTATCTTCGCCCCGCCTCGACTGCTTTGCTGCTTCCTTCGAGATCCTTAGAGTCTCAATGTCTGAGGACTCTACAGGTTTATCAGTGGTGGATCCTTGAGGCTCTTCTGTAGTTCTGGCTCTCATCTTTCTCTGGCCCTTGATTTTTCTGATTAAAGCAATGGGTTCTTCCTGGTTAGCTTCCTCTCCTTCTTCTTTAGTTTTTTTGACAATTGGCATGTTCCCTGGCACTCTTGATTCCTTTATTTTACCCGTTCTTCCACTAGATTCAGACATCATTTTCACATTTTTAGCTGGGTTCCTTTTCCAGTTTTCAAATAATTGCTAAGTCATTCGTCGATTTGGATTGATGGTTTCTCCTTCATAATCCTCGATTAGGTCACCAAGAGCAGCCTATAGGATAATGCTTATGAATCACCCATAGAGCATCTTCTGCGAGCTCTTCGTCTTCTTTGAGCTGCTCAACCACTTCCCAATCCATTCAAGCATTAGAGCCCCATAGTTGAGTTGTATTCCATAACACATAGCGGTCATGAGCTTGAGTTGTGTCTCATTCACAGAGTCATGACCTGAGCTCTTACAACATATACATTTTCCAACAATATCAGCTAGAAACTCATACCTTTGTGGGAACTCCTTCTTTTTGTACCCTTTAACAGAAGGTGACTTCTTGTGATGCATCTTCTTGAGACCCTTGTGAAAATATATGCCTTCTATGGACGGGTGCCCTTCTGATTTGAGACCTAATGCTAGGTTGATGTCCTCAGCCTTTAGCTCGATTTTAACGTTCCTGAATTTTGCAGTGATGGTGTTGTTTTCAAACACCTCGTTATTGTAGAACTCCTTTATCAGCTTCGGGTAAATCAATGTGTCCGTACCCAAAGCTTCTTTGAGACCTGCCTTCTTTAGTAGCAACAGAGTCTTGTGAAATTGGGGTTCACCAGTTTTTAACTCATCAAAGCATAGTCTGTAGCAGGAGATAACACTGGAAGCTGCCATTGATTTCTTTGCAGGAAGTGAAACTGACTGAGCTTGCTACTGATTTAGGGTTTCTACTTAAGAGAGGAGGAGAGAGACGATCTTTTGAACTTCAGATTTCAAAAGGACGATTTTAATTTTTACTTATAACTTCCCTCTCTCTATTTTGCTTAGTAGGACAGGTTTCAAATTTTGCTTGGCTATACGAATCTGACAGAGAAGGATTGTACTGAATTGCCCTTAACTTCTTCTGAACTAATGTTTTCTCTAGGAGGACTACGATCGTTGAGATGGTCCTTGAAATCGTCGAGTCTGTTCATCCATCGTTGAGTCTGTTCAACAGTAGTCGTGTCTGGGCTGCACTTATAGAGTCTGAACTGCGATCGTCGAGTCTTCACTGAGATCATTGTCATTCCATGACACTTTGTTTCTACGATCGTGGACTTCTTTTGATCATGTCGATGATTTCGAACATAGCCTTTAAACCTGTATGGTTAGCATATACTAGAGCATATTTTTCATGGTTCTAAGTTAAGCATGCCTAGCTCACTTATTAACTTGTTAAATCTGAATTCCTCTAGAGGTTTGTAAAGACATCAGCAAGTTGGTTTTCAGTAGGGATATATTGTAAAGATATAGTTCTATTCTGCATATGATCCCTAATGAAGTGATACCTTATTTCTATATGTTTAGTCTTAGAATGCATGACAGGATTATGAGTTATGGCAATTGCACTTGTGTTATCACAGTGAATAGGTATGGATTTAAATTCAAACTCATAATCTACTAGTTGATTTTTCATCCATAAGATCTCGAAAGCACAGAACTTCCAAAGAAAGAATGTATTAAAACTTTCCGCAGTTAGAAGTAGATCTTCGAATTTTGCTTCTTGCTAAACTAGGACACAAGTCTGTTACCTAGCCATTGAGAGGTGCCACTGGTGCTTTTTCTATCAATTTTGCAGCCTACAAAGTCAGCATTTGTGTATCCTGTTAGCTCAAATGAGGATTCCTTGGGATACCATAACCCCAAGTAGGGTGTACCTTTGAGATACCTGAAAATCTTCTTAACAGTAGTTAAATGAGATTCTTTAGGGCTAGCCTAAAATCTAGCATAAATGCATGTTGCAAAACATTATATCCGGTCTCATCGCGCTAGATATAAAAGAGAGCCAATCATACCTCCTCAGATTGTGTTGTATCAATACTTTTACCTTTTTTCATCTTTGTTAGCTTAGTTGCGGGGAGCAATTGGGGTTTTCATAGAGAGGCGGACTCCATGCCATACTTCTTAAGTAAGTCTTTAATGTACTTGGCTTGATTTATGAAGATTCCTTCATCACCGCTTTTTCTTTGCGCATCAAGGAAAGAAGTTCACCACCCATCATGCTCATTTCAAACTTGCTCAGATAAGCTTTTAGAATCTCTTGCATAACTTTTCATCAAGAGATCCAAAGATAATATCATCAACATATATTTGAACTAACAGATCTTTGTCTTTGTGCTTTTTAAGAAATAGTTTGGTATCTACTCTACCTCTAGTGAATCCATTTTCAATAAGGAAGTTAGTTAGTGTTTCATACCATGCTCTAGGTGCTTGTTTAAGACCATATAAGGCTTTGTCTAATCTAAAGACATAATTATGAAGAGATGGATTGATGAAACCTGGAGGCTGCTCTACATAGACTTCTTCTTGAAGTTCACCATTCAAGAATGAACTTTTGACATCCATCTGAAAGACCTTGAATTTCATGTGAACAGCAAAGGCAAGAAATATTCTGATGGCTTCCAGTCTGGTAACAGGTGCAAATGTCTCATCGTAATCAATGCCTTCTTCCTGAGAGTAACCTTTGGCCACTAGTCTGGCTTTATTCCTGGTTATCACTCCATCTTTATCCATCTTGTTTCTGAAGACCCACTTGGTTCCAATGACAGGATGGTTTTTTGGTCTTGGAACCAATCTCCAAACTTTGCTTCTTTCGAACTGATTAAGTTCTTCTTGCATGTCCTCTATCCAGCTGGAGTCTTCCATAGCATCCTCAATTTTCTTTGGTTCTATTTGTGATAGGAAGCTTAGATGTCTTGTCTTGACTCTCGCACTCGGATCTCCAATGATTAGATCTTGAGTGTGATCTCTTGCCCATCTGTTTCCTATTGGGACTATCTGTTCTTATGCCTTTTTGTCTTAGATCTTCAAGATCTATTTCTTCTTCTTGGTGTGAAGTTTCGTTGTCTGGCATATGTCTCTCTACGATCTCGTTTCCTTGCTCAACGATTTCACTGTCTAGTTCTACGATCGTAGTGTTGAGCTCGACGTCCTCGTTCGTAGTGTCTTCACTGTTGTTCATAGTATCTTGAAGCACTGTTTTGTCTAAGTCTGTTTCATCAAAGATGATGTGAATCGAAACTTCTACACTCAGTGTCTTCTTGTTGAACACTCTGTAGGCCTTGCTGTCTATGGCATATCCAAGAAAGATTCCTTCATCTGATTTCGGTTGAAACTTTGTCAAGTACTGCTTTCCATTGTTGAGTATGTAGCATGTGCAGCCGAACACATGAAAGTATCTGACACTTGGCTTTCTTCCTTTCCAAAGTTCATAAGGAGTCTTCTTAATCGTAGAGTGTATGAGTGATCTGTTCTGAGTATAGCATTCAGTGTTGACGGCTTCTGCCCAGAAGTATTCTGGTAGATGAGCTACCGCTAGTAGAGTCCTTCCAGCCTCTATTAATGTCCTGTTCTTTATCTCAGTAACTCTATTTTGTTGGGGAGTTCGTGGAGCTGAGAAGTTATGACTAATCCCATTTTCTGTGCAGAACTGGTCCATTTTCTGAGAAATCGAATTCTCTACCATGATCACTTCTTATGGACTTGATTTTCTCTCCTTTCTCATTCATCACCAGCTTGAACATCTTGATCAGTTGAGAGCTTGTTTCATCTTTTGAAGTTAGAAAGAATACCCATGTAAATCTGGTGTAGTAAATGATCACGACGACCGATGAGTATCTCTTTCCCCCAAGGCTCGTCACTGGAATTGGTCCAAAAAGATTCATATGTAGTAATTGTAGAGGCTTATCAATTGAGTTGATGGTTTTTCTCTTAAATGAGCTTCTGGTCTATTTTCCAAGTTGACAGGCATTGCAAGGCCTTTCTTTAACGAAGTTGAATTTGGGTAGGCCTGCAACTAGATCTTTTGAGGCTAATTTGGACATAGTCTTGAAGTTGAGATGAGATAATCTTCGGTGCCATAGCCAGCTCATTTCTTCAGATGCTTTAGCCAGAAAGCATATTGTCTCGTCTGAGCTTAGTTTTCCAAGATTAACTGTGTAGACATATCCTTCTCTTGTTTCGGTTAGCTTTACTGCAGATGTCTTCAGGTTTCGGACTTGACATTGATTGTTGAGGAATGTTACTTGATGACCCTTGTCGCAGAGTTGGCTAATGCTTAGAAGGTTGTGCTGTAGTCCTTCCATATTGGCCACTTTGCTAAAGGATACTGCACCATTTCTAGTTGAACCATAGCCTCTTGTCTTGCCAGAGCCATTATCTCCAAAGATGACCGAGGGACCCTCCTTCTCTATATAGTTAGACAGAAGGGCTTTGTTTCCAGTTATGTGTCTTGAACATCCACTATCAAGATACCAGATTGTGTTTGTAGAGCTCTTTTCCTGAGGCAATATTAAACCTTCATTTTGGTACCCAAACTTGCATGGGTCCTACTATGTTAGTACCCTTGGGGACCCAAATCTGCTTGATTTTGGGTCTCACATGCATGGAATTATAATGACATTTTACAGCCTTATGGCCAACTCTGTCGGACACAAAACATTTGATATGATGCATGTATGTGTGTGTGTGTGATAGTTCTTCTTCCACTTAGACTTTTGTGGATTATTGGCCATCCTCTTACTAGGCTGATATTCTCTTTTCCATATGTCCTTTTGTTTCATTATTTGTGAGGAGTGTATCTCACTTCTACTGTATCTTCCTGGTTGGTTCGTGGAGTTGATTTTATTGGACTCTACGATCCTTTGAGGTTGATGAGTAGTAACTAGATTACTATTCTCTTTTCTGAAACCTAGACCAGCATGAGATCCCTTACTCCTAGGAATATGAACTGAGTCAACTGGGCAGGGTTTGACAGGCTTATTATTCTATGAGGATTTCACAAATATAATGTCTCTACTTAAACTTGAGGCATCACTCATGCTACTTTTCTTTTCTTTTTCCACACATGGCTCTGAGATAGATTCCCCAAAGCCTAGCCATGTTCTATCAGAGATGCTTCTCTGATTGGAGATTAAGGAGTCCATGGATGAAGAAGATTTATTCCATGTGGAGATGGTCTTTTCTAGATCCTCAATTTTTGAGGTTAGACTAGACTCTCGTTTTGCACTAAGCTCATTTGTTTGTCTTAAGAGCTTATTCTCAGCTTCAAGCTCAGAGAAGGAATTAGTACTGAGAAGGGTTGTTTCCAGTTCTTCTTGAACATTTTTTTCTCCTTTTGAAGAAGTGAATAATTCTTAGACAGAACTCTAAACCACTTCATGTATTGGTGTAGATCAGATGTTATGCCATGTAATGCAGTTCTAATATCATCAATATCTACATTAGGAGAGTTAAAGTCAAATACCTCATCGATACTTACTTCGTGTATGTTGAAGTTCTGTTTGTCCCTTCCATTTTTGGCCATCAAGCAGAGATTTGCTATTTGAGGGTCTTCATCATCCCCAGATTCAGGAGTTGAGTCATTGTCTGAGTCACTCCACGATCCTCCAGCTACAAGACCTTTTTCTTTCTTTTGTTGCCCTTTGTTGCCTTTGTATTCTTTCTTTGAATGAGATTTCTTCTTGAGTTCTTCTCTGAGAGGTTTGTTGCAATTTGCAATGAAGTGGCCCGGTTTCTTGCACTTGTAGCATATGTCGTTCATTTGCTCCTGGTTGTTGTAGTTGCTGACTTTCTTTGGCTTGTTAGTTTTGCCTCGTCGCATAAACCTTCTTAGCCTTTTCACTAGCATTGCAAGGTCCTCAGCATCATCTTCATCATAGTCAGAATCAACTTCAGTACTGACTTTGGAGGCATTATCTGTTTCTTTAAGGGCTACACTTTTATCCTTCTTCCTTCCTTTAGATAAGGTTTCTGCTCGTTGAGTCAGCTCCAGTTCGTATGTGAGAAGGTTGCCATACAACTATTGAACAGTCATTTCATGTAGAATTTTGGATTCTCTAATGGCAGTGGTTTTAGCATCCCACATGCTTGGTAAGGCTCTCATGAACTTTATGATTAGATCTTTGTTAGGATAGATCTTCCCATAGGCTCGTAGAGAGTTGAGCAGTACATTAAATCTTTCGTAAGTGGCAGTAACGTTCTCTCCTTGAATGTGAGCGAACATCTCATATTGCTGAGTCAAGAGAGATTATTTATTTTCTCTGACTTCTTCTATTCCTTTATGCATGATGAGCAGTGCTTCCCAAACCTCCTTCGCTATTTTACTGTTGACCACATTTTCGAACAGATCATCTTCTAAAGATTGGAACAAGATGTTTTTGGCCTTTTTATAGAGCTGGATAGCTCTCTTCTCGTTCTCTGTCCATTCTTCCTTGACCTTGATCTGTACTCTGTTTGGGTCATCTGTAGTTGGTGCAAGCTTTGTAGAAACATAGGGCCCATTTTGAACAGTTTCAAATAAATCTTCATCTATTGCATCCATGTAAGCTTGTATCCTAACCTTCCAGTTAGAAAATTTTTCTTTGTTGCACATTGGTGTCTTGCTGCCTCGTCCAGTCTTTGATTCGCTTGGTAAGTGTGTCATTGGATCTACTCAAGCTTTGTAGGTTGTATTATAGAACATGCTCTAATACCAATTGTTAGTTCCCAGAGGCACGATAGATATCTAGAAGGGGGGTTGAATAGATATCTAAAATTTTTCTTTTAATCTATTCAAGTTGATGGTAATCAATACACAACGGAATTTAGTAATTGATAAACCTTTTGTTAGAAATATTGAGTTAATGAGAGTAAGCCAGTTATAGCAGTTATAATAGTTACAGCAGTTATAATGAACATAACAGTTTTAAGTGGTTCAGAGCACTTAAAGCTCCTAATCCACTCTTCTACTCCTTGAGTAGGAAATCCACTAAGAATATCTGTTACACTTCTTGAATCTCACAAATTCCTTCTAGACCAGCAGTCTAGGTACTTCTTAGTTCACTCTTGAACTCTTCAAGTCCAGCAGACTTGGTTCTTTACAGTTCACTTAGAACTCTTCAAGTCCTTCAGACTTGGAACTCTTACTTCAGTTGATTGGTTGTTGTTGAGATCGTGATTGATGCTACTCAGTTGCTATCAAGCACTTGTTCGAAGGAACTGAGTAACTGAGTAAGCTTCCCTTTTTCTCAGATCGTAGAGTTGAGCGTGAGTGTTCTTGTGTGTTTTTGTTCGATGCTTGCATGTTCCTCTCATCTGTCTATGTTCTGTATATATGAGATCTTTTTAAATCTATCCGTTGAAGTCATCTAATGAGGCATTAAATGCGTTTGACATCTCTAAGCTTTGATGGAGACTTTTCTGCATATCTTCTAAATTGCACTCTGGCCCACTGACACAACCGACTGTTTTCTCACCTAACACCTGAAAAGGTGTTTTTTTCTGTCAATGGTCCTTTTCTTAGCTTCTTGAATACGTTCCTTTTGATCAATACTAAGGATATCTTTTGTACCGTTGGAATTGGTGAGTGCTTCAACGTTCAAAACCCATTCCTCATTTGTTGGAATCGAAAGTTAGGGCTTGATGCTTCTGACACAAGGCAGATGACACTCTACTAACCAAATCGTAGTGTCTTGTCATATTGATGCTTGCTCTTAAGAGAACACTACGATTTCTCGTAAGGATTTGCACACTACAATCTTTTCACTCAACGATTATTACTTGCTCGACTTGCAGACTCAACGTTTTCGAGAACACACTACGATCTCTGAGTTAGCTTCTGCAAACGTCTGGATCACTCAACGATTATCTGGAGAGGCCCTTCAAGGAAGATATTACGATCATCTCAACACTACGATCCTGCCTTAGATTCTATATTCTGTTGATCAGCCGGATAGACTACGATTCTCTTCAAAGCCTATTTATATCTTTCTAGCCATAGATCAACCTAACATATTTGATCTCTTTATCTATACAAGTGAGCATTAAAGGCTAAGATCAACCTAACAATTTTGATCTATCACTAAGTCCTTGTACATATATTCCTCGAAGAACTTTACACATAATCATGATCATTTACTTTAAACATCAAATCATAATATGCATTCTTCCAATATGTACTATTTGGAGCTGACCACGGTTCTTCTTCGTCTGCTCAGACTTTTTCTTGAAGTCACCAAGATCCTGTCATACACATAGCCTCCTGTGCTAAATCGGAGACTATCGCGAGGTCGATGATCTCGATGGTGGTCCCGGTCGGTCCTCAACCGCCTCAAGTACTTTTCATCGCATCTCATACAACAAAGGAGTAATTCGCAGCGACATGATGTTCAATCACATCGTCGCCAGCTGACTGAGAGATGCTCATGTTAAATCTATAATAAACCTATAACAAAAGTTTTAAAATTAGGAACAATTGATTTCGTCATCTTAATACAACTATGTAGTAATTAATATAATATGCTTAACTTACGTGGAACTCCCGCAAGATGGTCTGCATAAAAGTGACATCGTACCGCGCATAATGGCTAAACCGCATGCACCCTCTCAGGAGATGCGTCAAACAGATCGCGTGTAGGGTGTGCTTAGCCACCGGGTCTAGTATACTACAGAAAAAATATAACAATATGTGTTATGTGAATTGTGTTTTGCAATAACTGACAGAAATATTACCAATATATTAACATTTATTGTCTAGAAGCGACATCAAACGATACTCTAAGTGGCATTGTCGGCGGACGACCAAAGATACTGAGGTTTGTCCCTCGGTGTCGTTGACGAGGTATATCTGTAATAATTGTATTTAATTGAGTCAATAAACATAAACTAATGCAACTTGAGATATATTTAAATCCTAGTTAAGATAACTTACTAGCGCCTGAAGAAGAGCCTCCATCGTGGCTACCGTCTCCAGTACCGGATCGCCCACCACCTCGGCGACCTCCACCGCTATGTCTAGCCATGAATATCCTACTACAATAACCAAATTGGTAGATTATGAATATGTAGGTTTAACAATATATATGTTACTTTAAATTCTAATATGAATGCTCATTTTCAATTACGTACGTCATCAAACCCATCAGAATCAACGTGTATATCATTCTCGGATTCGGTATCTTCCTCATCCTCATTACTGAATATTTTCTGATAGAACGAATATTCCCCGACATACGTTTTTTATCTTATAAATTACGTGCATACGTCCCTAACTTTATCATTTTATTAATTTAACACATTATTGTTTAGAATAAAAATTAAAAAAAATTAAATTCTATTTATAATTAAAAGTCGGGGTCCTAAAATATTTTTGTACGTTCTTAGGCCGCCACTAGGTTTATATATTCTATTCGTTCTAAATTACATGATCATTATTGACTTTTAAAAGTCAATATGAGATATTTTTAAACTCAAAATTGAGATTACTCATTAAAAATTATGAAACAATAAAACTTATAATGAGTAATACTTTTTAGATATTTTATAATATTTATCATAGTATTAATTAAAATTAAATGAATGTATGTCAATTTTGAATTTAAAAATCTCTTAAGTTGACTTTAAAAAGTCAACAATAATTAAATAATATGGAATGAAGGTAATATTATTTAATAAAGAATCAATTCTATACGGATTGCCTGTAAACTAGTATTTTCACACCTTCTAACTCTAACAACTTTGTATTTTTAAAGAAAATCAAGTAGTTTTAATTTTATTTAACAGATTATGCAATATTACTTATCATAGTAAAATCTATTTAATTATTTCTAACAATCAAAACTACTTGATTTTCACTCAAAATATAAAGTTTGACACTAGTTTACATGCAATCCTCATAGAATTTATTCTCTATTCCATACTCCTTTGACTTGTACCCTAATTATGAGAATGAATTTATCCATTCATATAAACTATGATAAAAATGTTGTTTCACAAAGATAAATATGTTTTTTTTTTGTGGTTAATGAATTCATGGTAAAAAGTAACAAGAAAAAAAAACTCTTACATATAGTGGTTAAATTTCTATGTTTTATTGGATATGTTGTACCAAAGCTCACTCCTGCCAGACCTAAATCATGGCCATGGGTCCATCCATGACGTTATTAATACTAAATTAATAATTTATTATTTTAAGGTCAAAAATAAAACAAAAACAAATCTATAATATTTACAAATTTTGCATACAAGACTTCTATTCATAATGGAATGAGTAAGAGATAACGTTAGCCACCATTTATTCCTGCAATAATAAAATTCTGAACGGAGTCGCAATCTCGTATATCTGTGTGAAGATCTGGTTGAAGAGAGAGAGAGAGAAAGATATTTTTATTTTTATTTTTTGTTAATTATTATTGCAACTACTATTTTTAGTTTTAAGAACTCTGCTATTTGTTTCTTGTGGATCAGTGATGATAAGTTCTATAATTTTTTATTGTATGAATTATAAAAAATATTTTATTGATAAATTTTATAATTTTTTATTACATTGATTAATATAATATTTTTTATAACTCATACAATGAAAATTTATATGAATTTATTAGGGGTGAAATTCCGTTTTTTATGTAGTCCATGTGCATGAAACTTGCCCATGCTTCCTTTAAACTTTTCACTGTTTTGCTCAGCCAACAAAAGTTAACTAAAAACTACTTAACATACAACTAAGCCCCAGCTAAAAGTTCTCCGGTGCAATTAGCAGATCAAAATTTAAATAAAGGAAGCAGAAATATATGCACAACGAAAACAAATTAACATATAAACAAATTATAAATCAAATCTACGTTACAATGTCAGACCTTATCAACTTGGGATTTAGAATTTTTTGGATATATTGATGATTGCTTACCTTATAGAAAGAATATGCTTTTCCGATTAAAGATGCATGGACGGTGTATATTTGTTCTTGAGAATTTATCAAAACTAATTAAGAGAGGAGGTAATGATGTGTTTTTGGAAATATTGGAAAAGAAAATGATAATTAATCCTCACTTTTTTAATTTTTATCGACTTTTCCAACTAACTAGTCAAACGTAAAAATTAAAATTAATATTATTATGAAGTACTATCAGATATTTATGAAGCATGTCATTGGGTTTAATTCTGAGTACTAACTCAGCATATATAGGAGTAGGACTTGAGTGGTACATCTTTTAATGCATTGAAACTTTGCCCACCATAAATTATTAAAGCTAAGATAGAGGTAAAGATTTTTGAAGCATATTCTCTTCGTTCCTTAATATAAGTCGTTTTGGAGAAATATTTTTGTTTTTTAATATAAGTCGTTTGAGAATTTTAAGTAATCATTAATTACTTAATTTTCAATATTACCCCAAGTATTAAATGTAATTTTGATTCTCTCACTATTTTATGTCCAAAAAATAACAATCTCTTCTTCCAATACAAGGGCAATATAGACAATTAATATTATAGTTAATGCTATACAATTATTTCCTTAATACTTGTGCATAACTCTAAAACGACCTATATTAAGGAACATAGGGAGTATAAATGAAATGGAGAAAAGGGTTAATTACATATTAAATATAAAAGTATATACCATTTTACCATTCATAACTCGATGTTTAAACGCTCTCATCTCGTTATTCAAAGTAGTGTTAAGTAAGCATAACTGACCAAATTTTCGGCCAAAAAAGTGACCAGAATTGTCACGTGTTCAGATAGAGGGAGTATAAGTACGGTTTGACCGTATATTTTTATATTTGACCGTATAAAATCAACTTAAAAATAATTTTATATTAATCTTATTCAAAAATACGTACCAATCATGTGAGACCCCAGATTTTATGAATAAAGATTTAAATTTCTCAAAATATTTTTTTTGAATATTATGGTGTGGATTTGATATAATGTTATAGTTGTGGGTAATATTTATAAATTTTGTCAAGTATGCAAGTTGTCATATTATATTCGATTGGTCGGGGAATATTCTTTTTGTCGGGGAATATCCGTACGACGGTACAATCATTTGTGGACCCCACAACGAAATTATTGTCGGATTGAGAAAACGACAAAAATATTTTTATTGAAAATAACGGCGGAAGTTTTACCGCTATCATCTTGTTGAACTCTTTGGGTAGTAAAAGTAAGAATACGCTGGCGTGGTTGCATAAGAAGCACACCAGTATTGATTATTGATGCTTACGTGAGAAGTCACTCAGTTTTGTTTAATTATTGCTACAGTATTTGCTGCATAGTATCTCACGTTATTTGACTCAATTATTGTCAATATTTCATATATTTTAAATCAATAATTGAGACGACAAAGTTATTAATATTATAAACTCCATTGTTAACGTTTTCGGCAGCCATTCTTAAATACTGCCATAAAACAAGGGTTAATTAAACAAATTAACATATCACATAATATCCTATATTATGACCGATCAACAAATAAGCTTAGGTAGGACACACTAGTGAAGGATTTACTCGTCTCTCCCCTCCTAGTTCTATTCCCCGATCTCCGCCAGAGATCATATCCCTAAGCTCTGATACCAACTATGACTCCCCCAAAATAGGTATACAACACCCATTCTGAGTCGCCAAAAAACATGGTATAGAAAGCAAACTACAACTTTGATAATACAGATGTCGTGTAGAATACGACAATACAATCATGAGTTTAAATACAAATATTATCTTCTGACAATATACACACCCAAATAAGTCCTCATTAATTATTCATACACTATTTTACGAAATAGTGAGGACAAATGAAAAACATCTTCCTAGAACCATCACTCCATACCCCTACCGATCCTCGCTATGTTCTCACCTCCCGAGAAGAAAAATGGAACAAAAAGGAAAAGGGTGAGCTCAACTAGCCCAAAAAAGAATATTATGACTAAGATAATATACAACAAATTATCGTTAGTCTTCAACAGGGAAAAATCTAATAGAATACAATAGACAACAAGTTTTAGATCAACAAATGCAATCTAAATAAAAATCCATTAGAAGAGTCACGTAGAGAATGAATTCTCTTGTCTTCTAAGATTTAAAAGTCCATCATCAATATTTCATCCCCAGAACAACAATCAATATACATCTTTAATCATCTTTTGCACTACAGTGCCAAAGATATTCATTTGTATCACCAATTGGGTCATGTTCATCTCAACACTGCTCATCTTTTGCACTACGGGCCAAAGAGATTCATCGCTTTAATCATTCATCTTTTGCACTACAGCCAAAGATATTCATCAAGTATCACCATTAAGGACCGAGGATGATGAAAAACATTTTTAAGAACGAATCCAAAGGATATAGAAGGACAAATATTGGGATTCGTATAACGGTTTATCCAAGATCAATAATACTTCATAATAAACGATTTTGAAGCGTAACTCAAAAATAACGATCAAAACATGGATCCAATCAAAGATAGTAAATGGCCAAAATAGACATCTTGGACAAAAAGAAAATTTTTTATTTTTCTATGAATAGTCTTGATATTTGTGAATAAGGTCGATATCGTGAATAGTCTTGAGTATCGTGAATAAGTAACTCCGACACAAAAAGATAGAAATTTCACAAAAAAACATCTTCACGCTTCGTGAATAAGAACTCGTGAATAAGAACTCATGAATAAGAACTCGTGAATAAGAACTCATGAATAAGAATCTCGTGAATAAGAACTCATGAATAAATAAGAACCCCGACATGAAAAAGTTCCAAATTTGATAAAAAGTTCAACAAAGATTTTGGCATAATGATATTGAAGAAAATAATATCATTTATGAAAGAAATAACATCCTTACCTCAAAATAACCGTATTTCCAATCGAATTTCTCGATATAGTCTTGTGAAACTCGCACCAGATATAGAACACTCAAAGTATACTCACAAGAATACGCCAATAATATAGAGAGAAAGAGAGAAAACTTAGTTTCTGGTGTGATTTTCAATTCTAACTTAGCCCTCTATTTATAGGAAAATGTTAGAACGCCAAAAGAGACTAAATTAATAAAATATATTATTATTTATTCCAAATTTCTACCCACATGTTTTGAAAATTCTAGCATGCCTTCTTTGGTCAAAAACATCAGCCACCCATGTGCCAACAACCACAAAAACGTTTTTCTTATATAAAATTAAAACTTCCAAAAATCAATTATTTCGGAACTCCGGAACTTCAATAATTCATGATAAATAGCCCTTTTATCAGAAAATTCGAATCTCGCGTCTTTTTATAGGAAATTCAATTATCTACAACTTTGCAGAAGGAAGTTTTCCAAATTCCAAATGTAAATTATCCAAATCCATAAATGAACGATTTTACATTCAGTAATCAATTTTGGTCAAGAATTGTGTCCACACGACACACAAAACATATATTAAACATTAAATGCCACAAAATACTCTACCTCCTCATATACTCATATATCCCACATTCATTATAAAAATATCACCGTTAATATATTATTAAAATAATATATTTAAATGAATTATTTTATCGTAAAAAGATAAAATATTAATTTTCAACAATTGTCACATTAAAAATTTTCTCCATCTATATCCACATAAAATCAATATCATATAAATCAATAATTAATTATTCACAAATAATATTATAGAATCACATTACTAACAACCGTGCGCTTCAAGAAAGAGGGGCTTTCCAATAAGGATTTCTCCTTACTCAAGCCGCAAATTAGGTGACCAAACCTCTCCTTGTATGTAACTTTCTAGACATTGCCAATAATGTTATCTCGATAATATTATTCAAATAATATGAATTATTGATTTGATAATGGAAAATACCGTGTAATGACAATTATTGAAACAACACCGATACCAAATATCAACGCAAAGAATTATTGAATCAATATAATATTGAGCGAGAATTCATCGTAACAATTATTGAGTAGTGCCTTCTTACGTAAGGATCAATAATTCAACAATATTGTGCAATACCGCAATTTTCTTCGCAAGCAACCACGATATTACTCAGATTTTAACCACCGTGTAACCCAACAAAGTTAATTCAGGTAACAATTTACGCCATTATTTATAAAACTCAATCTTTGTCGCTTTCTTTCATCCAACCGTTTTCCGTTATGGGGCCCACCAATGACTGCGCCGTCGTACGGAGATTCCTGAAAAAAAGAATATTCCACGACCAAACGAATATTCCCCGACAATAATGAATATTTTATAACCACTTGCTTATTTTGTAAACTTTGCATATTTCACCCATAACCAAAGAATTATATCAAATTAACCCTTATTAATTTAGAATAATGAATAAAGGAAAATTCAATTTTATTTATAATAAGTTGGGGTCTTACAACCTCCCCTCCTTATGAAATTTCGTCCCTCAAAATTGACGTGACGCACTGGTGTATCGAAAAGGTGAGGTACCTCGCTTTCATCTCCGATTCCAACTCCCATGTCATTTCCTCAATTGCATGGTTTCTCCACAAAACCTTAACTTGTGGTATAACCTTCGTGCGTAAGACATGCTCTTTCCTATCCAAAATCTCAACAGGTATCTCCTCGTATGTTAAATCTTCAGCTATCTCGTCTGTTCTAACGCAATAATGTGGTTTGGATCTTTCACATATTTACGAAGCATAGATATATGAAAAACATTATGAACACGAGACATATTTGGAGGTAACGCGAGTCTATAGGCCACGTTTCCTATTCGGTCAAGAATCTCAAATGGACCAACAAACCTTAGATTTAGCTTTCCTCTTTTTCCAAATCTTGTAACTCTTTTCCATGGAGCAACACGTAACAATACATGATCTCCAATATTAAACTCCACGTCCTTTCTATGAAGATCAGCATAACTCTTTTGTCGATCTTGTGAGGTTTGAATACGTTGTCGAATCATTTGGATCTTTTCTGTAGTCATGCGTACTAATTCTGGTCCCAACAACGTTGCTTCTCCCACCTCGTCCCAGCATACTGGAGAACGACATTTTCGTCCATACAACACCTCAAATGGAGCCATGCCTATACTTGCTTGATAACTGTTGTTGTAAGAGAATTCCACCAGTGGCAAGTACTTATCCCAACTTCCTTTGAAATCTAGAACACAGAGTCTTAATAGATCTTCAAGGATTTGAATAGTCCTCTCGATTGTCCGTCTGCTTTGAGGATGGTATCTCAATCAATCAGAACTGTGTCCATAGCTTTCTACGCAAGCTAACCCAAAATCTTGAAGTGAATCTCGGTCACGATCCAAAACTATGGATACTTGGCATGCCATGCAATCGTACAATCTCATTCACGCATATACGAAAAAGACGCTCAAGGGAATAAGTCTCAGACGGTAAGAAATGGGCGGACTTGGTTAATCTATCAACAATAACCCAAATTGCATCTACGCGCTTGAGAAATTTTGGGAAGACACAGAACAAAATCCATAGTAATGTGTTCCCATTTCCATTCCGTAATCTCAAGTGGTTGCAATGGAACTTTTGGCACTTGATGATCCGCTCTTACACGCCGACAAAGTTAAACATCTTGAGATAAACTCCGCAATCTCTCTCTTCATATTGTTCCACCAAAATGTATGTCGAATATCATGATACATTTTAGTACTCCCAAGATGGATTGCAAACGGGTGTTGTGTGCCTCCATCATGATTTTATGCTTCGGTCGAAATCGTTAGAATGCAAAGTCTAGAATTGACTCAAGTATTCCTTCTTCATCGATTCTTGCTTCCGAATAAAGACCTTCTTGCACTTTCTTCTTCATTTGTATCACCCCGGTCCGTAGCTTGAGCGAATTTTAACTTTATCAATTAAAGTCGGTTCTACTCAGATATTCGCCATCATCATGTGGGATCCCGGAGTCTTTAATTCTATCTTCATCCTTTGTAAGTCGATAAAATGGGCCTTTCGCTGACAATATTGCACTCAGATTACATATGATCTTCTACTCAATGCGTCACCTACTACGCTCGCTTTTCGGGATGATATTGAATAGTGTGATCGTAATCTTTCAATAGCTCAAGCCAACGTCGTTCTTCGCATATTGAGTTCATTTTGGGTGAAGAAATATTTGAGGCTTTTATGGTCCGTATAAATCTCCACTTTCTCTCCATACAAGTAGTGTCTCCATATCTTTAACGCAAATATCGATCACGCTAACTCTAGATCATGAGTAGGATAATTCCTCTCATATTCTTTGAGTTGTCGTGAGGCATAGGCTATGACTTTCCCATGTTGCATGAGAACACATCCTAACCCTTGCCGTAAGCATCATTTAGAGATAACAAATCCATCCAACCAGATGGTATTGTTAGAACAGTCTTAAAATGAGTCTCCTCTTGAGCTCTTGGAAACTCTTCTCACATTCTCCGCTTCCATATGAATTTTGTATCTTTCCGAGTCACCGAGTTAATCTGAGTAGCGATTAGAGAAAATCCTTCCACGAATCTCCGATAATAACCAAATTTAAGCCCGTAAAGTCACAGACTTCTACACACCCACTTTGCTTGCTCCCAATTTTGTATTGCTTCAATCTTCACGGGTCCACAGATACTCCTTGTTTTGACACCACGCGCCCAAGGAATGCTACTTCCTCGAGCCGAACTCGCATTTCTTCAAACGGCATAAAGCTTGTGTTCACGAAGTCTTTGTAGTACCACTTCAAATGGTGCTCATGATCTTCACGGATTTTGGAATAGATGAGGATGTCATCAATAAAGACAACAACGAATCGATCCAAATATTCCTTGAATACACGGTTCATCATATCCATGAAAGCGGCGGGAGCATTATTCAATCCAAAAGACATGACCAAGAATTCATAATGCCCAGACGAGTCCTCGAATGCCGCTCTTTGGAATATCCTCGCTTTTAATCTTCACCGATGATATCCGAACGAAGATCGATCTTTGAAAAGAATTGCGCCCTTGTAATCGGGTCGAACAGTCATCAATGCGAGGTAGCGGATACCTATTCTTGATGGTGACATGGTTCAATTCTCGATAATCAATACAAAGTCGCATACTCCGTCTTTTCTTCTTTACAAATAAAACAGAGAGCACCCCAAGGAGACGTCTTAGGGCGAATGAAACCGATGTCTAATAATTCACAGTAGTTGGACTTTTAACTCCACGAAGTTCAATAGAGCCATTCGATATGGGGTTTTAGAAATGGGTTTTGTACTTGCTTCAAGGTCAATAAAGAATTCAACATCACGCTCGGGGTAAACCAGAAGCTCTTCAGAAATACATCGTGGAATTCTCTAACCACGTAAATATTATTCAAATCGACTTGTCTTTATTCAAATCCATAACATGGGCTAAGAAAGCTTGACATCCGCTTTTCAATAAACGAATAGCTTTGTGGCTTGATATGATGTTGATCGATTTTAGTGGTTTAGTGGTTTGAATTAAGTATGACAGTTGGTTAGAATATGAAAACTAACCACCTTACGAAAAATAATCAATTTTGGCATGATGAGTGGTTAACCAATCAATTCCTAAAATCACATCAAAAGCAAGTATCTTTAAAGAGATAAGATCAACGAGTAATGTGATAGTGCTAACTTGGATCATGCAAGATTTATAAACTGTAGATGTAACGAAGGTTTCACCCAACTGGAGTTTCAACAGATAAATCAAAATCTAATTTCTCCTGAGTCAAGTTTAAACGTTGAGCACAAGCGGAGAGATAAAAGAATGGGTAGAACCCAGTATCTAGTAAGGTATAAACTTCGCAAGAATTCAAGATTAGCTTACTGTGATCACCTCGTTCGGGTTCCTCACGCTTTGGCGATCACGACACAAAAGCTCTTCCAGAACCGGCCGATTTTGACTTATCCGGATGTACCCTTGAATCACCACTCTCACGGCAACTTGGTTTCGTTATAGTACAATCTCAAGCGATGTGGCCTTCCTTTCCACAAATAGTAACATACCTTGGATTGTTGTGGACGGTTTGGGTGATATGTCCCTCCTTCCCGTGATTTGTAACATCTAACTAGCGGTTGTTCTCCTCCCCTAGCATTTGTTGTTGGTCTTTGGTCTTTCTTTGCTGTTGATGTCTTCCGTCATTGTTGAATCTTCTCTTTTCCGAAATTTCCACTTGAGTCACCTTTCTATTATCATGTCCACGATTACCACCGAGTGGTTACCGCTTTTGTCCATATTCTTTCCTCTCTCGCCGGTTATCATCGTTCGATGACTACCCCAGTTGTGGTCCCTCGGTTGAGTATACTCACTATCTCGCTTAATAATAAGCGAGCCCTCGCTGACAACATCTCAATACTGAGAGAAAACTTATGAGAGATAAGGTATTGACGAATCTCGGGTTTTAGACCTCTCGAAATATACGCGTCATTCGTTCCTCATTCTCCACCAAATGAGGTGCAAACCTGGATAACTCTGCGAACTTTGCCTCGCATCTTTGAGACACCGTCGTGTTGTTCTGCTTGAGTCTAATAAACTCTACCTCCTTCATATGATGAATACTTTTCGGAAAGTACTTGTCATTGAACAGTTTCTGAAATCTTTCCCAAGACATGTTAAGTGCATCTGGCTGGGTACGCTTCACAGATTCCCACCAGTAATCTGCTTCACCACGAAACATAAAGGTGGCGAATGGAACCTTCTGTTCCTCCGTGCACCCCAAGACATCGAATATCTTGATAATTTTCTTGACCCACGTTTACGCCTTGATCGGATCCTCGCTTTCCATGGAAATCTGTGGTCCCAACTCCTTGAATTGCTTGGGCTTGTGATGCATCAAAGCGTTGCCATCATTTCCACCCGTATTTTGTACACGAGTCTCCCTCGTCTGATTTTGCATGAACTGCAAAAAGCTCCTAAACATTCCATCGTTCATCGTTTGCTCGGTAGTGTTGTTTACAGGAGGAATATTGCTTTCCTGTTGCACGTTCTCCCGGCCATGACTAAAGGTTGTTCCACAGCCTCATAAACTCCATTGTTAACGCTTTTGGTGCCCATTCTTAAATATCGCCATAAAACAAGGGTTAATTAAACAAATTAACATATCACATAATATCCTATATTATGACCGATCAACAAATAAGCTTAGGTAGGACACACTAGTGAAGGATTTACTCGTCTCTCCCCTCCTAGTTCTATTCCCCGATCTCCGCCAGAGATCATATCCCTAAGCTCGATATTAACTATGACTCCCCAAAATAGGTATACAACACCCATTCTGAGTCGCCAAAAACATGGTATAGAAAGCAAACTACAACTTTGATAATACGGATGTCGTGTAGAATCACGACATAATACAACTGTGAGTTTAAATACAAATATTATCTTCTGCATAATATACACACCCAAATAAGTCCTCATTAATTATTCATACACTATTTTACGTAAATAGTGAGGATGAATAAAACATCTTCCTAGAACCATCACTCCATACCCCTACCGATCCTCGCTATGTTCTCACCTCCCGAGAAGAAAAAAATGGAACAAAAAGGAAAAGGGTGAGCTCAACTAGCCCAAAGAAGAATATTATGACTAAGATAATATACAACAAATTATCGTTAGTCTTCAACAGGAAAAATCTAATAGAATACAATAGACAACAAGTTTTAGATCAACAAATGCAACGGAATAAAGAATCCATTAGAAGAGTCACGTAGAGAATGAATTCTACCGCCTTCTAAGATTTAAAAGTCCATCATCAATATTTCATCCTCAGTAACAACAATCAATATACATCTTTAATCATCTTTTCACTACAGCCAAAGATATTCATTTGTATCACCAATTGGTCATGTTCATCTCAACACTGCTCATCTTTTTCTACTACGGCCAAAGAGATTCATCGCTTAATCATTCATCTTTGCACTACAAAGCCAAAGATATTCATCAAGTATCACCATTAAGGACCGAGGATGATGAAAAACATTTTTAAGAACGAATCCAAAGGATATAGAAGGACAAATATTAGGGATTCGCACAACAGGTTTATCCAAGATCAATAATACTTCATAATAAACGATTTTGAAGCGAACTCAAAAATAACGATCAAAACATGGATCCAATCAAAGATAGTAGCCAAATAGACATCTTGGACAAAAGAAAATTTTTTATTTTTCTATGAATAGTGCCGTATTTGTGAATAAGGTCGATATCGTGAATAGTCTTGGTATACGTGAATAAGTAACTCTCACACAAAAAAGATAGAAATTTCACAAAAAACATCTTCACGCTTCGTGAATAGTAGAATCGTGAATAAGAACTCATGAATAAGAACTTCGTGAATAAGAACTCATGAATAAGAACTCGTGAATAAGAACTCATGAATAGTAACCCCCATATGAAAAAGTTCCAAATTTGATAAAAAGTTCAACAAAGATTTTGGCATAATGATATTGAAGAAAATAATATCATTTGCGAAAAGAAATAACATCCCTTACCTCAAAATAACCGTATTTCGATCGAATTTCTAGATAGTCTTTGATGTAAACTCATACCGATATAGCAACACTCAAAGTATACTCACAAGAATACGCTCAATAATATAGAGAGAGAAAGAGAAAAACTTAGTTTCGTGTGATTTTCAATTCTAACTTAGCCTCTCTATTTATAGGAAAATGTTAGAGCGCCAAAAGAGACTAAATTAATAAAATATATTATTATTTATTCCAAATTTCTACCCACATGTTTTGAAAATTCTAGCATGCCTTCTTTGGTCAAAAACATCACCCACCCATGTGCCAACAACCACAAAAACGTTTTTCTTATATAAAATTAAAACTTCCAAAAATCAATTATTTGAACTCCTAACTTCAATAATTCATGATAAATAGCCCTTTATCGTAAAAAATTCGAATCTCGCGTCTTTTTATAGGAAATTCAATTATCTACAACTTTGCAGAAGGAAGTTTTTCCAAATTCCAAACAGAAATTATCCGAAATCCATAAATGAACGATTTTACAGTCTGTAATCAATTTTCGGTCAAGAATTGTGTCCACCGACACACAAAACATATGTTAAACATTAAATGCCACAAAATACTCTACCTCCTCATATACTCATATATCCCACATTCATTATAAAAATATCACCGTTAATATATTATTAAAATAATATATTTAAATGAATTATTTTATCGTAAAAGATAAAATATTAATTTTCAACAATTGTCACATTAAAAATTTTCTCCATCTATATCCACATAAAATCAATATCATATAAATCAATAATTAATTATTCACAAATAATATTATAGAATCACATTACTAACAACCAGGCAGTTTCCAAGAAAGAGGGGGCTTTCCAATAAGGATTTCTCCTTACTTGGCAGCAATTAGGTGACCAAACCTCTCCTTAGATGTAACTTTCTAGACATTGCCAATAATGTTATCTCGATAATATTATTCAAATAATATGAATTATTGATTTGATAATGGAAAATCTTGTGTAATGACAATTATTGAAACAACAACGATACCAAATATCAACGCAAAGAATTATTGAATCAATATAATATTGAACAAGAATTCATCGTAACAATTATTGAGTAGTGCCTTCTTACGTAAGGATCAATAATTCAACAATACTGCATGCAATACCGCAGGTAAGCACTTGTGCAACCACGCATATTATCAGATTTTAACCACCGTGTAACCCAACAAAGGTTAATTAGTAACAATTTACGCCGTTATTTATAAAACTCAATCTTTGTCGCTTTTCTTTCATCCAACCGCTTTTCCGTTATGGCCCACCAATGATCAAGGCCATTAAATTTGGAGATTCCCGACAAAAAAGAATATTCCACAACCAAACGAATATTCCCCGAATAATAATGAATATTTTATAACCACTTGCTTATTTTGTAAACTTTGCATATTTCACCCATAACCAAAGAATTATATCAAATTAACCCTTATTAATTTAGAATAATGAATAAAGGAAAATTCAATTTTATTTATAATAAGTTGGGGTCTTACAGGTTAGGTAATTGCGCGCCAGTGAGGAGAAATCCTTACCGGAAGGCCCCCTCTTTCTTGGGAACGACCTGGTGGATTAATATTATGAATTGTAATAAAGATGATAAATGTTGTTAAAATTATTAAGGTAATTTTTATGAAGTTTGCTTATTTTATGGATCCCTATTTATCCATTTTTCAAAATAATCGGTAGAAAATTATTTAAAGGTGGGGCCCACATGTGGGGGCCACATGTATTGGAAAAATGATTTTGGATATGGAAAAGTATAAGTATGGAAGTATATGTATGTATTGAGTATATGGTGGGAGAAAGTGATAGGTGTATGATGTGTGTGTGAGTGGAAAATGGTGGGGGAAAAGAAAGAGTGAAAGTGATGTGTGTATGATTATAGTATATATGTTTATTATGTGAGTGGGAAATGGTGGGGGATTGATGTTGGTTATGGGGGAGAAAAATTAAGTGGTGTATATATAATATTGATATATATAAGTTGAAAACATGTTTTATATATATATATATATATATATATATATATATATATATATATATATATATTTTAATTTTTGTTGTAATATTATTGGTTAGTTAATTGACTTTTTGCATTGGTGATATCAAAACATTGATACGTATATTTGCAAAATTAATTCATCCATGAACAGTGCCCTTCCATTCTCCTATAAATAGAAGCTCATTCCTTCATTATTTCTTACAAATTCACTGAAACTCCAGAGAGAGAAATTATAGAAAAACTATAGAAAAATATTACGCTTCTTCCTACTCTCTTATATTCAGCTTTTTTTACGGTAAGGGGTGTTATTCTTTCTTATTCATGAAGAGAATCTGTTGTTATTCCATTGCTTATTATTCTGTTGGAATAACTTTTGTATCTGATGATCCCCTATACTTGGTGACATTCTTCTATTATTCTGTCTTTATTATTCTCGTTGGAATATCATGTACATGCTATCTGTGGGACTGGTTCCTTTTTAATTATTCATTATTCATTAGAATATCCTCGTCATCTTATATCCTTGCACTGATTCCGCTTTTAATTATTCGGTTATTCATTTGGAATATCATGTACATGCTATATCGCCTCGGACGGTTCCGCTTTTAATTATTTATTATTCTCATGGAACATTCGTCGCGGTGTTTCATTTCACGACTCGGTTCCGTTATTATTATTCTCATTGGAATAACTTTTATCTGTCTGGCACCGCATGCATGGTGATTTCTTTTGTTATTCCATTCGTTATTATACTCAGTTGGTTAAAATTTTGACTTCTATACTCCATGAAATTAGTGGAATATCCTTGATATTTGCGCTTCATCCAATATCTTTTCATGAAAATATTCTTTTGAGCATTCTTAAATTTTACACCACAAAACAATATCTTGTTAACAATTGGAACGTTATTGGTTCCTGGACAAATTAATTCTTGAACTTGTTTTATTGAATTCATATATCATTGTCATCATCCTCATGTTTATATTATGTTGAAAGTCATTTGTGGCCTGTAGTGCATAGATGGATTTGGTATGATTATGACCAGGAATTATTCGGTATAATCATGACCGTAATGTTACAAATGATGTGGAAAAAGTCCTCATTGGCCCGTAGTGCATTGATGGACAGTTTTTGGTATGATTATGGCTATGGATTCTCTTCGGCCAAGGAGCAAAGATGAATTGTTTTATGGCATGATCATAACCGTTGATGAAAACACGATTATCTTTGGCCGTGAGTGCATGGATAATTTGTGGTCGTGATACTAAAGAATATCCTCGCCGTAGTGCGGGGTGATTCGATGATGTGGATTATTTATTAATTCGAGTCTCAAATGATAAAAGTGACAAAAACTTTTAAATCATAAAAGATAGTAGATTTTATTCTCTACTTGACTCTTTTAATGGATTACTTATTTTTCTTCGCAGCTTTTGATATAAAACTTGTTGTCTATTATATTCTATCGGTTGTTATCTTTGTTGAAGGCTAAGAATAATTTATTCGCATTATCTTAGTCATAATATTTCTTCTTCGGGCTAGTTGAGCTCACCTTTCTTTCACTGTTCTCTTCAGAAAATGAGAACGTAGCGGGACTAGTCGGGGAACGGAGTGACGGTCCAGATGATAGCATTAGTAGTCCTCATTATTCTGTTAGATAGTGTGACAATAAATGTATTGAGGACTTATTTGTGTTTGACTACTGTCTAGATGACAATATTCGAGTTAAAACTCATTGTATATATTTTGTCGTATCTTACACGACTGTTGTATAATTAGTTTATATTTGTATTTATGTACCATGTATTTGGCGACTCAAGATGGGTGATGTATACCTAATTTTGGGGGCGTCACAAATCATTTTCAAATACCCAAAAATAATGTAGTTTCTTTTTTCTCTTCATCATTTTTTCCATCTGCCATAAAACTCAAAATTTTCAAAATCTAAAATACTCAAATCATTCATGGAACCCAAATTTGAAACGTAAATTGGGGAAGAAATCTAAATCTAAACCATGTTCTCTCTCTAAAATATGAAACTCAAATCTAAAAATTATGTTCTATCAAAACTCCCAAAACTCAAATCATTCGTGAAACCCAAATTTGAAATACAAATTGGGAAAGAAATCTAAATTTGAAACATGTTTTCTCTCTACAACATGAAACCCAAATCTGAAAATTATGTTCTATCAAAAAATTCAAAACTCAAACCTGAAACACAAATTGGAGAATAAATCTAAATCTGAAGCATGTTCTCTCTCTAAAACATGAAGCCCAAATTTGTAGTTTTGGGTTGTTGGCTCGAATTTGCAAATTTGTAGGCTTTGACTTGGGTCGAGAGGGCTGTCCACTAAGAAGCTAGTGGTCATGGGTTATAGATTTATAGCATCAAATTGCAGAAATTCAACGGAGAAGGCTAGTCTTGGTTCGTAGATTTGCAGGCACAAATTTGTTATTTTTGGAGAGCACCTAAAACAACCAATTCTTCGAGAAGGAGGTAAAGACTGAATTGATGAACACCCAGAATTCGAAAGAAAGAGATTGAAAATGTGACTCCCCCAAAACAGGTATACATCACCTATTCTGAGTCGCCAAATACATGGTACAGAATATAAATACAAACTAATTTTACAACAGTCGTGTAAAATACGACAAAACATATGCTGTGAGTTTTAATACAAATATTGTCATCTAAACAATATCCACACTCAATAGAGTCCTCATTACATTTATTATTACACTATTTCACAGAATAGTGAGGACTACTAATGCACCATCCACTACACCAAAAAATGGCCTCTAGTGAAGGACAAATCCTTCAGTAGAGGCCCTATATCTCTCACAAGTGATTTATTGCGAAGAAATATTTTCTTCACTCGAGTGCTCGCATTAGACCTCCTCGCAATTGGGTATCATTCGCTAAGTAGTAACTAAATATTTTTTGTGAAGGATGTATTGTGAATAACTTATTCCTTCACAAATTGTATTTAGTAATGGAATATTGTTATTTAGTGAAAGATTGGTTTCCTTCACAAATAATATTTTAAGAAGGACTATTTGAAATTAGTAAATAACTTTATTCCCTCACAAATAATATATTGTGAAAAATAAATTTATTTAATGAGAGAAAATTTTCCTTCACTAATTATAAATTGAGAATGTATCTTCAAATTAGTGAAGAAAATAATCCTTCACAAATTATAAATTTGTAAATAAAAATTAATTGCTAAATAATCAAAATTCATTGAAAATTATAATTGATTTCATATTTATTATTATTATTATTATTAATCTCTATAAAAAATATAAAATTTATTTTTCAAGTAAATATAAATATTGTCATACTTGTTTCAAACTAATTGATAAGCTAATACATAAAGAGCTAATAAAATCAATACTTCACATATAAATAGATAATACTCGAGTCACAATAACTACAAAATTTGTTATTGTATCTTGGTCTCCCAAGGACTATAATACCTACAAAATTTATTAACTAACATAAGAAAACTGAAAGAATAACAATGAACTAAAAGAAAAAAAGTGTACGTCATCATCATTTTCTTCAAAGAAATCAAGGTTGGGCTTGTAACTTCATGTTGCAAGAGCAAAAGCCCGAAGCAGAAGAAGACAAAAAAGTAGAAAGAAATGACAGAACGTGGTGCCCAGAAGCCAAAAACCAACAGCCCACCAAACAAATAGCAACATCAGCAGTCCAAAAAAAACACAGAGCAACAGTTGCACTATCAAAGCAAAAACCATAACACACCAAAGCAATGGCAGCAGCAGAAACGCACTTAGCAACAACAAAACCAGCTAACAACAATACAATCCTAAGAAGCATAAAATTTTAATAATACAATCCCCATAATCGGCAATGAATGGTCATAAATGTGTGTAATTTTTACTTGTGAATAGATTACCCGCGCTGATTCCAGCTTGAGACATCTTTGCATTAAAGGTATTTTAAAAACTTCTGTTGTACTAACGAACCGCACAAACCTAGAAACAAGAAGAATAATTAAATGAAAGCCCATATACAAAGCAAAATCTCATCAATAAGTCGCATTACCTCTTAAGTGTTTCCTTGGTAAACCACATTTCACTTCAAGTTTAATTGACTGATTAAACAAAGCAACTTGTTCCTCTGCAATCTTTAAATGTGTCACAAATGGCTTCATTAACCCTGAAGCCAGCTTCTCAGAGCTTCCATCACGGGAAACAAACAATTCGCATCTACCAAAGGAAAAAAATAATTTAATGCAACGCATTATAAATTAACCAATAAAACAACAAAACATCCAAGCAATAAAATATAACAGAGATATTAAAAAAGTGAATACCATCAATCACACCAAGGAACTGGTAGTCAAGAACACATCTTTCCATCAGTAAATCCCATTAGAGGTGATTTAAAAGGCTGGGCTAACAGCTGGTCCTGGTGATAATGATACATAGTTGCGTAAACTTTGTCCATGGATGTTGAGCATAGTTTACATTCTTCGCATGGTTGTTCATACAAAAAACATGCATTATACAAAAAATTCTAAATAAGATTTTAATTTTTCCTCTTCCTAATAAAATCTACAGTATATTGGACCAAATGTCACAAGGTTTATCATGTCCTTTTGTCTGGTCAGCAGAGTCAAGTGGCAGAATTACTTGATAGCTATTAACAGTAGCAGAGGTCCCTGGCTATTTGACTGAACAAAAGGGGCAGAGTAGAATAAGCGTGTCAAATTTACCCTATTGAATTCTACCAGAATAATGCTCCAAGGAAACAACTCTAGAGAATACTCGTGCGGATTAAAAGAACAAGAAAAAGAGGGTCCCCAACTGGTGTCACCAATGATTTAATACTCACTAACCCTACAATAGTTCTCAGTAGCAATATGAGCAAGAGATATAGAAACAAACCTTACATTTGACACTAGATAATTAAAATCCAAAGACTCTTCACTTCGACATTCAACTAAGAACATGCATACTACTTCACTTGACTTTAGATATATCCTCTACATCATGGAAAGCTACGTACTGCCATAATAACTTTACAATATGACTCGCAAATAAAAACTGCATCACAAAGCTAAATATCCAATAAATCATTATAAGGTTCAAGGAATATTATAGATACAATAATTAATGCCATTTATTAAAACCTGATGTTTGACAACTAGAGTCTTGACCAGCCCCCAACTCTATCCACCATTCATCCCAGCTGATATTAAAAGAAACAAAGTGCAGAAATTCTTTGTAGGCTGTCAACGGTCTTGCAGATGCAGTCTGCACGATTAATTCTTTGGCATCCACTTCCACTTGTTGCAAAAGATAGTGTTTGTACTCTATAGTTGATTAACGTTCAATTCTAATAAACAAACTATAAATCATACAAAGAAGAGTTTACCAAACACAACTGCATTGCTCTCTTATCGCTCTTTGGCCAATAGTTACAAAACTTGTCTCTTGATTGGACATGAACCAGGCCAAAGATGAAACACTGTCAAAATTAACAGAGAGGCCAAATAAGAATATAATGTATTACTCTACCACATTTTTTCTTGGGTTGCTTTTCTGTTTGACAATACTTGATAGCCAAACATACATCAATATCAAATTCTAGAGAAATAAATGTAAGGCAAACCTGAATCACAATAGTCATCCAGTAGTATATTGGCTGCCTTAATATCTCTGTGAATTATCTTTGGGTCACACTGCTCATGGAGGTACAATAATCCCCTAGCTGCTCCCAAGGCAATTCTTTTCCTTATGCCCCAATCCAGAACTGGTTTTGCTGTTAATTTGAAAACCACGTACTAATTCAAGTCAAATTTATCAATTAAAAAAATTAGCATCAATGATGTTGTTACCTTTGAGATGAGAAGCAACACTTCCATTAGACATATATGGATACACAAGGAGTTTTTCTGTGGCAGTCATACAAAAACCATAGAGCCTAAGGAGGTTGCGGTGCACTGCTAGGCTAATCATCTCAACTTCTGTTTGGAATTGTCTCTCTCCCCCAACTCTACTACCATCGTTCAGCCTCTTTACAGCCACAGCAGTGCCATCTTGAAGAAACCCTTTGTAAACATTTCCGAAACCCCCTTTTCCCAATATTTTTTTACTACTGAAATTATTGGTTGTAATCTGAAGTTCCCTGAATGGAAACCTCTTTAAATTTCCAAGGGAAACTTCCTCATGATGCCGATCTGAAATTCAAAGACAGATACAAATAGAGTAATTAGTTGCGGAATATACATTTAACCAATCAAACATCATCAAATTCCACAAACCTTTAACATCAAAAAAGTCTGCTGGTTATGCCTTCGCCTCCACCACAAAAGCAGCCCAAATCCAAAGATGAACAAAGAGATGCACCCGAGATGACTTGAGAGGAGGAAGATAATTTGGGTTTGGGTTTGGGGGGGGTGGGGGGTTAAAAATTGGAGCGAAGATACAGAAATAATTTGGGGGAAAGTGGGAGGATTTTTTCTTAAAAAAAAACTCTATACCGACGGTTCCGTGCCGACCGTCGCCATAGATACCCTATAGCGATGGTTCCGTGCCGACCGTCGCTATATGTCGTCGCTATATGTCGAATTTCTAGTAGTGATGTTTGGGTTATCACACTTACATACACAAGTACACATGCTTATAATGATAATATAACGGTGAATCAATCCAACGAGCTATGTATTATCCACATTGCATTTTTCAAACTGATACTATATGCTTAACATGCAAACCATTGATTACAATGCAATACACCTAGCAAGCAAAACACACAAGCATAGCATAAGAGATTAACACCTATCACTTAACGGAAGAGAAGACTGTTATCCTATACCCCTCCTCATCCACATCATTCGCCAAATCATTCTCGACTAGAGAAAGAGTGTTATCCTATACCTCACCAAAAACAGTAACTACAATTAAACAACATCCACATCATCACTCAGTGAACAGATATATAACAACTATCACAACAAGCTACATGTTTCTGCAGAAAATAGCATGAGATTACTCTTTAGGCTATCCTGAATAATTTAACTTTAATATCAAACGGACAGTTGTGTAAACAGCCTCCACACCATCATTCAGTGAGCAGTTATGTAACAACTAGCTCAACAAGCTACATGTTTCTGCAGCAAATTGTATATGACAGTTGCATTCTCAAGTATCACTCGGTTATAGATATACCTTATGTATTTGCTTGAATCAGAGGTTTTTGGTCCCTCAATTCCAAGAAAATGTAGTATCTTTCAAGAAATTAATAAAATGTAGTATCTATTGACATTCTACTTGCCTATTTCAAATGCCAAGTGAAAGGAGAACAAATGAACCTATAATTGGTTTTTGATAACAAGCTCATTACCTTCTCTTGTAAACTTCTGCAGATGTGTTCTCTGGCAGCAAAATACCAGCCAGATATACATATAAACATTATCTCTAAGCAAAGAAGCAGAAGATAATCCATAAACACACACCAACATTAAGAGGACAAAGACAGAATGCAACATAGAAAAATATAGAAGTAAAATGTACCTGCAAATTGCCACTGTTACACTGAACAAAGTGTGGGCAATTAGGTTTAAGTAAAATGAGCTTCTCCAGTCCACACCTACGTGGCTATCAAATGGAGATCAAAATCTGGAGATCAAAATCTAGATATCAAATGAAAAGGGAAGAGAGAGAGAGAGAGTTGGAACCTGAGCATCCCATTCAATGACGGGAGAAATCAAACGACAAGAACCGCACCACGTGGCGACGAATTCAACCAGAACCGGACCATCGAACTTCAATACGACGTCGGAGAACTGATTCTCGTTTATCTCAGAAACGCCACCGCAAGTAATCGCCGATTTGCGAGAAGAATAGCTTTGAAAACCGAAACCTAAGAAGTTTTTTGGACTCTGCGGAGGACAAACAAGAGCTTCTTCTTCATCTTACTCGCCGGCGTAGCAGAAAACGATGAAGTCCATCTGCTGGTAGTGACGAATACGGAACAGTACCTAACAAATTACAGGGAGAAACAAATAATTTCGGCCAAAACAGACCCAAAGTCAGTATTTCTAACAAACAATTGAAGAAATTTACCAAAGTGGTTTTCCCCAATTACCTTGCTAAAACCGAAATCTGAAGCAAATTAAGAGAAATTCTGCTCCTCAGTACTGAATACGAAGAAAGAGTGGGATAAAGGAGAGATGGGTTTTCTCTTTACAGGCTCTGAAGAGAAAAGGCTTCGCGTGGTAATTGAAACTTGGAAGTCTTTTTGTTGTTTTATTATTCTTTTTGTTTAGTTTTTCAATTTCTTTTTAGGAACAATATACGTTTACTTATGAAATTGGGGATTAAAGTAAAATTTTAGCCAAAAGTTATTTCATTAACCTCGCCTAAATTTATTTCACAATTCAGCCTAAATCAGTGATTATATTTGTATAAGTTGTGAATTAATTATTACAATTTTTTATTGTCAATTTATAATATTTTAAAATTTAAATTATTATAACTTAATATTTTAATTAATAAAATATTTAATATTATAAATTATTTTAAAATATTATTAAGAAAAAAAAAATTAAGGTATTTATATTCACCACAATTAATTCAAAAAAATTATTTAGAAACAAGATAATGACCAATTTTATCTCTCTAAAACACTTCTGAATAATGATATATAGTGAGTAATAATTCCTTTACTAAATAGATTTTTTCCTCACAAATTTTCATCATAAATTGGCTCCAAAAATCTTTCTATCGCCCTAATTTTGCGAGGAAAAAAATATAAATTGTGAAGGATGTTTCTTTCGCTAATAACTATATTGTCACTATACTTTTTTTCTTCACTGTTCATTCGCTAAACAACTCCTCATGTGAAGGAATAAATTCCTTCACAAAATTTCCTTCGCTATAGGCCATTTTTGGTGTAGTGATCTAGGACCATCACTCTGTTCCCCGACTAGTCCCAGCTACGTTCTCATTTCCTGAAGAGAACAATAAAAGAAAGGGTGAGCTTAACTAGCCCAGTAAGAAATATTATGACTAAGATAATGCAAAATAAATTATCGTTAGCCTTCAACAGTGTTAAACTGATACAATATAACAAACATCAAGTTTAACTGCAGAGGAATAAGCAATCCATTAGAAAAGTCAAATAGAGAATAAAATCTACTATCTTCTATGATTTAAAAGGTTTTTCATCACTTTTATTGCTGAGACTCAGCTCAATAAATAATTCACATCATCAAATCATCCATGCACTACAGGCCAAGGATATTCTTTAGTATCACGACCACGAATTATCCATGCACTCACGGGCCAAAGATAATCGTGTTTTTCATCAACTGGTCCCGATCATGCCATAAAATAATTCATCTTTTTGCACCCTCGCCGGTAAAAAAGAATCCATAGCCATAATCATACCAAAAACTATCCATCAATGCATTACGGGCCAATGAGGACTTTTTCCACATCATTTGTAACATTACGGTCATGATTATACCGAATAATCCCTAGTTATAATCATACCAAGTTCATCTATGCACTACAGGCCACAGATGACTTTCAACATAATATAAACATGGGGATGATGATAATGACATAATAATTCAATAAAACAAGTTTAAGAATTAATTTATCCAGGAACCAATAACTTCCAAATTGTCAACATGATACTTTTTTGTAGAGTAAAATTCAAGAATGCTCAGAAGAATATTTCCATGAAAAGATACTAGATGAAGCGTAAATATCAAGGATATTCCACTAATTACATGGAGTATAGAAACTAAAACTTTAACTAACTGAGTATAATAGAATATATGAAACTGCAAATGAATTTTCGCCGCCATACGGTAATCCACTTGAATATCATTTCCACAATTTAATAAGGAATGAATACAAAGGATCATTCACCACGCATGTGATAATCCACATGTATGAAGTTATTCCGAATGGAATAACGTAAAGAAATCACCATGCATGCGATAAATCCTTGCATGTGTTATTCCAATGTAATAATAAAGAATGGAACGGTCATGCGTAAACGCACGCATACGATGATATTCCAACGTAATAATAAATAACGGAATCGAATCATGCGTAAAAGCACATACATGATGTTCCAACGTAATAATAAAGAATCTAATAATAGAAGCATTTCACCATGTATGTGGTACTTGGCATGAATAAGTTATTCCAACATAATAATAAAGAATAGAATAATGGAAGAATTTCACACCATGTATGATTATTTACGTAAACAAAGGCTATTCCAACATAATAATAAAGAATGGAATAACAGAAGTTCTCTTCAAGAATATAAAAGAAATAATACCCCTTACGAGTACAACAGATAATATCCCTTACCTTTGAAAGAAGAGTATTCCGACTGGTAGGGCGAGGATATACTCGAAGAAAACTTGCACTACGCTCCAAGCTTTCTTAAACTCTAAAGAAATACGCTCAAGATTATAGAAGAAGAACTCTCTCTATAGTTTCTCTCTCTAGAGTTTCAGTGAATTCGTAAGAAATAATGAAGGAATGAGCTTCTATTTATAGGAGAATGGACTACATAGTAACTAATTTATGAACATTCCAGATTGATTTACTTTTAAACGGAAGGTCCAAATTGATTTAATAAAATATTCTAATAAAACAAAATCTTTTAAATAAAATATAATATATTCTATTTATAATCTAATAAAACGAATAACTTTATAAAAGTATTATGTTTTATATAAAAAGATTTTACTATGCAAAATACTATGCATGCACTATGCAATACTATGCATAATAAAATATAATATATTTTAATTATTGTCTAATAAAATAAATAACTTTATAAAAGTATTCTGCTTTTATATAAAAAGATATTACTATGCAAAATACTATGCATAATAGAATATAATATATACTATTTATAGTCTAATAAAACGAATAACTTTATAAAATTATTTTGTTTTATATAAAAAGCTTTTCTGTTTTATTACATTAATAATACTAATAAAACAAAACTGAGTAACTTATCATGTAAGCATCAATAATCAATACTGCGTACTTTATTATACTGACCAGACATCGTTGTACTTTTACTACTGAGTAGTTCAACAGTATTAACGGTAAAATTCCGCCGTTATTTTCATAAAAATATTTTTGTCGTTTTCTCAATACGACAATAATTTCGTTGTGGGATCCACCAATGATTTTACCGTCGTACGGATATTCCCTGACTAAAAGAATATTCCCCGACCAATCGAATATTATATAACAACTTGCATACTTTGCAAAATTTATAAATACTACCCACAACTATAACATTATATCAAATTCACACCATAATATTCAAAAAAATTATTTCGAGAAAATTAAATATTTATTCATAAAATCTGGGGTCTCACAATCTCCCCTCCTTATGGAATTCCGCCCTCGAAATTTACGTACGTACCTGGTATGCTGAAGAGGTGAAGGTATCTTGACTTCATTTCAGATTCTAACTCTTGAGGTATAACCTTTGAGTGTCGAATATAATCATTCTTATCCAAGATTTTAACATGCATCTCCTCATACGTTAAATCATCCGCTATCTCGTCTGGTTCTAAATTAATAATGTGGTTCGGGTCGTCGACATATTTACGTAACGTCGATACGTTAAAAACGTTATGAACACGCGACATACTTGGCAGTAAAACGAGTCTATAAGCCACAGTTCCTACTCGATCGAGGATTTCAAGTGGGTCAATTAAATCGAGGGTTGAGATTTTCTCTCTTCGATTTCTTGCTTCTAGAATAACGCCTCTTTGAACCTTCTTCTTCCCATTCATCAGCTCTGAGTATGTAGCTTGCACGACTTTAACTTTATCGATTAAAGTCGATTCTACTCGTATATTCGTTATCTTCACGTGGGTTCGTATATTCGCACTTGTAACCGCATACGATCTTCTACTCAATGCGTCAGCTACCATGTTCGCTTTTTCTATGATGGTATTGAATGGTACGATCGTAATCTTCAACAACTCGAGTCAACGTCTTTGGCGCATGTTACGTTCATTTTAGTTGAAGAAATATTTGAGGGTTTAAGAAATGAATTTTGTACTGCGGTCAATACAAAATTTGATTTCACGCTCTAGGGGTAGGCTAGGAAGTCTTTATGAGTACGTCGAAAATTTATTAACGATAGAAATATCATTCAAAACTGTGACCCTCATCCAAGACTTGGATAGTACGTCACGTTGATACCTATCAACTTGCCATATTTCATTCACGATGTCGCCACGTAAAGTCCGCTTTGTAGTCCACACAAGGAAGTCAACAACGAAAGGATCGGGCTCTTTACTTATGGCTTGATATGACAATGATTGACTTTAGTGGTTTGGTTACTTTGAATTCGCATAATAGGTTAGTTAGGAGTATGAAAGCTAACAACCTTACAAAAAAAAACATGATGAATAGTTAACCAATCGATTCCTAAAATCACATCAAAGGCAAGTATTTTCAAAGAGATACGATCGACAGGTAACGTGAAAGTGTTGATTTGAATCAAACAAGATTTATAAATAGTGGAGGTAACGAAGGTTTCTCCCAACTGAGTTTCAACAGATAAATCAAAGTCTAACTTCTCCGGAGTTAAATTCAAACATTAAACACAACTAGGCGAAATAAAAGAGTGAGTAGAACCGGAATCTAACACGGTATAGACTTCGCAAGAGTTTATGATTAACTTACCCGTGATAACTTCGTTCGGGTTCCTCGACAAACGCTCTCACTTAAACTACCGTCTTTGACTTGTCTGGGACATCCTTTGGCGTCATCATTGCCGTTGGATTTGACTTTCTTTGCATCCTTTGTTCCACGATAATTCTCGCTTCTTCACCTCGCTCTTTTTAACTCACGAATACGATCTTACAGTTCTATATTTCGATCATAAAATTCTCCTCAATTCATTACTTAAAACTCTAGATGAGTTCATCTCTTGATTTTCAGAATTCATTTTCTAACACAGCCACAAAACAAGGGTTAATTGACATATCACATAATATCCCTATACTCTGACCGACCAATTAATTAATACCAAATAAACTTAGGTAGGTCATACTAGCGAAGGAATTCCCCGTTTCTCCCCTCCTAGTTCTTGTCTCACATCTCAGTCAGGGGATCATATCCCTAAGCTATGATACCAACTGTGATGCCCCCAAAACAAGTATACATCACCTATTCTGAGTCGCCAAATACATGGTACAGAATACAAATACAAACTAATTATACAACAGTCGTGTAAAATACGACAAAACATATGCTGTGAGTTTTAATACAAATATTGTCATCTAGACAATATCCACACTCAATGGAGTCCTCATTACATTTATTATTACACTATTTCACAGAATAGTGAGGACTACTAATGTACCATCTAGGACCATCACTCTGTTCCCCGACTAGTCTCAGCTACGTTCTCATTTCCTAAAGAGAACAGTGAAAGAAAGGGTGAGCTCAACTAGCCAGTAAGAAATATTATGACTAAGATAATGCAGAATAAATTATCGTTAGCCTTCAACAGTGTTAAACTGATACAATATAACAAACATCAAGTTTAACTTGCAGCGAACAAGCAATCCATTAGAAAAGTCAAGTAGAGAATAAAATCTACTATCTTCTATGATTTAAAAGATTTTTCATCACTTTTATCGCTGAGACTCAGCTCAATAAATAATCCACATCATCAAATCATCCATTCACAACATGCCAAGGATATTCTTTAAGATCACGACCACGAATTATCCATGCACTACTTACGCCAAAAGATAATCGTGTTTTCATCAACTGGTCCCCGATCATGCCATAAAACAATTCATCTTTTGCCCTTGGTCAAAAAAGAATCCATAGCCATAATCATACCAAAACTATCTATCAATGCATTACGGGCCAATGAGGACTTTTTCCACATCATTTGTAACATTACTACCATGATTATACTTAATAATCCCTAGTTATAATCATACCAAGTTCATCTATGCACTACAGAATACGTATGACTTTCAACATAATATAAACATGAGGATGATGATAATGACATAATAATTCAATAAAACAAGTTTAAGAATTAATTTATCCAGGAACCAATAACGTCAAAATTGTCAACATGATACTTCTTTGTAGAGTAAAATTCAAGAATGCTCAGAAGAATATTTCCATGAAAAGATACTGGATGAAGCGCAAATATCAAGGATATTTCACTAATTTCAAGGAGTATAGAAACTAAAACTTTAACCAACCGAGTATAATAGAATATATGAAACTCATGAAATGGATTTTCGCCGCCATACGGTAATCCACTTGCAGCAGCATCATTTCCACAATTTAATAAGAAATGAATACAAAGGATCATTCACCATGCATGAGATAATCCACATGACATGTTTATTCCAATGTAATAATAAAGAATGGAATAATGTAAGAAATCACCATGCATACGATGAGATCACAGAGCATAAAAGTTATTCCAATGAATAATAAAGAATGGAACCAGTCATAATACGTAAACGCATGCATATGATATTCCAATGTAATAATAAATAACGGAACCGGTCACGCGTAAAAAGATGCATGTGATGTTCCAATAGAATAATAAAGAACGGAATAATAGAAGAATTTCACCATGTATGCGGATTGCATAGATAAAGTTATTCCAACATAATAATAAAGAATGGAATAATGTAAGAATTTCACCATGTATGCGATTTCTTGACAAAAAAGTTATTCCAACATAATAATAAAGAATTGAATAATGTAAGTTCTCTTCATGAATATAAAAGAAATAATACCCTTTACGAGTACAACAAATAATATCCTTTACCTTTGAAAGAAGAAGAGTATTCCACTAGTAGGGCGGGGATATACTCGAAGAAAACTTGCAGACTACGCTTCCAAGCTTTCTTAAACTCTAAAGAAATACGCCAAGATTATAGAAGAAGAACTCTCTATAGTTTCTCTCTCTAGAGTTTCAAAGAATTTGTAAGAAATAATGAAGGAATAAGCTTCTATTTATAGGAGAATGGATCTGCATAGTAACTAATTCATGAACTATCCGTATTGATTTACTTTTAAACTAGACGGTCTGTATTGATTTAATAAAATATTCTAATAAAACAAAATCTTTTAAATAAAATATAATATATTGTATTTATAATCTAATAAAACGAATAACTTTATAAAAGTATTCTATTTTATAAAAAAAGATTTTACTATGTAAAAAATACTATCGCAGCACTATGCAACACTATGCATAATAAAATATAATATATTTTAATTATTGTCTAATAAAACAAATAACTTTATAAAAAGTATTACATTTTTATATAAAAGATATTACTATGCAAAACATTATGCATAATAGAATATAATTATATACTATTTATAGTCTAATAAAACGAATTACTTTATAAAAGTATTACATTTTATATAAAAAGTTTTTCTGTTTTATTACATTAATAATACTAATAAAACAAAACCGAGTGACTTATCATGTAAGCATCAATAATCAATATCTTGCGTGCTTCTATACAACCACGCGACATCGTACTTTTACTACTTGAGTAGTTCAACAAAGTAGTGAATTAAAAACTTCCGCCGTTATTTTTATAAAAATATTTTTGTTGTTTTCTCGATACGACAATAATTCCGTTGTAGGGGTCCACTAATGATTGTACCAAATAAATTTGGATATTTTCTTCGACAAAAAGAATATTCTCCTAACCAATCTAATATTATATAACAAACTGCATACTTTGTAAAATTTATAAATACTACCTACAACTATAACATTATATCAAATCCACACCATAATATTCAAAAAAATTATTTCGAGAAAATTAAATATTTATTCATAAAATCTGGGGTCTCACAGAAAAGACCCATTTTGTGACTTCAATTCCAAACCCAGTTCTCTCTCGATCTTTCCCCTTTTTACAAGGCAAAAAAATCACACTTTCCCTTGAGGAATCCGACAATTTTGAGGGAGAAACAGAGTCCAGATTGGGATTTGGATTTCAAATCCTTTTTCCCAGATTGTATTTGAGTTGATAAATTTGATTATTTATTTTATTTTTGGGTAATTAGTTTGCTAATAACTTTATTTGATTTAATTAAGTAATTTATTTGACATAATTTATTTTGTTAAATATTTTATTTAGATTATTTAGTATGTTAATTATTTTATTTTGTGTTAATTATTTGAGTTAATTACTTTACTTTGTTGATTAAGAAATAATTATGTATGAATTTTTATACACCTTTAATATAGTATCATTTTTTTTCTTATATGTATTTTTACTATTTTAATAAGTCAAATATGTATTTATACGGTCAACTATATTTAAATATTAAATTATGACATTTTCCGACAAAAGAAATTGACCAGAAATTACTAAAGGGTCCATCGTGGTTACTTAACGGTGTTTTAGGTAGCGGGATGAGAGTGTTTAAATATCGGGGTACAAATAATAAAAAGGTGTATAATTAGGGGTTTAATATGCAATTAACCCTGAAGAAAATGTCCAATTGATTGGCCAATCCTGATATTATTGATCAATCAACAAGATTGCACACAACCACAAATTTTCTATTACATCATGCTGCAGCAAATTGCTCAATATTAATGATCAACATATTACAATTATTCCTTACTTTTAAAATAAGTTAATTAATTACTTCTTTGTTAAAGAGATGACTATATTGAAGTAATCTGGTTTCTCCATGGACGAATACTTCTCCACAAGATCTGCAAACCTAGTGAATAAATCTTCGATAATAGAGTCTCCAAAATGGCTAGCCAGCATGGGTTCTAGAAGAGCTCTTATACCGTTTGCCATAGTTTTTGCACTCCTTACATGACCATCATTTTCACTAGCATCCCAATTCAGTTTAAAAGCCTCTAGCTTATCAAGCTTAAAGGAGTCTTCCTTCTGAATAATGGCTTTCACTTCATCCTCATACGGCAAATACCAAGGGATATTAAATGATAATAAATCAGCCTCTTGAACAATCCCCTACAGGCAGTCATTAATGAAATGATCAGCAAATACACATCTAATTTGGTAAAACTTTTTCTATACTGCGCCTTTGTGATGGTATTATGTCAAATATATTGAATGGTAACCATTATTGAATTCAGTACCTCTTTCACCATGTCAAGAAGTGATTTTGCAAGCAACTCGTAACGGCCACAAGCATCTTTGCTATAGGGGTCTGCGACACTCCGACTGAGTAACGTTAAGACCATACACCCCCTAGGTACTATTTCATGAGAGCGTACCCTTAGAAATGTCGAGAAATCCCTCTGAAATTGCTTCAAATAAGCTTGAAACACATCGGGTGGACTTCCTTTCGCCAAGTAAATATTTTCCTTGTTATTTTCCAGCCTTTCAGGAACCTACAAATCACATTTCCAAAATATAACATAAGTTTGACTATTCAGATCGAGCCAGTTTGAGGCCGTTTTAAAGGTTTACATGATTATATATTTAGACAATTGAAAAATTAAATTTAACAAATAAATTGAAACTACCTGAGAGAGCCAATGAAGGCTGTAAGAGGAGTGAACAAAGTGTATAGTTCTGGCAGGGAAAAGCCCCTCATAAAAAGAGCCTGGCATAGCCGATACGAAACAAGACCTGCACTTGTCACCTTTATCCTTCTTGAGCTTGTCATAGAACGGTGGCAGAGATTTGAAAACGCTGTTGAAGTCATTTTCTGGTAAGTCATTTAAATAGACATGAAACTCTGGTATTTTACAATTCTTTTGCAGGCATAGATCATGAACAATGTCCATAATATTGGAAACTGACAAGATGGTGTTTGGCCCCGAAGAGCAACCCAGATCAGCTATCTTAAAACACTCGGGGAAGGTTTCATTATACATATCCTTGATGGTGTCCTCTAAAACAGGTCGTACCTTCGAAATCACTATTTTCTGGAAATTAACATGATTAAACTAATTAAGAAACATAACTAATAAATTAAATATGTACGTACAGAGAATTATGTATAACTAGCGATGGACAAATACGAGGCTAAGAAAGAGATAGAGAGACCTGAATGATTGAGTTGTTGGCATAGCTGGATTCTCCGTTGCTTGGATTCATGTGCAGCACTTTTGTCACCGCCATGGCTCCTTAACTTTTTAGATGATAGCTAGTTTCGATGCATGTAGAGTTTATGCAATCAGTTGCCCATGAGTGCACGTGACTATGGAAATATCCAAAAATTCAGATGTTAACTAATTGTAGCAACAACAGTCAAGTAATCACCACATATAGTACTAAGCCGCCGTTTCGGACTTTTATCGCAATTAACTGATTGTACTTGTCACTTGTTTTTCTAAATGGGGGAAGTTTCTTCTGATAGCAAACAGTTTTATTGGACCACGAATATCGTCTTGCTACCTTGAAATGCGTTCTGAAATAGATGGGCATGCTAGCTTTTGTCTTTTTTTTCCCACTATTATGTGATATCATCCCCACTGAATACTAATGACCTGCACATGTCTGTGGAAAGATACAAAACATCGTGAAATGACAAAAATAACATTAATAAAAATGGTCAAATTACAAAACAAGCATTAATAAATTTTTGAAAATAAAGTCATTTTGTAGCAACAACAGTAGTAATCCTCATATATATTCTATTAAGTCGTTTCGGACTTTTATCACAATTAACTAATTGTACTTTCACTTTTTAAAGTTAATTTAAAATATTTTTAATTTCAAAATTGATATGATCTATTTAACTCTTAAAACACTAATTTTTTGTAATTAGTTATAAACTTTTTTAACTTTTAAAGCATGGTCTTGGGCTAGATAATACTATATATATATATATATATATATATATATATATATATATATATATATATAACGTGTTTTATTTTTGTATTTCTTGAATATTTGTTGGAAATGGATTTGAAACATTAAATATTAGAGCATTTTGAGGTTCAATTTAATGAGGGACCTACATTTCAAAAATGTCGGGATTTTTCACCAATGCGTTCTCCTCCGCGAGGAGTATAACGTGGTATATTTATGTGTTCAAATACATTAAGAATTGAATGAGAAAATTGACTCCAAAATCACCTACTTGAAATGTTAAAGTCCCACATAGGGCATTAGAGGAAAAAATGAAGAACATATATATGGGATGTTCCCACAGCTGCGTCATTGTCTGTCTCTATTAATTTGATGCGGGGCGGGTGGGTCGAATAAAGTCATGATATATATTTTTTAGACAAAATTTGTTTAATAATTTTAATCATGATACTACGTCGTTTTGACGACAGTTGAACACTAACGGTCATAAACCGCGCGAAAATGTTCTATAAATACACTATGTGGTATCCTTTTTTCTGCATAAGTTTTATTTCCCCGTTTCTGCAAATAGTTTCTGTCCCGTTTTCCGTTTCTGTCAAAAAAGTCCCATTCTGCAGTAATTCCATTCCCGCTTCGCATCAAGCTTTCTGCTTTACGCAAAATCCTGCTTCTGCCTTTCCCCCATTTTCTCGCAATGAAAATTGTGCAATAAATTTTCTTCTGTTTTCTTCATGCATGCATCATTATTATTAACAGTAAAGTTCGAGTATATAACATAGAATTTGTGTTCACTGAATTCTTAATTTTGTAGTGCTACTAATTAAGAATTGTAAATCCGTTTTATCTTGGGAATCAATTATTCAATTAATCCTTAGCACTTATGAGGGAATAAATTTGCTTTAAGGAGACTTTGTGAATTCAAAGGACTCGAATTTATATGATTTTTATTTTATAATTGGTTTCTGTTTTATTTAATTTTTATATCTATATATATATTAAATAATACTATATATTACAGGTAATAATCTTAAAGCAAATTTAATTTTCTGTAATTATAGTATTGTTTTATGTGAATAGAAAATCGGTTTCTAAAACAAATTTTCTGTAGTATAGTATTCTGTAGAAACAGTGTTTTAACAAAATATTAATTCACAGAATATTTGATGCATGTTAATACATAGTATTCCGTTATTAATTATATATTACATGTTAACTGATTTATATATTCTGTTATTATATATAAATTACATGTTAATAAATTGCTTGTTTATATTTTGTTATTTCCAATATTGTTTATATATATATATATGTGTGTGTGTGTGTGTGTGTGTGTGTGTGTGTGTAGTATATATAATATTCTGTTTATATATACATTCTATTTATAAATATTGCATGTTAGTATATACATAATATTATGTTTATATGTATTCTGTTTGTTATAATATGTCCAAATATAAAGAAGTTTGTAAACAGATTATTCTACAAAATAAGTTTGTAAACTGAAGTTGTTAACATAATTTGTTAAACATAATTTTTAACAAAACAAATTTTTACAACAGAAATTCTGTAAACAAATTTGTTGTTTGAATTTTGCAAACAAAATTTGTGTTTGATTTCTGTTTGTTTCTTTTTATTAATAATTTTATGCATGTATAACAAAAATGGCATCTACTAGCACCATTCCTGCCGTGAGTATGTCTCATGGAGAAAAGCCTGAAAAGTTCAATGGAACTGATTTCAAGCGTTGGCAACAAAAGATGCTCTTCTATCTCACAACACGGAACTTGGCAAAGTTTTACAAGAGGATCGTCTACTCTTTGTTGAAGGAGAAACCGACAAGGAAAAGGTGGTCTGCAGATTGATGCATGGAAATATGCATTTCCTTTCTTAAATTATGTAATGAATGGATTAGACAATACACTGTATAATGTGTATTGTACAATTCAAACTGCAAAGGAACTTTGGGAATCTTTAAATAAAAAATATAAAATTGAAGATGCTGGCATGAAAAAATTTATTGGTGGTATTATTCACCAAACTACCGTTCCTTATTCACCTCAATCTAATTGTATTGTTGAACGCAAGAACTGAACATTGAAAGAAATGTTGAATGTTATGTTAAACAGTTCTGGAGCACCCTAGAATTTGTGGGGGGAAGCTTTGCTTTCTACCAATTATATTCTTAACAAAGTACCTCATAAGAAAACTCACAAAACACCTTATGAATTATGGAAAGGTCATAGACCTTGCTATAAATACTTAAGAGTGTGGGGGTGTCTAGCAAAAGTAATTGTTCCAAAACCTAAAAAGGTTAAGATAGGACCAAAAATAATTGACTGTGTATTCATTGGTTATGCAAATAACAACAGTGCTTATCGCTTTCTTGTGCATAAATCTAAAATTTCTGATATTCATATTAATACTTTTATTGAATCAAGAGATACATTATTCTTTGAAAATATGTTTCCATATAATTTAAATAATGATTCAAATTCAAACAAAAGACCTTTGGATGCTACTAGTAATAATCCTGAAAATATAGACAAAGAGCCTGTAATGGATGAACCTAGACGTAGCAAAAGGGCAAGGACTTCAAAGTCTTTTGGTCTAGATTTTCTAACATTTTTGTTAGAAAATGATCCTCAAACTTACAAGGAAACAATATCCTCTCCAGATGCTTCTCATTGGAAAGAAGCAATTAATAGTGAAATTGAGTCCATTATGCAAAATCATACATGGGAATTGGTGGACCTTCCACCTTGTTCCAAACCCTTAGGGTATAAATGGATTTTCAAAAAGAAGATGAAAGTTGATGGTTCAATTGATAAATATAAAGCAAGACTTGTTGTGAAAGGATATAGACAAAAGGAAGGATTGGATTATTTCGACACTTATTCACTAGTTACAAGAATTACATCTATTCGAATGCTAATAGCAATAACATCTTTAAATAGACTTGAAATACATCAAATGGATGTAAAAACTGCATTCTTAAATGGTGAATTAGATGAAGAAATATATATGGAACAACCTGAAGGTTTCATTGCTCCTGGACAAGAGAGGAAAGTATGCAAACTTGTTAAATCATTGTATGGATTGAAACAAACAACAAAACAATGACATGAGAAATTTGATAATGTATGTTATCAAATGGATTTAAAATCAATGAGTGTGACAAATGTGTTTATGTCAAAAGCACTCAAAAGGAATATGTCATTGTTTGTCTTTATGTGGATGATATGTTAATCATGGGTAGCAACAATGAAGTTATCAACTCTACCAAACGTATGTTGTCAAATAGATTTGACATGAAAGATTTGGGGGTTGCTGATATAATATTAGGAATCAAGATTTCTAGAACATCTGATGGAATTATATTATCTCAAACTCATTATATTGAAAAAATACTTGAAATATTTAATAAGTATAATATAATTCTAAATAAGACCCTAGTTGATATAAATCTTCATCTAGCCAAAAATGAAGGTGATAGTATATCTCAAGTAGAATATTCTCGTATAATAGGTAGTTTAATGTATGTCATGAATCAGATTTAGACCGTATATAGCTTATTCTTAAGTAAGCTAAGTAGGTATATGAGTAATCCAGGTAAAGGTCACTGGAAAGCAATTTTGAGAGTTTTAGGATATTTAAAACAAACTCAAAAATATGGACTGCACTATACAAGATATCCAGCAGTATTGTAAAGATATAGTGATGCTAATTGGATATCTGACAATAAAGACTCGAAATCCACAAGTGGATATGTCTTTACCCTTGAGGTGCAAATTGTATCTTGGAAATCCTCAAAACAAACGTGTATTGCAAGGTCTACAATGGAATCGAATTCATTGCTTTAGACAAAGTTTGGAGAAGAAGTCGAGTGGCTTCGTAATTTCTTAGAGGATATTCCAAATTGGTCAAGACACATGTACAACTATATGTATTCAATTTGATAGCCAATCAAAGAATTGGAAGAAAACGCGAGTCATTTATATAACGATAAAGTCGAGCCATATAAGACGAAGACATAATACCGTTAGACAATTGTTCTCAAATGGAATTATCTCAATTGATTATGTAAAGTCAAAAGATAATATTGCGGATCCGCTTAGAAAAGGTTTAACAAGAGAGCAAGTGAAAAGATCATCGAAGGGAATGGGTTTAAAGCTTACTATTTAAATAAGAGTCGTCATAGTGGCAACCTAACCTAGCTAACTGGAGATCCCAAGATCTAGGTTCAATGGGCAAACCGAACTATGTAGTACTCAGTAAAGCACTGAGGAGATATTTACTCCTAACCATTTCTATTATAAAACAGTGCACATCTATCGCGAGAATCAGGATAAGTTATGCTTTTAATGATTTTTATATCCTGAAATATATTCAAGTGGGGTATTGCAGGATACTCTTGATAGAAGTCACGTACGTGAGTAAGAAGGGGACCACTTCTGTGAGAATTTTGAAAGGCTGAATTCTCTAATATACTCACGGAACCAAGAGGTGTTTCAAGGCCAAAATGAACACAAACGTGAGAACCAACTATGTTTGAAGAGATATTTTGTGAATTCTATTATCTAGGTTTACACGAAAAGCTAACAGTTCAAAGACATTAAGTCTACTGATTAGCCAAGTAAATCCGATAGACTTTACTAGGGCAAGTTCAAAGCCACTAGGCTACTTAACCTGATGAAATATCTTTTCTCATGTACTCGAACTAGTGTCTGCATATTCATAACATATATTTTTTTTTCTTTTTCATGATATAAAGCCAATTTTACATTCATGTGGGGGATTGTTGGAAATAGATTTGAAACATTAAATATTTAAGCATTTTGAGGCTCAATTTAATGAGGGACCCACATTCCGAAAATGTTGGGATTTTTCACCAATGCGTTCTCTTCCGCTAGGAGTATAACGTGGTATATTTATGTGTTCAAATACATTAAGAATTGAATGAGAAAATTGACTCCAAAGTCATCTACTTGAAATGTTAAAGTCCCACATAGGGCATTAGAGGAAAAAATGAAGAACATATATATGGGATGTTTGCTTTCGATCCAAGGGCCCCAAGGGCACCCCAATTTTGTGGAAGGAGAGGACCTAGCTAAGGCTTGGTTCGAACCCTGTACGCCATGATCGGCTATAGTCCGTCCGTCCGGTCCGGCTCGATTGCTGGTACGGTCCGTCCGGCTCAAGTGGGATATATATATTTTTAGACAATTTTTTTTTAATAATTTTGATCACGATACTACGTCGTTTTGACGATAGTTGAACACTAACGGTCATAAATCGCGCAAAAATATTCTATAAATACACTATATGGTATCCTTTTTTCTACATAAGTTTTATTTCCCCGTTTCTGCAAATAGTTTCGTCTATCCCGCTCGCTCGCTCCTCCCGCTTTCGCTTTACATCAAACAAAGTCCCGCTCTCGCAGAATTCCGCTTCCGTTTCAAAAATCCCATTTTGCACTATTTTCCTTTTTCTGCAGTAAAATTGTGCAGTAAGTTTTCTTCTGTTTTCTTCATGCATGCATCATTATTATTAACAGTAAAGTTCGAGTATATAACATAGAATTTGTATTCACTGAATTTGTAAGACCCCAACTTATTATAAATAAAATTAAATTTTTCCTCTATTCATTATTCTAAATTAATAAGGTGTTAATTTGATATAATGCTTTGGTTATGGGTGAAATGTGCAAATTTTGTAAAATAAGCAAGTGGTTATAAAATATTCATTTCTGTTGGGGAATATTCGTTTGGTCATGGAATATTCTTTTTATCGGGAATATCCGTACGACATCGCAGTCAATTGTGGGCCCCATAACGGAATAACTGTCAGATGAAGAAAACGGCAAAGTATGAGTTTTTATGAATAACGACGTAATTGTTACCGTTAACACTGTTGGGTTACCTGGTGGTTAAAATACAGTAATATGCGTGGTTGCACAGTAGTACACGGTATTGCACAGTATTGTTGAATTATTGATTCATAAGTAAGAAGGCACTACTCAATAATTGTTACAGTAGATACTGTTCAATATTTTATTTTATTGATTCAATAATTAATGCGTTGATAGTTTATATTATTGTTGTTTCAATAATTGTCACTGCACCCATTATCAGATCAATATTTTATATTATTTGAATAATATTATTAGATAGCATTATTGGCAATGTCTAGAAATTTCTGTCAAGGAGAGGTTTGGTCATCTAATTACTTGGCGCCAAGAGAGAAATCCTTATCGAAAAGCCCTCTTTTCCGAAAACTACTGGTTGTCATAATTGTGATTCGTAATATTATTTGTGAATAATTAATTATTAATTTATATGATAAGAAAATATTTATTTGATGTGGATATAAATGATGGATTTATTTATTTTATATGGTTATAAATGAAGAAATTAATGCTGAGGTATTTTATTAGTATTTTGTCAGAATGGAGGTATTAAAAATCACCCGTTTGTGAATTTCGGATATTTTTTGTTTGGAATTTGGAAAAACTCAAAGCTACAAAGTTGTAGAGAATTCGATTTTAGGTAGAATGGACATAAAATTCGTATTTTTCTGATAAACAGGCTATTTTCTATGAATTATTGAAGTTTCGAAAAATAAAATGATTTTTATTAAATTTATGGGTGGGACCCACTTTTGGTTTTTCAAGCATGTGGGCTGCTATTATTTTTCAGATTTGGCTGGCTTGGTTGGTGAAGGTGTGCGTAGGAAGTTTGAAAATAAATATTATTAATTTATTATTTTAGTCTCCTATGGCGTTCTAGCATTTTCCTACAAATAGACGCTTAGGTTAGAATTGAAAATCACACCAGAAACAAGTTTTCTTTCTTTCTAGATTCTCGAGCGTATTTTTGTGAGTATTTTGATACTTTGAGAGTTGCTGTTCGGTACAAGTTTCTTTCGGCTTTCTATCCGATATTCCGATCAGAAGTACCGTTATTTTGAGGTAACGGATGTTATTTTTTTCTTAAATGATATTATTTTCTTCAATATCATTATGCCGAAATATTGGTGAACTTTTTAATCAAATTTGGAACTTTTTGTGTCGGGGTTACTATTCACGTATACGACACTATTCACGAATACGACACTATTCATCGAAAAATGAAATTTTCTTCTTTTTGTCCAAGATGTCTATTATGGTTACTATCTTTGATTGTATCCATGTTTTGATCTTATTTTGAATTCTATTTCATAATTGGTTATTATGAAGTATTATTGATCTTGGATAAACTGTTATACGAATCCCTAATATTTGTTCTTCTGTCTCATTGGATTCGTTTTTCTTTAAAAATATTTTTCATCATCCTCGGTCTTAAATGATGATATTCTCAATATCTTTGGCCCAGTAGTGCAAAGATGAATGATTAATCGATGAATATCTTTGGCCCGTAGTGCAAAGATGAACAGGTGTTTAGATGAACATGACCAACTGGTGAAATAAATGAATATCTTTGGCCTGTAGTGCAAAGATGAATATTTGATTAAAAGATATATATTGATTGATGCTACAGGGATAAAATATTGATGATGGACTCTTAAATCTTAGAAGATAATAGAATTCATTCTCTACGTGACTCTTCTAATGGATTGCTGTTTCCATTGTATTTGTTGATCTAAAACTTGTTGTCTATTATATTCTATCAGATTTTTCCCTGTTGAAGACTAATGATAATTTGTTGTATATTATCTTAGTCATAATACTTTTACTAGGCTAGTTGAGCTCACCCTTTTCCTTTTTGTTCCATTTTTCTTCTCCGGAGGTGAGAACATAAGCGAGATCTAGTCGGGGTATAGAGTGATGGTTCTAGAAAGATGTTTTAATCGTCCTCACTATTTCGTAAAATAGTGTATGAATAATTGTAATGAGGACTTATTTGGGTGTGGATATTGTCTAGAAGACAATATTTGTATTTAAACTCACAAAGATGTGTTTATCGTATTTTGCACAACAATTGTATTATTGAAGTTGTAGTTTACTTTCTGTACCATGTATTTGGCGACTCAGAATAGGTGTTGTATACCTATTTTGGGGGCGTCACAAAATTCTTAATTTTGTAGTGCTACTAATTAAGAATTGTAAATCTGTTTTATCTTGGGAATCAATTATTCAATTAATCCTTAGCACCTGTGAGGGAATAAATTTGCTTTAAGGAGACTTTGTGAATTCAAAGGACTCGGATTTATATGATTTTTATTTTATAATTAGTTTCTGTTTTATTTAATTTTTATATCTATATATATTAAATAATACTATATATTACAGGTAACAATATTTATATGAAATATGCATATAGATATATATAGGATGTTTTCAATAATGGGCGGAGCTTGAAAACTAAGGGGGATGTATTCAATTAAAATTTTTAAAGACTTTTTTTAAGTGACAAATTTTTATAGAATTTGTAGATTTTAATGACTTTTAAAGATTTAAAAGACTTTTTTAAAATGACTTTTATAGACTCCATGAAATAAGTGACATACTTTTATAAATTTTTTATCAAGACTGTGATAGACTTTTGTATACTTCTAATATATAAAATTGAAAGATTATTAGATTTAAGATTAAAATTTTGCTACACAATTAAATTATTTATTATATTTTTTAGTGCATATATTATAAATAATAATCCACTACTTATGATAACAATTTTCAAAAAACATATTATACAAAAATTTCAAGTTCTGACAATATTATTTTATTTAGGCATTAGAATACATATATATTCTAATATATTTATTACATGGCTTCAGATCATTCAATTATTGGCTCTATGATTTTATTTTTTTTCCTTCGCATAAAACGAAATCCATACTCTTGTGTGAGCGTGTGATTCAATACCATATTGATTATTTTACTACTATATATAAGACAAAATGCTCATATTGATTGCTTTACTACTATCCACAATAACATATATATATATAGGGTGGATCTGCCATGAATCAATTAAACGGACCAACAAACGGACCAAAGGGACACGCGGGTCAGAAGCAATTGAACGGGTCTTAAAAAAGAAATCGTGTGACTTAGAACCCTTCCTTATGAAATTCGCCTCCTTATGAAATTCGCTGCTTCCGATTCTCTCACCTCAAACCCATCCCTGAGCTCGAAGTTGGATCTCGACTTCCTTTACACAGAATTAGCTTCTACCTCCTTGAAATCGATTTTGATTCGGTAAGGGTTTAACTATTTTCCTCCATTAAAATTGTATTGGTTGAAGATTTGATGCAATTCATCCATTGACTCTTTTTGGGTTTTGTTAGTCTGATTTCTAGGTTTTATTTGAACCCTTTAAGTCTCTTTGCTATTTGGGTTTTTTTCACCACGATTGTTCTTCTGTTCACCACTATTTGTATTGGATTTTTCTGTATTGGGATTTTACTATTTAAGTCTCTGTTCTTTGTATTTGGGTTTGTAGTTTAGGGATGTTCTGAAATGTTTTGTATCTGGGTTTGTATTTTAGGGCGGTTACTTATAGTTTTTTCTTTGAACTTTCATGGTGTATTATTCACATTGTTTTTTCTTTGAGCTTTCATGGTGTATTATTCACATTTTTTCTTTTGTGTAGGATGGATGAATATGTAGTTAAGAACAGAGCTGTTTTGAAACTAGGATTACTCTTTGTAATTATGTTGTCTGTTAAGTAGTTAAGAACAAAGTTGTTCATCTGCTATATATATTTCTGTATGCTTGTGCTCCATTTTCAAATTTTGAATGCACTGAAGAAATACACTTATGGAAAACATATTGTTGCTCGTGTAGAGAAACTTGTTGCTGTTGGTTACTACCTCCTAATCATCTAAGTCAGTTATATTATCTTTTATTGGGCCTCATCAATGTTTTCTTAGATTTCCACATATGAACACTACAAGTGCAACATTCTACATGTTGTTCTTTATGTACATACATCTATTATAATCATTATAATTGCAACTAAAAAGTCCCAAAAATTTGTAAGCCCATCTTATCTGGAAACTTACTAACTTAATGTTACGAATGATTTTGCAGAAAATTATTTATTAGCATTATCTGTAAGTGGTTGAAAAAAAGGAACTTCTGGTGCTATTAAATTCCATTGACATTACACAAGTGAATAAATTTATTGTGTCCCAAAATATGCAGCAATGTGGTAACTTCATCAGCTGGTGTGACGAATATGTTTGAGTGTTGCATAATCAAGGGAGGTTGCAGATGGACACATCCGAGCGTTTAAATGTAACAACTCATCCAACAAATACTGACGACTCCAACGAATTAGCGATTATGAAGATTGAAATGCTCAATTACAACTAACTCAATGATTTGTCATAATTATTAGTGTTATGTATGCGGTGTTGTTTTTAATGTTATTAAATCGGTTGTAATTTTGATAATTTTTATTATTTAACCAACACGTTATGTATGAGATTGGTGTATCTATGGTATAAAAATTACATGGTTGAGTTATTAGTGGTTATTTTCTATGTGTTTGATACTTATAGTTTATAAAGATTGTGCTTCAATCTTTTAGGGACAAGAATTATTGTGATGTTGGGAATGACACTGATTTTAGGCCCCAAAATATTCCAATTTTTTTTGTTATAAATAATTTCTCTGGTGGACATGATTTTTATGGACTAAAGTAAAGCTAAAGTAATTGGTCTTATACTTAAAAATCAGTCGAAAGATCATTGGCCCTTTTCAAGTTGTTGTTCGATTACCTTCATATGCATAAAATGATAAGATCTCGCCAAAGACTTGAGTTTTGAAGTTTTCAAGGTCTAGAAGAAATGATACTGAAAATCACAAAGTACCAAGACTTAATTCAGTCGAAAGATCATGATAAAAATTCAGATAAATCAAGTCATTTGCCACATCCACTTTATTCATTAAATCAAGTAATTTGATTTGTTGAAGCAGAGTATGAAGCAAAAATTCGTTGAACAAATCGAAAGTAATCAAATCGTCAGATAAATCAAAAATTCCTTGAACAAATCATCAGATAAATCAAGTCATTTGCCACATCCACTTTATTCTTTAAATTAGAGTATTTGCTTCACTGAATTTTTTGCAAGGAATTCAGACTCATTTTTTGCAAGTAACTCGTTATTCATTAAATCAAGTCATTTTCCACATCCACTTTATAACATCCATTATCCTAAAGTAGTCGGGATTAGATTGAAAATGAAACTCATATATAAGCGTAAGAATAAATGAAGCAGAGTATGAAGCAGAATATGAAGAAAATTCCTTGAAGCAGAGTATGAAAGCAAAAATTCCTTGAAGCAGAGTATGAATTCCTTGGGGTTCTGACGAGGTCGGTGAAATTCCTTGCAAAAAATTTAATGAATATGGGGAGAGAGAAACGATAGGATTTGGGGAGAGAAGGGGCAAAAGTGTAAAGGGGCGTTGATGGATCCGGCCTTCCGGCGATCTAGCCTCAAACTACTCAGAATCGGGGAGAGAGAAACGACAGAATTTGGGGAGAGAGCATTGGGGAGAGAGAGAGGGATTCAGTGTTTATCATCTCAGAATTCAGTTTCCCCCTTTTTTTTTTGACCTGCCTCATATTTTAAGACCCGCGTATTTTTTTTGCCTTGGTCCGTCTGGTAGTCCGCTTCTCTTGGTCCGTTTAAGATCTAGCCTACACACACACACACACACACACACACATATATATATAATTACTCCTTTGACCAAATCATGCAGTATAATTAATAATAAGACAAAAACTTTAAATATATATACATACATAATCTTCACAATTGATCTGAGAGTTTCATGATTTTATCTCACCTTTATTAAACAAATTTCTTTCATCTTTGTATTGGAATCTTTCGAACTGTCGCTTTCTCCTTTACCAATTTACTGTACCTTTTTCCTTTTTCCTCCATTACACGTACTGCGAGACATATTAGGTCTTTAGTTATTTGTTTACTTATTAATATATCTTGTTAATTCTCTTAATTATAATATGATTTAATTTTATCCACATATAAATTAAATCCAATTAGTTTTAAGGCCCAAATTTTACAAAATTAATTTATCATTCACATATTAATACTTATTAGCCCATATAAAATAAATAACTAGTTTGACCCAATAAAAGATAAAGTCCAATTAAATTATTTAAAATATAAATTAAAATGTTATTTTTTAAATTTTTTTAATTTTTTTGCGTATTACACCGCGAATTTGTATTTACACCGTGAATTTTTGGGTTCCCTCTTTACTGGCGATCCGAATTTCCACCTTTCTGTTTAATATTTGAAAGTCTTTAGAGATGAGGTCAGACTTTGGATATGGGTTGATAGTTATAATTCTTCTTTTAAAGTTTGTCAAACTCTACCATTTAATAGAAATCTAAAAAATCTATGACTTTTTGATTACCAAAATACTTTTATAGACTTTGTAAAAATCTTAATTCAATACCACCTAACTTTTAAAGATATTAAAAGTTGTAATTGAATATCAGTAAACTTTTATAAACTCTTTAAATGTCTTAATTGAATACAACCAAACTTTTAAAATCTTTAAAAGTCTTTAAAAATCTTAATTGAATACACCCCCCTAAGTGAGACTAGAGTAGCAATTTATTAAGTTTCTGTTTTTCAGGTCTCTTCGATGAGATCTTAACCTATTCATTAAAATTAGGGTTAATTATATATTAAACCCCAAAGTATATATCATTTTACCATTTGTAACCCGATATTTAAACGTTCTCATCTCTTTACCTAAAGTACTGTTAAATAAGCATAATTGACCTAATTTTCGGTCAAAAAAGTGACCGAAACTGCCACGTATTCAGGTAGAGGGAGTACAAGTACGGTTTGACCGTATATTTTTATATTTGACCGTATAAAATCAACTTAAAAATAAGTTTATATTAATCTTATTCAAAAATACGTACCAATCATCTTCAAATACCAAAAATAATGTAATTTCTTTTTTTTTTCTCTTCTTCATCATCTTCCCCATCCACCATTAAACTAAAAAATTTCAAAATCTAAAATACCCAAATCATTCATGAAACTCAAACTGAAGAAGAAATTTAAATCTGAAGCATGTTTTCTCTCTAAAATATGAAACCCAAATCTTAGGTCTATGTTCTATCAAAACTCCCAAAACCCAAATCATTCATGAAACTCAAATTTGAAACACAAATTGGGGAAGAAATCTAAATCTGAAGCATATTCTCTCTCTAAAACATGAAACCCAAATCTAAAAACTATGTTCTATCAAAAATCTCAAAACCTAAATCAATTCAACAATGGTTCTCAGTTCTCTAAACTCAGTTCTCTTTAAAACAATGGTTCTCTGTTCCTAAAATGTTTCTTTATCTGATTTGTTAAAGGCCTTTTAATTTTACGTTTTTGGCTCGGGGTTTTTGGGTTTAAGGTTGTCACGTCTGTTAGCTAGGTAGTCAAAGCTTTAGCTTTTGGGTGCTGATAATGACATTTAATTGGCGCCTTTATGATGAATAATTATTTGCAGATCTAGTGAAAGTTGTATATCTTGAGATTTGGGTTCCCTTTTTTCTTTTGAAAGCGAAGTCATACTGAGAAAAAGCACGAGTGAGTCAGAAAGGAGGAGGATGAGGAGAAGATTTGTTTGGCTCTTTCAGATTCAAATATTCTTATTAGTTTCAAGATTCTCGACAAGAAATGTCATTCCTTATGGAACCCAAATCAAAAGTTGTATTCAAATTCGTCCTAATTTTGAGCTTTCATCAATGACTAGAACATCATCATTCATGGAAAATCATCCTTTTTTAAGGTACCCTTTTCTCACCTATTTATTTTTAATCATCCCATTGCAGCTGTTGTTGTTCTTTGTTCCTAAACCCAGGTGTCTATCTTCCCTCTTTTTTCAAGGCGAGAAAATCACACTTTCTCTTAAGGAATCCAACTATTTTGAGGGAGAAACAGAGAACCTAGATTGGGATTTGGGTTTCAAGTCCTTTTTTCCCGGATTGTATTTGAGTTGATAAATTTGATTATTTATTTTATTTTTGGATAATTAGTTTTCTGATAACTATATTTGATTTAATTATTTTAATTAAGTAATTTATTTGACATAATTTATTTTGTTAATTATTTTATTAGATTAATTAGTATGTTAATTATTTTATTTAGATTATTTAGTATGTTAATTGTTTTATTTTGTGTTAATTATTTGAGTTAATTACTTTACTTTGTTGGTTAAGAAGTAATTATGTATGAATTTTTATACATCTTTAATATACTATCATTTTTTTCTTTTATGTATTTTTACTATTTTAATAAGTCAAATACATAATTATACGGTCAACTATATTTAAATAATAAATTTTGACACATGATTATTTTCCGGCAAAAGAAATTAACCGAAAATTACAAAAGGGTCCATCGTGGTTACTTAACGGTACTTTGGGTAGCGAGATGAGAGCCTTTAAACATCGATGTACGAATGGTAAAAGGGTGTATATTTCGTGATATAATATGCAAATATCCCTTAAAATTAAGGTATCATGACTTTTGGGTCTCAAATTCAATTTTCACTTAAATAAGACTTCAAAAAACAAAAAAAAAAATATTCCAAACTTGTTTTTTGCGTTAAATATGGAGATAATATTAATTCACCAAAATAAGTCTTGAGAACTTAGTCCCTAGGTCCAACATCAACTATCAATACATTATATACTAATATAATATCTAAAATATTACAATACATAATTGAAATTCAGGAGTGTGCACACACCTAGAGGGGGTGAATAGGTGTATCTAATATATTCGATTGACAATGACACTTTTAAAATATTTTGCTAACTGAATTATCTAGACAAGTTATTTTCTGTCTGCTTGAGTATATGCAGAACCTACTGTGATGCAGAACCTTCTTTGAATTATTCAAACAAGACAAAATTAGTCTTCTTAGATATATTCATAAACCTATTATGATGTAACTTCCTTGTTGTTATTAGTAGTGAATCTAACTAGTCTTCTGGTGCAAAATTTAAACAATGCATGCAAAATAAATAGTAAATAAAAATACCAAGATTTTTTTTACATGGTTCAACCCTTAACCTCTAATTTAGTGGCTTAATTCACGTCCAATACCAATTGGTATTGGAGACTCTTTTATTAAATTTAATATTCAAGCAATTACACAGTTAACTCCCTGTACAAAACAACTCAGATAATGACGGACACCACTGCCCCTTGTTGCACAACAACAACCTCTTGCTCCACATCAACCTTTGCTATACAGCAACATTTAGAGTGCTTTGCATTATCCTATCCACCACTGGATCAAACACAAGTCATAGTAGGCTTGTATACACTTTTTGATTAAGAAAGAATATTAATTATAGCAATATCTATAAATTTTTAGTAACAAAAAATTAATATCAACGCACAAACAAATTGGTAGAAGCATTTTAATAGGAGTACTTTTAAGAATGATTTTTCAATTCGTTGTCTTTTTAAGCTTTAGCCGAGAGTATATATATATATATATATATATATATATATATATATATATATATGGATAAAGGCTAACGGCAGGAAACCAATTTCCTTAAATTCAGAATCTCAAAAGAGATATATGAACATAACCAAGAAAGGAAGGGATTTGAATTTTAAAGCTAAATTGCTAGAATCAAGGAATAAATATTTAGAAGGATTAGCAACACAAAATTTTGACTTTGTAAAACAAGGCTATTTGAAGCACTATTTACCTAGTATTTCGGCCCTCGAGGTTCAGCCACCTAGGGAGGCTCTCCCCTCTTACCTTTTAATTCTCCTAGATCGTAATTGCCCGGAATGAACGCTTCTTCATTACGGGAAAAAAGTGTGGCCTTTCTTTAAGAACATCCGGAGAAAAAACCAAAATCCTGTTAAGGTGAGATAGCCTGGAAAAGAAAGTCAACTATGACTTGAAAATGAAGAAATAGATGAAGCAATAAAAAAGAAATATAAATTAACCATGTAAGACAAGGGAAAAGAGATCAAAAAATGGGATGAGGCGTCGAAGCCCCCTAGGGTTCAACCACCCACTAAGGTTCGACCCCCCTAAGGTTCGGCCACCTAGGGGGAAGATCTTCTTCATCTTTTGTTCGCCCCAATTTGAAGCACACTCACTTGATGCCTTCTCGATGACTTCTTGATTTTGAAGAAGAGAGAAATTCCTAGAAAGAGTAAAAATTGAAAGAATTAGATTGAAGATTTGTAATTCTAGAAATAAGCACACTTAGAGGGGGGTGAATAGGTGTAACTATCCAAATCTGATTTACAATGGTCAATTATTAAATATCTCAGCTACAACTTATAATCGGACAAGTTAACTCTGTTTGTTTTAGTATATGTTCTTCGTCTGTTATAATCGGACAGCAAATCCCTGTCTATTTTAGTATATCTTCAAGAACGAACTAAAACTAAATATGCAGAATACTAAAACAGATAAAAGAAAAGAACAGAACAGTAAATCATGTCAAGATTTTTACGTGGTTCAGCCCCTATCCTCTAATCCAGTGACCTAATCCACATCCAATACCAAATGGCATTGGAGACTTTTTTTTTATTAAACTTAATATCCAATTAAATACAATAAAAATAACTCCTTGTTCAAAGTAGATTCACACTGATGGACATCACTGTCCCCTTGCACCTCTGCAACCTTAATTTCGTACAACTAAGACCTTTGCACCTCTACAACCTTGAAAGCTCTCCAAGAATATATCCTATCTACTACTAGATATACCAAGACACACACGGCTTACACTCAAAATAAGAATTTTGATTACACGAAATATCAATGTTCCAACACTGAACAATTTAAGAACAGTACAAATATATCACTAAAAAACTTTAAAAAACTATTGGATAAACTGTATAAGATCGATTAAAGCATTTTCCAAGTCGTCACTTTAACAACCGAGAAGGACGAATATATATTCGTCAATGTCCAATGGCTAAGTGAAAACTGAATCCATGAAATCCTCAAATGATTGAAAGAGTTAGAATTTTCAGCAAAATCAGATGAGAGTAACAACTATAATAATCTCCTAGAATTCAGAAGTCAAAGATATGAAAATTTTGAAATAGACTTAATTTTAGAGGATATGAAAAGATATGATAGAAGCCTGTTATAGCATATTCCTTAAAGGATATTAATTCAAATTCAAATTCAAATAATCTGTTCAGCATAACCAACTTCCTTAATATACTCCAATTAATGGTTTGGTTAACCGAGTATATTGAGAGACAGATTTTCAGCATAAAATATGCTAGCCAAGTTTCTTATCCTTATAAAGATCTATAATCAGCCCAATATATTCAATTATGGCCATTAAATTATGTTCACATATACAACCATATAATATTAGTCCAAAAAAAATTCCATACAAGCACACGTGATTTTGTTATCATTCAAAACATCAAGAATTCAAAAACTAACAAGATTCTCTAAGATACACTTGGAGAGCTCCTCTAGGGCTCGCCCCCCTAGGATTCGACCTTTAGAGCATTCACAACAGTTTTTTTATCTTTATCCCTACTCTGTAGTGTTATTGGGTTATTATGCAAAATAGGGATTCAATTTTTTCACTATGTACCCAACAAGTTCTTTGATTCCTTAAATAATAAAATTTAAAATTTAAAAGTTTCAACAGTTAAAACATCAAATTAATAATAATCTTATAGTTTATAAAAAGAGAGAGTATAATTTATCAATTATATTCCACTATAAAATAATTTTTATTTTATTTTAAATTTTAAGTAATTTATGGAGTGAGTATTGAATGGATTGTAATTGCAAATATACATAAGATCAATATTAATTTTAAAAAGTTAATTTGTGATATTTTTAAATTTAAATTTAATATGATTCATTTAAAATTTGAAAATATTATATTTTATAATTAATAGTACTTTTATAATATTTATAATTATATTGACATAAATTTATATCAATTTTAAATTTGAATACGTTTGAAATTATTTTTTAAAAAAAAATCAATATTAAGTTTATAATTTGAAAATGAAGTAGTAAAAAATGTTAAGATGTATATGATGAGTTGTCCACTTAAATGAGGATGTGAAATGTTATTTTGTATATATAGAGAACGATCTTTTGATTCCTTCACACTGGGGAGTAAAATCCTATACAATGATTAAAATAGAGAGTCAAATAAGAATAAGGAAACTGTTGGATAATGATTTGTTGATGTATTCTTCAAAATGAGGGATAGAGAGTTGATTAAGAAAACTTAATGCTCTTAAGGTTCGGAGACCTATAGAGATTCCCTATCCTAGGACTTTCGATTTCGAGACTTGCGAAATTGAGTTCGACGGACTGTTACTGCTTAGGATATGAGCAAGCAAGTAAATAGGTGGTTTCCACCCATAAAGTTGCGTTAACCCATTAAAAATCTCATAGCAAAATCAGGACTATTGCTATATGGAAGTTACTGGAAGGGAGAGACAATGAAAACAAATAACGAAAAAATTTATCTCATAACAAAGTCATGGCTATTGATATATGGAAGTCACTGGAAGGCAAAGAGACATTGAAAATAAATAATGGTAAACATGTTTGTGTTCAAGAGCTGTTAGAATAGTTATTTATATAGTTGGTATAATTATTGTCTGATTGGATTTTATACACTTTAATATTTACCTGTATAGTTATTGTCTGAGTGGTATACTTCAATATTTACCTGTATAGTTCTTGTCAAATTAGATACAATACCATGTCGTAGTTCACTTGGTAAATATCGTTCTTTTGTTTTTAATTTTTTTTAAATGATTGATACAAATTGAAATAAATATGTATTCAGTTTTTTGTTAGGGATAATAATGGATGTCTCAACGGGAGTAGTTGTTCTTCCTAATGTGTCTGCGGAATTTACTCCATCAAAAGGCATGGAATTTGAATCAGATGAAATTGCTTGTCATTTTTATAATGAGTATGGAAGAAAGGTTGGTTTTAATATTAGAAAAGAGTACGTAAATAAATGCAAAAAGACCGGAATAGTTATCTCAATATAATAGAATTCTTCACTCATTTTGAAAGAGTTGTCAATCAAAAACGTTACACCAGCAGCAGTGTACAGCTCTAGACAGAAATTAATTACCAAGATTGAATCTTAAAAGCTCTCCTATGCTTAACCAAGTAGCAGCAGTGTACACACCTAAGGTGTTCGAATTATTTCGAACAGAAGTTGAAGAGGTAATGGCACTTTCCATCATAGATCGCAATGAGAGTCAAACAACACACACTCATGTGGTTGGAGTTTTCAATGGATCTGGAAAGTACAAAGTCATGTGGAATCCATTAGATCAAATTCTGTTTTGCAGTTGTAGAAAGTTTGAGACATTTGGTATCTTATGTAGGCATGGTTTAAAAATTCTTGACGTATTGGATATCAAATTAATTCCTGATAGGTATATTATGAAGAGCGGAGAAGAGACGCAAGAGATGGAGATGTAGGAGATTTCATAAGGCAAGACATTGAGTCTGATACTCGATTGGAGTATGTAGATCGATACCGAGCTTTGTGTCCTAAATATATTCAATTGATGAATGAGGCATGTGAAACTAAAGAAGGCTATAATTTTCTCAACTCGGCAATTGCATATTTGAAAACAAGATTGTGTGATTCCAGGAGTTGCGAAGGTAATGTAAAAGAAGATAACATTAGGCCTTCAACCAATTTTGAAGACAAAGAAGATCAATTATGTGCTTCAATCATAATTGGACCAAAAGGGATAAAGAAAAAAGAGAGTTATCGTAATAAGAAACTTCGGCCAAAATCATGGATAGAAAAGATAAAGAAACCAAAGGAAGGCACATCAAAGAAGCAAACAAAAGGAAGGGAGTGTTAGAGGTAATCTACTAAATTATCCTTTCTTTTCACCTATTAACTTAATTTTTTAATATTATCATGGAATATTATTAATTTACTAAACACATTCCAAGCTTTACACAAATGTTAATGGTAAAGAAATTTCAGTTGATGTTTTATTTTGATGTTATCAATAATTTGGATGCATGTTTGGCTAATTTTTTTAGTTGTTTCTTTATTATTTACATCACAGAGTTTCACTGATTCAATCTCTCAAAAAGAGTAAACGACTACAGAAGCTTATATAATAGCAAAGGTATATTGTTTCCTATTTTTTATTATTTAAAGAATTCCGCTTAAATATTTTATTTAACAAATTGATTAAAATTCTTATTTGAATTTCTCAGGTGTGAAAGATGATGATGAAGAAGAGTAAAAGTAGGTTTTATTAAACAAATTAGCTAGTTAAAAGAAAGGATAAGTGTTGTAATTTTTGCTATAGATTTTTGAACAAAGTAGATTTTTGCTTGAACAATGTGATTCATGTCATTGCTTCTTTTGATTGGAAACATTGCTTGACTCCAATCTATGCTAATCCGCAAATTGCAATAGCAGCAACAACTTGAACAACTTGTTCTTTATCTGTATCAGTGGTCCGCTGATGCTTTTCATCAACAACCTGATCTGCATGAGCCCGCGTCAACCTGCTTCAACAATGTATTGAGGATCAACCCACAATGTATCTTCATGCTTATTCCATCTTCCATCGGTATTAAATTGTTAGCTTAATTGCTTATAACTATCGGTATGCTTAATTGCTTATAACTAGGAATTCAATGAGGTTCCCAACCCAACCATGTTTTTATTCCTTCTCCAATATCCTATGAACAATCGAAAAGAGCATACCTTTCCTACCACTTAAATAAAATCAAAATCAAGGCAGAACTAGATTGTTAAACAATATACTGCCAAAATATTTATACTAAACTTTGACTGAGCCAAGTGTTTGTTGGGAAAAAATCATCTCCCAAATACTGTTGTCTTTGATAAATTAGACGGATAAAATATCAGCACATGCCAAATAGATTAAATTTGCAGTTCCATCAAAATAATAACCATGCAGAAAATAATGAGTAGAAAATATCCAACCACGAGACACCAAGATTTTTACGTGAAAAACCCTCTAAAATCAAGAGGTAAAAACCACGAGACAAACTCCGAAGAATTCACTAGAATAATATGAGAGAATACAAAGATATCTTAATTTGAGTATAAATCCAAATTACTTCACCACAATAACTATGTGATGGAACTCAAATAAAACACCATTTTGTTTGAACTATCTTTCTTTCTCTCTTTCTTTGTTTTTCTAAAGCTTCACAGAAGCTTCTTTCTCTCCCCTTTCTCTTTTCCTTTCTCGGATGGGAGTGTGGATTTTTGGTGTGTCTTTCCCTTATGTTTGACTGCCTTTTATAGCAAAATGGAGGGGATGAGAAGTAAATGAGGGAGGCATAAAAATCAAGGGGCTGGACGGAGAAAAATTCAAGGGGCGGGGAATAATAAATTGGGTGAGGACTTAAGTTGACCAACAATCTCTCCCTCCGAACCCATTAGAGGAGGTAATCTCTGTGACCCTGTCACTTAGAGTCCATCCCGGCCATTTCCTTGCAAAATTCCAGCTTGTCGAGAGTGACAACTTTTGTCAACATGTCTGAGGGGTTCTCGTCGGTATGAACTTTCTTCACTTTCATCAATTCCTTTTCCGTCACTTCTCAAAGCCAGTGATAACGAACATCAATATGCTTGGTCCGATTATGATACGTGACATTCTTGGTCAAGTCAATTCCACTCTGACTATCACAATAAACCACGTACTCATCTTATTTCAAACCTAACTCTTGGAGAAACCGTTTTAACCACAACATCTCCCTGCATGCTTCAGTAACATCGATGTATTCTGACTCAGTTGTAGACAAAGCAACACACTTTTGTAAGTTGGACTGCCATGATATTGCTCCCCCTGCAAAAGTAAACAAATACCCTGAAGTAGACTTTTTCTCTTTAGAACCTACCATGTCTGCATATGTAAAACCCTCCAAGACTGGACTCATACCACCAAAACTCAAACATAAAACTGGAAGTAGCTTTCAAGTATCTGAGAATCCACTTAACTGCCTCTCAATGTTCTCTGCCAGGATTTGACAAATACCTGCTCACAACGCCAACTGCATGAGAAATATCTTGTCGCGTACAAACCATTGTATACATAAGACTCCCTACAACAGAGGAGTAGGGAACTGCTGCCATATCATCTCTCCCTTCCTTGGTAGAAGGACACATGCACTTTGTCAACTTAATATGACTAGCCAGTGATGTGGTAATTGGTTTAGCATTACTCATGTTGAACCTTGCAAGCACCCGTTCAACATATTTCTTTTGTGACAACCACAACCTTTTGGCTTTCCTATCACGAACAATCTTTATACCCAAAATCTGTTTAGCTGGACCTAAGTCCTTCATATCAAAGGACTTAAACAACTCACCCTTGAGCCTGCGAATCATATCGACATCCTGCCCAACTATCAACATATCATCTACATATAGCAACAAAATTATGAAGTTACCATTTGGGAACTTCTTAACATACACACAGTGATCTGCAACAGTTCTATTGTAACCTTGATCCACCATAAATGAATCAAATTTCATGTACCACTGCCTTGGGGCTTGTTTTAGGACGTACAAACTTTTCTTCAACTTGCAAACCAAGTGTTCTTTCCCTTTAACTTCAAATCCCTCTGGCTACTCCATGTAGATTTCTTCTTTTAAATCACCATGAAGAAAAGCAGTCTTCATATCTAACCGCTCAAGCTCAAGATCCATACTAGCTACTAAACCCAACACTACTTGAATAGAAGTCATCTTCACAACTGGAGAAAAAATCTTATTGAAGTCAATCCGTTGTTTTTGAGCAAAACCCTTAACGACTAATCGAGCCTTGTACTTCACTAATTTTTCACCATCCTTCTTAAGCTTAAACACCCATTTGTTCTTCAATACTTTCCCGCTCTTCGGAAGTGTAGTCAACTCATAAGTGTGATTCTTATGCATTTCCATCTCATCTTGCATAGCTCTCAGCCAATTGTCCTTCTCTTTATGAATATTGACTTCTTGAAAATTCTCTGGCTCCCCCTCCTCATCAACTAAAAGATATTCAGATGAAGGATATCTGACTGATAACACATGTTCTCTCGTGGATCTTCTTAGCTGAGGTTCTTTAATATCAAGTTGCTCCCCCTGATCAACACTCTCTGCATCTGACCCATCACCATCGTGCAAATATGTATCAGTCATATCTTCATTCTGACCTCCTTCTCCAACTATGGCATTCTCAGACCGGAGAAGGAACTCCACCGAGATCCGAACTCAGATTATCTCTGGGTTGTGTAGCATTATCAAAATGCTCATAATTCTGGTGCTCATGAAACACCACATCTCTGCTCCTGAATAATTTCTTCTGCATTAGATCCCATAACTGGTATCCAAACTCTACATCTCCATAGCCAACAAACACACATGGAGTAGATTTGTCATCAAGTTTCGATCTTTGTTCCTTGGGGATATGTGCAAAAGCCTTGCACCCAAATACCCTCAAATAAGAATAAGAAAAATCCTTACCACTCCAAATCTTTTTTGGAATCTAAAAATCCAACGGTGCTGATGGAGACCTATTAATCAAGTAACAAGTAGTACGAACAACTTCACCCCAGAATGACTTAGGCAGTTTTATCGTTCTCAACATGCATCGCACTCTCTCAATAATAGTGCGGTTCATTGTCTAAGCCACACCATTATGTTGTGGGGTACCAAGAACAGTCTGCTCATGTCGAATGTCATGTTTACTACAATATTCAGCAAACTCCTTTGAAGTGTATTCCCCTCCGTTGTCACTACGAAGACATTTCAACGATTTTCCAGTCTCCCTTTCAACCATAGCATGAAAACTTTGAAAATGTTGGAATACCTGGTCTTTTGTTATCAACAAAAATACCTACACCTTCCGCAAAGCATCATCAATAAAGGTAACAAAATACCTATTTCCACCCAAAGACTCAACCTCAATGGGTCCAAATACATCAGAATATACTCTCTATAGTAGCTCTGATTTTCTTTTAGCTGAACTACTTAAAGAAACTCTATGTTGTTTTCCAAACAAACAATAATCACAAGGGCTTAAAACAGTACCCTTAGCAAAAGGAATGAATGTCCTTTTTGCTAATAACTGCAACCCTTTCTCACTCATGTGGCCAAGCCTCTTATGCCATAAGTTTGGTGAAGAGTCATCCTCAACTGCATTCAACTCACTAAAACACACTTTCACACGAGTCTTGTACAACGAACAACAAGCAACACCTCTTGCAATCACCATAGAGCCCTTGGTAAGCTTCCACTTTCCACTACCAAAGTGATTCTCAAAGCCTTCTCTGTCCAAGGCCATGCCAGAAATCAAGTTGAGACATAAATTAGGAACGTGTCTAACATCCCTCAAGGTAAAAGTGCAACCAACACCTGTCTAAATGCAAACATCATTAATTCCAATAATCTTGGACTGATCAGTATTTCCCATTCTCACGTACCCAAAGTCTCCAGTTTTGTAAGTTGTGAAAAATTCTCTCTTGGGTGTAGCATGATACGAGGCACCAGTATCAACCACCCAATCAACTTTCTGATCACCAATATGCAAGCATTCTTCTTCCCCAAATGAAAGAATCACAATATCTTCGATGACTATGACTGTAGTGTTCTTCTCCTTAACCTTTCTCTGCTCACCATTTTTCTGCTTGTCTAACCAGATTATACAATCTTTTGTAATGACCTTCCTTATTACAATGGAAGCATCGATACGTTTCACCTTGTCTAGTCTTTGACTTGCTTATGTGATTTTTGTTTTTGCTGTAATTTTTATCTCCTTTGTGAGATCCCCTAAAATTGCTTCTGCCCCTATTCTCTGCAACAAGAGCATGTGTCTCAAAATTTACGCCTTGCTCTTTTTGCCTTGTCTCCTCATTATGAAGACTATCCTTGACCATCTGCATGTTTATTTTTCCTTCTAGAGCTGAATTGCTTAGAGATACCACTAAAGTTTCCTAACTGTTTGGCAACGAACTGAGAAGCAAAAGAGCCTAAATCTCATCATCAAGATTCAACTTCATGGTGGACAACTGATTCACCAAACCTTGGAACTCACTCATATGCTCCGGTACACAGCTCTCGTCCTTGTACTTTAGATTCATAATTTTTCCAATGACAAAATTTTATTTTGTGCATTTTTCTTCTCGTACATAGACTCTAGTGCTGTCCATAAAGTGTGAGCATTCGTCTCCTGCGAAACATGGTGGAACACACTTTGATCAATCAACTGCCGGATGTGATCAATAGTCTTCCTATTCATTTTATTCTAATCAGCCTCAGATTTATTCGTGGGCTTCTTTCTCTTGAGCTCCAACGGATCATACAAATACTTGCAATAAATGATATCCTCCATTCTGGGTTTTCAGATCGAAAAATTTGAAGAGGTCAATTTAATCATGCCTCCGACTGATTCCTCCATAAAATTTATCAAAAATAACCGAGCAAATAACCTTAGCTCTGATTTCAGTTGTTGGAAAAAAATCACCTCCCAAATACTGTTGTCTTTGATAAATTAGACGGATAAAATATCAACACATGTCAAATAGATTAAATTTGCAGTTTTACCAAAATAATAACCATGCAGAAAATAATGAGTAGAAAATATCCAACCACGAGACACCAAGATTTTTACGTGAAAAACCCTCTAAAATCAAGAGGTAAAAATCACGGGACAAACTCCGAAAAATTCTCTAGAATAATATGAGAAAATACAAAGATATCTTAATTTGAGTACAAACCCAAATTATTTTACCACAATAACTATGTGATAAAATCCAAATAAAATACCTTTTTTATTTGAACTATCTTTTTATCTCTCTATTTTTCTAAAGCTTCACAAAAGCTTCTTTCTCTCTCCCTTTCTCTTTTTCTTTCTCGGATGGGAGTGTAAATTTTTGGTGTCTCTCTCTTATGTTTGACCGCCTTTTTATAGCAAAATGGAAGGGAGGAGAAATAAATGAGGTAGACATAAAAATCAAGGGGCCGGACGGAGAAAAATTCAAGGGGCGGGAAATAATAAATTGGGTGAGTACTTGTTGATCAACAGTGTTAGTGTTATATTTTTTTCAAATTAAATTTTATGAAAACTGACTAATCCCTAAAGTAAATATTAGTAATAACTTACACAAAAATAACTAACAAATAATTTTGAAAAAGATATGTTCAACCCAGTTCTTGAAACCCATTTTTTTTAATCAGTTCTTGAAATCTTTATATAGAACACTTGCGTTTTTGGGCAATAAGATTGTTGAAACTTAGTTAACTAAGTTTAGTTAACATTTTCATAAACCTTAGTTAACTTTTTTTATTTGAGTTAAGTTAAGTTAGTGATTTTTAAAAGAAGTGATATGTTTTAGGCCTTAGATTAAATAATTTTAAATCTCAATCCTTAAATAGAGATTCTCCATTTCAAAATAAAATAGAGAGAATCCAGATCCCTTGTTTCCTTGGCATGCCACAATTTCCAGAACATGATTCTATATAGTTTGTTGATAAGAAATAATAAGAGTATGCAAGAGAATCGTTGCAGTATGTCAATAAAATATTAGTAAAATATTACTCTCTCCGTATATTAATATAAGTCGTTTTAGAGAAATATTTTTGTTCATTAAGTCGTTTGAGAATTTCAAATAAGTATTAATTGTTTAGTTTCCAATATTACTTTAAGTAGTATTAAATATATTTTGGTTTAATCATTATTTTATGTCCAATAAATAACACTCTTTTTTCAATACAAAGACAATATAGATAATTAATATTATATTTAATATTTTATAATTATTTCTTTAATACTTGTACACAACACTTAAACATAAGGAATGGAGAGACAATGTGAGATGGACCGAAATGAAAATGTCTTATCTTTATTACTAACGGGTTAAATTATTTTTAGCCTACTGAACCGGACCTCGATTTACATATGTATTTTTAAACTGTTTTTTTGGTCAACTCACTAAATTATAATTTGTCGTTACTTTTAGATAAGCTTGATCAGTAAAATCAAAGAAAAATTGTATAAACCCAATTGACTTCCAATTTTTCTCCATCAATATCTATATTTAAAAGATTATGATCAGTTGAGTTTTCAATTAATTGAAGGATAGTGATTCATATTATATAACCGAGCTGACTGAGCTGACTCGGTTGTTAATAATTAAACCAAGTTGACTCGGTAATGATTAATATTATGTTTAATTATTTGTTGTATTAATGATAGATGTAAATTTTTGAGTCCTTAACACTAATATACAACAATTAGAAAATAATTACAAAAATAAAACACACAAAACATAATTACAAAAATAAAACAACACAACAATAAAGTTGGTAACATCACGCACACGTCAATTACCAAATATGTCTATCTAACACTAACCGCTCCTAAATTCAAGCAACCGAACAACATGCAACTTTGATATCTGATAAATCCAAATCTTTTGCCGATGATTGCCTTTCAACTCACCTCTGAGATCGCGACAAACATCTAAGATCGGAGAAGACGAACTAGTATACAAAATCATCATCTACTTCAAGTTCAGTAACCAAAAACAATATCACAGCAACTTCGATACAAATCTAAACTCTGAGGTATGTGAGTTTAAAGTTCATATGCATATAGTTACCTTTACTGAATTTTTATATTAATGGTTACTCATCATAAACATTGGTTATTTGCTTTACGAATCATTAATTCTTGTCTATTGTTGTTTTGGTTATCAGATAACATTATATTGTTCAAAGGTCTTTTCTTTATCGCTTGTCTAATGATATCTTGGTTTCGATGTATGACAATATGTTGGTTATTGTCTAATGTCAGTTTTAGTTACTTTGTAACATTATAATGTCTAATGTTGTCTTGGTTCTCGTATTTAAGCTATGTTGGTTATTGCCTAATAATGTTTTGGTTACTTTGTAACATTATAATATCTAATAATAAGCTAGTTATTGTCTAATGCTTCATAGGTTACTATGTAACAATATATTGGTTACTGATTCATGATGATTTGATTACTGGGTAACTTTATTGTGGTTAATGACATATTCTTTGATTTGGTTCTTTGCTTAAAATTATAATGTTTATCTTATAATATTACTTGAACAATCTTTGAATTGGTTAATGAAAAATGATGAATTAGTTACTAACTAATGTTGACTTTGATATATTGGATGCTAACTAATTCTGATTTGGTTACTATATAAAACTATAACGGATACTCGATAGTGCTGACCTGATTACTGTGTAAGATTACAAATTTATATTCTTTTATAATTGAGGTTACTCATTGACTACATTGTATTGGTTATTGTCTAATATTGAGGTGTATCAGTATAAAAATTATATGTATATATTTACATATGGTTACTACAAATTCCTATGGTTATATATGGTTATAGAACAATTAAATGTATATAGTTACCTATGTATATGTATATGTATATGTATATGTTTTGACTAATGCTGCGAGTTGGTTACTGTTTAACATTATATTAGTTACTGAATAATACTGATTTGGATACTATGTAAAAATATAATGGATACTCATTAATGCTGAAATGGTAACTACATTAATCTAATTATACTTATACTTATATTTTTATATTAATGGTTACTTGTTAACTACATCAAGTTATATTAATGTTTACTTGTTAACTACATTGGTTTTACAACAATTATTTTTAACCGCCCACAAACACTCTATATATCGGGTTGTTTTTCACTATAACAATTAAATGGATGATGTTTTTATCTTATGGTTACTAACTAAACATGTGTTGGTTACTGTCTACATTAATGTTCAATTACTAATTAATGTTCAATTATTTACTAACTACGGCTGACTTAGTTACTATGTTAAACTATAATGTTTACTAACTAATACTGACTTGTTTACTGATTAATAATAACTTGGTTACTATGTAATATTATATTGGTTACTAACCAATACCTAATTGCTTATTGCAAAACATTATAATGGTTAATTGACCTTTCTTTGAGTTTATTCTTGTGTATCATTGTCTTGGTTACTTATTAATCTTCGCTTTCTTCTTGCAAAATATTACTAATTAGTGTTGAATTGTTTACTGTCTAATGCTTGATTTGGTTACTGTGCTACACTATAATATTTACTAACTAATAATAACTTGTGTACTGGCTAATGGTAACTTGGTTACTATGAAATATTATATGTATTGGTTGTCAATTAATACTTAATTGATTAATGCATATCATTACAATGGTTACCGACTACTGCTAAGTTGGTTACTGTGTATCATTATATTGGTTACTAAGTGATACTTGTTTGGTTACTCTTAATAATTAAAATGTTACTGCTGAGTTGGTTATTGATAGTATCATTATATTGGTTACTAACTGATGTTTATTTGGTTACTCTGTATAATTATAATGTTACTGCTAAGTTGGTTACTGCTTAGTTACTTGTTTTGTAATTATAACATTGAGTTGTTTACTTTAATACGTATTCTTTTTCAGATAATGAAAATGATTCCAGTTGTACTGTATTCTAACAACAGTTAATTTGTGATGTAGGTTGAGACATCAAACTTAGTGATTTTTACTGTTTACGATGTCGTCAAACAATATATTGTGGACATCGACAAAAGGACATGCACATGTGGAAAATTTCAGTACCATAAGATGCCATGTCCGCATGTCAAGTCATTATTATGAAAGAAGCTTAAATTTGAGTCATTATGATTTTTGCTCAAAAAATACTATAAAACAACTTTGGTCAACACATATTCAAACTTCAATTATGCCAAGTTAGATGACAAAGAAAACCGGGATGTACCGAAGAAGTAAGAAACATGGTTGTAAAACCACCAAACACAAGAAGACCAAATTTGAAGACCACCAAAGTAGGAGGTACAAACACGGATCTAAAATCAAAATTCAAAACAAATGCAAAGAAAAGCGAGAGAAAGGACACAACAGAAAACTCGCAATAATCCACCCGGTTTTAAGACCAAAAAAACCCTGATATAATGCATTTATATTAAGAGTGTAGATACATGTATATATAATTGTTTACTATCATTAACCATAAACCACATATATGGTAGCATTTTTAATTTTGTACAATAACCAACATTTTTATTGATTAAAGCATTTGATTTTTGCATTCATTATGAGTTGCCAATACAAATGGGAACCCACAAAAGTACACTGTTCACTTGACAAATATTCCAAATATAAATTGTAAATTATTTGGTTACTAACATAAAGTCAAATGGTTACTCTTATATAACAATTTGGATACTAACTGCACATCTCAAAAATATATTTAACAACAGTTATATGTCCTGAAACAATATTGTACATCTCTGTTTACTATCAAAACATTAGCTTTGTTACCCTTTTATATATATTTGGTTACCAACTGTACATTTCAAAATAATGTAGCAAACACAGCCTAAAACGAATCAAATACCAACAACACACAAAATTAATTCCAAAACTGATATTATAATAACATATGAAATCCCATCTATATAAGATTCAGTAATCATCCTTAATGAACCATACAAAATTGTTGTGTATATTAAAAAATAAAATACATAACATAATTCATAATCGACAACACAACAATATCTCGAACTAATCAAAATCGGAACAAATCTTCCCGAAAATTCTCTGTCCGATCTCCATATCCCTCCAATTGTTTGTTCCTTGCATGCATATATAGGTTTGTACATAACTTCTTTCGATATTACAGAATCGGGAATGGAATAGAATTTCATCAATCTTCCGATGAATGACATGCTCGCAAAAACAAATTGTGAACAACCCGCAATCAATCGTATAAATGCACAAAAGATAACCAAAATCAATACTAGAATCAACCTATATATAACACATATCGGTTTATACAAGAACTAAACATTTACAACATAGTAACCAAAATAGTTAGATGACAAAGAACCAAAATAATTAAATATAATAATTCAAAATTGTAAACAATGCAACCCTTACCCCTCCACTTTTCAGAACCGACTCTGCAAATTCTAACTCAATTATGTCATCTTCCTCCTTATTATGATATGGTTCATTTGCTAAAGTCAATGTCACTCCTATCTCTCCAAAATCCAACCTCATGAATAAAGTGGAAAGAATAAATATATACGGTTCACAAACATCCATGATTTTTATTTGCATGGATTTCCTTTTGGGCTGCAGAGAATTATAAACAGTTAGACGTCTACAATGCACATCAAATGTTAACAAAAACCAATGGTCCTGATGACATATGTATGGGGAACAAAACATAGTCAACATTTTTTCATGGTGTGTTGACATCCATAAACAATCCATGAATGTACTCAAAGAACATCACCCTCCCTGCATAATACACTCTTATCTCAATTTTTTCTTGTATACTCTTCAAAAGAGAGGTCATCTTGGCATGGAACCAACAATCCGTAGTCGCTAGCCCTTATATACATGATGATCGTAATGTCCGCCAATTTACTAAGTAATATAATGCAACATTGATATGCTGAACAAAAAAAATATATATATATATTAATAGTGTTGAAAAATAACATTATGTAATCAATGTAACCAACACTGTTAACGCTAGTTACTTAAACAACTAAATAATGTAACCATAATTATAAAAACATAATTTGAAGAAAAAAAACATAAAACATGTATGATGCTAACCAACACACACACACACACATATATATATATATATATATATATATATGATAGTAACCAAACAATTATATAATAGTAACCAAACAGTTTGTAACATAGTAACCAAACAAAGAATATGATAGTAACAAAAGTTATATGACAAGAATAAAACAGCTTATATGACAAGAATCCAACCACTTTTATCATAGTAACTAAAAACATGTTTATATATAAACATATCGGTTTATATGATGGTAACAAAAACATATATATAACATATATGATAAGAACTAAACAATTATATAATAGTAACCAAACAAATTGTAACATAGTAACCAAACAAAGAATATGATAATAACAAAAGTTATATGACAAAGAATAAAACAAATTATATGACAAGAACCAACCACTTTTATCATAGTAACCAAAACATGTTTATATATCAACATATCAGGTTTATATGATGGTAACAAAAACATATATATAACATATATGATAAGAACCAAACAATTATATAATAGTAACCAAACAAATTGTAACATAGTAACCAAACAAAGAATATAATAGTAACAAAACAAAGTTATATGGCGACAAGAATAAAACAAATATATATGACAAAGAACCACCCACTTATATATCATAGTAACCAAAACATGTTTATATATCAACATATCAACATATATGATGGTAACAAAACAATTATATAATATTAACCAAAAGTTGTACTATATTAACAAAACAAAGAATATGATAGTAACAAAACAGTATATGACAATAATAAAACAGCTTATATGACAAGAAACTCAACCACTTATATCATAAAGAACCAAAACATGTTTAAATAGTAACATATCAATTTATATGTTGGTAACCAAAACATATATAAAACATATATCATAGTAACTGCATAACTATATAATAGTAACCAAATAGTTGTATACTAGTAACCAAACATAATATAATAATAACAAAACAGATATATATACAAGAACCAACCACTTATATCATAAAGAACCAAAACATGTTTAAATAATAACATATCAATTTATATGTTGGTAACCAAAACATATATAAAACATATATCATTGTAACCAAATCGATTATATAATAGTAACCAAATAGTTGTATACCAAAGAATCAAACATAATATAATAGTAACAAAACAGATATATAATAGTAACCAACAACTTATATCATAGCAAACAAAACATGTTTAAATAGTAACATATCAATTTATATATTGGTTACCAAAACATATATAAAAAATATATCATAGTAACCAAATAATTATATAATAGTAACCAAATAGTTGTATACCAAAGAATCAAACATAATATAATAGTAACAAAACAGGATATATAACAAAGAACTCAACAACTTATATCATAAAAAACAAAACATGTTTAAATAAGTAATATACCAATTTATATGTTGGTTACCAAAACATCTATAAAACATATATCATAGTAAATTTACAATTATATAATAAGTAACTAAATAGTTGTATACTAGTAACCAAACAGTAATATAATAGTAACAAAACAGTCATATGACAGTAACAAAACAGATATATGACATTAACCAACACTGTTAAAGCTATTTACTTAAACAAATAAATAATGTAACCATAAATATACAAACATAAATTTAAAAAAAAATAACTCACATCGTCGTCTAACCATTGACCAGGAGTCTTTAATTTATAAAACCACATTTTAGATGAAATTGGAATAGACCCAAATTCAAATGCGTGTTCGATAATGTCATTCTTCCCGTAAAATTTGTCCGTCCTTCAATATAAAAACATATTAGTATACACGTTGACATTAACAATCACCATGTTAATATACACACTACCCAAAAACAAATTTATTTGTTTCATAAAAAAACTATAGCATTGTTAATGTAAAAACAAACCTTTTTCTCGTTGTTAAGTCCTATTTTAAACCACTTTGCTCAAACAATGCCCTTCAAATATGGATGGCATCTCCATGCAAACCTTGGGAAATCACGGAAATAATAAAGAACTCTTTGACTAGGACCCGATGCATTAGATGATAACCCAAATTGATCCAAATGTTATCAGTATATGGAGATCGTAGAACAAAGACTTTTTAAATGTTCACGCATTGTGTCTGCGCCACTTACTCTATCGACGCTCTTCTCCAGGTTCATCACACCGGACTATATCCTGGGTAGTCAAAACCATCTCATCCAATACAGATTTGCTTTCCGCCTCAAACTTTTCCCCTTTTACAAATGATGTAAAATGTAACGAAAACAATTATATTTTCACATAAAAATCGATGTTGTATTAGTTCTCGTCTAATGCGATAATGGTTACCATAAAAAATATACTTGTTACTAACTAATTATGTATTGGTAACATTATACCGTCCTAATGCTATATTAGTTACTGTCTAATGCATTATTGGTTACTATGAAACATTATACTTGTTACTAACTAATGCTGTTTTGGTTACTATGAAAATTGTAATGGTTACTATATATTTATGAGTTGGATACTGAGTAAAATTAAAACAGTAAACAAAACCTTAAGCATGTAATGGTATAACAGTAACCAAAATCTAAAGCATGTAAAAAAAAAAAGGTTGGCATGTAGTTATAACACTAACCTCAGCAGCAACATAAACAACAATTTCTTTCCCCGTACATTGGCTTAAAATGTCAAAAGTTGGCATGTCAACATCATTCTTAACAGTCTGTTCAAAATACAAAACAATCAATTGATCATTAAAAAATGAAAAAGACATCCAACACAAAACAAAACAAATAAAAAAAAAGTCTAACCTTAACAATTTCTTGAACAACATTACTTATTATTTCATGATGTTCTTCAACCATACCATCAAGTTCAACTTCATTACCATACTCATTCATTATCATCCTTCTTCTTAACAAAATCGACACATCACCAACATCCTCAACAACATCTTCAACAAAATGACGGGCTTCAACCATAACATCCTCAACAACCTCCTCAACAACATCCTCAACAACGCGATTTCGGTTTCATCCATAACATCCTTAACATCATCAACAACATGACGGTCTTTCAAGCATAACATCATCACCTTCATTTCCAACCTTCATTTACAAATTCATCATTCTTTTCATCATCTTTCAAACCATCATCACCAACCTCATCGCCTTTCAAACCATCATCACCAACCTCACCAAAGATGCTCATCAACAACATCATCGCCTTCATCGTAATCATCGGCTTCATCAAGATCATCAAGATCACCACCCTCATCGTAATCGGACTTTTCATCGTAATCACCATCAACTTCTTTGACCCCACCATCTTTTATCCCCGTAACTCATCTCTTATAATTAATCTAAAGTCTCTGCATAGTTGAACATGTAAAATCTTCATATCAAATTCATGAGTTTACAACGCCTTTCTTAATTTCAAAAACTTTTTTCTCCAATCTGGTCAGAACTGCTTATCAATTGCATCTTTAATGACCGATATATCACTTCCAATGTTGTCATCCTTCGACTTTTTTCAACATTCTTGTGAGCATCCTCCCAATCGAAAAACTGAAACACCCCAAATCAAGACGTTCATTCTCATCATCCGTGGGAATCAAACTTTTACCCTCAAATTTGAAAAATAATAAGTACACTTTAGTATAACATCCGACAAACATTATACAATTACAATAACAAAAGATAAAATAAATAAACAAAAACATATATACTCATTAATCAAATATATATAAATCATTAACCAACTAAATACATAAAGGTAACCAAACTGTATATTCTAGTAACTAACTACAATGTTAAGAGTAAACTTCACATGAATAATCAAGAACCAAATAATTAATTAAAGGTAACAAATTACATTCTTAATAAGAAAGCGCATACCGCCCGAATGAATACTAGCTCATTCAACTTGTCATTTGAAGGGGACTTCATTAGCTCCTTCCATCTACATAAACGGACATCCGATGATGCTCGTCGTTGCATATATCTGCATGAGTTTTGAAAGTTGAAATTGTTTCAAACATAAACACTTGAAATACATATGGAAGACCATTCAACTTATACAATTTAATATAATGGTCCTTGTAGAAATTATATTTTAAACCACCACTCCTTCCTTTCTTTATATGCCCCTTCAATGCATTTGACAAAGAATACTTTGTCATTTCAAACGCAACTTTCCCCCAAGGAAAACTACTAACATCACAATAACATATAAAATTTACCATTGCAACATCAACAAAATTTTCAGAAAACCTGTTGAAAGAATAAAATTAAACACCAAAAAAATCAAGACATCCTAATAGCCTCGTCATCATCATCATCAAAACGCCTTCCTAATACCCTACCTATACTACTACGAGTAACAACTTCGCTTCCAAAATATTTTTCAATAATCGATTTTGCATGCACTTATATGCACTTATATCATCATTGCCTTGCCATCTCAACCCGTAAATCGAACAAAACTCAGCAAAATTTCACCTAACCCTTTTCTCCCCAAACAAAAACCACATCTCACCATCATCCCTTTGGTGAACCTCCTCCCTTACAAGAGAGCATGGTGAATAATCTGTGAATACATTTGATGCTCACCAAACTCCAAAAAATTTCCAAAACATGTTGCCTAAACTTCTCCAACTGACTTTCATTCAATTTCTTGGCAATAATCATGGGGACTTCCATGTCACACCAATATATTACTTTTCTAGTGAATCTTCTGTTGCATTCCTCATAGTAAAGATCCCATAACTGTAAATACACAAAACCAGAATTGAACAGTTATTAATAACCAAATATAACAAAATTTATACAAAAAATTTGGTTATACACTAAATCCAATAACCAAATACATACTAACAAGTAACCAAATAATTCTATGATGGTAACCAAACCATTTTTAATGGTAACCAATACATAAACAACCTATACACTAAACTCAATTTATTAAAACATGTATACTAGGCAAAAAAATTTAGGATTAACTAAGCATAAACAATACAAAATAGTAACCAAACTGTGTAAAAATACAAAGAACTAAAATCGATATAACAAAGAACTAAACTATAAAATCACAAAGAACGAAAAAAAAAACTAATAAGTAACCAAAACATTAAAAGTTTACAATAACCAAATACATACAAATAAGTAACCAAATAATTATTATTTTACAAAGAACCAAATACATACTAATAAAATTCACAAAGAACTAACTACATACTAATAAGTAACCAACCCATAAAAGTAACACAATAATATAATATAATATCACAAAGAACCAAATACATACTAATAAGTAACCAAATCATTAAAAGTTTACACAGACCCAAATACATACTAATAAGTAACCAAATAATTATATAATGGTAACCATATGAAAATTAAAAATAACACACCTTTAAATTTCTACGTGTTGGAATTATATTCGGATAAGCACTTGACCTTTGGCCTTAACTACGTGAACGCCAAGCTCGAATCTAACGCACTTCGAATGCTTGATATCACCGTATCACCACCTATTTTCATTCTTACTCGATTTCACATACATCCTTTTCCTTCCCTTCATATCCACAAAGAAACTTCTTCACTTCCTCGATGTAATCACGCCCAATATTCTCTTCTTCTTACCATCCTTCTTCTTTGTATCAACCATTCTATACAAAACATAAAAATAACACAAACCCACACAACAATCAATACTACATTCGACTGATAAACAACATTAATATATATAATACGTTAAATTATTTCAAAATAACTAACCTAAAAATATACACGACCGTAATCGATATCAAGAATAATAAACCAACCGCAACAACCTGTAATCACGAAAATGAGTACTACAACGATGGTGACGAACAAAACGAAAACCAAAACGAAATGGCTATGAACTTCGATAACAAACAATGGAGAATACTGAAACGATGGTGACGAGAACGATGCTGACGAGAACGATGGAGATTGTTGAAACACAGAAGGAGAGAGAAAAGAGGGTTTTAGCGTATAAAGGGTAATATACAAAAAACGAAGAGTACATGTCATGCGGTTATCAAGCATTTTAAAAACATGTCCCATTAGTACCATTAATTCCTTAAATTAAGGACTCATAATTATAGTAATATTGTAAATAAAATTAAAAAAGTGTAATATTTTTGTAATATTTTATGGGTGTTTTGTTTTTGTAATTATTTTTTAAAAAGTACTAATATATGTAATTAATCCTAAATTTTTTTATCATTTATTGAATACCCATGTCCGTTCATTTTTAGAGAGTTTCATGAATACATGTTAATCATAATCACATTTAGTATGAGCCACTGTAATTTTCTACACAAATCACCTAAAAGAAAAAAAAAATAACAATAAGAGAGAGAAGTAAAAGAGAAATACAAAATTATTGGATATTTTTTAAAAATTCGTTCATTAATATAAGAAATTGGAGGGTTGTGGCTGGGCTGGGCGTCTTGGTCGTCGCCGCACCCGGATCTAAAAGTCGTCGGACCAAAAGTCTTGGTTTGGTCCGTCCTCCCTTTTTTAATGTTACATATTAAATATTAAAAATATAAATAATAAAATATAAATTAATAAATTTTATAAAAATGATGCAAGATTTTTGAGATTTATTTTATTTTAACATTCTACTACACACCAATATAAGTTGAATTATTAGAACAAAAATAAATATATTCATCTTAAATTATAAAAAAAATATAATTTAGATGTAACTGGAATATAAAACAAATTGGTAATTTCTTAAATATATGTCTAATTGTCTACTATGCATTTCGTAGAAAATATTGTAGATTACTTAAATACTGTAGATTACACTTTTATTTTTTGAATATAAAGTTAGTTTCGATTCTATTTTTTTATAGTACGTACTAGGATCGATTGGACATATATTTTGTAAAGTTTAAACACACATATATCTTTTCATTTATGATCATTAAACTCTTACATAGTTATATCTTAAGTATTAATTCCAGTTAGTTTTCTAATTACTTTATGGAATTTTTATTTAAATTGGTACAACAGAATACCTAAAAAATAACCAAAATCATAAACCCCCCAAAAAATTTAGCATATCCAAATTAATGAAGAACTTGAGTATTACAAGAAACTAGCTACCTTATTATTAATATTTAATATTAAAAATTAGTTTATTGATGTATTAATTAATGTTAATATTTAACATTAAAGTAACAAAGAATATTAATAAAATTTTATTGTTAAATATTAGTAATTTAGTATTTACAATAAATTAACTTATTATTAATATTTAATCAACTAAGTAACTAACTTATTATTAATATTAAATATACTAACTAGTTATATTCATTGAAGATGCATATTAATTAAATGTATCAACAAGAAATCAAGAATGAATAATTAAAATTTTAAATTTTATTGATGTATTAATTAAAATTAATGTATTATAATTTATAAATTATAATAATGAATAAGTAAAAATTTATACTTTATTGATGAATAATTATAAATTTAAAGTTCAAAAATTATAAATAATTGGATAAAAAATCATGTAAGGCCTCGTGCAAAGCCATACCTCATGCCGAGGCGTGCAGAGCCGTGCTGCACTCAAAGCTAGGCGGATACACGCAGTATTTGATTATTGATGCTTACGTGAGAAGTCACTCAGGTTATACTCAATTATTGCTACACATAATTGTCTGATCATATCTCTCATATTATTGATTCAATTATTATCACAAGATCATCTCAGATAATATGTTATATTACTAAATCAATAATTGAGACGACAAAGTTATTCATATTATTATTTTCAATATTGGCAATGTCTAGAAGTTCTGTCAGGAGAGGTTTGGTCACCTAATTGCGCGCCAATAAGGAGAAATCCTTATCGAAAAGCCCTCTCTTTCCTGGGAACGATCTGGTTGTTAAATATTGTGAGTTATAATATTAATGATGAATAAGTTCGTGTTGATTAAAGATGAAATTGATAGTTCCATTGTGTGGGAATTATTAGTGTTAGTAGAAATCAACATTTATTTTGATAATAATTAATGTCTGGAGGTTATATTGACCAATCGGATAATTAACCGGATAAATGAGCAATTAATTGCTATTAATTCACATGCTTATAACTATGTGTTCACATGTGTGTACTATTAATTCACACAATTTACTATTAGGGAAGTTGGTGAAAGATTGATAATACTTGCATGACTAAATTAAAAATAGAGGTATAGTTGAAGGTACTATACTGTAATTAATTTTTTCACATGTTTAGAACTATTGAGTCACATGATTTACTATTGATTCACATGATTTACTATTAGGGGAGGTGGTACAAGTTTGATAATACTTGGATGACTAAATTAAAAATGAAGAAAAAGAGGGATGTATTATAATGTAATATTTCGAGCCCCAAAATGTACAATTATTGAAACTATATTTTCCTATAAATAGAAGCTCATTCCTTCATTATTTTTCACCAATTCACTAAAGCTATAGAGCAATTATTATAGAGAGAAAAGAAGAAGAAGTAAGTCTCATACCTCATTATTCCAAAGATCCGGCTTCTTCTAAGGTAAGGGGTATTGTTTCTTTCAGTATTCATGAAGAGAGTTATTTCTTTCAATATTCGTAAGGGTTGTTATACCATTCTTTATTATTCATTGGAATAACTTTGTTTGTGCGGCCTATCGCATGCCCGGTGAATTCTTCCATTATTCTATTCTTTATTATTCTCGCTGGAATAACCTTGTTTGTCGCGTTTCTATCGCATGCCTGATGAATTCTTCATTTATTCCATTCTTTATTATTACGTGGAATAACTTTGTCTGCTTGATCTATCGCATGCCTGGTGAATCTTCTGTTATTCCATTCTTTATTATTCTGTTGGAATAACCTGTCTATGCAGTCTATCGCATGCCTGATGAATTCTTTTGTTATTCCATTCTTTATTATTCTGTTAGAATAACCTATCTACGCGGACTAGCGCATGCATGGTGAATGACCTTTCGTATTCATTCTTTATTAAATTATGGAAATGATCTGTCTACGTGGATTACCGCATGGCGGGTGAAAATCCATTTCCAGTTTCGTATGAGATATCATTTCTTTTGTACTCGTCATGGAATATCATTTTCTTTGGTATTTTTCTTTTACGAGTTACTATTCATGGGTTACTATTCATCTAGTTACTATTCACTCTAGTATTATTCACTCGGGTATTCGGGACAATTTTTATGCCGGAGTACTATTCACGAATTACTATTCACGGGTTACTATTCACCCAATTACTATTCACCCAAATATTATTCACTCGAGTATTTGGGGTACTTTTCATGTCGGGGTATTATTCACGATGTACTATTCACAGGGTACTATTCACAGGGTACTATTTACCCAAAAATTATATTTCTTTTCTGTCCAAATTATTTTTGGTACATGAATATTATTCTTGAATTTTACTCTACAAAGCAGTATCATGTTGACAATTTGGATATTTTTAAACTCTGGATAAATTTAAAGTCCTTAATATTTATCCTTGATTTCGTTTGATTTAATTTCGTTTGATTAATGCTTATATCATTGTCATCATCTTCATGCTTATATTATGATGAAAGTCATCTTTAGTTTACGTGCATTGATGGACTGTTAATTGGTATGATTATGACTAGGGATCATTCGTTATAATCATGACCCGTAATGTTACAAATGATGTGGTAAAAGTCCTCATTAGCCCGTAGTGCATTGATGGACAGTTGTTGGTATGATTATGACCAGGGATTATTCGGTATAATCATGACCATTGATGATTACATGAATATCCTTGGCCCGTAGTGCAGGGATGATTCGATGATGTGGTTTATTTATTAAGCTGAGTCTCGGCGATAAAACTGTTGAATTTTTTTTTAAATCATATCATAGAAGATAGTATATATCATGCTCTACTTGACTCTTCTAATGGATTGCTTATTCCACTGCAGTTGTTAATCTAAAACTTGTTGTCTATTATATTCTAACAGTTGTTATACTGTTGAAGGCTAAGGATAATTTATTCTGCATTATCTTAGTCATAATATTTCTTACTGGGCTAGTTGAGCTCACCCTTTTCTTTCATTGTTCTCTTTAGGAAATGAGAACGTAGTTGGGACTAGTTGGAGAACGGAGTGATGGTCCAGGATAAGTGGCTTTAGTAGTCCTCATTATTCTATGAAATAGTGTGATAATAATTGTAATGAGGACTCCATTGAGAGTGGATATTGTCTAAAAGGCAATATTCTTGTTTAAACTCTTAGCTATTTTTTGTCGTATTTTTACACAACAGTTGTATTAAGGAAGTTTGTATTTGATTTATGTACCATGTATTTGGCGACTCAAGATGGGTGATGTATACCTGTTTTGGGGGCGTCATAGTTTGTATCAAAGCTTAGGGATATGATCCCTGGCTGAGATGTGAGAGACTAGAACTAGGAGGGGAGAGACGGGTAATTCCTTCGCTAGTATGACCTACCTAAGTTATTTAGTATTTAATTGGTTGGTCAGAGTATAGGGATAATATGTGGCATGTCAATTAACCCTTATTTTGAAACTATATTCTAGAATGATATCTAAAATACAGGAGATGAGAAATGGAAAAATCATGATAGAGAGGAAATAATCGGGAAGGTACAATCCGAAAAGAAAGCAAGGTATTCTCATCTCTTGAACTACAGTGTACGTAAATTTTCGAGGCAAAAATTTCATAAGGAGGGAGATTGTGAGACCTTAATTTTATGAAATGAAAGTATTCAATTTTTTATAATTATTCTATTTAGTAAATGGTTAAATTGATAAAAGGTTAAAGTTAAGGGTGATATGTGAAATTTTTTCAAAGTAAACAAGTTGTCATAAAATAATCGGTGATAAAAGTATAGTAATACGTGTGGTTGCATAGTAGCACACGGTATTGATTATTGATGCTTACGTGAGAAGTCACTCAGTTATACTCAATTATTGCTATAGTAATTGCTGCATCATATCTCTCATATTATTGATTCAATTATTGTCATAGTATCATCTGTATAATATGTTATATTATTAAATCAATAATTGAGACGACAAAGTTATTCATATTATTATTTGCAATATTGACAATGTCTAGAAGTTTTGTCAAGGAGAGGTTTGGTCACCTAATTACGCGTCAATAAAGAGAAATCCTTATCGGAAAGCCCCCTCTTTCCTGGGAACGACCTGGTTATTAAATATTGTGAGTTGTAATATTAATGATGAATAAGTTCGTATTGATTAAAGATGAAATTGATAGTTCCATTGTGTGGGAATTATTAGTGTTGGTGGAAATCGACATTTATTTCGATAATAATTAATGTTTGGAGGTTATATTGACCAATCGGGTAATTAACCGGATAAATGAGCAATTAATTGCTATTAATTCACATGCTTATAACTATGTGTTCACATGTGTGTACTATTGATTCACATGATTTGCTATTAGGGGAGTTAGTGCAAGATTGATAATACTTGCATGACTAAATTAAAAATAGAGGTATAGTTGAAGGTACTATACTGTAAATAATTTTTTCATATATTTAGAACTATTGAGTCACATGATGTACTATTGATTCACATGATTTACTATTAGGGGAGGTGGTGCAAGTTTGATAATACTTAGATGTCTAAATTAAAAATGAAGAAAAAGAGGGAGGTATTATACAGTAATATTTCGAGCCCCAAAATGTGAAATTATTGAAACTATATTTTTCTATAAATAGAAGCTCATTCCTTTATTATTTTTCACCAATTCACTAAAGCTATAGAGCAATTATTATAGAGAGAAATTATAGAGAGAAACAAGAAAAGAAGTCTGCTACCTCACTATTCCAGTATCCAGTTTCTTCTAAGATAAGGGGTATTATTTCTTTCGTATTCATGAAGAGAGTTATTTCTTTCAATATTCGTAAGGGTTGTTATACCATTCTTTATTATTACATTGGAATAACTTTTATGCATGCGGTCTATCGTATGCCAAAGTTAATTCTTCTCGTTATTCCATTCTTTATTATTCTCGTTGGAATAACACTGTTATGCATGCGTTATCGCATGCACGGTGAATTTTTCTCATTATTCCATTCTTTATTATTCTGTTGGAATAACTTTTCTGCGTCTGCGGGCTATCGCATGCCCGGTGAATTCTTCATTTATTCTATTCTTTATTATTCTCATTGAATAACTCATGCATGCGATTATCGCATGCTGCAGTTAATTCTTTTGTTATTCCATTCTTTATTATTCTATTGGAATAACTCGCATGCGACTACCGCATGCATGGTGAATGACCTTTCAGTATTCATTCTTTATTAAATTGTGGAAATGATCTCGTATCGCGTGGATTACCGCACTGCGGTGAAAATCCATTTGCGGCTTAAGTATGAGATATCATTTCTTTTGTACTCGTCATGGAATATCATTTTCTTTGGTATTTTTCTTTTACGAGTTACTAATCATGGGTTACTATTCACTCGATTACTATTCACTCTAGTATTATTCACTCGGGTATTCGGGACACTTTTCATGCCGGAGTACTATTCATGACTTACTATTCACCCAATTACTATTCACCCAAATATTATTCACTCGGGTATTTGGGGTACTTTTCATGTCGGGGTACTATTCACGATGTACTATTCTCGAAGTACTATTCACAGGGCACTATTCACGGGGTACTATTTACCCAAAAATTATATTTCTTTTCTGTCCAAATTATTTTTGGTACATGAATATTATTCTTGAATTTTACTCTACAAAGCAGTATTATGTTGACAATTTGGATATTTTTAAACTCTGGATAAATTTAAAGTCCTTAATATTTATCCTTGATTTCGTTTAATTTAATTTCGTTTGATTAATGCTTATATCATTGTCATCATCTTCATGCTTATATTGTGATGAAAGTCATCTTTAGCTTACGTGCATAGATGGACTGTTGATTGGTATGATTATGACCAGGGATCATTCGTTATAATCATGACCCGTAATGTTATAAATGATGTGGTAAAAGTCCTCATTGGCCCGTAGTGCATTGATGGGCAGTTGTTGGTGTGATTATGACCAGGGATTATTCGGTATAATCATGACCATTGATGATTACATGAATATCCTTGGCCCGTAGTGCAGGGATGATTCGATGATGTGGTTTATTTATTAAGCTGAGTCTCAGCGATAAAACTATTGAAAAACTTTTTAAATCATAGAAGATAGTAGATATCATGCTCTACTTGACTCTTCTAATGGATTGTTTATTTCCCTGCAGTTGTTGATCTAAAACTTGTTGTCTATTATATTCTAATAGTTGTTATACTGTTGAAGGCTAAGGATAATTTATTCTGCATTATCTTAGTCATAATATTTCTTACTGGGCTAGTTGAGCTCACCCTTTTCTTTCATTGTTCTCTTCAGGAAATGAGAACGTAGATGAGACTAGTCGGGAAGCGGAGTGATGGTCCAGGATAAGTGGCTTTAGTCGTCCTCACTACTCTGTGAAATAGTGTGATAATAATTGTAATGAGGACTCCATTGAGAGTGAATATTGTCTAGAAGGCAATATTCTTGTTTAAACTCTCAGCTATATTTTGTCGTATTTTTACCCGACAGTTGTATTAAGGAAGTTTGTATTTGATTTATGTACCATGTATCTGGCGACTCAAGATGGGTGATGTATACCTGTTTTGGGGGTGTCACACATACGACCAATTTTTTTTTTTTTTTGAGGAAAATCACTTTTAACTCATTGTGGTTGTCGTATTTTAAGCAATTAACCACTGTGCAAAAATATTCAATTGACTCACTGTGATTTTTAAAAATGTACAATCAAGCCATTCCGTCCAATTTGACTAACAGACGTCTAAAAATATCCTACGTGGCTTTTTGAAAAAAAATAAATATTACGTGTATTTGCTGATTGGGCGGGAAGAAGCTTTTGGTTATCCTGCGTGGCTTTTTTTCTTTTCCTTTTTATCTCTTTTCCAAATAATACAAATAATATATCAAATTTTTTTTATCAATGAGATCTATTACAACATTATATTAATTTCTACAAAAATTAAAAATAAAAAATCATTAACTACATGGCAAAAAATAATTAAAATAATAATAGAATTAAAATAAATATTTTAATTCATTTTCTTTATTTGTATTCTTTTCCTTATCTCTTTTCCTTTATTTTAATAATTATTTTTATTTTAAAAATTAATACTAATATATATATTAATGATATAAAAAGGTAAGTACATAATTAACATAAAATAGAAAATTAATTTAATACAATTAGCAAAAATTAGTTAAAATAATGACATAAAAATTAAAATTAATTATACAATCAAAACCTCATTATTTTTTATAATTTTTTCTTTTCCTTTATCTCTTTTCCTTTCTTTTAATTATTTTAATTCTAAATAATATAAATAATCAAAATATTCATCTCCTAAGGATTCAATCATCCCCCCATTTTTTCCAAGGCGCGCGGCCATGATGATAATTTTAAAAATAATTAATTTTAAAAATAAAAATAAAATACTCATTTTAAAATAACTAATTAATTTTAAAATAAAATAATTAATGTGAGACCCCAGATTTTATGAATAAAAATTTAAATTTCTCGAAATATTTTTTTGAATATTATAGAATGAATTTGATATAATGTTATAGTTGTGGGTAATATTTATAAATTTTGCAAACTATGCAAGTTGTTATATAATATTCGATTTGTCGGGGAATAATCGTTTTAACAGGGAATATTTGTACGAAGGCACAATCATTGGTGGACCCCACAACGGAATTATTGTCGGAATGAGAAAATGACAAAAATATTTTATGAAAATAACGGCGGAAGTTTTACCGTTAACTGTTGAAACACCCAAAGTTAAAAAAGAATATGTCTGGCGTGGTTGCATAAGTAGACACACTGATATTGATTATTGATGCTTACGTGAGAAGTCACTCGCTTTTGTTCAATTATTTCTTCAAGAATTGTTGCATAGTATCTCACGTTATTTGATTCAATTATTGTCAATATTTTATATATTATTAAATCAATAGTTGAGATAACAAACACTACAAGAAAAAAGCTTTATTCCGACGGAATATTCCGTCGGACCTAATCCTATTCCGTCGAACATAGACTATTTTTGACGAAAAATTCCGTTCGAAATTCGGTCGTAAATAATCGCGTCGAAAATAAGATCCGTCGAGAATTCTGTCGGATATACCTTATCTTCGACGAACTTATCGCCGACGGAATTTCGTCGGACATCACTTATTTTCGATAGAATATGTAGGACAAAACTTTCCGTCGGATAAAAATGTCCTATTTCCGACGGACTTATTCTCTCGAAATTATCTTATTACCGACTAAAAAGTAAAATACCCAAAAATTATAAAAAACTGACTGCTTATTAAGGTCGACGGAATTTTCGTCGGACATAGGATATTTACGACGGATGAGTTCCGTCGAAGATGGAGTACTTACGACTGAAATTAGAATATTTTGACATTTATTAAATATTGTTTTTTGTTATCTTCGAGGGAATTTCCGTCAGAATTCACCTTATTCCGCTCGAAGTAACTACTTTTTTTTTTGAAAATACTGATTTTAAAAGTTCGGCCTTCGTGTGTTTAAACCCATTAATGTACCAGTAAATTTGTCACAACCCAATACATGTATTATAACCTCAGATCTCACATTCAAATATGCAACGTAGCACTAAAACGTAATCTTCTACTCATTATCATTCACATTCACATTCAAATATCCACCAAAACGTATTATAAGTTAACCAATTACAAATATAAGCTAATGTTCCATAAATGTTAAACAATATAATTTACAATAGTTGTACAGACGCAATTAGACAATACAATATATACAAAAGTTCTACAATATCATGAATATATATACAAATGAACTATAAACTATTAAAAGTATCATCATTGGGCGAATGTGAATGACTTGCCGCTTCCGTGTGTATGAAATCACCTCGTGCCCTCTTTCATCATCGCCAAACACCTTCGCATTATATCGCCACCACATTGATAGAATCAAAAATATAAATCATTATTCAGTATATATATATATGTGAGAATTAACAAACTAGCCTTAATTGAAAAACATAAATAATAAGAATACCTGAGTAGGTGGGGGCGGACGAAAAAACCTCCTCCAAGAGGGTAATCACCATCCGGAGCATCTCGGCGCTCCAAGCGTCGAACTGCTCCCGAGGTAATCCTGTATTCTCTGCAGAGGCCCTTGCTATAATATCCTGAGCAATCTGGTGAAGACGAGAACTGGAAGGCAACTGCTGACGCCGAAAGACCAGATCGGTATGGAACCTATCCGACACGGCCCTATCACCGCCGAAGATATCGTCATCCAAGCCAAATAGCCGTATGAGATGGTCCGACATGTGTTTCGAATGGCGCATTTAAAGCCTATAAAGAAATACAAATTCGATTATTAATAATAATTTATATAATGTGATAAATTCGGATAATTTCATGAAACATAAAAAAATATTACCTCCAAGAAGTATATATGCGGGTATCCTCAGCACTCCAACACTCGATATCCGCTTGCAGATCTTTGCTACTAAGGGGATCCTGAGACGTGACCCATAGTCTCAGCTTCTCATCCTGATCTAATAAAATATCAGGAAGAGGGGTGGTAGAATATAACGGCTCAGAACCCTTCCTAATAGTCTCTAGCTTCATTATACGCTCATCCGGAGCTTCAAATCGGTCCTCAGAATGTATTCCGATATCGTATGTTAATTATATCATTTTATTTACAATTGAATATTATTAAAAGCTAAATAGTAAGATGAGTTTTACCCAGTATAGCTAAAGTCGTTCGAGACAAAGCACGCATTTCGGCCTAGGCATGTGGGCTCGATCCCAAAACTCTAGCATGGTAGGATCTCGGCCAAGGTCCCCCCAATGCCTAATACAAACATTCATAAAAGCAGTCTTAAGTATTTGTGTGAGAACTTGACACATAAATAACTAAATACAACGCACTTACCGTCTTCGCCTCCTCGAACGACTGAGAACCAGTGGTGTGTACTATCCGGAGCTGTTCACGGTTCTTCTTCGCCTGCTCGGACTTTTTCTTGAAGTTATCAGCCTCCCAATGAGCCCACATAGCCTCCCAGGCTAAATCGGAGACTATGAGGGGCTGATGATCTCGGATGGTGGTCCCGGTCCTCCCACAATCGTCACAGCTTTACATCGCATTTTATACAGCCATCCAGAGTAATTCGCAGCGACGTGATGCTCAATCACTGCATCGCCAGCTGACTGAGAGATGCTCGGGTCAAATCGATAATAAACCTATAACAAAAGATTATTCAAAATTAAGAACATTTGATTTCGTCATCCTAATACAACTATGTGGTGATAATATGCTTAACTTATGTGAAACTCCCGCAAGATGGTCTGCATAAAAGTGGCATCGTACCGCGCATACTGACTGAACCGCATGCTCCCTCTCGAGAGATGCGTCAAACAAATCGCATATAGGGTGTGCTTAGCCACCGGGTCTAGTATACTACAGAAAAAGTATAACAATATGTGTTATGTGAATTGTGTTTTGCAATAATTGATAGAAATAGTAGGAATATATTAACACTTACTGCTGGGAAACGACATCCACTAGTACTGTAAGTGGAACTGCCGGCGGACGGCCAAAGATACCAAGGTTCGTCCCTCGGTGTCGTCGACGAGGTGCATCTGTAATAATTGTATTTAACATAGTACTTCAATAATCATTGTAATTAATGCTGCTTGAGATATATTTAAATCCTAGTTAAGATAACTTACTCGCGCCTGAAGAAGAGCCTCCATCGTGGCTACCGTCTCCAGTACCAGATCGCCCACCACCTCGGCGACCTCCACTGCTATGTCTAGCCATGAATATCCTATTGCAATAAAAAAAATTGGTAGATTACGAATATGTAAAGTTTAACAATATGTGGTAAGGACTAATATGAAAGCTCATTTTTAATTACGCACGTCATCAAACCCATCAGAATCAACGTGTATATCATTCTCGGATTCGGTATCTTCCTTATCCTCGCCGAGATCGGTTTACCATCGCCGTTATCATCCTCAACGACTACATAATCATTCATGTATCACGGTGGCCTCGACATCCTCATCGTCAATACATCAATGACATCAATCTTTCACCACATTTTCAAAGATGGAACACTACTACCAATGGGTTACTCACATCTTCTTGTAACGCCTCATCCATACCAAACATGTTAACAACATTAAATGAGAGTGTTTTAGTAGTGACTCACGTGTACCGGGGGCTTCGAGTATTTACGACATTAGGAAGCGTAATACACTTGAGTCACTTGACTTGCTAACACGCATACACGCCATCGTAATTTAACACCGACTTGATATCCACGGTTGTGATTCTATTACGATCAACTTTAACCCCTTTTTCAAAGATCAAACCAAATACACTTAAATGTAACTACCTTTTGCCGCACGTGATAATTGAGCACAATCAAGCATCCTCAGAAACGACCATAGTAATTGGACTCGTAATCTTGATAAAGAACTTCCTAACACCACAACCCCAGAATTGACTGATGTGAGTTCATGCAAGTCATCGATTCTAAATCTATACCCATTCACGATGCAACCAGGAAAAGACTATTGTTCGACATTCACTCCTACTTATTTTATTTTGCCAATGATAAACTAAGTAAGTGGTACTTAGTTTATGAGAATTGTTAGGAATCTATAAAGACTAAGTAATTAGTTTATTATTATATTTTGCCAATGATAAACTAAGTAAGTGGTACTTAGTTTATTATTATATTTTGCCAATGATAAACTAAGTAAGTGATACTTAGTTTATTATTTTATTTTCTTTTATTTTAATTTGTAGTATATTATATTATAGTATATAATTGGTTTATTTATTTAAATCAAATTAAATTTATTATTATTATTTATATTATATTATATAAGTTCAAATGTAATTTAATTTAATTAAATTAAATTTAAATTTAATTTATTTTAATTGTATTTATTTTAATTTAATTTAATTTAAATTATTTAAATTTAATTTAATTTAATTTAATTTAATTTTATTTATTTAAATTAAATTTAATTTATTTTATATTATTTAAATTAAATTAAATTAAATTGAAATTATTTGATTATATTTTATTTTATTCTTTATTGAATTGAATTCTATTTGTATTATATTATATATTTGTAAATATTTTTTATTAAATTTAATTTATTTATTAAATTAAATAAAATTTGTTTGATTTTATTTAATTTACTTTAAATTAGTTTATATTTTAATATTGGGACTAATTACTAATATTATCAAAATAATTACGACAAAATCTTGCAAATGCATACCGAAACAAAATTTACATCACAAATTCAATTTAAATTGCAAATATATCAAAATTAAAAACAAATTCTAAAATCAATTAAATTCAAGATTGAAAACTAATTAAATTACATAAACAATGCAAACAATATATACTGCATAATTATCAATTCTCAATCAAAATATATACCAAATTTTAGCCCCAAATTTCAGCCTCAAATCCAAATTTCAGTCAAATATATAACAAAATTTTAACCCTATACCAATTTTCAGCCTTAAATCCAATTGCCAAAGCCAAATTGATGCACATACAGTAACCAATTAGGGAATTTACCAATTTTCAGACTCAAATCAATATTTACATACAATTTAAAAATTATTCAATCTACTGATTTTGTACATCTTCATCAAAATGAAACAACATTTGAACCCATACCTTTTGGAGCTAATAAACTGTCCGGCGTGTGGTGGTGGTGGTGGTGGTCGACGGCTGGAATCTGAAATAGGTGGGGGCAGGAGGTGGCTCTTGGTGGTGGTGGTGGTGGTGGTCGGCGGCTAGAGGGGTGCCTGGCGGTTGGGGAGAAGGGGGCGCGAGGCTGGTTGGCGGTGGAGGTGTTGGTGGCAGGTGGGCGCCGGAGATGAGAATGAGAAAGGAGAGGCTGAGATGAGAGAGTGAGAGAGGAGAGATTGAGAGAGTGAAAGAGGAGAGACTGAGATGAGAGAGTGAGAGAGGAGAGATAATTAAAAATGAGAGAATACGGGGAGACGCTGGCCTGAGTCAGTCGAATAGGTTTTATAAGATATTTTTAACAGAATTTTTGTCGGACATACGTCCCTCAGAATTAACTTATCTTCGACGTACAGTCCCTCGGACATAGCTATAATTTCGTCGAACTTAAGTTTCGCGCTGGCGGGAAATTATGCGCCATATAAGGCCTTATATTCCCAGCGGATTTTTCTCGAAAATAAACTATTTTGGACGGAATTAATTTTGACCTAATATTTCGTCAAAATTAAATTATTTACGAGTGAATACAGTCCGTCGAACTTAGATCCGTCGGAATTAGTCGGTTTTCTTATAGTGAAAGTTGTTAATATTATTAATTTCATTATTAACGATGTCTAGAAGTTCTGCCAAGGAGAGGTTTGGTCACCTAATTGCGCGCCAATAAGGAGAAATTCTTATTAGAAAACCTCCTCTTTCCTGGGAACGACCTGGTCGATTAATAGTGTGAATTATGATAATGATGATGAAGTTTTGTTTTATTAGTATTATTAATGTAATAAAATAGAAAAGCTTTTTATATAAAACAAAATACTTTTATAAAGTTATTCGTTTTATTAGGCTAATAGTAAAATCTTTTTATATAAAACATAATACTTTTATAAAGTTATCTGTTTTATTAGACAATAAATAGAATATATTATATTTTATTATGCATAGTGTTGCATAGTGCCTGCATAGTATTTTGCATAGTAAAATCTTTTTATATAAAACAGAATACTTTTATAAAGTTATTCATTTTATTAGATTATAAATAGAATATATTATATTTTATTTAAAAGATTTTTCTTTAAATATGGACCGTCTGGATTAAAAGTAAATCAATCTAGACCGCTTCATGAATTAGTTACTATTCAGGTCCATTCTTCATAAATAGAAGCTCATTCCTTCATTATTTCTTACTTAATTCACCGAAACTCTGTAGAGAAAACCGTAGAGAGAATTCTTCTTCTATAATCTTGAGCGTCTTTTCTTTAGCGCTTAAGAAAGCTTTGAAAGGTTGTACAAGTTTCTTTAAGTATATCCCAGCCTCTACCGTTGAGTATACTCTTCTTTATAAGGTAAGGGGTATTTTTTTTCATATTCATGAAGAGAACTTACATTATTCTAGTCTTTATTATTCTCGTTAGAATAACTCAGATCTGTGACTACCCTATATACTTGGTGAAATTCTTACATTAATCCATTATTTATTATTCTGCACGAATAACTTGCCTATGCGCCAAGTATCGCATACATGATGAAATTTTGTTGTTATTCCATTCTTTATTATTCTGTTGGAATATCCTTTACATGCGCTTTTACGGGACCGGTTCCGCTCTTTATTATTCTCTTTGGAATATCTCGTCTATGCGTTTTCTGTGGGACCGGTTCCGTTATTTATTATTCTGTTGGAATAACTCATACATCATGCAAAGCACCGCGTGCATGGTGATTTCGTTGTTATTCCATTCTTTATTATTCTGTTGAATATCCTCATCGGGTCGTATTACGCTGACCGGTTCCGTTATTTATTGTTACATTGGAATAACTTTATCATGCGAAGTACCGCATGCATGGTGATTTCTTTTGTTATTCCATTCTTTATTATACTCAGTTGGTTAAAGTTTTGACTTCTATACTCCAAGAAATTAGTGGAATATCCTTGATATTTACGCTTCATCTAGTATCTTTCATGAAAATATTCTTCTGAGCATTCTTAAATTTTACTATACAAAGAAGTATCATGTTGACAATTTGGACGTTATTTGTTCCTGGATAAATTAATTCTTGAACTTGTTTTATTGAATTCTTATATCATTGTCATCATCCTCATGTTTATATTATATTGAAAGTCATCTGTGGCCTATAGTGCATAGATGGACTTGGTATGATTATGACTAGGGATTATTCGGTATAATCATGACCGTAATGTTACAAATGATGTGGTAAAAGTCCTCATTGGCCCGTAGTGCATTGATGGACAGTTGTTGGCATGATCATGACCATTAATGAAAACACGAATATCCTTGGCCCGTAGTGCATGGATAATTTGTGATTGTGATACTAATGAATATCCTTAAAATAGTAGTGCGGGGATGATGTGGATTATTTATTGTCGAGTCCCAATGATAAAAGTGATGAAAAACCTTTTAAATCATAAAAGATAGTAGATTTTATTCTCTACTTGACTCTTTTAATGGATTGCTTGTTCATTGCAGCTTAAACTTGATGTCTATTATATTTTATCGGGTTTAACATTGTTGAAGACTAATGATAATTTATTCGCATTATCTTAGTCATAATATTTCTTCTTTGGGCTAGTTGAGCTCACCCTTTCTTTCACCGTTCTCTTCAGAAAATGAGAACGTAGTCGGGACTAGTCGGGGAACGGAGTGACGGTCCAGATGATAGTATTAGTAGTCCTCACTATTCTGTTAAATAGTGTGATAATAAATGTAATGGGGACTTATTCTGAGAGTGGATATTGTCTAGAAGATAATATTTGTATTAAAACTCACGGCATATGTTTTGTCGTATTTTACATGACTGTTGTATAATTAAGTTGTATTTTAATTTTATACCATGTATTTGGCAACTCAAGATGGGTGATGTATACCTATTTTGGGGGCGTCACAGTTGGTATCAAAGCTTAGGGATATGATCCTTGGCTAAGATGTGAGACAAGAACTAGGAGGGGAGAGACGGGAAATTCCTTCGCTAGTATGACCTACCTAAGTTTATTTGGTATTTAATTGGTTGGTCAGAGTATAGGGATAATATGTGATATGTTAATTAACCCTTGTTTTGTTGCAGTATTTGAAAATGACATCCGAGAATGTTGAGAATATCAATGGAGCATAGGAGACCGTTGAGTCTCCACAGATCAATAATCAGGATAATGTCCATCACGAAGGCTACAATCCTCAGGCAAACAACAACACTGACCAAATGATGAACGATGGAATATTCAGAGGCTTTATGCAATTCATGCAACAACAGGCAAGAGCGGCTCTTGTCCAAAATACAGGTGGAAACACTGGCAACTCGCGGACGGTCACCGCTAAGTAGTTCAAGGAACTGGGACCACTAGAGTTTTTTGGAGAGCCAAAACCACTTAAGGCGGAGACGTGGATAAAGTAGATCTGCAAGATATTTGATGTCTTGGGATGCTCCGAGGAGCAAAAGGTTCCCTTTGCCACCTTCATGTTGCGTGCAGAGGCAGATTACTGGTGGGAATCTATAAAACGTACTCAACCTGCCGCACTGAAGATGACTTGGGAGAAGTTCCAAGAATTGTTCAACGACAAGTACTTTCCCGAAAGTATTCGTCACATGAAAGAGGTAGAGTTCATTAAGTTGGAGCAAAACAACATGACCGTGTCGCAGTACGAAGCCAAGTTTGCCGAGTTGTCCCGGTTTGCGTCCCATTTGGTTGATAATGAGGAGAGAATGACGCGAATGTTTCTAAGAGGTTTGAAACCCGAGATACATCAATATCTTATCTCTCATAAACTGTGTTTGTATTCAGATGTTATTAATAAGGCTCAGTTATTGGAGTGCGATAATGAGTCAACCCAACCAAAAGAGAGCAGCCGGCAAAATGATAATACCGGTGATAACAGTCATCGAAGCGGTGAAAATAAGCGTGGAGAGAATCAACATGCCAGAAATGGTAACCACTTCGGTGGTAATCATGGCCAAAACAATAAGAATGGACATTTCAAGAAGAGGAGATTCAACAATGATGGAAAGACGTCAGCATCAGCACCTGTCGTTAAGGAAGGAGAACGACCACCTATCATATGATTCAAATATGGAGGAGAGGGACACATCAGTCCAAACTGCGCGATGCCGTCCAAAGCATGTTATAATTTTGAAAGAGAAGTTAATCTAGCCTGATTTTTTCATTCACCGAAGACAAGTTCAGCTAGGATGGAGGCACCAAAGGACGTCCCAGAAAAGTCAAAGCCAATAGTGCAAGGGAGAGCGTTTGTCGTGACCTCCCAGAAAGCGAGTAACGCGAACGAAGTTAGCACAGGTTAGTTAATTATAAATTCTTGCGAAGTCTATACCTTATTAGATATCGGTTCTACCCATTCTTTTATCTCTCTTGCTTGCGCTCAACGTTTAAATTTGACCCCAAAGAAGCTAGACTTTGACTTATTGGTTAAAACTTCATTAGTAGAAACCTTCGTTACCTCCACTATTTATAAATCTTGTTGATTCAAATCAACACTTTCACGTTACGTGTCGATCTTATCTCTTTGAAAATACTTGCCTTTGATGTGATTTGAGGAATCAATTAGTTAACTACTCATCATGCTAAAATAGATTATTTTCGTAAGGTTGTTAGCTTTTATATTCCTAACCAACCTGTTATATGAATTCAAACAACCAAACCACTAAAGTCAATCATTGTCATATCAAGCCATAAGTAAAGAGCCCCGAACCTTTCGCTGGTGACTTCCAAGTCTTGGAATACACCGAAGCCAGAATATCCGTAGGGGACGTCGTGAATAACGGTGGCAAGTTGATAAGTATCAATGTGACGTGCTATCCAAGTCTTGGATGGGAGTCACAGTTTTGAATGACATTTCTATTATTAATAAATTTCCGACGATTCTCTCAAGACTTCCTAGCCTACCCTAGAGCGTGAAATCGAATTTTGTATTGACCTCGAAGACAAAACCCATTTCTTAAACCCTCAAATATTTCTTCAACCAAAATGAACGTAACATGCGCCAAAGACGTTGGCTCGAGCTATTGAAGATTACGATCATACCATTCAATATCATCGTGGAAGAGCGAATGTGGTAGCTGACGCGTTGGGTAGAAGATCGTATGCGTTTACGAGTGCGATGTTGTTAACGAAAAAACTCATTTTGCATAACTTATAAATAATGAAGATAGAGTTAAAGACTCTAGGGACCTACGTGAAGATAACGAATATACGAGTAGAATCAACTTTAATCGATAAAGTTAAAGCCGCTAAAGCTACATACTCAGAGCTGATAATTATGAAGAAGAAGGTTTAAGAGGGCGTTCTTCTAGAAGCAAGAATCGATGAAGAGAGGAAATCTCAACCCTCGATTTTATTGGCCCATTTGAAATCCTCGATCGAGTAGGAACTATGGCCTATAGACTCGTTTTACCGCCAAGTATGTCGCGTGTTCATAACGTTTTTCACGTATCGATGTTACGTAAATATGTGGACGACCCAAACCACATTATTGATTTAGAACCGAACGAGATAGTGGAAGATTTAACGTATGAGGAAATACGTGTTAAAATCTTGAATAAGAAGGATCGTATTCAACACTCAAAGGTTATACCTCAAGAGTTAGAATCTGAAATGAAGTCAAGGTATCCTCATCTATTCTAAGATACTAGGTAATGTCGTAAATTTCGAGGGTGAAATTTCATAAGGAGGGAGATTGTGAGACCCCATTTTATGAATAAAAATTTAAATTTCTCAAAATATTTTTTGAATATTATGGAATGAATTTGATATAATGTTATAGTTGTGGGTAATATTTATAAATTTTACAAAGTATGCAAGTTTGTTATATAATATTCGATTGGTTTGGGAATAATCGTTTTAACAGGGAATATTCAATGCGGCTGAAGACAATCATTGGTGGACCCCACAACGAAATTATTGTCGGATTGAGAAAACAACAAAAATATTTTATGAAAATAACGGTGGAAGTTTTATCGTTAACTATTGAAATACCCAGTGTTAAAAGTACAGTAATACGTGTGGTTGCATAGTAGCACACGGTATTGATTATTGATACTTACGTGAGAAGTCACTCAGTTTTGTTCAATTATTGCTTCAGTAATTGTTGCATAGTATCTCACGTTATTTGATTCAATTATTGTCAATATTTTATATATTATTAAATCAATAGTTGAGATAGCAAAGTTGTTAATATTATTTTTTGCATTATTAACGATGTCTAGAAGTTGTGCCAAGGAGAGGTTTGGTCACCTAATTGCGCGCCAATAAGGAGAAATCCTTATTGAAAGCCCCTCTTCCACAGGAACGACACAGTGGTCCGATTAATAGTGTGAATTATGATAATGATGATGAAGTTTTGTTTTATTAGTATTATTAATGTAATAAAACAGAAAAACTTTTTATATAAAAATGTAATACTTTTATAAAGTTATTCATTTTATTAGGCTAATAGTAAAATCTTTTTATATAAAATAGAATACTTTTATAAAATTATTTGTTTTATTAGACATTAAATAGAATATATTATATTTTATTATGCATAGTGTTGCATAGTTACTGCGTATAAGGTTTTTGTATAGTAAAATCTTTTTATATAAAACATAATACTTTTATAAAGTTATTCGTTTTATTAGATTATAAATAAAATATATTATATTTTATTTAAAAGATTTTGCTTTAAATATGGACCGTCCGATTAAAAGTAAATCAATCTGGACCGTTCATGAATTAGTTACTATTCAGTCCATTTTTCTATAAATAGAAGCTCATTCCTTCATTATTTCTTACGAATTCACTAAAACTCTAGAGAGAGAAATTGTAGAGAGAATTCTTCTTTTATAATCTTGAGCGTCTTTCTTTAGTGTTTAAGAAAGCTTTGAGTGTAGTCTGAGTTTCTTCAAGTATATCCCCGCCTCTACCGGTATTTGAGTACTCTTTCTTTATAAGGTAAGGGTATTTTTTCATATTCATGAAGAGAATTTCATTATTCCAGCCTTTATTATTCTGTTAGAATAACTCAGATACGCTAAGCTACCCTATACTTGGTGAAATTCTTCTGTTATTCCATTATTTATTATTCTGCTGGAATAACTTGTCTATGCGAAGTACCGCATACATGGTGAATTTTTTTTGTTATTCCATTATTATTCTATTGAAATATCCTGTGCATGCGCTTTTACTACGGGGGACTGGTTCCGCCTTTATTATTCTCATTTGAATATCCCGTCATGCATGCTTTTACGCCGCATATGGTTTCGTTATTTATTATTCTGTTGGAATAACATGTCTATGCGAAGTACCGCATGCATGGTGATTTATGTTGTTATTCCATTCTTTAAAATTCTGTTGGAATATCCTGTCGGTGCGTATTACGTGTGAGACCCCAGATTTTATGAATAAAGATTTAAATTTCTCGAAATATTTTTTTAAATATTATGGAGTGAATTTGATATAATGTTATAGTTGTGGGTAGTATTTATAAATTTTGCAAAGTATGCAAGTTGTTGTATTATATTCGATTGATCAGGGAATATTCTTTGTGTAGGGAAATATTCTTACGACGACACAATCATTGGTGGACCCCACAACAGAATTATTGTCGGATTGAGAAAACGACAAAAATATTTTATTGAAAATAACGGAGAAAGTTTTACCGTTAATACTGTTGAACTACTCGGTAGTAAAAGTACAGTAATACGCGTGGTTGCATAGTAGCACACGATATTGATTATTAATGCTTACATGACAAGTCACTCAGTTTTGTTCAATTATTGCTATAGTAATTGTTGCATAGTATCTCACGTTATTTGATTCAATTATTGTCGATATTTTATATAATCAATAATTGAAATGACAGAGTTATTAATATTATAAATTGCAATATTAACGATGTCTAGAAGTTCTGCCAAGGAGAGGTTTAGTCACCTAATTGCGTGCCAATAGGGAGAAATCCTTATTGGAAAGCCCCCTCTTTCCTGGGAACGACCTGGTCGATTACTATTATGAATTGTAATAAAGATGATAAATGTTGTTAAAATTATTAAGGTGATTTTTTTATGAAGTCTACTTATTTTATGGATTCCTATTTACCCATTTTTCAAAATAATCGGTAGAAAATTTTTAAAGGTGGGGCCCACATGTGGGGGCCACATGTGGGGCCTATATGTGTTGGGAAAATGATTTTGGAAATTGAAGAGTATACGTATGGAAGTATATGTGTGTATTGAGTATATGGTGGGAGAAAATGAGATGTGAAAGTGATGGGTGTGTGAGTGGAAAATGGTGGAAAAGTGGCAGTGTGATAGTGGTGTGTAAGAGTGTAGTGAATTTGATTATTGGGTGGATGGGGGATAGATGCTGGTTATGGGGGAGAAAAATTAAGTGGTGTATATATAATATTGATATATATAAGTTGAAAACATGTGTTTATATATATATGTATTATATTTTAATTTTTGTTGTGATTTTATTGGTTAGTTGATTGACTTTATTGTATTTGGTTGAAGAAATAATTCTGCAAAAATAATTCATTCATAAACAGTACACTTCTATTCTCCTATAAATAGAAGCTCATTCCTTCATTATTTCTTATAAATTCACTGAAACTCCAGAGAGAGAAATTATAGAGAAACTATAGAAAAGTATTCTGCTACTTCCCTACTCTTATATTCAGTTTCTTTTACAGTAAGGGATATTATTCTTTTATATTCATGAAGTGAACTTTTGTTATTCTATTTCTTATTATTCTGTTGGAATAACCTGTATACGCGGGCTACCCTATACTTGGTGACATTCTTCTATTATTCTGTCTTTATTATTATGTTGGAACATCTTGTCTGTGTGTTTTACAATCGGACCGGTTCCGCTCTTTATTATTATTCTCATTGGAACATCCTCATCATGTGTTTTACACCGACCGGTTCCGCCTTTTATTATTATTCTGTTGGAATATCCTCGCATGCGTGTGTTTTACACCTACACGGTTCCTTTACTTATTATTCTCGTTGGAACATCTTGTGTGCGGTGAATTTCACCGACCGTTCCGTTATTATTATTCTCGTTGAATAACTCGCCTATGCTTAAGCACCGCATGTATGGTGATTTCTTTTGTTATTCCATTCGTTATTATACTCAGTTGGTTAAAATATTAACTTCTATACTCCATGAAATTAGTGGAATATCCTTGATATTTGCGCTTCATCCAGTATTTTTCATGGAAATATTTTTCTAAGCATTCTTGAATTTTACTCTACAAAGCAGTATCATGTTGACAATTTGGACGTTACTAGTTCCTGAATAAATTAATTCGTGAACTTGTTTTATTGAATTATTATATCATTGTCATCATCCTCATGTTTATATATATGCAACACCATTTTCGACTCATTAAAGATAAGAACATTCATTATCATTATCTTAGCCATAAAATTCAAAATGAGTTGATAGCTATTTTAGCATCAAATGTTAAACATGCAATCATTGAAAAAATAAAAACAGCTAAATATTTTTTAGTCATTCTTGATTGTACTCCTGATGCAAGTCACAAACAACAAATGACTTTAATATTGAGGTGTGTAGATGTTTCAAGTACTCCAATAAATATAGAAGAGTACTTTTTAGAGTTTTTGAATATGGAAGATACATCTGGATTAGGAATTTTTAATGAATTGCAAAATGTAATGGAGTCCCTTACACTTAATATTGATGATGTGAGGGGACAAGGTTATGATAATGGCTCTAATATGAAAGGGAAAAATCTAGGTGTACACACTACTAGAAAATCAGCCTATAGCGACGGTCGCCGACCGTCGCTATAGGCAAAAAGATCGTCGTTAAGGTTTTAGCGACGATTACGCATTGATCGTCGCCATAGAACCTGTTTAAAAGCCTATAGCGTGATCATCATCGACCCTAGCTATAGGTCATGGCAAAATCGTGTATTTGCTCTTTTTACCAACTACTTTGAGTTATTGCTACTTACCCATGACCAGTAGCTATAGATGTTCTATAAGAACGCTTCGGCGACCGTCATTATAGTCTCAGTGTTTTATAGAACACTATAGCTACGGTTGATGACCGTTGCTATAGCCTTTTTATATTTAAAAAAAATTAATTAATAATACACATTTATTCAACAAACACAAATACAATATAAAATATAAAAAATATTATATACATCATTTAAAATCATTCACATTACAAAATTACAATATAATAGTTGAATAATTCATCTCCTCAAATATGATGATCATTATTATACCAAACTACAAAACTAATAACTTTTACAATCTATCATCTCCTTTTGGCCGACTATAGTCAACTGGATTTCTCCACAAATAATCTCCATGATGAGTATTCCAAAGCTATAAATGTCGCTTCTTCTCATTCAACATACCAAAGGCAAACATACTGCAGTGCAACATAGCTACAAAGAAAACCTATGGGAATTAATAATTTTGTTCCAAAGTGGAAAATAATAAAAGAATAAATCTCTATGTAAGTCCATTCTATCACTACAAAGGAAAGGGACAAAGCAATTGAAATTAAGTAAAAAAATAAACTAACCTAAAAGTTCCCACGACACGAGTTGTCACATAACTCCTTTCGTAACACAAGAGCTTAGCAAGTCCAAAATCAGACACTTTAAAATTCCATTGACGATCAATTAATATATTGTTGGATTTGATATCTCTATGGATGACCTTTGGTTCAAGGCCCTCATAGAGATAGGCCAAGCTGCATTAACATGAAAGTTGAAATAAACATCCAAGCTAAATTCACAAGAAATTATTTGCAAAGGAGGAGCACAAGGAAACAAAATCAGAAATTCAAAGTTTAATACCCTTTTGCAGTCCCCAAAATAATATTCATACGAATATTCCACGTCAAGGGGCTGACTTCCCCCACATCTCCATGAAACCACTGGTCCAAATTCCCATTGTCTACATACTCATAAACAAGCATCCTAAACATAACTTCGTCATAGTTTCAACATACTTGAATTAAGGACTTCTAATTGGATTCATTTAAGCTTCAAGGAGAGAGAGATTTGCAAATGATTATAAATATACAGCTTCAACATAGTCTGAATTGGTCAAAAATCTCGAAAACAAAGAACTAACCAAACAAATGAGCAATATAGATTAAATTTGAGATGATTTTTTAAAAGCTTGATCTAATCGATTCAAACTCCTAAAAATTTGAAAAAGGGGAATTTGATTCAATCATCAACATAAGAAGACATCAAGCAAACGAAGACCGATAAATCGCTCAATTCAATCAAATCCAAACTTTAGAAATAAGTCTTACAAACTTCACGTAAGTCAAAACCTCCTCAAAATTCAACGCTTTAAACATAAATCCTTAATAGTAATTCAACTACACAATTTGAACATAATCGGAGCTAATATAGAATAACAAATCAAACCGAGATTATACTAATGCAAATAATTTCGAAATCAACAAAGAGCAACAAACAAAAGTATAAATCAACGAATTACCTAATGATCAGTGCTCGAAGGAATAATCCAAAAATCTCAAAATTGAGGTGCGAACATGAACAGAAAGAGTAAAGAGAATCACCAGAGTAATAACAAATCAAATAATAAGTTGTTAACAAAGCATATATAGGATTTTATTTTGTTGCGACTTACAATTCGACGAGAAGGGCAGAGATGAGAACGGATCCCACGATGCCTGTGGTTTCACGATCCGAAAAAGTGTGCCCAATCCGAGTAGAAGATGATGAGTGGTTGATCGAGTAACGAGCGGCAGACATCTTTGAAATAATTTGGGTTAGAGAGAGAACGAGCGGTAGAGGAAGAAGCGACGAGAGAAAGTGTTAGAGAGAGAGAGAAAGAGGGCTGAGAGAGGCGAAGATGATTTGCGGAAAAAATGGGAGTGAAGATTCTGAAATGATTTGGGGAGAAAAATGGGAGGGTTTTGTCTAAAATAACTTCTATACGGACGGCCTGACGATGACCCTCGGCACAGACTATCTACAGAGGCATTTACCGACGGTTCCGTGCCGACCGTAGCTATAGCTCGTCGCTATATGTCAAATTTCTAGTAGTGACAAAAAAGATTACTTGATATAAATGCTAGAGCATTTTACATGCCATGTAGTTCTCATTGTCTCAACTTAATAGTTTGTAATATGGCCAAGTCATGTGTTAAAGCAAAATCTTTTTTTGGATCATGTCAATGCATATATACGGTATTCTCTAATTCAACAAAGCGATGGAATGTGTTACTTGATTACATAGATGGTTTGACTTTGAAATCATTGTCAACTACACGTTGGGAAAGTCACATTGAAAGTGTCAAAGCAATAAAATCTCAAGCTTCCAAAATCAGAGAAGCTTTATTTAAATTAACAGAAATTAGTGACGATGCCAAATTGAGTAGGGATGCTCAAAGTTTAGCATTAGAAGAGCTTTCAAGTTTTGAATTTATATTAATTTTGGTTATTTGGCATGACATTTTGCATAAGATTAACTTAGTTAGTAAAAAGTTACAATCTGAAGACATGCGTCTTGATGCTGCTGTACGACAATTAGACGAACTTGTTTTATTTTTTAAAAACTATAGAATAAATGGGTTTGTTTCTGCCATGATTGATGCTAAAGAAATTTTCCTTGATATGGGAATTGAGCCTGTATTTCTAAAAAAAACATCAAATTTGTAGAAAAAGGCATTTTGATGAGGTTTCTAATAATGATAGGGAACAACAATCAACTGAAGAATCATTTAGAACTGATTATTTTCTTGTTATAGTGGATATTGCTCTTGGTGAATTGAAGAGTAGGTTTGAACAATTGCATTGTTTTGAATCAATTTTTGGGTTCTTATTTGATGTTGCAAAGTTGACTTTGTTTGATGATAATGAATTGAATAGTTCTTGTGTGAATCTTGAAAATGCTTTAAAACATGGTGATGTTTTTGATGTTGATGCAAGAGACTTATTTTCAGAATTACAGGTGTTGCAAGTGATTTTACCAAAAGAAGCATATGAAACAGATAAACCATGAACATCCATTAAAATTCTTGCGTTTGTAAAGAGGGTGGATATGTTTCCTAATGTAATGGTTGCTTATAGGGTATTATTGACTATACATGTGATTGTGGCATCTGCTGAAAGAAGTTTTTCTAAATTAAAATTATTGAAATATTACTTGCGGACCACCATGACTCAAGATAGGCTAAATGGATTAGCGATATTATGCATTGAAAAGGATATGTTAGAAAACATTAAATATGATAGTATAATTGATGATTTTGCATCTAAAAGTGCAACAAGAAAATATTTTAAATGATGTTTTGTGTTCAGAATTCATTGCTATTTTTTTGTAGGTACATGTAATTATTCTTTGCTTCGATTAATTGTGGAGGATGAAAAGAAGATTGATCAAATCAAGAAATGCTTATGGAGATTCGGGAGGAAGCATGTAAACTCAAGTATGTAGTTTTCGTTTTTTAATGCAATGTTTACAATCCGGGGTACTCTTTTTCCTTCGTTTGGGGTTTTGTCCCATTGAGTTTTCCCCAAATAAGGTTTTAATGAGGTCCCAAAGTGTTCTTCCTTATCTTTTATAAATTCTTATAATTTTAATAAAATTAATTAGTTGATAATTTATTTATTTTTTTATTTAATTTGTATAAAGAGGCACACTTAAAAAAATTTATCCTAGGTACCCAGGACCGACTCTGTTTATATATTTTGCCTAGTTGTACCTACTACGTACCTACCTTGCATGGGCATACTGCATGCATAGTGGTGATTCTGTCCATTGCAGTAACTACACATTAAAGATTGGGTGGCTTACCTGTCCTACACTACAATTCCGAAACAAATCAGCCACGATGAGTTCAAGGTAACGGCCATTTTTTTTAGTTCATGTTTATACTCCATATTTTGCCTAGTTGTACCTACTACGAACCTACCTTTCATGGGCATACTGCAGGCATAATGGTGATTCTGTCCATTGCACTAACTACAAATTAAAGATTAGGTGGCTTACCTGTCCTACACTTCAATTCCAAAAGAGATCATCACACAAAACCCTAAACCCTAAACTAGACACAAGTTTTCTAATTTAATGAGCCAAAACACTTAAAACACCTTTGATTATACGGTATAACTATTTGACGGATTGTACCTCAAACCCTAAACTAAACACAAGTTGTCTAATTTAATGAGCCAAAAACTGATTGATTGTACGATATAAATTATTGACCGATTATACTACTCCTATTCAATTTTTTTTTTTGTATATTTAAATTAGACAATTTGCACTACAATAGAAATATATATTCTCCATGAATATTTTAGTCAGAAAATAACAAAATATTTCCCACTATCGAAAATAAGTTATCACTTTCTTTCTACCGATTACAACTTCGATCCACGTGCAAAAGCTGATTGGTGTACCATCATAATCTTACCATATACTTCTAAAAAACAGATAGGATTAGGATATATAACATGCATCTTATCGACTTTAAATTATTCCAAGATACCTTAGCATTTGCGGCTAGTAGTTAATTAGCTTATACTACTACCATATATCTGTATATTAACTGGCATCTCCTTACCCCAGCTTTACATATTCCTTCGCCAATGGCTTATGACAGATGGAAATTATGAAATATATGGCCAACGGCATGTTTACATATTCCTCCGCCAACGGCTTACGACAGAACATGCACAACGCACTGCTGGAACAAAATATTTTGGGCTACCATTAAATAACTTCACTGATTGCAGATTGCCCTATATTCTAAAGTGTGGTTAGGGTGTCCTATTCTTGGCAAGACACAATTTCCAAAACATTGTGTTAATAAAAGTAGAATTCATCAACATAATTTGTTTTGTCATATAGTCTATAAATAAATAAATGTAACAATACTACTCCCTCCGTCCTTAATTATTTGACGTTTTAGAGTTTTTTATTTGTCCCTAATTATTTGACGTTTGTTCAAATCTAGAAAAATTAATGACAAATTTTCCAAAATTATCTCTCATTACTCTTCCTATTTTTTTTGTTACTTTAAACTCTTTCTCTTTCTCTTTCCTTATCACAACAAAACTCTTCTTATCCCAACAAAATTCTCCTTAATTATCCCAACAAAAGATTTAAGGGTATTATAGACAACTATATTGAATGCTTTCCAATTATTATCTTAATTCTTATGTCCATCTCTAAAACGTCAAATAATTAATGACGGAAGGAGTATATCGGATTAGCATCTTCTTATTAATGTGACTTTTGTTTTGAGTTTTAGAACGTTGATTTTGATGTGGACTCTTATTATGAGATATTCTAAAAAGAGAGGTTAACTCACATTCTAAGAAAAATGGAAAATTTTGATTTTATAAATTTTCTATTATTTTTGAATTTTATTGAAATTCATGTCGGTATAAACACATTATTAAGTAAAATGATTTCAACCCGACAAATTATCTTTTGATATATTATCGTTTGAATATACAATACATTTCTTAGTAATCAATATGAGAATCATGCTATAAAATATTTGGCACCAACTAACTACATTGGGCCAGTGAGTCCTACTTTTATCAACTATTCCCTCCGCCCTTAATTATTTAACGTTTTAAAATTTTTTATTTATCTCTAATTATTTGACGTTTATTTAAATCTAAGAAAATTAATGATAATTTTTCCAAAATTACCCCTCATTACTCTGCCTATTTTTTTGATACTTTAAACTCTTTCTCCCTCTTTATCCTAACAAAACTCTCCTTATCCCAACAAAAAATTTAAGGGTATTATAGATAATTGAGTACTATATTTAATACTTTTTAATTATTATTTTAATTCTTATGACTATATCTAAAATATCAAATAATTAAGAACAGATAGAGTATTATGTATTTGGAAATTGTGGAGGGAAAAGAAAATAAGACACCCCAACCACGAGACGAGATCATCTGTCCAACATTAATGTGTACCATCTCCTGTCCCAATGCTAGGATTTAGATGTGTGGCACTTTTATAACAATAAAAAAATAGATTCAGCTATCAGTTAAACTGTATTCCTTTGCAATCTAGTGAGGAGACAACCATTATCATGCTTAAAATCATCACGTAAATTTTTTATGATGATTTTTTAATTTTTGTGATGAATGTTAGCCATAACAAATAATTATTTTTTTAATAGTGAAAACATTCAAAAGACAATTTTTCAAAAAGACAATTATAGAACCCTAGTTTTTAAAAGACCTTTGTGGGCTCAAGTGCAAATTAAATGCATAAATTAGGGTTCACATTATGATTAAATGAAAAAATGGAAGAGCGAGAAATAAATAAGTAAGATCTGAGAGAAACTTCCATTTTTTCCGATACAGAAAACACATGGAGGCGACTTATTTTGGGAATTGATTGAGGGTTTGGATTGGTGGCTAAAAGGACAGGACGATCTAAGCATTACTCTGGTGACTAAGGGTATTTTTGGAATTTCCTCAAGGTCATGTGCTTAGCACGTGACCACTTTCCAAGAAACTGTATAAACACTCCTTCCATTTTATTGAGGAAGAAATTTTTCCTGACTCTCTTTGGACTCTTGGAAGATGGAAGGACTTGGACATTCTCTCTCAATCCAAATCACTCAAGAAGGCTCTCTAAATCCCTATTACCCTAACAAGGTTTCCGGATTCTAAGAGTTCTGCCACGCATCATTGGAGTAATTGCTCACCTGTTCTTCTCCCCTCTTCAATTCATCAATCAATTCCGTACTCTTCATGGATTTCTGTCCTCCTCAGTCAACACAAAATCCTAACCTTAGCAAGGTACGATTTTCTTACCCCATGTATTTCTTTGGCAATTCTGCTGGGGAGGTGTAGAATTCATGAAAGGTATGCCCACAAATTGAAGTTGGAGAACTACAGGAAGAATTTCACCGACAAATAACACTACTTCACTGGATCCAGTTCCAAGGTAAGCAAATCAAGCTTTCCAGGGTGCGAATCTAGATTTCGATCAACCCATCCTTGAAGACGCTTCAGAAGGAAGTTCAACATCACCATACATGGCTGATCAACAACAAACGAATGTCCGACAGACAGGCGTGGGAAGTCAAGGTGAGGAAGTAAATGGAGAGCAGATAAATGTTGTGCAACTAGATATGCTCAAGGCATTGAAAGAAGCACGGGAAGGACAAGGAATGATGATGGCTAAGATGCTCGAGATGTAGAGGAAGCAAGAGGAAATGGGGAATTTCCACCCGCAGTTGATGCAAATCCCCACTTTCAAGGCCATGTTCCCAGGCAATCAGCAGGGAGAACGAGCAGGAGTGGAGGACAACAACAATTACAACAGCAGCAAAGAAAATTAGACTATACATCCACTAACAGAGAATTAGTTGATTCCAATCATGAACTTGAAACCCCAGAATAGTGGCGACGTGCCACAATCCAGACTGGACGCAAGCCAACCTCATACAAACATCATCTCAACCACTCTCCTTGTGACACCCCCAAAATAGGTCCACACAACTCATTTTGGGTCGCCAAATACATGGTACAGAATTCAAATACAAACTTCATTTATACAACTATTGAACTATCGTGCAAAATACGACAACACATAAGATGTGAGTTTTAATACAAATATTGTCTCGTAGACAATATCCAAACTAAAATAAAATCCTCATTACAATTATTGTCACACTATTTTATAGAGTAGTGCGAATTACTACAGTAACCATCTTGGTCCATCACTCCAATCCCCGACTAGTCCCATCTATATTCTCATTTCCTGAAGAATAATGAACCAAAAGGAAAAGGGAGAGCTCAACTAGCCCAGTAAAGAATATTATGACTAAGATAATGTAGAATAAATTATCCTTAGTCTTCAACAGGAAAAAATATGATAGAATGAAATAGACAACAAGTTTTAGATCAACAACTGCAGCGAAAATAACAATCCATTAGAAGAGTCAAGTAGAGCATGATGTCTACTATCATCTATGTTTAAAAGTCCATCATCAATATTTTATCCATATAACACCAATCAATAATTATTTCCAATTAATAAAGTATCTATGCACTACGGGCCAAAGATAATCATTTGTATCACAAGTGGTCATAATCATGTCAAACATCTGTCCATCTATGCATTACAGGCCAAAGAGGACTTTCACCATAAACTTTTATCTGTAACATTAAAGGTCATGATTATACTAATACATAATTCCTGGTTATAATCATACCAATCAACGGTCCATCTTTGCATAATGGGCCAAAGATGACTTTCAACACAATATAAGCATGAGAAATATAACAATGACATAAAGAATCAATCAAGTGAGATCAATGATAAATATTAAAGATTTATAATTCAATTTATCCAGAGTTCAAGAATGTCCAAATTGTTAACGTGATCACTAATTATGGAGTAAAATTCAAGAATGATATTCATGTATCAAAAATAATTTGGACCAAAGAAAAATCAATTTTGTCATGAATAGTATCCCGTGAATAGTACCCCGAATGAAAAGTACCTTGAATAAATAGTATCCTGAATGAATAGTATTCTAAATGAATAGCACCCCAACATAAATAGTATCCCGCCATGATATTATTACAATTTCAATAAGAAAGTTCAGACCAATAGTGAAATGATAATAGATGAAGCACAAACTATTAAGAATATTCCACTAATTTCAAGTGTCTTCACCATTTAATAATAAGCTTATGGAAACAAACAATAAATTCTTACCATAAATGGAGAAATATGAAAGAAGACGATATCCCTTGATGAGTACAAACGAAATGATATCTCATACGAGTATAAAAGAATATACGAAACTGCAAATGGATTTTCACCCGTCATGCAGTAATCCGCGTAGACAGATCATTTTCACAATTTAATAAAGAATGAATACGAAGGTTATTCACCATACATGCAGTAATCTGCGTAGACAGGTTACTCCCGTAAATTAATAAAGAATGAATATGAAGGGTTATTCACCATGCATGCGGTAATCCGCGTAGATAGGTTACTGCAACAGATTAATAAAGAATGAATACAAAGAGTTATTCATCATACATGTGGTAATCCGCATAGACAAGTTACTCCTGTAGATTAATAAAGAATAGAATGACAACCCTTATGAGTATGAAGAAAATAACATCCTTTACGAATACGAAAGAAATAATACCCCTTACCTTAGTAGGAGATTTGATACTGCAATAGTGAAGTAGCAGAATACTCTTCTTCTTTCTCTCTATAGTTTCTCTCTATATAGTTTTAGTGAATTCGTAAGAAAGAATGAAGTAATGAGCTTCTATTTATAGGAGAATGGACTAAATAGTAACTGATTCACGAACGGTCCAGATTAATTTACTATTAAACAGACAGTCCATATTGATTCACTATTAAAACTTCAACTGACGGTCCATATTGATTTACTGTTAAAACTTCAACTGACGGTCCATATTGATTTACTGTTAAAACTTCAACCGACGGTCCATATTGATTTACTATTAAAACTTCAACCCACGATCTGAAAAATTAGCACATCTCCCCATGAAATAATAAGCCAAACTTACAACAAACGCCTCATGACAAACCCCTCTATTTATATCAAAAATTGAATAAATATTTACTACAAATCACTTATCTTCAATCAGTACATATTTTTAATTTTTCAATAATTTTTCATCATTTAATATTATAACTCACAATATTGACAAACAGATCGTTCCCAGGAAAGAGGGGGTCTTCTGATAAGGATTTCTTCTTACTGACGCGTAATTAAATAACCAAACCCCTTTTCTCGACAAAACTTTATAGACATTGTCAATAATGTAAATAATAAGATGAATAATTGTGTCGTCTTAATTATTGATTTAATAATATAAAATATTGTGCAGATGATAATGTGACAATAATTGAATCAATAATATGAGATACTATGCAGCAATTACTGTGGTAATTATTGAATGAAACTAAGTGACTTCTTACGTAAGCATCAATAATCGTAGATATCTGTACATATCGTAGTGTTATCGCAACAACGCCAGATTATTATACTTTTATCACCGGGTATTTCAACAGTTTAACGGTAAAAGTCTTGCCGTTATTTTATGAAAATGTTATTTCTGTCGCTTTCTATATTCGACAATTATTCTGTCATGTGGTCCACCAATGATTGCGTCGTCGTACGAACTCCGATAAAGAGAATATTCCTCGACCAAACGAATATTTTATGACAACTTGCTTAATTTACAAAATTTGCACATATCACCCATAATTATAGCATATAATCAAAACCTTACTATTCAAAATAATATTTAGAGAAAATTAAATCTTTATTCATAAAATGTTGGGGTCTTACAACCTCGTTTGGTCGGAGAATAATTTTTTTGTTAAAGAATATTTGTACGATGATGAAATCATTGGTGGACCCCACAATAGAATAACTTTAGGATATAGAAAGTGACAGAAATAACCTTTTTATAAAAATAACGACAAAACTTTTACCGTTAAACTGTTGAAATACCCGGTGATAAAAGTACAGTAATACGCGTTGTTGCATAATATCCCAAATTATTGGTTTCGTATGTAAGAAGTCACTCAATATTTTATTCAATAATTGCCACAGTAGTTGCTGCATAATATCTCATATTATTGATTCAATAATTATTATTGTAACATCTGCATAATATTTTATATTATTAAATCAATAATTGACACGACACAGTTACTCATACTATTATTAGCATTATTGACAATGTCTAGAAAGTTCTGTCGAGGAAAGGGGTTAGGTTATTTAATCAAGGCCAAAGAGGATAAATTTTATCTGAAAGGCCCTCTTTCCCAGAACGATCGGGTTGTCAATATTATGAGTTATAATATTAATGATAAATAATTATTGATAGATTAAAAATGTGTTGATTGAAGATAAGTGATTCGTGGTAGATATTTATTCAATTTTTGATATAAATAGAGGGGTTTGTCCTGAGGCATTTGTTGTAAGTTTGGCTTATTATTCCATGGGAGAACGTGCTAATTTTTAAACAGTCGACAGAAAATTATTTCAATTTTAATTTATTATTATTATAATAGTAATAAAATAGAAACCTTTCTATAATATATATAATGTTATTTATTTTATTAGAATAATTTAGAAGAATGGTGATGAATAGTAAAAATCAGACAAAATTTAGAAAATCAGTGAATGTTTACTATTTATTCCGTGATTTTCTTTTAAATAGTGCCGTGTCATTCTTCTATAAATAGGTTGATTAGTTAAGAAAGAAAAATCACACCAGAATCAGATAATTCTTCTTTTATAATATTGTGTGTACGTATTTCTTTTGAGTATAAGGATACTTTGAGTGTAGCAAATAGTGCAAGATTTCCTCAAGATAATCTCTATTAAACCAGTCAGATTTAGTCTCCTACTAAGGTAAATGATGTTATTTTCTTCATACTCATAAGGGTTGTCATTCTATTCCTTATTAATCTGTGGGATTACCGCATACCTGGTGAATAACCCTTCGTATTCATTCTTTATTAAGATATGGAAATGATATATCTGTCTACGCAGATTACAACATGACGGGTGAAAATCCTAACACCCCTAAATCTGGGTCACTTGAACCTCTGATCTAGTACGTAACGGTACCTCCTCCATTTTAATATATACCACCTTTATTCATAAATTAATGAACACAATCTAGCTTTTATACCAATTAATACATTATTCCCTTCTCTTCTAGAATTTGTAACCTTTATAATCGGTTATTATATCTGTAGATCGCTCATAATCTAATCTATCCATTTAAACAATATATTTCATATTGATATATTAATTGCGAGTATTTATAACTCACAATCCAAATTAAATATTCTTCTGTGCAATGTTCTTCAATTACAAATGTATAACATCAACGTTCATCTAGCATAGCTAGAAACTACGCAATTAAGTGTTCTAGCCCTTAGCATTTACAAGTATAATTACTCTAAAGAGAATATACCAATGTATTAGTTTGTTACTATAGCACAAATCATCTTCCATCAAAATTTCTTCTTGTGAACCTTCGTCTATTCTAAATTCTTTAAAGCTATGGTCATATGCTTATATCGACCGTTATCTGCAAAAAAATTTTTGCAAGGTTGAGCAAGATGGCTCAGCAAGTCCCACAGTCTACACATTTCATGCTTCACATAACATACAAATTTCATATATTCATGCATCATAAGTTTTAGCCAATGCATATACTTATGATTCATACATATCTCATGATATATATTTTTATATGCATCATACTTGTCATACAACACATATAAACTTCATGTTGTATAGCTAACATGTAAGACCCCAACTTTTTATGATAAAGTTTTAATTTTCTCTAAATATTATTTTGAATAATAAGGTGTTTATTTGATATAATATTATAGTTATGGGTGATAAATGCAAATTTTACAAAGTAAGCAAGTTGTCATAAAAAATTCGTTTGGTCGGGGAATATTCTTTTTATCAGAAAATATTCGTACGAAAACGCAATCATTAGTGGACCCCACAACGAAATAACTGTCGGATATAGATAGCGACAAAAATTACTATTTTATAAAAATAACAACAAAACTTTTACCGTTCAACTATTGAAATATCCGGTGATAAAAGTACAGTAATACGTGTTGTTGCATAGTAGCACACGGTATTGCATAGTATCTTTGATTATTGATGTTTACGTAAGAAGTCACTTAGTTTTATTCAATTATTGCAATAGTAGTTGCTGCATAGTATCTCATATTATTGATTCAATATTGTCACAGTATCATCTGCATAATATTTTATATTATTAAATCAATAATCGAGACGACATAGTTATTTATATTATTATTTGCATTATTGACAATGTCTAGAAAGTTCTGTCGAGGAAAGGGGTTAGGTTATTTAATTGCGCGCCAATAAGGAGAAATCCTTATCAGAAAGCCCCCTCTTTCTTGGAAATGATCTGGTTGTCAATTTTGTGAGTTATAATATTAATTAGAGACTGCAACGGGTCGAGCCATTTAACAAAGTAGCCAAAACGGCCCGTTTTGGCGAATAGAAAATGTAAGCTCAAAGTCTGGTTTTGGCATAAGTGTTGCCAAAGTATGAAATAAGTCACTTTATGCCTACTTTTTGGTTTTTTTGGCTTAAATTTAAAGGCTTGGCCTCGGGCCAAAAGGCCCGGGTTTTCTTGGGCTAAAAAAATGTGGCCCAAAGCTCGAGTTTTGGCGAGCGGGCCGGGCCGGCCCGCGGGCTTTGGGCCCATTTGCCAGGTCTAATATTAATAATGAATAATTATTGAAATATTAAAAATATGTTTATTGAAGATAAGTGAATTACAAAAGTTAAAGGGGAATAATGCAAACTTGGAAAACTTTAGGGGTACCAAAGTGTAATAAGTTAACCAATTCATATTATCTTGAATCAACCAATCAGAGAAAAGATGATGCAAGCATAATGTAAGCATGACATCATCCTTAAAGAAAGAAAAAGATGATGTCATCATCATGATGTCACCTGGACTAAGGTGCAATTAATGAGGTACTAAACTGTAATAAGTCTAGCCCCTAGCGTGCAAATATCGAAACTATATTTTTCTATAAATAGAAGCTTATTTCTTCTTTCATTATCACCAATTCACTAAGACTCACAAGAAAAACTATAGAGAGAAAGAAGAAGAGTATTTTGTTACTTCACTATTGCAGTATCCAATCTCCTACTAACGTAAGGGTTATTATTTTTGGTATTCATTCTTTAATCTGTGGGAATATCTTGTCTACGTGGATTACCACATGCATGGTGAATAACCCTTCGTACTCATTCTTTATTTGTGGAAAAGATTTGTCTACGCGGATTACCGCATGACGGGTGAAAATCCATTTGCAGTTTCGTATATTATTTCTTTTCATATTCTTAAATCTAAACTTACTATGGTAAGTATTGCTTCTATAATCCCTGAAATTAGTAGAATATCCTTGAGTTTTGCGCTTCATCTAGTATCGTTTCATTGGAATATTGGTATGAACTTTCTTATTAAAGTTCAATATTTTTATTTTGGGTACTATTCATGGGGTACTATTCACTCAGGGTACTATTTATTCGGGGTACTTTGCATGATGAGGTACTATTCATTTGAGTACTATTTACGGGGTACTATTCACGACAAAAATAATTTCTTTTCTATCCATATTATTTTTGATACATGAATATCATTCTTAAATTTTATTCCACAATTAATTATCATGTTGACAATTTTGACATTCTTGAACTCTGGATAAATTGAATTATAAATCTCTAATATTATTTATCCTTGATCTCACTTTATTGATTCCTTATACCATTGTCATCATCCTCATGCTTATATTGTGGAAAGTCATCTTTAGCCCGTAGTGCATAGATGGACCGGAATGATTATGACCAGGAATTGTGTATTGGTATAATCATGACCTGTAATGTTATATACAAATATTGTGTTGAAAGTTCTCTTTGGCCCGTAGTGTATAGATGGACAGTTGTTTGGCATGATCATGACCACTGGTGATACTAACGAATATCCTTGGCCTGTAGTGCATGGATAATTCATTGATGTGAAATATTTATTGATTGTTGTTACAGGGATAAAATATTGATGATGGACTTTTAAATCATAGAAGATAGTAGACTTTACGCTCTACTTGACTCTTCTAATGGATTGATATTTCCGCTGCAGTTGTTACTCTAAAACTTGTTGTCTATTGTATTTTATCAAATTTTTCCCTGTTGAGGACTAAGGATAATTTTTTCTACATTATCTTAGTCATAATATTCTTTACTGGGCTAGTTGAGCTCACCCTTTTTTTTTGGGTTCCATTGTTCTTCTCAGGAGGCGAGAATGTAGCTGGGACTAATCGGGGAGTGGAGTAATGGTTCAAGATGGTTATTTTAGTAATCCTCACTATTTTATAAAATAGTATGACAATAATTATAATGAGGATTTTATTTGAGTTTGGATATTTTTTACGAGACAATATTTGTATTAAAACTCATAGCGTATGTTTTATCGTATTTTACACGATAATTAATAATTGTATAAATGAAATTTGTATTTGAATTTTGTAACATGTATTGGCGACTCAGAATGGGTTGTATGGACCTATTCTGGGGGGGCGTCACATAACATGTACTTCACCAATTTCATACTTTGCACTTAGTCACATAACATTCATATAGCCAACTAGTTCACATAAGGCAACATATTTCATTAACTATCATAAACACATGATTTAGTTCACATTATCACATAAGAGAAAGTTACTGTAGAACTTGCCTCGAAGCATTCCTTGTGCAGTTAATTAGGAGAATTCGTCCTTCCATTGTCCTACACGATTAAGTGTATATACAGCCACAATTAGCCACATAATGACGCTTATTAGTTACTTATGTTAGATCTACTTTACATTTCACCGTTCTTCCCCTTTTTAACCTTAATACACAATGTTCATTCACATGTTTAAAACTTACTAGGACACTTTCTTGTCCATTCGGTTATTACGTTAAACTTCATTTTACGTCTTATTACGTTTCTTTTTTTCTTTACACTTAACATATAAAATCAAGTTTTGAAAAACTTGCGCGCACTGACGTTTTATCATCTACTTCATTCTCATTCATAATTTGCTTTAACTGATAACTCATAGCATCGGTGAGCATCTATTTGATTAAATAATTAATCGTCCCCTTGTAACTTAACCTGGTAGTTGTCCTTTCGACTTATATCAAATCCCTTCACATTACTTTTATAATATTTGCATAAAAATATATGATTAAACTTTTTTATAGCCTCATACGTCACAAGTTGACCGACTCTAGTTGATTTAATTTACTTCGACAATTCCTGACTCATCAGTTTCTAATTATTTTTATTCTGTTGACAGCCTAATACCCTCACTAAGCCTTCTTAACTACTTTATTATTCATCTTAATCTTTCGTCTAATATTATTAATTATTTAATAATATTTTATTTCTTTACAAATATTATTAATCATTTAATAATATTTTATTTATTTACAAATATTACTAATGACTTAATAATATTTTAATCACCTCCTAATATTATTAATCATTTAATAATATCTTAATCCTTTATAAATATTATTAATTATTTAATAATATTTTAATCATCTTCTAATATTATTAATCATTTAAAAATATTATTAATCCTTTAATAATATTTTAATCTCTTACTAATATTATTAACTATTTAATAATATTTAAATCAATTAGTAATATTATTAATCATTTAATAATATTTTAATTACATTCTAATATTATTAATCATTTAATAATATTTTAATTATTTTCTAATATTATTAACCCTTTAATAATATTTTAATCAAATACTAATATTATTAATCATTTAATAATATTTTAATTATTTAAAAATTTATAAACAATTTTAATTTAATTATTTATCTCTTACTATTTAATTTATTTAGCAAACATAACATTCCATACACATACCATTTTATTAAAAATGACCAAATTACCCTCCAAAAATCTTAATTCATCATATTAATGATCATTAGTCACTAAAATCACATTATAGAATTTTATGACTTATTATAAATTAATTTTCTCAATTATTTTTAACTCATCCATAGGTATTAAAATAACCTAATCAACTTATTATTTTCCTATCTTTTGGAAAACTTCAATATATAATATTTTAGGTCCAACATAATTTTTCTGGAATTTTTCATTTTCCTTAAGTATTTTTCAAAAATCTGCTTTTTAGTTCGTAACTTGGGAAAGTTATCTATACCATGCTCAACTCCAAAAATTCTCAACTCTTGGCAGAATCTTACACGTATTAACATGAACTTCCAGTTTAAATTTTGTGACCATTGGAGTTATAGAACTCCAGTTATAGCCATTTTTGTCGAAAAAAACCCAAAAATTAATTAAAATTGTCATAACTCGATCGATATAAGTCAGAATAATCTCATCTTTGGAAAGGAGCTATTTTATATCATATATTTTCATGTCACAAAAGGTCAAAATTTATTTCAATAATTAAAAGGCCGAAAATGCCCCTGCAAAGTTTTGGACAGTTAGTTTTTTGTTATTTCCAGATTTTGCCTACTTTGCTAAAAACTGTCCAAATAAAAATATACAACGAATTTTTAGTGATTCCACTTGGAGTTGTTAGAAGACTCATAGATCTAACTCCAGAAATTAACCACACTCGCAAATGAAAAATAGAATGATAGATATGATCATTCGAATTTCATGTTTCATTTTCTAGAAAATCAGTTTTTCTATCCTTTATGATTTCAAAGAAAGCATCCATGATCTTTTAGTTAATCAAACCTTATCCATCATAAATCAACATAATACATCCTAGTACTTCTTATACTCAAGGATCTACCATGATCTATGATTAATTTCATCAAACTCTTACCATAACCAAGCAAAACATACTATAAACCAAGAAAATTACAAAGTTAGGTTAGAGAACTTTTAAACCTTCTATGCTTGGATGATGGATATCTTTCATGGCAGTTTAGATTTCTAGCTAGATCTTCTCCTTCTTAGCCTATCCCTCCAACCATGGCCTCCCTCCTTCATATCCCTCTTAAGCTCTCAAACTTTCTCTAGGGTTTTGGGTGAGAGTGAGGGAGAAAACATATGGTTTCTTCTTCCTCTTCTTTCTTTTTCCTCTCTCCTCTTTTCCCCCTCATCCATGGATGCCCTCTCTCTCTCTTTTCTTTCTTAATGGGTGGGTGTGGAGCTTGGAATGAGAGAAGATTGCTTTGTTTTATTTCATTTTCTTTAGTTAAAAGAATTAAAGGTTTAATATTAAATAAAGTGGGGAACTAGATCCACTTTTTAAGCAGAGTTAGTGAGAGTTGTTGGGGGAGTTGGTGGCTACCCAAGTGCTGGAATTTCCAGCAGATTTTGGTCAAGTGGGTCTCGCTTTTATTGCCTCATTTTGCTTGCTTAATCCCGTCTTTGACTTTCGAACCTAAAAAATCAAAATTTCAAGTTTATTGTCGATTCCAATTAATTTTGACACTCCCAACGTCATGGACATATCCGTTTTTTCAAATCCATGCATCTCTTAATTTTAAGTTTGGTTTTTCTCCATAAAAGTCAACTGTTCACTTTGATCAAAAAGTCAACCACGACAAATTTTATGTTTATAGTATATTCTTACTAATTTCGACGTTCGGGACTCAAATATCTAGTCAGCATCTTTAGATTCCACTCCTATATTCGATTTTGACTTTTCTCCTTAAAATTCAACTGTTAACTTTGACCAAAAAGTCATCCTGGACATATTTTGTTTTTACAACCCTTTTTGACTAAACTTGACGTTCCGGATGCAACCGAGCAGTCCGTGTTTCAAAATTCTATCTCTAACTCAAATTTTGAGTTTTAACTTACTTTATTTTTATTGATTATTCATATTAGCTTATCTTTTCAACCCTTAAATATTACATCCTTCCACTCTTACAAGGATCCCATGCCGGAATCACTATTCATTTAACGTTCTAGTTTAGTTCACTACTGAACACTTACAAAATTTCTCTCATCGATTAACTTTATCGAATTACCTTAACATATATTACTTTACTACCTCTTTCATTTATTTATTTTGCTATCTAATTCATGGACAACATCTATTCTTAGCCCAAGTCTCATCTGACTTGCTTCAGCTCATAACTACCTGTTTATTCTCAAGTATTAATATCTTCATTATTTCTATCATTCACCTTCAAATCTCTTTACCCTCTTTTAGATATTAAACCATATAGGTTTTTTTCAAAAAATTTAATCATTCCTCTATTTTTAAATCTAGATTTTATTCTTTAAACCTTCATTTAATTATTCGAGACAAGTCTCATAAATTTTTAGGGTGTCACAAAAATCCTCACCTCTTCAAAATATGAGGCACTTACATTAATTTGGAGGACAAAATTTCATAAGGAGGAGAGGTTGTAAGACTCCAACTTTTTATGAATAAAGATTTAATTTTCTCTGAATAGTATTCTAAATATTAAGGTGATAATTTAATAAATACTATAGTTATGGGTGATATGTGCAAATTTTACAAAGTAAGTAAGTTGTCATAAAATATTTATTTTGTGTGGGAATATTCATTTGGTCGGGGAATATTCTTTTTGTTGGGAAATATTCGTATGACGGCGCAATCATTGGTGGACACCATAACGGAATAACTGTCGGATATAGAAAGCGATAGAAATAACCTTTTTATAAAAATAACGGTAAATCTTTTACCGTTAAATTGTTGAAATACTCGGTAATAAAAGTACAGTAATACGCATTGTTGCATAATAACACACGTTATTGCACAGTATTTTTGATTATTGATTCTTACGTAAGAAGTCACTCAGTATTTCATTCAACAATTGTCACAGTAGTTGCTGCATAATATCTCATATTATTAATTCAATAATTGTTACAGTAACGTCTGCACAATATTTTATATTATTAAATCAATAATTAACATGACACAGTTACTCATATTATTATTAGCGTTATTGACAATGTCTAGAAAGTTCTGTCGAGGAAAGGGAGTTATTTAATTGCGCGCTAGTAAGGAGAAATCTTTATGAGAAAGCCCTCTCTTTCCTGGGAACGATCTGGTTGTCAATTTTGTGAATCATAATATTAATTATGAATAATTATTGATAGATTAAAAATATGTTGATTGAAGATAATTGATCATTTGAAGTAGATATTTATTCAATTTTTGATATAAATAGAGGGATTTATCATAAGGCGTTTGTTGTTAGTTTGACTTATTATTCTATGGGGGAACGTGCTAATTTTCAAACCATCAGTAGAAAATTATTTTAGTTTTTATTTTATTATTATTATAATAGTAATAAAACAGAAAACTTTTTATAATATATATAAAATTATTTATTTTATTAGAATAATTTAGATGAATAGTGATGAATAGTAAAAATCAAATAAAATTTAGAAAATTCGTGAATGTTTACTATTTAGTTCGTGATTTTCTTTTAAATAGTGTCATGTCATTCTCTTATAAATATGTTGCTTAGTTAAGAAAGGAAAATCACACCAGAATCAGCGAATTCTTCTTCTATAATATTGTGTTTATTTCTTTTGAGTATAAGGATACTTTGAGTGTAAAAAATAGTACAAGATTTCCTCAAGATAATCTCCGTTATACCAGTCAGATTTAGTCTCCTACTAAGGTAAATGATGTTATTTTCTTCATACTCATAAGGGTTGTCATTCTATTCCTTATTAATCTGTGGGAATAACCTGTCTACGCGGATTACCGCATGCCTGGTAAATAACCATTCGTATTCATTCTTTATTAAGTTATAGAAATGATATATCTGTCTATGCGGAGTACCGCATGACGGGTAAAAATGGCCATTTGCAAGTTCATATATTCTTTCATACTCGTATGCGATATCATTTCTTTTGTACTCGTCAAAGGATATCGTTTTCTTTCATATATCTCCATTTATGGTACGAAATTATTGTTTGTTTTCATAACCTTATTATTAAATGTTAAAAATCCCTGAAATTAGTAGAATATCCTTAATAGTTTGTGCTTCATCTAATATCATTTTACTGGAATATTGGTCTGAACTTTCTTATTAAATTTTAATTCATTCATCCGGGGTACTATTTATGTTGGGGTACTATTCATGTCGGGGTACTATTCATCCGGAGTATTATTCATGTCAGAGTACTATTCACGACAGAATTTAGTTTCTTTTCTTTTTAATTCTAAACTATCTTTGAAATTTGAATATTAAATATCATTCTTGATCTCACTTGATTCATTCTTTATATTATTTTCATCATTCTCATGCTTATATTATGGTGAAAGTCATCTTTAACTCGTAGTGCAAAGATGGTTGTTAATTGGTTTGATTATGACCAGGAATTGTGTATTGGAATAATCATGACCTTTAATGTTACATATAAATATTTGGGGTGAAAGTCCTCTTTGGCCCGTAGTGCATAGATGGATAGGTGTTTGGCATGATCATGACCACTGGTGACACAAACGAATATCTTTGTCCTGTAATGCATAGATAATTCGTTGATTGGAAATAATTATTGATTGGTGTTCCAGGGATAAAATCTTGATGATGGACTTTTAAGTCATAGAAGATAGTAGACATCATGCTCTACTTAACTCTTCTAATGAATTGCTATTTTCGCTGCAGTTCTTGATCGAAAACTTGTTGTCCATTATATTTTATCTGATTTATTATTGTTGAAGGCTAAAGATAATTTATTCCTCATTATCTTAGTCATAATATTCTTTACTGGGCTAGTTGAGCTCACCATTTTCCTTTTTGTTCCATTGTTCTTCTCAGGAAATGAAAGCGTAGCTGGGACTAGTCGGGAGTGGAGTAATGGTCCGAGATAGTTACTATAGAAGTCTTCACTATGTTATGAAATATTGTGATAATAACTATAATGAGGACTTAATTTGATTTTGGATATTTTCGTATTATGTACGCTGTAATATTTGTATTCAAACTCACAGTATGTGTGGTCGTATTTTGAACGACAATTTAGTAGTTATAATTATGGAAGTTTGTATTTGGATTATGTACCATGTATTTTGATGACTCAAAATGGATTGTGTGGACCTATTTTGGGGGCATCACACTACCCGACACATATTCGGAGACAACCTTACCCGACAGGTATATTGAGCATCCTTTGCAGTTTCCAAAATATAATGGGGAGAAAGGAAGCGCCAGGGAGCATATTGTCAGGTTTGTGGAGTCAATGTCTCTATGGTGGAATTATGATGAAGTGAACAATCACAACCTATTAATGAGAGAATTCAACAATACTTTGATGGATAGTGCCTTCAGTTGGTACTATAATTTGGAGAAAGAGTCAGTCCATGATTGAGATGATCTAAAATGGTAATTTTTTTTAGAAAAAAATTATGTGTAGAAACAGGTAACCATTGTAGAGCTCATGCGATTCAAGTAGAAGTCGAATGAGGAGCTATCAAATTATGTGGACAAATTTAGGGCCCAAACATAGAAGTGTGCAGAGCCAATTGAAGAAAAGAACTCAATGGTACTTTAGATGCCTTCAAGCCCCATCTCATTACAAAAGCATGTGACTCATTTGCGACCCTCTCGTCTTTTGCACAAAACTTGGGAGGAATCGTGACATTTCCCACCAGTCATGCGACGGTTACATGGAAGGGAAAGAGCACGACAATTGTGGCTTTGGCAGATTCCCAGTCAAAACCACAAGGGGGCAAATGTGGACCCAAGTGCAAATTAAATTTCACATGACCTAATTAAATTAAATGCAATAATTATGGTTCACACTATGATTAAATGAAAAGACGGAAGAGACAGAAATAAATAAGTAAGACCTGAGAGAAGCCTCCACAAGTCCCGAGGTAGAAGACACATGGATGCGACTTATTTTGGGAATTGATTGAGAGATTGGATTGGTGGTTAGAAGGACAGGACAATGTGGGAATTACTTTGGTGACTAAGGGTATTTTTGAAATTTTCCCAAGGTCATGTGCCTAGCATATGACCACTTTCCAAGAAACTCTATAAATACTTCTTCCATTCCATTGAGGAAGAAAATTTTTTGAACTCTCTATGGAGTTTGGACTCTTGGAAGATTGAAGGACTTGGACATTATCTCTCAACCCAAAGCACTCAACAAGACTCTTGTGAATCCCTACTACCTTAACAAGGTTTCCGGATTCTAGGAGTTCTGCCACGCGTCATTGGAGTAATTGCTTACCTGTTCTTCTTTCCTCTTCAATTCATCAATTAATTCCATACTTTTCGTGTATTTTTCTCAATTTCTCAGCCGACACAAAATCCTAACCCTAACAAGATACGATTTCCCTTGCTCACAACCTTAAACTTCAAATGCCTTCTCCCTTGAGAAAAAAAGGACTCAAAATTACTTTCAAAATAAAGCACTCACATTTTTGTTTGGAATGACACAACTAACACATACACTTTTAGAATTGTATAATTTGTTTAGGCACACGACACTAGACACAAACTTATATTCATGGAATGACACATTTTACTTTTGAGAACTTATTTAAAATTTTAAAAAAACAATAAAAATAAACGATAATTGTAATTTACGGTAGTCAATGATATTTAACATATTTCCTCCGCTTAAGCAAGTTCTTGAATTTTTAGAATCTTGATTTCGGATCAATTTTATAAAATCACATTATTTGGATCATCTTATTATTTAACGTCAAAAATCAAATGAATTGATACGTCTATTTAAATTTATACCAACTTACGACTCTGAACTATTGGCACACTTAATTAAAATCTATATTTTGATACCAAGTTGAACAAAAGGCGATTTTTTCCGGACATCACTCAAGTCATCCCAAGAAATACATATTTTTCAAATATTTAAATTACACAAATCCAGCTGACAGTAAGTACCAACAGTCTGCGTACCATTATACTTTTCACTTATTTTCTCTCAATCTATATATTTGGCGACATAAATATTGTTTTAACGACTATACTAACAACACAATTATTTGTGATGAATTATATGATGTGTTAAATATAATATCTATGACAATATGTACCGAAGAAAATTGGGTAAAAAGAGTAAAGGAGGGAATTCTACTCCCATACAATAGCATTAATTATGTTTTGGATTCATAGAATGGAATAGAGAAATGGAAAAAGAGTGTATTTGATGATCATTTTGGAGGATACATTATTTCAATGAAATGAAAATTCATTTCATCCATTTATTTTTTTATTCCATGTGAAGAAGGTGGAATAAAATTCATTTTAATGAAATGGATATATGTGATAATTTGTCATTATATGACAACACCCACCACCTATAACAACCAAACATACACTTAAAATACCTTAAAATTATTTTATTCCATCTTTTATTCCATTCCTTCAGTCTAAACGTAACATAATAGTTTTATAATGGTAGTTACAGAGAGCTATGTGCAGAAGCTCTACTTTAAGAATTATTAAAAAATTATCGCCAAAAGCCCTAAATGAGTTGGGGTTATGAGTATTTGAATGGATTTTTCAGCAATCGCACAAGAAATAAGAACATATATCAATTGCAAAATAAAGTTTATTCAGCTTTGATGCTATTATAAATAACTTGAAACAATGCCCAAAATTCTAACTTAGCTTCAGAGGCCCGAAATAGAGTACAATAAAGTGAACAACCCATTTATTAAAGAGTCACTAAAAGTGAGTCTAAATCCTCAAATAAGACAATGAGGGCTTTCCATCAAGGCCTGTCTGGTAGCGATGCTTGAGGAAGTCTCTTATGGTAGTTTCTTTGTAGTTTGGGGGATTTTCTTCTGACAGCAACTCTTTTATTGGGCCATACAGTCTCGAGGCACTTGCTTCCTGAAAATGCATTCTGAAAAAACTAGCCACTGAAATTCTTGGGGTGCTTTTGTTGTTAGCCAGCACTCTGTGCCGGGCGCTTGTGAACTTATCATTGCTGATGAGCTGCACATAACACACTACTATAATATGTTATATGTTTACTACAACACGTCTCAAAACAAGCTAGAGTACCTCTTTTTACTAAAAAGTGACATGACGTTTCAATTATTTCACTAATGAAAAGTGGTTAGTACCCTTGGCTTTTATTTAGACTAAAATGCAAAAATTCTATCATGATTGTATCATTATTTTGAGATATGGTACCTACCTTCCTTTACATAATAGAAAATAACTATCTTGTAATATAATTAATAGTGCAAAATTATTCGTTTTGCACTGCTAATTAAATCTTAAAGGGCATAATTTTGCACTTATAATTATACTTTGAGAGTGGAATTCGCCAATTAGTCAAACTCAAGGATGAAAATATCATACAAACACAAATATATGGTAGAGTTTTGCATTTTTAATCTTTTATTTAATACTCCTCCCGTTCTACAATTAAAAATAATCACACTCATCAATTCTTTTATCTCACAAAAAGAGTTATATTTTCTTCATCATAACTATATTATCATGTCATCGCTATTAATTTTATTATAATGACATCACTATTTGTAAAATGTGCAAATACATACTTAGTATTTCCCAATATGACCCTTTCGTGGGACAAAGAGAGTATCAAAGTATCAATATTAATTTACAACTTTATATAAAATAAAATGCATAGATTTATAATGTGAGACTGTCATATTAGACAAAGGATGTATTTTCAAATTCGAGTTCATTGGGTTTTCTAATGAAGAAAGTGAACAATATCTATAAACTTGTGAAAAGACAATTACTTGCCTGGAGAAGATCAGCAACATTTACTATAAGAGCTCCTGGCAAAGGGGGAATGTCAACCCACTGATTTTCATATAACACTTGAAGTCCATCCAATTGGTCTTGTAAAAGTACAGTAAGGAAGCCAATATCAGAATGGATGCTAACGCCGAGTGTCAATTCTGGTTCAGGGCATATGGGATAGTAATTTCCCATGAGCATAAGCCCCTTACCACAATCCATCTCTTTCAGGTGGTTTGGTTTGAGTCCAAGAGCCTCAGAGAACAATTCTAGCAAAGTATTTCCCAATTTCTTAACATAACTTGTGTATTCAATCATTATGTCTCTGTAAGTCATACAAATACATAACAAAAATGAATTTCTCTAATTTTGCTTATAAGTCTAGAAATCAATAAAGATTTTGCACATACCTGCAAACAACTGGCAATTCTTTAGGGTCAGGTGGATTAGGAGCCATAGTGCATTCAGTTGTATCCCTCCAGTTAGCTGCTGGTGGACTATACAGAGAAAAATTGCTATTAAAATAAAATGGTCGTGTTGTATCGCGCGAATAATACTGTTTCTTCAGCTCAGTTTCTTGCTCATTAAATCGACGTACTCCTTCAAGCATTTCATCCAAAATCCTAACTGGAATTCCATGATTTACCACCTGAAAAAATCCCCAATTTTCGCAGGCATTTTTAACTTTGTCTATAATCTCACCGCGTATAGTTGCATCTGTTTCAATGCCTTTGAAGTCTATGACTGGAACACCAAAGTGGGAATTTTGAGGGCAAGAATTCTGATTAACAAGCTTTAGTTGGTGATCCACAAACATACGTGGAACTTTTGTAACTCCGGCATCAACGAGCCCCTTGACGCCCGCTTTTGTGTCATCGAAAGCTCTCCGTTCAGCTATCCAGTCGTAATCTGGAGGCATAGCTATTGTTTGTGATTCACCATTGCTTGTCACCATCTTTTGTTTTTGTTTTTTCTCTCTCCAATTTGCAAATAATATGAGTTTAGTTTGATAGTGCATTGCATGCATGCATGAGAAATATATTTATATGCAAACCTTGAATTGTTTAAAGCTAATTAAGAAGAAATAAAAGACAAACGCGTGTGGCTATGTTCCATAAATTGGACTGAAACGCAAAACTTTCTTTTCAGCTTATCCATGTGACGTTTTCGTTATTAAATAAATATTATTTTCTCAAGGCACAATCAGTTGTACAAAATTATCTCGTTTGTGTCAGTTTTGCACAACTGATTATATCTTAAATTAGACAATTTTGTAATTATAATTGTAACTTGAGGGAGGGATTAGCAAATTAGTTAAACTTATGAATGAAAACATTACGTAGGCACAAAGTTGCATTTTAGAATAATGGGGTACTGTAGGTAGTTAGGGCTTCTTATTTTTCTTATTTGTTTTTATTTATTCTCCTCCAGAAAGGATAAATATTAGAACCAGTAATACAAAATAGAGGTACTTATCTGCCCCAACCTCCAAATCAACGAAAGGTTGGTCTGGGGAAGGAGATCCATACAAAATACTACACCAGCACCAGTCTACTCTCTTCACAAGAGTTTTTGAGATGATTTTAACCGTGACAAATACTTTTTTATATGCCCTCGTCTAAAAGCATTTCATGATGATTTTAACAATTACACAAAGTCAAAATGATTTTGTGATGGTTAAAACGGTAAAATTAGCAAGTGATTAATTCTTTTCAGAAAAATAAAAGGCTTTTGAGATTGATGGTTAAAGCAATAACATAAGCAAGTTACACTGTGATTGTCAGGGCTAGCACAAAAAAAAAATATAAGACTTTTGAGAGTGGTAGTTAAAGTAATCATATTAACAGGTGATTTTTTTGTTATCGTCAAAATCATCCAAAAAAATACAAGATTTTTGAGATTAAAAGTAAAAACAATAGCACATAAATATATATCTTTTGTAGATAGCTTATGTAACACCCCCTTCCCGAAAAGGAAAGGGAGGTCACGTGCAAAGCACAACAAATCTCAAAATAAATAAACAGAGCACTAATAACTTCAAAATATTAATAACGATATCCATCAATGAAGTACTAAATATAATTCTACAACTAGAATCAAAATAATCAAAAAAAAATCAAAACCACCTAGATGGTCAAAGACAACTCTATCATCACACTACCCTCGAATCACCCCCTCTAAAACTGCGGGAAGAAAAACACAAGATGAGCCAATTGCCCAAAGACGGATACGAGATATACAAAAGATATACAACTGATATAATGAAAAATAATCGAGACAAAATATTTTGACAAAGCCTCAAGTGCAAATACTGAACGAAAATATAATATCCAAAGATCCGAATGGAATATATCTCGAATCAACGTAATTGGACGAAACCAATAAAAAAAATAAAGAAATAACGAATCAAGTAACTAACTCAATGACTTGAATCAATGTAAACCAACAAAACTAATCCAATAAAATAATAGTCAAACAAATGGCTGGAGTTATTTTATACCGAATGAGCTCAGAAATACACATTGCCACACAGCAAGTCAAAATAATGTCACACAGTAAGTCAAATGATGCCACACAGCAACCAAAATAATGTCACACAGCAAATCACACATTGGACCGCGAATCCAAATGTATGCAAATCGGATAGGTGTGTTTGGCACAACATCACAAATCATAAAAGCAGAAAACTAGGGTTAACCCATACGCCTCCACAAAAAAACACTAAATGGCCCACTTCCTCCGGAGCCCGAAATGGAGACGTTGTGGACTAATCACACCGCCATTTTAAAGTGTCACGCCTCTCGTGCGTTAAGACGACGTGCACATGGTACCCCCACAGTGGTTATAACTCGTATACTCTACGGTATATTCTAACAAAAATATCATGTCACAACACATGCGACATAATACCAACAAAAAAGGGTTCTATATGTACATGTTGAACCAATCAAATTATAGTCACAAGGTTTCAAAAGGAAGGTAGCAAATATGTACCGCTTCTACAATTATCAAAATAAATAATACTAAACATGATAACCTAATTCAAAAAGTACAAATACGAAATACGTATCAACTCTAAAATGAAACTAATATATTTATTTCACAAGAAACAATTATGTGAAATCATAATAGAATTCAAATAAGGAAACAAACGAACAAATCAAATTTAACAAAGGTATCATTTGAAAGAGTACTTAATTGCACTGATACTTCCAAACCATTTATAGCACACTCCACAAAATCTTACCCTCAAATGCCAACGATATCAAATACAAAATGTTATTCATCACCTAAACATATTCACCTCAAATTAAAAATAATCCAAACTAATAATTCTAAAATAATTCATAATCTATTTAATATGCCTTTAATCATCGCTTTATATCAATTATTAATACTCCAAAATTTATATTCCAAGTATAACTCTTTAAATCCCCTTCGTTCGAACTAATTACACAAATTAACAAAAATTAATAAATATCTATAAGTTAAATTACTAATTACAAATTTACCCACTAACAACATAATACTGTTAAATTTATGTGGGCAAGGAAATCGTACCTTGCTAGGGGTAGGGTTTCGTGTTGGCTGAGGAGGAGAGAAATCCACAAAGAGCATGGAATTGATTGATTGATTGAAGAGGGGAGAATGACAGGTGGGCGATTACTCCAACGACGCGTGGCAGAACTCCTAGAATCCGGGAACCGTGTTAGGGTAACAGGGATTCCAAGAGCCTTCTTGAGTCCTTCAAGTTGAGAGAATGTCCAAACCCCTTTGGTGCTTTTAGGTGGAATCTCCAAGCCTTTAAGTCACCAAAAGGGTCTCTTTGATCTTCCAAGAGTCCAAGTCTTGAGTCCAAGAGAAGTCTCAACTCTTTAGTGCTTTTAGGTGGAAAAATCCAAGCCTTTAAGTCACCAAAAGGGTCCAAGTCTTGTGTCCCCTTTTCCAATGGAATAGAATGGGTATTTATAGGGTTCTTCGAAAGTAGTCATGTGCAAGGCACATGATTTCGTGGAAATTCCGAAATACCCTTTAGTCATTAGAATAATGCTCATATTACCCCGTCCTTCTAGCCACCAATCCAATCCTCAATCAATTCCCAAAAACGAGTAGCCTCCACGAGTCTTACGCCTTCGAGACACGTGGAGGCTTATCCTGTGTCTAGCACATTTATTTCCGACTTTTCCATCTTCATTCCATTAGGTTATGCGAACCCTAATTTGCACATTTAATGAGGTCGTGGAACCCTAATTGTGCATTTAATTCAATTAGGTCATGTGAACCCTAATTTTGCACTTGGGCCCACATTTGCCCCCTGCGCGAGAGTCGCATTCCCAAATAGACGATCGTGCAAGAAAATTATAAGCCTTTGAATGATTTTGCGTAGGCTCTTTTCTTGACAAATTGAAACTTCTCCAAAAATCTTTCCATATCTTGTCCAATATTTGTTTCCTTATTTTTTTCTGGCAATGGAAACAAGGAAATATAATCAAATATAAATAAATTTTAATCTAATAAAATCCTTCTTTTGGTAAATCAGACCTTAATTAATATTATTTTTTTTGAAAATAAAATCAAATCTTAATCTTATGTTGGAAAATACAATCAAAGCTTTCTTTGTTTTGGAAATAAATCAAATCTTAATCTTATTTTGGAAATAAAATCAAAGCTTTCTTTGTTTTGGAAATAAATCAAATCTTTCTATATTTTGGAAATAAACCAAATCTTTCTTTATTTGAAAGCAAAAGATTTTACTTATTTATACATATATATATGCATATAAATAATCTATTTTCAAAAATTACCCCTTATTGGGAATAAAACTAAATCTTCTTTATATTTAGCAAATAATATCTTTATATATTTTTATTTAGAAATGAATTCAAAGATACTTATCTTTTGGAAAATCTTCGCGACAAGGAGCATTCATTTCAAGCAATTTGATTGATAGAAACAACAGACCTCAAAGGTATGAAGGGTAACAACCCCTAGGTAGTGAGGCTTACATGGTCGAAGACTACATGGCCAAGCTTCATATATTTTTTTTTTTTTTTAAGGGGTGAAAAGAACGTAATCCCTAGGTGGCCTAAGGCAACATGGCCGCCCCCTAGGTGGCCTAAGGCAACATGGTCGCGCCCTAGGTGGCCTAAGGCAACATGGCCTAGGGGAACAATGAAGTTTTGGAGGAGCAATTACTATTTTAATCATTAATTTTGACTCATTTGGAGTTTCGGGGCCCATAATATATCAAAACGAAGTTAGCGAGGAGACCTACAAAGCCAACATGGTCGAACCCTAGGGGGGCGGAACCCTACAATTTTTTTTTTTTTTTTTTAGGACTCCCCAATCTTTCTTTTGTCTTTCGAGCCCCATTACCTTGATTACATCTTGGTTTTTTCCCTCGAATAATAAAGAAAGACTTGACGTTTCGTCCACGAAGAACACGAAGGAAGAAAAAATGCTCTAGATGCAGTGAAACCGCTCCAGGGAGCCGAACCCTAGGGAACCGAACCCTAGGGGGTGAACCCTAACTCTTTCTGACATTGTTTCATCTGTGTTTTGAAGCTTTACTCTCGGATATTCCTCTTTGGCATGGTGAGCATTTCGAGCTCAAGTACTTTATTTGACGTCCCTTCCTTGCTTCTTTAGATCCCTTATGCTGAACTCTTTTTTTTTTTTTTGCAGGCCCTCCCTGTTGAACATTCTGCAGATTTGGGAACAACCAAGGAGGCCTCGTTTCTCAATGATTGGGAAAGGGTTCCCTCCTTTGGTCTTTTTTCGTCGCCTTTTTTGAAGCAAGTCCAAACTTATGCCCGTCTAACTTTTCCTCCACCATAGAAGGAAGGCTTGTTTCTATATCCAACGGCTTGTGGAAGTTGGGATGACTTCTTGTCTGATTCATCTAACCACCTTCAAGAATAGCAACATTGGATTGACTAGCTACTTAGGAATGTTGATTATGTGGATAACTTTGCATCCAGCTATGTAGGAACATTCATATCCAATAGGACCTACATATTCATCACTGCTTGGGGTGAATGCACCTTTACTCTGGAGGATGTCTATGCCCTCTTTCGGTGAGTATTTTAAGTATTTGCCCCCTGCGCGTGAGTCACGCCTTTGGTGAGATGATCGCGCAAAATATTATAAGTGTTGAAGTTTTGATTCCAGTGTCTGAACACTTCGCGGGGCTTGATGTTTTGCAATCCTCAAAAACGAAAGTCCTAGAGAGAGGAACCTCTAGGAGCAAACCCTAGAAGGGCGAGCCTTAGAGGAGCTCTCCTGGGATATTTTGAAAATCTTCGATCTAATCTTTCTTACCATCTCTTGAAATTTCTCTTTCTTTTGGAATCAAGAAGTCATTGAGAACCAAACATTTCGTGAAGGCCTGATAGCTTCGAAGGCCTGATAGCCTCAAGTCTGCCATTGATAGTGTTGAAGACCTCACGATAGCTTCAAGGCCCGATAGCATCGAAGGCCCGATAATAGCCTTGAAGATCTCATCGATAGCATCGAAGACCTGGCCGATGGCCTCAAGACCAAGCTTTAGGTATTCCTCTATCTTCAATTCGACAGGTCATGACCTTTAGATCATGAACTGTCGTAGTTCTTTTCATTTCTTGTATCAAAAAATCATGTACATTTATTTCATACAAACTAACACTTGAATCTATACTTTTCTTTTCTTTTTCCTTTCTTTTTTTTTTTTTTTAAGAAATTTTTAAAAAAAACGTTCAAGTATAAGTGAAAGTTTGTCAATTTATTGATAATAAAATTGTTTTTAACGAAAAGCATAACATTTCATATATAATAAATCTTTCTTTTGTCGGTGAAAGCATAACGTTCACCACTTTTAGAGATAAAGTGTAACTTTTTCGGGTCTGAGGGCTTATAGTCAGGTGCCTCATTCATTTTTGATGATAAAGTGTAACACTCGGGTGCCTCGTCACTTGGGTCGTCCAATTTCTTGGCAAGTGCAGTCTACGAGGACTTGAAAATGGGTGCCTCGTCACTTGGGTCGTCTAATTTCTTCGCAAGTCACGATCTCACGAGGACTTGAAATCGGTGCCTCGCCACTTGGGTCGTCCAATTTCTTGTCAAGTGCGCCTACGAGGATTTGACCACTGCTTAGAGTGGACCACCATCTTGGGTGGTTTTTTTTTTCACAATTCTTGTGCCTCCTCCTTGGTCATCCAATTTACTTGGCAAAGGATATTCTCGAGGACTTAAACCACCATTTTTGGTGGACCACCATCTTGAGTGGATTTTAATTCATTTGTAGTTCGAGTTTTTTCGATGGTAGAACCAATTATTTGGGTTCTTGACTTTCGGATCGCACTATGGGTGATAGCATTGCACGTTTCTTCTCCTAGTTCAATCTCTCTGGCCGCCAAATTCTCATGGTATATCCTCCGCAGACTATAACAGTTCATAGTGGAATGTCCTGCATATTGGTGGTATACACAAAATTCTGATCTTCTTTTCATTTCTTCATTATAACCGATCGGGGCCTTGAGGTTTCACTACTCCGTGACTCGACCCATTATTCGACAGTTCTCCTGACGCCTTTCTCGCCGTGCATGTGATAGCCTCCGAATCGGCATTCTAGTATACTTGTCCTGTGGCTTTTCTCTGCTTTCGCTTCATTTCTCATTCTTCTCCTCTTGCCCCCCTTGTGATTTTGATCGAGAATCCACTAAAGCCACAGCTTGTTGTCCTCTTGCTCTTCCATGTATCCATCGCATGACCGGTGGGAAATGTCATGATTCCCCCAAGTCTTGTGCAAAAGATGAGAGATTTGGAAGGAATCACAAGCCTTTGGTGATGAGGTGGGGCTTGAAGGCGCCTAAAGCACCATTGTTGCATATGCTAACCAAGTTCTTTTCTTCAATTGGCTCGCACACTTCGTGTGCTTGGGCCCTGAACCTATCCACATAATCGGACAGCCCCCCGTTTGGCTTTTGCTTGAATCGCATGAGCTTTACAATGGTTACCTTTCTTCGCACATAGAAGAATTTCTTAAAAATTGCAATTTTAGATCATCCCAATCATGGATCGATCCTTCTCCAAATTGTAGTACCAATCAAGGCACTATCCACAAAGTCTTGTTGAATTCCCTCATCAACAAGTTGTGGTTGTTTACTTCATCATATCTCTAGCCATGGAGACATCGACTCTACGAACTCGGCAACGTGTTCTCCGCATTTCCTTTCTCCCCATTGTATTTTGGAAACTGCGGTGGGTGCTCAATATACCCCGTTGGGTAAGGTTGCCTCCGAATGTGTTCGTGGTAAGGAGGAGTAAAGTCTAACTCCGAGGGTCGAGATGTCTGCTGCTGGTTGATTGATCACGCCGATCATATCATCCTTCGCCACGCATCGGCTTGTGGAGTGAACTCTCCGGGTGTTGTGATATACCGCCGCATCGACAATGTGTATGGTAGAGAGGTTGGTTGATGCACGCTTGCATCATGCACAACCGCACTCGTGGTGGAAGTCATTCACTCTCACCGGACATTGCTTGGAATGTTTGGCATTTGCACCGTGAAAATGATGGGATGATGTTCGCTTTGAGGTTGGCTTGCTTCCAACCTAGGTTGTGGCCCGTCACCACCGCTCGAGCTCCAAGTTGATTATCGGAACCGATTGACTTTCCGCCAATGGAGGTATAACTGTTCTCTTTGTTGTTACCGCCATTGTTGTTGTCCTCTACTCTCTACTTGTTCTCCATGCGAATTGCACGGGAACATGGCCTTGAAGATAGGGATCTCGCATCAATTCTTCATGCGAAATTCCACATCTCTTCTTGCTTCCTTTGCAGATCTCCAAAGATCATGGCCATCATCATACCTTGTCCTTCCCAGTGCTTCCTTCAATGCTTTGAGCATCTCCAGTTACTGCACAAAGATTCATTTGTTCTCCACTTGCATCCTCGCCTTGCCTTTCTGCGTTGGTTTGTTGTTGATTGGCCATGTATAGTGATGTCGAACTCCCTTCCGAAGCGTCTTTAATAAGTGGTTGGTCAAAATCCAGATTTGCGCCTTGGAATGCTTGAATTACTTGCCTTGGAACTAGATCCGGTGAGGTAATCCTATTTGTTGGTGAAGTGGCTCTTCCTGTAGTTCTCCCACTTCGAGTTGTGGGCATACCCTTCACGAATTCTACACCTCCCCAGCAGAGTCGCCAATTAAATGTGGGCAAGGAAATCGTACCTTGCTAGGGGTAGGGTTTCGTGTTGGCTGAGGAGGAGAGAAATCCACAAAGAGCACGGAATTGATTGATTGATTGAAGAGGGGAGAATGACAGGTGGGCGATTACTCCAACGACGCTATGGCGTAACTCCTAGAATCCGGAACCGTGTTAGGTAACAGGATTCCAAGAGCCTTCTTGAGTCCTTCAAGTTGAGAGAATGTCCAAACCCCTTTGGTGCTTTTAGGTGGAATCTCCAAGCCTTTAAGTCACCAAAAGGGTCTCTTTGATCTTCCAAGAGTCCAAGTCTTGAGTCTGAAGAGAAGTCTCAACTCTTTAGTGCTTTTAGGTGGAAAAATCCAAGCCTTTAAGTCACCAAAAGGGTCCAAGTCTTGTGTCCCCCTTTTCCAATGGAATAGAAGGGGTATTTATAGGGTTCTCTGGAAAGTAGTCATGGGCAAGGCACATAATTTTAGGGAAATTCCAGAAATACCCTTTAGTCATTAGAATAATGCTCATATTGCCCTGTCCTTCTAGCCACCAATCCAATCCCTCAATCAATTCCCAAAACGAGTCGCCTCCACGAGTCTTCTGCCTCGGGACACGTGGAGGCTTATCCCGGGTCTAGCACATTTATTTCTGACTTTTCCATCTTCATTCCATTAGGTTATGCGAACCCTAATTTGCACATTTAATGAGGTCGTGGAACCCTAATTGTGCATTTAATTCAATTAGGTCATGTGAACCCTAATTTTGCACTTGGGCCCACAATTTATTATCAAATAAATTTTATAATTTTATCAACAAGATTAACGAGTTTAAATTAATATACATAACTTTCAATTTTATTCGCTAATTCCGTTTATAAATTTTAAGGCCAAATAATTATTGAAAATAAAAATTAAAAAAATAAAATAAATAAAAATTCACGAAATCACCGCCGTATATTACTTGCAAGCCCTAAATCAACTATATATCTTTTATATTAACAAATCAATCATATAATTATATATATATATATATATATATATATATATATATATAATTTATATGAATCAACGCTTTGCAACTTGAACCAAAATCATGTTCCTAAATTTATTTATTTAGCATATATCAATATATATATATATATATATATATATATATATATATATATATATATATATATATATATTGAATATACTCCAATGTCCTCCATTCCAAAAATAATCGACAAACTTATATTTATATATATATATATATATATATATATATATATATATATATATATATATATATATACACACAAGTCAAATCAGTCGTGTATGCTTTTTTTCCAATTCTAAATCATGAAATTAAAAGAAGTTTGAAACATAAAAATTCTTGATATGGAGAAACACACCAAAAAAAAAACCAACCTGATGATCATTTTCTGATTATTTCGTACACAACTTCCCTCACAATATAATTAGAGGCGGCTTTCTCATTTTCTCTTTCTAAGGTTGTATAAGGAAAAAAATAAGATTAGGTTTAGTTATTTATTTATTAATAAATCTTATTAATTCTCCTAATTATAATTGGATTTATTACTACCCACATTTAATTAAATTAAACTCAATTAATTTTAAAGGCCCAAATTGTACTAAATTAATTTACCCATCTCTTATTAATATTTATTAGCCCACACAAATTAAATAACTAGTTTGACCCAACATAAATGACAAAGTCCAATTAATATGTTTTAAAACAAAATAATTTTTATTATGCAATATTTATTTATTAATTTTTTATCGGGTATTACATCACCTACCCCTTAAAAAGGATTCCGTCCCCGGAATTAAAAGAATGAAAAGTACCTAATTATAAAAAAGATGTGGATATTCCGCTTGAATAGACTCCTCCATCTCCCAAGTAGCTTCCCGCTCTGTAACAAAAGGAATTATCTTCCTCAATTTTAATTTTATCAGTTATTTAATTATCTACTAAAAGAATTTAATCTTCCAAACAAAACAAGGAAGAAAAGAGGGAAACAAAATCATTTACCTTTTTTTTTAATTTAAACACAATTGTATAAGATAAAATCAATTAATATATAATAATAAAAAAATGAGTTATTACATTTTTCACCCCTTAAAAATAATTCCGTCCCTAATTCAAATAAGATACAAAAAATAATAATTTAGTTACTGATGTAGCACTTATTTATAACGATCAAGCCCGTAAGTCCATAGGTCTACACAATTATCCATGTACTCAGAAAAGATTCAATTGGCCACTGTAGTGTCAAGCCTTCGTAAGGTTCTTCACGTTAAATCACATGATCCACTCAAGCAGCCCCCTGCTTAATATCTTAGAGTTTCATTCTTGCAAGCGTACGTCATTTTCTTGAACATAATTCAAATCATAAACATTTTTCTTCATCTAAATACGATTCAAATAACCAAAATATTTAAAATTATTTTTAACTCGTTAAAATGTTTATATTCCACACATGACAAAGATCTAACAAATTATTTTATTTAATTTTACATAAATTCATAAAACTCTAAAGACATCGATAACCAAAACAACTATGCAAACCATATTACCAACTCTCCCCAAGTCCTCAAGAGCTTCAAAATATCTCATCCTTAATTTGAACTATTCACCAAATAATATTACACCAAAGAATATACTATTAATATCTCTTTATCACCAACTCTCCTAAGTCCTTAAGAGTTTCAAAATATCATAACCTCCAATCAAATTAGTTCTCAAATATTATTACACCAAAAATATACTACTACTAAGATCTCTCATCACCACCATACCAAACTCCAAATCATATATCCTACTATCCTAATAAACAAACGATAGCTTTCAAAATCTCTTAAAGATTCATCACTTAATATCTAATCATTTAATAAATCAATCATTCTCTTAGTGCAAACCTTAACCCAACAAATTCCAAAATCTCCTCATACTATCACCAAAATTTCATATAAAATAACTCCAATATTCTACTAGGAAATAATCGCAAAATTCATTTACTCCAAAAAATTAATCTAATTACCTCGAATCTTTACAACAACTCAAAATTACAAGAGATCCTTTGTACTTAATAGTTTTCACTTTATCATATTATCCCACCGATTCATATACCTCAAATTATTCACAACTTACAAAAATCAGAATCTAACCCAAATAAAATCCTCAATTCCAAAATCATAATAATTTGTAATTACCTGAAATAACTCTAACAAATAATTCTCCAATATCAAAACTCACTGATACAACTGCTCATATCATAATCGTATAATCATTTCTTAACTGAACAAAGTATGACATTATTTTCCTTAATGATCAAATCACCATCCTTAACTAACATTATTGCTCCAACGAATATAACAATAATAATCTTAACAAGTTAACTCGCCTTTCTCAAATTAATTACAATTTAAAGAGCTAAAAACACTTGGTCAAAATCAAGACCAACCAAACAGAGAAACAAAATCAAATCAAACTCCTACGCCTACCCAATGATTTACCCATTAACTCACAAAGTCAAACCTAAATAGGTTTTCTACAAAAAGAACCTAAGCTTTGATACCATCTTTGTAACACCCCCTTCCCGAAAAGGAAAGGGAGGTCACGTGCAAAGCACAACAACCTCAAAATAAATAAACAGAGCACTAATAACTTCAAAATATTAATAACGATATCCATCAACGAAGTACTAAATATAATTCTACAACTAGAATCAAAATAATCAAAAAAAATAATTCAAAACCACCTAGATGGTCAAAGACAACTCTCTCATCACATTAGCCCTCCGATCACCTTGCAAAACTCGGAAGAAAAACACAAGATGAGCCAATTGCCCAAAGACGGACATGAGATATACAAAAGATATACAAATCGATATACGAAAATAATCGAGACAAAATATCGAACAAAGCCTCAAGTGCAAATACTGAACGAAAATATAATATCCAAAGATCGAATGGAATATATCTCAATCAACGAATTGATTTAAACCAATAAAAGAATAAAGAAATAACGAATCAAGTAACTAACTCAATGACTTGAATCAACAGAAACCAACAAAACTAATCCAATAAAATAATAGGTCAAAACAAATGGTCGGAGTTATTTTATACCGAATGAGCTCAGAATACACATCGCCACACAGCAAGTCAAAATAATGTCACACAGTAAGTCAAATGATGCCACACAGCAACCAAAATAATGTCAAACAGTAAATCACACATTGGACCGCTGAATCCAAATGATGCAAATCTGATATGTGTGTTTGGCACAACATCACAAATCCAAGAAAATGAAAACTAGGGTTAACCCACACGCCCCCACAACAAAACACCAAATGGCCCACTTCCTCCGGAGCCTCAGAATGGAGACGCTGTGGACTAATCACACCGCTTATTTGAAAGTGTCACGCCTCCTCGTGCAAGACGACGCGTGCTGTGGTACCCCTACAGTGGTTATAACTTAGGTATACTCTACGGTATATTCTAACAAAATATCATGTCACAACACATGCGACATAATACCAACAAAAGGGTTCTATATGTACATGTTGAACCAAATCAAATTATAGTCACAAGGTTTCAAAAGGAAGGTAAAGAATATGTACCATTTCTACAATTATCAAAATAAATAATACTAAACATGATAACCTAATTCAAAAAGTACAAATACGAGTCATAATGTATCAACTCTAAAATGAAACTAATATATTTATTTCACAAGAAACAATTATGTGAAATCATAATAGAATTCAAATAAGGAAACAAACGAACAAATCAAATTTAACAAAGGTATCATTGAAAGAGTACTAATTCAGACTGATACTTCCAAACCATTTATAAGCACACTCCACAAAATCTTACCCTCAAATGCCAACGATATCAAATACGTAAACGTTATTCATCACTAAACATATTCACCTCAAATTAAAAATAATCCAAACTAATAATTCTAAAATAATTCATAATCTATTTAATATGCCTTTAATCATCGCTTTATATCAATTATTAGTACTCCAAAATTTACATTCCAAGTATAACTCTTTAAATCCCTTCGTTCAACTAATTACACAAATTAACAAAAATTAATAAATATCTATAAGTTAAATTACTAATTACAAATTTACCCACTAACAACATAATATCATTAAATTTATTATCAAATAAATTTTATAATTTTATCAACAAGATTAACGAGTTTAAATTAATATACATAACTTTCAATTTTATTCGCTAATTCCGCTTATAAATTTTATGGCCAAATAATTATTGAAAAAAATAAAAAAATAAAATAAAATAAAATAAAAATAAATAAATAAAATTCACTTAAATCACCGCCGCATATTACTTGCAAGCACTAAATCAACTATATATCTTTTTATATTAACAAATCAATCATATAATTATATATATATATATATATATAAATATAATTTATATGAATCATCGCTTTAACTTGAACCAAAATCATGTTCCAAATTTATTTATTTAGCATATTCAATATATATATATATATATATATATATATATATATATATATATACTCCAATGTCTTCCATTCCAAAAATAATCACAAACTTATATTTATATATATATATATATATATATATATATATATATATATATATATATATATACACACAAGTCAAATCAGTCGTGTATGCTTTTTTTCCAATTCTAAATCATGAAATTAAAAGAAGTTTGAAACATAAAAATCCTTGATATGGAGAAACACACCAAAAAAAAACCAACCTGATGATCATTTTCTGATTATTTCGTACACAACTTCCCTCACAATATAATTAGAGGCGGCTTTCTCATTTTCTCTTTCTAAGGTTGTATAAGGAAAAAAATAAGATAAGGTTTAGTTATTTATTTATTAATAAATCTTATTAATTCTCCTAATTATAATTGGATTTATTACTACCCACATTTAATTAAATTAAACTCAATTAATTTTAAAGGCCCAAATTGTACTAAATTAATTTACCCATCTCTTATTAATATTTATTAGCCCACACAAATTAAATAACTAGTTTGACCCAACATAAATGACAAAGTCCAATTAATATGTTTTAAAATAAAATAATTTTTATTATGCAATATTTATTTATTAATTTTTTACCGGGTATTACAGCTTATTTCCTCAATATGAAGTACACTTGGTGAAACTAATTTAATTGCTGCATACCGCGGATGTAACACATCATTTCGGAGAATGACAAAATAATGTGGGCCCAAATATAAAATTAGGGTTCATATGACTTAATTAAATTAAATGCACAATTAGGGTTTCACGACCTCGTTAAATGTGCAAATTAGGGTTCGCATAACCTAATGGAATGAAGACAGAAAAGTCGGAAATAAATGTGCTAGACCTAGGAGAAGCCTCCATGTGTCCCAAGGCAGAAGGCTCGTGGAGGCGGCTCGTTTTGAAAATTGATTGAGGGATTGAATTGGTGGCTAGAAGGACAGGGCAATATGGGCATTATTCTAATGACTAAGGGTATTTCTGAAATTTTTCTGAAAACATGTGCCTAACATGTGACTATTTAATTCTAGAAAACTCTATAAATACCCCTTCCATTCTAGGAAGGGGGAGGGCTCTTTTGGTGACTTAAGGCTTGGATATTCCACCTAAAAGCACTAAAAGGGTTTGGACCTCTCTTCACACTCAGGACTTGGACTCTTGAAAGATCAAAGGACTTGGACATTCTCTCTCAACACTCAGGAAGACTTTGAATCCCAATAACCCTAATAAAGTTTCCGGATTCTAGGAGTGGAAGGACTCAAGAAGAAGGCTCTTGGAATCCCAATAACCCTAATAAGGTTTTTGAATTCTAGGAGTTCTGTCACGCATCATTGGAGTAATCGTCCACCTGTCGTTCTCACCTCTTCAATCAACCAATTGATTCCGTGCTCTTCGTGGATTTCTCTCCTCCTCAGCCAACACGAAATCCTAACTGGCAAGGCACGATTTCCTTGCCCACAAATAATAATCTTGTTAATTAGTTAAACTCAATCTCCTTCGTTTTTCCAATGGGTCGAGGTGACTTTGGTCACTTAAAACACTGGTTAATTGATATTTTAATTATTGTACTAATGATCGATTTTTATTTTAATTATTAATTTTTTTTATTTCAAAAACATTATTACACTCAAAAAATATTTACAAACTAGTCATTACTTATATTATGTCTAAAAATTTGACGTAAGTGCTTAATAGAATAATGTTTAACAGCTGTCATGCGGGATACTTGAATATGTGACAAGTGAGACCCTGTTACGTGGAGGGTTGATAGATGTTTTGGTTACTATACTATGGGTCAATTTGGTTATTGAATATTTTTTTGTTACAAAATCATTATTATACTCAAAAAATAGTACAAACTAATCATTACTTAACACTCGTCTAAAAAACTGATGAAAATGTTGAATCGTGCATATCACACGAGACAAAAAGTTGATGTGTGAGTTAGTTATTAATGATGTGACATATTTTGCCATGTGTAAAATTATATGTATTGTTGCCTATAAAAAAGAAACGAACTAGATATTTGTGACCAAGATAAATCGCAACAAGAATCGCAACAAAATCATTCTCTAATTTTTTAACCCTTTTTTAATTTATGCAGTAATATCATGTGTCACATTATCAATAATTAACTCACACATCAATTAAGTGATGTTAAGTGAGTTTTTAACATTTTCTTGAGTATAGTAATATCTTTATAATAAAAAAAGATTCAGTATATAACAAAAAATAATAATAAATCGACCCCTAATACAGTAACCAAAATATCAATTAACTCTCCACATAACAGGAACTCATCTGCCACATATTCAAGTACCTCACATGATAACTATTAAATGTATAGTCTATTCAACACTTTTATCAAATTTTTAAATCGAATGTTAAGGACTAATTTGTAATATTTTTTTTGAATAATAATACTTATTATAACAAAAAAAGACTCAATAATTAGAATAAAAATCAACCTCTAATAAACTAATTAAAATATCATTTAACCCCTTAAAAACTAAAGCTTGAGCTGTTAAAGCTCGAGCCTAAAAGTGTTGCTGTGTACTCTAGTTACAAGCCCACATGAGCTATTCAAGTGCTCACGTTAAGTTCGAGCTTAAAGCTTATGTAAGCTGTCATTTATAGTGCCAATTTTCAGTAAAATCACATAATATTCTCACAAAATGGTAATATATATATTCTTAATTTTACTAATAATGTATAATATAGTTTAATTTTTTAACAAAAGAAGCTTTTTATTAACTTGTTAAAAAATTAAAAATAAAGCCAAAAATACAAGACAGGTCGACTCGAGTCAAGTTGGCTTCATATTGCTCATGGTTATGGAGGATTCGCGAAGCTAGAGTAGCTTGTATAACTAATCAAACCCACCGCCCTAATTAAGTCATTTTTTAGTAGAGTCGAGATCGAATAACACGCCGCTTGTTCGACTCATTTAATTGAATTAATCATGCATGACTATAACTTATTTTGGTAATTAAATAACAAAAACAAAGGAAGATTCTGAGAGAAAGATAGATCATATTCCTTCCATTTACAAACAAAACTAATTTATTGCGTTGAGGCATTCATTTCACCTACGGCCAGACCATGAAAATCTATGATTTTGGTAATTATACAATCCTATAACAAAAACAAAAGGGATATTTTGTTCATATTAATTCCATTCACAAACAATCGGCAAATAAATTACTTAAGTTTGATGAGCCATGTGATCACATACGGCTAGTATAGATGTAACACCCCCTTCCTAAAAAGGAAAGAAAAATCACGTGCAAAATATAACAAATCTCAAAATAAGTAAATAGTACACTAATAACATTAAATATATAATAATAATATCCATCAACGAAGTACTAAGTACAATTCTCCAAACAGAGTCAAAATAATCAATACCAAAAATCGAATCAACCTAGATGGTCAAAGGAAACTCTCACTAGCCATGTATCATCCCTGCAAACCTGCCGGAAAAAAACACAGCATTAGCCAATTGCCCAGTACGAATATAGATATACAAATATGCACAACTGAAATACGAAATCAACCGAGTAAAAATACTGAACAAAGCTTCAAGCTTAAATACTGATGAAAATATAATCTCCAAGGTCTGAATAGAATATATCTGAATCAATAGAATTAACGAAACAAATAGAAGAGTAAAGAGTGAACTGAAGTAACTAACTCAACTAATTGAACTGAACAGAAACAAACAAAACTAATACAATGAAATAATAGGCTGAATCAAATGGCTGGGTGTTATTTCATATTGTTTGAGCTTAGAAATATACATTGCCACACAGCCAAGTCAATATAATGCCACACATGCAAATCACACATTGGACCGTGAATCCAAATATATGCAAATCGAATAGGTATGTTTGGCGCAACATCACAAATCCACATGTTTTTGCTTGAAGTCTTTCTTATTGTTGAATGTCTTGCTTTGGAACTTTGACTTGTTCTTCTTTCTAATCAGCTCTCTCAATTTTTGAGTTATCATTGTTATTTCCTCCTCAGAGTCTTCATCATCACATTCTATGTAGCTTTCAGCTTGTAGAGATAGTCTTCCTTTTTGGTCCCTCATCTTCTTCATCATATCTCTTTAGTTAATTTTCTAATTCTTCAAGCTCTCCAAATAAGGTGAGAGTCTCCATAGTACTGATTGTAGTTGAGTCTTGATGAGTTATAACATTTGGTGCGAACTGTTTAAACATGACTCTAAGTATCTTTTTATTTATCTCCCTTTGATCAATTTTTTGGCCGAGCATACTTAAAGAGTTCATAAGAATGAGGAATCTGGCTTGAGCTTCTTTGATAGATTCATTCTTCTCTAACCTGAAAAACTCATATTCTTGCATTAACATACTTAGTTTGACTTCTTTTACCTCAGTAGTTCCCTCGTGGCTCATGATGATTGTATCTCAAATTTCTTTTGCGGTAGTGCATGCATAAACCTTGTCAATTTCAGCTTGAATCATTCCACTCAGCAGCGTGTTTATGGCTTTGGAGTCATAGGATACTATGTACGATTCATTTGAATCCATTTCCATGAGAGTCTTGAGTCTCCCATCATCATGTCTCGGAATGACAAGTCCATTTTCAATAACCCACCACTCCCATGGGTCTCGTTTGAGAAAGATCATCATTCTGAACTTCCAAAAGTTGAAGTTCTCACTTCCGAGCAATAGAGGAAGCCTGCTTGTAGATTGACCTTCTTGAAAGTTGAGATGTGTCATAGGATCTTTCCCTACGACCTGCTAAGATCAATATTAGTAGAGCAAAACTCTGATACCAAATATAATTTTGTGTATATGCACACCTAGAGGGGGGGGTGAATAAGTGTATAAACTAAAACGTGTTTATCAATGACCAATTTTTTATTTCCTGTACAGTACCAAAACAGACAGATGAGGCTAGTGATTTAAAGTGTCTGCTTTAGAGTAAATTTTACTTTTCTTATAATGCAGACAGAATAAAGCAACGACAGATAGTGTATGTATTAGACAAAAATATATTTTGTTATAATGCATACAGATGAAACGTATGAAAGACGTGTCTGGATTAGTATACGTTTTTTATCAGGAGATAACTTTTACGTAAGTGTGTTGAGATACAAAGTGAGACTCAAACACACGAAATAGCAAACCACAAACACAAGAATTTTTACGTGGTTCAGTCCATATCCTCTATCTAGTGGCGTAATCCACGTCTAATACCAAATGGTATTGGAGACTCTTTTTATTAATTTAACAACTCAATTAAATACAATAAAAAGAACTCTATGTTCAAATAAATTTTTCACTGTGATGGACACATCTACCCCTTTTACATCTCTTCACCCTTTGCACATCTGCAACCTTGAAAATTTCTCTTGAATGAACCTATCCACTACTGGACCGTACGTACAAGCTTAACAGTGCTTGAACTATGAACTTGTTACAAAGTATTTTGAATACAATATGTTGTGTTTTTTCAGCAAATAAAAGACAAACAATATAACTGACTTGTTGAAAAAAAATTAAACAATTAAAGCTCTCAATATGGAAGTGTATATCGTATATGACTAATATAGGCTTCAAGCTCTTTTTTACTAATATAAACTTCTTGTGTTCGTATATCCCTGTGTTAGTCGAATAGAAGACATATATATATATATATATATATATATATGGAGGAGATTAACGACTATCTTTGAGATATTTTGACCTATGATATTATTTAACGGGTCCAAGAAAGAGGTTAGCATGAATATCTCTATCACAATTGTAAAGAATAAAAATTTAACAAATATAAAATTAGTTAGCATGAAAATCTCATATTTTAGATAGAATATCTCATGTTTAAAATAAAGAGACCAATAATTATTAGATATCACAGGTGGGAGGACACATGCATGCACATTGTCTCAACTGAAACAATTATGGAGTTAGGACAGAACATGCATGCACATTGTCTCAACTGCAACAATTATGGAACAAAATAGTTTGTGCTACCATTAAATAATTGCAATGATTGCAGGTTTTCCTATTTTCTAAAGTGTAAATGATGTCTCATCTTCTGTCCCAATGAAAAGATTTTGTCATGTGACAATTTTTCATTAAGGTAATTTATTTTAAAAAGACTAGGAAACTCCTAGTCATTATTTAAGCCAATTAATCTTCTTCCCGATTTACGATTGCCTCTCTCCTCTTTGGGTTCAGTTGGATCACGGCAGGCGGAAAACAAAATGTTATTTCCTCTCCTCACTTGATTGCAAAGGAATATACAGGAATATAGTTTACTAGATTCTATAAACAACCCGAAAGAAAGGCAATTGCTTGATACAATCTTCATCTTCAATAATAATTAATTTTCCATTCATATAATTTTTTTATTTCTTAATCAGTGAAATATTAGACAGAATAAGTCGAATTTTTTGGATTGGTTTAAAGAGAGAGATGTAAAAAATAATACTGAGAGTAATCAACGGAGTTTTCAAGTTCTAAGTTTTCCACCTTCATCAATCATATAGATGTTCTCCAAAAATAAATAACTCAGTAGTCTTGAGTTATCTTCTATCTTAGGAGATGGTCTCCCCCGTTCCCCCAATTGGCCGATATTTCAAAAAAAAAAAATTATCTGAGACCTGATTTTATTTTATTTTTATTGTTAAAAAAAGCACACGGCTAAATCCTAATATTGAGACCGGAGATGGTACACATTGTTGAGACAAATGATATCGATCTAGCGCAAGGTAGTTAGTTAATTGGTGCCAAATATTTTAGTTTGATTGTCATATTGATTATTAAGAAATATAAATTCCAAACATAATATATCAAAAGATATTTTGTCGGGTTGTAATCATTTTACTTAATAATGTGTTTATACGAACATGAATTTCAATAAAATTCAAAAATACTAGTAGAAAATTTATAAAATACTTGCAGTTATGAAGGCAAAAATAAGAATATCTCTGAATGAGAGTCCACATTAAAATTATTACCTCCATTCTATAATAATTGTCTTTTTAGAAGAAAAAATTTGTTTCAATTTATTTTTGTCGTTTACAACTTTCTAGGAGAATAAATTATTTATTTTCCTATATCACTCCTAACTTCTCTCATTATTCCAAAAAATTTTCTCCCTTGTATTAATAGTTTTCAACTTCACATAAAGGGATAGTGATGAAATTTTATATAAATTTTAATTTTTAAATAATAATATTAAATAAATTTTTTAATTCATGTGCATGAAATTAAAAAAATTATTATTATGAAATGAAGGTAGTAACATACTAAGACTCAAAATGAGAGTCGCATTAATAAGAAGATTCTAAACGGATATAGTATCGTTACATATATTGTAATTTATTTATTTATAGACTAGTACTATTGTTTATATGATAAAACAAATTATGTTGATGAATTCTACTTTTATTAACAGAATGTTTTGGAAATTGTGTCTTGCCAAGAATAGGACACCCTAACCACACTTTAGAATATAGGGCTATCTGCAATCATTGAAGTTATTTAATGGCAGCCCAAAATATTTTGTTCCAGCAGTGCAAAGATGAATAAAATATTTGGTTTTACAGTTGTATATTTTTAATCTGTAATGCAAAGATGAATTGTTGATTATTAATTATACAGTTGTATATCTTTGGCTGTAGTGCAAAGATGAATTTATTAGTATGATTATAAGCAGGAATTGTGATTTGGTATAACCATAATTTTTGATGTTTCAGGTGAAGATAGATGATGTAAATTATCATCGTCCTGAGTGCGAAAAGAAATTCAGAATCACAATTATGATTATGAGTTATTCATATAATTGTGGACAGGAATTGTTGATTGATGTTATAGGGATAAAACATTATTGGTGGACTTTTAACATGAAGAAGATAATAGACCTGATGGTCTATTTGATTCTTTTAATGGATTGCTCGTTCCGCTGCAACTATGGTTGAAAAATTTTATCATCTACCATATGTTCTAAATCTCTGATTTATTATTGACGAAAGCTATTGATAATTTAATTATCTTTAGTTATGATATTCTTTACTGGGCTAGTTGTGCTCACCCTTTTGCTTCACAATCCCTTTCGTGTAATAAGAGTGTTCTTAGAGTCGAATGGGATAACAGAGGAATAGAATCGGTGGTCTATAGTGCTTGAGGTTCTCCCTAAATAGTATGAAAATAATTTTATTGAGAACTTTAGATAAGTATGTCGTATTGTATACGTCATTTGATATTTAATTTTGGTGAACCGAATAGGGTGAGGTGAACCTAACTTTGGAAAGGTGTTTTGCCACTATCATACAAGATCGATGTCTAATGACATACAACCTCGTGTTATCATAAGACCGGGTTGTGCACATCCACTTGCTGAGTATATCTACGAGCACCACCTATATGATCTTGGAGTTTATTTGAAATATAATTTTCACTTGGAGACAGTGGAGATAGTTATATGTCAAGAGAAGACTCACCATTGGAAGGAACATGATAGTAATCTTCTCATTTTTCTTTGGGGTCTATTGGGTCAACCAAAGATAATTCTCTGGACATATGATATCTATCATAACTTAGATTCATGGCCTCCTATGTACGAAGGTTTCCTTGAGCACTTCCCAAAGATTTTAATTTCTAAAATAATTTTTGACTGTATTTTTATGTAAAGTACCATTGTAAGGTTGTAGTCGAGGCACCATGAGAGTTACATACATTTGTATTAAAACTCACAGTATACTTGTCATCGTATTTTGCACGACAGTTGTATAAATGAAGTTGTCAGTAGTGTATTTTCTGGCGACCCAAGATGGGTGATGTATACCTATTTTGGGGGCGTCACACGGATTACCGCATGACGGGTGAAAATCCATTTGCAATTTCGTATATTCTTTTATACTCGTATGAGATATCATTTCGTTTGTACTCATCAAGGGATATCGTCTTCTTTCATATTTCTCTATTTATGGTAGGAATTTATTATTTGTTTCCATAACCTTATTATTAAATGGTGAAAACACTTGAAATTAGTGAAATATTCTTAATAATTTGTGCTTCATCTATTATCATTTCACTATTGGTCTGAACTTTTTTATTTAAATTGTAATATTATCATGGTGGGATACTATTTATGTCGGGGTACTATTCATTTGGAATACTATTCATTCAGGATACTATTCATTCGGGGTACTATTTATTCGAGGTACTTTTCATTTGAGTACTATTCATTCGGGGTACTATTTACGGGATAATATTCATGACAAAATTGATTTTTTTTTGTCCAAATTATTTTTGATATATGAATATCATTCTTGAATTTTACTCCACAATTAGTGATCATGTTGACAATTTGGACATCCTTGAACTCTGGATAAATTGAATTATAAATCTCCAATATTTATCATTGATCTCACTTGATTAATTCTTTATATCATTGTCATCTTTCTCATGGTTATATTGTGTTGAAAGTCATTTTTGGCCCATTATGCAAAGATGGACCGTTGATTGGTATGATTATAACCAGGAATTATGTATTAGTATAATCATGACCTTTAATGTTACAGATAAAAGTTTGTGGTGAAATTAGTCCTCTTTAGTCTGTAATGCATAGATGGACAAATGTTTGACATGATCATGACCACTGGTAATACAAACGATTATCTTTGGCCCGTAGCGCATAGATACTTTATTAATTGGAAATAATTATTGATTGGTGTTACAGGAATAAAATATTGATGATGGACTTTTAAACATAGATGATAGTAGACATCATGCTCTACTTGACTCTTCTAATGGATTGTTATTTACGCTGCAGTTGTTGATCTAAAACTTGTTGTCTATTTTACTCTATCATATTTTTTCCTGTTGAGGACTAAGTATAATTTGTTCTACATTATCTTAGTCATAATATTCTTTACTGGGCTAGTTGAGCTCACCCTTTTCCTTTTGGTTCATTGTTCTTAGGAAATGAGAATATAGCTGGGACTAGTCGGGGATTGGAATGATGGACCAAGATGGTTACTATAGTAGTTCTCATTACTCTATAAAATAGTGTGACAATAATTATAATGAGGATTTTATTTTAGTTTGGATATTGTCTACGAGACAATATTTGTATTAAAACTCACAGCTTATGTGTTGTCGTATTTTGCACGATAGTTCAATAGTTGTATAAATGAAGTTTGTATTTGGATTCTGTACCATGTATTTAGCGACCCAAAATGGGTTGTGTGGACCTATTTTGGGGGTGTCACAGGGAGAGTGATTTTGAGATGATGCTTGTATGAGGTTGGCTTGCGTCCAGTCTGGATTGTGGCACGTCACAACTATTCTGAGGTTTCAAGTTGATGATTAGAATCGACTAATTCTTTGTTAGTGGATGTATATATAGTCTAATTCTCTTTGCTGCTGTTGTAATTGTTATTGTCCTCCACTCCTGCTCGTTCTCCCTGCTGATTGCCTGGGAACATGGCCTTGAAAGTGGGGATTTGCATCAACTACGGGCGAAAATTCCTCATTTTCTCTTGCTTCCTCTACATCTCAAGCATCGTAGCCATCATCATTCCTTATCTTTCCCGTGCTTCTTTCAATGCCTTGAGCATATCTAGTTGCACAACATTTATCTGCTCTCCACTTACTTCTTCGCCTTGCCTTCCCACGCTTGTCTGCCGGACATTCTTTTGTTGTTGATCAGCGATGTTGAACTTCCTTTTGAAGCGCCTTCAAGGATGGGTTGATCGAAATCCAGATTCGCACCCTGGAAAGCTTGATTTGCTTGCCTTGGAACTGGATCCAGTGAAGTAGTATTTTTTGTCGGTGAAACTCTTCTTGTAGTTCTCCAACTTCGATTTGTGGGCATGCCTTTCATGAATCCTACACCTCCTCAGCAGAATCGCCAAAGAAATACGTGGGGTAAGAAAATTATACCTTGCTAAGGTTAGGGTTTTGTGTTGGCTGAGCAGGAGAGAAATCCACGAAGAGTACGGAATTGATTGATGAATTGAAGAAGGGAGAAAAACAGATGAACAATTACTCCAATGATGTGTGGCAGAACTCCTAGAATCCGGAAACCTTGTTAGCTAGGGTAGTAGGGATTCAAATAGCCTTCTTGAGTGATTTGGATTGAGAGAGAATGTCCAAGTCTTTCCATCTTCCAAGAGTCCAAAGAGAGTCAGAAAAAATTTCTTCCTCAATAAAATGGAAGGAATGTTTATACAGTTTCCTGGGAAGTGGTCACGTGCTAGGCACATGACCTTGAGGAAATTCCAGAAATACCATTAGTCACCATAGTAATGTTTAGATCGTCCTGTCCTTTTAGCCACCAATCCAATCCCTCAATCAATTTTTAAAATGAGTCGTCTCCATGTGTCTTCTGCATCGAAAAAAGTGGAAGTTTCTCTCAGATCTTGCTTATTTATTTTCCGCTCTTCCGTCTTTTTATTTAATCATAATGTGAACTCTAATTTATGCATTTAATTTGCACTTGAACCCACAAAGGTCTTTAAAAAACTAGGGTTCTATAATTATCTTTTTGAAAAATTGTCTTTTGAATGTTTTCACTATTAAAAAAATAATTATTTGTTATGACTAACATTCATCACAAAAATTAAAAAATCATCATAAAAAATTTACGTGATCACTTTAAGCATAATAATGGTTGTCGATCTCCTCACTTGATTGCAAAGGAATATAGTTTAACTGATAGCTGATTCTATTTTTTTTTATTGTTATAAAAGCGCCACACATCTAAATCCTAGCATTGGGACAAGAGATGGTACACATTAATGTTGGACAGATGATCTCGTCTCGTGGTTGGGGTGTCTTATTTTCTTTTCCCTCCACAATTTCCAAAAATATATATTCCATCAGTTTCTAATTATTTGACGTTTTAAATGTAGATATAAGAATTAAGATAATGATTATAAAGCATTAAATATAATATTCAATTATCTATAATACCCTTAAATCTTTTGTTGAGATAAGGATAATTTTGTTAGGATAAAGAGAGAGAAAGAGTTTAAAATATCAAAAAAATAGGCAGAGTAATGAGGGGTAATTTTGGAAAAATTGTCATTAATTTTCTTAGATTTGAATAAATGTCAAATAATTAAAGACAAATAAAAAATTCTAAAACGTTAAATAATTAGGGACGGAGGGAATAGTTGATAAAAGTAAGACTCACTGGCCCGATGTAGTTAGTTGGTGCCAAATATTTTATAGTATGATTCTCATATTGATTACTAAGAAATGTATTGTATATTCCAAAGATAATATATCAAAAGATAATTTGTCGGGTTGAAATCATTTTACTTAATAATGTGTTTATACCGACATGAGTTTCAAACAAATTCAAAAATAATAGTAGAAAATTTATAAAATTAAAATTTTCTATTTTTCTTAGAATGTGAGTTAACCTAGTAGTATCTTTTTAGAATATCTCATAATAAGAGTCCACATCAAAATCAACGTTCTAAAACTCAAAACAAAAGTCACATTAATAAGAAGATGCTAATCCGATATAGTATTGTTACATTTATTTATTTATTTATAGACTATATGACAAAACAAATTATGTTGATGAATTCTACTTTTATTAACACAATGTTTTGGAAATTGTGTCTTACCAAGAATAGAACACCCTAACCACACTTTAGAATATAGGGCAATCTGCAATCAGTGAAGTTATTTAATGGCAGCCCAAAATATTTTGTTCCAGCAGTGCGTTGTGCATGTTTTGTCGTAAGCCGTTGGCGGAGGAATATGTAAACATGCCGGTCCATATATTCCATATGTCGTAAGCCATTGGCGAAGGAATATGTAAAGCTGGAGTAAGGAGATGCCAGTTACTACTATTATAGAGTATGGTAAGGTATCTTGGAAATTGGAATAATTTAAAGTTGATAAGCTGTCATTTTATACTACTTATAACCTAATACTATCCGTTTTTTAGTGGTACTGATATGATAAGATTCTGATGGGACACCAATCAGCTTTGCTCGTGGAAGTGTAATCGGTAGAAAGAAAGTACTCCATCCGTCCTTTAATATAGGTCGTTTTAGATATGTGCACAAGAATTAAAGAAATAATTGAAAAAAATTAACTATATTATCAATTGTCTATAATACCCTTCACCTCACTTATTTAATACTCTCTCTTCAATAACATATTAACAATTTCCTATAATTTACTCCTAAAAAAACTCAATAATCTCATTTACTCTTATTTTCTTTCTCTCTCTCTCCTCATAAAACACTTTAATTATCAGATTTTTAAAGAAAAAAGATAAAAGAGTTTTGTTGGGAGGAGAGAAAGGCTTGAGAGTAGAAGAGTAAGATAAGATAATGATAAATATGGATCAAAAAATTAGGTGGAGTAATAAGGGACAATTTGAGAAAAAGAGTGATCAATTCTCCTACATAATCACAAACGACAAATAATTAGGAATAATAAAAAAAGTCTAAAATGACCTACATATAGGAATGGAGGGAGTAATTGGGGGGCGTCCGGTGCAGGTACTAATGACCGGTACAGTGTAATTTTTTTTAACCACAATTATAAGAATAATAAATAAAAAATAATAGAGCAAGTTTGAACAAAAAACTGTAAAAGAAAGCATATTTTTTATTGCAAAAACACTGTAATAATAAGAATATTTTTCTTTTACAGTTTTTTGTTCAAACTTGCTCTATTATTTTTTATTTATTATTCTTATAATTGTGGTTAAAAAAAATAAAATAAAATTATACGGTACCGGTCGTTAGTCCGATACATACTGTACCGGACGCACCCCCAACCCAGAAAGAAAGTAGTAATAACTCATTTTCCATAGTGGAAAATATTTTGTTATTTTTGACTAAAAAAATCATATATCTTTTCTCCTAGTGCAAATTGTCCAATTTTGGACTCATTAAATTAGACAACATGCGTCTAGTTTAGGTTTGGGGTACAACCCGTCAATGAGTTATACGGTACTATCTCCGTTCTTTAATATAAGTCGTTTTAAAGAAATATTTTTGTTTCTAAATATAAGTCGTTTGAAAATTTCAAGTAAGCATTAATTGCTTAGTTTCTAATATTACCACAAGTAAGAAATATAATTTTGGTTCTCTCACTATTTTTTTACCCAATAAATAACATTCTCCTTTTTCAATACAAGGGCAATATAGACAATTGATAGTATATTTAATGTTTTACAATCATTTCTTTAATACTTGTGCATAACTCTAAAATGACCTATATTAAGGAACGGAGGGAATATAAGCAGTCAGTGTTTTAGTGTTTTGACCAATTAAATTAGACTGATTACATTAGACAACTTGTGTCTAGTTTAGGGTTTGTGTGATGATCTACTTACCTAACACTCGTCGTGGCTGATCTCTTTTGGAATTGTAGTGTAGGACAGGTAAGCCGCCAAATCTTTAATTTGTATTTTGTAGTTACTGCAATGGTGATGCAGGAGGATTTGCCGATGATGCTGTGTTGTCCAATAATACTTAACTATCGGATTGGTGTAAAGAATGGCGGATATTGATGTCTTCAGTGTCGGGAGTCGGTTCAGTTTAAGTGACTTCAGGAGTTCGACTTCGGGTTTGACTACGGTTCCTTCAGGTCGGCATTCGGGATCGAGGAGCCGATTCCTTCGGGATCGGGAGTTCTATTACTCGATTAACTTAACTTGAACGATCGGCTTTTGACAGTGTTCAATTAAATGGCTAATTTCTTCGGGAATGGCGTTATGACTTCGGGAAGATCAAATTGGCTTCGGTTATTATTATTATTATTTAATTCTTTTATGATAGTATTTTAATTATTAGAAGGTTGTTATTCATTAGAAGTTGTTACTGTAAATATGGAAGGATTATTAGGAAGTTGTTTTCTATTAGAATTATGTTGCGTGCTGATAAAGAAATCTTTTAGTTATAAAACTTGGCTTGTGGGTTGAGTTATGATAACTTTTGATTTTGATAAACATAAATTCAAGCATTAGAGATAATTTTTCTATATTTTTTGTGAACCTCTTGTTCCTTTGCCTATGGATTTATTTGTTTACCTAACCCACGTGATAATCGTTATTCTGCCCGACGTCAGTTTGATATGCTCTGACTTGTTATTGGATTTAAACTGATATTCATATATTCTTTATTCCTTTCTTTCAGCTATTATATTTTGACACTACAAAAAAATAGGTCATTACCGACGGGCTATGACCCTATTGCCGTCGATAATGAGGTCATTTTATGACGGCAGAGTCCGTCGCCTTTTTCCGTCAGTCAGTATGGGTCGTCGCCTGCCTCCTCCGTCACCACCGCTTCAAGAAGAGAGTGTCATTACCGACGGGGTCATTGGCGACACCAGTCATCGGGCCATGAGGTATCAAGCGACGGCATTGGCGACGATCGGTAAAGCCATAAGAATGGTTATCTCAAAAATTAAAAAAGCGTATTCTTTACTTGGTAGCCCCATCGCCAATGACCCTCCACTCCCCGTCGCCAATGAGGTTTTTAGAAAAAAAATATTTTTTTAAAAAAATTGCAAAATACCCCTGTTCATTTACATATACATAATTATACTTGTAATAAACTAAAGAAAAATAAAGAATTCTTCACAAACGCATATCAATAACAATAATAGCTTTTGCTATATCAACCATCAAATATATTAACAACGTAATGACTTATAGATAAAATTCGTACGATGTAAATACAAAATGTAATCATAAACAATTAATATATTTAGATACATATACCATCAACCTAACAAGATACTAAACTCTAGTCCATCTGACTCAAAAAAGTATATAAATATACATATATGAAAGTCAAAATATAAACATAATGGGTAGTACAACCCAAGATCAGGAATGTCGGTATCATCATCGCTGCCGATCCCACTACCGATCCCATCTACGGTCCCACCATCGGTCCCACCTCCGGTCTGACTGCCGGTCCCACCCTCAATAGTCTCATCAGCATTAGCCTGGCGGTCATCACCATCTCCACCACGTGCATCGCCTGTGCCGCAGCCTCCACCCGTCGAAGTCTCATCAACAAGACCCTACAAAATTAAAATATTAATAACGAATTCAAAAATAGAGCATATTTAAATTAGTTTTGTTTGTGTTCTTCAAGTGTTGTTGAGTTTTGCAAACTGGGCGATAACTCGACTTTCGTATATCAGAATCGAGTCCCATAAGTTGTAACGCTGTTCAATACCTCTGGCGATGCTATGTGTATTTGTGTATGCCTGAGATCACCGAGGCGGGTTTTGGGCTCTTTTTTGGCTTTTTGCCTAAGTGTTAGCGAGTTTTGTAAACTAGGCGATAACTCGGCTTCCGTATGTTAGAATTGGGTCCCGTAAGTTCTAACGTTTGTCTAATACCTACGCGGTGCTATGTGTGTATTTGTGTGGCGTTCGGACGGCCGAGGCGGGTTTTGGGCTCTTTTTTGACTTTTTGCCTAAGTGTTGGCAAGTTTTGCAAACTGGGCGATAACTCGACTTCCGTATATCAGAATCGAGTCCTATAAGTTGTAACGCATGTCTAATACCTACGCGGTGCTATATGTGTTTGTGTGGCGTTCGGACGGCCGAGGCAGTTTAAAGAACATAGATCTGTGTGTCCAGTTGTGAACATTGTCGTAACCATAAGCTCGCTCTAATCTGTGATTTTTTCCTGGAGGTGGAAACTTCAAATGACTAATCCAACTCAACACTGCTGACCCAGAAAGACGACCAAGTACTTGACATTTCTCTATTTTTCGATTGAATTGTCTACTCATCCGTTGATAACGATGTTCAATCGGCAAAAACTGTCTGGATGTTGCAAAGAAACTCATTTTTCCCCCATGTTTGAGCCGCACAGGTTTAACTGACCCCATGCACACGGGACATGACAAGCCCCTGTGAGTCGACCATCCACTGATCATTCCTAACGTCGGAAAGTCATTTATTGTCCACAGTAAAGCTGCACTCATGTCAAAGTTCTACTTAAGAGATACATCATAAGTTTGAACCCCTTTTTCCCATAACATCTTCAACTCATCAACTAACGGCCTGAGGTATACATTGATGTCTTTACTCGGACTCTTATCACCCGGAATCAGTAAAGGCATGAACATGTAGGGATCTTTCATGCACATCGAAGGCGGGAGGTTATACACCACAATAATCATCGGCCAAGTTGAGTAGGGCTTTGTGTAAGGCCAGTTAAACGGATTAAACCCATTCGTAGCAAGTCCAAGCCTAACATTGTGAACCTCTTCAGCAAACGAGGGGTGCTTGTTATCAAAATTTTTCCACTCAAGCCCATCTGTCGAGTGCGTCAGTTGACCTCTTCAACTATGTCCCGTGTAGAGTGCCACCTCATATCCTCGGCGGTATGTGTTGACATGAACAATCGCTGAAGCCTCAGGGCAATGGAAAAGTAACGTAAGATCTTTCTCGGCACGTCTTTTCCCATTTTCTTGCGTTGTTCATAGTATCTACTTGTACCACAAATATCACATGACTTCGTATCTTTATTGACATCAACGTAATACAACATACAGTCATTCTCATAAGCATCAATCTTCCCATACCCTAGATTGAGCCTTTTGACCATTTTCTTCACATCATAGTACGACTCCGGTAACTTATTGCCTGCAGGTAAGCACTCCTTCACAATGCTTAACAGATCATTAAAACCTCTCTCGCTATAGTCATGCTCGTTCTTGAAGTGTAAAAAACTTAGTCACGGCAGATAAGACGATGTGTTTTTTGTGCCCGTCATACAATGGCGTCGCTTCTTCATGCAATAACTCATAAAAACCCTTAGCCCCATCATTTGGCTCTTGCTCGACACTCTCGCCATCCCCGTCATCAGATTCCACTGGAAGTATGAACCAAAGCAGCCTTCGACTATCATGTTAAGACAACAAAGTTTTCGTCACCTCTGGATTCCTGCTCGATTCATGTTCATCCAACCAGTTTCCCCATGATAGATCCATGTCAGATAAACCGTGCTTGAACCCATACATAAATAAGTCGCATATGACATCACCCTTTCCTTCCACACTTCATCCACACACCTCTTACAAGGACATCTAATCTCATCGCCACGACTTGCTTCAAACGCAAAGTTGAGAAACCTGCTCAACCCCACTAAGATATTCGAGCTAAGCCCACTCTTATCGGTGGCTACCCTACGCTCCATCCAACTTCGATCAATGTACATCTCGACAACCGTCTCGCTATATATATGGAAAGTCGACAAAACACAATCAAGTCTCCAAGTTAATGTATATGCAAGCTTATGAGTTTCCTAACTTCATCTCCACCTCTAACGGGTCAGGCTTCTATCCCATTCCCGGATGTGTCGCCTCACTGATGCCAACAACTTGAACACATCTTTAAATTTTTTAGAAATTTTGGCAGCACGTCCCCATGGTCTTCAAGTACACGAAATATACTAACACATCGTAGTCTAAATATGCACCCGAAGAACATCAAGAGATATATACTGGTCGAAAATTCAAAAAATATAAAGGCGTACTCAAGTCATTAACACCGACCTAAGTGAGATCGAAACATACAAGAACAGTCCCAAAACGGGGACTATTTGAGATTCACTCATACTAAGTGAACCTCAAACGGGTTTCTAAGCTTCCTAAACTATATGAAAATATATGCACATGTGAAAGTATAATGAGCTGGTAAATTTCTTAACCCACCCTCAAATAGGAAAAAACAAATAAATTGAGAATTTGAATATGCTTGCAGTTTAATGGACCATCTATATATTACATGTTACATATAAATTAGTTAAACTCAAATCAAATCTCTCCACAACAAACTAATATAGATGCAAAAACATATTTCAACTTCAACCAAAAAGATACAGTTTTTAACCAAAACCATAAAGTTGATCATTTTAATGTTTTCCCCTAAGTCAACTACTATTACCTTTCTTTAGCTATCATGTTAGTCCAAGTATATACCTCTCAAGCCATGACCAAAGATCTGGTTAAGGCAATATCGAATCAACTAGGAAAAGGAAAACAAACAACAGATCCTAAAACAAGTTTACAAACTAGTCAAACACTACACGGAAAAAGGGCAAATCAAATGCAAGTAGAAACAACCTGGTTATTGTAACTCTGCCATTGAAAGATACTAAATCACTTTCTTAAACTTGAATATAATAAAAAGAAAAGAAAATAAACAACTCAAATTACCAAGCAACCACATGCAAAGATTTAGACACCAACTGAAAAAAATAAAAATAGAAAAACTAAAAGCAAACACATTATATAGGAAATAGTTATTCATAAATATGATAAATAAAAAACATGAGAGAAACACTTATTATGCTTGTAAGTGCTTTAAACGATGGTCGTAAGGTCTAGTAGGTGACTCTGTAATTAATGACAGAGGTGAAACTTTTCAGGAAAGAACTATTTGCAATATCAAAACTAGATAGCAGAGGATCTCATTGCAAGCCATAACTATACCTGTAACGATTCGAAATTTCAAAGTGTAATTTAAATATTTATTGAGTTATATAAATATTATTTGAGGTGTTTATTGTTAAATAAATATTTTATTGATGTGATGGTTGATGAATCTAAATGATTAGAGAATTTTCTAAATTAAATTAATTTATAATTTAGAGGTTTGTATTATAGCATGAGGTGTTATGTGGTTGTGTTGATTTAATAATTTAGATGGTGTTAAATTATTAAATAAAGTTATAATAAAAATTATAAATTGGTGATATTTGCTAAATGGCTATATTTAATTAAAATATAGTATGTGATTAATTTAATGGGTTAATGTTGGATATGAAAATAATATGTGATTATAGTTTATAAACTAAAGTGTTTATTAAAATAAATTAAAAAGGGTTTAAATTAGTTTTTGTCAAACAAGGCTTAAGTATTTTAACTCTTTAATTTTAAATGATTTGCCAAACAAGCCTTAGTCTTTTGAATTTCTAGTTTTGAAATTTAATAAAATAAATAAAATAAATAGAATAATAAATATAATATATTTATAATTTGAGCATTTGTTTTATAGAATCGCCATTTTATTAAGTCATGGACAAGGTCCTGGTCCAAGCGCTTTTATTTGTGTGCGTTGTTTATCAGGTTGGTTTACACATTCTATTTGCTAACCTAGAGTTCAGAGAATTGAGAGTTGAGAAAATTAAGAACTTGAGAGAGAATTGGAGAGGAGTTTAGGAATTTTCACGTCAATTCCAGTGTGCTTAGCAAGAATTTCTGTCAAGCCACAAAAGGTATGTTCTACTATTTTGATATTACTTATGAGTATCTCGGTAAAGTTTGCTATACTCTGTGAATTATGTTTTGCCGAATTGTTGTGAGGTAACTTAGTTATGATGATTACATGCGTATATGATGATTATATGTTATGTTTAAACCAAAATTGCATGTTAATTTCGGATATCAGTAGACATTTTTGACAGTATATGTATTTTTCCATATGTTCATGAAAAGTATCAATTTTAGTGGCCAATTCGTATGAGAAATAGTAAATTGAAGTTTGTATATGGTAGTTCATTGAGATACGAACGTAACGTAGTTTGAATGGAGTAATTTGGTAAAGTAATGAAATCACAGTGATGATGTCTAGAATGAATATCAAAAATGGAATTTTATATGAAAAACATGAATTTTGAGAAATTAAAATAGCTTTAGTTGGTGTTAAATTGTTCCAATTGGTTATAAATGTGAGCAATCATGTTTATGATTATGGTATATTTATTTTACGTGTTAATTTCACTATTTGGTAGGTGAAATTTGTGTTTGTTGGGCTAAAGTCTGCCATCGCTCATTAGCCTCTCTCTCAAGCTCAATGAACATTGCACAGAAATGCTACTAAGGCAAGGCAAAAAAAAGCTGCTTGCTTATTCCCAAGTTTTTTATATGGCGCAATTTTGCCATTTATACCCCTGCTTGAGATTCGTTTTACATTGTTATTGCAGTCTTGGGATAGCATCATGGTATGGCCTGAAATTATGTTAGCATGTTAAATGAGTAATGTTAAGGATAACATAACATAGTGAATTGGGGTTAGTAAGTTCAAAGTTGCAAAAATGTTTAGTAAGTCGAGAACGTGTTATGTTACAAGTTAGTTGGACAATGAACGTTAGTTAAGTGTTGCGAAGTAGAACACTTAGAGTTTCTAAAATATAAATGGTAATGATCATGTTATGATATGTTGGCATATCTAATAGGTATTGTGGTTCTAAAATAATGTGTAGGTGATCGTGAGTTTAATTTTATAGCTTACGCTCAAGGCAAGTTTTCTAACTCTATATTTACATTGAGCAAATTTCTAAACTTCTCTTTTTACATTGAGCAAACCTTTTATCCTTACATTTATGTTGAACTAGTTCTTACTTTAAAATTTCGTTAAACGAACTATTGTATTCTTAATCATGATTTGAACAATCTAGCTATGACATTATTTTATTCAAACAAGTTTGAAGTCCAATACTTATTGATGCATTCTAACTTGTTTATTGTTAGACAAGTTTCATTATTGTTATTCGGATATTATGAATGCAGCTTTCTTGAATTCTATTTTCAAATGTGGAATTATTATAGTTCATTTACTTGACACAAGTCATTTTCATAATAAGTAAGCTTTATTTTCAGCTTGCTATTACTTAATGTTTATTCAATAATTCATAGTCCTAGCTTAATTTTATTCAAGCAAGGTTTATTATTGTCATTCAATACTTATGCTTTGTAGTTGTTTCTAAGCATGAGATCAAGTATAGTCAGTTCACTTACACTTATTCATTGTTTCATATTATGTTATTATTGATCAACTGTTGTATTATCAAACACTATTGATTCAACTAGTCCACTAGTTGATGTTCGTTGAACTTTAAATTACCCTTGATAGCTTATCCAAACCAAACGTTCTTTGGTGCGAACTTGTACTCTAAATACTGAGATGAACAACCCTATTATTATTAAGGGATAACTTACGCGTAGCGTTAAATATTTGTGCACAATACATGGTACGAAGGGCTGATCCCCCTAAGTACGAGGAGTCCTTATAGTCTTATGACTATTAAAGTTGGGGTTGAAAGATTACTCGCAGCTGTGGACATGGTTCATGGTCTTATGGCCCTCAGTTATGTTTATTCCATAATTTGGATTCCAGTTTCTGATTATCTTTGTTAGAGTTCTATTCATTTTTGATGAGCCTTCGTTGGCAGTTATTATTATTATTCTCATGTTGATTCATTGTTATATCCAGTGAGCAATTGTTTTGCTCACTCTTGCATATTTATAAACTCATTGCAGCTAAAGAAGAGAAGGTATATGAACCTTCGACTAGCAAAGGAAAGGGGAAAATGTACAAGTAATGAAGACTTATAATTTTGATTATGATTATGATGTTAGACTTTTATTATGATGATCTTAGATTTTATTTTAAATGATGTAATGTTATAATTTTAATTCCGCATTTGAATGACGTTTAAAGGTTAGATAACCTGGGATGTTTTTGAACTTAATGATGTAACCCTATTTAAGGGGAGGTTTTATGATTAAAATATTGTTTTATTTGGGTAAATAGTATGAATGTTTGAATAGTGAGCACCAAATCTTGTGGGAATGAAGTACCTAGATTTGGGGGTGTCACAATAACTAATTCAAGGTCAATGCAAAAGTTGGAAAGCTTTTGTTGGTTAATTCGAATTAGTCTTTATTTTATACTCGATAAGTCATGGCCAATTAGACTTTGCCATCAGACTATCACAGTTGAGACAATTGAGGCAAACAATAGTAACTATATATAACAAGTTGATCAAGTTATAATCTTGAATAGCAGGTTAATGCTCGGAAGCTCTAATGCACCAACAATAGGATGCCAAAACTGTAAAATATTTTCATTAGAGCTTAAGTTAACATTCTGTAGGTCACATTTCAAGATACTTCCTTTACTTTCTAGAACAAAAAGGCAATACAATTTCACCTTTCCCCTTTACCTTTTTTTTACAAAAAAATCCAATACAGCTTTACGCTTTTAACAAACTGCTAATAAATTGCTACTTAACCATAATTGAAGTCTTTTCTATCTGAGAAATCATGAAGTCTTTGCTACTTAACCATAATTTCTACACCAGTATTGTAATTAAGCTAACACATAATAGAGATGGATAATGCTCAAAAAAGGGTAGAATATATACTACTTAGGAGCAAAGACAATAATAGAAGCCTGATAACATAAATGCATTAAAGACCCAAATTAAACCCTAAAATAAATAAATTGGAACTTACAAATTAAAGCCTAAGAATAAAATAAATTAACTTACTAATTGAACTAGCAGAACCAAGATGGACAGGCGACGACAAAGGCGGACGAAGAGGGACAGAACCAAGTGGGAATCAGCAGAACCAAAAGGGACAGAACCAAGTGGGATAGAAAGCAAGATGGAGAGGCGGACAACAAAGGATGAGGGAGATGACGACGGCGACAATGGTGCACAGGCAACGGCGACGATGGTACACAGGTGACGACAGAGGTGCAGAGGGAAAGAACATAGATCGAGCTGGAGAAAGAGAATAGAAAGTAGAAAAAGAAAAATGAATTTTAGGGACTAAATAGAACCTCATTCTCGATGACAAAAAGATTTGACTCAATACTGACGGCAAGGCCGTCGCCTATGACCTTTTCCCACGCGCGCGAAAAAATTTCCACCAAATTTAGGCCCGGGAAGGATCATTCTCGATGGGCCTCATTATCGACGACATAGCCGTCACCAATGAGGTTATTCTTGACGGGGGTAACGCCGTCGCTAATGAAGCCTAATGACATGTTTTTTTTGTAGTGTGACTAGGATACTATATATTTGAAATATTATATATTATATCCGTTAAAGCTGCTGAAAGCATGTGTCCTCCCACCTGTGATATCTAATAACTGTTGGTCTCTTTATTTTAAACATGAGATATTCCATCTGAGATATGAGATTTTCATGATAACCTATTTTATATTTGTTAAATATTTATTCTTTACAACTGTGATAGAGATATTCATGCTAACCTCTTTCTTGGACCCGTTGGATAATAACAGAGGCCAAAATATCTCAAAGATAGCCGTTAGTCTCCTCCATAATATATATCTTCTATTTGGCTAACACAGGGACATACGAACACAAGAAGTTTATATCAGTAAAGAAGAGCTTGAAGCCTATATTAATCATATACGATATACACTTCCATACTGAGAGCTTTAATCGTTTAATTTTTTCCAGCAAGTTAGTCATATTGTTAGTCTTTTATTTGCTGGAAAAACACAATATATTGTTTTCACTACTACAAAACAGTAAATAGATAACGCAGAAAAAATGTTGTGGTTTCAATCAGAAAAAACGTCGTGGTTAAGGGTGTCATCTATTTGACACCCTTACACAGCGTTTTTAAAACGTTGTAGTTAAGCACAATACACAACGTTTTTTAGGAAAAAAAACGTTGTAGATTTGTTTTCCAAAAATTAGCATATGCTTAAAAACGTTGTAGAAGGTATGATTCCACAACGTTTTCTAGCTAAAAATATTATAGTTTAATATATCATACAATGTTTAGGCACATTTACACAACGTTTATAATATGTCATCTATTTAGAAAGTGTCATTTGTTTATACAAAATATAAAACATTTTTAAAATGTTGTAGATAAAAAAAAGAAAAAAAAGGTTGTAATTTACCTATATTACCAATGCACCTGCAATATGCTAATGCCATGATATAAAGCTAAAAGGTCTAAATTCTCATTTAAATTTAAAGCCAAAATGTATCAACCATCAAAATACATCCCAATAATACCATTCGTTTACCATTTCAAATTACTACATCCATAAAATATAACAACATCAATAGTGTAGTATTATATACAGACAATATTGAGTGGTTTAGCAACATCATGTTGATAACTTGTAAAATAAAAAAAAATACACATGAAAGGAATCCTCAAAATTAAATGCACTAGCACCTACAGTAAATATGTTCTCAAGCAGCTCATTAAGCGTGGATGACTCTAGAGAATAGCACATTCTAGAGCACAACCTTTAGCAACGTACTCACTAGCATTCATTGTACGCCTAGGCTCCTTACCAAACGCAGTACATTATACATCATGACAGTTCAGTGCAGTGTGCATCCACACGAGACGTAACCTGCACAAACAGGAGATGCAGACCTAATAAAAGAATTAGCAACAACCACCAAATACTTATTGAGGGTCAAACAAATGAAAACCTGATGGGACGAAAGAGTATGTATTTTTATTTTAAGTTTTCACTTTAGCGTGCTCCGTATTTTTAGAATAGATAACTTTTAAAAAAAACGTTATCTAGTTAAAATCAAAAAATACCCTTTTAAATAGATAACGTTTTTTCATATATATCTACAACGTTTTGTTAAAAAAGGTTGTGAAAAAAAATACCACAACGTTTTTTATAAAAACGTTGTGGTTTAAGTGTTGTCTATTTACTACTTTGTACTAGTGTTTCAAAATACTTTGTCACAAATTCATAGTTCAAGCACTGTTAAGCTTGTACGGTCAAGTAGTGGATAGGTTCGTTCAAAAGAAGTTTTCAAGGTTGCAGAGGTGCAAAAGGGACAGAGGTGTCCATCAAAGTGGAAAGTTTTTTTGAACAGGAAGTTCTTTTTATTGTATTTAATTGAGTTGTTAAATTAATAAAAAGAGTCTCCAATGCCATTTGGTATTAGACGTGGATTAGGCCACTAGATAGCGGATAGGGGCTGAACCACGTAAAAATCCTTGTGTTTGTGGTTTGTTATTTCGTGTGTTTGAGTCTCACTTTGCATCTCAACACACTCAAGTCAAAGTTATCTCCTGATAGAAAAAAGTATACTAATCCAGACACTGTCTTTCATACGTTTCATATGTCTGCATTATAACAAAATATATTTTTGTCTAATCTAGACACTATCTGTCGTTGCTTTATTATGTCTGCATTATAAGAAAAGTAAAATTTACTCTAAAGCAGACACTTTAAATCACTAGCCTTATCTGACTATTTTAGTACTGTACAGGAAATCAAAAATTGGTCATTGATAAACACGATTCAGTTTATACACCTATTCACCCCCCTCTAATTGTGCATATACACACAATTACATACTTGATGCACGTTCACTTTTCTAGAGTAAGCAAACTACAAACGAATTTTGTATGTGGAACTTGCATTTTCTAAAGCTACACTTTAGAGACAACAAAGAAAACTTCATGCTTTTGAATCGATGGACGTGAAATATTAAATTATCGTAGTTGGTCTTTTGGATGGCTTTGGCTCCTCACCAGCAGAGCCGTCTCGACCTATGGGCAAGGATGCTCACTTGACAATCCTTAAATTTGTAAAAATTTTAACTAATAAGAGTAGTAGGTAAAGCGTAACCACCTTTAAAAAAAATCACAATTGTACAAAATTGGGGTTTCAAGTTACAGTACTTTTGTACAAAATTTAATTGTAATCTCTTTTCAAAAAATTAGGTATGTCCTATCTTTAATTTCAATTAAAGTTGTAACTATGTTGATACTTCTTTTCTATAATATTCAATTTCTCTCATATTCTATGATATGTTTCTTTAAATTTCAATTTCCCCTAAATTTTTAGGGTTTTCTCCTCTTCTAATTCGTTCTGCATATTGTCTTAAATTGATTTTATTTATTGATCATTTACATATATAATATGCTATGAATAATTGATAAGAAAGTGAGTATTTTGTCCTGTTAGTACATATATATTGTGGTTTTAATGATGACAATGCTTATATGGGTTTAAATTGATTTTATATTGACTTATAATCTGATTGGACTATGTTAATCAAATGTGTTTATACGTGTTAAATATGTTTAGCATGACAGGTGTATGTTGCCAAATAAGCTTTTGTATTATTGAAGTCTTCTTTAAATAGAAGTCTGTTTGGCATCATTTATGGAATCAAATTTTACTGGGATTTATATTCTAATATATGTGTTAATATATTGGATTATATATCTTTGTTAATTTATACAGGCCAAATCAAATTTGAATTGGAGTATTTTAAAGAGATTGGGATTGGTGTAAAAGGTAACATGTTGATTTCTATACTTTATCATTAATATTATATTTCTTTAATGTTAGTCTGTTATATCTTTAATTTATTATTGGGGTTAAATACACGTTTCCCCATTCTACTAGGGATCAGTTTACAAATGCATCATCGAATTGATTTTTTTTACATTCGACTCACTGAACTTCAATTTTTTTACAAACTGTTATAAATTATGTTAAATTGTTTGACTTTAGACGGAAAAATTACACGAACTGCCACGTAAGAGAGAGAAAACCTACATGTTAGATATTTTTCTTTGTGGCATGCCTAGATGGAAACTTGTATAAATTTAATGCTAAATTAATCCATTCAAAATAAAAGTACAATAAAAAATATTTTTTTAATATTTATTTTAATCATTAATATTTGTTTGGTATGGTGAAACTTTGGTATTATAGCATACAAAAAATCTTCTTTTTTTTCAATTTGGTATAATTTTAAATAAATTATATATAAATTACACATAAATATATAATATTTTTTTAATTAAATAATTTATTTAATTCATTAATTTAATTAACCCATCTTCAAATAAGACTAAAATTGATAATTCATCTTCATCTTCATCTTCAAATCTGCCTCTCTTTGTTATTTCCCCTGATGTTGATCCTCTGATGTTCCATGGGGATTTTGGTATCAAAACAAGAAATTCTCAATTGGATTTTCTCTTTCCTTTATTATCTCCATCACCGTCAAAAAAAATTTCTGTTTAGCTCTTCGAATTTTGGCCTTGAGAACTCGAATTCTCCACGAATAATTAGATTTGGGTTGGTTTGTTGATGTTCTCTCCTTTTCGCCAGATTCCATGGTGGTTTGGTTTGTTGCTTCTGATTTCATGTGCTCTGATGGCATTAATCAAGTTGGATCTGACCAGATCCGATTTAAATAGACTAAATCTGGCGTTAGCGACAGAGGAGGAGGTGGTTCGGTATGGCATGGTGGCGGCGGTGGCGGCGGCGGTGGATGGAACGTGGCAGTGGTTGTGATCGGAGGTTTATAGATGATGGTGGTGGTTATGGATGATCGGTGGTTGTGATTGGAGGTTTATGGATGGTTGGAGGTTTATGGATGATGGTGGTGGTTATGGATGATGGTGGCGGTGGTTGTGATCGGATGTTTAAACTGAAAATGTTTTAATTGTGATTGGAGGTTATGATTTTAAATGTTTTAAATTGATTTTGGCGATTTTATGCTCTTATTTTGGGTTCTGATTTTGAACATGATTTTGGGTGGTTCTGAATGATTTTGGATTGTCTGATTTTGGGTTGTTAATAATAATAATAATAATAATAATAATAATAATAATAATAATAATAATAATAATAATAATAATAATAATAATAATAATAATAATAATAAAAATAATATCTCTTTTTCAAAATATTAGATAATTTATATTTTTAAAATGAACTTAAAATATTTAAAAATTAAAAAAATAATATGAATTCATTAATTTATAGAAATATATTTGTAAAAATTATACATTAATGTATTTATTATTAAATTATTTAATTTATTTAATTATTTGTTATGTACATTAATTTGATTTATATTTTGATTAACTAGTTGTTATAGAATTGACAATTGTTGTATTTTTTTAATTGTTGAATATCCACCTAAGCATTTGATGTGTCCATCTAAGCATCTGACGTGGTGCCACATAAACATTCCGTTAACTTTTAACACTTTTAGACGGAAATTTCAATTTTTGTAAAAAACTTATAGTTCAATGATTTGACCGTAAAAAAGTTCACTTCAGTGATGCATTTGTAAACCGACCCCTAGTAGAGTGGAAAAAAGTGTATTTAATCCTTTATTATTGGGATATATCTTTCTATTATATATATATATATATATATATATATATATATATATATATATATATATATATATATATTATCGTTAGATTTTGTTGAAGGTTGAGATTTTATTGCTAATGAGCCGTTGCTTGAATCTAACCGTTGCATGGTTCGAGCCGTTGCCCTTCTCTCGTTTATATATACTGTTTTGCTCGGCTAATGGGAGGTACAAGACTGTAGAATAGAAATTCATCAAAAAACTAATCTGAGATATATTCAAGTCACTATTTCACTCTTTAGGTCTCAGTTAACAGTTAGTATAGTTCTTGTAATCCTTCTTTTAATACCTATTGTAAACATAGTACAAGCCTAGGTTGGCTTAGGGGTTTTATTTTAGTAATATTCAGTCTGTTCAAAGAAGCTATCAAAGTCTCAGAGGTGAAAGGTGTTGCAGAAGTGTAAAGGGGGCAGAGGTGTCCAATCGATCGTCATTGTAATATGGAGTTCTATTTACTTTGTAATTGCTGAATATTATTTTAATAAAGTGAGTCTCTAATACTATTTGGTATTGGACGTGGATTAGGCCACTAGAATAGAGGATAGGGGCTGAATCACGTAAAAATCTTGGCGTGATTTATTGTTCTTTTGTTTCTGTTATACGCTTCTGCAGATTTTGGTTTAAGTCGTGGTCAAAAATTATACTAAAACAGACAGGTATTAGTTGTCCGATTATAACAGCATTTAAGAATATATACTAAAATGATAGTATTAGTTGTCCGCTTATAATGCATTTAATTAAGAACATAACTAATATGGACAGTCTTAGACCGTCCGATTAATTATAGCTTGTAGTAGTAAACTTCAAAAATTGACCACTGTAGATCATTTTTAGGTATTTACACTTATTCAACCCCCTCTAGGTGTGCTTAATTACAGAATTACATGTCCTAAATTATTTTAATATATAATACATATGTATTATATATATGGAATATATTTTCTATGAACACTTGATTGTATATTTTTAGGGTTTTTCTAATTGTACTTGATTGCATATTTTATGTGTATTGATGTTTTTTTTAAATAAGATGCAAAAAATAATATTTGTAACTATTTTACGAATTTTGGGACTAGTTAGTAATCGTCCTCGATTCAACTCGAATCGATAAATGGTGGTTTACATTAAAAATATTTATTAAATATCATTAGAAATGAGGTGATTTTAAATTATATTTTTAAGAAATTGGGCCTCGATAAATAATTTTGTAATGATTTTAATACATTTTTAATAAACTCTATTTGTTGAATTATATTAATTATTATTTTTATTTGTCATTTTTTAATTATTTTTTGTTATAAAGATGACCACCCTTGATAAAAATCCTGAATAGGTCTGGCTCACAAGCTCACAACATGCCATACAAACAATCCACTAGCTAAGATATGATTATTAAATACTCCTTTCCTTTCATAAAAAGAGTCATTAAATTTAAACTGTTGATCTGATAAGTAATTTCACAATCGAATAGCACATTAGGATATGAAATTTGAAAGAAATTCTTGGCCGTACGTATCAAAGTACAAGAATTTGAATGTGCAATGCACTACTCAAAATTATTATACACTTAACAACGAAATTAGTAAGAGGAGGAAATAATATATTTCAATACTTTTGAAATAATAAAAACACAAATTTTCACATTCAAGTTAGAGCTTGAAATGTGACAGCGTAGATTTTCCGGCAAGTCCTTTATCTCGAAAGCACTGTACATAGTCTTTCACTGTTGTTGGCCTATACTTTGGGGGACTGTCCCCGGATAACAACTCTTCGATGGGTTGATAGATCTTTGAGGTTGGGCACAGACCTGAGCCAAAAAAGCAGGCCACCGATACTCTTGGGCCAACATGGTTTGCAAGTACTCTATGCTCAACGCTTATAAACTTGTCATTTGTTATAAGCTAAAATTTCCAATAATAAAAAGAAAATATTAAATTCTAATATTGTAAAATAAAAGAAACTTGTCATTTGATATATATATATATATATATATATATATATATATATATATATATATCAGCTGAAAAATTCAAATAATAACACAATATAGTTAAATATGTACCATAAAGAACCAACATATATGATCGTATTCATAGATTAAATGTTGATTTCAATACAATATTATTATTGTGTGTTGAAAATTTCTTGAAAAGGCAGAAACATAATTAATATATATATATATAAAAATAAAGTAAAAGACTTGCCTGTAAAATGTCTCCAATATTAACCACTAGTGATCCAGGAGAAGGGGGGACATCTACCCACTGATTCTGATGTAGAACTTGAAGGCCTCCAATATAGTCTTGCAGCAGCACCGTGATGAAGTCATAATCGGAATGCCGGGTAGTCCCCAAGGTTAGTTCTGGCTCAGGACACGCCGGATAGTAATGGCAAAGGGTTGCAAGCCCCTCGCCACAATCAAGGTCATTGAGGTGGCCTCTATCTAGCCCAAGACCCTCTGATAACAACTCAAACAAATAATATCCCAATTTCGTTACTTGCTTCGAGAACTCCGTTAAATTATCTCTGCAGGAAAATTAATCTTGTCTTAGATTATTTTTTTTTAATAATTATGTTTGAAGATTTAATTAGTTATGGAAAAAATCTCTCTCAAGTTTTTCTCCTAAATAGGCAATACTTCATACTACTAAAAAACAGTCAACAACTCAAATAAGACGCTTATAGTTAGACTGCAGGAATTAAGATATGAATATGTATATCCCTTGAGAAATACAGGATTAAGATACTTTTCATTATAGTTTTTATCAAATTTCCCCCAATACACTTGTACTACTCAAATAGTTTTTAACCATAGTAGCGCGACACACTTGGGGCAATTGTTATTATGTCGTTAAATGTAAATTTTTTGTTACTAAATGGAAGGGAAATTTAGTAAAAAATGTAATGGAGGAGATTTTGATCCGTACAAATATATACACTTTCTAAAATGCAAATAATACCTGCATATTTCAGGCAACTCCTCAGGATTTGGATGTTGAGGAGCCATAGTGCAATATAATGAATCCCTCCAGTTTGCTGTTGGTGCACTATAGAGATCAAAGTTGCTGTTATGCACAACCCTTTTCGTGCCAATGCTTTCGCGTGTATACCACCTTTTCTTCACCTCCACATCTTGTTCAAAAAAACGACGTACCCCTTCCATGGTCTCGTCCAAAACATTAAGTGGGATACCATGATTCACCACTAAAAAGAAACCCCATTTCTCGGATGCATCTCGGATGTTGTCAACTGTCTCCTTATGGCGGATCGGATCATTATCAAGGCCATTAAGGTCTATAACTGGAAAAGTGAAATTTTTGTTACTAAAATTGGGTTTTAAGTCGGAGTAACTAGATTGTGATTGTGGCTGAATGAATATACGAGGGACCTTGGTGATTCCGGCATCAACCAGTCCTTTAACTCCGGCTTTGGTGTCATCAAAGGCTTTTAGTTCACTTTTCCGGTCATAGTTGGCTTCAGATGCAGCCTGAACATCAGCTGTGCTTTTGGATCCCATTTTCTTTTTTTCTTTGGTGTGGGAAAAGAGTTTAAAGGTCCAAGGAAAGTATCAAGTAAAAGGTTGAGTTAAAGAGGAGAGGCTATAGCACAAGGGAGCATATTTTATACAAGCTCAGAAAGGATATTGCTGCAAACTCATGAAGTAGCTGGTATAGTATTTAAAAATGGAGAAATTTAGTAGAATTGGATTCCAGGCACGCAGTTTGTTTTTGGCGATGAGTTGAATTTTGTTACCCTTTGTTATATAAGTATTATACAATTACAACTCTCTGACTAGCAATACAAATGTAAGACTGTCCAATAAATTGTCCAACCAGCTACTTGGAATCGGGATCCAACTTTAATACTTCGTATGCAAATGAGATGAAGTTACCCTACCACAAATTTGATTGAGCACTAATCTATGTAATTTTGCCTCCCCATGAGATAACACTTCTTATTGACAGTTCTCAACTACTCATAATTTGCAAAAAAAAAAAAAAAAATGTAAACAAAATAAATTTGCTTAATTACCATACTACCATATACTATGCATACCTGATATTTTATTGTTATCTGTCACTGATGCATTTCAAGGAGAGGCCGAAAACAAATTAACCAAGTACCAACATTTAGAACTTGAGTTTAAAAGACAACATTAAATTTTGTTCCAGAAATCCTTTTAGCGTCTACACTTCGAGGTAAAATTGTTCATCTACAGCACAAATTTGGCTAAATGCATGTCGAGGCAAAATATTGAAGCTCTACAATTTTTAAAATACATTTGTTGTATATAGTGTATAAGATTGTTATTTATTATTAATTTATCATGTAAATCTGCCGAAAGAAAAATATAGCATGAGCCAAATATCCAGTACGAATAAAGATACACAATAACACAAAAGATGAACAACTGAAATACGAAATCAATTGACAAATATTGAACCAGACCTCAAGCATAAATACCGAATTCAAATGCATGCAAATCAGAATGTATGTCTAGCACACAAACATCTCCAATCTGCAAAACAGAACAGAAACTAAGGCCGACCCATACGCATCCTGAACAAACATATCAAATGGAGAAAATTAAATAGAATACCACTGCAGAAAATTAAATCAAGCAAGCTACAAAAACTCTGCTCCTAATAACAACGAATCAACAACTACTTAAATAAGACACTAGCATAGCAAAGTAAAGTGCTCAGTTACGTGAGCCTAAAGAAGTGGAGATTGTTTCCATTTTATACTTGTTCTTAAAGAATAGCTAGTTTGGTAAATCAACTCTAGTAACAGCTACTTGACTTATTCAAATAATGAACAAACTCTACATGTGCATCTTATTTTAATACTCCCCCTTGATGCAAAAATTGGATACACCAAGAAGAGATCTGAACTTCACGAACTTAGAGTAAGAAAGAGCTTTAGTAAAACCATCAGCCACTTCCTCAATTGTAGGACAATACTTCAATTCCATTGTTCCTCCTGCAATTACATCTCTAATAAAATGATGACGAAGTTCGATATGTTTGTTTCTTCCGTGGAAGACATGATTCTTTGTCATTGCAATCATGGCCTTGTTGTCACAATAAATTTATATGGAACCAACACTACTACAAAACAGTAAATAGACAACACAGAAAAAATGTTGTGGTTTCAGTCAGAAAAACGTCGCGGTTAAGGGTGCTATCTATTTGACACCCTTACACAACGTTTTTAAAACGTTGTAGTTAAGCACATTCCACAACGTTTTTTAAGAAAAAAACGTTGTAAATTTGTTTTCCATAAATTAGCAGTTGCTTAAAAACGTTGTAGAATGTATGATTCCACAACGTTTTCTTGATAAAAACGTTGTAATTTCATATATCAGACAACGTTTAGGCACTTTCACAACACGTTTTTAAAATGTTGTAGATTAAAAAAAAAAAAAAAAAATTGTGGTTCACCTATATTACCAATGCACCTGCAATATGCTAATGTCATGATATATAGCTAAAATTACAAAGAATATTAATACCATACAATACGTTTACATCCCAATAATTCTTTGTAATGCCAATTGCAAAGAATATTAATACCATACAATACGTTTACATCTCAATAATGCCAAACTATCCATACATCTCAAATTCACTTTTCAATATAATTACTACTATATTGAATTGTGAATTTGACTACATCCACAAAATATACCAAACTATCCATAAAATTAAACTACTACCTAATTAAACTATCCATAAAAAATCTGTAACAGAAAATAACAGAAAAAGATCCATATCAATGAATTGTAAACCTGTACACCACCTGCACAGTGTAAAATGGGTTGTAAGCAGTATAAAGATATCTAATGAAAAGCAAAGCAAACTAAAGAGGAAGGTTCTAGTTCAAACACGAAGTTTAACCAACCTCAGAACAAAGTGAGAGAAAGAAATCACTTGGTTGCATGTCCTCTGGATTTTACAGATTGCATTTTGATTCTTGTTGTTCATCAGATCAAAGTACTGAGCAAGAGAAGTGTCTTCATTAGAAAGTTCTCTTGGCCATTTGCATGCATGGAAGTCCTTACATGCCTGCACATAGATTAGCAGCATTAGGCATAAAAATATTTAAAGACTTGTATACTAATATCTCTGGACTCATTCTGTGCATCTGCAGCTCCGTTATGTGCATCTGGTACCTGCAACAGAATTCATTTAACTAACAGTATGAAATCGATTATGCGAGGAAGAGTAAATGTAACGCTTAACCAAAATTAGCGTTTGTTGCAGATTTGCATGACAAAAGCATACCAAGCTATAGAAATCCAACTTGCAGGCAATAGATCACAGCTCCTGTACAAACTCAGTTCTGGAAATTGAGATACAAGAGTTGAAACCTATAGGGGTGAAAGTAGGATGTGCAACAAACATCAGTTTCTGGGCAAAGTTAAATAAAAATGAATCAGGTATGCAGTTTGATATCATACCTATCAACAGAATCATTTACTTGCTTCTTGATTATGGCACCCTTCCTTGGTGTCTTACTCTGCAATGGTAAATCAAATTTTGGTAAATAAAGCTTCAATCATGTAAAACAAATATAAAATTGTTAACATGCATGAATGGCACTCACATTTACTATGGGAACAGACCAGATTCTCACAGAATCAATATCTCCAAATTGACTAAATTCCCTTAATAAAGTCGGAGGCAATGCTAGGACTGCCATCATCTGTACAATAAGCCCTGCACGAAGTCACGTTGAGCAATCTAGAAATACACTATTGTTTGCAAGTTGTGCTAAAGAAGTATCGACTAATACACATTGATCTGAGCCTCTTCCAAACAAAATCAGCTTAAGTCATGGTGGAAGCTCTTTCAAAATCCGAACCTCATTCCTCAAGGATGTTATGAAATGATCAACATCAAATATGTCCTTAAACTCGCTGTCACATTGATAGACAATCTTAGGAAATATGAAGAGAGTAGCCACACAGAATCTATGGCACTCAAGATGATATACGATTACAACTATGACAACTTAATAGAACAAAACTACTGAACCCACCTTGGATCTGCCCAAAATGAAGTTTTGTCCAGTTCCGGCACAATAAGAGTGACATTCAGATATCTTGCAATAGCAACCATGTCACAAATCTGCAGAGCAAATAATCACATCAACAAAGTGTGAATCATGAGGGGGAAACATTATAGTCGAGGAAAGAACAAAACTAAAAGGAGCATTCCAGTCGCCAAACTTTTGTGGACATTTGATGAAGCATGTTGAATAACCATTTCTTATATCTAACAATATCTTTTCAAGTGAAGTTTTAGCGATAAAAAAGTATTAAGATTTAAATCTAACCTCAAGAGTGAATCTGCCAGTGCAAGTGCTTCAGGACTTGCTTCTACAATTAAAGATGACACCTAGTGTACGAAAGACAACAGACTTGTTTATGATAAGAAATATCCCTCGCCTGGAATGTAATATAATAACCTTCGACAAAAGAAGGATGTGAAATTATGAAAGAATGTAAAGTTTCTTTAAAGTTGAACTGAAATACTTACGGCCTAACCAATCTCTGACATCAAACATGCAATACCACCAATTACTTTCTCATCACCATTATTAAGAGCTGGAAGAAGAAGTACTTGTTTTAAAAATCCTACTCTGCATAACAGAAGTTGTGGTAGCCCATACGAAAGCAAGGACAAAAAAAAGTAAGATATATAGAAAATCTGGAATATATTTTACCCTTTTAGCTGGATCAACATCTACCATCTCCAAGCAACTAAGTAACACATAAACTGCACCTTCAAGTAGAGCAATGCACTGCTGGCTCTCACTACAATTATGAAAGTCATGACAGTAAACTTATTGTGTAAAAGAGGAAAAATGTTATTTTAAGTGAGGGAAGAGGAAAAACAGAAAAGGCACCAGAATCCTTTGCTTAACAAAAGAATGAAGCCTTTTTTAGGTCGTGTAATGGGAAGGTGTAAGCCCCAGGTTTCTTTATAGATGAAAAGCAAAGATAGAACAATCCTATCATACCTCTTGTGATGCTTAAGAACAGTACACAGGAGTCTGCAACATGCAGCATAAAGTTCAATCGTAAACTGTCGATCTACAATACAAGTGTCCATGCTTTCCAAATACTCTGATCAGCACCTCAATACTCATGTGAATCACAGATCCTGGATCAGGATCAGCATCACCTCTATTAGGAATAGTGTTGGCAAGGAACATATTCGTCTCCTGCAAATGTAGAATTATGTTGAACAGAGAAGCAACTAAGTTTTGGATGTGTTTTTTAACCACGATCAAACGCTTGCTTCCTACAAAACAAAGAGATGATAGAAAGTTATGTATTCTTCGTTATGCAAGAGAATATGCAGCTAAATTGATACAGGTATACAGTAAACATGGAATCTAATTTGAAAGAAAAGTAAACAAAGTTTAGTGGCCAAGGAATCTGGTAGGCATCTGCTCTCCTGTCTCTAAATTTACTGTTCCAGATTCAGAAAATTACAAGCAAAAACAAATCCCAATAAATTCAATTGTTAAGGCTACATAGTCCACCACTAAAAATCACCTCTACACCTAAAGAACATTTAAATAAAATCGAATAAAACCAATAAATAAATAAATAAAATATCCCATATCTCTATGTGTATCAGATTGCATTTTACTAGAAAATGCAAAAGGATAAAATATATTCCTTAATGATAAGACAAAAGAGAGAAGAAATTTGCAGAATTTGTAATTGTGATCGGTCCTTAGGTGGATTAATCTTCTTTTTCCCAACATAAGCCTCAACTACGGTCATCTGTGGTATGAAATTATAGAAATCCCAAAAACTATCAGATATATAAAAACTAAAAATTCAAAATACTAAGTTTCAGGATTTCAAACAATTGATTAACACAATCCAGACGGTAAGGAAATCTGGAATGGAAAACCAGACAATATTATCAATTCATATAAGAGAATAAAACCTAAAAGTGCAGAAGACCTAACCTGATTCAGAGTAAAAGTTCCAGTTTTATCGCTACAGATTGTCGTTGCAGAACCCATAGTTTCACAAGCTGAAAGCCTACGCACCTGCACAGTAGTTGCTGTTAACTTCAACTCACAAATTTGGGGATTTATACAACAACTAAAATAGGAATACCTTCTTCTCCTGTTCGATTTGGGGATTTTGTGCAGTACGGATGAGTACTGGAAGAAGGAGAATTGTTTGCGTAGCGTAAAAATCAAGCGCGTAATATAATTGAAGGAGGAGCGATAGAGAGAATAATTTCCTTACCTTGTGAGCTAGATGGTGAAAGGCGTACAACAAGCACTCAATAAACTCCTTTCCTTGCTTAGAAAGACCTAATTGCGTAAGGACCGAACTTGTACTGGCAAACAGACCGAAAGAGAGCAGAGAACGGAACTTCAAAGGGGAGGAATAACTAGGGTTTTGGTTTTGTGAGCGAAAGAGAGCAGAGAGCAGAGAGCAGAGAGCAGAGAGCAGAGAGCAGATCTACACGAAGGAAACCGAAGCTCTGCACTGACGAGCCTCGGAAAGAAAAAGAAGGAATGTTTTAATTTTAAGTGTTCAGTTCATGCTCCGTGTTTTTCTTGATAGACAACGTTTTTAAAAAAAATGTTATCTAATTAAAACCAAAAAAATATTCTTTTAAATAGATAACGTTTTTGCATATATATCTACAAAGTTTTTTTAAAAAACGTTATAAAAAAATACCACAATATTTTTATACTGGTGCAAGCTGAACTTGTTGCAAATCTACAAGAATTCTCCTCATCCAAATGCCATGACAAACAGTTGAAGGTGTTGCAATGTACTCCGCTTTGGAGGAAGATAATGCAATGGTAGCTTGCTTATTTGAACTCCATGAAACAGTCCCTGAACTAAAGTTGAATACATAGCCATTTGTGCTTTTTCTATCATCTACAAAATTTTCCCAATCACTGTCAGTAAAACCAATTAATTGCATCATGGAGACTGGACTAAACCATATTCCATAGTTGTTAGCTGCTCGGATGTAGCGAAGAATTCGTTTGGCTACTCCAAGATGATGCATTGAAGGACAATGCATGAACCTTGAGACTAAGTTGACAGGAAACATAATGTATGGGCGAGTGTGAGTCAAGTACATCAACCCACCGACAATACTTCTAAACCATTTTTGTTAGCCTTTGGTGTTCCATCATTCATAGTCAATTCTTCACAGGTGTTCAGGGGAGTAGACACAACTTTACAATTCAGCATATGAAACTTTTTAAGTAAGTCTAGAGCATACTTCTCTTGTGAAACAAAAATACCCTCATTAGTTTGCTGAATTTAAAGACCAAGAAAATAATGTAACCACCCCAAATTTGTCGTATCAAACTCATTAATCATGCTTTCTTTAAATTCTCTAACAAAAGCGTTAGAGGAGCCCATATATATCATGTCATCCACATAAACACAAACAATAAGCACATCATTTTGAATGAAATATGAGTCAAGTCTGTTGTACCAAGCTCTCGGTGCTTGTTTGAGACCATAAAGGATTTTTTTTCAACTTGTAAACTTTCTCCTTTTGGCCATTGATGACAAATCCCTACAGTTGTTCAACATACACTTCCTCGTCCAAAAACCCATTTAGAAATGCAGACTTTACATCAAATTGAAAAACATTCCAATTATTTTTAGCCGCTAAAGCCAAAATTAGTCTAACAGTCTCAAATCTAGCTACGAGTGAAAAAGTTTCAAAATAATCAACTTCATGCTTTTGTACATTTAGCCACCAGCTTCACCTTATGCTTTTGCACAGTTCCATCGGGTTGGTACTTTACTTTGTATACCCATTTCACACCAATAACTTTCTTCTTCGGCAAAAAATGCATAGGTTCCCATGTGTTGTTTCTTTCAAAGGCAGACATTTCCTCTTTCATTGAATTCTCCCACTATTCTTTTCTACAAGCTTCATCATAACTTAAAGGTTTTGCAACTAAAAGAGCATAAGTAGAAGCATATATATCACTTAAAGACCGCATCTTTGTTGGTTGCGATGAATCATTGCTACTAGATGGGCTACTAGTTGAGCTTCTAGTTGGTGTAAGGACCAAGAATTTTATACGATTATATATGTATATTTGTATGAATAAATTTTTTTTAAGCATATAAGTGAATATGTGAATTAAGTGAGTTAGTTAATTTAATTATTTTAAGTTAACTATGATGAATACTTAATCAATTTGATTAAGGAAGAGTAAGATAAGTTATGTTGAGAATTAACTTAATTTGAATGTTAACCTTGAATGGTAAATTAAAAAGATTTATAATCTTTAAGTGATTAAATTGATATGACTAATATAAAGTGATTATATGATTATGTAATAACTTATTAAGCCAATTAGGGCTAATTAAGTTTATGAATTAATGGAACAAAAAGGAAAGCCAAGTAATAAGAATATTAAATTATTAATCAATATATTAAATATTTTGTGGCATATATTGAATAAATATGTGGGTAAATAAATATAATAATTATTTATCAATGATGATAAATATGTTATGATATATGTAGGAGATGTATATGCCTAAATAAATATATATTATAGATGTGTGTGTGTGTGTGTGTGTGTGTGTATATATATATATATATATATATATATATATATAGTGAATTAAAAGAAAGCTTTATAACCTAATATTATATATTAAGAATGTGGATTAAATAACCCAAGGGTTGTAGTATTGAATAATTTTAGTATTTAAAATATATACTAACCTAAAGAGATTTATTTTACTATCCCAATTTATTATTTATTTTAAACTTCATTAAGAAAGTCTAATTGAGTTATAGAATTAAATGTACATGCGTAATTATTTAAATTTCAAATGAGTGGAATAGAAATCATAATTAAATAATTAGAGTAAGATAAAATTTTGGTATTGGACCCATTGTATTTTACGTGGCCCAATTATTTTAAATAGCAAGCCTAAATAATTTAATGTAAAACCCAATTTTTAGCCCATAGAAGAGGGACTTTTTAGTCATTTGATTAAGCAATTTAGCAATTAAAAATAAATCAAAATTGGGCAAAATAGGGGGGAGGTACCTGACCACTTCAAGAGGAAGAAAGAGCATGTGTTTTAATTATTTTTCTTACTTTAGTTGGTCACTAACTAAGCCATGTGTCTTCATTTTATTTTGCCACATTTTATCACCAAAATTGAAGGTAAGGTAAGAGAGAGGTGATGAAGATTACATTGGGAGATTTATATGTATATACACAAGTTATATGTATATATTTTTGCCATTATAAATAGCCACCACCCCATTTGCTTTTAGAAGTGTGTTTCATTTCCTAAGTTCCAAAAAGCTAAGAAAAACAAAGTAGAAAGAGAAGAAAAAAAAGAGAGAATCCGTGGGTAACAAGGAGGGAGAAAGAAGAAATTTTTTTTTATACCATCTAGCTTGGTAGGAGAAGGAGACATTTTGTATTCATATATACATGTAATCAAATATAACTCATACTAACATCTTTATATCACTGTCATGTTTATGTCCTTAACTATTTAAAGGCAATTTCCTGTCATTATCGTCATTTTATATTCATATATGCATGTAATCAAATATAACTCATACTAACATCTTGAAATTTGTAATATATAGATGGCTTTTGAAGCAGCGCAAAAAAAGTGCGGCTTAGGTAGGGGGCCTAATCATGTGCCAAAGGCCACTATTAATCCGGATGATCGAATTCTTATTCAGATTCGTCCTCCTCCGAATAGCACGTACGTCCACATCATTTATATATTAGCATTTTAGATTCCATTTATACAAGATATATAACTAAGGTAAATTACTTTAAATATTATAATATATCTACTTATCTTTGATGAAAATTGTTGTATATTATAGTGATTTTTTAGATAATAAGATCGTCAAGTGCATTTCACAGTTGTGCTTACAGAATTGGCTCACACCTGTAATTACGTGGGTGAGCACACTTATCGCCCACAAGGATGCAGTTTGGGCTGAATTTTAGGAATGTTTTTTTTTAATTATGACAGATAATATAATATTCTAAGGATAATTGTTTAGTAGTGTTGGATTATATGTTAAAAGTACCGTTTTAATATTATTATTGTGACGCCCCCAAAACAGGTATACATCACCCATCTTGAGTCGTCAAATACATGGTACAGAATACAAATACAACCTTAAATATACAACATGAGCTGTGAGTTTTAATACAAATATTGTCTTCTAGACAGTATTCAAACTCAAAATAAGTCCTCAATACATTTATTATCACACTATTTCATAGAATAGTGAGGACTACTAATGCTATCATTTGGACCGTCACTCTTTTCCTCGACTAGTCCATGCTATGTTCTCATTTTCTGAAGAGAACAATGAAAGAAAGGGTGAGCTCAACTAGCCCAGTAAGAAATATTATGACTAAGATAATGCAAAATAAATTATCATTAGCCTTCAACAATGTTAAACTGATAAAATACAATAGACATCAAGTTTAACTGCAGCGGAACAAGCAATCCATTAGAAGAGTCAAGTAGAGAATAAAATCTACTATCTTCTATGGTTTAAAAGGTTTTTCATCAATTTTATCACTGAGACTCAGCTTAATAAATAATCCACATCATCAAATCATCCCTGCACTACAGGCCAATGATATTCTTTAGTATCACGACCACGAATTTTCCATGCACTACGGGCCAAAGATAATCGTGTTTTCATCAACGGTCCTGATCATGCAATAAAACAATTCATCTTTGCACCCTTGGTCGAAGAGAATCCATAGCCATAATCATACCAAAAACTGTCCATCAATGCACTACGGGCCAATGAGGACTTTTTTCAAATCATTTGTAACAATACTGTGTCGCCCTTAAAACAGGTATACATCACCCATCTTGAGTCGTTAGATACATGGTACATAAATTCAAATACAAATATACAACAGTCGTGTAAAATACGACAAAACATAGCTGAGAGTTTAAACAAGAATATTGTCATCTAGACAATATCCACACTCAATGGTGTTCTCATTACAATTATTATCACATTATTACGTAAAAATAGTGAGGACTACTAAAGCCATTTATCCCGGACCATCACTCCATTCCCCGACTCATCCCAAATATATTCTCATTTCACAAGAGAACAATGAAAGAAAGGGTGAGCTCAACTAGCCCAGTAAGAAATATTATGACTAAGATAATGCAGAATAAATTATCCTTAGCCTTCAACAGTATAACAACTGATAGAATACAATAGACAACAAGTTTTAGATCAACAACTGCAGCGAAAATAAACAATCCATTAGAAGAGTCAAGTAGAGCATAAAATCTACTATCTTCTATGATTTAAAAAGTTTTTCATCAACTTTATCACCGAGACTCAACAATAAATAAAATCAAATCATCCCTGCATCACGGCCAAGGATATTCATGTAATCATCAATGGTCATGATTATACCGAATAATCTCTGGTCATAATCATACCAACAACTCGTCCATCAATGAACTACGTGCCAATGAGGACTTTTACCACATCATTAAATCACATTACGGTCATGATTATACCGAATAATCCCTGGTCATAATCATACCAAGTCCATCTATGCACGTAGACCAAAGATGACTTTAATCACAATATAAGCATGATGATGATGACAATGACATAATAATTCAATAAAACAAGTTCTAGGATAAATTTTAAAGATTTATAATTTATCCAAAAATCAATAACGTCCAAATTGTCAACATGATACTGCTTTGTAGAGTAAAATTCAAGAATAATATTCATGTACCAAAAATAATTTGGACAAAAAAGAAATATATTTTTTGGGTGAATAGTACTTCAGGAATAATACCCCGTGAATAGTACCCCGACACGAAAAGTATCCCGAATACCCGAGTGAATGATACTAGAGTGAATAGTAATCGGGTGAATAATAACCCGTGAATAGTAACTCGTGAATAGTACTTAGGCAGAAAAAGTACCCCAAATACCCGAGTGAATAATACCAGAGTGAATAGTAACCGGGTGAATAGTAATCTGTGAATAGTAAGTTGTAAAAAAATACCAAAGAAAATGATATTCCATGACGAGTACAAAAGAAATGATATCTCAGACGAGTATAATAGAATATACGAAACTACAAATTGATTTTCACCCGCCATGCGGTAATCCACGTAGACAGATCATTTCCATAATTTAATAAGGAATGAATAAGAAGGGTCATTCACCATGCATGCGGTAGTCCACACAGACAGGTTATTCCAACAGAATAATAAAGAATAGAACAACAAAAGAATTCACCAGGCATGCGATAGACTGCACAGATAAGTTATTCCAACAGAATAATAAAGAATGGAACTCAGTCACGTGCGTCATCCGCACGATGTGATATTCCAATAATAAAGAATCGGAACCAGTCATGCGTAATCCGCAGAGGCGGATATTATTCTAATGTAATAATAAAGAATGGAATAAAAACAAAATTTATCAAGCATGCGATAAATCGCACAGACAGGTTATTCCAACAGAATAATAAAGAATGGAATAACAACGAGTCTTGATCTCTTGGTATGTGACGCCCCCAAAATAAGTATACATCACCCATCCCGAGTCACCAAATACATGGTACAAAATTCAAATATAACTTAATTATACAACAATGTAAAAAAATACGACAAAACATAATCTAAGAGTTTTACTAAGAATATTGTCATCTAGACAATATCCACACTCAATGGAGTCCTCATTACATTTATTGTCATACTATTTAACGGAATAGTGAGGACTACTAATGCTATCATCTGGACCGCTACCCGCCTCCCCGATTAGTCCCGCCACGTTCTCATTTCTGAAGAGAACAAAGGAAAGAAAGGGTGAGCTCAACTAGCCCAAAGAATAAATATTATGACTAAGATAATGCGTAATAAATTATCCTTATCCTTCAACAAAGATAACAACCGATAGAATACAATAGACAACAAGTTTTAGATCAACAACTACAAAGAAAAATAAACAATCCATTAGAAGAGTCAAGTAGAGCATAAAATCTACTATCTTCTATGATTTAAAAAGTTTTTCATCAACTTTATCACGAGACTCACTTTTTAATAAATAAAATCGAATCATCCCTACATCACGGCCAAGGATATTCATGTAATCATCAATGGTCATGATTATACCGAATAATCTCTCGGTCATAATCATACCAACAATCGGCCCATCAATGAACTACGGTGCCAATGAGGACTTTTACCACATCATTCGTCACATTACGGGCCATGATTATACTTAGAATAATCCTCGGTCATAATCATACCAAGTCCATCTACGCACGTAGACCAAAGATGACTTTAATCACAATATAAGCATGATGATGATGACAATGACATAATAATTCAATAAAAAGTTCTAGGATAAATTTTAAAGATTTATAATTTATCCAAAAATCAATAACGTCAAATTGTCAACATGATCTTTGCTTTGTAGAGTAAAATTCAAGAATAATATTCATGTACCAAAAATAATTTGGACAAAAAGAAATATATTTTTTGGGTGAATAGTACTTGAGAATAATACCCCGTGAATAGTACTCTCATTACGAAAAGTTTCCGAATACCCGAGTGAAATATACTAGAGTGAATAGTAATCGGTTGAATAAGAACTCAATGAATAGTAAACGTGAATAGTATAGTATTGAAGCACAAAAAGTACCGAATACCCGAGTGAATAATACCAGAGTGAATAATGTAACAGGGTGAATAAAGAACTCAATGAATAGTAAGTTGTAAAAAAATACCAAAGAAAATGATATTCCATGGCGAGTATAAAAGAAATGATATCTCGATTTAGTATAATAGAATATACTGAAACTCCAAATGGATTTTCACCCGTCAAATGCAGTAATCCACGTGATGCATCATTTCCATAATTTAATAAGGAATGAATAAGAAGGTCATTCACCATGCATGCGTAGTCCACACGACGGTGTTATTCCAATGTAATAATAAAGAATAGAACAAACAAAAGAATTCACCGTGCATGCGATAGATCGCATGGATAAAGTTATTCCAACAGAATAATAAAGAATGGAACTCAGTCACGTAAATATCCGCATGCATGACGTGATATTCCAATGTAATAATAAAGAACGGAACTGTGTCATGCGTAATCCGCACGATGATATATTCTAACGTAATAATAAAGAATGGAATAAAACAAAATTTATCAAGCATGCGATAAATCGCATGCATGCATGTTATTCCAATGAATAATAAAGAATGGAATAACAACAAAATTCACCGTGCATGCGATAGATCGCATGCATGATTATTCCAACGAATAATAAAGAATGAAATAACGAAAGAATTTCACCATGTATGCAGATTGCTTGGCATGCATTATTCCAACATAATAATAAAGAATGGAATAACAACCTTTATGAGTATTGAAAGAAAATAACTCTCTTCAGAAATACGAAAGAATAATACCCCTTACCTCAAAAGAAGACTGGATATTGGAATAGTGAGGTAGCAGACTTCTCTTCTTTTTTCTCTCTATAATTTCTCTATAATAATTGCTCTATAGCTTTAGTGAATTGGTGAGAAATGAAGGAAGAATGAGCTTCTATTTATAGGAAAATATAGTTTCGATAATTGCACATTTTGGGAATCAAAATATTACAGTATAATACCTTCCTCTTTTTCTTCATTTTTAATTTAGTCCTGCAAGTATTATCAAACTTGCACCACCTCCCCTAATAGTAAATCATGTGAATCAATAGTTCTAGACATGTGAAAATATGAATTACAGTATAGTACCTCCATCTATACCTCCATTTTTAACTTAGTCATGCAAGTATTATCAATCTTGCACCAACTCCCCTAATAGTAAATGAATGTGAATCAATAGTACACACATGTGAACAAATAGTTATAATAATGTGAATCAATAGCAATTAATTGCTCATTTATCCGGTTAATTACCCGATTGGTCAATATAACCTCCAGACATCAATTATTATCGAAATAAATATCGATTTTCACTAACACTAATAATTTCAACACAATGGAACTATCAATTTCATCTTTAATCAACACGAACTTATTCATCATTAATATTATAATTCATAATATTTAACAACTAGGTCGTTCTCAGGAAAGAGGGCTTTTCGATAAGGATTTCTCCTTATTATGCCAGCAATTAGGTGACCAAACCTCTCATTGACGTAACTTCTGAGACATTGTCAATATTGAAAATAATAATATGAATAACTTTGCCATCTCAATTATTGATTTAATAATATATATTATCTGCGAGATGATCTTTGTGACAATAATTGAATCAATAATATGAGAGATATGATGCAACAATTCTCAGTAGCAATAATTGAGTATAATCGAGTGACTTCTCACGTAAGCATCAATAATCAATATTGTGTACTACTTAACTAACGCCAGACATCGTGTTTTTTTACTACCGAGTAGTTCAATAGTTTTAACGGTAACACTTTCGCCGTTATTTTTATAAAATGATAATTCTGTCATTTTCTTACTACGACAATACTTCCGTTATGGGGTCCACCAATGATTGTGCTGTCGTACGGATATTCTCTGACAAAAAGAATATTCTCCGACCAAACAAATATTTTATAACAATTTGCTTACTTTGCAAAATTTATAAATATTACCCACAACTATAACATTATATCAAATCCACACCATAATATTCAAAAAAAATATTTCGAGAAATTTAAATCTTTATTCATAAAATTTGGGGTCTCACAATTACGGTCATGATTATACCGAATAATCCCTAGTCATAATCATACCAAGTCCATCTATGCACTACAAGCCACAAATGACTTTCAACATAATATAAGCATGAGGATGATGACAATTCAATAAAACAAGTTCAAGAATAAATTTTAAAGATTTACAAATTAATTTATCCAAGAACCAATAACGTCCAAATTGTCAACATGAAACTGCTTTGTGGAGTAAAATTCAAGAATGCTTAGAAGAATATTTCCATGAAAAGATACTGGATGAAGCGCAAATATCCAGGATATTCTACTAATTTCATGGAGTATAGAAGCCAAAACTTTAGCCAACTGAGTATAATAGAATATATGAAACTGCAAATGGATTTTCGCCCGCCTTGCGGTAATCCACGTAGACAGATCATTTTCACAAATTAATAAGGAATGAATACAAAAGATCATTCATTATGCATGCGGTAATCCACATAGACAGGTTATTCCAACAGAGTAATAAAGAATGGAACCAGGTCATGCGTAATCCGCACAGACAGGATATTCCAACAGAATAATAAAGAATGGAACCAGGTCATGCGTAATCCGCACAGACATGATGTTCCAACAGAATAATAAAGAATGGAACCAGGTCATGCGTAATCCGCACAGACAGGATGTTTCAACATAATAATAAAGAATTGAATAACAACATAATTCACCAGGCATGTGATAGACCGCACAGACAAGTTATTCCAACAGAATAATATAGAATGGAATAACAGAAGAATTTCACCATGTATGCGGTACTTCGCATAGACAGGTTATTCCAACATAATAATAAAAAATGGAATAACAACCCTTATGAGTATTGAAAGAAAATAACTCTCTTCATGAATACGAAAGAATAATACCCTTTACGAGTATTGAAAGAAAATAATTCTCTTCATGAATATGAAAGAAATAATATCCCTTACGAGTATTGAAAGAAAATAATTCTCTTCATGAATACGAAAGAAATAATACCCCTTACCTTATAAAGAAGAGTATTCCGACAGTAGGGCGAGGATATACTTGAAGAAAACTTGCACTATTTTATACGCTCAAAGCTTTCTTTAACTCTAAAGATATACCCTCAAGATTATAGAAGAAGAATTCTCTTAATTTCTAGTGTGTTTTCATTTCTAACTAAACATCCTATTTATAGGAGAATGGAAAGGATACTATGTAATAAAATATAATATATTCTATTTATAATATATATATATATATATTTATATATTTTATTTAAAATCTAATAAAATAAATAACTTTATAAAAGTATTACATTTTTATATAAAAATATTTTACTATGTAAACACTATGCAGAGCACTATGCAAATACTATGCATAATAAAATATAATATATTCTATTTATAATCTAATAAAATAAATAATTTATAAAAGTATTACATTTTATATAAAAAGATTTTACTATACAAATACTATGCGAGCACTATGCAAACACTATGCATAATAAAATATATTATATTCTATTTATAATCAAATAAAACAAAACTTTATAAAAAGTATTCTGTTTTATATAAAAAGTTTTCTGTTTTATTATATTTATAATAATAATAAAACAAAATTCATCATCATTATTATAATTCACACTATTAATCGACTAGGTCGTTCCCAGGAAAAAAAGGGCTTTCCAATAAGGATTTCTCCCTATTGGCGCGCAATTAGGTGACCAAACCTCTCCTTGACAGAACTTCTAGACATTGTTAATGTTGCAAATAATAATATTAATAACTTTGTTATCTCAATTATTGATTTAATAATATTAATAACTTTGTTATCTCAATTATTGATTTAATAATATATAAAATATCGATAATAATTGAATCAAATAACGTGAGATACTATGCAACAATTAATGTAGCAATAATTGAACAAAACTGAGTGACTTCTCACGTAAGCATCAATAATCAATATCGTGTGCTACTATGCAACCAAGCGTATTACTGTACTTTTAACACTGGGTGTTTCAACAGTTAACGGTAAAACTTCTGTCGTTATTTTCATAAAAATATTTTTGTCGTTTTCTCAATCCGATAATAATTCCGTTGTGGGGTCCACCTATGATTGTCTTATTGTCTTTAATATTCCCCGACAAAAAGAATATTCCCCGACCAAACGAATATTTTATAACAACTTGCTTACTTTGCAAAATTTATAAATATTATCCACAACTATAACATTATATCAAATCCACACCATAATATTAAAAAAAAAATTCGAGAAATTTAAATCTTTATTCATAAAATTTGGGGTCTTACAATCTCCCCTCCTTAAGGAATTTCGCCCTCGAAATTTACCTACGTACCTGGTATGCCAAAGAGATGAGGATACCTTGACTTCATTTTAGATTCTAACTCTTGAGGTATAACCTTAGAGTATTGAATACGATCCCTCTTATCCATGATTTTAACACGTATCTCCTCATACATTAAATCTTCTGCTATATCGTCTAGTTCTAATTTAATAATGTGGTTCGGGTCGTCCACATATTTACGTAACATCGATACGTGAAAAACGTTATGAACACGCGACATACTTGGTGGTAAAACGAGTCTATAAGCCACAGTTCCTACTTAATCGAGGATTTTAATTGGACAAATTAAATCGAGGGTTGAGATTTTCTTTCTTCATCGATTCTTACTTCTAGAATAACGCCCTCTTGAACCTTCTTCTGCACATTCATCAGCTCCAGGTGTGTAATTTAAGCGACTTTAACTTTATCGATTAAATTTGATTATACTCGTATATTCGTTATCATCACGTGGGTCCCTAGAGTTTTTAACTCTATCTTCATCATTTGTAAGTTATACAAAATGGGTTTTTGTGTTAACAACATCGCACTCGTAAACGCATACGATCTTCTACTCAACGCGTCAGCTACCACGTTCGCTCTTCTATAATGATATTGAATAGTATAGTTGTAATCTTCAACAGCTCGAGCCAACGTCTTTGGTGCATTATACGTTCGTTTTGGTTGAAGAAATATTTAAGGGTTTTAGAAATGGGTTTTGTATCGGGGTCAGTACAAAATTCGATTTCACGCCTGCGGGTAGGCGAAAGTCTTCGTAAAATACGTCAAGAAATTTATTAAGAATAGAAATATCATTCAAAACTGTGACTCTCATCCAAGACTTGGATAATACGTCACATCGATACCTATCAACTTGCCATCGTCATTCACGACGTCGCCTACAGAAAGTCCGACTTCAATGCATTACACACAAGGAAGTCAACAACGAAAGGATCGGGGATCTTTACTTATGGCTTGATATAACAGTGATTAACTTTAGTGGTTTGGTTGCTTGAATTCGCATAACAGGTTGGTTACGAATATGAAAGTTAACAACCTTACGAAAAGCATGATGAGTTGTTAACCAATTGATTCCTAAAATTACATCAAAGGTAAGTATTTTTAAAGAGATAAGATCGACAGGTAACGTGAAAGTGTCGATTTGAATCAGCAAGATTTATAAATAGTGGAGGTAATGAAGGTTTCTCCTAACCGAGTTTCAACCATTAAGTCAAAGTCTAATTTCTCTGGGGTCAAATTTAAACGTTGAGCGCAAGCAAGAGAGATAAAAGAATGGGTAAAATCGGTATCTAACAAGGTATAGACTTCGCAAAATTTATAATTAACTAACCCGTGCAAACTTCGTTCGGGTTACTCGCTTTTTGAGAAATCACAAAAAATGCTCTTCCTGAAACCACCGATTTTGTTTTGTCCCTATCCGCCTTTGGTGCCACCGTCCCAGCTGGACTTGACTTTGGTGCACGACAAAATCGGGCTAAGTGACCTTCTTTTCCATAATTGTAACATGCTTTGGACTGCATCGTGCAGTTTGGACTTATGTGTCCTTCCCCTCCACAGTTGTAACATACGACCGGTGGTCATTCTCCTTCCTTAACAATAGGTGCTGATGCTGACTGTGACGCCCCCAAAATAAGTATACATCACCCATCCTGAGTCACCAAATACATGGTACAAAATTCAAATATAACTTAATTATACAACGGTCGTGTAAAATACGACAAAACATAATCTAAGAGTTTTACTAAGAATATTGTCATCTAGACAATATCCACACTCAATGGAGTCCTCATTACATTTATTGTCATACTATTTAACGGAATAGTGAGTACTACTAATGCTATCATCTGGACCGTCACTCCGTTCCCCGACTAGTCCCGGCTACGTTCTCATTTCCTGAAGAGAACAGTGAAAGAAAGGGTGAGCTCAACTAGCCCAGTAAGAAATATTATGACTAAGATAATGCAGAATAAATTATCATTAGTCTTCAAAAATGTTAAACTGATAAAATATAATAGACATCAAGTTTAACTGCAGTGAAATAAGAAATCCATTAGAAGAGTCAAGTAGAGCATGATATCTACTATCTTCTATGATTTAAAATGTTTTCATCAATTTTTATCGCCGAGACTCAGCTTAATAAATAAATCACATCATCGACTCATCCCTGCACTACGGGCCAAAGATATTCATTAAATCATCAATGGTCATGACTATACCAAATAATCCCTGGTCATAATCTTACCAAAAACTATCCATCAATGCACTACAGGCTACTGAGGACTTTTATCACATCATTTATAACATTATAGTTCATGATTATACCGAATAATTCCTGGTCATAATCATACCAAGTCCATCTATACACGTAAGCTAAAGATGACTTTCATCACAATATAAGCATGATGATGATGACAATGACATAATAATTCAATAAAACAAGTTCAAGAATAAATTTTAAAGATTTATAAGTTAATTTATCTTGAAATCAATTACGTCTAAATTGTCAACATGATACTGCTTTGTGGAGTAAAATTCAAGAATGCTCAGAAGAATATTTTCATGAAAAGATACCGGATGAAGCGCAAATATCCAAGATATTCTACTAATTTCATGGAGTATAGAAGCCAAAACTTTAACCAAAATAATGAGTATCATAGAATATATGAAACTGCAAATGGATTTTCACCCGCCATGCGGTAATTCACGTAGACAGATCATTTTCACAATTTAATAAGAAATGAATACGAAGGATCATTCACCATGCATGTGATAATCTACATAGACATGTTATTCCAACAGAATACACTACTACAAAATAATAAATAGACAACGCTTAAACCACAATATTTTTTATAAAAACGTTGTAGATATATATACAAACCCATCCGACACTATCTCAATTGCCCACAGAGATTCATCTTGAAATCATCTCCTAGTCCAACAGGAGAGCAGCGGAGGCATTACAGTTGAGGAGAGCATCGATTAAGTTAGATTAGTTGTTGAGTACTCATTCATTTAAGGAGTTTTTGTTGTTGTTACATAAATTTATTTCTACATTACCCCTCATTTGTCATGTGAATTGATTTTCTTCTTTGGTTTCCTGTTATTACCTTTTCTGGTATTGTTGCAGGTGTGTTTAATATGAATGCATTCATTTTTTGGTTCTAATTTCTTCTTCAGCTATAATCATCAGTTTTGCTAGTCAAGATCGACCAAAAAACTATCATTTTGAAGTACGGTGAGCTTTCTCTTTGACGATTATTATTTGTTTATGTATTTCTATATTTATAAGTGTATGCAAGAATGATTATTATTTATAGACAGGCTTATTGTGTAGCTTTTTCTAGAAATGATAGTGAATGGTATTGTTGAAGCTGAAGGAGTTAAAAGTGAAACTGCAATGGACCAAGAGGAATATAAAGAAAAAGGTGATTATCACATTCAAAGATTGCCTGTTATTTTTCATATTTATTCTTCTTTTCGGTAAAATTGTTTGATATGGGATTTTGATTTGGTATTTTGAAACAATTGATGCAGAGAAAGGTGTGCCCGATTTCTGGCTCACTGCAATGAAAACTAATGAAATATTGGCCGAGGAGGTGCGATATTGATAATTCATAGACCTTAATACCTGTGATTTACTCTGCTTATTTAAAAATGTTTTTCTCCCTAGCTAGAACTGTTTATGATTGTTGTTTTTCTAGATCTCTGAGCGTGATGAGGAGGCTCTGAAGTATCTCAAGGATATCAAATGGTGCAGGTACTTTTGATATCAACTTGTAATTATGCGGTTTTAGTTTACTAGGCCCATTACGCTTGGGTGGTGGAGCTTCTAATGTGTATATTTGTATGACAATGATATTCATTTATTGTGATTTTAATTTTTCTAACATTTTGAATTCTAGAGCATCTGCTAATGGCAGAAAGTAGCCAACAAACTGAGACCGGCAAAGTATCCTTTGTTTTTCTTTTATTGGCATGGTGTAGGCATTTGCGAAAACCCTGCAGCGGAATTTTATTGGGGTGCAATTAGATGGAAGTCAGCATGTTGAGCCACTTCACAATTGTATACCGGAGACTACTGCAAAAGAGAGCGCAAAACTGGTCTCAACTCCTCACAACTTTTTTTTTTGTTGTTGTTGTTAAGTAGTAAAAGCATGTTCTTTTTATTACAATATTCATATGTATTCTTTGTCCAATTTCAGGTGAAAGAAACTGCAGAAAATGTTGATGAAGCAGTTAGAGAGCTTCCAGATGCTAATTCGGTAATGATTTTTATTTTATTAGAGACCATTTTTATGTTTATCATAGACAAGTTCTAGACTTCGATTTGTAACACCTTCTATTTTCATAAGCAGAAACCAGAAGATTTGTGGAAAAATCATTCAAAGTTGGTTCATCCGAAGCCTCATAGAAAGGACAGCCCGTCTTGGAGAGCTATTCAAAAGGTACATGTATAAATCTTCATATTTTATTTTTTTACTTAATGCGAAGATCAAAGGTTCAAATGTTAAAAGTATGTTGATCAGACTTATGGAAAAGCATGAAAAATAGATCAAAATTGCGGATTCAAATGCTGTTTTCTCATTGTCAGTGCTAACTTTCATCTAAACTTACATATTTCCCCTTGCAACATCTTTCATTATTTCCATATTATTTTGTTTCCCTTTATGATCTCATGCAAATTTTGATTTTATTAGTATGTCCTTATTTTCCAGATTCTTAATAGCGGAGAACAGCTAGACTTGAAGCATTTTAGGCCAGTAAAACCTTTAGGATCTGGTGATACTGGCAGGTTTGTCATTTTTCTTGCTATATTATTTTTTTTTGAATAAAGCATCTGCAAATGAAAATCATGTAGCTAAAGAGTCAAGAATATGGTTAATCATCTCGACTCCATGTATACTTTCTTTCTTATAATCATTTATAGAAGTAAAAGTTCACATATTTTCAGAATTTGGGGCTGAGTCATATCTAAATTCTTTCTCCCTCCACTAGTTTTCCTTGAATTATTTTTTATTCAGTCTTGACGAGTAGCATTTAAAGAACTTGGAATGGCAGTGTGCATTTGGTGGAATTGGGCGATACTGGTGAATACTTTGCAATGAAAGCTATGGATAAAGGGGTTATGCTAAACCGCAACAAGGTATTTTTACTGCTAGTATTTTGATTCAATCCTCAACATGTACTTTTGTTTTAGTGTAAATGTAATTGTAGTCATGATAATTTCCTTTCACTCTGAACATCTTCCAATTCTTGGTATCAGTTTTTGACTGAGCACATTGAAGTACAACCTAAATATTATGCCTTTTCAATGCATATTCTGTCTCTTAATGTCCATTTCAACCTAGAGCCTTAATGTCTATTGTTGCATACTCTCTAAAAACCAAGATTGTTTTCAATGGTTAGTGTATTTTTTTCTTTTCATTTATTATCTTCCTCTATTAGAGATTGGGTTAGAATTTTGGCAATATCTGCACACTGTTAGGAATGCCCAAATTTGGGAATATCTACACATGCACGTACAAGATCAATATGACATTGAGTATTTAAAAATCTATAAAATATGAGCCTGTAAACTACATAACAACTTTAGAAGGTGATTTTCCTGAAAATTCAGAGCATCTGGTAACTACCAGGCTGCAGTTTTGATTTTTTATTTAAATTTTTGGAATTGAGGGTATCTGAAAAGTTGAGATTATCTGTATGGGCTACCATCCATTTCACAAAGCCATGTATTGGGTAAGTTACGTAAGTCCAACATAAGCCTGCACGGGTACCTCTCGGAGTTGGCATGGTTCAATCATGTGGCTCCCCTCTTGTTGAAGTGGAATACATGCCATTGACTCACTCCTTTTGAAGGTTATGGGAGAACTTAGGTACGGGGAGCTGTACCTGACAGTCATGAATAAGTATCTCGTTGCCAATTCGATAAACTGGCCTAAGAAATGTAGTCAGCTTTTTCTGGTATGTGCAAGTCCTTGTATTTTTATGATTTTTTTATCGTTTCATTTATTTTTTTCTTCTCATGTAAATTGTAATTCAGCAGGGTGAAGAAGCTGCCATACTGCACTTACATTTCTGAACTTTACTTGATATGCCTATTAGTTCGCTACCCCATGGGGTAATGCTACAGATTCAAAAAAAAATAATACAAAGTAGCTTAACTGTAATTAGTTGATGATTCATCGTACATGGGTGGTCTCAATGCTATAATTTGGTGGTGCAAAATTTTCTGCATGCCTAAAGACTGTTTTTTGTTCAAGCAAGCTACTGTGAATAAAATTCTAAACTTTGTATCTTTATTTCCCCTTGGTCAGGAAATGGATTACATGTATGCGAAATGCTGATCATGGTCTAGATTCTTCGAACCAGACAGGCCCCTTGAGCATATTTGGTTAATTACAACTATGAGCTATGTAAGCATGGGATCAAATTGGTATATATTTGGTTATATTAAAAAGTGAATTTGAGATGTATATATGGATAGTTTGATATATATTTTGTGGATGTAGTAATTTGAAACTGTAAATAAATGATATTATTGGGATGTATTTTGAATGGGTGATACATTTTGGCTTTAAATTTAAATGAGAATTTAGACCTTTTAGCTATATATCATGACATTAGCATATTGCAGGTGCATTGGTAATATAGGTGAACCACAACTTTTTTTTTTATCTTTATCTACAACATTTTTAAAATGTTGTATAAATTGGTTAAAAACGTTGTCTGATATATTAAACTACAACGTTTTATCCAGAAAACGTTGTGGAATCATACATTCTACAATGTTTTTAAGTATATGCTAATTTATGGAAAATAAATCTACGTTTTTTTTCTTAAAAACGTTGTGTAATGTGCTTAACTACAACGTTTTAAAAACGTTGTGTAAAGGTGTCAAATAGATGACACCTTTAACCACGACGTTTTTCTGACAGAAATCATAACGTTATTTTTGCGTTATCTATTTACTGTTTTGTAGTAGTGATAATAAAGAATGGAACCAGGTTATGTGTAATCCGCACAGATAGGATATTTCAACAGAATAATAAAGAATGGAATAACAGAAGAATTCATCATGCATGCGATAGATCATCGCATGCATAAAAGTTATTCCAATGTAATAATAAAGAATGGAATCATGTCTACAGCGTAATCCGCATGCATGGATATATTCCAACAGTAATAATAAAGAATGAATTAAGAAAGAATTCATCATGCATGCTATAGACCACCGCATGTGTTATTCCAATGTAATAATAAATAATGGAACCAGTCAAAATACGTAATACGCATGCAGACATGATATTCCAATGTAATAATAAAGAATGGAATAATGAAGAATTTCACCATGTATGCGGTATTGCATGACGAAGTTATTCCAACGAAATAATAAATAGTGGAACTGTGTCATGCGTGTCATATAATGCAGACATGATATTCCAACAGAATAATAAAGAATGGAATAACAGAAGAATTTCACCATGTATGCGGTACTTCGCATAGACAGGTTATTCCAACAGAATAATAAAGAATGGAATAACAATAACTCTCTTCATGAATACGAAAGAAATAATACCCCTTACCTCAAAAGAAGACTGGATACTGGAATAGAGAGGTAGCAGACTTCTCTTCTTCTTTTTCTCTATAATAATTGCTTTATAGCTTTAGTGAATTGGTGAGAAATGAAGGAAGAATGAACTTTTATTTATAGAAAAATATAGTTTCGATAATTACACGTTTTGGGGCTCGAAAAATTACAGTACAATACCTCCAACTTTTCTTTCATTTTTAATTTAGTCCTGCAAGTATTATTAAACTTGCACCACCTTCCCTAATAGTAAATAAAGTGAATCAATAGTTCAATCATGTGATTCAATAGTTATAATAATGTGAAAATACGAATAACAGTATAGTACCTCCATCTATACCTCTATCTTTAACTTAGTCATGCAAGTATTATCAATCTTGCACCAACTCCCCTAATAGTACATGAATGTGAATCAATAGTACACACATGTGAATAAATAGTTATATAAGCATGTAAATTAGTAGCAATTAATTGTTCATTTATCCGATTAATTACCCGATTTATCAATATAACCCCCGGACATCAATTATCATCAGAATAGATGTCGATTTCCACTAACACTAATAATTTCAACACAATGGAACTATCAAATTCATCTTTAATCAACACGAACTTATTCATCATTAATATTATAACTCACAATATTTAACAACCGTGTCGTTCCCGAGAAAGAGGGGCTTCGATAAGAATTTCTCCTTATTGGCGCAATTAATTAGGTGACCAAACCTCTCTCGATGTGAACTTCTAGACATTATCAATATTACAAATAATAATATGAATAACTTTAGTCTCAATTATTGATTTAATAATATAACATATTATACGTATGATCTTGTGACAATAATTGACTCAATAATATGAGAGATATGATGCAACAATTCATCATAGCAATAATTGAGTATAACCGAGTGACTTCTTATGTAAACATCAATAATCAATACCGGTAGTGCTACTATGCAACCACGCGCGTATTCATCGTACTTTACTACTAGGGTAGTTCAATGGTTTTAATGGTAACACTTTCGCCGTTATTTTTATAAAATGATAATTTTGTCGTTTTTCTTACTACGATAATACTTCCATTGTGGGGGTCCACTAATGATTGTGCCGAATCGAGCGGATATTCCCAAACCAAACGAATATTTTATAACAACTTGCATACTTTGCAAAAAATTTCACATATCACCCTTAACTTTAACCCTTTATCAATTAACCATTTACGAAATAAAATAATAATTATAAAAAAATTGAATACTTTCATTTCATAAAATTTGGGGTCTTACACTGACGTCTTTTCATCATTGTTTAATCTCCTCTTCTTGAAATGTCCATTCTTATTGTTTTGGCCATGATTCCCACAGAAGTGGTTACCATTTCTGGCATGTTCATTCCCTCCACGCTTATTGTCACCGCTTCGATGACTGCTATCACTATGACGCCCTAAAATAGGTATACATCACCCATCTTGAGTTGCCAGATACATGGTACAGAATACAAATACAATCTAAATTATACAACAGTCGTGCAAAATACGACAACATATATACTGTGAGTTTTAATACAAATATTATCTTCTAGATAGTATTCAAACTCAAAATAAGTCCTCAATACATTTATTATCACACTACTTCATAGAATAATGAAGACTACTAATGCTATCATCTGGACCGTCACTCTGTTCCCCGACTAGTCCCTGCTACGTTCTCATTTCCTAAAGAGAACAATGAAAGCAAAAGGGTGAGCTCAACTAGCCCAGTAAAAATATTATGATTAAGATAATGCAAAATAAATTATCATTAGCCTTCGATAGTGTTAAACTGATACAATATAACAAACATCAAGTTTAACTGCAGCGGAACAAGCAATCCATTAAAAGAGTCAAGTAGAGAACAAAATCTACTATCTTTTATGTTTTAAAAGGTTTTTCATCATTTTTATCGCTGAGACTCAGCTTAATAAATGATCCACATCATCCTTGCACTACGGCCAAGGATATTCATTAGTATCACAACTATAAATTATCCATGCATTACGGGCCAAGGATATTTATGTATTCATCAATGGTCATGATCATGCTAACAACTGTCCATCAATGCACTACGGGTCAATGAGGACTTTTACCACATCATTTGTAACATTACGGTCATGATTATACCGAATAATTCCTGGTCATAATCATACCATGTCCATTTATGCACTACAGGCCACAGATGACTTTCAACATAATATAAACATGAAAATGATGACAATGATATAAGAATTCAATAAAACAAGTTCAAAAATTAATTTATCCAGGAACCAATAACGTCCAAATTGTCAACATGATACTACTTTGTGGGGTAAAACTCAAGAATACTCAGAAGAATATTTCCATGAAAAGATATTGGATGAAGCACAAATATCAAGGATATTCCACTAATTTCATGGAGTATAAAAGCCAAAACTTTAACCAACTGAGTATAATAAAGAATGGAATAACAAAAGAAATCACCAGGCATGCGATAGACCGCACAGACAAGTTATTCCAATAGAATAATAAATAACGGAACCAGGTCATGCGTAATACGCACAGATAGGATATTCCAATAGAATAATAAAGAATGGAATAACAGAAGAATTTCACCATGTATGCGCTTCGCATATACAGGTTATTTCAACATAATAATAAAGAATGGAATAATAGAAGAATTTTACCATGTCTCAAGATATTTCAGACATATCAAAGTTATTCGGCAGATAATAATAAAGAATGGAATAACAGAAGTTCTCTTCATGAATATGAAAGAAATAATACCCCTTACGAGTACAACAAATAATATCCCTTACCTTAGAAGAAAGTGGATATAGAAGTAGTGAAGTAGTAGAATACTTTTCTTCTTTCTCTCTATAGTTTCTCTCTCTAGAGTTTCAGTGAATTCGTAAGAAATATTGAAGGAATGAGCTTCTATTTATAGGAGAATGGACCGAATAGTAACTAATTCATGAACGGTCCGTATTGATTTACTTTTAAACTGATCGGTCCATATTGATTTACTATGCAAGATTAATAAAATATTCTAATAAAACAAAATCTTTTAAATAAAATATAATATATTCTATTTATAGTCTAATAAAACAAATAACTTTATAAAAGTATTCTGCTTTTATATAAAAAGATTTTATCATGCAAACACTATACGAGCCTTATACAAATACTATGCATAATAAAATATAATATATTCTAATTATTGTCTAATAAAACAAATAACTTTATAAAAATATTCTGCTTTTATATAAAAAGATTTTACTATGCAAAAACACTATGTAGGCACTTTATGCAACATTATGCATAATAAAATATAATATATTCTAATTATTGTCTAATAAAACAAATAACTTTATAAAAGTATTCATTTTATATAAAAAGATTTTATTATGCAAAACACTATGCATAATAGAATATAATATATTTTAATTATTGTCTAATAAAACAAATAACTTTATAAAAGTATTCTATTTTATATAAAAAGTTTTTCTGTTTTATTACATTAATAATACTAATAAAATAAAATTTATATATATAATATATATATATATAAACTTCCGTGACTTCATAAAAAGACACCTCAATATATTTAACAACATTTATCATCATTATTATAATTCACAATATTAATCGACCAAAATCGTTCCTGAGAAAGAGGGGCTTCGATAAGAATTTCTCCTATTAGCGCCGCAATTAGGTGACCAAACCTCTCATTGGCAGAACTTCTAGACATCGTTAATATTTCAAATAATAATATTAATAACTTTGTCGTCTCAATTATTAATTTAATAATATATAAAATATCGATAATAATTGAATCAAATAACGTGAGATACTATGCAACAATTCTTTGTGTAATAATTGAACAAAACTGAGTGACTTCTCATGTAAGCATCAATAATCAATACCATGTGCTACTATGCAACCACGCGTATTACTGTACTTTTACTACCGAGTAGTTCAACAGTTTTAAGGGTAAAACTTTCGCCGTTATTTTCATAAAAATATTTTTGTCGTTTTCTCAATCCTATAATAATTCCGTTATGGGGTCCACCAATGATTGTGCCGTTGTACGAATATTCCCTGCTAAAACGAATATTCCCCGACCAATCGAATATTGTATAACAACTTGCGTACTTTGCAAAATTTATAAATATTACCCACAACTATAACATTATCTCAAATCCACACCATAATTTTGAAAAAAATATTTCGAGAAAATTAAATCTTTATTCATAAAATTTGGGGTCTCACAATCTCCCATCCTTATGAAATTTTGCCCTCGAAATTTACGTACATACCTGGTATGCCGAAGAGATGAGGATACCTTGACTTCATTTCAAATTCTAACTCTTGAGGTATAACCCTTGAGTGTTGAATACGATCCTTCGTATCTCCTCATACGTTAAATCTTCTGCTATATCCTCTAGTTCTAATTTAATAATGTGGTTCAGGTCATCCACATATTTACGTAATATCAATACGTGAAAAACTTTATGAACACACGACATACTTGGCGGTAAAACGAGTCTATAGGCCACAGTTCCTACTCGATCAAGGATTTCAAATGGGCCAATAAAATCGAGGGTTGAGATTTCCTCTCTTTATCGATTCTTTCTTCTAGAATAACGCCCTCTTGAACCTTCTTCTTCACATTCATCAGCTCTGAGTATGTAGCTTGAACGACTTTAACTTTATCGATTAAAGTCGATTATACTCGTATATTCGTTATTATCACGTGGGTCTCTAGAGTCTTTAACTCTATCTTCATCATTTGTAAGTTATACGAAATGGGTTTTTTTGTTAACAACGTCGCACTCATAAATGTATACGATCTTCTACTCAACGCGTCAGCTACCACGTCCGCTCTTCCACAATGATATTGAATGGTCGTAACCTTAAACAGCTCGAGCCATCGTCTTTGGCGCATTATACGTTCATTTTGGGTGAAGAAATATTTAAGGGCTGAAGAAATGGGTTTTGTACTCGGCTCAATACAAAATTCGATTTCACGTTCTGGGGTAGGCTAAGAAGTCTTGAAGAATACGTCAGGAAATTTATTAACAATAGAAATATCATTCAAAACTGTGACTCTCATCCAAGACTTGGATAGCACATGTAATGAAGGTTTCTCCTAACGGTGTTTCAACAGATAAGTCAAAGTCTAACTTCTCCGGAGTCAAAGTTAAACGTTGAACGCGAGCAAGAGAGATAAAAGAATGGGTAGAACTGATATCTAATAAGGTATAGACTTCGCAAAAATTTATAATTAACTAACCCGTGCTAACTTCGTTCAGTTTACTCGCTTTTTTGAGAAGTCACAAAAAATGTTATTCCTGAAATCACCGACTTTATTTTGTCCGTATCCACCTTTGGTGCCACCGTCCCAGCTGGACTTGACTTCACTATACGATAAAATCGAGCTAAATGATCTTCTCTTCTTGAAATTTCCACTTCTATTATCTTGACCATGATAACCACCGAAGTGGTTACCATTCTTGGCATGATAATTTCTCCCACGATGGTCATCATTGTTCCGATGGCCGTTGCCAAAGTTTATGAGAAATGAGGTATTGACGTATATCAGGTTTCAAACCTCTTAGAAACATTCACGTCATTCTCTCCTAATTATCGACCAAATGGGATGCAAACTGGGATAACTCCGCAAACTTAGCCTCGTACTGCGATACGGTCATATTAATTTGCTTCATTGCCTATCTCAACATTTTCAGATGCCATTTTCAAACACTGCCACAAAACAAGGGTTAATTGACATATCACATATTGTGACACCCCCAAATCCAGGTACTTCATTCCCACAGGATTTGGTGCTCACTTATCAAAACATTACATCTAGCTACCCATCATAAAGGATAAACATAATTAAAATAACTTAAATAATAATCTCTCCCATTAAAGGGTTACATCATCATTTCTAAATAAATCCCAGGTAATCTAACCTTAAAATTATTGCATCAGTTGCGGAATACATCATAAAATTAAACAAGTCTTATAACATGAAACATTTAAATTAACTTCATTAATTCTTCAGCTCTTAGGCATCTTTCCCTTCCCTTTGCTGGTAGATGGCTCATCGACTCTTTCAACCTTAGCTGCGGTGTTAAATGCAAGAGTGAGCAAACAAATGCTCACTGATATAGAAAGTAGCAATGATAATAACATAAGAGTGAACAACGAAAGCTGAACAATAAGGAACTTGTTCTACAAGTCAAAACAAGTTCGAACTTTAATTATATGAGGGTCTTAAGACCACGAACTATGTCCCTGGTACTTAGGTATTATTACCCAACCTTAACAGTCGTTTAGACTATACGGACCCTTCTTAACGTACTTAGGGGGATCAGCCCTTTGTACCATGTATTGTACACAAACATCTAAATGTTACATGCACGTACAAAATCCCCTATATTAGGGTTGTTCGTCTCAGTTTGGATTTAGAATTTTCGTACCAAAGAAAGTTTAGTTTGGAACTAGCTTATCAGTGTTTCAAGAATTTTAGAACACTATTCAATTTCTATCAATAAAGGTTTAATACAAGAATGTACAACTGAACAAGGCTATCAAGGTCAAAGATCGGATAACAACAATATGTGATTGAATAAACATGATATACAAGCAAAATGCTATAACCATAAGTGTTAGAACAATCTCATTTGAATCGATGCGTTAGATCAATATATGCTTTAAATAATAATTAGGAAAGTAAAACTCACTCGTTATAACGAATTAGGTTATAAGAACTTGTACAGACGTATTCAAGATAGATTAGGCTTACTCAATTACTTGAACAACAATAATATAGGAATGGAAACTTGCATTCAATATGAAAAGAATGAAGTTTAAAAGCTTGCTCAATGTAAAGAGTTAAGGTTTAGAAACTTGCTCAATAATAACAAGCTAGAGTTAGAAAACTTGCCTTGATTGTAAGCTACACAAATGAAATAATCTCCAATTACCCTACACATATCATCGAAATCGCAACAACAATTAATTGCATGGATATTAGCTTTTAGGGCTTAAACCATCATTTAGGTCATAACCGTAACCTAGCACCTAACCATTTAGGCTAACATACTTAACGCTTCTGAAATTACATATTGATCAACATAACTTAATCGTTCATCTCTAACTTTTAAAAACACCACTTTTAGTTTCATTATGTAACTCAATTAATAATCACTTCAAAATCTTTTATACCTTGTATTATAATGCATGACAATCTGCTATTATAGTTTATATTATGCCTCATCATCAATAACATGCTTACCAAACTAATATAAGTCCATTATGCCCGACTGCAAAATAAGCGCACCTCTCATCATCATAGTTCGGGTGTGTGCGCAATTGCCCACACTTAGAAAACTTGGGACCTGCCATGATTGCAAGCCCATTTTTGCTATGGCACCGCAAGTGCGATTCTTGTTCGTTGTTGACGCAGAGACTAGTAGTAGTGAGCGAGAGCTGCTTTTTAGCCCAACTAACACGAAATTCACCCATCAAACGGTGATAACAACATGTAAAATAATTATACAACTATCATATCATGATTGCTAACATATTCAACCACTTAGCACAATTTAACAACAGCTAGAACTATTTTAATTTCTCAATTTTCATGTTTTTCATATAAAACTCCATTTTTGATAGTCTGACCAAAAATCATCACTGTGAATTCATTATTTGGCCAAATCACCTCATTCAAATTACGTTATGCTCGTATCTCAATGAACTACCATATACAAGCATCAATTTACAGATTACTACACACATTGGACAAGAAATTTAGTACTTTATAAGGCTATATCACATGAACATAAACACTGCTATATCATTTCTTCTTACAATTCAATTTCTCACGAATTTGATAACTGATACAACACGCATACAAGATGACAACAGATTCTACAACCTAAACCACACCATATATACAACGCTTGAATAACAAATCCACAAAAACCAATTTTCAGATAATAGAAAATCACAGGACTGAAAATTAGAATTAGTTATACCTTAATCTTTGATTATTGGCTAGCAAAAGATGTCAACAAGGTTTAACAATCCTCTTCTTCCTCTTGAAATCGCAAAACATTCTCTCAAGCTCTCACTCTCAATCTCCTCTGCAATTCTCTCTTCCTCTGCTTTTCTATGCTAACAAGCCTAAGGAAAATAAGACGTGTATGCCATATAACTGGCCTCTCCCACGTACGTCAGGTAAAAACACAAAAAGACTCGCGTCAGTTGAATAATGCCAAAGGCCATAAGACTATGTTTGGTTAAGCACATATTCCCAACTTGATTGTTTTTATTTTATTTATATTATATAGTTTCACTTGTCACACCATTAATTTAGCTAATTTAAATAACTTGTAATGGTAATTAAAATAATTTCTATTATAATTACATTTACGAATAATAAATAATTATATATCTAATTTAATTAATAAATTAGACACATCACATTATTTAATTTATTTATTTCCATTAAATTAAACAATTTATTTAATTTAACTAATTTCTTAAATATTAAGCAATTGATTTAATTTAATTATCTCCTTAAATTAAATCCAACAAATAAAATTATCATTACTCGATTCAATTAACATTAATTAATTTAGCTACTAAATTAATTCACGACAATTCATCAAATATTTATTTTCCTCAATAAACGAATTATTTTAAATATTTATTTAATTCCATAAATATTTAAATTAAATTACAAATTTGTCGATCGTTACACATATTATCCCTATACTCTGACCGACTAATTAAATATCAAATAAACTTAGGTAGGTCATACTAGCGAAGGAATTCCCCGTCTCCCCCCTCCTAGTTCTTATCTCACATCTCAGCCAAGGATCATATCCCTAAGCTTTGATACCAACTGTGACGCCCTCAAAATAGGTATACATCACCCATCTTGAGTCGCCAGATACATGGTACAGAATACAATTACAATCTAAATTATACAACAATTAAATTGCAAAATACGACATTTACATATATATCTTGTGAGTTTTAATACAAATATTGTCTTCTAGGCGGTGATTCAAACTCAAAATAAGTCCTCAATACATTTATTATCACACTATTTCATAGAATAGTGAGGACTACTAATGCTATCATCCGGGCCGACCGCCACTGTTCCCGACTAGTCCTCGCTACGCTCTCATTTCACAAGAGAACAATGAAAGCAAAAGGGTGAGCTCAACTAGCCCAGTAAGAAATATTATGACTAAGATAATGCAGAATAAATTATCGTTAGCCTTCGATAGTGTTAAACTGATACAATATAACAAACATCAAGTTTAACTGAAGTGGAACAAGCAATCCATTAAAAGAGTCAAGTAGAGAATAAAATCTACTATCTTTTATGTTTTAAAAGGTTTTTCATCATTTTTATCGCTGAGACTCAACTTAATAAATAATCCACATCATCCCTGCACTACGACCAAGGATATTCATTAGTATCACAACCACAAATTATCCATGCACTACGGGTCAAGGATATTCGTGTATTCATCAATGGTCATGATCATGCCAACAACTGTCCATCAATGCACTACGGGCCAATGAGGACTTTTACCACATCATTTGTAACATTACGGTCATGATTATACCGAATAATCCCTGGTCATAATCATACCAAGTCCATCTATGCACTATAAGCCACAAATAACTTTCAACATAATATAAACATGAGAATGATGACAATGATATAAGAATTCAATAAAATAAGTTCAAGAATTAATTTATCTAGGAACCAATAACGTCCAAATTGTTAACATGATACTGCTTTGTGGGGTACAACTCAAGAATGCTCAGAAAAATATTTTCATGAAAAGATATTGGATGAAGCACAAATATCAAGGATATTCCACTAATTTCATGGAGTATAAAAGCCAAAACTTTAACCAACTGAGTATAATAAAGAATGAAATAACAAAAGAAATCACCAGGTATGCGATAAACCGCATGCATAAAGTTATTAGAGACGTATAATAAATAACGGAACTGTGTCATGCGTAATACGCATGCATGTGATATTCCAATGTAATAATAAAGAATGGAATAACGAAGAATTTCACCATGTATGCGGTATTTCGCATATACAGGTTATTCCAACATAATAATAAAGAATGGAATAATAGAAGAATTTCACCATGTATGCGGTACTTCGCATATACAGGTTATTCCAACATAATAATAAAGAATGGAATAACAGAAGTTCTCTTCATGAATACGAAAGAAATAATACCCCTTATGACTACAACAAATAATATCCCTTACCTTAGAAGAAACTGGATATAGGAGTAGTGAAGTAGCATAATACTTTTCTTCTTTCTCTCTAGAGTTTCAGTGAATTCGTAAGAAATAATGAAAGAATGAGCTTCTATTTATAGGAGAATGGACTGAATAGTAACTAATTCATGAACGGTCCAGATTAATTTACTTTTAAACGGACGGTCCATATTGATTTACTATGCCGTATTAATAAAATATTCTAATAAAACAAAATCTTTTAAATAAAATATAATATATTCTATTTATAGTCTAATAAAACAAATAACTTTATAAAAGTATTCTATTTTATATAAAAAGATTTTACTATACAAACACTATGCAGTCACTATGCAAACACTATGCATAATAAAATATAATATATTCTAATCATTGTCTAATAAAACAAATAACTTTATAAAATTATTTTATATAAAAAGATTTTACTATGCAAAAACACTATCGCAGCACTATGCAATACTATGCATAATAAATATAATATATTCTAATTATTGTCTAATAAAACAAATAACTTTATAAAAGTATACTTTGTTTTATATAAAAAGATTTTACTATGCAAATTACTATGCATAATAGAATATAATATATTCTAATTATTGTCTAATAAAACAAATAACTTTATAAAAGTATTCATTTTTATATAAAAAGCTTTTCTGCTTTTATTACATTAATAATACTAATAAAACAAAATTTATATATATAATATATATATAAACTTTCGTGACTTCATAAAAAAGACACATCAATATATTTAACAACATTTATCATCATTATTATAATTCACAATATTAATCGACCAGTGTTGTTCCCGAGAAAGAGGGGCTTTCAATAAGGATTTCTCCTATCGACGCCGCAATTAGGTGACCAAACCTCTCCTTGGAAGAACTTCTAGACATCGTTAATATTGTAAATAATAATATTAATAACTTCATCGTCTAAATTATTGATTTAATAATATATAAAATATCGACAATAATTGAATCAAATAACGTGAGATACTATGCAACAATTATCAGAGTAATAATTGAACAAAACTGAGTGACTTCTCACGTAAGCATCAATAATCAATACCGTGTGCTACTATGCAACCACGCATATTACTGTACTTTTACTAACGAGTAGTTCAACAGTTCTAACGGTAAAACTTCCGCCGTTATTTTTCATAAAAATATTTTTGTCGTTTTCTCAATCCGATAATAATTTCGTTGTGGGGTCCACCAATGATTGTGCCATTGTATGAATATTCCCTGCTAAAACGAATATTCCTCGACCAATCAAATATTATATAACAACTTGCGTACTTTGCAAAATTTATAAATATTACCCACAACTATAACATTATCTCAAATCCACACCATAATTTTGAAAAAAATATTTCGAGAAAATTAAATCTTTATTCATAAAATTTGGGGTCTCACAATCATTGGTATTATCATTTTGCCAGCTGCTCTCTTTTGGTTGGGTTGACTCATTATCGCGCTCCAATAACTGAGTCCTATTAACAACATCTAAATACAAACACAGTTTATGAGAGATAAGATATTGACGTATCTCGGGTTTTAAACCTCTTAGAAACGTTCGCGTCATTCTCTCCTCATTATCAACCAAATGGGACGCAAACCGGGATAACTCGGCAAACTTGGCTTCGTCTTTACGACACATCATTATTATTTTGCTCCAAACTTGATGAACTCTACCTCTTTCATGTGACGAATACTTTCGGGAAAGTACTTGTCGTTGAACAATTCTTGAACTTTTCCCAAGTCATCTTCGATCACGGCATGTTGAGTACGCTTTACGATTTCCACCAAGAATCATCTCTAGCAACATGAAAGGTGGCAAAGGAAATTTTTGCTCCTTGGAGCATCCCAAGACATCAAATATCTTGTTGATCCGCTTTATCCACGCCTACGCCTTAAGTGGTTTTGGCTTCCAAAAACTCCGGTGGTCCCAGCTCCTTGAATCGCTAAGCGGTGACCGTCCGAGAGTTGTCAGTGTTTCCACCTGTATTTTGGACAGGAGTCGCCTTCGCCTGATGTTGTATGAATTGCATAAAGCCTTTGAACATTCAATCGTTTATCATTTGGTCAGTGTTGTTGTTTGCATGAGGATCGTCGCCTTCCTGATGCACATTATCCTAATTATTTATCTGTGGAGACTCAACGGTCTCCTGTGCTCCATTGCTATTCTCAACATTCTCGGATGTCATTTTCAAATACTGTCACAAAACAAGGGTTAATTAACATATCACATATTATCCCTATACTCTGATCGACCAATTAAATACCAAATAAACTTAGGTAGGTCATACTAGCGAACGAATTCCCCGTCTCTTCCCTCCTAGTTCTTGTCTCACATCTCAGCTGGGGATCATATCCCTAAGATTTGATACCAACTGTGATGCTCCCAAAATAGGTATACATCACCCATCTTAAGTCACCAAATGTATGGTACAGAATACAAATACAACCTTAAATATACAACATGAGCTGTGAGTTTTAATACAAATATTATCTCTAGACAGTATTCAAACTCAAAATAAGTCTTCAATACATTTATTATCATACTATTTCATAGAATAGTGAGGACTACTAATGCTATCATCCGGACCGCCACTCGTTCCCCGACTAGTCCCTCGCTACGCTCTCATTTCACAAGAGAACAATGAAAAAAGGGTGAGCTCAACTTGCCCAAAGAAGAAATATTATGACTAAGATAATGCGTAATAAATTATCTTTAGTCTTCAACAATGTTAAACCGATAAAATACAATAGACATCAAGTTTAATCATAGTGAAACAAGCAATCCATTAGAAGAGTAAAGTAGAGAATAAAATCTACTATCTTCTATGATTTAAAAGGTTTTTCATCAATTTTATCGCTGAGACTCAGCTTAATAAATAATCCACATCATCAAATCATCCCTGTACTATAGGCCAAGGATATTCTTTAGTATCACGACCACGAATTATCCATGCACTACGGGCCAAAGATAATCGTGTTTTCATCAACGGTCCTGATCATGCCATAAAACAATTCATCTTTGCACCCTTGGTCGAAGAGAATCCATAGCCATAATCATACCAAAAACTGTCCATCAATGCACTACGGGCTAATGAGGACTTTTTCCACATCATTTGTAATATTACGGTCATGATTATACCAAATAATCCCTGGTCATAATCATACCAAGTCCATCTATGCACTACAGGCCAAAAATGACTTTCAACATAATATAAGCATGAGGATGATGACAATTCAATAAAACAAGTTCAAGAATAAATTTTAAAGATTTACAAATTAATTTATCCAGGAACCAATAACCTCCAAATTTGTCAACATGATACTGCTTTGTGAAGTATAATTCAAGAATGCTCAGAAGAATATTTCCATGAAAAGATACTGGATGAAGCGCAAATATCCAGGATATTCTACTAATTTTATGGAGTATAGAAGCCAAAACTTTAACCAACTGAGTATAATAAAATATATGAAACTGCAAATGGATTTTCGCCCGCTATGCGGTAATCCACGTAGACAGATCATTTCCACAAATTAATAAGGAATGAATACAAATGATCATTCACAATACATGCAGTAATCCACATAGACAGGTTATTCTAACAGAGTAATAAAGAATGAAACCAGGTCATGTGTAATCACGCATGCATGTGATATTCCAAATGTAATAATAAAGAATGAAGTCGGTCATGCGTAATCCGCATGCATGATGTTCCAAATGTAATAATAAAGAATGGAACCAAGTCATGCGTAATCCGCATGCATAAGACAAGATGTTTCAACGTAATAATAAAGAATGGAATAACAATAGAATTCACCGTGCATGCGATAGATCACATATGCATGTGTTATTCCAACGTAATAATAAAGAATGGAATAATGTAAGAATTTCACCATATATGCGGATTACATGTATGCAAAGTTATTCCAACATAATAATAAAAAATGGAATAACAACCTTTACGAGTATTGAAAGAAAATAACTCTCTTCATGAATACGAAAGAATAATACCCTTACGAGTATTGAAAGAAAATAATTCTCTTCATGAATACGAAAGAAATAATACCCTTTACCTTAGAAAGAAGAGTATTCCACTAAGTAGGGCGAGGATATACTTGAAGAAAACTTCACACTATTTTCTACGCCAAAGCTTTCTTAAACTTTAAAGAAAGATATACGCCAAGATTATAGAAGAAGAATTCTCCAATTTCCGGTGTGTTTTCAATTCTAACTAAGCATCCTATTTATAGGAGAATGGAAAGGATACTATGCAATAAAATATAATATATTCTATTTATAATATATATATATATATATATATATATATATATATATATATATATTTATATTTATATATTTTATTTAAAATCTAATAAAACAAATAACTTTATAAAAGTATTCTATTTTATATAAAAAGATTTTACTATGTAAACACTATGCAAACACTATGCATAATAAAATATAATATATTCTATTTATAATCTAATAAAACAAATAATTTTATAAAAGTATTCTGCTTTTATATAAAAAGATTTTACTATGCAAAACACTATACGATACATTATACAAATACTATGCATAATAAAATATATTATATTCTATTTATAATCTAATAAAACAAAATTTTATAAAAAGTATTCTGTTTTATATAAAATGTTTTCTCGCTTTTATTACATTTATAATAATAATAAAACAAAATTCATCATCATTATTATAATTCACACTATTAATCGACCAATCGTTCCTGTGAAAGAGGGCTTTCCAATAAGGATTTCTCCTATTGGCGCCGCAATTAGGTGACCAAACCTCTACTTGACAGAACTTCTAGACATCGTTAATATTGTAAATAATAATATTAATAACTTTGTTATCTCAATTATTGATTTAATAATATATAAAATATCGACAATAATTGAATCAAATAACGTGAGATACTATGCAACAATTATCGTAGCAATAATTGAACAAAACCGAGTGACTTCTCACGTAAGCATCAATAATCAATACCGCAGTAAGCTACTATGCAACCACGCCAGACATCGCATTTTTTAACACCGGGTGTTTCAACAGTTAATGGTAAAAATTCCGCCGCCATTTTCATAAAAATATTTTTGTCTTTTTCTCAATCCGATAATAATTCCGTTGTGGGGTCCACCTATGATTGTGCCGTTGTATGAATATTCCCCGACCAAACGAATATTTTATAACAACTTGCTTACTTTGCAAAATTTATAAATATTACCCACAACTATAACATTATATCAAATCCACACTATAATATTTAAAAAAATATTTCGAGAAATTTAAATATTTATTCATAAAATTTGAGGTCTCACAATTATTGTTGTTTTATTTGCAGAAAAGGTATAGATGGGAGGACGTGTAGGCTTCAATGATACAAACACTATTTTGGCAGAAGTGCGCTGTCCGCACCAAAGATAATTTGAACAAAGAACGATTAAAAGCCCTTCACAATGCATCGATCGACCATCCAGGCCAGGGAGTTTATTACATGCACGAGCATATCCCCTGGTGGTGCACTCAGTCCATATGGGCTGAGATGTATGCCCAATAGAAATTCGAGAGTCAAGGGTTAAAAGACGAAAAACGCCGCCACTAATGTATCTTGGTGTACGATGGATGGCAAAAGGCTAAAGGAACCTCACGAGGCGGCAGATTTCACAAATACAACATATCAACGCTGCCGTAATGCGTATGAATAGTTTTAATATGTTTACAATCATGAATTAAAGAATATCACATTTTTACTTAGTAATATTGGTATGTTTTGTATAGGAGTCTCAGTCTCAAGGTCAGCCTATCCATTGGTTGGATGTGTACTTGGCCACCCGTGATGGTCTGCCTGATGCTATCCAGATAGCGGAATAAGTTTTAACAACTTTGATCTTGTTTATCAAGTTTTACGTCATTCTTTAGAATTTTACCAATTTATTTTTAACTATTTAATTGTTAACATGATGACAGTATACTTATAAGCATTTATTGAATGAGCGTTATCCTGAAGGCACCCCACGTCCGCCAATTGATCAAGAATTATGGGAGAGGGCGTCTGTTGTGAAGAAGAACTACGTCAAAGGTCAAGGACAACAACGATGCCCAACCTTCAGTGGCTCAGGTAGCTCTGCTACCCAGTCTTCACAGTCATCGAGTCATCCAGCTATTCATACTCTTGCTGACTGTGTGAGAGATATATGTCAAGATCGCGATCTTCTTCGTATACTGGGCGGGCATCTGGCGGCTCTGAGTCCTAAAGAGTTAGTTGATGCAGTGGCGGCAGCAGCAGTATCACAGCATGGGGATGGCGACGAGGTAATCAATCTTATTTATTACAATCAAATTAGTGACTTATATATATATATATATATATATATATATATATATATATATTGTATATTGTCGTAATACCAGTATCAACATATATACTATATATGTAACTTGTTTTATTATTTTGTTAATTATAGGGTGATCAAGGAGAAACTAATTTAGAGAATAATGCATGACGACCGACTTAGTGTTATTTTGTAGTTATTTATGAATTTTGTGAAAGTAGTATGCAAACAAGCCAATCATGTTTGATGATAAAGCATATACTTTGTAACAATCTTATTCATTTATTAATAAAAAGTGTTAATTTATTAAAGACTTTTAATTATCTACATGATGCTGTTTTATAATATGTGATAAACCCATAGTTTTAAGTAATGCTTTTAGAATAATGATGATGATCATTCTAATGAGATCTAAATTCTTAGAAAGATTAAAACTAAAATAGTTCCCAATCGTTAGATTACTAAATTGGGGATTAGTGAATTCGGATAGATTGGTACATACGTTGCTTGCTCATTGGATGAGGATGACTGATCTCATGATCATTTGTGTGGAGACACTAAAGAAAGTATGTAGATGCTTATTAGAGAATAAGTTCACTGAACGTGTCTCGCTAAGGAATACATAATGGAGTTTTACTTGTCTGTCAATAGGAATTCCTGTAGTGATAGTAGTACAAGTGATCCTTGGACTTGAGATCATCATAATATCTTATGTATGATGAGTTATACTTTGACTTATTCCTTAAGACCCTTAGGGTATATCAAAGGGTATGCTTGGGTATAATAAGTTGTACATGGAGATAATGTATGATCAATAAAGAATCTACCGCTTCTAGTAAAAGAAGAGAAATGTCCAATGTGATTCGATAAATAACAACTCAGTAGTCCTTGGCCAAGGCAGAAGGAAATTAGAAAGGAGTTTTTAATTTGTATTATTTGGAGTTGTGCATTTAAGAGTCGAAATACATATAATTAAATAAAATAAGACTTGACAGTAATTTCATGCCTTATATTTAATTGGGACATTGTATGGTGGAAGGATTGAATTGTACGATAACTATTTACTCAAAGATTCTTTTATGATTAATGTTGAAATCTATATTATCTGAAAAGTCGTTAATCGCTAGGGAGACTTATCCTTATTGTAGAATAAATATTATTTATTTAAATAAATTAATAGTTTAATTTATTTATTTAAATAAGATTAGAATTGTTCTAATTGATTTATTCACAATCGGTTTAATATGGAGAACCTAAAGGGTCACACCATAAAAGGAAGAATAATTATTTAAGAAGCAAATGGCATAATCGTAATAATAAGTTAAGTATATTTAATTTAATCTATAGTGATAGAATAAATTAAATAGCTTAATATTTATTATTTAATATTTTGGAAATATTAAATATAAATTAATAAGAGGAGTCTTATTATTATTATTACTATTATTATTATTTAATTCTTAAAGGAGATTGAGAATTAATTAATAAAAGTACTCTCATATATTCCTAATAAGATTAAGAGGTTAAATTAATTAAAAGAGTTTAATTAATTGTACCCAATAAGATTAGGGAGCTTAATTAATTAAAGGAATTTAATTAATTAAATAATATCCTATTAGAAGTGTTAACTGATATCTTTATAAGAGGAGTCTTATATCAGATATCAACGTACGTGATTCCAATTGTTGGAGAGTACGCTCTTTTTCTATGAGAGATAGAAAAATTAGGGTTTTGCCAAACACCCATCTTCTTGAATCTTTCTTCTTCCTTGGTGGATCACTTCTAGAGGCCAAACATTTGGGTGGCTAACGTTGATCAAAGGAAAGAACCAAACCCGGTGGATTCAAGTTGAACGCGAAAGGATTTGGAGGTGAACTTGTACCTGAGAAAGCTCGAATCTTCAAGGGTATGATTCTTGTTCTTTATCTTTTCGTTTAATTAATAATTATGCATAAAGGATGATCCGGGTATATGATTTGTAAAATTTTTAAAACTCTGATTTTTCATGCTTCCGCTTATTTTGTGCAATTTAATTGCGTTCATAAATATTACAATCCTAACAGTGGTATCAAAGCCAAACCTTTATGCGAATTATTAATTGTTTTAATTTGATATGTATATTGATATATTGATTAGAATAATTTAATTGGGCATAATTTGTTGTATAAAATTTATATATATAAAAAAATTCTCGCGAAATTATGAACTGCAATAACCGCGTTTTAAAAAAAAGAAAAAGAAAAAAGAAAATGATTCACGGTTTGCAGGACAAGCTTCATAGAAGTTATTATATATATATAGTTATCAGGATGCACATGCTGACATATATATATAGTAATCATTATATATATATATATATATATATATATATATATATATAATACATGAACCTGCATAATGATTTCCTGATTCGCAATTTGGTGATATATTATATATATGATATTATTATATCACGCGAATCAAGGATTGAACAGTTATTTTATATATATATATATATATATATATATATATATATATATATAATATTCTTAATTATTTATAATTAAAATAAAAGTTTATTTTAATCTTAAAATAAAAAGTTTATCTTAATATTAAAAAAAATTATTTTAATTTTAAAATTAGATTTCATGCTAAACTAATTAGAATTGGAATTGGATTCCATGATAACTAATTGGAGTTGAAATTGAATTTCATGTTTCCTAAAATAAAAGAGTTTATTTGTCAATAGAAAATTGAATCCATCTTTCTTTAAATAAAGGAGTTTATTTAGATATAGAAAAAGATTTCATATTATTCAAAATAAAGGAGTTTATTTGTGAATAAGAAAGAAAATCCGTATTTTCTTAAATAAAAGAGTTTATTTAGATATGAAATAAGATTTCATATTATTCAAAATAAAGGAGTTTATTTGTGAATAGGAAAGAGAATCCATGTTTCCTTTAATAAAGGAGTTTTTTTTACTTGGAATTGGATTTCATAATTAATTAAAATAAATGAGTTTTGATTAAAGAATTTGATTAAAATAAAATAGTTTATTTTATTCAAAATTGGATAAATTAAAATAAAAGAGGTTTATTTTGATTTAAATTTGGATTAAAATAAAGGAGTTTATTTTGATTCAAAATTAAATTTTATGTTAACTAAATTTGCCCATTAAATGATATCAATATATATATTGAATGTTTATAATTCATGAGATGAATGTTATTTGTTGATGCATATGATGATGTGTATAATAATAAATGTGATTGATTATGGACTATTGACCAATGTGATTGGATTTTATTTTAATTGGACGCGTGAATGTATGAGTTTTATTAAATGGGGTCTGCGTACCTCGTCTTATCTAATTTTTTTCTTATTGTAAATTCTATCATCCTCCTATGTACTTCCTCTTGACTGTTGATCAAGGTTTCTATTTATTTTAAATAGTTTTGTAATAGGAATAGTTAGAATTATTTTGAAGAATTGGAGATCAAGGAGCAATGAGCGCTTGAAGACCCGTTTGTAATAGAGCCCGAGATTTAAATGTAATAGTTATATTTAAATTTAATTCTTGCACCCTGGGTTTGACCTTTTGATTCACTTGGTGGCTCTAGTGAACCAAACTAGAATAAAGTCCATAATCAATCCGGTAGAATATAATATTCTATACGCACACACACACACACAAACACACACACACACACACACACACACACACACACACATATATATATATATATATATATATATATATATATATATATATATATATATATTATATTATGGAAACATGCTTCGCATGTTAATTAATATAACGCTGTATTTTATATATATATGTGCATGCGCGCTAAATAAGATGAGACAAATTAATAACAAAACCCCTCAAATATTTTATATTAAGTCCTAAGCGTTCAAAGATATTTTGAATATCGAACGTTGCCTTCTAGCATGATAAAAAATAATAGAGTATCAATTAATTATTATAAGTTTGTTGTGTCACCACAACACTTATCTTAATTTTTTGAGATGTTAATTTTATCATATTTGATGCTTATAAAGAAAATTGAAAAATATTGTTTTGTTGTGTCACCACTAGGACAATATTTTTCTTTTTTGAATATATGGAGTCACTACAAAAAAATGGGGCTTCAGCAACAACCGATTTTCGTTGCTAAAGGTGCCAAATTTTGTTGCAAAAGGCTTTTGGCAACGACCTTATTGTCGTTGCATCTTTCATTGCGCAATGAGCGTTACTAATTGTTCCGCAACGAACGTATTTTTTTCGTTGCCAAAAGTAATACATTTTGTAACGAAATTTCGCTTTCGTACAGAGACATCAATCCTTTAGCAACAAAATGTATTGTTGCAGAATAATTAAAATTTCGTTGCTAAAAATCCCATTTCGTTGCAAAAGTCTGCTAATTGGCAATGAAATGAACTCTTTTTTTTGCAACGACTATGCATTTTCGTTGCAATTGACATTATTTTGCAATGACATTTTTCGTTGCAGTAAATTATGAAAATTTTTGCCTAAGCTTGCTTCCGTTGCGGAATGTAAACTTTTTAGCAACGATTTTCGTTGCCGATTATATTATTTGGCAACGACATTATCTGAATCGCAGAACGAAAATGTTTGTTCTTTGGTTATTTTCAATAAAGAACGAAAAGTCGTCGATTAGCAACAACATTATATGTTGTTGTTTCTTTATATGTGCAATGAAAGTTGATATTATTTACAACGATAAAAAATATTGCCTTTTATTTTAGTATTAGCAACAATATCCTCTCCGTTGTTATTAAGTTAATTATTCGTTGCCAAATATTATATTTTTAATGCCATTAACAACAAAAATTTGTTGCTAAATGTATAAAAAATTGTTGCTATATTAAAACTTGTTCAATTCTTTGGTAACGAATTATATTGTTGCCAAATCAAAATTTGACATTCTTTTTGTGTACCTAGCTGGCTCAATGTTCCCATAACAAATAATGACAAAAATACAAAAAACTAAAATATTATTAACTTAATAAAATCATTCACTACAAAATCAGTCATAATCTTTACAATTAATCATCTAAAGCTACCACAATTCTTCAATCAAAGTATATATCTACATATATAGAGAGAGTACACTTCATAATTTCGTCTCTTGTCTTCCGTAAACGTAGCACTGAAATTTGATACCCAGTATTGTAAGGCAAGTCGTAGAAGAAGTCTTCCTGCACATGTTTAAAAATAATAGCAAGTCAAGAAATTGAAGCAAATAGGTCACCAGAGACACTTAATGCCAAAATCAATACACAAAGACAATAGAGTTGCTATGTGGTACTAATATTATTAAACCAACAGACTACCCACAACATTTATTAAATGGTTGAGCATATAGAAAGATTCCAGAGTCCTTCAACTAACTAAATAAAATGCCTTAAACAAGATAACATGAAGTACATACTAGTTTGACAAACATACACAAGATGGTACCATGTGCAATGTGCATGTATAAGATTACAACAACTATGACAAAGATACACCTGCTCTATGTGTCCAACTTTGAAATAACTGTTATGTGAAAAAAAATACTAAACATTCTATTACACTTGGCACACAGTTCTGTATGCCTATTTATACGATCCTTGATTTTTATTTTGAAAAACTCAAAATTACTAAATCTGGACAAGCAACATGTAATTTGATACACAGTTGAAGACGAAAAACTTACAACTCTAGAAGGGGACAGGCGTGTGGGGGCATAAAGCACTTGCTCTTACCAATATCATTACCATCTACCTTAAGTTGCAGAAACTAAGATTAAGAGAAAAGAAAAATTGGTATAAGTTACTACGAAAGTTTCTATGAACCCGCAATAGGAGCTCAACAATTTGTTAGTAACTACTTTACATTGACCAGGTATAAGAAATGAATGTCAAAACTGAAATATTAAAATGTATGCACAATCAGAAGTTTACATACTTTGTCATTTTCATGAAGCTGGAACAAAGGAACCACTAAGCAATTTTTGGTTTTTCGGTACAATGAACTTTCTACTTTCTGGCAACTTCACAAGAAAGAGTCTTCTACACTCCTACAATATCAAGACAGGCACATAATGAACACCAACTTACCAAAGCTAATAAATAAGAGAAAGACTTGCAGATTTTATGACACAAGCTTACCTTTGGACTAATCATATTAGACTACAAATGGATAAAACAATGTTTCAAAGTCGATCTCGCACCACTTGCCGAGGCATTCTCCTACCTAAAAATTAAGAATTAGTGCATTTGGCAGATATAATAAAACATAATGGTCTTAACTAGAATTCATATACCTCCCAAATGTACCAAAGACCATCACAATGTTCTTGGATAAGCTTGTTTGAAAGTTTGCGCCTCAAGCCATCAATGTCTTCAAAAAAAAAAAAATTTCTTTGACCCTTGCAATAGTTTCTAGTGGATTTATCAACTACAAAAATTGACAGAGGATGACACAATATATAAGATGGTGTCTTTACTCGATTCACAGGTCTTAAGCGACCACCGGAAGCTTATAAGAGAGTTCTTTACTTGCAACAACAATAAATGGGGATGTTTGAACAATTCAACCTGTGTCAAACAATTGTTAAGCATCATTTGAGTTTATTATTAAACTACAGTGATAAAATAAACTAAAAGTATAAAACATATTTTTAATAAAATTTTATGGAGCAAGCCTTTCACAAGTAAATCCCAAGTTAATGTTCCTTCTAATGCAGACACCAAGTGTTAATGTTTAAATCTTGTATACAATATGTTTCTCAGAAGAAACTAAGAGTACACATCTTTGGGAAATCATTTTTGTTTAATCATATTATAGAATTTTACCCCGGATTATATTCACAAAGCACCGCAGTCAAGTCGACAAGGCTATGTGACAAATGTTTATTTGAGAAATAATGGTGTAATCAGATAATATCAAGTTCAAAACTAGTTATGGTATAATTTAGATAAAATCAAGTTCTCATGGTCTTTTATGTAAAAGACAAGAAGGTTTTGAAATTAAGGCAGCTAAGCTGGATTGATGCAACACCTAGCTCGATAAAATTTAAGATATAAACCAACAAGTTTTGAAATCTAAAGTAAAAAATGGTCGGCTAAGAAATAGGAAATGTCAAATAAGTAAACACAAGATTTAGTACTTTCAAAATGCCATATAATTGCTTATAAAAAAGCCAAGCTTAATGAGATTCATATTGAAGCTATAATGTGGTTGGGTATGCGAAATTTTTTCTATAATTTAAATGTTCTAACACCGCCCATGAGAACAAACGTCAGTAATTACTTTATAATAAGAACCTAAATGATTAAATGGTCTTGATGAATACTATGAGAACAAAACCACACACTTGCTCAACCAAGAGATAAATGTGTGACTAATGATTACTGTCAATACAAAAAGATAAACAAATGATTTATAATAAACCAAATGTGTGAAATATTACAGATTTAAGATGCCATTGAATGCAAATACAAATATAGTCAAATGACATCTTACTTTTGCTATCTCATGGCTTGACTATACCTTGGAATCATTTCTATCAAGCAAATCTTGGCCCAACATAAGGTTGTTACTGCCTAGCATGGTCAATCTTCTTAAATCACCATGACAGACCCCGTTTACATAGTAAATGTATATGAAATTCTTAGTTCCTCAAGTTTAATATTCTATTTCATTTTTCCCATTCAAAAGTCATTTTAGTGCAACCCTTTTTGGATAATTAAGGATGAGCTCCACCTAAAAGTTCTCACTTCCTTATTACTCTGCTGCAGAACTGCAATAGAGGTGATTTTTTATACAAGCCTGAGGAATTTTAGGAATTTTTTTGTTAAGCTCTTAGCTCTTAGTTTCTGACAGGTATCTAGACTATATAGCAATGTATTTTTTTCAATGGTTGGACAACTAGTCAAGCAAGTTTAAGCCAGGGCTCAACCTAGCCTGTGAGACACAGAACCAGTTTGGCCTTACTTGGCTACACTTTACAAGCTTCCTTCTGAGGTCATATGGTTCACCTTAATTATCAAGTCTACTTCTCATATCTGCTTCTTCCCTTGAAAAGGAAATAAAGAAAACAAATATGAAACTGCTCTGTAAATCTTCTTAATCTATTTAGCAATCTCGTTTGGTTTAATTGCAAATCCTTGTAATGATATGTGCTCCCTAAAATTGAGAGATTGAAAAAATGAATAGACAATAAACACGTTAAAGAGGCTTTGAAGTCTGAACACTTCTCAAGATTATAATTCTAAACCAAGACATCAACATCTTAGCTTTATTCAAAAAGGGGAATGCTAAATCAGCTCCATAAACAAATTGAGTCAAAACCAAACAATCATTGATAAAATAAAAGGAGCAAAATAAAACAGGTAAAAATGGTAATACTCATGTAGAATTAAGTAGAGAGAATTATGGTTTTTCTTACTGTATCTTGCCCATAGCTGAGACTTAGTACCGCTGCACTCACGGATCAATATAGGGAATCTAGGGTTTAATTTCTTTGTATCCGTGTGATTCTTCTCAACAAATGATCTATCAATCAATACAACTGATCAAAGACGGAGGGAATCCAAGTGCAGAGAAGAGAGATAAAAGACCTAGTTGATGAACTAGCAGGTGAGGTTTGACAAAGAGAAACCGTAACTCTTTCAGATTGCGAGACAGATTTCCCCTTCATTCCATTTTCTTAATTCTTTTTCACTAATCTCCTTCTAGTTTCGATCTGTTCATTCCTGCGCACAACAAAATGTATAACTGGAAAGAAAACTCGTGCCTTTGTTAAGTCGGGTCCGTTTTTTTTGATCTCAAGGCTATGATCACTTCTTGCTTCATAGTACGTGTTCGATTGGTCCTTAAGGATGGCGAAGGATAGTTGTCATCAACCGGATCAATTTGTGTGTTTACCTTAAAGGCCCATATTTATTTTGAGTATTAGTAATATAAAATTTTAATTCCAAAATTAAGATAATATTTTTAAACTAATTTTTATTTATTTGTATATTTAATTATTTTACCAAATATTATTTTTGTACTACAATATTTAATTAGTATAACACATACACTTATAAAATTTATTATAGCGTAAAATATATTATTTTATAAATAAAATTATATACCTTTGCTATTTAAAAATATTTCTAGTAAACTAATGTATATATATCAATATATTAACCATGATTATGTAAAAAAAATAATATTTAAAAAAAATTCAATTCATAATATATATTATTATAAAAATGGTATATTTCAAAATTATTTCTGTCAATTATTATACAAGAAAAAATTACATTTGCAATCTTTAACTTTTAATAAGACAAATGTTCATCCTCTAATATGACATATCTAAATACTCAATCTTCTTACAACTCAATTTAAGTAGATTGAAAAATGAAAAATAATAATGAATTATATTTAAAGCAAACTAGCTTAAATATAACTAACAAATCGACACAAATTCCATCTAAATTAATTGAATTTTAACGACAAGAATATAAAAAAATCTACAATTATCCACGTGTACACACCAAAGAATACTTGGGCCCATATAATTGTATGTGTAAGACCCCAACTTTTATGAATAAAAATAAATTTTCTATAAATATCATTTTTGAATATTATGGAATATTTTTGATATAATGTTATAGTTATGGGTAATATTTATAAATTTTGCAAAGTACGCAAGTTGTTATATAATATTCGATTGGTCAGGGAATATTAAATGCGACTCAAGACAATCATTGGTGGACCCCACAACAGAATTATTGTCGGATTGAGAAAACGACAAAAATATTTTTATGAAAATAACGGTGGAAGTTTTACCGTTGATACTGTTGAACTACTCGGTAGTAAAAGTACTGGCGTGGTTGCATAGTAGCACACGGTATTGATTATTAATGCTTATGTGAGAAGTCACTCAGTTTGATTCAATTATTGTCGATATTTTATATGTTATTAAATCAATAATTGAGATGACGAAGTTGTTAATATTATTATTTGCATTATTAACGATGTCTAGAAGTTCTGTCAAGGAGAGGTTTGGTCACCTAATCATGCGCCATAGGGAGAAATTCTTATTGAAAGCCCCTTCTTTCACAGGAACGACACTCGGTCGATTAATAGTGTGAATAATAATAATGATAATGACGTTTTGTTTTATTCAGATATTAACGTAATAAAACAGAAAAACTTTTTATATAAAACAAAATACTTTTATAAAGTTATTCGTTTTATTAGGCTAATAGTAAAATCTTTTTATATAAAATAGAATACTTTTATAAAGTTATCTGTTTTATTAGACAATAATTAGAATATATTATATTTTATTATGCATAGTGTTTGCATAGTGCTTGCATAGTATTTGCATAGTAAAATCTTTTTAAAAGTTATTTGTTTTATTAGATTATAAATAGAATATATTATATTTTATTTAAAAGATTTTGCTTTTAAATATGGACCGTCCGATTAAAGTAAATCAATCTGACCGCTCATGGATTGGTTATTATTCATTCTATTCTTCTATAAATGAAGCTCATTCCTTCATTATTTCTTACGAATTCAATTGAAACTCTAGAGAGAGAAACTATAGAGAGAGAAAAAAGTATTCTCGCTACTTCACTAATCCGATATCAAGTTTCTTTTACTTACGGTAAGGGGTATTATTTCTTTTGTATTCATGAAGAGAACTTCTATTATTCCATCTTTATTATTCTCATTTGAATAACTCAGATATCAGCTACCCTATACTTGGTGAAATTCTTCTGTATTCCATTCTTTATTATTCTGTTGGAATATCCTGTCTGTGCTTTACGCCGAACCTGGTTCCGTCTTTATTATTCTATTGGAATATCACATGCATGCTTTTTACGCCGGACTGGTTCCGCTTTATTATTATTCTCGCTGGAACATCCTGTTGGTGTGAATTTCACCTGACCTGGTTCCGTCATTTAGTATTCTGTTGGAATAACCTGTCTATGCGAAGTACCGCATGCATGGTGATTTCTGTTGTATTCCATTCTTTATTATTCTGTTGGAATATCCTGTCGGTGCGTATTACGCCTGACCTGGTTCCGTTATTTATTATTCTGATGGAATAACTTTTATACATCTGCATACCGCATGCATTGTGATTTCTTTTGTTATTCCATTCTTTATTATACTCAGTTGGTTAAAGTTTTGACTTCTACACTCCATGAAATTAGTGGAATATTCTTGATATTTGCGCTTCATCCAGTATCTTTTCATGAAAATATTCTTCTTGGCCGTAGTGCAGGGATGATGTGGATTATTTATTAAGCTGAGTCTCAGCGATAAAAGTGATGAAAAACCTTTTTAAATCATAAAAGATAGTAGATTTTATTCTCTACTTGACTCTTTTAATGGATTGCATGTTCATTGCAGCTTAAACTTGATGTCTATTGTATTTTATTAGTTTAACATCGTTGAGGACTAATGATAATTTATTCTGCATTATCTTAGTCATAATATTTCTTCTTCTGGGCTAGTTGAGCTCACCCTTTCTTTCACCGTTGTTCTCTTGAGAAATGAGAACGTGGCGGACTAGTCGGGAACCAGAGTGATGGTCCCGAGATAATTGTCTTAGTAGTCCTCTCACTATTCATTAAATAGTGTGATAATAAATGTAATGAGGTCTAAATTGAGTGTGGATATTGTCTAGATGACAATATTTTTATTAAAACTCACAGCATGTATTTTGTCGTATTTTACACGACTATTGTATAATCAAGTTGTATTTGAATTTAGTACCTATTTTGTCGTATTTTACGCGACTCAAGATGGGTGATGATACCTATTTTGGGGGCGTCACAGTTGGTATCAAAGCTTAGGGATATGATCACCGGTGAGATGTGAGATAAGAACTAGGAGGGAGAGACGGGAATTCTTCGCTAGTATGACCTACCTAAGTTTATTTGGTATTTAATTGGTCGGTCAGAGTATAGGGATAATATGTGATATGTTAATTAACCCTTGTTTTGTGGCAGTATTTGAAAATGGCATCCGAGAATGTTGAGAACATCAATGGAGCACAGGAGACCATTGAGTCTCCATAGATCAATAATCAGGATAATGTGTATCAGGAAGGCGAAAATCCTAATGCAAACAAAAACACTGACCAAATGATGAACGATGGAATGTTCCGAGGCTTCATGCAATTCATGTAACATTAGGCGAAAGCGGCTCATGTCCAAAATGCAGGTGGAAACACTGGCAACTCTCGGACGGTCACCGCCAAACAGTTCAAGGAGCTGGGACCACCGGAGTTTTTTGGAGAGCCAAAAATACTTAAGGCGGAGACGTGGATAAAGCAGATCAACAAGATATTTGATATCTTGGGTTGCTCCGAGGAGCAAAAGGTTCCCTTTGCCACTTTCATGTTGCGGCGAGGCGATTCTTGGTGGGAATCAGAAGCGTACTCAACTCGCCGCATGAAAGATGTCTTGGGAGAAGTTCCAAGAACTATTCAACGACAAGTACTTTCCCGAAAGTATTCATCACATGAAAGAGGTAGAGTTCATTAAACTGGAATAAAACAACATGTCCGTGTCACAGTACGAAGCCAAGTTTGCCAAGCTGTCCCGGTTTGTGTCCCATTTGGTTGATAATGAGGAGAGAATGACGCGAATGTTTCTAAGAGTTTTAAAACCAGAGATACCTCAATATCTTATCTCTCATAAACTGTGTTTGTATTCAGATGTTAATAGGGCTCAGTTATTGGAGCGCGATAATGAGTCAACCCAACCAAAAGAGAGCAAAATTACAAAATGATAATATACCGATGATAGCGATCATCGAGCGGTGACAATAAGCGTGGAGGAATCAACATGCCAGAAATGGTAACCACTTCGGTGGTAATCATGGTCAAAACAATAAGAATGGACATTTCAAGAAAAGAGATTCAACAATGATGGAAAGACGTCAGCATCAACACCTGTTGTTAAGGAAGGAGAACGACCACCTATCATATGCTTCAAATGTGGAGGGAGGACACATCGGTCAAACCGTATGATGCCTCCAAAGCATGTTACAATTGTGGAAGAGAATGACACTTGGCCCGATTTTGTCGTGGCAATCAAGATAAGTCCAAATTTGGGATGGAGGCGTGAAAAGCCGTCCCCTGCAAGACAAAATCGGTTGTTCAAGGGAGAGCGTTTGTCGTGACTTCCTAGAAAGCAAGGAACGAGCGAACGAGGTCATCACTGGTAAGCTTATCATAAATTCTAGTGAAGTATATACCTTAGTTGATACTGGGTTCTACCCATTCTTTTATTTCTCCTACTTGCGCTCAACGTTTAAATTTGACTCAGGAGAAATTAGACTTTGACTTATCTATTGAAACTCCGCTAGAGAAACCTTCATTACATCCACTTGCTTATAAGTCTTGTTTGGTTCAAATCGGTACCCTCATATTACTCCGTCACCTTATTTCATTGAAAATACTTGCATTTGACGTAATTCTAGGGATTGATTGGTTAACTACTCATCATGCAAAAATTGATTATTTTCGTAAGGTTGTTAGCTTTCATATTCCTAATCAACCTATTATGCGAATTTAAGCAACCAAACCATTAAAATCAATCACTGTCATCTCAAGCCATAAAGCTATTCGTTTATTGAAAAATGGATTTCAAGCTTTCTTAGCTCATGTCACGGATCTAAACAAAAATACGTTAGTTTTGAATGATATTTCTATTGTTAATGAATTTCCTGACGTATTCCCTGAAGAACTTTCTGGCCTACCCCCAGAGCGTGAAATTGAATTTTGTATCGACCTTGAACCTGGTACAAAATCTATTTCCAAAGCCCCATATCGAATGGCTCCTATTGAACTTCAAGAGTTAAAGACCTAACTACAGGAATTGTTAGACATTGGCTTTATTCGTTCTAGTACTTCTCCTTGGGGTGCTCGTGTTCTATTCGTGAAGAAGAAAGATGGGAGTATGCGACTTTGTATTGATTATCGGGAGTTGAATCATGGCACCATCAAAAATAGGTACCCATTGCCACGTATTGATGACTTGTTTGACCAGTTGCAAGGCGCCAAATTCTTTTCAAAGATTGATCTTCGTTCCGGATATCACCAATTGAAGATTAGAACTGATGACATTCCAAAGACGGCTTTCAGAACTCGGTATGGGCATTATAAATTCCTAGTCATGTCTTTTGGATTGACTAATGCTCCTACTGCCTTCATGGATATGATGAACCAAGTATTCAAGGAATATTTGGATCACTTTGTGGTCGTCTTTATTGATGACATCCTTATTTATTCCTAAAGACGTGAAGATCATGAGCAACACTTGAGGCTGATACTCCAAAAGCTTCGTGAATATAAGCTTTATGCCAAGTTAAAGAAATGCGATTTCTGGCTTGAGGAAGTAGAATTCCTTGGGCACATGGTATCAAGTCATGGAATATCTGTTGACCCGGCAAAGATTGAAGCCATTCAAAGCTGAGAGCAACCTAAATCAGTGACCGAAGTACGTAGCTTTCACGTTTTAGCTGGTTATTATCGGAGATTCGTAGAAGGGTTTTCTCGAATCGCTACTCCCTTAACTTAGCTGACTCGGAAAGATACAAAATTTTGTTGGAACGAGGAATGTGAGAAAAGTTTTCAAGAACTCAAAAGAAGACTCATTTCAGCACCTGTTTTGACAATACCATCTGGCTCGGAGGGATTTGTCATCTACAGTGATGCTTCAGGCAAGGGGTTAGGATGTGTTCTCATGAAACATGGAAAAGTCATAGCCTATGCCTCTCGATAACTCAAAGAATATGAGAGGAATTATCCTACTCATGATCTAGAGTTGGCAGCTGTTGTCTTCGCACTTAAAATTTGGAGGCATTACTTGTATGGGGAGAAAGTGGAGATCTTTACGGATCATAAAAGCCTCAAATATTTCTTCACTTAAAAGGAACTCAACATGCGACAGCGATGTTGGCTTGAAATGTTGAAATATTATGATCATACCATCTAATACCATCCTGGAAAAGCAAACGTGGTAGCTGACGCATTGAGTAGAAGATCATATCGCGGGTACAAGTGCGATATTGTTAACGCATGAAGCCCATCTTGTATGACTTGCAAAGGATGGAGATAGAATTAAAGACTCCGAGGACCCATGTGATGATGGCAAATATACCATAGAGAACCGACTTTAATCGATAAAGTAAAAATTTGCTCAAGCTACTGAGACTTGGAGCGATGCATATGAGGAAGAAAGTACAAGAAGGTGTTATCTTTGGAAGCAAGAATCGATGAAGAAGGAATACTTCGAGTCAACTCCAGACTTTGTGTTCCTAACGACCCTGATTTAAAGTATAAAATCATGATGGAGGCGCACAACACACTGTTTGCAATCCATCCTGGGAGTACCAAAATGTATCGTGATCTTCGTAATACATTTTGGTGGAGCAATATGAAGAGAGAGATTGCGATGTTTATCTCAAGGTGTCTAACTTGTCAACGAGTCAAAGCGGAGCATCAAGTACCAAAAGGTCCATTGCAACCACTTGAAATTCCAGAATGGAAGTGGGAACACATTACTATGGATTTTGTTACTGGTCTTCCCAAGGTTTCTCAAGGCATAGATGCAATTTGGGTCATTGTTGATAGATTGACCAAGTCTGCTCATTTTTTACCAATACGAGAAACTTATACGCTTGAACGTCTTGCTCGTATGTACATAAACGAGATTGTAAGACTGCATGGTATGCCAGTATCCATAGTTTCTGATCGAGACCCAAGATTCACTTCACGATTTTTGGTTAGTTTGCAAAAAGCTATGGGCACAGATTTACAATTTAGTTCGGCTTATCATCCCTGAGATTTTACGCATAATCAAAGAGGACTATTCAAACTCTTGAAGATTTATTAAGACTCTGTGTCCTTGACTTCAAGGAAAGTTGGGACAAGTTCTTACCATTTGTGGAGTTTTCCTACAACAACAGTTATCAAACAAGTATTGGTATGGCTCCATTCGAGGCGTTGTATGGAAGAAAGTGTCGTTCTCCAGTATGCTGGGATGAGGTGGGTGATGCAACGTTGTTGCGACCGGAGTTGATACGTATGACTACGAAAAAGATTCAAACGATCCGACAACGTATAAAAACTTCACAAGACCGACAAAAGAGTTATGTTGATCTTCATCGAAAGGACGTGGAATTCGATATTGGAGATCATGTGTTGTTACGTGTTGCTCCATGGAAAGGAGTTACGAGATTTGGAAGGAGAGGAAAGCTCAATCCTCGATTCATTGGCCCATTTTTAATCCTCGATCGAGTAGGATCAGCCTAGCATAGACTTGCTTTACCGCCAAGTATGTCTCGTGTTCATAACGTTTTTCATATATCCATGTTACGTAAATATGTGAAAGACTCAAACCATATTATTGAGTTAGAATCGGACGAAATAGCGGAAGATTTAACGTATGAAGAGGTTCCTGTTCAAATCTTGGATAAGAAGGAACATATTCTACGCTCCAAGGTTATACCTCAAGTCAAAGTGTTATGGAGGAACCACGATGTTGAGGAAATGACCTGGGAGTTAGAATCAAAAATGAAATCAAGGTATCCTTACCTCTTCGACATACCAGTATCGTACCCTAATTTCGAGGGCGAAATTTCATAGAAGGGGAGATTGTAAGACCCAACTTTTATGAATAAAATGAATTTTCTATAAATATCATTTTTGAATATTATGGAATAAATTTGATATAATATTATAGTTGTGGGTAATATTTATAAATTTTGCAAAGTATGCAAGTTTTTATATAATATTCGATTGGTCAGGGAATATTCGTACGACGGCACAATCATTGGTGGACCCCACAACAAAATTATTGTCGGATTGAGAAAACGACAAAAATATTTTTATGAATATAATGGCGGAAGTTTTACCGGTTGATCTTCGTTGAACTACTTTCATTGTAGTAAAGAAAAGAATACGTCTGGCATGGTTGCATAAAGAGCACTGTATTGATTATTAATGCTTATGTGAGAAATCACTAAGTTTGATTCAATTATTCTCTTCAGGAAATGAGAACGTAGCCGGGACTAGTCGGGGAACGGAGTGATGGTCCGAGATGGTGTCTTAGTAGTCCTCACTATTCTGTTAAATAGTGTGATAATAAATGTAATGATGACTAAATTGAGTGTGGATATTGTCTAGATGACAATATTTGTATTAAAACTCACATCATGTATTTTGTCGTATTTTACACGACTATTGTATAATCAAGTTGTATTTGAATTTAGTACCATGTATTTGACGACTCAAGATGGGTGATGTATACCTATTTTGGGGGCGTCACAGTGTGTGATTGTCAAAATAGTAAATTATATGTTATAATAATTATAATATGCCAAAAATTATAAATAAATAATTAAATAAATACTTAATATATTAATTAACAAAAAACAAAATAAACAATTAACAAGCTAAATTAAAAAAATAAGCATAATTAATTAAGTGACTTAAACAAATATTTTACAAATAAACCCAAACCCAATAAATAATATATCACTTCAACACCAAACCTCATTTAACAAACCCAATAAATTGTTTTCTCACTTCAGCTATTTATTGTCTTCTTATTAAATAAGATGATCATATAAATTTGTTTATCTTATTTAATTTGTTAAATTTGTATAATTTAATTGAATCTTAACTTATTTTATTAACTTTAATATAATATACTTAATTTGATTAATGCATAATTTACCAAACAAAATCAAAAGATATTGTACAACTTTATAATATACCAAAATATTTTTTTATTGTTGATTTTTTTTAATCCAATACATATAATAAATATCAAACAAGGTTAAATAAGTATATATATAAATTCAAAAACAATAATATTTTATTTTGTTCAGACCAATTATTAGTTGGACAAGCAACTCTTTTAATATGATGTTTGAGAGTGAATCGGGTATATTGGACAATGAAAAAAATCACTGAACTGGTGAAAGATGATTGCCTTTAAAAGAAATAAAAAATGTCACCAGTGGGCTTTTTAGAAGCCACTTTCAAAATAGGAGAATAGTTCTTAGGTACTTAGGATTAGAGAAAAATAATTGAACCAAATCGAAATTTTTAATCAAAATATTTCGGTTATTTGGACAATTTTGGTTATAACAGAATTTTATTTCGATTTTTGGATTCGATTTTGGATAGAAAAATTATACTATTCGATTAACAGATTAAGCGAATAGTAGAATTTTAAAAAAAAAATATTTTTTAATTGCCAACTTATAGATGAACACACTGTTGTTGCACTTTAGCTAAAGACGACATCGTTACTCGTTAGTCGCTTAAGCTAAGTTTTAATTATTATTCTTAGATGTGTCGAGTTTGAATATATAAATATATATGTTATACATATATTTATGTGATTTATGTGGAGAATTTAATATGTATATATAAGAGTGAAATATATATACATATATGTGGAAATTAAGATTTAATAATTGATTAAGCTATTAAGTTAGTTAGCTTGAGCTAATTACGAAATGAAAGATGTAAATAAAGAAAATCAATCAATATTAATTAATTGAGATTAAAGTTAAGAATATATTATGAATGATATAATTTGAATAATAAGCCTTAAATGGAGAAGGTGTTACTATGAACTAAATTTCTTAAAGGGAAAAAGCACCTTTACCACCCCACTGTGGTTGTAGTATTTTAAACAATTAGCCACTGTGCTTTTAAAATATTCAATTAGTCAACTGTACTTTTTAAAAATCTTCAATCAAGCAATTCCGTCCAATTTTACTCACGAGACGTTAAAAATTGGGAAAAAACACATTTACCCCACTGTGTTTTTAAAATATTCAATTAGCCCACTATACTTTTTTAAAATGTTCAATCAAGAAATTACGTCCAATTTTGCTCACGGACGTTAAAAAATTGGGCCAATTTTCCTACGTGGCTTTAAAAAATAAAATACAAATTGGGCCAATTTTGCTCACGGACGTCATTTGTATTATTTAATATTATTTAAATGAAGATGAATAATATAAGAATTGATTGTAAAAATATTATTTAATACTAATATTTATGTCATGTACGTAATTTAAGAGAATATTGAAAGATTTAAATTTTATTAACATATCCAATATGATCAATAACATTGTTTTATTATGATAAGATGATAATAATAAAATTTAAATTTCTTAATTTTTTTCTAAATTATCTACTATATGATTATTAGATAACAATTTTATTTTATATAATTTATTAGTATTTTTGTTACATATGTCGTGATGTCGTGATTTTTAGTTTTGGTAATTTCTAATTAAGTTTAGTGGGTTGGATTGGATTCGTGACCATCTTGACCTTGGAGTAATTTTATTTATTATATCGAGAAAGATATATATATATATATATATATATATATATATATATATATATATATATATATATTTGATCATGATTAAAACTATGAGTACCGAAATTATTAACTAAGTTTATTAGTTTAAGAATTTATAGTTTGAAATAGTTGATCGGTGACATATGGTGTTCCATATTAGACCACGTGAGATTTATGAATTATGATTTTTAGAATTATTTTTTTCAAAAACAAAATTAATTTAAATTTAAAATTTTAATTTTTAGTCAAAGTTAAACGCTCAAATAGAATAGAATCTTTAAATGGGGATGAATAATATAAGAATTGAATGTAAAAATATATTTAATACTAATATTTATGTCATGTATGTAAATTTAGAGAGAATATTTAAAGATTTAAATTTTATTAACATATCCAATATGATCAATAACATTGTTTTATTATCATAAATGATAATAATAAAATTTAAATTTCTTAATTTTTTCTTAAATTATCTACTATATGATTATTAGATAAAATTTTATTTTATATAATTTATTAGTATTTTGTTATATATGTCGTGATGTCGTGATTTTCAGTTTTGGTAATTTCTAATTAAGTTTAGTGGGTAGGATTGGATTCTTGATCATCTTGACCTTGGAGTAATTTTATTTTTATATCGAAATATATATATATATATATATATATATATATATATATATATATATATATATATATATATATATATATGATGTCATACATATATTTGATCATGATTAAAACCATGAGTATCGAAATTATTAACTAAGTTTATTAGTTTAAGAATTTATAGTTTGGAATAGTTGATCGGTGACATATGGTGTTCCATATTAGTCCACGTGAGATTTATGAATTATGATTTTTAGAATTGTTTTTTCAAAAACAAGATTAATTTAAATTTAAAATTTTAATTTTTAGTCAAAGTTAAACACTCAAATAGAATAGAATCTTTAAAAAGGAAGAATAATATAAGAATTGAATGTAAAAATATTATTTAATACTAATATTTATGTCATGTACGTAATTTAAGAGACTATTTAAAGATTTAAATTTTATTAACATATCCAATATGATCAATAACATTGTTTTATTATGATAAATGATAATAATAAAATTTAAATTTCTTAATTTTTTCTTAAATTATCTACTATATGATTATTAGACAACAATTTTATTTTATATAATTTATTAGTATTTTGTTACATATGTCGTGATGTCGTGATTTTTAGTTTTGATAATTTCTAATTAAATTTTATCCAATATTCTCTTAAATTACGTACATGACATAAATATTAGTATTAAATAATATTTTTACATTCAATTCTTATATTATTCATCCCCATTTAAAAAATAAAATACAAATTGGGCCAATTTTGCTCACGGACGTCATTTGTATTTTATTTTTTAAAGCCACGTAGGAAAATTGGCCTAATTTTTTTACGTCCGTGAGCAAAATTGGACGGAATTGCTTGATTGAACATTTTTAAAAAGTACAGTGGGTTAATTGAATATTTTAAAAGCACGGTGGGGTAAAGGTGCCTTTTCCCCCCAATCTTTTAACGTCCGTTAGCAAAATTGGACGGAATTGCTTGATTGAATATTTTTAAAAAGTACAGTGGGCTAATTGAATATTTTAAAAGTACAGTGGCTAATTACTTAAAAAACTACAATCACAGTGGGGTAAAGTTGCTTTTTCCCTTTTCTTAAATAAAGTATAATTAGTTCACTATTTAAAAATTAGTGAATTAAATAAGAAAACTATTTTCTTTTTAATTAGTTAATGATGAAAATTATGTTATCATAATAAAGTGTAGCATAAAATGGTATAATATTTAATGTAAGACCCCAAATTTTATGAATAAAGATGTAAATTTCTTGAAATATTTTTTTGAATATTATGGTGTGGATTTGATATAATAGTTGTGGGTAATATTTATAAATTTTGCAAAGTAAGCAAGTTGTTATATAATATTTAATTGGTTGGGGAATATTGGTTTTAACAGGGAATATTCGTATGATGACACAATCATTGGTGGACCCCACACCGGAAGTATTGTCGTAGTTAAAAAACTATGTAATTATCTTTTATAAAAAAAGGCGTAAAGTGTTACATTAAAACTGTTGAACTACCCTTAGTAGTAAAAATACAATGTCACGTGGTTGGATAATGCGTAGCATTAATCGTATTGATTATTGATGCTTACGTAAGAAGTCACTTAGTTATACTCAATTATTGCTACGAAGAATTGCCGCATCATATCTCTCTATATTATTGATTCAATTATTGTCACAAAGATCATCTCAGATAATATGTTATATTATTAAATCAATAATTGAGACTACAAGTTATTCATATTATTATTTGCAATATTGACAATGTCTAGAAGTTCTCATCGAGGAGAGGTTTGGTCACCTAATTGCGCGCCAATAAGGAGAAATCCTTATCGGAAAGCCCCCTCTTTCCTGGGAAAGACCTGGTTGTTAAATATTGTGAATTATAATATTAATGATGAATAAGTTCATGTTGATTAAAGATGAAATTGATAGTTCCATTGTGTTAGAATTATTAGTGTTAGTGGAAATCGACATTTATTTCGATAATAATTGATGTCTGGAGGTTATATTGACCAATTGGGTAATTAACCGGATAAATGAGCAATTAATTGTTATTGATTCACATGCTTATAACTATGTGTTCACATGTGTGTACTATTGATTCACATGATTTACTATTAGGGGAGTTGGTGCAAGATTGATAATACTTGCATGACTAAATTAAAAATGAAGGTATAGATGAAGGTACTATACTATAATTGTTCTTTTCACATGTTTAGAACTATTGAGTCACACGATTTACTATTAATTCACATGATTTACTATTAGGGGAGGTGGTGCAAGTTTGATAATACTTGCAGGACTAAATTAAAAATGAAGAAAAAGAGGAAAATATTATACTGTAATATTTCGAGCCACAAAACGTGCAATTATCGAAAATATATTTTCCTATAAATAGAAGTTCATTCCTTCATTATTTCTCACCAATTCACTAAGTCTCATAAGAGCAATTATTATAGAGAGAAATTATAGAGAGAAAGAAGAAGAGAAGTCTGCTACCTCACTATTCCAGTAACTAGTTTTCTTCTAAGGTAAGGGGTATTATTCTTTCGTATTCATGAAGAGAGTTATTTTCTTTCAATACTCGTAAGGGTTGTTATTCCAATCTTTATTATTATGTTGGAATAACTCTTTTATCTTGATACCGCATACATGGTGAAATTCTTCCATTATTCCATTCTTTATTATTATTCATTGGAATAACCTGCCTATCGCGATCTATCATGCGTGCTGGTGAATTCTGTGTTATTCCATTCTTTATTATTACATTGAAATATCCTCGTCATGCAAGTGATTACGCGATGACCGGTTCTATTCTTTATTATTCGTTGGAATATCCTCAGATGTATGTGATTACGATGACACAACAGTGTGACGCCCCAAAATAGGTATACATCACCTATTCTCGAGTCGCCAAATACATGGTATGTAATACAAATACAATCTTAAATATACAACAAGAGAGTCAATGAGAGTTTTAATACAAACATTGTCTTCTAGACAATATTCACTCTCAAAATAAGTCCTCATTACATTTATTAACACACTATTTAATGTAATAGTGAGGACTACTAATACTATCATCCGGACCGTCACTTACGTTCACGACTAGTCCCGCCACGCTTCTCATTTCCTCAAGAAAACAAAGTGAAAAAAAGGGTGAGCTCAACTAGCCCAAGAAGAAATATTATGACTAAGATAATGCGTAATAAATTATCATTAGTCTTCAACAATGTTAAACCGATAAAATACAATAGACATCAAGTTTAATCTGCAATGAACATCAATCCATTAAAAGAGTCAAGAGAGAATAAAATCTACTATCTTTTATGATTTAAAAGGTTTTCATCACTTTTATCATTTGGGACTCGGCTTAATAAATAATCCACATCATCCCCGCACTACTACCAATGATATTCATTAAGTATCACAACCACAATTTATCCATGCACTACTGGGCCAAGGATATTTGTGTATTCATCAATGGTCATGATCATGCCAACAACTCATCCATCAATGCACTACGGGCCAATGAGGACTTTTATCATGTCATTTGTAACATTACTACCATGATTACAATCGAATAATCCTTGGTCATAATCATACCAAGTCCATCTATGCACTACAGGTCACAGATGACTTTCAAAAAATATAAATATGAGGATGATGACAATGATATGAGAATTCAATAAAACAAGTTCAAGAATTAATTTATTTAGGAACTAATAACATCCAAATTGTCAACATGATACTTCTTTGTAGAGTAAAATTTAAGAATGCTCAGAAGAATATTTCCATGAAAAGATGCTAGATGAAGCGCAAATATCAAGGATATTCCACCAATTTCATGGAGTATAGAAGTCAAAACTTTAACCAATTGAGTATAATAAAAAATGGAATAACAAAAGAAATCACCATGCATGCGGTACTTGCATATGTATGAGTTATTCCAATGAACAATAAATAATCTAAACGTGTCAAAGCGTAATACGACCGGCAAGTGATATATTCAATAGAATAATAAAGAATGAAATAACAACAAAAATCACCATGCATACGGTGCAGATTACATAGATGTGCTATTCCAATGTAATAATAAATAACGGAATCAAGTTCGGCGTAAAACGCACGCATGCATGTGATATTCCAAATGTAATAATAAAGACGGAACCGTGTTCTACAGAAAACGCATGACATGTGATATTCCAATGTAATAATAAAGACGGAACCAAATCCCCATGATAATGCATGACATGGATATTCCAAATGTAATAATAACGAATGGAATAACAATGTAAATCACCAAGTATAGGGTAGAATCGCATATACAAAGTTATTTCAACGTAATAATAAAGAATGGAATAATGAAGTTCTCTTCATGAATATGAAAAAATAATACCCTTTTTACCTTATAAAGAAGAGTACTCCAATGGTAGAGGCGGTGATATACTTGAAGAAACTTGCACTACGCTTCAAAGCTTTCTTAAACGCTAAAGAAATACGCCAAGATTATAGAAGAATAATTCTCTCTACGCTTTCTCTCTAGAGTTTAAGTGAATTAAGTAAGAAATAATGAAGGAATGAGCTTCATTTATAGAAGAATGGATCTGAATAAGAATTAATCCATGAAACTATCCGGATCGATTTACTTTAAACGGATGGTCCAGATTGGTTTTCAATAAAATATAATATATTCTATTTATAATATAATAAAATGAATAACTTTTAAAAATATTTTACTATGCAAACACTATGCGAGCACTATATCAAAAGACTATGATAATAAAATATAATATAATCTAATTATTATCAATAAAATGATAACTTTATAAAAGTATTCGCTTTTATATAAAAAGCTTTTCTGTTTTATTACATTAATAATACTAATAAAACAAAACTTCATCATCATTATTATTATTCACACTATTAATCGACCAGGTTGTTCTCAGGAAAAAGGGGGATTTCCAATAAGGATTTCTCCCTATTGACGCGGAATTAGGTGACCAAACCTCTCCTTGGCAGAACTTTTAGACATCGTTAATATTGCAAATAATAATATTAATAACTCTATCATCTCAATTATTGATTTAATAATATATAAAATATCGACAATAATTAAATAAAACTGAATGACTTCTCACGTAAGCATCAATAATCAATACCATGTCTTCTACTACGCAACCACGATATTCCTCGTACTTTTAACACCAAGTGTTTCAATGATTATTAACGAAAACTTCCGCCGTTATTTTCATAAAAATATTTTTGTCATTTTCTCAATCCGACAATAATTTCGTTGTGGGGTCCACCAATGATTGTGCCGTCGTACGAATATTCCTCGACCAATCGAATATTATAAACAACTTGCATACTTTGCAAAATTTTTAAATACTACTCACAACTATAACATTATATCAAATTCATTACATAATATTTAAAAATGATAATTATAGAAAATTTATCTTTATTCATAAAAGTTGGGGTCTTACACCTGGTTCCATTCTTTATTATTTTGTTGGGAATAACCTGTCTGTGTGGTCTATCGCATGCCTGGTGAATTCTTCTGTTATTCCATTCTTTATTATTCTGTTGAAATAACCTGTCTATGTGGATTACCGCATGCATGGTGAATGATCCTTCGTATTCATTCTTTATTAAATTGTGGAAATGATCTGTCTACGTGAATTATCGTATGGCAGGTGAAAATCCATTTGCAGTTTCGTATATTCTATTATACTCATATGGGATATCATTTCTTTTGTACTCGTCATGAAATATCGTTTTCTTTGGTATTTTTCTGTTACGAGTTACTATTTATGGGTTACTATTCACCCGATTACTATTCACTTTAGTATTATTCACTCGGGTATTCAGGACACTTTTCGTGCCAGAATACTATTCACGGGTTACTATTTACCTGATTACTATTCACTCTAGTATCATTCACTCGGGTATTTGAGGCACTTTTCGTGTCGGGGTACTATTCACGGGGTACTATTCACCCAAAAATATATTTCTTTTCTGTCCAAATTATTTTTGGTACATGAATATTATTCTTGAATTTTACTCCACAAAGCAGTATCATGTTGACAATTTGGACGTTATTGATTTCTGGATAAATTAAATTATAAATCTTTAAAATTTATTCTTGAACTTGTTTTATTGAATTATTATGTCATTGTCATCATCCTCATGCTTATATTATGATGAAAGTCATCTTTGGCTTACGTGCATAGATAGACTTGGTATGATTATGACCATGGATTATTCGGTATAATCATGACCGTAATGTGACGAATGATGTGGTGAAAGTCCTCAGTGGCCTGTAGTGTATTGATGGACAGTTTTTGGTATGATTATGACCAGGAATTATTCGGTATAGTCATGACCATTGATGATTTAATGAATATCCTTGGCCCGTAGTGCAGGGAAGAATCGATGATATGATTTATTTATTAAGTTGAGTCTCAGCGATAAATTTGATGAAAAACTTTTTAAATCATAGAAGATAGTAGATTTTATGCTCTACTTGACTCTTCTAATGGATTGTTTATTTCACATTGCCTTTGGTTGATCTAAAACTTGTTGTCTATCAGTATTCTATCAACAGTATATCGTTGAAGGCTAATGATAATTTATTCGCATTATCTTAGTCATAATATTTCTTCTTCGGGCTAATTGAGCTCACCCTTTCTTTCATTGTTCTCTTCAGGAAGTGAGAATATAGTTGGGACGAGTCGGGGAATGGAGTGATGGTCCAGGATAAATGGCTTTAGTAGTTCTCACTATTCTACGAAATAATGTGATAATAATTATAATGAGGACACCATTGAGTGTGGATATTGTCTAGATGACAATATTCTTGTTTAAACTCTCTCACTATATTTTTATCGTATTTTACATTTGTTGTATAATTAAGTTGTATTTGAATTTATGTACCATGTATCTGGCAACTCAAGATGGGTGATGTATACCTGTTTTGGGGGCGTCACATTTAATATAATACCAAATGGATGTGAATTAAATATATGAGATCTGCGTGGGCATAAATGTACATAACTAATGTACATACATAAATGTACATAACTAATTATGTGATAATAATAATAATAATAATAATAATAATAATAATAATAATAATAATAATAATAATAATAATAATATTTATTATTATTATTAGTACTACTATTATTATTATTACTGTTATTGTTGTTGTTGTTATTAATAATAATAATAATAATAATAATAATAATATTTATTATTATTATTAGTACTATTATTATTATTATTACTGTTATTATTGTTGTTATTGTTGTTGTTGTTGTTGTTATTATTATTATTATTTAAGGCAACATGTTAATCGTCGTTGCAAAAAGTTGTATAAAATATGCAACGACAATAAAAATTATTGCCAATGAATGTGGTCCATATTAGGCAACGAAATATAGCAACAAAAAAACTTTCGTTGCCCACAATGAGGAGAAATCAAGTGGTTAGAAATTTTGCATCAAATTTCTAACGAATTTTGTTTCCAACTACTTATGAATTTCGTTATAAAAAGTGAAAGCTTGACACAATCTGCAACGAAGGACAAGTTTCGTTGCTAAAACATACACTTTTAGCAATGACTTATAAAGTTTTTGCCTGAAAAATCGTTGCTAAAGCCCCATTTTGAGCAACAAAAAAACTTTTGTTGCCCACGATGACGGGAAATTAAGTGGCCAAAAATTTAGCAACGAAATTTTTTCTTGCCAATAAATTAGCAACGAAATTTTGCAACGACTTATGAATTTCGTTGAAAAAGTGAAAGCATGACACAATCTGCAATGAAGGACAAATTTCGTTGCTAAACATATACTTTTAGCAACGACTTATAAAGTCGTTGCCCGAAAAATCGTTGTTAAAGGCCCATTTTTTTGTAGTGAGTGCTAGGTTCGACTTAACTTAAATAAGTTTGATTCGTATGTGCCACTACTTGATCAAAATAATCTAAGAGGCAAAATACAAGGAGTTGCATAGTTGATGTAATTGACAAGAGTTGTCTACCTATTTATTTATATATAGTTTGTTGTGGCACCAGAAGGCTATATACATTTGAAATGGGATCTTTATTCTCACTAGCAAATCTTTAATTAGATTTTGCCGAACTATATAAGTGAGGGTAATATAGTTTGATGAAAATAGTGGGAGATACCAATTTAAAACAAGACCTAATTTATTTTGGTAATTAATAAAAGAATGTATGCTAAAATATTATTAATTAGAAATTCATTTATAGAATTTTACAATGTCTAAATTACTATCACTGCGAAGCATATTCGATGTTATTTAACCGGACTGAATTAAATGGATTGGTTAAGGAAATTGAGAATAGTTCTCACGAATGAAAAGCTTTCTTATGTCCTTAATACGCCTATCCTTGCAATGGTTGCAGACAATGCCTCTGAGGAAGAGATTGCTACTTTTAGAAAGTTACAAGATGATGCACAGTTGACTCAATGCATAATTCTCGCATCTATGAGTAATGTGCTTCAGCGTCAGCATGAAACTATGGATGCTCCTACTATATTCCTGCACATCAAGTAGTTGATGGTGAGAAAAGTAGGACTGATAGATATCAGATTTCTAAGGAGCTCTTCCGATCTAGAATTATCGATGACACTACAGTACAGATAAAAGTCCTTAACATTATCAATTTGATTGATCAATTAGGACAACAGGTTTTGTCATGGATGGAGAGTTGAGCCAAGATTTGATCTTGCACTCACTCCCGAACTCCTTTCACAATTCCCGTGAATTTTTCATATAAACAAGCTAGATATCAGATTCGCTGATTTGCTTAACATGTTGAAAAATGTTGAGAGTCACTTTCCAACCAAGAAAGACCAAGTCTTACTGGTAGGGGCCAAAGGATCTTCTGAAAAGAAGAACGATTCAAAGAAGGTAAATAGAAAGGAAAAAATAAAGGATAATAAGAACAAAACTGATACGGATAGCAAAGGAGTTTGCTTCCACTGCAATAAGCCTGGACACTGGAAAGGAAATTATAAGAAGCATCTTATAGAGGCTAATCAGAAGAAGCTTAGTGAAGCTTCGGTTACAAATATAGTTTTTGTTCATGATTGAAATAAATTTTTCTTTAAGTCAAGGTTCTACTTGGGTATTGGATACGTGTTTTGGTTATCATAAATATAGATTTATGAAGGGACTAAGCAGAAGTACAAAGCTAAACAAAGATAAGTAATCCTATGTGTGGGAAATGAAGCAAATGTTGCTACATTAGCCATAAGAGCTTATTGTTTAGCATTGCCCACGGGCAAGTCTATTAAGTCAATAAGTTGTTATTGTATTCCAGTTCTCGTTAAAAACATTATTTTCATTTTGTTGTTGGATAATGAAATCTTTGGTATTATATTTAAGAATAATTTTTTGTTCTATTTATAATAATAAAGTTCTGTATAGAACTTGAATATTACTTAATGGATTTTGTATACTTGACTTACGTGAAAAATTATTTTACAAATTGAACAAACTAGTATAAGAAAAAGAGATGATCATTTAAAGAGTTGAATGTTTATATTTGATGAAATACAAGTATGAATTATTTGAAAGGTTTAAAGAATTCAAAAGTGAAACTAATTTGAAAAGTATTAAGATTCTTTGATTAGATCGAGGAAGGAATACTTGTGCAATAAGTTTCTAAATCATCTCAAATGGTTTTCTCACAATGGACGCCTCCTAATACGTAATAATTGATTGATGTATCTGAAAGGAAAAATCATACCTTGTTGGACATGGTGCGGTCCATAATGATTTTACCGACATTCTAGTATCTTTCTGTGGTCATGTCCTAGAAATGGCTGCATATCTGCGAAACAGGTAACCTCAAAATTCGACCCCAAGACTCTATAAGAGTTATGGACATGGAGGATTCCTAATCTTAAGTATGTTAAGATAAGGGGTTTTCCAACTTATGTGAAAAAGGTTTCAAAGGATAAGTTTGGGACAAGATTTGACAAGTACAGATTTGTGGGACATCTTAAAGTAAGTTTAGGGTATATGTTCTATAATCCTAGTTAACAAAAGATGTTTGTTTCGAAACACGCTACCTTCTAAGATAAAGGTGTTTATCATTGAAGGGGCTAGTGGGAGGATAATAGATCTTGAAGAGTTCAAGAACCACAAAATACTATAAGTCAAATAAGAGGAACCTGTAGATAGACCTATTGTACCACAACCAAATCATAAATTTGGAATAGTACCGAAGATACCTAGGAGGTATGGATTCATCATATATGATAATGATGAGGTACACATCATAGAAGATGATGAACCAGTTACATACGATGAGGTAAGAGTTGTAGACACTCAGAGAAATGGATTGAAGCAAGCTTCTCAAAAATGGAACATTAGTTTTGATGAAATAAATCAAAAGAGTTTGATTTTATCACAAATAAGAATGAACCTAATGTATAAAAAAGGGTCATTGGGAGCACCGTGACATTCATAATATTATATGTTGATATACTATGGATAAGGAATGATATACTAATGCTACAATCAGTAAAGATAAAGTTGTCTAACACATTCCTCCATGAATGATTTGGGAAGAGTATCTTAATTGGGGATACAAATCTATATAGATAGATTCAAGAGGATGCTCGACTTAACCTAAGAAACGTATATTCATTTGATGCTAAAGTCGTTTAGCATGGCAAACTCCAAGAGTTATCTCATGTTAATGAGCCATGGAGTGTATTTCTCTTAATAGTCTCCATAGAATCATAAAAGAGAGATCGCATGAGTAACTATCATGTATGCAATGAAATGTACGAGACCTGATGTTAATCAGTCATATTCAAGAGAAGTTCACTATGAGTCAGTGAAAAACATCTTAAAGTACTTAATCGTCACTAAGGATGTGATCATATTCATGGTGGGTCTAAATTAAAACTAGAGGGCTTAACAGACTCAAGTTTTTCAGACAGACTAAGATGACAGAAAATTCACTTTAAGGTAAAGCGTTATCTTGAACGGTGGTGCAGTGAATTGGAAAGGTTTCAAACAACAAAGAGTTGTTGGTTGAGTAATAAAGATAAAGTATATAGCTATAAATGATGCTGCAAGTTGATTGTTTGGATGAAAAGTTTATTACAGAACTAGGAATAGTTCCTAAGTCTCATCTTGGATCTAAACATGTATTGTGGCACTTTCATTTAATTATAGGATTCATTGAAAGATGGAAAATCACTATAGAGATAGTGGACTCTCAATAACAACATTACATATCCATTAACTAAAGCTTATCCAACAGCAGGATAATCGTCACTTAGAGAAGAAGGGTATGAGATACCATGACGATTGGCTTTAGTGCAAGTAGGAGATTGAAAGTAGTATGCACACAAGCCAATCATGTTTGATGATAAAGCATATACTTTGTAACAATCTTATTCATTTATTAATAAAAAGTATTAATTTATTAAAGGCTTTTAATTATCTACATGATCTCGTTTTTATAATATGTGATAAACCCATAGTTTTAAGCAATGCTTTTAGAATAATGATGATGATCATTCTAATGAGATCTAAATTCTTAGAAAGCTTAAAACTAAAATAGTTCCCAATCATTGGATTACTAAATTGGGGATTAGTGAATCCGGATAGATTGGTACATACGTTGCTTGCTCATTGGATGAGAATGATTGATCTCATGATCATTTGTGTGGAGACACTAAAGCAAATATGTAGGTGTTTATTAGAGAATAAGTTCACTGAATGTGGCTCGCTAAGGAATACCTAATGGAGTTTTACTTGCCTGTCAATAGGAATTCCTGCAGTGATAGTAGTACAAGTGATCCTTGGTGTAACGCCCCAAAAAATCGGGATAATTTCTCTCCCCGATCTAATGCGTTAATATTATCATGTTCTGGCTTTAAAACATTATTTAATGTTAAAATAGCTAAAAATACGGAATTTTTTTTTTCTTTCCATTCATTCATTCCCTGAATCGCAACCTTTACAATTCTTCTTTACACTAGAATCATATTTAATATATGATTTGTATAATCTGAGTAAACGTATTAAAAATTTAAGTCTAAATACTTCATATCTTTTCTATCTATGATTTATTTATTTTAGAATCATATCTATTCTCATTTCAGAATAAACATTCTTTATCCATTCAACATTTTCAACTATACATAACTGCCAATTACATTTGACAAAACTATCAATCATAGATTTATACCATTTCTAATTCAAGGAAATGTATTCATTTTGCAATCTTCATCATCCGTATAGCAAGTAATATTTCCTAACATCATTAACCTGCAAAAATTTTGTGTTTGCAAGATTGAGCTTGACAGCCCAGCAAATTTAACAATCTATCATGTTTCACATAGCACACAATTACATATGCACTACATTTCCTTTAATATGCATCTCTACATGCAACATATATTCTTTACTATGCATATCCTACATGCATCAATAATTCCTTACAAAGCATACATTCATGCATTATACATTTCTAATTTATCGATTTACATCATACAACATGTGCTATCACATATCACATATAAATTGAGTTTCATAACCCAATTAACTTAGTCATATTTTGACTTTAACAATTCATAAAGCATGGTATGTAACTCACCACATAATCACATTTAATCCACAAACATAATAGAACTGAAAAACTTGCCTTGATTGGACATTATCACAAAAGTTAACCTAGAGTTTCTCCACAATTCTTACAGAATTATATTTACATGTACACACATATTAGATAATTGAATATGTTACAAAACATGCATGTATATTCATCAATAATAATTATTAGTTTTATACAAACTAATATTATTTATTCTTACTCAAAACGAATATTAGTTTATTTAGAAACTTAATTCTTTTTAACCTTTTTACACCAAATAAAGGTCCCTCACATTTTAGTATGTAAATATTTTACACTTTGAAGCTTCAATCATTTATATTTCACTTTAGGAATATCTTATGCCTTTACTCATTAATTCGGGACTTAAACAACTAATAAATAGCTTTTATAGTAAAATTCAATTTACTATATTATTCCTTTAATATAAATAATTTTTATATTATTATTTTGCCCACTCATGAGTCAACTCGGACCATTGTCTCAATTATATAGATTCTATCCCGCTAACATACTTACTGCATTTTTCATTTTGCAAATATTCACATTTTCACTATATATATTTATATATTAAGTATATATAAATCTTGGCTCAAAAACTCCATTTTGATCCCCGCAAATCTTCATTGCATCACTTTTATGATTATTACAACTTTTTAAATGTTCCATACTGTGACAACCCCAAAATAGGTCCACACGACCCATTCTGAGTCGCTAGATATCACTCCATAAAAATCAAATACAAATTTCATTTATACAACTGTTGAACTGTCATGCAGAGTACGACAATAGATAAGCTGTGAGTTTCAATACAAAATCTATGTAACTCTCATGGTGCCTCGACCACAACACCTTACAAAGGTACTTTTACATAAAAGTACAAACTAATAACTCATTTTAGAAATTAAAATCTTTGGGAAAAGCTCAAGGAAACCTTTATACATAGGAGGTCATGAATCTAAGTTATGATAGATATCATATGCCCAGAGAATTATCCTTGGTTGGTCCAATAGACCCCAAAGAAAAACGAGAAAATTACTATCATGTTCCTTCTAATGATGAGTCTTCTCTTGACATATAATTATCTCAGTTATCTCCAAGTGAGAATTATATCTCAAATATACTCCAAGATCATATAGGTAGTGCTTGTAGATATACTCAGCAAGTGGATGTGCACAACTCTGTCTTATGATAACATGAGATTGTATGTCATTAGACATCTTGTATGATAGTGGCAAAACACCCTTCCAAAGTTGGGTTCTCATCAACCTATTGTTGTTCACCAAAATCAATTATCAAGTGACGTATAAAATACGACACGCACATCTTAGGTCCTCAATGAAAATACATATTGCATGTCATGCCGTTTTATAATGTATTGAGAAACTTCAACAGTCTCGGACCATCTCACTATTTCCTCATTATCCCCGCTTCGACCCAAATTTACACTTTTTATTACACCGAAAGAATTGTGAAGCAAAAGGGTTAAGACAACTAGCCTCAGAAGAATATCATGATGACTAAAGATAATTAAATTATCAATAGCATTCATCAAGAATAAATCAAAGATTTAGAACATATGGTAGATGATAAAAATTTTCAACCATAGTTGCAATGAACGAAAGCAATCCATTAAAAGAGTCAAATAGACCATCGTGTCTATTACCTTCTCAAAGTTAAAAGTCCACCAATAATGTTTTATCCTCGTAACATCAATCAACAATTCCTCATCCCACAATCATATGAATAACTCATAATCATAATTGTGATTTGAATTCCTTTTCGCACCTAGGGCGAAGATAATTTTCATCACCTATCTTCACCAAACATCAAAAATCATGGTTATACCAAATCACAATTTCTCGCTCATAATCATACTAATAAATTCATCTTTGCACTACTACCAAAGATATATAATCATATAACCGGTAAATCAATAGTTCATCTTTGCACTACATGCCAAAGATATACAATCAGAAACCAATAATGCCGAGACTCAGCTTAATAGTATCACGACCACGAATTATCCATGCACTACAGGCCAAGGATATTCGTGTTTTCAATTACGGTCATGATTATACCGAACAATCTTTGGTCATAATCATACCAAGTCCATCTATGCACTACGGGCCAAAGATGACTTTTAGCACATCATTTGTAACATTACGGTCATGATTATACCGAATAATCCCTGGTCATAATCATACCAAGTCCATCTATGCACGTAAACCACAGATGACTTTCAACACAATATAAGCATAAGGATCATGACAATGATATAAAGAATCAATCAAATGAGATAAAGGATAAATATTAAACATTTATAATATAATTTATCCAAGGTTCAAGAATATCCCAATGTTATCAATCACTTAATAATCTCATATTCTAATATCATTAATATTATAACAATATTTTAATCACTTCTTAAACTTATAAACAATTTATTTCAATTGTTTACACTTTACCACATAATGCATTTAATCATTCAAAAATGCCATACTCATAAGATATCATCACCAATAATCAATCCCTCATCAAAAATATGCATATACCCTATATAGGATTTCCAAGCCATAAAATCCTATTTTTCAATTTTGTTACTTCACATAACATATTTAACTCATATGTTCGTAACTAAATCATTTTCATGAAAAATACCAAATCAGTTCCAAAAATATTTATTTTCTGAGATTTAGCATAATATAGTCCCATAATGAACATATATTTTTCTTGGAATTTTTAAAATTCATTTACTATTTTTCAAAAATCAATTTCTAATTAATTCCTTAAGAAATTAGCTACCTTAAGTTTAACTCCAGAAATTCCCAAATTTTGACAGGATCTTACACATGTTAACGTGAGCTTCCAGGTTTAAATTTTATGGTCATCCTGAGTTATAGAACTCCTAAGTTATAGTATTTTTCATTTAAAAACCTAAATATTGAAATGGTCATAACTTGCTCATTTTAAGTCGGAATGAGCTCATTTTTGGACAGGAGGTACTTTATACCATATACTTTTATGTCCCAAAAGGTCAGAATTTTTCTCACAAATTAAGTGGCCGAAACAGCCCTTTTAAATTTATGGGTAGTAGTTTTTTCAGAATTGCGCGACTTTGGACTCCTTTGCTAAAATTAGTCCACACGAAAATCTACAACACCTTTTCCAGTGATTCCACTTGGATAAGTTACAAAACTCATAGACCTAACTCTAGAACTTGACCTCACTCAAAAATTCAAAATATAATAGGAGATATAGTCAATTGAATTTCATGTTTCGTTTTCACCAAAATCTGATTTTCAACCCTTTGTGATTTCTAAAAAACTTTCATGTTTTCACATAATAACCAACATAAATCATCATAACACTTACTAATACTTCATATACCCATGATTTCATTAGTCCAATGCTTTTATTACGACTCTTATCATAATTAACATAACTAGATCATTTCCACAATTTAATAAGGAATGAATACAAAGGATCATTCACCATGCATGTGGTAATCCACATAGACAAAAGTTATTCCAATGTAATAATAAAGAATGGAACCAGTCCCAAGCCAAACGCATGCACAAGATATTCCGATAGAATATTAAAGAATGGAATAACAACAGAAATCACCGGTATACTAGAATCCACGTATACGAAAGTTATTCCAATGTAATAATAAAGAATGGAATAACAACAGACATCACCGTATACTGTAATCCACGTATATAGGTTATTCTAATGTAATAATAAATGGAACTGTGTCGAAGCGAAATTACAGACCGACGTGATATTCCGGCGAATAATAAAGAACGGAATAATAGAAGAATTTCACCACGTATGCAGATTGCAGATAAACAAAGTTATTCCAACATAATAATATAGAATGGAATAACAGAGGGATTTCACCAAGTATAGGGTATGTCACGAGACAAAGTTATTCCAATGTAATAATAAAGAATGGAACAATGTATGATTTTACCAAGTATAGGGAGTCCACAGATACAAAAGTTATTCCAATGTAATAATAAAAGATGGAATGACAGAAGTTCTCTTCATGAATACAAACGAATAACACCCCTTACGAGTACAATAAATAATATCCCTTACCTTATAAAGAAACTGGATATAGAAGTAGTGAAGTAGCAGAATACTCTTCTTCTTTCTCTCTATAGATTTTCTCTCTATAATTTCTCTCTCTAGAGTTTCAGTGAATTCGTAAGAAATAATGAAGGAATGAGCTTCTATTTATAGAAAATTGAGAGTGGCTCTTGGTCTTAACGAAGGGTCAAAATGACTCTTGGTAATATTGAAGAGACAACTACTATTAGCGAAGGGGCAATTAACCCTTGGAACACCGAAGAGGCAAGTAACTCTTGGTAATATTGAAGAGACAACTACTATTTACGAAGGGGCAATTAACCCTTGGAACATCGAAAGGGCAAGTTACTATTAAAACTTTAAATCAACGATCCATATTGATTTACTATTATAATTTCAACCAACTATTCAAAAAATAAGCACATCTCCTCATGGAATAATATTGTACCCAAAAATGATTTGACCGAAAATAAATATATTGTTCGGTGAATAGATCCCGTGAATAGTACTCGTGAATAGTAACTCATGAATAGTAACTCATGAATAGTAACTCGTGAATAGTAACTCATGAATAGTAACTCATGAATAGTAACTTGTGAATAATACTCCGATACGAAAAGTGCCCCGAATACCCGATTGAACAATATAACCTTCAGACATCAATTATTATCGAAATAAATATCAATTTCCACTAACACAAATAATTTTAACATAATAGAACTATCAAATTCATCTTTAATCAACACGAACTTATCCATCATTAATATCATAATTCATAATATTTAACAACCAGGTCGTTCCCAGAAAAGAGGGGCTTTCCAATAAGGATTTCTCCCTATTGGCGCGCAATTAGGTGACCAAACCTCTCCTTGGCAGAACTTCTAGACATTGTAAATATTGCAATTTAATAATATGAATAACTTTGTCGTCTCAATTATTAATTTAATAATATATAAAATATTGACAATAATTGAATAAAACTGAATGACTTCTCACGTAAGCATCAATAATCAAAGATATTGTACAATACAAATGTGCCACCGTAACCATGCGACATCATACTTTTATCAATTTAACCGTTTACTAAATAGAATAATAATTATAAAAATTGAATACTTTCATTTCATAAAATTCGGGGTCTCACACATACTTTTCGTTTCGTTATAAAACCATTTTTCATGTCAATTCCGGCTTACATTCGCTTAAATATGCAAATTCATATTTATATAATATTTTTATTGCATCATTTATGCCCGAAAGGAAGTTTCATGATGTAAAATATAACATACAGTCAAATCTCTTCTCTTGAAACTTTATTAGATATAATATTGTCTTAAATTTAGTCCAAACACACTTTGAAACGACGAATATCAAAACAACCCATCATGACTACATTCAGCGTTGCCCAAATTGTAGTTATGACATGTCTGTTCACCTATTTTTAATTCTCAACCCATATGTCATATAACAATGGATTTTTAAAAAAAATCAAGGAACATCGAATATTTGCTAAGTTGTTTGCCACCAATTCTTGGCATACTCAGAAGAACACTTAACGACCTAGCCACTTTGCAATCTTCTTACGCTTTGCTCGCTTATCGGATCGTTCTCAAATTTTAATATGTTTTTCGTATCATATGAGACTATTTTTGAAAAATATTAAACACCCATTCCGGGTTCGATAGGCAGCCCAAACATTGCACCAAAAGTGGACGTTCATAAAAATTTTCAATTTCGTTTCAGTTTTACCATCTCTTGCTAAAACAGTCATAACTTTTTCGTTTCAAAATATTTTTGAGCGATTCTTGAACCCACGTGAAGCTAACTTCTGGGACTACAACTTTTATTCTTTGATATTTTCCAAATTATAAACATAGAATTCCAGAAAATTAGTTCAAGGTGACTGCCTCGAGTTGGTTAGACAGTTTTGATGCAACTACTTTGAACGGTTAACTCTTTGCTCCGAAGTCAGAATTAGTCTGTTCTGAAGTCTATAGAAAGCTTATTCAGTGTACTATACTTCCCCAAAAGCCCAGAATTTTTTGGAAACTCTAGCTAGCCCTGAATTTTTCCTTAGGGTCAGCTGTTCACATTTTTTCAATTTCTAACATGTTTATTTCGCGACCTTATTACTTCTAGCTCATATACCAAATTAGAACAAATTTTAAATATGTTATATATCGTATATGAGACTGTATTTAAAAGTTATAAACTTCCCATTTCGGAATCTTTAAGCTGCTCAAAACAGGGGTCAATAGTGGCTTAACACACTTATTTCCAACTTTTCATTTTGGTTTTGAATAGCTTTTCGCTTTCATTTAATATGCCAAAACTCTTTATTTATCATTATATATGATGTACATATCTAGCCTAAGCTTTAGTTTTGCCTAATATTTGGTTTTTAACCAAAACAGTCCATACAGGACTTTCAACAAACACTTTGTGTGCAACCATTTTCGGGACAGAATTCACAGAGGTTAATTATGTTCGTCTGAACCCAGATTTTCCTCCCTTATTACTCCGAACAACCACAACTAATCTCCTTACTATTCACAGCTTTATTCACATCACAATTTATCATACATAACACTTAATTTTCAATTTCAACTGAAATATTAAAAACATAACACTAACCTTGTAAAAACTGAGTTCCAAAGAAGTATTAACTTTGATGTTTGATTTACGAGTCTCCTTTCACTTCTATAGTTTGTGATTTCCACTTGAATCAACTTACTATTGCTGATAGTGCCCGGACATATGGGAGATTTATTTTTTCTCAAGCCTTTAGTGTTTAAGGAATTCGGTTTTATAGAAAAGTAATGCAGAATGTAACGAGCTTTTGAAGAATAGGAAAGAACATAAGATCTTGATGAAGAAGAACAAAGGGTGATGTTAAGTGTTTTATTATACATGGCCTCCACTTATCAAGTAATGGGTTTGCTTAGTCATTTGTGTATTAACCCAATTGAAGGCTACCTCCTGCTTAATAACAGGACTTCTGCTCCCTTTTTCGTGCATAATATAATTTTAATACCCTCCGTGCGTATCGTGTTAAATATTATTTACATAACGCATTTAAAATTTAAAATAAAATATCCATAAATCTTTTCCATAAAAATGGAAGCTATTTATTAAATAAAAATATTTTATTTAATAAATTAATTAAAATAGTTTATTTTCTTAAACTACTTTAATATGCACAAAATTTACTGTTTCATTTACTTGGTTCCAAGTATTCCCAAATACTTATATATTATAACATAATACTTATTACATATGTACAATATATTTTAGACATTACCCGTAAAATATATTCTATATGACACTTTATAATTTCCATACAAAAGAAACAATTTATTTAATGTGGTAATATTTACTTTATTAAAATAATTTACTTTTATTAAAATATTTTAATATTTTTTTATTTATATTACCTAATTTCTCAATAAAATAAGATAATTTGACAAATACGAAAATATCCTTATATTAAAATAATTTATCTCCATAAATTTTTTTAATATATCTTAAGGTACACCATAAATTTTGTATACCCCACTACTTGTTTAATTTTCATATTCAATTTTTCTTCTCTCTCTCTAAACTTAGCCAATTTGATAAAAATGAATATAGGTAAATTTTTATTTTTGCTTATATAAAAGCTACTTTCAATTTCTTATAAGTTGGTCACTCAACTTAAGTCTTCTCTAGTCTTCCCCCTCATCTTTAAAAGCTTGCAAATCACCCCCTGACATATTCTCAGCATATTCTCAGAATATTCTTTATTCCTTAGCATATTCCTTAAGATATTTTATTAAGTTTCAAATATTAGATTTTTAACCCTAAGGTTTTCTTAACTCGCACAATTCTCCTTTAACTTTCATAATTCACTTTCATATTTTATTAAGTTATTTAATTACCCAATCTTAGTAACTTAATTTAATCAAATAAGTTACTACATAAATCTTCTTAATTTATTTTACTTTCTTGGAATCATATAATATACATAACCCATCATTGATATATAAATTATATAAAATATAACATAACATACTCAAATTACATATTTATTTTATAATTGTAAAATAAATATACTACACATAATTTCTTATATAAATACAATTATTTACATACCCAAGATATTTTAATATAATATCCTTACTTCATTATCATAAATTCAATTAAGAATTTATTTACTTTCTTAAGATATTACAATAAAATAATATCTTTTCTTTATTAAAATAATTCAACTCTAGAATTTATTTTAATATCATTTATTTAAAGTATACAATAATTTTTGTTTACTAATTACTTTTTTTTTTCTCTTCTATAAATTGTTTTCAACAATTTAAGCGTAATAAATATAATAATATACTTACTACATTAAAACATACATACATTACATCCAATAATGTAATACATGATTTCTTCAATAAAATGGTGGTTATACATTAAGTATATATTTAATGTCACTAATTCACCACATTAAAATAATTTAATATTATAGATTAGTTTAATTTTACACATCTCATTTTATTTAATAAATGGCTCCTACCATTTGTTTACATATAATAAATATATAATACTAATATATTTATTAAACATAAACATCACTTATTACGTAGTTTTTACTCTCACCTATGCAATATAATATCACACAACATATCATTTAATAAAAATTTTCTTTGTTTAATTATTATTTAAATATTACCCAAAAAATTGGGTTGTCACACTTGGACTTGAGATTATCATAGTATTTTGTGTATGATGAGTTATACTTTGACTTATTTCTTAAGACCCTTAGGGTATATCAAAGGGTATGCTTGGGTATAATAATTTATACATGGAGATAATGTATGATCAATAAAGAATCTATCGCTTCTAGTAAAAGAAGAGAAATGTCTTATGTGATTCGATAAATGACAACTCAGTAGTCCTTGGCCAAGGCAGAATGAAATTAGGAATGAAATTAGAAAGGAGTTTCTAATTTGCATTATTTGGAGTTGTGCATTTAAGAGTCGAAATACATATAATTAAATAAAATAAGACTTGACTATAATTTCATGTCTTATATTTAATTGGGACATTGTATGGCGGAAGGATATATTGAATTGTACGGTAACTATTTACTAAAAGGTTCTTTTATGATTAATGTTAAAATCTATATTATCTGGAAAGTCGTTATCGCTAGAGAGGCTTATCCCTATTGTAGAATAAATATTATTTATTTAAATAAATTAATAATTTAATTTATTTATTTAAATAAGATTAGAATTGTTCTAATTGATTTATTCACAACCGGTTTAATATGGAGAACTTAAAGGGTCACACCATAAAAGAAGAATAATTATTTAAGAAGCAAATGGCATAATCGTAATAATAAGTTAAGTATATTTAATTTAATCTATGGTGATAGAATAAATTAAATAGCTTAATATTTATTATTTAATATTTTGGAAATATTAAATATAAATTAATAAGAGGAGTCTTATTATTATTATTATTATTATTATTATTATTTAATTTCTAAAGGAGTTTGTAAATTAATTAATAAAAGTACTCTCATATATTCCTAATAAGATTAGGAGGTTAAATTAATTAAAAGAGTTTAATTAATTATCCCTAAATTAGGGAGCTTAATTAATTAAATAATATCCTATTTTCTAATTAGATTAGAAGTGTTAACTGATATTTTTATAAGAGGAGTCTTATATCAGATATCAACGTACGTGATTTCAATTGTTAGAGAGTACGCTCTTTTTCTATGAGAGATAGAAAAATTAGGGTTTTGCCAAACACCTATCTTCTTGGATCTTTCTTCTTCCTTAGTGGATCATCTCTAGAGGCCAAACATTTGGGTGGCTAACGTTGATCAAAGGAAGGAACCAAACCCGGTGGATTCAAGTTGAACGTGAAAGGATTTGGAGGTGAACTTGTACCTGAGAAAGCTCGAATCTTCAAGGGTATGATTCTTGTTCTTTATCTTTTCGTTTAATTAATAATTATGCATAAAGGATGATCCAGGTATATGGTTTGTAAAATTTTTAAAACTCTGATTTTTCATGCTTCCGCTTATTTTGTGCAATTTGATTGCGTTCATGAATATTACAAACCTAACATCTTGTACTTTTATATTCATTATTTGGATATCTATATATTACTTATATTAAAGATTAGATTTGTTTATAATTATTCAATTCATCATATTGGTTTTTAAAGGTTTATATAGTTTATATACTAGTTTGGTGTATGTGTCGGTATATGGACGATGGATGTTTATATTGTTGTGTATGTGTGTTGGGATAAAGCAAGTACAAAATAGGTACAGTTTTTTGGAAAATTTGCAAAATAGAAAAATTCTGGTTTCCTGGTTTTTTAATATCAGTGATCGCATGCAGTCGCTGATAATTATTAGCGACTTCTAATCATATGAGGGTATTAGCGATCCTTGCCGCGATCGCCGATGACGATCACGCCACGCGTGGCCCTTGTCGACTTTTGGCCCCGAACCTTGCTAACTTCGAAATTAGCGGCGATTTGATTTAATATCTCGATTCTGAATACTTGATCAAGCTAATAGTGGTCATTGATGTGCATTCCAATGACCCATTTTATATTGACACCTATCTGCGACCGGGTCCGATCGCAGATGATTATCAGCGACCGACTGCGGTCGCTGATAGCTAGGCTGTCGCAGATAGACATTTTTCTTGTAGTGTTTCTCAATCTTCTCCGGGTAATTTCGTGTTATATGACCATAGTTGTTACAATTATAACACTACCTTCCTTTGTTATCCTACCTGTCAAAATGCCCCATATCAGACTTTCCTCGACCTCTTCCATGACCACAGTAGCCACCTCTACCAAATTGCTTTTGTCCATAAGAGCCTTCACCAAATTTTCCTTTATTTGAGAGCACCACTTTTGTTTGAAAGACATGCTAAAGATTCTTTTCCTTTAGCCTGTTAATTCTCTCTTCATGTGCTAAAAGAGAACCCATTGGTTCATTAAGAAAAAATGTAGACAAGTCCTTAGACTCCTCAATGGTTGTAACAATATGATCAAATTTATTTGGTAGACTCCTTAATATCTTCTCCACCATTTTTTGATCTAAGATAGTCTCTCCAAAAGCTCTCATTTGATTAACTATACCAGAAATAATAGAGAATAAATCTTGAACAGACTCATTACCTTTCATGAAGAGTGTCTCAAACTCTTTTCTAAAAGTCTCCAGTTTAACCGTTGTTATCTTCTTGCCTCCATGAAACTCTTGCTTCAAAATAGTCCATGCTTTCTTGGACTTCGTGGCACCAGTAATTCGAGGAAACATAGGGTCTTTTACAGCCTATTGCAAAATAAGCAGAGCCTTCGCTTCCTTCTTGCGAAGTTCTCTAACATCCATTGCAGTCTCTACAAAACCATTCTCAACCAACTCCCAAAGTTCTTGTGCAGTAATTCTTAAATAGGTTGATTATGTAAAAAAAAAATTAATTGTTTAAGGTATGTAATGAGTTAAGATTTTAGACCTTGGGGAAATGTTGTAGAATCATTTGAAAGGAACAATGTATGTTTATATATATTCCGTGTTAGTTATAGAATTTGTAAGAAGATGTTGCACTGTAACGCACCAGATACGAGGTTTGAGGGACTCAGATTTGGGGCGCTACACAAATAAGACTGAGTAAAAAAATATTTCAGTTGGCAACCCTTCACTCTATGGCAGTTGATTTTGCAAAAAAACATGAGTAACAGTTGAAAGGCCTAGGGCTTTGAGGGGGTAAAATGCAAAGTCGACCACTGAACTTTAGGGGTTTTTGAGTATTGAGCCATTTTCTTTTGGTTAACGCAAATTGAGCCCCTTTTTATTAAAAAATTTGGATTTTGAGCCCCAGGCGCCACATATGCATTGACCTGCCTATGTGGCGCCTATGTGGCAGATCCGACGTTGATATTTTTAATTTTATTTTACATGTGGACGAGCTGATGTGACAATTTTTGATTTTTTCCCAAAAATATGTAGCTACTTGAATTTGAACTCAGGACCTCTTGTTTGAAATTTTGGCCCAATGACCACCTGAGCTACAAGGCCTAGTTGTCATCATTTGCAAGGATTAATATTTATAACTAAATTAGATCTGTTAATAGAATAATGTTGTATCAATTCGAGCATTTAAGGGTTGTTTTGTATTAGACAATAATAATAAAAACAACAACAATAATAATAATAATAATAATAATAATAATAATAATAATAATAATAATAATAATAATATTATTATTATTATTATTATTATTATTATTATTATTATTATTATTATTATTATTATTATTATTATTATTATTATTATGTCTGATGAGTGATGACTGAGACATTCGGTGTTGGGGCCTGTATGACTAGACATTAGTTATAAATATTAATCCTTGCAAAATGATACCAACTAGGCCTTGTAGCTCGAGTGGTCATTGGGCCAAAATTTCAAACAAGAGGTTCGGAGTTCAAATGCAATTAGCTACATATTTTTGGGAAAAAATTCAAAAATGACCACGTCAGCTCGTCCACATGTAAAATAAAATTAAAAATGTCCATGTCAGATCTGCCACGTAGGCAGGTCAATGCACATGTGGCGCCTGGGGCTCAAAGTTCAAATTTTTTAATAAAAGGGGCTCAATTTGCGTTGACCAAAAAAAAAGGGCTCAATACCCAAAAACCCCTAAAGTTCAGTGGTCGACTTTGTATTTTATCCAAAACCGAGGATGTTTTCCGATTTCATGGAGAGGTGGGTCACAACTAGCTTACACTTCTTGATGAGTATTGGGGACAAACTTTATCGATGATGACCAACTATCAAGATCGTATAATCTTCTTCTTGCACTTGGCGGGCATATTTGCAATTTCCGAGTTATGAGAAGTTAGCTTATACAGTGGTGAGAGCAACACAACAACAGGATGATGATGCCGAGGTAATCTTGTCATTGTTTAGCTTTATGTTTAGTTTTGCATGTTTAGTTTAGCATACTTTAGACATGACAAATAAATAAGTATGATGAAGAAATCAAGTCAGTTTTAGTCGACCGGTATTTGTTTATGTTTATACGTGCGTGGATGTTTATATATATTTTGTTGGTTTTTAATCATATATATGGATGGATCTCAATGGATTTTTAGGGATGTTGGTTTATATATAGATATTGTTGTGTGTTGGGATATAAATCAGCTACAAACCGATAATTTTTTTTAGGAAATCCACCAAACAACTAATTTTTTTTAAATTAAAAATTATCGACCGCAGATGATCACTAATTTTTATCAACGATCGTTTATGAACCCAGGATGTTAGCGACCGCGGAGTTCACTAGTAGTGATCGCGGACAAATGGACCACGTTATCAATGACGGTGACTCAGATTAGCGAAGGCGTTAGTCGCTATGTGGCGGTCGCGGACATGTCGGTCGTTAACAGTGGTCGCTGATGTGCAGACAGCGACAAGATTACATGCGACCACTATCAGCGACCCAAGTCGGTCGCTGATAGATATCTGCGTCCTTCTGCGGTCGCGGATAACTGGTTGCTGATAAGCCTTTTTCTTGTACTGAGTGAATTTTTCAGGTTTCATTAATCATTTGAGATGAATCCACATATCAATGTGTTCTACTCCATGAGTAAATTAAAATCAAGTATTTGGAAGTTTAAATCCATGGGGTAATGAATGAGAAATTTACTCTCAAAGATCATCCTTGTAAATGTTAATAAATACTTGTGGAAAGTTAATTAAAGTCTCACATTGACTAAGAACTAAACATTAAGTGGATATATATACAATTATATTGCTATTGGGTTTGGGCCCCAAGGGGCACATCACTTTTTTGGGTCATTGTATATATATTCTTTTTGGGTAAAATTATTTTGTTTAGTTTTCTTCCTTTTTTATACACTAGAACCACGGCGCTCCGAAGTGCCCCGAAGCACGCGCGCGCCTTGCTTGTTTTTGCTGGCACTTGTTCAGCCATCCTTTTCCATAAGGTGTCAAATTCACATAAATCACTCTATAAATATCCTATGAAGTAATTAAGCCATGTGTAGTATTCAAAAATTCATTAATTCAATTCATTATTCATCATTTCTTCACTCATATTCATAGTATATAAGAGAGTTCATAACATTTTTTTGGTTCATTGTGTGTTATTTATTGCGTTGTTATAAAGCACGTTGTCATTGTATCTTGATAGACAAGTGCCGCTAACTCTAAACACCAATAAAGAGTGCCTACTTGTCTTGAGAACATAGTATCAAATACTAATATTTTTGACATAATGACGTACTAATTTTCTGCATATATGCCACGATATTAACATTATGCTTTTATGCCTCAATTTTAGACTCTAAAACAAATGAAATGGTTGGTAAATTTCTTTGAAAAAGGGAGAGTGTTTAGTCAAAATTTTGATTTTAGTGATGGTAAATTGTCAAATTTTTTAAACCAAACTTAAAAGGAAATTCCGACCTTCTGAATGAATGTCATCTGTCCATATCTGAACTATAGATCAAGAACCTCTTTAGAATTTGAAGTTTTAAAACGAGTTCCAAATAAGTGGTATCAAGCCCCTTCTTAAATGGAAATGATCAGAATTATTTAATTAGCAAAAAAAAAAAAAAAAAATTGCTCAGAATTTCAAGTATCAGTGGTGGCAAGTATCTGTAGCCTAATTAATATTGTCTTCTTTCTTCTAAGGTTTGAAGATCTATACCCCCTCTGCAGACTTAAAAAGTTTAATTAATTAAAGAAGTCCAAAAATAAATGCCATTAATTATTTCCACTATTAACATGAATCAGGCATTTACAATATCTTGCAGTACTAAGTAGACAATGAGCTTCTTTATTACTGCATCAACATTTATTATATGATCTTCTTCTCAAACCAGTAATTAAAGCTCAGTAATAAGGTACGTAGAGCAACATATCAAGTCGAAAAAGATTACAAAGTAGTACTTTGAACTAAAAAAAATAGCTACATTGACTAGTTTAATTTTACCAATTAATATTACTTTCATCACCCAAGTGATATGACCATAGAAATTCTTCCTCAATAATAGGAGAAGGTGAATATAAAAATCCAGGATCCGTTAATGGTGGGCTCATGAAATTTGCCAAAGATTCAAATGAAGTAAAACTATCTTCTCCAACCCAAGTCATTAGATCACTTAAAGGGGCATCAGAATAGCTCAAGGACAAGTCACTGCAAGATGATGATGCTTCTGAAGACGTTAGCCCTTCGTCGGAACTAGTACTTTTCTTATGATCCAAGGGAATATTATATGAAAATGATTCTCTTTCTATCTCGTGATTGGTATTCTCTTTTAATATCTGGGAAGACTGATTACAAGAATTCTCCTGATTTCCTTCAAATTGGCAACTGTCACTACTACTAGATTCCCCCATCCCTTTGCTCGATGACAATATTGGATTTTGTACTAGTTTTGTGCGTTTCTTGAGATAGGTGTGCCAGTAATTTTTTACTTCATTGTCTGTTCTTCCAGGTAGCTGTTTGGCAATGACTGACCATCTGATAATGATACAGACAACATTATGTTATGACCTAACTAATTAACTAGGAAAAATTAAAAGAATCTACAAGTATCTTATTTATTTGGTCAGATTAGTCCTTGTTAATGATATTGGATCGGATGATATATTGATCTTCATCTTTGTATGAAAAAGAAAGAAAAGGAGATGGTCTTCTTCAATTCATAGGTGAATTTGAGCCCAAATTAAGGCCATCGATCTTCTATTTCAGTGTCCAAGAAAACAATAGAGGCCAACCTGATCAAATAAACTTTAATATATATTGACCTTAATTATATTTGTTGAACTAATTAATTTAATTTGTTTTCAGAAAATAAAAAGGGGATTAATTAAGTAGTACTGAAGAAGTGATCTATACATACTTTTTTCCAAGTTGATTGTGTAATTTCATGATGATGTCTTCTTCTTCTGTAGTATAACTTCCCCTTTTAACATTCGGCTTCAGATAATTCAACCACCGCAATCTGCAACTCTTCCCACATCGGGATAGACCTGAAATCAAAACACAGTTGTATTTTTACATAACCTAACCCACCTTAGATTAGTTATTTCTTCCTCTTCCTTTTCTCCTTTTTCTTCTTTTAAGAACTTGTATGCATATGTACTTACCAGCATACTTGGGAAGTTCCCTCCAGTTCCAGTGGCCATATCTGTTAATGTAAGCTTTCAGCTTATTGTCTTCTTCTTTACTCCATGCACCTTTCTTCATCCCATTTTCGTCAATGTAAGTTGATCTCACCATTCTTAATTGGTAGTACTTGAGCTTGAGGAAGTAGATAGGAGTAATAGACTAAGTGAACTTTAGCTATCCAGGAATAACACTTGCTGTTGTTGCCAATTGACTTCACTCTATTTATACAATACAACTGGAAAAACTGAACCGTGTTTCTAAATATAATATTGCAACTTTCTAATTATGAGATGGATAGATAGCTAGATAAATAAAATACATATATCATTTAGTATTAGAAGATGCCATGAACATGACCTTGCGTGGCCCACGATATATATTTCTCATTTTGGACATAAATGGGGTCAACTTGTACAAAATGAAAAAAAAAAAAATGGTGATGTCCTCATCGTGTAATTTCATCGTCTTGCTGACAATTAACTTTAGGCAACTTTGTGATGAGAATACTAAAAAGATGTGCTTGACTTAATTGAAAGGTGCTCCACTTGGCTTTAATTACTTCATCTGCCGTACGTCAGGTTAGGAAATAATATTATTACTATTATTATTTAATTAATATTTGGGACTTAGTTTTTTCTTTCTTTCTATCCTCGCAGGCCCTCTACAGCTTGTTGCGTCAGAAGAAAATTATGAGACGTATGAGAGGATGAGGGGCATGTTGGTCTTTAGTCGTGCCGCAACAAGCTATTTTGCTATCTCAGTAGAAAGGTAAATGAATTCAATCTCGATTATTTATTATTGAGATCAACGATCAGAATCATAGTTGTTGGAATAGTATTTATAACAATCAATTGCTATATATATATATATATATATATAAAACCCCTTCACAACTTAGGGATACAATTTCTTTTTCAGTCGATTGCGAAGACAACATTTATTTATGTTTTTGAATTATAAAATGACAATGTTTTTAATTTGTCATTTTATTTTATTATCAATAGTTTTAGCATTATATATATCATCACTACTACTAAGTACTAAGTGCATGTTTAGTTAAGCATGCGTTTAAAGCATCTGAAAGTTCAAATGCATTTGAAATCTTGTTCGTGTAGTTTATTTTAAATACAACTTATTTAATTTACAAATACGGCGTTTGAGCCTCAAACGCGGCGTTTGGGTCTCAAACGCAGTACATCAAAATTAATGTGTGTGTTTAGAGGTTCAAACACTATAAACGTTACCATTACAAATACTAGCTAGTACGTAACTGAACAAACCTTAAGTAGATATATTCATAATTTTAAAACATAATGAGTATAATAAATCATGTCAGCTGACAACTCGATTGATGATAAAATAGAATCCTAGTTCGCAAATAATGATTTGATTAATGATGAAGAAAGAGAATTCTTAGTTCAGTTCTTCAACTTAATTAACGACAAAAAAAAAAGTTCTTCTATGCGGACAGGTAAATTGGACAGGATAATTGGACCGGAAGAACAAAAAGAATTTATTCCCGCGAATAATTTGACAGTACAATCTATTTGTTCGTTGGAACAATTTTTTTTTGTTCTTCTAGTTAAATTATTCTATCCAATTTACCTGTCCGCAAAGAGTTATTGAAAAAAAAAATGAGTCAGAAAACACATGACCAGAAAGCATTGGAAACAAAGAAGATTACAAACTATATATAATTATTGGATACTGTTATTATGAAGTTAACTTCATGGTAAGTTTGTCGATTAATGCAATACTGCGCAGAGAAGTATGTAAACACAATCATATTGATCAATTGAAAAAAAATTAATTTCATGTTAATCATCCCGTAATTATACATTACAAATTATATATATATATATATATATATATATATAATCTTTTCTTTTTAAAATATAAAATTAATATTCACTTTGTCTAAAAGACAATATTGTAGTAAACTATCTAACATGTTTATTACGAGGCTAATATTTTGAAATTTTAAATGAACTGTGACTTAGAGAGAAGGAGACTCATCGGAAAGACCGAATTAAGAAGCTTCAACATTGCTTCGGCTCCGTGTTGACTGCAATAGTGTCCAAGTTTGAACTCCTGCACAAGTTATATATATAACTCGATATATTGGACGTGTTTTTCTTTAGTCAAATTCTGTACTGTATCTACTCAATTCTTAAATATTGTCAATTTTCATATTTACGTGTCATAAGTATTATGTCAAATCAGTTTGTGTATCATTTTTCTTTTGTTTATGAACATGTGTTAAATATGTACTATATCAGTTTGTTTCATTGATTAGTTAATTTTATAATATGTCTCAGTATTCCATTAAGCAAGGAGATAACCAGAGGACCACCAGATGGTAGAAAACGGCTAGCTAGCTAGGTTGAATATATATATATATATATATATATATATATATATATATATATAGTCCGGATCTTAAAATTCACCCTTATCAATTTATCCGAGTTCACCTAACGACGGACCCAATGACAGTTCGGTCATACAATAACCGTCGTCTATACTTTTTAGCGACGGACAACATATAAGCGTCGCTAAAAGTATAGGCAACGATTGTATAACCGAATCTCATTGGGTCCGTCGCTAAAGGGGGATGAGCTCGGGTGAGTTAGATAAGGGGTGAGTTTAAGATCCGGACCGTATATGTATATAGCGCTATATGTATATACACAGCTATGTATTACACAGTAGGGTTATGACGACATATTTTTTAGGCTATAGCGACGGTAAACTGTCGCCATAGTCCAGAATAACTATGACGACGGGTAAAACCGTCGCTATAGCCCAAAAAATCGTCGTCATAGTCTACTGTGTAATACACATCTGTGCAGGGCGGATCCAGCCCATTAGTTCAGTGGGGTCAAATTTTAAAAAAAATCAATGAAAAATAAAAATATTATACAATAAATCACAAAATTAAATAATATTTATATATTGTTTACAATAACATTTTTCGAAACTCCATAACTTGAAATTGTTGCTTGATAACTTCATTTTTAATAACTACAAAAATATCATATTCAATAATGTAAGTTATTAAACAATCATTCATCCATTCATCTTTGGATTTTTTTTATGGGTCGACATTGTTATAAAAATATTATGATAGTCTCATTATAAACAATTATAAAAATTCACAAACAATTATTAAATTTGTGAAATTATAAAAAAGAAAATTTACAATATGTTTTTTAAAGAATTTTTTTGATGGGTTAATATTATGACTAAATAACTAAAAAAGAAAAAGAGAGTGGTATAAATTTGAGTTAAGTAAATTATATCGAAAGAGGAGAACTCTTACTCATCAGAGAGAGAAGAGAACTCTTTCTTCTTCATCTTCTTCTTTTGTTCTTCAAATGGTGAATCACAAGTATTTCATAGAAAATTAAACATGAGTCTATCAATCTCCGGCGAGTATATAATCAGTTGGGTCCCCAGCAGTTCAAGTACATGACTGGTCTTCACAGCTACCCCTCAAGGATTCACCGTGATCGGAGCATGCTGGAAATAGGTCGGAGATCAGCATAATCAACTATGGTGACCTAAAAATTGAGTGGGGTCAATTGACCCCACTGCCCTCAAATAGATCCACCCCTGCATCTGTGTACATATATTTTTCCTATATATATATATATATATATATATATATATATATATATATATATATATACTTCCTTAATTTTTCCGAGGTTATGTTTGTTTATATGTTCAAATGCAATGAACATAATCAATTAACATGTATACATGCACTCATTATCATTCACCAAGAAACATCTGACTACTTGTTTACAGTGGCGGAACCAGAACATTTATAGAGGGAGTTAAAATATATTAGTAAAAAAATTATTTATTAACGCTTGGACTGTTTTTTTTTTAAATTCATTTTGCCTAATTATAGTATTTCACAATATCCTATTCCAACTCTTTGTTAACTTTTGAGTTGTGAGTCTAATGACTACACACACACACACATACACACACGTACATATATATATATATATATATATTAATTTTTTTCGAACTATGAGACTATTAATCAGACTTTGAAATTTTTAATCAACTGATTAGCTACTTTTATAGATAAATTACAAATTATAATATTATATATTCAAAACTTTATATTGTGGTTCATTTGATTAATTAGCTTGAAAGAATGAATTCCAAGCACAAAAACAAAAAAAAATAATAGAAGAAGACAGATTTAACAATCTTGATAGGATATAACTATGGTGAACTTATGGTCACTATAATAGGATCTAAAAAAAATTGTTCTATTTCTTTAGCTTTTTATTTTTAATTAGTTTACAGAGAGAATTGTTACCATTTTTTTTTGCCTCTCTTTGATGATAAAGTAAAAATAAAAAAAAACAAAAACGAAAAGGAAATACATAAAAAAAGAAGAAAAAGGAAAGCAAATAACATTAGTACCCTAAAAGAAATGTACGCTACATTAGTATGTAAATAACATTAGATGACTAAATTATTACTTTTTCATCAACTAAATAAAAACCCTTATTTAGATTGACAATAAATTAGAAACCCCGACAAATAATTCAATTACTAACATTTCTAAAAATCACGAATCTAACAATTATTTTAGAGTCCTAATTAAAGTAAATGGACACTACATTCAATTATTTATATTAGTATTCACGGGAATAAATGTACAATATATAATTCATTAATTATTCATCTAGATAAAATTTTAATAAATCAATATTATTTTCTCAAAATTCTAACATATCATATTTATACTGAGAATAAAGAAATTTTTGCACATCCGATCGAAATTCACACAATTTAAATAAATTTTTAATAATAATAATAATCTAAATAAAAAAAGAAACCAATAATTGAATTAATTTGATAGATCATTAAATTAGTAAATAATTATAAAATATAATGAACCTAAATTAAAATGAAATTCAATCGCCAAAAAAAGAGAAAGAAAGATAACATGCACGTGTCTCGCACGGTTCCAAACTTGTATTCATGCATATATAAAATTAAAACTTGATCTGTATAACATCGAACAGCAACAAATGGACACCAACCTATACAAACTTATCAAATCTTGAGTTATTGACAACATTAACAATTGCTTTAAATTTAAACATAAAATGTTGTCATAATATAATTTCTATTAAATATTTATAGTATCTACTCCATACTAGGGTTGGTGTGTGAACTGGTGAAGGTCGTCTAATTTTCTGGTAAACGCGTTTGGAGGACTTGAAAATCGCTCATTTCCATTCTCAACACATGTACATGTCGGAATCTTTAGCATATTTTAGACTAACTATTATAGTAGTATTAACAAAAAAAATGATTTTAGCAGTAACATTTTGACACGTTACAATTGGATAAACATTTTTAATTAAGAGGACAAACATATTTTAGTACTCCTTAATTAGTATATATACAAGACAAATTAAAAATAAATAAAATAAATAAATAAAAATTAAAAGTTTCGTGATCTACCTGTTGTAGACGTCATCAATATAAAGAAGACCAACGTCATACCACTGTTAATCCCAAATTAAATACTCGGTTAAATTTGACTTATAGTAATACTCTAAATCTGAATATAGAAAACAGAAGAAAACCAAGACTTAATAAATGAGTTCACATGTACCCAGTGTAAATACGGATTTGTGTTCAAACCAAACGACTTAACAAATTCATCAAGAAACTATGCATCTCTCTCATCAACTACAAGACTGTATGTCCTGAGACTCATTCATTTAAGAATATTAATTTCTTTATTATATACTCCCTCCATTCTTTTTTATTTATCATTTTAAAAAATAAAATTTATTCTTTTTTACTTGTTAGCATTAATGATTTTACCTTTGTGTCTTTGAATGTAAAGAATTTGAAGCCCGAACAGTTTGTTTCGATTTATAATCTTACATATATGGCTCCAATTTTTTTACACTAATTGTTTAAATCTATTGTACTCCACTAATAAGGATGAAATTAACAAGCATGTTCCCGCGTTCCTGGGATAATTATGAAGTTAGTGATCAGTAGCTGTCTGCATAGTCAATGAATGGAAGATTATATATATATGCTGCCCTGCAATAAACTAAACTTAATATATATTTTCCCAAGTTGCAACTTAGATTAATAGTACATTTATATATTCAATGACTTAAATTTTATAGGTACCCGTACTTCCATTGTGCAGGGAAGTTACGGAAGTACCTCCCCCGTTAGAAGCTGAACTTTTCATCAACAAAACTTGCATTTACATGTTGCGCTAAAATTTACTTAATATGTACTTAGCGACAAAAGTATTCATTTTGTGATGGTATTTTCAGCGACACTAATATGTACTCCCTCTGCCACTATTTAAATGACGTTAGAAGTCTTTGCACACTTATTAAAAAAATGATTGAAAATATTTTAATTATTTAATATGCCCCTAAGCCCTAACATGTTATTATTTAAAAAACTTACTCTCTCAGCAACACGTTTATCTATAGTTTTTTTAAGATAATGATTGAAAAAATCATTTATTTCACCTAAAAGTCTACATTTTTTTTATCTATATATATAAAATAACTTGAATTTTCACCTTTTTTAAAACTCTCTCCTTCTCTCCTTTTTTTAAGTTTTGAAAGTCATTGCAGTACCAAGTTTTGAAAGTCATCAGTGGTGGAATAACAACAATTCTATGAAAAGATTGAAATTTTATTGTGTACTAAATTTTTTCTTGATTGTTTTTGATAAATTTTATGGAGGAATTCGTTGGAGCCATAATTAAATTGACCTCTTTAAATTTTTCGATCTGAAAGTCTAGAATGGAGGATATCCTTTATTGCAAGGATTTATATGATCCGTTGGAGCTCAAGGGAAAGAAGCCCATGGATAAATCTGAAGCTGATTAGAATAAAATGAATAGGAAGACTATTGGTCACATCCGGCAGTGGATTGATCAAAGTGTGTTCCACCATGTTTCGCAAGAGACGGATGCTCACACTTTATGGACAACACTAGAGTCTATGTACGAAAAAAAGAATGCACAAAATAAATTTTTTGTCATTCAGAAAATTGTGAATCTAAAGTACAAGGACGGGGCGGCGTGTGGCCGGCATATGAGTGAGTTCCAAAGTTTGGTGAACCAAATTGTCCACCATGAAGTTGAATCTTGATGATGAGATTGGACTCTTTTTGCTTCTCGGTTTGTTGCCAAACAATGAGGAGACTTTGGTGGTGTCTCTAAGCAATTCAAATTCAGAAGGAAAAATGACTATGCAGATGGTCAATGACAGTCTTCATAATGAGGAGACAAGGCGAAAGGAGCAAGGCGTAAATTTTGAGACACATGCTCTTGTCACAGAGAACAGGGGCAGAAGCAATTTTAGGGGATCTCACAAAGGAGATAAAAGTTGCAGCAAGAGCAAAAATCACAGGAACAAGTCAAAGACAACGTACGTATAGATGCTTCCATTATAATAAGGAAGATCATTACAAGAGAAATTGCAGAATCTGGTTAGACAAGCAGAAAAATGGTGAGCATAAAAAGGTTGAGGAGAAGAGCACTACATCCACAGTCACCGAAGATGTTGTGATTCTTTCATTTGGGGAAGAAGAATGCTTGCATGTTGATGATCAGAAAGTTGATTGGGTTCATGGTTGATATTGGTGCCTCGTATCATGCTACACCTAAGAGAGAATTTTTCACAACTTACAAAGCTGGAGACTTTGGGTACGTGAGAATGAGAAATATTGATCAGTCCAAGATTATTGGAATTGGTGATGTTTGCATTCAGACAGGTGTACGTTGGTTGCACTGTATACCTTGAGGGATGTTAGACACGTTCCTGATTTATGTCTCAACTTGATTTTTTGGCATGGCCTTGGACAGAGAAGGCTATGTGAATCACTTTGGAAGTGAAAAGTGGAAGCTTACCAATGGCTCTATGGTGATTGCAAGAGGTGTTGCTTGTTGTTCATTGTACAAGACTCGTGTGAAAGTGTGTTCTAGTGAGTTGAATGCAGTTGAGGATGACTCTTCCCCAAACTTGTGGCATAAGAGGCTTGGCCACATGAGTGAGAAAGGGTTGCAGTTATTAGCAAAAAGGTCACTCCTTCCTTTTGCTAAAGGTACTGTTTTAAGCCCTTGTGATTATTGTTTGTTTAGGAAACAACATAGAGTTTCTTTTAGTAGTTCAGCTAAAAGAAAATCAGAGCTATTAGAGAGTATATTTTGATGTATGTGGACCCACTGAGGTTGAGTCTTTGGGTGGGAATAGGTACTTTGTTAACTTTATTGGTGCTACTTCGCGGAAGGTGTTGGTATTTTTGTTGAGAACAAAAGACCAGGTATTCCAGCATTTTCAGAGTTTACATGTTATGGTTGAAAGGGAGATTGGAAAATTGTTTAAGTGTCTTCATAGTGACTACGGATGGGAATACACTTCAAAGGAGTTTGTTGAATACTATAGTAAACATGGCATTCGGCATGAGCAGACTGTTCGTGGTACCCCACAACATAATGGTGTGGCTGAGAGAATGAACTGCACTATTATTGAGAGAGTGTGATGGATATTGAGAATGGCTAAACTGTCTAAGTCATTCTGGGGTGAAGCTGTTCGTACTGCTTGTTACCTGATTAATAGATCTCCATCAACACCATTGGATTTTTAGATTCCAGAAAAGATTTAGAGTGGTAAGGATTTGTCTTATTCTTATTTGAGGGTATTTGGGTGCAAGGCTTTTGCACATATCCCCAAGGAACAAAGATCGAAACTTGATAACAAGTCTACTCCATGTGTATTTATTGGCTATGGATATGCAGAGTTTGGATACCGATTATGGGATTCAGTGTAGAAAAAATTATTCAGGAGCAGAGATGTGGTGTTTTATGAGCACCAGAATTATGAGCATTTTGATAATGCTACACAACCCAAAGATAATAGAGTTCCAGATCTCAGCGGAGTTCCTTCTTCAGTATAGAATGCCACATTTGGAGAAGGAGGTCAGAATGAAGATATGAGTGATACAGATTTACATGATGGCGATGGGTCAAATGCAGAGTTGATCAAGGGGAGCAACCTGATATTGAAGAATCTCAGCTAAGAAGATCTACTAGAGAACGTGTGCCATCAGTCATATATCATTTATCTGAATGTATTTTAATTGTTGAGGAGGGGAGCCAAAGGATTTTCAAGAAGCCAAGACTCATAAGGAAAAAAGAAATTGGCTGAAAGCTATGCAGGATGAAATGTATTCTTTGCACAAGAATCACACCTATGAGTTGACTACACTTCCGAAGGGCAAAAAAGCATTGAAGAACAAATGGGTGTTTAAGCTTAAGAAGGATGGTGAAAAACTAGTGAAGTACAAGGCTCGATTAGTCGTCAAGGGTTTTTCTCAAAAGCAAGGTATTGACTTCGATGAGATTTTTTCTCCAGTTGTGAAGATGACTTCTATTCGAGTAGTACTGGGGTTAGTAGCTAGTATGGATCTTGAGCTTGAGCAGTTGGATGTGAAGACTACTTTTCTTCATGGTGATTTGAAGGAAGAAATCTACATGGAACATCCATAGGGATTTGAAGTGGAAAAAATACTTGGTTTTCAAGTTGAAGAAAAGTTTGTACGACCTGAAACAAGCCCCAAGGCAGTGGTAAGTACATGAAATTTGATTCATTTATGGTGGATCAAGGTTACAGTAGAACAGTTGCATACATATCATTGTGTGTATGTTAAAAGGTTCTCGGATGGTATCTTCGTTATTCTGTTGCTATATGTGATGATATGTTGATAGTTGGGCAGGATGCTAATATGATTCTCAAGCTCAGGGGTGATTTATTTAAGTCCTTTGATATGAAGGACTTAGGTCCAACTAAACATATTTTGGGTGTGAAGATTGTTCGTGATAGGAAAGCCAAGAGGTTGTGGTTGTCAAAAAAAAGTATGTTGAGCGGGTGCTTGCAAGGTTCAATGTGACGCCCCCAAAATAGGTAAACACCACACCCATTCTGAGTCGCCAAATACATGGTACAGAAAGCAAACTACAACTTTAATAATATAATTATCGTGCAAAATACGACAACACATACTGTGAGTTTAAATATAAATATTGTCTACTAGACAATATCCACACTCAAATAAGTCCTCATTACAATTATTCATACACTATTTTACAGAAATAGTGAGGACTATTAAAACATCTTTCTAGAACCATCACTCCATACCCCGACTAGATCCTGCTATGTTCTCACCTCCTGAGAAGAAAAATGGAACAAAAAGGAAAAGGATGAGCTCAACAAGCCTAATAAAGAACATTATGACTAAGATAATATACAACAAATTATCATTAGTCTTTAACAGAGAAAAATCTGATAGAATATAATAGACAACAAGTTTTAGATCAACAATTGCAGCGAAAACAACAATCCATTAGAAGAGTCACGTAGAGAATGAATTCTACTATCTTCTAAGATTTAAAAGTTCATCATCAATATTTTATCCCTGTAACATCAATCAATATACATCTTTAATCAATATTCATCTTTGCACTACAGGCCAAAGATATTCATTTGTATCACCAGTTGGTCATGTTCATCTCAACACATATTCATCTTTGCATTACGGGCCAAAGATATTCATCAGCTAATCATTCATCTTTGTACTACAGGCCAAAGATATTCAACAATATCATCATTTAAGACTGAGGATGACGAAAAATATTTTAAAGAAAATGAATCCAGTGAGACAGAAGGACAAATATTAGGGATTCGTATAACAGTTTATCCAAGATCAATAATACTTCATAATAGCCAATTGTGAAGCAGAATTCAAAAATAAAGATCAAAACATGGATACAATCTAAGATAGTAACCATAATAGACATCTTGGACAAAAAGGAAAAAATTCATTTTTCGGTGAATAGTGCCGTATACGTGAATAGTGTCTTATACGTGAATAATGTCGTATACGTGAATAGTAACCCTGACACAAAAAGTTCCAAATTTGATTAAAAAGTTCAAACCAATATTTTGGTATAATGATATTGAAAGAATAACATCATTATGAAAAAAAAAATAACATCTCTTACCTCAAAATAACGGTACTTCTGATCGGAATATCGAATAGAAAGCCGAAGGAAACTTGCACTGAATAACAACTCTCAAAGTATCAAAATACTCACAAAAATATGCTCAACAATATAGAGAGAAAGAAAACTTGTTTCTGGTGTGGTTTTTAATTCTAACATAAGCGCCTATTTATAGAAAAATGCTAGAACGCCATAGGAGACTAAAATAACAAAATAATATTATTTATCTCCTTTCTTTCTACGACATTCATCTTGAATTAGCTAGCATGCCAATTCTAAAATTTCCCAGCAGCCCACATGTTTATAACAAAAGTGGGTCCCACACATAATTTTAATAAAAATCATTTTTTTTGAAACTTCAGTAATTCATAGAAAATAGTCTGTTTATCAGAAATATACGAATTTTATGTCCATTCCACACGAAATCGAATTCTCTACAACTTTGTAGCTTTGAGTTTTTCTAAATTCCAGACAGAAAATATTCAAAATCTACAAACGGATAATTTTTAACACCTCTTAAAATTCATAACAAATCATGCGTTAATTTTTAACGGTTCAAAATTTGTGGACATATACTCAACTTATATATGTATAACATATCCAAAAATCACAACGATCTAATGGTCGGATTAAAATTATAACTCACGCAATAGAGCTTTAAGAACACCGATTTGATCTTTTAATACCTCCAATCCTACAAAATACTGATAAAACACCTCAACATTAATTCCTTCATTTATAACCACATAAATAAATCCATTATTTATATCCACATCAAATAAATATTTCCTTATCATATAAATCAATAATTAATTATTCACAAATAATATTACAGAATCACAATTATGACAACCAGACCGTTCCCAAGAAAGAGGGGGATTTCCAATAAGGATTTCTCCTTACTGGCGCGCAATTAGGTGACCAAACCTCTCCTTAGACAGAACTTTCTAGACATTGTCAATAATGCTATCTAATAATTCATATTGTCAATAATGCTATCTAATAATTCATATTATTTGAAATACATAATCATTTTAGAATTTATATAAACCATAATTATAACCATATATGTTGATCAATTCACCTTTGCACTTAAGCTAAAGATATTCAATTATAAATTCAATGGTCATGATCATACCAGTCAACAATTCAACTTTGCACTATTGGCCAAAGAGAACCTATAGTTACGATCATACCAATAATCTACCCATCTTTACACTCAAGTCAAATAGAAATATCATCATTATGGTTATAAGAATGTTATATATGATAATAAAAATAATATAATCAATATATAGATTTAATCTCAAGAGTAAGATTCATAAATCAATGATTTCATAACACTTTAATCAAAATGTTATAAATCACTTCATAATCTCATAATCTAATATTATTAATATTACCTCAATATTTTAATCATTTCTTAAACTTATAAACAATTAATTCCGATTGTTTACACTTTACTAATTAATGCATTTAATCATCTTAAAATGCCAACCTCATAAGATCTCATCACCAATAACCAAAACCCTCATCAAAAAACTGCATATACCTCATATATGATTCTCAAGCCATAAAATCATATTTTTCAATTTTCTTACTTCACATAACATATTCAATTCATTTACTTATAACTAGAACATTTTCATGAAAAATACCAAATAAGTTCTAAAAATATTTTTTTCTAGAATTTAGCATAATATAGTCCCATATTGAACATATATTTTTCTCGGAATTTTTAAAATTCATTTACTATTTTTCATATGGCCAAAACTGCCGAATATTTAAACATTTATCATAAATTGTACTTTTATCCAAAAATTATGAAATTTACAAGATATACTGATATTATATAGATGTACTCCCAATAAAAATTTTACCAATTTTGGAGTTAACCACAAGGAGTTATAAGGGTTTACTTTTAAAATAGTTTTTTCTCATAAAATCCATAACTCCTAATCTATACATCCAAAAATCGCCATTTTTGGACACAATCTACAAAACTCATCAAATTATCATTTCAAATTTTTTCAGAATTTTGAAGGTTCAGAAAAATTTCGAAATTTTAAAACATAATAACCACTTACATAATAACGACAATATCCACTTACTTCAAAAGAAGAAGACTTTTGATCGGAATATGACTGAACGAACTTACACCGTATAGCAACACTCAAGATATCAAAATACTCACAAGAATACACTTTCGATAATATAGAGAGAAGTAGAGAAAAAACTTGAGTTTCTGGTGTGATTTTCAATTCTAACTTAAGCACCTATTTATAGGAAATTGCTTAGAACACCAAAGCAAAAAATTGAATATAATAATATTATTTATAAACAAAATTCCTAAGCACACCACCAGCTGATTTCAACCATTTAACACATGCCCCTAAAATGAAAAAAAAACGTTTTTCTTAAAAATAATAATTAAAACTTCCAAAAATCAATTATTTCGGAACTTTGGAACTTCAATAATTCATAATAAATAGCCCTTTTATCAGAAAAATTCAAAACACATGTCCTTTCCATAGGAAATTCCATTCTCTACAACTTTGCAGAAGAAAAGTTTTCTAAATTCCAAATGTAAATTGGCCAAAAATCCATGAAACGGACGATTTTACAAGCTATAATCAAATTTCAGTCAAAATTTGTGTCCACCAACATGTTTAACATGTGTTAAACATTTTTTGTAACACACAAAACATGTTTTTAGCATTTAATGCAACAAAACTACTCTTTCTCCTCATTTATTCATATATTACACATTCATTGTAAAAATATCACCATTATTATATTACTGTAAGATAATAATATATTTTATCAGAAAAGATAAAATATCAATTTTTAACAATTGTCACATTAAAAATTTTCTCCATCTATAACCATATAAAATGAATATTTTTCTTATCATATAAATCAATAATTAATTATTCACAAATAATATTACAGATCCACAATACTGACAACTAGGCAGTTCCCAGGAAAGAGGGGGCTTTCCAATAAGGATTTCTCCTTACTGGCACGCAATTAGATAACCAAACCTCTCATTGACAGAACTTTCTAGACATTGCCAATAATGCTATCTAATAATATTATCCAAATAATATGAATTATTGATCCGATAATGGGAAATCTTGTCTTAGTGTGACAATTATTGAAACAACAATAATATAAAATATCAACGTAGTAATTATTGAATCAATAAAATAAAATACTGAACAGTAAATACTGTAACTGTAAGACCCCAACTTATTATAAATAAATTTGAATTTTCCTTTATTCATTATTCTAAATTAATAAGGGTTAATTTGATATAATTCTTTGGCTATGGGTGAAATGTGCAAAGTTTACAAAATAAGCAAGTGGTTATAAAATATTCATTATTGTTTGGGAATATTAGTTTGGTCGTGGAATATTCTTTTTGTCGGAATCTCCGTCTGACGGTAGCGATCATTGGTGGGCCCCATAACGGAAAAACGGTTGGATGAAAGAAAGCGACAAAGATTGAGTTTTATAAATAACGACGTAAATTATTACCATTAACAACATGTTGGGTTACACCGTGGTTAAAATACGATGTCTGGCGTGGTTGCACAATAACACACGGTATTGCACAAAGATTATTGAATTATTGATCCTTACGTAAGAAGGCACTACTCAATAATTGTTACATGAATTCTTGCTTCAATATTATATTTTATTGATTCAATAATTCTTTGCGTTGATATTTTGCATTCTTTGTTGTTTCAATAATTGTCATTACACAATATTTTCCATTATCAAATCAATAATTCATATTATTTGAATAATATTATCGAGATAACATTATTGGCAATGTCTAGAAAGTTCATCTAAGGAGAGGTTTGGTCACCTAATTGCACGTCGATGAGGAGAAATCCTTATTGAAAGCCCCTCTTCCTGTAGGAACTACCAGTTCTCGATCTTGTGATTCTGTAATATTATTTTGAATAATTAATTATTGATTATTATGATAAAGAGAATATTCATTTTATGTGGATATAGATGGAGAAAATTTTAATGTGACAATTGTTGAAAATTAATATTTTATCTTTTTCTCGATAAAATAATTCATTTAAATATATTATTTTAATAATATATTAACGGTGATATTTTTATAATGAATGTGGGATATATGAGTATATGAGGAGGTAGAGTATTTTGTGGCATTAAATGTTTAACATATGTTTTGTGTGTTTGGTGAAACAATTCTTGAATCGAAAATTTATTATAGGCGTAAAATTGCCCGTTTGTGGATTTTGGATAATTTCATTTGGAATTTGGAAAAAATTTCTTCTAAAAGTTGTAGAGAATTGAAATTCCTATAAAAATTTAAGAGATTTGAATTTTCCGATAAAAGGGATATTTATTGTGAATTATTGATGTTTTGAGTTCAAATAATTGATTTTTGAAATTTTAATTATTATTTTTCAAGAAAAACGTTTTTCAAAGGTTGGTGAACATCTTTAACATGTGGTTGGTGGCTAAAATCAGATTCCTTGGTGGTGGGCTTGAATATTTGGTAAATAATAATAATTTATTAATTTAGTCTCCTTTGGCGTTAACATTTTCCTATAAATAGAGGGGCTAAGTTAGAATTGAAAATCACACCGTAAACTAAGTTTTCTCTCTCTCTAAATTATCGAGCGTATTCTTGTGAGTATACTTTGAGTGTTGCTATACTGGTCTTGGGTTCACAAGACTATACCTGAAATTCAATCGAAAGTACGGTTATTTTGAGGTAAAGAGTATTATTTTCTTCTTAAATGATATTTTTCTTCAATATCATTATGCCAAGTATTGGTGAACTTTTTATCAAATTTGGAACTTGTTGTGTCGGGTTACTATTCACGTATCAACCTTATTCACGTATCGACACTATTCACGAATACTGGCCTATTCAATAAAAAATAAAAAATTTTCTTTTTGTCCAAAATATCTATTCGGATACTAGCTTTGATTGTATCCATGTTTTGATCATTCTTGAATTTTACACCAATATGATTATTTTCGAAGTATTTTTGGACTTTGGTAAAACAAAGTACGAATCCTTAATCCTTAATCTTTGTCATTTTGTTTCACTGGATTCCTTTCTTTAAAAATGTTTTTCATCATCCTCAGTCCTAAATGGTGATATAAATGAATATCTTTGGCCTGTAGTGCAAAGATAAACGATTAACTGATGAATATCTTTGGCCCGTAGTGCAAAGATGAACAGGTGTTGAGATGAACATGACCAACTGGTGATACAAATGAATATCTTTGGCACATGGTGCAAAGATGATTAAAGATGTATATTGATTGTTATTGCGGGGATAAACTATTGATGATGGACTTTTAAACCTTAGAAGGCGGTAGAATTCTTTCTCTACGTGACTATTCTAATGGATTCTTTGCTTTCTTGCATTTGTTGATCTAAAACTTGTTGTCTATTGTATTACATTAGATTTTTCCTCGTGAAGACTAACGATAATTTGTTGTATATTATCTTAGTCATAATATTCTTTATCTTGGGCTAGTTGAGCTCACCCTTTTCCTTTTTGTTCCATTTTTCTTCTCGGGAGGTGAGAACATAGCAGGGATCGAGTCGGGGTATGGAGTGATGGTTCTAGGAAGATGTTTTAGCCATCCTCACTATTTCGTAAAATAGTGTATGAATAATTAATGAGGACTTATTTGGGTGTGTATATTGTCTGAAAAAGACAATATTTGTATTCAAACTCACAAAGATATTGTCGTATTCTACACACGACATCTGTGTTATCAAAGTTGTAGTTTGCTTTCTATACCATGTATTTTGGCGACTCGTAATAGGTGTTGTATACCTATTTTGGGGGCGTCACAGATTAATATCGAGCTTAGGATATGATCTCTGGCGGAGATGGGGAATAGAACTAGGAGGGAGGCAGGAGTAAATCCTTCGCTAAAGGTGTCCTACCTAAGCTTATTTGTTGGTCTGGTCATAATATAGGATATTATGTGATATGTTAATTTGTTTAATTAACCCTTGTTTTATGACAAGATGTTAAGAATGGTCACGAGAACATTAACAATGGAGTTTATGAGACCGTGGAGACGCCTTGCAGTACTTTCACCAACGAGGAGAACATGCAACAGTGGCAATGTTCCTCCCGTGAACAACGCCATCGAGCAAAATGATGAACAGACGGGATGTTTAGAAGTTTTTTGCGAGTTCATGCAAAATCGAGGCGAGGAGACTCGTGTACAAAATACGGAGGAAATGATAGTAACGTCAAGGTTTGTCACGGCCAAACAATTCAAAGAGTTGGGACCACCGATTTCCATGGAAAGCCGGATCCGATCAAGGCGTAAACGTGGGTCAAGCAAATTACCAAGATATTCGATGTCTTGGGGTGCACAGAGAGAACGAAGGTTCCATTCGCCACCTTTATGTTTCGTGGGTGAAACAGATTCTTGGTGGGAATCGTGAAGCGTACTGACCAGATGCACTTAACATGTCTTGGGAAAGATTTGAATCGCTGTTCAATGACAAGTACTTTCCGTAAAGTATTCGTCATATGAAGGAAGTAGAGTTTATTAGACTCGAGCGAAACAACATAGCGGTGTCTCGATGACGAGGCAAGGTTCGCAGAATTATCGTGTTTGCACCTCATTTGGTGGAGAATGAGGAGCGAATGACGCGTATGTTTACGAGAGGTCTAAAACCGAGATTCGTCAATACCTTATCTCTCATAAATTTTCTCTATATTCGAGATGTTGTCAACGGGCTCGATTATTAGAGCGAGATAGTGAGTATACTCAACCGAGGGACCACAATCGGTAGTCATCGAACGATGATAACCAAATGAGGAGAAAAAGAATACGGACAAAAAGCGGTAACCACTCGGTGGTAATCATGGACATGATAATAGGAGAGGTGACTCAAGTGGAAATTTCAAAAGAGAAGATTCAACAATGACGGAAGATATCAACAATGAAGACCAAAGACCAACAACAAATGCTAGGGGAGGAGAACGACCGCCAGATTAGATGTTACAAATGCGGGAAGGAGGGACATATCATTAAACCGTCCACAACAATCCAAGGTATGTTTCAATTTGTGAAAAGGAAGGCCACATCGCTCGAGATTGTACTATCGCGAAACCAAGTTCAAAGAGGAGTGGTGATTCCAAGGGTCATCGAGGATAGATAAGTCGAAATCACGGTTCTGGAAGAAGCGTTTGTCGTGGATCGGACAAAACGTGAGGAACCCAAACGAGGTGATCACGGGTAAGCTAATCTTGAATTCTTGCGAAGTTTATACCTTACTAGATACCGGTTCTACCCATTCTTTTATCTCTCCTGCTTGTGCTCAACGTTTAAACTTGACTCCGGAGAAATTAGATTTTTATTTATCTGTTGAAACTCAGTTGGGTGAAACCTTCGTTACATCTACAGCTTTATAAATCTTGCATGATCCAAGTTGGCACTATCACATTACCTGTTGATCTTATCTCTTTAAAGATACTTGCTTTTGATGTGATTTTAGGAATTGATTGGTTAACCACTCATCATGCCAAAATTGATTGTTTTCGTAAGGTTGTTAGTTTTCATATTCCTAACCAACTCATCATACAATTCAAACCACTAAACCACTAAAATCGATCATCATCATATCAAGCCACAAAGCTATTCGTTTATTGAAAAACGGATGTCAAGCTTTCTTAGCCCATGTTATGGATTTGAATAAAGACAAGTCAGATTTGAATAATATTTATGTGGTTAGAGAATTCCCTGATGTATTTCCTGAAGAGCTTCCCGGTTTACCCCGAGCGTGATGTTGAATTCTTTATTGACCTTGAACCGCACAAAGCCTATTTCTAAAACCCCATATCGAATGGCTCTATTGAACTTCGTGGAGTTAAAAGTCCAACTACAGGAGTTATTAGACATCGGTTTCATTCGTCCCCAAGTCGCCTCCTTGGGGTGCTCTATTTTATTCGTAAAGAAGAAAGACGGGAGTATCGACTTTGTATTGACTACCGAGAATTGAACCATGTCACCATCAAGAATATGTATCCGCTACCTCGCATTGATGACCTGTTCGACCAGTTACAAGGAGCGCAATTCTTTTCAAAGATTGATCTTCGCTACGGATATCATCAATTGAAGATTAAAAGCGAGGATATTCCAAAGACGGCATTCGGACTCGATCTGGGCATTATGAATTCTTGGTCATGTCTTTTGGATTGACTAATGCTCCTGCTGCTTTCATGGATATGATGAACCGTGTATTCAAGGAATATTTGGATCAGTTCGTTGTTGTCTTTATTGATGACATCCTCATCTATTCCAAAAGCCGTGAAGATCATAAGCACCATTTGAAGTCGGTACTACAAAGACTTCGTGAACACAAGCTTTATGCTGTCAAGAAGAAATGAGAGTTCGGCTTGAGGAAGTAGCATTCCTTGGGCATGTGGTGTCAAAACAAGGAGTATCTGTTGACGTGAAGATTGAAGCAATACAAAGTTGGGAGCAACCGAAGTCGGTGATCAAGACACGCACTTTTCGGGCTTAAATGGGTTATTATCGGAGATTCGTGGAAGGATTTTCTCGAATCGCTACTCAGATTAACTCGGTGACTCGGAAGATACAAAATTCATATGGAGCGGATAATGTGAGAAGAGTTTCCAGAGCTCAAAAGGAGACTCATTTCGCAGACTGTTCTAACAATACCATCCGGTTCGGATGGATTTGTTATCTCAAACGATGCTTCCGGCAAGGGGTTAGGATGTGTTCTCATGCAACATGGGAAAGTCATAGCCTTTATGCCTCACGACAACTCAAAGAATATGAGAGGAATTATCCTACTCATGATCTAGAGTTGGCAGCAGTCGTATTCGCGTTGAAGATATGGAGACACTACTTGTATGGAGAGAAAGTGGAGATTTATACGGACCATAAAAGCCTCAAATATTTCTTCACCCAAAAGAACTCAACATGCGGCAACGACGTTGGTCGGGCATAAAAGATTATGATCACACTATTCAATATCATCCTGAAAAAAACGAGCGTAGTAGTGTGACATTAAGTAAGATCATATGCAAGTACGAGTGCGATATTGTCAACGCAAAGGCCCATTTTGTATGACTTGCAAAGGATGGAGGTAGAATTAAAGACTCCAGGGACCCACATAATGATGGCGAATATACAAGTAGAACCGACTTTAATCGATAAAGTTAAAGTTTTGCTCAAGCTACTTGGACCAGAATACGATCGTATGAAGAAGAAAGTGCAAGAAGGAGCTATTCCTAAGCAAGAATTGATGAGGAAGGAATACTTGAATAATTCTAGACTTTGCATTCTAACGATTCTCGACCTAAAGCATAAAATCATGATGGAGGCACACAACACCCCGCTTTGCAATCCATCACAGAAGTACTAAAATGTATCATGATATTCGACATACATTTTGGTGGAACAATATGAAGAGAGAGATTGCGGAGTTTATCTCAAGATGTTTAACTTTGTCAACGTGTAAAGCGGAGACATCAAGTGCCAAAAGGTCCATTGCAACCACTTGAGATTCCTAATGGAAATGGGAACATATTACTATGGATTTTGTTCTGGTCTTCCCAAAGTTTCTCAAGGCGTAGATGCAATTTGGGTTATTGTTGATAGATTAACCAAGTCCGCCCATTTCTTACCGATCGCGAGACTTATCCCTTGAACGTCTTGCTTCAGTATGTGCGTGAATGAGATTGTACGAATGCATGGCATGCCAAGATCCATAGTTTCGGATCATGACCCGAGATTCACTTCAAGATTTTGGGTTAGCTTGCGAAAGCTATGGGCATGGATTTACGATTGATTCAAAGATACCATCCTCAAACAGACGGACAATCGAGAGAGGACTATTCAAACCCTTGAAGATCTATTAAGACTCTGTGTCCTAGATTTCAAAGGAAGTTGAGATAAGTACCTACCACTGGTGGAATTCTCTTATAACAACAGTTATCAAGCAAGTATAGGCATGGCTCCATTCGAGGCGTTGTATGGACGAAAATGTCATTCTCCAAAGATCTTTGGGGCGAGGTGGGAGAAGCAACATTGTTGGGACCGTAATTAAATACGCATGACTACGTAAAAGATCCAAATGATTCGACAACGTATTCAAACTTCACAAGATCGACAAAAGAGTTATCTTGATCTTCATAGAAAGGACGTGGAGTTTAATATTGGAGATCATGTATTATTATTACGTATTGCTCCATGGAAAGGAGTTACAAGATTTGGGAAAAGAGGAAAGCTCAATCCAAGGTTTGTTGGTCCATTTGAGATTCTTGACCGAATAGGAACGCGTAGCCTATAGACTCGCGTTACCTCCAAGTATGTCTCGTGTTCACAATGTATTCCACATATCTATGCTTCGTAAATATGTGAAAGACCCGAACCACATTATTGCATTAGAACCGCATTTAGATAGTCAAGAAATGCGAGGAGATACTGTTGAGATTTTGGATAGGAAAGAAGCATGTCTTACGCACGAAGGTTATACCACAAGTTAAGGTTTTGTGGAGAAACCATGCAATTGAGGAAATGACATGGGAGTTGGAATCGGAGATGAAAGCGAGGTACCTCACCTTTTCGATATACCAGTACGTCGACGTCAATTTCGAGGATCGAAAATTCATAAGGAGGGAGGTTGTAAGACCCCAACTTATTATAAATAAAATTGAATTTTCCTTTATTCATTATTCTAAATTAATAAGGGTTAATTTGATATAATTCTTTGGTTATGGGTGAAATGTGCAAAGTTTACAAAATAAGCAAGTGGTTATAAAATATTCATTATTGTTTGGGAATATTCGTTTGGTCGTGGAATATTCTTTTTGTTTGGAATCTCCGTCTGACGGTGCGATCATTGGTGGGCCCCATAATGGAAAAAACGGTTGGATGAAGGAAAGCGACAAAGATTGAGTTTTATAAATAACGACGTAAATTGTTACCGTTAACACTTGTTGGGTTACCCGGTGGTTAAAATACTGATGTCTGGCGTGGTTGCATAAAGAAAGACACCAGATTGTATGCGATATTATTGAATTATTGATCCTTACGTGAAGGCACTACTCAATAATTATTACGGTGAATTCTTGCTTCAATATTATATTTTATTGATTCAATAATTGCTGCGTTGATATTTTGCATTGCTGTTGTTTCAATAATTGTCATTACACATATTTTCCATTATCAAATCAATAATTCATATTATTTGAATAATATTATCAGATAACATTATTGGCAATGTCTAGAAAGTTACATCTAAGGAGAGGTTTGGTCACCTAATTGCGGCGTCGATGAGGAGAAATCCTTATTGAAAGCCCCTCTTTCCTGTGAAGCAGCACGGTTCTCGATCTTTGTGATTCTGTAATATTATTTTTGAATAATTAATTATTGATTATTATGATAAAGAGAATATTCATTTTATGTGGATATAGATGGAGAAAATTTTAATGTGACAATTGTTGAAAATTAATATTTTATCTTTTTCTGATAAAATAATTCATTTAAATATATTATTTTAATAATATATTAACTGATGATATTTTTATAATGAATGTGGGATATATGAGTATATGAGGAGGTAGAGTATTTTGTGGCATTAAATGTTTAACATATGTTTTGTGTGTCGGTGGACACAATTCTTGATAGAAAATTTATTATATCGTAAAATTGTCCGTTTTGTGGATTTTGGATAATTTCGCTTGGAATTTGGAAAAATTTTCTTCTCGAAAAGTTGTAGAGAATTGAAATTCCTATAAAAAGTTGCGAGATTTGAATTTTCCGATAAAAGGGATATTTATTGTGAATTATTGATGTTTTGAGTTCAAATAATTGATTTTTGGAAATTTTAATTATTATTTTCAAGAAAAACGTTTTTCAAAGGTTGGTGAACATCTTTAACATGTGGTTGGTGGCTAAAATCATATTCCTTGGTGGTGGGCTTGAATATTTGGTAAATAATAATAATTTATTAATTTAGTCACCTTTATGCGTTCTAACATTTTCCTATAAATAGAGGCTAAGTTAGAATTGAAAATCACACCGTAAAACTAAGTTTTCTCTCTTTCTCTCTCTAAATTATCGAGCGTATTCTTGTGAGTATACTTTGAGTGTTGCTATATCTGGTGCGGGTTTCACATCGACTATATCTGAAATTCAATCAAAATACGGTTATTTTGAGGTAAGAGGTATTATTTTCTTCTTAAATGATATTTTTCTTCAATATCATTATGCCAAGTAAATATTGGTGAACTTTTTATCAAATTTGGAACTTGTTGTGTCGGGGTTACTATTCACGTATACGGCATTATTCACGTATACGACACTATTCACGAATACGGCATATTCACCGAAAAATAAAAAATTTTCTTTTTGTCCAAAATATCTATTCTGGATACTAGCTTTGATTGTATCCATGTTTTGATCATTCTTGAATTTTACACCAATATGATTATTTTCAAGTATTTTTGGACTTGGGTAAAACAAAGTACTGAATCCTTAATCCTTAATCTTTGTCATTTTGTTTCACCGGATTCGCTTTCTTTAAAAATGTTTTCATCATCCTCACCCTAAATGGTGTTATAAATGAATATCTTTGGCACAGTAGTGCAAAGATGAACGATTAATCGATGAATATCTTTGGCCCGTAGTGCAAAGATGAGCAGTGTTGAGATGAACATGACTAATCGGTGATACAAATGAATATCTTTGGCTGTAGTGCAAAGATGATTAAAGATGTATATTGATTGTTATTACGGGGGATAAACTATTGATGATGGACTTTTAAACCTTAGAAGACGGTAGAATTCTTTCTCTACGTGACTCTTCTAATGGATTCTTGTTTCATTGCATTTGTTGATCTAAAACTTGTTGTCTATTGTATTCATTAGATTTTTCCTGTTGAAGACTAACGATAATTTGTTGTATATTATCTTAGTCATAATATTCTTCTTTGGGCTAGTTGAGCTCACCCTTTTCCTTTTTGTTCCATTTTTCTTCTCGGAGAGGTGAGAACATAGTAGGATCGAGTCGGGGTATTGAGTGATGGTTCTAGGAAGATGTTTTATTGTCATCCTCACTATTTACGTAAAATAGTGTATGAATAATTAATGAGGACTTATTTGGGTGTGTATATTGTCTAGAAGACAATATTTGTATTCAAACTCACAGTTGTATTATTGTCGTATTACACGACATCCCAGTATTGTCAAAGTTGTAGTTTGCTTTCATACCATGTATTTTGGAGACTCGAGAATAGGTGTTGTATACCTATTTTGGGGGCGTCACAGTAACAATTATTGAGTAATGCCTTCTTACGAATTTTTTTTTATCATGCTTCATGAATAGTACTCGTGAATAGTAACTCATGAATAGTAACTCGTAAATAATAACTCATAAATAGTAACTCGTGAATAGTAACTCATGAATAGTAACTATAAAAAATTTGAATACTTTTATTTCATAAAATTCGGGGTCTTACACCGGGTATTCCAACAGTGTTAATTGTGAATAACTACTGCCAATTATTTATAAAAAACTCAAACTTGTCATTTTCTTCATCCGAAGCTTATTTCAAGTATGGGGCCCACAAATAATCTATACTAATAAATCTGATATTCCTACAAAAAAAAAATATTTTACAACCACTTGCTTATTTTGTAAAATTTGCACATTTCACCCATAATCAAAACATTATATCAAATTAACTCCTTATTATTTCAAGATAATGAATAGAGAAAATTCAATTTTATTTATAAAAAGCTGGGGTCTTACATTCAACATGGGTGATGCTAAACCAGTTAGCACACCACTGGCTAGTTAACGGAGCATTCCTCGCTCTATACGAATTTTGTATATTTCCGAGTCAGCTAAGTTAACGGAGTAGAGATTCGAGAAAGTCCTTCCACGAATCTTCGATAGTAACCAATTAAACCTAGAAAGCTAGATATTTCGATTACTGACTTAAGTTGCTCTCATATGTGATTCATATCCCAATCTTGTATTGCACGTCACAATGGCACCTATCGTTTTACCACCACACAAAATAGAGTTCCCTATGGAGAGTCTGGCTTTGGTGCATTCCACAAAGGAAGTCACCAGATAGAGGCTCGGGTACCAACTTTTGTACTTGAGTTTTTAACTCCTGAAGTTCAATATGAGCCATTTGATAAAAGATTTTAGAAATGGGTTTCGTACCGGGTTCAAAGTCGATACAAAATTCAATATCACACTCTGGGGGTAGTGTGACGCCCCCAAAATAGGTATACATCACCCTTTCTGAGTCGCCAAATACATGGTATAGAAAATAACTACAACTTTATTAATACAATTGTCGTGAAAAATACGACAACACATACTGTGAGTTTAAATACAAATATTGTCTTCTAGACAATATCCACACCCAGATAAAGTCATCATTATAATTATTGACACACTATTTTATAAAATAGTGAGGATTGCTAAACAACTGTCTAGAACCATCATTTCACACCCCGACTACTTCCCGCTATGTTCGCTTCCTGAGAAGAAAAATGGAACAAAAACGAAAAGGGTGAGCTTAACTAGCCCAGTAAAAAATATTATGACTAAGATAATATACAACAAATTATCCTTAGTCTTCAACAGGGAAAAATCTGATAGAATACAATAGACAACAAGTTTTAGATCAACAATCTGCAATGAAACAACAATTCATTAGAAGAGTTAAGTAGAGAATGAAATCTACTATCATCTATGAATTTAAAAGTCCATCATCAATATTTTATCCTCAGTAACATCAATCAATATACATCTTGCATCAAATATTCATCTTTTGCACTACGGGCCAAAGATATTCATTTGTATCACCAATTGGTCATGTTCATCTCAACACCTATTCATCTTTTACTACAAATGCCAAAGATATTCATCAAGTAATCATTCATCTTTGCACTACTGTGCCAAAGATATTTATCAAATATCACCATTAAGGATCGAGGATGATGAAAAATATTTTAGAGAACGAATCCAGTAAGACAGAAGGACAAATATTAGGGATTCGTATTTTGGTTTATCCAAATTCAATAATACTCCATAATAACCAAGTGTGAAGTAGAATAAAGATCAAAACATGGATACAATCAAGGATAGTAACCATAAAAGACATCTGGGACGAAAAAGAGAAAATTTCATTTTTCATTGAATAGTCTTGTCGTATTTGTGAATAGTGTTATACGTGAATAGTGTCGTATACTTGAATAGTACCCCAGACACAAAAAGTTCCAAATTTGATTAAAAGTTCAAACCAATATTTTGGCATAATGATATTGAAGAAAATAATATCATTTAAGAAGAAAATAACATCCCTTACCTCAAAAAATCGAGATTTCGAATGAAAGGTCGGAAGTGATCTTTGAATAAAACTTGTCTTGAACAAAGAACTCTCAAAGTATCTAAATACTCACAAAATACGCTTTCGATAATATAGAGAGGGAAGAGAGAAAGCTTATGTTTACGGTGTGATTTTCAATTCTAACTTAGCCTCTTTTTATAGGAAAATGTTAGCCGCAAAGCACTTGACTTGACTGCTTTGATGGCTTTTACCTACTACTATTGCCACCCACCACATTTGAAATAAAATTCAGCACATTTCTTCACCAACCACAAGTGGGGCCCACTCAATTCTAGAATTTTCCACCAAAATCAATTATAAACCTAATTTCCGAATCAGTCACCTCTTAAAATTCATAACAAATCATTCGTTCATTTTTAACGGTTCAAAATTTGTGGACATATACTCAATCTTATATATGTATAACATATCCAAAAATCACAACGATCCAACGGTGGATTAAAAATTATAACTCACGCAATATATCGTAAAAAATAATTGTTTTAATTTTTAATACCTCCATTCAAACAAAAATCTTGATAAAACACCTCAACATTAAATCCTTCAATTATAACCACATAAAATAAATAAATCCATCATTTATATTCACATCAAATAAATATTTCCTTATCATATAAATCAATAATTAATTATTCACAAATAATATTACGAAATCACAATTATGACAACCAGTAGTTCCTGGAAAGAGGGGGCTTTCCATAAAGGATTTTTCCTTCTTCAAGCGGCAATTAGGTGACCAAACATCTCCTTAGATAGAACTTTCTAGACATTGCCAATAATATTATCTAATAATATTATTCAAATAATATGAATTATTGATCCGATAATGGGAAATATTTGCGCAAAGGACAATTATTGAAACAACAATAATATAAAATATCAACGCGACAATTATTGAATCAATAAAATAAAATATTAAAAAGTAATTATCAGTAACAATTATTGAGTAGTGCCTTCTTACGTAAGAATCAATAATTCAAAATACTTGTACAATACTGGTGTCTTCTTTAGCTGCGACGCGTATTATTACTGTATTTTAACGACCGGTTATTCCAACAGTGTTCACGGTAACAACTACGTCGTTATTTATAAAAACTCAAACTTGTCATTTTCTTCATCCGACAGTTATTCTGTTATAAATGGTTGCGCCGTCGTACGAATATTCCCCCACAACAAGAATATTCCACGACCAAACGAATATTTCCCGACAAAAAATGAATATTTTATAACCACTTGCTTATTTTGTAAAATTTGCACATTTCACCCATAACCAAAGTATTATATCAAATTAACTCCTTATTATTTCAAGATAATAAATAAAGAAAATTTAATTTTTATTCATAATAAGATGGGGTCTTACAGGTAGGCCAGGAAATACGTCAGGAAATTCACTAACAACGGAAATTTTATTCAAATCTGACGTGTCTTTATTCAAATCTATAACATGGGCTAATAAAGCTTGACATCCGTTTTTCAATAAACGAATGGCTTTATGGTTTGATATCAAAGTGTTTGACTTCAATGGTTTGGTTGCTTGAGTTCGCATAACAGGTTGATTAGGAATATGAAAACTAACAACCTTACGAAAATAATCAATTTTGGCATGATGAGTGGTTAACCAATCAATTCCTAAAATCACGTTAAATGCAAGTATCTATAAAGAGATAAGATCAACAGGTAATGTCATTGTGCCAACTTGGATTAAGCAAGATTTATAAACAGTGGATGTGATAAAGGTTTCTCCTAACGGAGTCTCCATAGATAAGTCAAAGTTTAATTTCTCTGAAGTCAAGTTTAAACGTTGAGCACAAGCAGGAGAGATAAAAGAATGGGTAGAACCGGTATCTAGTGAGGTATAAACTTCGCAAAAATTTATGATTAACTAACACGTGATAACTTTATTTGGGTTCCTTAGTTGTTGGGAAGTCATGACAACCGCTTTCCCTTGAACTACCCGGCTTTGACTTGTCTGGGGCAGCATTTGGAGTCATCACTACCATTGAAATTGAATTTTCTATAGGGCATATTCCTCCCTCAACTGCTTCATCGTACTCCTATTTCATGATCTGAATCATTAATCTTCGATCCATATCGAATTGGGGTTGACCGCAATGTACAAGGTAATTCAAAACTCGATGCTGGGTTCTCTCAATTGCTGTCCAAAAAGAGAAATACATATCATCTATTTTAGCCTTCTTAAATCGGACATCTCTTTCTACAATATCAACGCGTCGTGCGGTCTTTACCCATGCATCACTCATTCTCTCTCGTTCAGTTGTTTCTTCTTTCAGCTCAAATTCCAGCTTTATCGTCTTATACACTGCCAAAGAGTGCTTTTGTTCAAGCATTACATATTGTGTAACACAAGCTTGAATTGTTGTATCCTTTTGCTCCACGACCGCCTGTCGTTCTTCAGCCTGCTCTTTTAACTCATTAACTCGATTTTGCAATTCTAAATTTCGATCATAAAATTCTTCTAACAAATTCTCCTCAGGTACCTCTTCTTCCTCTTCTTCCTCAATCTCAGCTGCTACCTCTGCGACTATCTCGGGTGCAACTATCAATTCTTCACTCACAACATGGATATCTGTAATTCCTTCTTCGCCTGACATCACATTATACTAGTTGGTGATTAGAGGTGTCTCCACGATCTCATTCACTCCATTGTTAACGTTCTCAGCTGCCATTCTTAAAAACTGCCATAAAATAAGGGTTAATTAAACAAATTAACATATCACACAATATCCCTATATTATGACCGACCAACAATTAAGCTTAGGTAGGACACACTAGCGAAGGATTTACTCATCTCTCCCCTCCTAGTTCTATTCTCACATCTCAGCCAGAGACCATATCCCTAAGCTCTGATACCAACTGTGACGCCCATAAAATAGGTATACACCACACCCATTCTGAGTCGCCAAATACATGGTACAAAAAGCAAACTACAACTTTAATATTACAATTATCGTGCAAAATACGACAACACATACTGTGAGTTTAAATACAAATATTGTCTACTAGATAATATCCACACTCAAATAAGTCATCATTACAATTATTCATACACTATTTTATAGAAATAGTGAGGACTGCTAAAACATCTTTCTAGAACCATCACTCCATACCCGACTTAGATCCTGCATGTTATCACCTCCCCGAGAAGAAAAATGGAACAAAAAGGAAAAGGATGAGCTCAACTAGCCCAGGAAAAGAATATTATGACTAAGATAATATACAACAAATTATCATTAGTCTTTAACAGGAAAAATCTTATAGAATATAATAGACAACAAGTTTTAGATCAACAAATGCAAATAAAATAAAGAATCCATTAGAAGAGTCACGTAGAGAATGAATTCTACTATCTTCTAAGATTTAAAAGTTCATCATCAATATTTTATCCCTGTAACATCAATCAATATACATCTTTAATAAATATTCATCTTTGCACTACAGGCCAAAGATATTCATTTGTATCACCAGTTGGTCATGTTCATCTCAACACATATTCATCTTTGCACTACGGGCCAAATATATTCATCAGCTAATCATTCATCTTTGCACTACAGGCCAAAGATATTCAATAATATCATCATTTAAGACTGAGGATGATGAAAAATATTTTAAAGAAAACGAATCCAGTGATACAGAAGGACAAATATTAGGGATTCGTATAACAGTTTATCTAAGATCAATAATACTTCATAATAACCAATTGTGAAGCAGAATTCAAAAATAAAGATCAAAATATGGATACAATCAAAGATAGTAACCATAATAGACATCATGGACAAAAAGGAAAAAAATTATTTTTCGGTGAATAATGCCGTATACGTGAATAGTGTCGTATACGTGAATAGTAATCCCAACACAAAAAGTTTCAAATTTAATTAAAAAGTTTAAACCAATATTTCGGTATAATGATATTGAAAGAATAACATCATTATGAAAAAAAAAATAACATCTCTTACCTCAAAATAACGGTACTTCTGATCGGAATATCGGATAGAAAGCCGAAGGAAACTTGTACTGAATAACAACTCTCAAAGTATCAAAATACTCACAAAAATACGCTCGACAATATAGAGAGAAAGAAAATTTATTTCTGGTGTGATTTTTAATTCTAACCTAAGCGCCTATTTATAGAAAAATGCTAGAACGCCATAGGAGACTAAAATAATAAAATAATATTATTTATCTCCTTTATTTCTACGCCATCTATCTTGAATTAGCTAGCATGCCAATTCTAAAATTTCCCAGCAGCCCACATGTTTATAACAAAAGTAGGTCCCACCCATAATTTTAATAAAAATTATTTTATTTTTTGAAACTTCAGTAATTCATAGGAAATAGCTCGTTTATCAGAAAAATACAAATTTTATGTCCATTCCACACGAAATCGAATTCTCTACAACTTTGTAGCTTTGAGTTTTTCCAAATTCCAGACAGAAAATATTCAAAACCCACAAACGGATGATTTTTAACACCTCTTAAAATTCATAACAAATCATGCGTTAATTTTTAACGGTTCAAAATTTGTGGACATATACTCAACTTATATATGTATAACATATCCAAAAATCACAACGATCCAACAGTCAAATTAAAATTATAACTCACACAATAGAGCTTTAAGAACACCGATTTGATCTTTTAATACCTCCAATCCGAAAAAATACTAATAAAACACCTCAACATTAATTTCTTCATTTATAACCACATAAATAAATCCATCATTTATATCCACATCAAATAAATATTTCCTTATCATATAAATCAATAATTAATTATTCACAAATAATATTACAGAATCACAATTATGACAACCAGGCCGTTTCCAGAAAAGAGGGGGCTTTCCAATAAGAATTTTTCCTTATTGGCGCGCAATTAGGTGCCCAAACCTCTCCTTGACAGAACTTTCTAGACTTTGTCAATAATGCTATCTAATAATATTATTCAAATAATATGAATTATTGATCTGATAATGAGAAATATTGTGCAGTGATAATTATTGAAACAACAATAATATAAACTATCAACGCAGCAATTATTGAAACAATAAAATAAAATATTGAATAAGAATTATCGTAACAATTATTGAGTAATACCTTCTTACGCATTTAATCAATAATTCAACAATATCATGCAATACTGGTAATCTTTCTTAAATCACACGATTCATTGTATTTTAACCACCGGGTATTCCAACAGTGTTAACGGTAACAACTACGCCATTATTTATAAAAACTCAAACTTGTCATTTTCTTTATCCGATAATTATTCCGTTATGGGGCCCACAAATAACTGCGCCGTCGTACGGATATTCCCGACAAAAAGAATATTTTACAACCACTTGCTTATTTTGTAAAATTTGCACATTTCACCCATAATCAAAATATTATATCAAATTAAGTCCTTATTATTTCAAGATAATGAATAGAGAAAATTCAATTTTATTTATAAAAAGCTGGGGTCTTACATTCAACATGGGTGATGCTAAACCAATTAGCACACCACTGGCTAGTCATATTAAGTTGACAAAGTGCATGTGTCCTTTTACCAAGGAAGGGAGAGATGATATGGCAACAGTTCTCTACTCCTCTGCTGTAAGGAGTTTTATGTATACAATGGTTTATACGCGGCCAGATATTACTCATGCAGTTGGCGTTATGAGCAGGTATTTGTCAAATCCTGACAGAGAACATTGGGAAACAATTAAGTGGATTCTCAGATACATGAAAGTTACTTTCAGTTTATGTTTGGGTTTTGGTGGTACGAGTCTAGTCTTGGAGGGTTTTACAGATGCAGACATGGCAGGTTCTGAAGAGAAGAAGTCTACTTCGGGGTATTTGTTTACTTTTGCAGGGAGAGCAGTATCATGGCAATCCAAGTTGCAAAAGTGTATTGCTTTGTCTACAACTGAGTCAGAATACATCGTTGCTACTGAAGCAGGCAAGGAGATGTTGAGGTTAAAATGGTTTCTCCAAGAATTGGGTTTAAAACAAGATGAGTATGTGGTTTATTGTGATAGTCAGAGTGCAATTGGCTTGACCAAGAATGCCACGTATCATAATCGGACCAAGCATATTGATGTTCGTTATTACTGGCTTCGAGAAGTGATGGAAAAGGAATTGATGAAAGTGAAGAAAGTTCATACCGACGAGAATCCTTCAGACATGTTGACAAAAGTTGTCACTCACGACAAGCTGGAATTTTGCAAGGAATTGGCCGGGATGGACTCCAAGTGACGGGGTCACAGAGATTACCTCCTCTAATGGGTTCGAAGTGGGAGATTGTTGGTCAACAACTGTCCTCACCCATTTAATACTCCCGCCCCTTGAATTTTCTATGCCCCGGACCTTTGAATTCCGCCTGTTCTTTTTTCCATGCTCCCTCCCCTCCGATTTCTGTTATAAAAAGGCAGCAAATGAAAGAAGAAAAACACACCAACATCAATCATATACTCCCATCCGAGAGATGAAAAGAGAAAGGGAGAGAAAGAAGCTTCTGTGAAGCTTTAGAAAAATAAAGAGAGAAAGATAGTTCAAATAAAAGGGTGTTTTATTTGGGTTCCATTACATAGTTATTGTGGTGAAGTAATTTGAGTTTGTACTCAAATTAAGATATTTTTGTATTCTTTCATATTATTCTAGTGAATTTTTCGAAATTTATCCCGTGATTTTTACCTCTTAGTTTAGAGGTTTTTTCACGTAAAATTTTGGTGTCTCGTTGTTGGATTTTTTTCTACTTATTATTTTCTGCATGGTTATTATTTTGGTGGAACTGCAAATTTAATCTGTTTGGCATGTGCTGATATTTTATCCGTCTAATTTATCAAAGACAACGGTATTTGGGAGTAATTTTTTCCCAACAATATATGAAAGCAAATTTTTTTGAAAAAACAAAAAATAAGTCCATAATTAATTTTAGAATAGTAAGAAATGAAAATCATTAAAATTAAAATTGATGAAGTAAAGAGATGAAACAATGAGAGAGAGAGAGAAAAGAGAAAGGAAAAAAGTAGGGAGTGAAATAGAGAGAAAAAATAGGGTTTGGGGCGTCCGGTGTATTTATGCTTAGGACTAACGTCGAGTGCATCTGTTATATTTTTTTTTTTTTTTTTTTTAACCACAATTATGAGAAAAAATAAAATAAAAAATAATAGAACAAGTTTGAATAAAAAACTGTAAAAGGAAGTAAACGTACCGGTCGTTAAGGCAGGGTAGTTTAGAAAAAATAATGACTAATTATCTTAAAATTTTTAATACGTCATATATTTAGAGATATGATAGAAGTTTTAAAACACCATTCATTTAAATAGAAACAGAGGGAGTATGCGAGAAAATTGAGTGAAAAGTTTGACAGAATAGTAACACTTCCTTTACTAATTGGAATGATATTATTGAAATGATGCTAAACGGAAAAAAAAAATATTATTGAAATGATATTCTTTTTATTACTTGCACCTACCAGATCCATTAGATAAATTTGGACCATCAATCTATTACATACCAAAGAGGTGATCAGAGCTATATGGAAAGTGTTATTTATGGGGGAAACTAATTATTTATTGAAAAGTAAGCTCCTTTTAGCTAGGTAAACATTTTCAAAAGCACTTTTCCAAAAGATTAATTTGGGGTCTATTTTATTTTTCTCTTGCGTTTAAATACAAGATTCATATGAGAAATACTAAATTATACTCTCACTACTGAGTAACACAGGAGTAAATCTATGGTGTTACCAAACATCTTAAAGCAATTTTCCAAAGAGGTTTTAGTCCTTCTATGTAAATGCTGAAATAATTAAACTTTCACAAAGATTTTGTCATATTGACTAATTTAATTATAAGCAATGTGAAAACCAATTTATTAATGAACAAATAAAGAAAGTCAGAACCCAGAATTCTGTTTAATATCAATTGCAACTAGTCTAGGGCACTTCAATTGAAACATAAAATTCAACTGACGAGATGACTTAAATACATATATATAGAAAAAATTTCTCGAACGAATAGAAAATGACGAACCGATTATAGCAACGATATAAATTATCACTATAATTGTGGCATTAACTTTATAAATTTTATATAGTATAGCGATGGATTCGTTGACGAACCAATTCCCTGAAGGATTCTATATATATATGACACTAATCTTTTTTACACGAGACCAATAATATTGTCCTTGAAAGATGTACGAGGAAATGGACACTAGTCTTCAAAAATACATGCAAATTAAAGCCTGATGATGTCAATGGAACGCACCTCTAGACTGGGCTGATGACGTAATATATGTAGCATCAGCAGTACCAGTGTTAATAAGTTAATGCAGGAGAGAAGGGGGAGGGTGTGGGAAGGGGAAGTACGTACCAACTACCAAGGATATAAAATAAAAACTGTAGATTCTTTCTTTATTAATACTACCAAATACTGTGATAATTTATTATTTTAATTGTTCAATACATTAACACTAATAAATATATAATCACGATGTACGTATAATAATAGTAGCTAGTGATTATCGTCAATATCTATATTATAAAAGAGACTTTGTGAAGCGGTTATAATTATATCCAAGTCTAATTATATTATTATATTATATATATAAAGACATCACAACTAATTAATTTGAAATCAATTGAAATTAATTTGACAATCAATTATGATTCCAAACACACCCAATCAATACTTCAAATATATAAATACACATAAATGATGACATCATCAAATCAAATCAATTGAAATCAATTTGACAATCAATTATGGCTTCCAAACACACCCAATCAATACTTCAAATATATAAATACACATAAATGATGACATCATCAAATCAAATCAATTGGAAAAATCATAAATGATGATACCCATAAATAATTTTTTTATTTTTATTTTCTAATTGACAATCAATTATGGCTTCCAAACATACCCAATCAATACTTCAAATATATAAATACACATAAATGATGACATCATCAAATAAAATCAATTGAAAAAAAATTTTGAAATCATAAATGATATATCTTGACCAATTTTATGTAAGATAATTTAATTATTATAATTTTATTAAGATATTCAATTTTTAGATATAGCCAATTAAAAATTTGAAAATACCATTATTAAATTAATTAATTAAAATATATAGTGTAGGTTTTCTTTCTCAAATATTATTATAATCAATTTAATTTAGCACAAAAATTTATTAGGAATTAGTATTCTAAATAAACTCAAATATCACTATTTGATTAGTGTTATTAGGCGCTTACGGGTAAAAATAATTACTGAATTATGCATTATTTTTTTTGACATAAATACTTGACAAATTATTAAAATCATTATTCAAATTAATCCGTACATTAGTTATCAACTAGTTATATATAAAGACATTATCAAACTCTCTAATTTAAAATTAATTTACAATGAGAAGACTTAACACAAATCATTATATACTAATTATATTTGTTCAAAATATTTGATATGAGAGAAGATATATCACTAACACTCTCCCACGTATAACGTCACAAGACCAACTCAAAGAAGAATGATAACTATGGCCTTGAAGAGCTAGTAAACTACGGAAAACTTTTTGGCACAATTAAGAAGTGGCTATTAATTAATAAATGAGTAACTTTTGATCCTTAAAAAATAGACTGTAAATAGAGTAAGAAGGTATTTGATGAGACAAATACGGATCCGGTTAGCACGAAGTTATTATTTTAGTAAGTTGGTCAATTGATCAATAGAATACTGACACACATACAACCTCGTCTGCGTGTCAGTATTCTACTGATCAATTGACCAACTTACTCCAAAATAAACTTCATACTAACCACTTTCCATTAATACTCTCTCGCGTGTAATTCGATGTATTGCATAAAACAAACTTAAAGATAAAAAGACAAGAATAGTGTTAAAGAGGTATATAAATTGTTTAAGTAATCTAGATTTTATAAAATAAATTAATTTCGTATCAAGTCTCTACCTGATAGGGTAATTTGGTCATGACTCGTGAGGGAGGACAAAATTAGAGTAGAAGTCTTCACATGCATTCACGTGTGAAATCAAATTTTGCTTTCTTAATTACATCTTTCTAAGTCATGCATTCATAGGGTAAATTAGTAAGGTAGAATTTTTCAAGACCTAATGAGTTGAGTACAGAAGAGACAGAGAGAGAGTATATATATATATATATATATATATATATATATATATATATATATAATAATTTGGTCATGACTAGTGATGGAGGACAAAATTAGAGTAGAAGTCTTCACATGCATTCACGTGTGAAATCAAATTTTGCTTTCTTATATCTTGTTAGGTTTTTATACCTAGATTTTAGGATAAGATTGATCAAAGAATCAAATTGGAACTGAAATCGTACTAAAAATCGTATAAACCGCACCAATTAAAACTGCACCAACGGTTCTGACGTATGTGACGATTTTAGGTAGGTTGAAAAACAAAATTTCATTACAAGAAAAGCTTATAATCTCGACGGAATTATTTCCAACGTACTACATTCCGTCGATTTTATGTTATTTTCGGTCAAATATTTGGTCGCAATTACTTCTGTCGTCGTAACTAACATATTATCGACGAAATTCTGTCGAAGATAATAGCCTCCCATTGGAGCCAAATTTCCCGCCAGCGCGGCAGCACCAAACACAATATCGACGGAATATAGATTAAGTCTGACGGAATGTCCATCGAAAATAACGTATTTTCGAGGGAATTAAGGTCGACTGAATTCTGTCGAAAATAAATGTTAAAACCATGTCGCTTTCAGTCTATTCCGGCACAAACATTTGTTCCCAAATTTTATTTCTCTCTCTCCGAACCAACCTCTCTTTCTCTATTGCTATCTCTATCCTCACCCTTCCTCCGCCGTTCTCCTCCTCCGGTCGACGCCTTCCTCCCGTCAGCGCCCTCCACTACTAAAAAAATGGTTATTTGTGATGGCCTAAACCCATCACAAAAAGTAGAAAAATCATCACGAATGTTTTATGTTATGGCTTTAAACATCACAATGGTTGTCTTGTCTACGCCCATCATGAAATATTTTACATAATAGTTTTGGCAATCACACAAACGCTTAGTGCTTTTGTGGTGATTAATACAATCACATTAATATGTAATTTATTGTCACTACAAGAAAAAGCCTTATTTTTGACGGAATTTTTTCTCGGAAATAAGCCTATTCCGTTGAACATAGGTTATTTCCGATGAAATATTCCGTCAGAAATTCGGTCGTATATATACGCGTCGAAGATACCATCCGTCACAAATTCTGTCGTACTTATCTTATCTTCGACGAATTTATCTCTGAGAGAATTTCGTCGAAAATAAGCTATCTACGACTGAATAAATAAGACGAAACTTTCCGTCGAGTATAATATTCCTTACTTTCGACGGAATTATTCCATCGGAATTAACCTATTTTCGACTAAAAATTAAAATATACCGGTATTTATTAAAAAATGGCTAATTATTAAATCCGACGGAATGTTCATCGGAGATACCTTATTTTCGACGGACATATTCCCTCGGAATTAACCTATTTTCGATCAAAAATTAAAATATACCGGTATTTATTAAAAAATGGCTAATTATTAAATCCGACGAAAGTTCCGTTAGAGATGCCTTATTCCGTCAGAATTAACTATTTTTTTTAAAATGCATATTTGAAAAGTGCAATTTCCAGGTGTTTAAACTCATTTATGTACATGTAACCTGTCACAACCCAATACACATTAATATAAACATGTATCTCACATTCAAATATTCAACGTATAAGCGCTAAAACGATAGCAACACATCCAACAAAACGTAATCTACTAACTGATTATCATTAACACTACTAAGCTAACAATTACAAATATAAGCTAATGTTCCATAAATGATAAACAATATAAATTACAATACTTATACAGACGCAATTAGACATTACAATATATACAAATATTCTACAATAACATGAATACAAATGAACTATAAACTAGTAAAAGTATCATCATCGGTGGAGGTGAGGTGAATTCACGCCGCTTGCTCGTGTATGGAAAATCGATGTAACGTCTGCTTTCAAATCAATATCGCAAGTCTGCTTCGCCATCGCCACCCTATTGATAGAATTAAAAATATAAATCATTAGTCTGTCAAGTATATATATATATATATATATATATATATATATATATATATATATATATATATGTGTGTGTGTGTGTGAGAGAGAGAGAATTAATAAGATAGCCTTAATTGAAAAAAAAAACAAACAATAAGAATACATGAGTAGGCGGGGGCGGACGAAAAGCCTCCTCCAAGAGGGTAATCACCATCCGGAGTATCTCATGCAGTCAAGCGTCAATCGCTCCATGGTAATCTTGTACTCTCTGCAGAGGCCCCTACTATAATATCCTGATATAATAGTTTCCTTCGGAAATACGCCCGTCGAAATTAGTCCTTTTTCTTGTAGTGTGTTATTATCAAAGTCATCACAAACAAACAAAATTTTAGGGATCAAAGGTAAAAACGTGAATCTATATTTACGTATAATTTATTTCATTGAATTAATTATATCAAATGATACTTGTAGGATTCGATCCATCGCCCCATTTGCAAACTAAATAACGAGTATTATCACTACACCAAAGCCCAAATCATGAATATTATAATTTTAAAATAAAAAATAAAAGGAAACATATGTGAGTTGACTTACTAAATAAAATTACTTCCACATAAGATTTGTTGATTGCAATGGCATTCACAAATACTTTATAATGATGGTAAAATTAGTCATCACTGAGACCCATCATATATTTTATTTTTTTGTGATGGGTTGATAATTTCATCACAAAATACCTTCTTTTTGTAATTGTAAATAAAAGTCGCCACAAAAATCTATCTTTTTTAATGATTGTCATGGTCGTCATAAAATATTATTTTGATTATTTCTTACATTAAAATATTAGTGATAACTTAAATGCAATCACGGAAAGGGTATATCTGTAAGTGATGACTTAGTGCGTCACAAAAAGAAAATTTATTTTGCGTGAAAATTTGGTGTGATTGACTGGCTAGCACTATTATAATACATTGATGGCATGATTAGTCATCACTAAGGGCCATCATATATTCTATTATTTTGTGATTGCTTAAAAAGCATCACAAATTACTATCTTTTGTGATTGTTTTTAAAAACTGTCACAAAGTTTCGTCATGTATTCTTGTTTTTCTACTAGTGCTCTAATCGCCATTGGCCAATCACATCAAGTCTTCCTACCGGTGTCCTCCTCCTCATCTTTTGTGTACTTTGGATTCTCCAAAGTAATTAAGGTTAGATTTTACTATTGATTCCATGTTAGATTGTTGATGTTGTGGGTAATTGTTCAGTATAATGTTAGGTAATTGTTGATGTTGTGGGTAATTTTTGATCATTGTGTTTTCAGTATAAGTTTAGGATTTGGTTTGATGTTTTTGATATTGTTTATGCAGTGGGTAATTAATCCATACTAGATTGTGGGTGCTGATCAATTACTAGTTTCTAAGAATTAGCAATTTAATTTTCAAATTTTGCGTTTCTATCATTCTTGAGGTTCACTGCAGTATTTGGCTTTGATTTTGAGTTTCAATTGCAACATAGATGCTATACTAATTACCTACTGCTAATTGTATATGAGCAGTATACTAATTTTGAGGATTGAGTACTGATTATGCATGTTTTGTATCAATTTGGGTTATATCATGTTTAGTAAATTTGGAATGCATATATATTTGCTATTTCTAACAGATTTCTCGACGGAATTCTGTCAGAATTTTTCAATTTCAAAAACTATTGGTCATGCATGTATTTATGTATTATTAATAAATTAGTTTTTCAATATTAAATTAAACTAAGTAGCATTTACTTAGTTTTGTCACTTTTAAATAAAATCAAATAATATAATAACATAAACTAAATTTACATAATATAATATAATTTAAAATAATATATTATAAAATAATAAAATTAATATAATATTAGAATACAATAAATTAAATTCAATATAATAAAATAAATTTAATTTAATTTAATAAACTAAACATATTATTATAAAATAAAATAAATTGAAAAAAAAAACTATATAATATAATATAATACAAATAAAATAAAAATAATAATAAACTAAGTTAAATTAAATTAAATTAAATAAAAAATTTAATTTAATAAATTAAATTAAATTTAATTAAAAAAATTATAAAATATATAATATAATACGAAAATAAAATACAATACAATACGATAAAACATAGTAATAAAATAAATTTAAATTAATAAAATAAATATATTTAGTTTAATTTAATAAATTTAAATTAATTAAATAATTAAATTTAATAAAAATTATATAATATAATGTAATATAATATAATACAAAATAAAATAAAATACAATAAAACATAATAATAAAATAAAATAAATTTAATTTAATAAAAATTATATAATATAATATAATACAAAATAAAATACAATAAAACATAATAATAAAATAAAATAAAATTTATTTTAATTTAATAAATTAAATTAAAAAATTATATAATATAATGTAATAAAATAAAATACAAAATAAAATAAAATAAAATAAATTAAAATAAAATAAGGTATTATAACATAATATAATAAACTAAGTAGCATTTATTTAGTTTCACTGGTACATACAAAAAAGTTGAAATATTATAATATAATCATAGATATAATAGGTATCATAAACTTAGTAGCATTTACTTAGTTTATTATTGAAAAAATAAACTAAGTAGCATTTGCTTAGTTTTCCACAATTACAATAAACTGCATATATACTTTAACATGTAGTATATATAGGTAGGAGCTTAGAAACTCGTTTGACATTCACTCATTAGGAGTGAATGTCTAATTATCCCCAGTTTGGGACTGTTACTAGATGTTATGTCTCTCACTTAGGTCGATGTCAATTCACAGGGTACGGTTTTATATACTTTTGAGGATTTTTTAGCTGGTGTCTCTACATGTTCTCCGAGTGCATACGTAGACTAAGTTGTCTTGGTCTATTTCGTGTACTCGAAGACCATACTGAAATTTTCTTAAAATAGAAGAAACGTGCTCAAGATTGGCACTAATGAGGAGACACATCCAGTAACGGGATAAAAGTCTAACCCCTTGTAGAGTGAAGATATATATTAGGTAAACTAAATTCATGCATAGACCACATTCATGATTATTCTTGTTCTAATTGGGTATTTTTTTTCAATTAAAGATGTCAGCCGACCGGAGTTAGATGTACCGTAGGATACAAATTGGTGGGAGGGGATTAGTTGATGCATACCGTGATGGGGTGTCCAATTTTATGAACAAAGCAATAGAACATGCTGATAATCCGAAAGGAAAGATTTGATGCCCGTTTCTGAAGTGAAAAAATATGATCTGGAAGACTGCCGACGAAGTTAAATTTAACTTATATTCACGTGGGTTTGTGGATGGGTATTCGGTATGGATTCATCACGAGGAATCAACTGAGTTTAGAGAACTGATAGAAAGTAGTGTAAACCAACCAGCTCACGGGGATTCGCAATCAGATAACTATGATGTCATGCAGATGTTGGTAGATGCGTATGACCCTACCAATATTGACTGAGCTGAAAATGAGTATGCATCAAGCAGTGCTCAGCAAAAGCTAAATGATTCAGTAGCTGCCTTCTACAAGATGTTATCTGAATCGGGGGTTCCATTGTATCCTCGAAATGACAAACACACCAGGTTCTACAGTGACGAAGCTTTTACACTTCAAGAATGAGCATGACTGCAGTGAGAGAGGATTCAATGATTTATTTGCTATTATCAGCGAGTTCTTACCTAATAATAATACTCTGCCCGCGAATTACTATGAAGTGAAGAAGATGGTTAAGGGGTTGAATCTCGGGTATGAGAAGATCGATGCTTGTGAGCAGGATTATATGTTATACTATAGGGAGGACAAAGAGAAGGTGCGGTGTGATATCTGTAACTTACCTCGGTACAAGATCACAAAATATGGGGGGAAGGAGAAACATGTTCCAAAGAAGATATTACAGTATTTTCCTATTGCGTTGAGGTTGCAGTGCCTATTCATGTCTTTGCACACAACTAAGCATATGAGTTGGCATAGAACAAGGGATGTCATGCCTGGTCAGCTTACTCACCAAGCACATAGAGATGAATGGAAGAAGTTTGATGCTAATTTTCCACAATTTGGCGACAAAGTTAGGAATGTCAAGCTTGGCATGGCTACAAATGGATTTTGTCCATTTAATAATTCTAGTCAGCCATACTCTGTTTGGCCAGTGATTATGGTGTCAAATATTTATCGACATGTATATTTAATATTTCAAGTATGTATATATTCTGCATGTTATTTCATTTTCAATTATTAGTTGTATCTTTAATTGTATCATATATAGACTAATAAGTTACATTATATTGTATCAATAGAGAGTGACGCTCTCGAGCGGGCTGACGATGCCGAGGAGGCTGGTCACTCTGATCACAACGATTTTCATATGCTAGAGCAGCATCGTCTACGCCTGTCCGATGATCCTCCTCACACCGGGGGTAGTATTACTGACTTGACTTAGTTTTGTAGATGATTAATACATATTTACTTTAATTAGTTTAGCTTAATGGGATGTTAATATTTTTTAGTTTAGTTGATGTTTGATGTATTGTAGTTTAAACCTTGTCATTACTTTAGTGTGACATCTTTACTTTAGTTTTGTTTATGTTTGACAGATTTAGTTTAATTTAGCTTAATGGAATGTTTGATGTACTTTAGTTTAGCTTAATGGGATGTTTGACATCTTTACTACTCGTTTAGTTGATTTTTGACATATTGCTGGCCTTGGTAATTCATATTCATGTTGTTGGACCTTGGTAATTCATATTCATGTCGTTTGATAGTAAGTTATGTTGTATGTGCTGTTGGGAAAAAAGAACAGTTTTACAGGTACATATGTGACGCCCCCAAAACAGGTATGCATCACCTATTCTGAGTCGCCAAATACATGGTACAGAATACAAATACAATCTTAAATATATAACATGAGCTGTGAGTTTTAATATAAATATTGTCTTCTAGACAGTATTCAAACTCAAAATAAGTCCTCAATACATTTATTATCCCACTATTTCATAGAATAGTGAGGACTACTAATGCTATCATCCGACCCAGTACTCTGCTCCCCCGACTAGTCCTCGCCACGCTCTCATTTCGTGAAGAGAACAATGAAAGCAAAAGGGTGAGCTCAACTAGCCCAAAGAAGAAATATTATGGCTAAGATAATGCAGAATAAATTATCGTTAGCCTTCAACAGTGTTAAACTGATACAATATAACAAACATCAAGTTTAACTGCTGCGGAATAAGTAATCCATTAGAAGAGTCAAGTAGAGAATAAAATCTACTATCTTCTATGATTTAAAAGGGTTTTCATCACTTTTATCGCTGAGACTCAGCTTATTAAATAAACCACGTCATCCCTGCACCACGGCCAAGGATATTCGTGTTTTCATCAATGGTCATGATCGTGCCAACAATTGTCCATCAATGCACTACGGGCCAATGAGGACTTTTACCACATCATTTGTAACATTACGGTCATGCTATACCGAATAATCACTGGTCATAATCATACCAAGTCCATCTATGCACTACAGGCCACAAATGACTTTCAACATAATATAAACATGAGGATGATGACAATGACATAATAATTCAATAAAACAAGTTCAAGAATTAAATTTTCAAGAATGCTCAGAAGAATATTTCCATGAAAAGATATTGGATGAAGAGCAAATATCCAGGATATTCTACTAATTTCATGGAGTATAGAAGCCAAAGATTTAACCAACTGAGTATAATAGAATATGTGAAACTGCAAATGGATTTTCGTCCGCCATGCGGTAATCCACGCAGACAGATCATTTCCACAATTTAATAAGGAATGAATACAAAGGATCATTCACCATGCATGTGGTAATCCACATAGACAAAAAGTTATTCCAATGTAATAATAAAGAATGGAATAATGAAGAATTCACCATGCATGCGATAGACCACACAGACAGGTTATTCCCAACAGAATAATAAAGAATGGAACTAAGTCATGCGAAATCCGCACAGACAGGATATTCCAAGAGAATAATAAAGAATGGAATAACAAAAGAATTTACCAGGCATGCGATAGACCGCAAAGACAGGTTATTCCAATAGAATAATAAATAATGGAACCAGGTCATGCGTAATCCGCACAGACAAGATATTCCAACAGAATAATAAAGAATGAAATAACATAAGAATTTCACCATGTATGTGGTACTTCAGATGAACAAAGTTATTCCAATGTAACAATAAATAGTGGAACCGTGTCACGCAGAATACGCATGACGATAAGATATTCCAATAGAATAATAAAGAATGGAATAACAGAAGAATTTCACCATGTATGCGGTACTTCGCATAGACAATTTATTCCAACATAATAATAAGGAATGGAATAACAATAGCTCTCTTCATGAAAATGAAAGAAATAATACCCCTTACCTTAGAATAAAGCTGGATACTGGAATAGAGAGGTAGTAGACTTCTCTTCTTCTTTCTCTCTATAATTTCTCTCTATAATAATTACTCTATATCTTTAGTGAATTGGTGAGAAATGAAGGAAGAATGAGCTTCTATTTATAGGAAAATATAGTTTCGATAATTGCACGTTTTCGGGCTCGAAATATTACATTACAATACCTTCAACTTTTCTTTCATTTTTAATTTAGTCTTGCAAGTATTATCAAACTTGCACCACCTCCCCTAATAGTAAATAGCGTGAATCAATAGTACACACATGTGAACAAATATTTATAATCATGTGAATTAATAGCAATTAATTCCTCATTTATCCGATTAATTACCCGATAACTTCCAGACATCAATTATTATCGAAATAAATGTCGATTTTCACTAACACTAATAATTCCAACACAATGGAACTATCAATTTCATCTTTAATCAACACAAATTTATTCATCATTAATATTATAATTCACAATATTTAACAACCAGGTCATTTCCAAGAAAGATGGGGCTTTCCGATAAGGATTTCTCCTTATTGGCGCGCAATTAGATGACCTAACCTCTCCTTAACAGAACTTCTAGACATTGTAAATATTACAATTTAATAATATGAATAACTTTGTTGTCTCAATTATTGATTTAATAATATATCATATTATACAGATGATACTGTGACAATAATCGAATCAATAATATAAGAGATATGATGCAGCAATTACTGTAGCAATAATTGAGTATAACTGAGTGACTTCTCACGTAAGCATCAATAACCAATACCGTGTGCTACTATGCAACCACGCGTATTACTGTACTTTTACTACCGGGTAGTTCAACAGTTTTAACTGTAACACTTCCGTCGTTATTTTTATAAAAAGATAATTCTGTCGTTTTCTTACTACGACAATACTTCCGTTGTGGGGTCCACCAATGATTGTGCCATCGTACGAATATTCTCTGTTAAAACGAATATTCCCCGACCAATCAAATATTATATAACCACTTGCTTACTTTGCAAAATTTGTAAATACTACCCACAACTATAATACTATCTCAAATCCACACCATAATATTCAAAAAAATATTTTGAGAAAATTAAATCTTTATTCATAAAATTTGGGGTCTTACAACATAAATGTGGGTTAAAACCCTGGATGTTGTCAAAACAAAGCAAACATTCAAAAAAAACCTTATTCTCGACGAAATAAGGTAATATCGACGGAATTCCGTCGGAATTAAGCCTATCTATATGTCAGAAGTTTGTGCCACGTGGCTACCTAACTCCGACTGAATACTTTCGATGGAATGGAGTCCATTGAGTATACCTTATTATCGATTGAATGTCGATCGGAAATAAATCTGCCAGCATTAGTTATTCCCTACTAAATCTTGACGGACTTAATTCTGTCGCACTTATACTCGACCAAACTCCCGACTGAATAGTCTGTCGAAATTAAGATATCCTCGATGGAATATCCTTAATCTTGACGAAATATTCCATCGGAATTAACCCCTTTTTCTTGTAGTGATTTACTGTTTCAGTTTGGTTACTAGCCAAAATCGCACGCATAAAAACGAAAGCTCACAATGTATGTGTATGTATCTCAGATGCATGATCTTGATGTCTCTAAATGTATGACTGTAATCAAGTCAAGCAGGTTAAAAATTATTGGTCGCACAATTAAAGGTTCCAAATGATTGTTCATTTGATTAGGGTGGAAAAAAAATTATATTGAAGGCTTGGACCTTATTGAAAAAATAACCTATTCAAGTCACTACTAGTTGGATTGGAAGGGAGGTCTGTAAGTAGTGGATGGTCATAAAGTTGGTCTAAGAATAATTACACTAGAAGTCTGCACCAAAGAAATAACTGGCTCAAGAGATAAATATTTTTTAAATATGGTCAAAAAATTAGAGTAGTGATGCTAAATTGCATAAAATTTTGTTGTTTCAATTGGTTTCGAAACCGAAACTATACCAAATGAAATCGCACCGCACAGTTTAAAACCGCACCGCACCAATCTCAAGCGATTTCATGTGCGGTTCTGGATTTGTCCAATCGTACCTAAGCGATTTCGGGTGTGGTTTGAGTTTCAAACCGCATCATGCTCATCTCTATTTTAGGGTTAATAAGGACATGTACCATGCACGTTAATTTCTCGTGTAAGGTGAAATACATTTATGTATAGGTACGTTAAAAGTATTGTCGCAAAATTAAATAAAAATAATTTATGTAGCAGTACTTTAGTAGGGTATTTTTGGGACCATATAAATAGTGGAGTAACCATGGTATCTGTGGTTATGTATGCAAGGAATGATGAAATTTGGTGACCAAGAGATTTGAAGGGTGTTTTTTTTCCTTTCTTTTTTTGGGTTAAATAGACTCATGATAGATTCATAATCGTAGCAAAATAACGCACCATGTCTGGCCACATTGTAACACCCCTTTTTCGAATAGAAAGGGAGGTCACGCACAAAACATAACAAACCTCAAAATAAGTAAACAGAACACTAATGACTTTAAAATATTTAATAGTTGATAATCCATAAATGACAAGTTAAATATGGTTCTCGAAAAGAATGCATAATAATCAAAACCTAAAATTAAATAAACCTAGATAGTTGAAGGCAACTCTCTCATCACACTAGTATCAAATCACCCCTGCAAACTTGCCGAAAAAAAACACAGCATGAGCCAAATGCTCAATGCGGATATAGATATACAAAAGATATACAACTAAAATATGAAATCAACTTAGACAAAATACTGAATAAAGCCTTGAGCTTAAATACCGACGAAAATAAAATCTCCAAAGATCTAAATAGAATATATCTGAATCAACAGAATGAACGAAACAAACAGAAGAGTAAAGAAATAATGAGCCAAAATATCTAACTCAATTAATTGAATTGAACATAACTGAACAAAACTAATAATAAAATAATAAGTTGAATCAAATGGTTATGTGTTATTTCATACTGAGCTCAAATACAAATAGTCAAAGGCTAACAAAATACATCAGTACCATGATGCATGTATACAAATCAAAACGGATAGTACGCATGACACATACGTCACTAATCCGCCAAACGAATCAAATCGAATCAAATATTGGGTCGACCCATACGTATCCTGAACAAATATATCAAATGGTCAAAGCTCATACTTAGAGCAACATATAAAATAAAAGGATACGCCGTGGATTGATCACACCGCCACGGAAGTTGTCATGCCCTTGTGTCAAGAGAACATGCATGTGATACCCCCACAGGTGGTTATCTCAAGTATACACTAAGGATCAAACTACAAAATATAAGTCAAAAGGGGTTCAAGTCACAAGGCTCACATGATCATCTCCAAATGACATCGAATTATCAAATACGAACATACCTTACTATCACAAGATATCAAGGATCAAGATAACTCCAAATGTGAGCAAAAATATTCAAAGAAGGATACAAATCGAATAAATTTCAAAGAGTACAAATATGAGTTCTAATATCAACGTCAAAACGAAACTATCACAATAAATTTGAAAAAAAATAATCATGAGGAGTAATACCAAATTTTTAAACGAGTAGCAAAACGAAAGAATTAAAATTAAAAGAGTCTCACTGAAAAAGTACAGAATCCATACATGGAGCAAGCAATGTAATACCCAGAGTATATTCCAAATTAAACTCGTTAAACTCCCTCCGCCGAGCTAATTACACAAATTAATAATCATATGTTAAATTACTAATTAATAATTTCCTTTTGTTACAAGACTCTTTTTATTATTTTTATTAAAATAATATTATATAGACTTTTATAATTCCACCTGTACGGACTATGTATTTATATTAACACTACCATTTGGTCTAACAAGTATATACATAAAACTGGAAGTGGTTAGTATGAAGTTCATTTTTAGGTAAGTTGATCAATTGACCAATAAAGTACTGACATGCAGGTGAGACTCTATATGTGTCAGTATTCTATTAACCAATTGACCAACTTACCAAAAAATAAACTTCATGCTAACCGAATTTATATACACTCATTTATTAGCAACAAGCTCCAATTTAAAAACATATACTCCATCCGTCCCATAATAAAAATTCTTATTACTATTTTGGGTAATCCCAAGTTAAATGTCCACTTTTCTTTAATAACCAAATTTTTATACATTTTTTTTATTATGCCCGTAACATTAAATATCTCATATTTTTCTTATTCTAATTCTCTCTCCATATTTAATAAGTATGGAGAGAGAATATTTTGAATTGAATAGCTAAAAAGTCATTCTCTTACCTACATTGAAAATAATTAATGACATATTATTATGAACAATTTTGTCATTTCATTTCTCTTCTTAATATGCATGAAAAGTCCATCAAAACTTTTATACTGGGACAGAGGGGAGGGAGTATTATTCTAATAGGTTCCTTCACCAGAGTACATAATATTAATACACTAATAAATAGGTCACTTAATCTTTGTACATGATCTTCCAGCTTTTGATGTGCTTTATATATATATATATATATATATATATATATATATATATATATATATATAGGATCAAGAGTAGACCTCTTAAGTAGTAGAACTTTCTTAAATAATAGAATTTTATCAAAAGCAGCGTAGTTTTGATAAGATAGCGATGGCATTTTGTAAATACCATGCCACCGCGTATTTACAAAAAATGCCACCGTCTTATCAAAACTATGTCATTTTGATAAAATTCTATTATTTAAGGCATTCTCGCTATTTAAGAATTCTACTATGATCCTTTTCTCATATATATATATATATATATATATATATATATATATATATATATATATATATATATATATATATATATATATATATATATATATATATATAGGTACATAAGAACTACACATCATTACCGTGATATACATAATTAATTATTTATTTATTTCATACAATGATATTGTAATTCTTACCAAAAATACCTTTTTTATGGCAACCAATCTCCAAATAAAATCATTGACATATAAAATGTTTATCAAGAAATTGTTTACCTTGATTGATTTTTTTTTTCTCTTTCGTCGCCTCCTTTCTTTTCCGTTCCATAATTCATCTCATCAGACGTTATGAAGCATAATTTGGTTTTAGTCATTTAATTATTTATTACTTTTTTTATTAACTCTTCTAATTTTAATTAAATTTAATTATACAAAATATAAATTGAACTAGGTTAGTTTTAAGGCCTAACTTTACAAAATTAATAAGGATTAATTACATATTTTAGTATATTTTTAGAAATAATTACAATAATGGTGCATAGATAAAATAATTACAAAAGTAATACATTTTTCATATTTATTTAAAAAATTAATACATTTGAGTATCCTTTAATCGTGTCCCACAATTATTTCCCTTATCTCTTTCCGTTAATTATTATTTTCTTATTCAAACACAGCAGACCCATTTTTGATCTCTATTCCAATTTCTCTGTCTTTTTTCTTCATCCTCATAGAATTCATCTTTTCTCGAGTATCTCTGTCTCTCATTCCAGAAGATATTAATCTTTTGTACGCTTATATAGCAAAGACAATTTCAATTTCATGTGTAAGTTTTTCCCTGTATTCTAATTTTTCTATATTTAATATTCCAGTGGTGGAGGCCTTGTGGTTGGGCTGGAACAAGTTTCATGAAAAATCTGAAGGATTCCTCATATGATGTCCAGGTGATATCACCTCGTAATTACTTTGCATTCACCCCTTTTCTACCAAGTGTTACATGTGGCACAGTGGAGGCTCACAGCATCGTTGAACCGATCCGCAACATAATATTGTCCGGAAGGTAACTAAAGGGGATATAGGGCAACATGTACTGGCCTCATAGTGTAGTAGCAGACACATTTTGTTGCCCAATCTTTGTTCCACATAGAATTCATCTTTTCTCGAGCAGTTAGCAGAGAGTTAGCAGGTGTGGTGTGGAGGTAGAGGCTCTGCCTCGTGGTGTTGTCAAATTTTTATTGCTATTTTTCTGTCAATCGATGAATCTCTAATCGAGGTTTGGATACCCTTATATACAGCAGGTTACCCTTATATGCAACAAGTTTGGATACGCATAGGAAAGAGAGAGATAAGAGAGTGATGTGTAACCAAACCTTCGTACCAAGGTAACTAAACTTTTATACCAAGGTAACCAAACCTTCATACCAAAGTAACCAAACCGTCATACCAAGGTAACCAATTCACCTCCACACCTTCAATTTTTTCATAGTGCAGTTGGTAACCAAACCTTCACACTAAGGTAACCAAACCTTCACACTAAGGTAACCAAACATTCATACCAAGGTAACCAATCCACATCCACACTTGCAGTTTTTTCATAGTGCAGTTGGTAGCCAAACATTCATACCAAGGTAACCAATTCAGTGTTATTAAGTTACCAATTTATTTTGAATGTGATGCAGTTGGTAGCCAAACCTTCATGCAGTGGGTAGCCAAACCTTCATACCAAGGTAACCAATTCAATTTTATTAAGTTACCAATTTATTTTGAATGTGATGCAGTTGATAGCCAAACCTTCATGCAGTTGGTTGCCAAACTTTCAGACCAAGGTAACCAATTCATACTGCAGCAGGTGTGGAGGTAGATTGGATACTTAGGTATAAAGGTTTAGTTACCTTGGTATAAAAGTTTGGTTACCTTGGTACGAAAGTTTGGTTATCAAAATTACATTACACATCACTCTTTTATCTCTCTCTTTCCTATGCAGTGTTCTTATTTTCTTTTGGACATGAAATTGGAATTTGAATTTCCGGAGTCGTGTCGGAGAATCACGCCGATACATGGTACTGGACAGATCAGTTTGCTTTGGAGATTATTTATCACAATCGTATGATGAATTATCATTATAGAACCTTAGAGCCAGAATCTGCTACGGCGTTCTACATTTCATTCTACGCTAGACTCGCGATGGGCAAGTATTTATGGACGTTGAATTACACATTCAGGGACCGTGATCGCCATTGCGAGATGATTCTGAAGAAGGCAACCTGTGACGCCCCCAAAATAGGTATACATCACCCATCTTGAGTCGCCAAATACATAGTACAAAATTTAAATACAACTTAATTATACAATAGTTGTGTAAAATACGACAAAACATAATCTAAGAGTTTTAATAAGAATAGTGTCATCTAGAAAATATCCACACTCAATGGAGTCCTCATTACATTTATTGTCACACTATTTTAACAGAATAGTGAGGACTACTAATGCTATCATCCGGACCATCACTCCCTTCACCGACTAGTCCCTTTACGCTCTCATTTCACTCAAGAGAACAAAGGAAAGAAAGGGTGAGCTCAACTAGCCCAAGAAGAAATATTATGACTAAGATAATGCGTAATAAATTATCATTAGTCTTTAACAATGTTAAACCGATAAAATACAATAGACATCAAGTTTAATGCATAGGATAAGCAATCCATTAGAAGAGTCAAGTAGAGCATGATATCTACTATCTTCTATGATTTAAAATGTTTTCATCAATTTTTATCGGCGAGACTCAACAATAAATAAACTACATCATCGAGTCATCCCTGCACTATGGGCCAAGGATATTCATTAAATCATCAATGGTCATGACTATACTGATTAATCCCTGGTCATAATCATACCAAAAATTGTCCATCAATGCACTACAAAGCTCACCGAGGACTTTTACCACATCATTTATAACATTACAGTCATGATTATACCGAATAATCCTCGGTCATAATCATACCAAGTCCATCTATGCACGTAAGCCAAAGATGAGTTTCATCACAATATAAGCATGAGGATGATGACAATGACATAATAATTCAATAAAACAAGTTCAAGAATAAATTTTAAAGATTTATAAGTTAATTTATCTTGAAATCAATTACGCCCAAATTGTCAACATGATCTTCGCTTTGTGGAGTAAAATTCAAGAAGGCTTGAAGAATATTTCCATGAAAAGATACCTGATGAAGCAAAATATCCGTGATATTCTACTAATTTCATGGAGTATAGAAGCCAAAACTTTAACCAAACGAGTATAATAGAATATATAAAAAACTGCAAATGGATTTTCACCATGATGCGAAGAATCCACGTGAATGCATCATTTCCACAATTTAAAAGGAATGAATGCGAAGGATCATTCACCGTGCATGTGATAATCCACATGTATGAAAGTTACTCCAACGTAATAATAAAAAGAATGGAACTGTGTCATGCGTAATCCGTATGTATGGGATATTCCAACAAAATAATAAGGAATGGAATAACGTAAGAATTCACCATGTATGTGATAGATCCGCATGATAGATTATTCCAACAGTAATAATAAATAATGGAACTGTGTCATGCGTAATCCGCATGCATATGATATTCCAATGTAATAATAAAGAATGGAATAACAAAGAATTCACCATGCATGCGATAGACCACACAAACAAAGTTATTCCAATGTAATAATAAAGAATGAAATAATCAAGAATTTCACCATGTATGCGGTATTTATGACAGATGTGTTATTCCAACATAATAATAAAGAATGGAATAATGAAGCTCTCTTCATGAATACGAAAGAAATAATACCCATTACCTTAGAAAGAAACTAGACACTGGAGTAGAGAGGTAGCAGACTTATCTTCTTCTTTCTCTCTATAATTTCTCTCTATAATAATTCTCTATAGCTTTAGTGAATTGGTGAGAAATTAAGGAAGAATGAGCTTCTATTTATAGGAAAAATATAGTTTTGATAATTGTGAGGACTACTAATGCTATCATTTGGACCGTCACTCCGTTCCCCGATTAGTCCTCCAGATTCGTTCTCATTTCACTCAAGAGAACAATGAAAGAAAGAAAGGTGAGCTCAACTAGCCCAAGAAGAAATATTATGACTAAGATAATGCGTAATAAATTATCATTAGTCTTCAACAATGTTAAACTGATAAAATACAATAGACATCAAGTTTAACTACAGTGGAATAAGCAATCCATTAGAAGAGTCAAGTAGAGCATGATATCTACTATCTTCTATGATTTAAAATGTTTTCATTAATTTTTATCGCTGAGACTCAGCTTAATAAATAAACCACATCATCGACTCATCCCTGCACTACGGGCCAAGGATATTCATTAAATCATCAATGGTCGTGACTATACCGAATAATCCCTGGTCATAATAATACCAAAAACTGTCCATCAATGCACTACAGGCTACTGAGGACTTTTACCACATCATTTATAACATTACAGGTCATGATTATACCGAATAATCCCTGGTCATAATCATACCAAGTCCATCTATGCAAGTAAGCCAAAGATGACTTTCATCAAATATAAGCATGAGGATGATGATAATGACATAATAATTCAATAAAACAAGTTCAAGAATAAATTTTAAAGATTTATAAGTTAATTTATCTTGAAATTAATTACGTCCAAATTGTCAACATGATACTGCTTTATGGAGTAAAATTCAAGAAGGCTCAGAAGAATATTTCCATGAAAAGATACCGGATGAAGCAAAAATATCCAGGATATTCTACTAATTTCATGGAGTATAGAAGTCAAAACTTTAACCAAACGAGTATCATAGAATATATAAAACTGCAAATGGATTTTCACCCGCAATGCGGTAATCCACGTAGACAGATCATTTCCACAATTTAAAAAGGAATGAATGCGAAGGATCATTCACCGTGCATGTGATAATCCACATAGACAGGTTACTCCAACAGAATAATAAAGAATGGAACCAGGTCATGCGTAATCCGCATAGACAGGATATTCCAACAAAATAATAAGGAATGGAATAACAGAAGAATTCACCATGTATGCGATAGACCGCACAGATAGATTATTCCAACAGAATAATAAATAATGGAACAGGTCATGCGTAATCCGCACATACATGATATTCCAATAGAATAATAAAGAATGGAATAACAAAGAATTCACCATGCATGCGATAGACCAAGACAAACAAAAGTTATTCCAACGAATAATAAAGAATAGAACCGTGTCTAGCGTAATCCGCATGCATGTGATATTCTAACAGAATAATAAAGAATAGAATAACGTAAGAATTTCACCATGTATGTGGTACTTAGCAGACAGCAAAAGTTATTCCAACATAATAATAAAGAATGGAATAACGAAGCTCTCTTCATGAATCTGAAGAAATAATACCCATTACCTTAGAAAAAACTGGATCTTTGGAGTAGAGAGGTAGCAGACTTCTCTTTTTCTTTCTCTCTATAATTTCTCTGTATAATAATTGCTCTATAGCTTTAGTGAATTGGTGAGAAATGAAGAAAGAATGAGCTTCTATTTATAGAAAAATATAATTTCGATAATTACACGTTTTGGGGCTCGAAATATTACAGTACAATACCTTCAACTTTTCTTTCATTTTTAATTTAGTCCTACAAGTATTATCAAACTTGCACCACCTCCCCTAATAGTAAATAATGTGAATCAATAGTTCAACCATGTGAATCAATAGTTATAATCATGTGAAATTATGAATTACAGTATAGTACCTCCATTTTTAACTTAGTCATGCAAGTATTATCAATCTTGCACCAACTCCCCTAATAGTACATGAATGTGATTCAATATTACACATATGTGAACAAATAGTTATATAAACATGTGAATTAGTAGTAATTAATTGCTCATTTATCCGATTAATTACCTGATTTATCAATATAACCCCCAGACATCAATTATCATCGGAATAGATGTCGATATCCACTAACACTAATAATTCCAACACAATGAAACTATCAATTTCATCTTTAATCAACACGAACTTATTCATCATTAATATTATAACTCACAATATTTAACAACCAGGTCGTTCCCAGGAAAGAGGGGGCTTTCCGATAAGGATTTCTGTGAAACCCCAAATTTTATAAATAAAGATTTAAATTTCTCGAAATATTTTTTTGAATATTATGGTGTGGATTTGATATATGTTATAGTTGTGGGTAATATTTAAAAATTTTGCAAAGTAAGCAAGTGGTTATATAATATTTAATTGGTCGGGGAATATTTGTTTTAACAGAAATATTCGCATTTACGACACAATCATTAATTGGACCCCACAACGGAAGTATTGTATTGTAGTAAAGAAATGATAGAATTATCTTTTATTAAAAATAACGACGAAAAGTCTTACTGTTAAAAACCGTTGAACTACCCGGTAGTAAAAAGTACAATGTACGCTGTGGTTGCATAGTAGAAGACACGGTATTGATTATTGATGCTTACGTAAGAAGTCACTCAGTTATACTCAATTATTGCTACAGTAATTGTTGCATCATATCTCTCATATTATTTATTCGATTATTGTCATAGTATCATCTACATAATATTTTATATATTATTAAATCAATAATTGAGACGACAAAGTTATTCATATTATTAAATTGTAATATTTACAATCTCTAGAAGTTCTATCAAGGAGAGGTTTGGTCATCTAATTACGCGCCAATAAGGAGAAATCCTTATCGAAAAGCCTCCTCTTTCCTGAGAACGACCTGGTTGTTAAATATTGTGAGTTATAATATTAATGATGATAAGTTCGTGTTGATTAAAGATGAAATTGATAATTCCATTATGTGGGAATTATTAGTATTAGTGGAAATTGACATTTATTTTGATGATAATTGATGTCTGGGGTTTTATTGATAAATCGGGTAGTTAATCGGATAAATGAGCAATTAATTGCTACTAATTCACATGCTTATATAACTATTTGTTCACATGTGTGTACTATTGAATCACATTCTTGTACTATTAGGGGAGTTTGTGCAAGATTGATAATACTTGCATGACTAAGTTAAAAATGGAGGTATAGATGGAGCTACTATACTGTAATTCATATTTTCACATGATTATAACTATTGATTCACATGATTGAACTATTGATTCACATTATTTACTATTAGGAGAGGTGGTGCAAGTTTGATAATACTTGCAGGACTAAATTAAAAATGAAATAAAAGTTGGAGGTATTGTACTGCAATATTTCGAGCCCCAAAACGTGCAATTATAGAAACTATATTTTCCTATAAATAGAAGCTCATTCTTCCTTCATTTCTCACCAATTCACTAAAGCTATAGAGCAATTATTATAGAGAGAAATTATAGAGAGAAAGAAGAAGAGAAGTCTGCTACCTCACTATTCCAGTATCCAGTCTTCTTTTGAGGTAAGGGGTATTATTTCTTTCATATTCATGAAGAGAGCTATTGTTATTACATTCCTTATTATTCTGTTGGAATAACCTGTATACGCGGACTACCGTATACATGGTGAGATTCTTCTGTTATTTAATTCTTTATTGTTATGTTGGAATAACCTGTCTATGCGAAGTACCGCATACATGGTGAAATTCTTCTATTATTTCATTCTTTATTATTCTGTCGAAATATCATATCTGTGCGTTTACACATGACCTGGTTCCATTCTTTATATTCTGTTGGAATATCCTGTCTATGCGTTTACGCATGACCTGGTTCCATTATTTATTATTCTGTTGGAATATCATGTCTGCATATGCTTCGCACGACATTCGTTCCATTATTTATTATTCTGTTGGGAATAACCTGTCTGTGTGATCTATCGCATGCATGGTAAATTCTTATGTTATTCCATTCTTTATTATTCTGTTGGAATAACCTGTCTATGTGGATTACCACATGCATGGTGAATGATCCTTTGTATTCATTTCTTATTAAATTGTGGAAATGATCTGTTTACGTGGATTATCGCATGGCGGGTGAAAATCCATTTCCAGTTTCAAAATTTTTCTGACCCTCAAAAATTCTTAAAAAATTTAAAATGATAATTTGATGAGTTTTCTATATTGTGTCCAAAGATGGCGATTTTTGGATGTATAGATTAAGAGTTATGGATTTTATGGGAAAAGACTATTTTAAAAGTAAACCCTTATAACTCCTTGTGGTTAACTCTAAAATTGGTGAAATTTTTATTGGGAGTACATGTATATAACAGGAGTATACCCTGTAAATTTCGGAATTTTTGGACAAAGGTACAATTTATGATAAATGTCTAAATATTAGGCGATTTTGACCATATGAAAAATAGTAAATGAATTTTAAAAATTCCGAGAAAAATATATGCTCAATATGGGACTATATTCTGCTAAATCCCAGAAAAGAAATATTTTTGGGACTGATTTGGTATTTTTCATGAAAATAAACTAGTTATGAGTAAATAAATTAAATATGTTATGTGAAATAACAAAATTGGAAAATAGGATTTTATGGCTTGGGAATCCTATATAGGGTATATGAAGATTTTTGATGAGGAATTTGATTATTGGTGATGAAATCTTATGAGTATGGCATTTTTGAATGATTAAATGCATTATTTGGTAAAGTGTAAACAATTGAAATAAATTGTGTATAAGTTTAAGAAGTGATTAAAATATTGTTATAATATTAATAATATTTGATTATGAGTTTATTAAGTGGTTGATAATATTTGGATAAATTTAAAGTCTTTAATATTTATCCTTGTTTTTGTTTGATTAATGCTTATATCATTGTCATCATCCTCATGCTTATATGGTGATGAAAGTTATCTTTGGCTTACGTGCAAAGATGGACTGTTGATTATTGAATTGTATATCTTGGCTTACGCGGCAAAAGATGGATTGTTGATTATTGGTTTTATAGTTGTATATCTTTGGCTTACGTGTAGAGATGGACTTGGTATGATTATGACCAGGGATCATTCTTGTATAATCATGACCGTAATGTTATAAACGATGTGGTAAAAGTCCTCAATGGTCTCAGAGTGCATTCTTTGGACAATTTTTGGTATGATTATGACCAGGGATTATTTGGTATAGTCATGAACATTGATGATTTAATGAATATCATTGGCCTGTAGTGCAGGGATGATTCGATGACATGGTTTATTTATTTAGCTGAGTCTCAGCGATAAAAATTGATGAAAATATTTTAAATTATAGAAGATAGTAGATATCATGCTCTACTTGACTCTTCTAATGGATTGCTTATTTCGCTACAGTTAAACTTGATATCTATTGTATTTTATCAGTTTAACATTGTTGAAGGCTAATGATAATTTATCATGCATTATCTTAGTCATAATATTTCTTGCTGGGCTAGTTGAGCTCACCATTTTGCTTTCATTGTTCTCTTTAGGAAATGAGAATGTAGCCGGGACTAGTCGGGGAACGAAGTGATGGTCCGAGATGGTGTCATAATAGTCCTCACTATTCTATAAATAGTGTGATAATAAATATAATGAGGACTCCATTGAGTGTGGATATTTTCTAGATGACAATATTTGTATTAAAACTCACAGCATATATTTTGTCGTATTTTACACGACAGTTTTATAATTAAGTTTTTATTTGTATTTTGTACCATGTATTTGGCGACTCAAGTTGGGTGATGGATACCTATTTTGGGGGCGTCACAATTTCTCCTTATTGGCGCGTAATTAGATGACCAAACCTCTCCTTGACTGAACTTCTAGACATTGTAAATATTATAATTTAATAATATGAATAACTTTGTCGTCTCAATTATTGATTTAATAATATATCATATTATGCAGATGATACTGTGATAATAATCGAATCAATAATATGAGAGCTATGATGCAGCAATTACTGAAGCAATAATTGAGTATAACTGAGTGACTTCTCACGTAAGCATCAATAATTAATACCGTGTGCTACTATGCAACCACGCATATTACTGTACTTTTACTACCGGGTAGTTCAACAGTTTAACGGTAAAACTTCCGCCATTATTTTTATAAAAAGATAATTATGTCGTTTTCTAACTAAGACAATACTTCCATTGTGGGGTCCACCAATGATTGTGTCGTCGTATGAATATTCCCTGTTAAAACGAATATTCCCCGACCAATTGAATATTATATAACCACTTGCTTACTTTGCAAAATTTGTAAATATTACCCACAACTATAACATTATATCAAATCCATACCATAATATTTAAAAATATATTTCGAGAAAATTATTCTTTATTCATAAAAGTTGGGGTCTTACAACCTCCCCTTTTTATGAAATTTTGTCCTCAAAATTAGGGTGCGTACCTGGTATGTCGAAGAGGTGAGGATACCTTGATTTCATCTCAGATTCTAACTACCAGGTCATTTCCTCCACATCGTAGTTTCTCCGCAAAACTTTGACTTGAGGTATAACTTTAAAGCGTAGAATATGATCCTTCTTATCCAAGATTTTAACAGGTAACTCTTCATACGTTAAATCTTCCTCTATCTCATCTGGTTCTAATTAAATAATATGGTTCGAGTCTTTCACATATTTACGTAACATAAATATGTGAAAAACGTTATGAACACGAGACATACTTGGTGGTAAGGCGAGTCTATAGGCCACAGTTCCTACTCGATCGAGGATTAAAAATGGGCCAATGAATCGAGGGTTAAGCTTTCCTCTATTTCCAAATCTTGTAACTCCTTTCCATGGAGCAACACGTAACAACACATGATCTCCAATATTGAATTCCACGTCCTTTCGATGAAGATCAACATAACTCTTTTGTCGATCTTGTGAGGTTTTTATACGTTGTCGGATCGTTTGAATCTTTTCTGTAGTCATACGTACCAAATCTGGTCCCAACAACGTTGCTTCACCCACCTCATCCGAGCATACTGGAGAACGACACTTTCTTCCGTACAACGCCTCAGTACAACGCCTCAAATGGAGCCATGCCAATACTTGCTTGATAACTGTTGTTGTAGGAAAACTCCACCAATGGTAAGAACTTGTCACAACTTTCCTTGAAGTCAAGGACACAGAGTCTTAATAAATCTTCAAGAGTTTGAATAGTTCTTTCCGACTCCCCATCCGTTTGAGGATGATATGCCGAACTAAATCGTAAATTCGTGCCCATAGCTTTTTGCAAACTAACCCAAAATCTTGAAGTGAATCTTGGGTCTCGATCAGAAACTATGGATACTGGCATACCATGCAATTTTACGATCTCGTTTATGTACATACTAGCAAGACGTTCAAGTGTAAAAGTTTCTCGTATCGGTAAGAAATGAGCAGACTTGGTCAATCTATCAACAATGTCCCAAATCGCATCTATACCTTGAGAAACCTTAGGAAGACTAGTAACGAAATCCATGGTAATGTGCTCCCACTTCCATTCTGGAATTTCAAGTAGTTGCAATGGACCTTTTGGCACTTGATGCTCCGCCTTGACTTGTTAACAAGTTAGACACCTTGAGATAAACCCCGCTATCTCTCTCTTCATATTGCTCCACCAAAATGTATGTCGAAGATCACGATATATTTTGGTACTCCTGAGATGGATTGCAAAATCGGTGTGTTATGCGCCCCATCATGATTTTATACTTTAAGTCGAATCGTTAGAACACAAAATCTAGAGTTGACTCAAGTATTCCTTCTTCATCGATTCGCTTCCTAATATCACCTTCTTGCACTTTCTTCCTCATACACATCGGTTGTGTCTCAGAAGGCTTGAGCAACTTTAACTTTATCAATTAAAGTTGGTTCTACTCGTATATTCGCCATCATCATATGGGTCCCTGGAGTCTTTAACTCTATCTCCATCCTTTGTAAGTCATACAAAATGGGCCTTTGCGTTGACAATATCGCACTCGTACCCGCATATGATCTTCTACTCAATGCGTCAGCTACCACGTTCGCTTTTCCAGGATGGTATTGGATGGTATGATCATAATCTTTCAACAGCTCAAGCCATCGTTGTTGTCGCATGTTGAGTTCTTTTTGAGTGAAGAAATATTTGAGGCTTTTATGATCCATATAAATCTCCACCTTCTCTCCATACAGGTAATGCCTCCAAATCTTAAGCGCAAAAACGACTGCTGCCAACTCTATATCATGAGTAGGATAATTTCTCTCATATTCTTTGAGTTATCATGAGGCATAGGCTATGAATTTCCCATGTTGCATGAGAACACATCTTAACCCTTTGCACCAAGCATCACCGTAGATGGAAAATCCTCCGAGCCGATGGTATTGTCGTAAGCAGTCTTAAATGAGTCTCCTCTTGAGTTCTTGAAAACTCTTTTCACATTCCTCGCTCCAACCGAATTTTGTATCTTTTCGAGTCAGCTGAGTTAATGGAGTAGCGATTCGAGAAAACCCTTGTAAGACCCCAACTTATTATTAATGAAATTGAAATTTTCTCTATTTATTATCTTGAAATAGTAAGGGTTGATTTGATTAATGTAGTGAGTTATGGGTAAAATGCGCAATTATTTCAAACAAGCAAGTGGTTTTAAAATATTCATTTTTATTGGAGAATATTCGTTTGGTCTTGGAATATTCGTACGACAGCGCAGCCTTGTGTGGGCCCCATAACGAAAAACGATTGGATGAAGGAAAACGACAAATATAAGTTGTTTATTAATAACGGCGTAGTGATTCTGTAATATTATTTGTGAATAATTAATTATTGATTTATATGATGAGAAAAATATTGATTTTATGTGGATATAGATGGAGAAAATTTTTAATGTGACAATTGTTGAAAATTAATATTTTATCTTTTTCTGATAAAATAATTCATTTAAATATATTATTTTAATAATATAATAATGGTGATATTTTTACAATAAATGTGGGATATATGAGTATATGAGGAGGAAGAGTATTTTTGTTGCATTAAATGATTAACACATGTTTTGTGTGTCGGTAGACCCCAATTCTTGACCGAAATTTGATTATAGCATGTAAAATCGTCCATTTGTGAATTTCGGTCAATTTCTGTTTGGAATTTGGAAAAATTTTCTTCTGCAAAGTTGTAGAGAAAAAAATTTCCTATGGAAGAAACATATGGTTTAAATTTTTCTGATAAAAGAGCTATTTATTATGAATTATTGAAGTTCCGTAGTTCCGAAATAATTGATTTTTGAAAGTTTTAATTATTTTTAATAACAAAAACGTTTTTTTTTGCTTGGTGGGTTGCATGAAACATGTGCAAGGTGGCTGAATTCAGATTCAAGAGGTGGGCTTGACAATTTTGTAAATATAATAATATTATATTAAATTTTCTGCTTTGGTGTTCTAAGCATTTTCCTATAAATAGGGTGCTTAGGTTAAAATTGAAAATCACACTAGAAACTGAAGTTTTCTCTCTACTTCTCTCTATATATTATCGAGCGTATTCTTGTGAGTATTTTGATACTTTGAGTGTTGCTATACGGTGCAAGTTCCTTCACCACTATATCCAGTATTCCAGTTAGAAGTACTGTCTTTCCGAGGTAAGGGATATTATTTTTTTTAAAATGATATTATTTCTTTCAATATCATTATGCCAGAGTATTGGTAAGATTTTTCTTGTGAAATTCTGATCTTTTCATGTCAGAGTTACTATTTATGAGTTACTATTCACGAGTTACTATTCATGAGTTACTATTCACGGATTACTATCATGAGTTACTATTCACGAGTTACTATTCACAAAGCATGATAATTTTTCTTGTGAAAGTTCTACCTTTTAGTGTTGGAGTTTCTATTCACGTATACAGTACCATTCACGTATACGACACTATTCACGAATACGACATTATTCACAGAAAAATTAAATTTTCTTTTCTGTGTCCATGATATCTATTATGGATACTAGCTTTGATTGTATCCATGTTTTGGTCTTCATTCTTGAATTTTACTTCACTATGATTATTAAAGAAGTATTTTGAACTCGGATTGATTAAAGTACGAATCCTTAATATTTGTTCTTTTGTTTCATTGGATTCGTTTTTCTTTAAAACATTTTTCATCATCCTCAGTCCTAAATGATGACATTACTGAATATCTTTGGCCTGTAGTGCAAAGATGGTTGATTTTCTTATGAATATCTTTGGCCCGTAGTGCAAAGATGAACAGGTGTTGAGATTAACATGACCAATTGATGAATATCTTTGGCCCGTAGTGCAAAGATGAACAGGTGTTGAGATGAACATGACCGACTGATGAATATCTTTGGCCTGTAGTGCAAAGATGAATATTTTATTTGAGATATATATTGATTGATGTTACAGGGATAAAATATTGATGATGGACTTTTAAATTCATAGATGTTAGTAGATTTCATTCTCTACTTAACTCCTCTAATGAATTATTGTTTCCGCTGCAGTTGTTGATCTAAAACTTGTTGTCTATTGTATTCTATCAGATTTTTTTCCTGTTGAAGACTAAGGATAATTTGTTGTACATTATCTTAGTCATAATATTCTTTACTGGGCTAATTGAGCTCACCATTTTTTTTTGTTCCATTTTTCTTCTCAGGAGGCGAGAATGTAGCGAGTACGAGTCGGGGTGTGGAATGATGGTTCTAGATGTTGTTTTAGTAGTCCTCACCATTTTTGTAAAATAATGTATCAATAATTGTATTGAGGACATAGTTGGGTATAGATATTGTTTAGATGACAATATTTGTATTTAAACTCACAGTTTATATGTTGTATTAATAAAGTTGTAGTTGTTTCGTACATCATGTTATTGATTGACTCGTGATGGGTGATGTATACCTATTTTGGGGGCGTCACGGTTGGTATCGAGCTTAGGAATATGATCTCTCAAGGAGATCGGGGAATAAAACTAGGAGGGAGAGATTTAGTAAATCCTTCGCTAGTGTGTCCTACCTAAGTTTATTTGTTAGTTGGTCAGTATATAGGGATATTATGTGATATGTTGATTTCCTTAATTAACCCTTATTTTATGGCAGTATTTGAGAATGTCGACTGAGAATGTTAACAGTGGAGTAAATGAGACCGTGGAGACACCTTTGCCCATTAACGAGGAGAACGTGCAACAAGCTGGCAATGTTCCTCCTGTGAACAACGCCACTGAGCAGATGATGAACGACGGGATGTTTAGAAGCTTTTTGCAGTTCATGCAAAATCAGACGAGGGAGACTCGTGCACAAAATATAGGTGGAAATGATAACAACGCATGATTTGTCACGGCCAAACAGTTCAAAGAGTTGGGACCACCAGAATTCTGGGGAAAGCCGGATCCGATTAAGGCGGAGACGTGGGTCAAATTAATTACCAAGATATTCGATGTCTTGGGATGAACGGAGAACATAAGGTTCCATTCGCTACTTTTATGTTCCGTAATGAGGCGACATCGGTGGGAATCAGAAGCATACCCATCCAAATTAAGACTCAAAGATATCTTGGGAGACGTTTAAAATCGTTCAATGACAAGTACTTTCCCGAAAGTATTCATCATATGAAGGAAGTGGAGTTTATTAGATGGAACAAAATAACATGACGGTGTCCCAAAGACGAGGCAAAGTTTGCAAAAGTCGTCTGTGTTTTGCACCTCATTTGTGGAGAATAAGGAACGTGTCATGGATGTTTCTGAGAGGTTTGAAACCCGGCATATGTCAGTATCTCATTTCTCATAAATTTTCTTTATTTAGATGTTGTCAACAGGGCTCAATTATTAGAGCGAGATAACGAGTACGTTCAACTGAGGGACCATAACCGTGGATCATACCCCGAGATAGCAATCAATGTAATAACGATAACCAAATGGAGAAAGAAAAAGATTTGACAAAATGGTAACCACTCGGTGGTAGTCATGGCCATGAGAATAGAAGAAGCGAGTCGGGAGGAGATTTTAAAAGAGGAGATTTAACAATGACCATGTGAAGACGTCAACACTAGCAAAGAATCGGTTCCAAGGAGAGAGAAACAACCACCGGTCATATGCTATAAGTGCGAGAGAAAGAAGGACATATCGGTCAAACCGCCCACAACAGCTTCAAGGTATGTTATAATTATGGAAAGGAAAGACATATCGTTCGAGATTATGCGGTGAATAAATCAAGTCCGTGGGGGACGGTGACTCAAAAGGTCATTCCCGTAAAGTCGAAGTCAACGGTTCTCGGAAGAAGCGTTTGTTATTCTTGGTCAAAATGCGAGAAACCCAAACGAGGTGATCACGGGTAAGCTAATCATTAATTCTTGCGAAGTTTATACCTTACTAGATCTGGGGTCTGCTACCCATTCATTTATCTCTCCCTTGTGCTCAACGCTTAAACTTGACTCGGAGAAATTAGACTTTGATTTATCTGTGGAGACTCCATTAGAGAAACTTTCATTACATCCAATCGCTTATAAATCTTGTTTGATCCAAGTTGGCACCATCACCTTACCTATTGACCTTATCTCTTTAAAGATACTTGCTTTTGATGTGATTTTAGGATTGATTGGTTAACTACTCATCATGCCAAAATTGATTGTTTTCGTAAGGTTGTTAGTTTTCATATTCCTAACCAACCCGTTGTTATGCAATTCAAGCAACTAAGCCACTAAAATCAATCATTTGTCATATCAAGTCATAAAGCTATTCGCTTATTAAAAACGGATGTCAAGCTTTCTTAGCCCATGTTATGGATTTGAATAAAGACACGCCGATTTGAATAATATTCCCGTTGTTAGTAAATTTACGACGTGTTTCTCAAGAACTTCCTGGCCTACCCCCGAACGTGAAGTTGAATTCTTTATTGATCTTGAACTGGTACAAAGCCCATTTCTAAAACCCCTATCGAATGGCTCTATTGAACTTCGTGGAGTTAAAGGTCCAACTACGTGAGTTGTTGGACATCGGTTTCATTCGTCCCCAGTACATCTCCTTGGGGTGCTCTGCTTTATTCGTAAAGAAGAAAGACGGGGGAGTATGCGACTTTTGTATTGACTATCTGAATTGAACCATGTTACCATCAAGAATAGGCATTCGCTACCTCGTATTGATGACATGTTTGACCAGTTGCAAGGAGCACAATTCTTTTCAAAGATCGATCTTCGCTCGGATATCATCAATTGAAGATTAGAATCGAGGATATTCCAAAGACCGCTTTAGAACTTCGATGACGGCATTATGAATTCTTAGTCATGTCTTTTGGATTAACTAATGCTCCTGCGGCTTTCATGGATATGATGAACCGAGTATTCAAGGATTATTTGGATCGGTTCGTTGTTGTCTTTATTAATGACATCCTCATATATTCCAAAAGCCGTGAAGATCATGAGCACCATTTGAAGTTGGTACTCCAAAGGCTTCGTGAAAACAAGCTATATGCCAAGTTGAAGAAATACGAGTTCTGGCTTGAGGAAGTAGCATTCCTTGGGCACGTGGTGTCAAAACATGGAGTATCTGTTGACCCGGTGAAGATTGAAGCAATACAAAGTTGGGAGAAACCGAAGTCGGTGATCAAGTCGTAGCTTTCTACGGGCTAAATGGTTATTATCGAGATTCGTGGAAGGGTTTTCTCGAATCGCTACTCCATTAACTCAGCTAACTCCGGAAGGATACAAAATTCGCTTGGAGCGAGGAATGCGAGAAGAGTTTCTAAGAACTTAAGAGGAGACTTATTTCTAAGACTGTTTCTAACAATACCATCCGGTTCGGATGGATTTGTTATCTACAAATGATGCTTTAGGCAAAGGGTTAGGATGTGTTCTCATACAACGTGGGAAAGTCATAGCCTATGCCTCGCGATAACTCAAAGAATATGAGAGGAATTATCCTACTCATGATCTAGAGTTAGCGTGCCGCCCTTCTTCGCTTAAAGATCCGGAGGCACTATCTATATAGGGAGAGAAAGTGGAGATATATTCGCACCATAAAAGCCTCAAATATTTCTTCACTCAAAAGGAACTCAACATGCAGGCAACGACGCTGGCTTAAGTTGTTGAAAGATTACGACCACACTATTCAATACCATCCCGAAAAGCGAACGTGGTAGGCGATGCGTTGAGTAGAAGATCATATACAGAACGAAAAGCGATGATGTCAAGTATATGCATAGAGCCGACTTTAATAGAAAATTTAAGGTTGCTCAAGCCACCGAATTCAAGCTAATGCGTATGAAGAAGAAAGTACAAGAAGGTGCTATTCCAGAAGCGAGAATCGATGAAGAAGGAATACTTCGAGTCCACTCCAGACTTTGTGTTCCTAACGACTCGATTTGAAGTACAAGATTATAATGGAGGCACACAATACACCATTTACGATCCATCTCGAAGTACCAAAATGTATCGTGATCTTCACATACATTTTGGTGGAACAATATGAAGAGAGAGATTGTAAAGTTTATCTCGACGTGTTTAACTTGTCAACGTGTAAAGGCGGAGCATCAAGTACCTAAGGGTCCATTGCAACCACTTGAGATTCCGAAATGGAAGTGGAACACATTACCATGGATTTTGTTATGGGTCTTCCTACTACGCTTCTCAAGGCATCGATGCTATTTGGGTTATTGTTGATAGATTAACCAAGTCTGCTTTCATTTCTTACCGATACTGGAGACTTATTCCTCGAACGCCTTGCTCATATGTATGTAAATGAGATTATGAGATTGCATGGCATGCCAAGATCCATAGTTTCAATCGTGACCCAAGATTTACTTCAAGATTTTGGGTTAGCTTGAAAAAAGCTATGGGCACGGATTTACGATTTAGTTCGGATACCATCCTTAAGCGGACGGACAATCAAATAGACTATTCAAACTCTTGAAGATCTATTAAGACTCGTGTCCTAGACTTCAAAGGAGTTGGGATAAGTATTTACCATTGGTGGAATTCTCCTATAACAACAAAGCTTATCGACAAGCATTGGTGTGGCCCCATTTGAAGCATTGTATGGACGAAAAGTGTTCTGGCCTCCCAGATGTTGGGACGAGGTGGGTGAAGCAACATTGTTGGGACCCGAGTTGGTACGTATAACTAAGGAAAAGATCCAAATGATTCGATAACGTATACAAACGGCACAAGATCGACAAAAGAGTTATGCGGATCTTCATCGAAAGGATGTGGAATTTAGTATTGGGGATCATGTATTGTTGCGTGTTGCCCCATGGAAGGGAGTTACAAGATTCGGGAAGAGAGGAAAGCTCAATCCACGATTTATTGGTCCATTTCAAATTCTTGACCGAGTAGGTAATGTAGCCTATAGACTCGCATTATCTCTGAGTATGTCTCGTGTTCATAATGTGTTTCATATATCTATACTTCGTAAATATGTGAAAGACCCGAACCACGTTATTGAGTTAGAACCGGACGAGATAGCTGAAGACTTAACGTACGACGAGGTACCTGTCAAGATCTTAGATAGGAAAGAGCATGTCCTATGCACAAAGGTCATACCACAAGTTAAAGTTTTGTGGAGGAACCATGCTATTGAGGAAATGACCTGGGAGTTAGAAACGGAAATGAAAGCGAGGTATCCTCACCTTTTCGAAACACCAGGTACGTACGTCAATTTCTATGATGAAATTTCATAAGGAGGGGTGGTTGTAAGACCCCAACTTATTATTAATGAAATTGAAATTTTCTCTATTTATTATCTTGAAATAGTAAGGTTTGATTTGATTAATGTGGTGAGTTATGGGTAAAATCCGCAATTATTTCAAACAAGTAAGTGGTTTTAATATATTCATTTTTATCGGAGAATATTCGTTTAGTCGTGGAATATTCTTACTGTCGGGGAATATTCGTACGATGGCGCAGCCTTGTGTGGGACCCATAACGAAAAATGATTGGATGAAGGAAAACGACAAATATAAGTTGTTTATTAATAACTACGTAGTTGTTATCAAGTAATTATCTTGTTGGAATACCCGTTGGTTAAAACACGAATACGCGTTGTTGCACAAGAAGACACCAGATTACACCAATTATTGATTCTTATGTAAGAAGGCACTACTCAATAATTGTTACAAAGAATTATTGCTCAAAGATTTTTTATTTTATTGATTCAATAATTGTTGCATTGATATTTTATATTACCGTTGTTTTAATAATTGTCATTGCATAGTATTATATATTATCGGGACAATAATTCATATTATCTCAATAATATTATTAGATAACATTATTGACAATGTCTAGAAAATTCGCCTAAGGAGAGGTTTGGTCATCTAATTGCTTGGCCAAAGAGCGAGAGAGATCCTTATTGGAAAGCCTCCTCTTTCCTGGGAACTGCCTGGTTGTTAGTATTGTGATTCTGTAATATTATTTGTGAATAATTAATTATTGATTTATATGATGAGAAAAATATTGATTTTATGTGGATATAGATGGAGAAAATATTTAATGTGACAATTGTTGAAAATTAATATTTTATCTTTTTCTGATAAAATAATTCATTTAAATATATTATTTTAATAATATAATAATGGTGATATTTTTACAAAAAATGTGGGATATATGAGTATATGCGGAGGAAGAGTATTTTTGTTGCATTAAATGATTAACACATATTTTGTGTGTCGGTAGACCCCAATTCTTGACCGAAATTTGATTATAGCCTGTAAAATCGCTCGTTTGTAGATTTCGGTCAATTTCTGTTTGGAATTTGGAAAAACTTTCTTCTGCAAAGTTGTAGAGAATAAAATTTCCTATGGAAGGGACATGTGGTTTGATTTTTTCTGATAAAAAAGCTATTTATTATGAATTATTGAAGTTCCGTAGTTCCGAAATAATTAATTTTTGAAAGTTTTAATTATTTTTATTACAAAAACATTTTTTTTTGCTTGGTGGGCTGCATTAAATATGTGCAAGGTGGTGAATTCAGATTCAAGAGGTGGGCTTTACAATTTTGTAAATATAATAATATTATATTAAATTTTCTGCTTCGGTGTTCTAAGCATTTTCCTATAAATAGGGTGCTTAGGTTAAAATTAAAAATAACACCAGAAACTGAAGTTTTCTCTCTACTTCTCTCTCTCTATTATCGAGCGTATTCTTGTGAGTATTTTGATACTTTGAGTGTTGCTATACGGTGCAAGTTCCTTCACCACTATATCCAGTATTCCAGTCAGAAGTACTGTCTTTCCGAGGTAAGGGATATTATTTTTTTTAAAATGATATTATTTCTTTCAATATCATTATGCCAGAGTATTGGTAAGATTTTTCTTGTGAAATTCTGATCTTTTTATGTCAGAGTTACTATTCACGAGTTACTATTCACGAGTTACTATTCATGAGTTACTATTCACGAATTACTATTTATGAGTTACTATTCATGAGTTACTATTCACGAGTACTATTCACAAAGCATGATAATTTTTCTTGTGAAAGTTCTACCTTTTAGTGTCGGAGTTTCTATTCACGTATACAGTACCATTCACGAATACGATACTAGCTTTGATTGCATCCATGTTTTGGTCTTCATTCTTGAATTTTACTTCACTATGATTATTAAAGAAGTATTTTGAACTCGGATTGATTAAAGTACGAATCCTTAATATTTGTTCTTTTGTTTCACTGGATTCATTTTCTTTAAAATATTTTTCATCATCCTCAGTCCTAAATGATGACATTACTGAATATCTTTGGCCTGTAGTGCAAAGATGGTTGATTTTTTTATGAATATCTTTGGCCCGTAGTGCAAAGATGAACAGGTGTTGAGATGAACATGACCAATTGATGAATATCTTTGGCCCGTAGTGCAAAAGATGGACAAAAAGTTGAGATGAATATGACCGACTAATGAATATCTTTGGCCTGTAGTGCAAAGATGAATATTTGATTTGAGATATATATTAATTGATGTTATAGGGATAAAATATTGATGATGGACTTTTAAATTCATAGATGTTAGTAGATTTCATTCTCTACTTAACTCCTCTAATGAATTATTGTTTCCGCTGCAGTTGTTGATCTAAAACTTGTTGTCTATTGTATTCTATCAGATTTTTTTCCTATTGAAGACTAAGGATAATTTGTTGTACATTATCTTAGTCATAATATTCTTTACTGGGCTAGTTGAGCTCACCCTTTTCCTTTTTGTTCCATTTTTCTTCTCAGGAGGCGAGAATGTAGCGAGTACGAGTCGGGGTGTGGAATGATGGTTCTAGAAGTTATTTTAGTAGTCCTCACCATTTTTGTAAAATAATGTATCAATAATTGTATTGAGGACATAGTTGGGTATAGATATTGTCTAAATAACAATATTTGTATTTAAACTCACAGTTTATATGTTGTATTAATAAAGTTGTAGTTGTTTCTGTACCATGTTATTGACGACTCAGGATGGGTGATGTATACCTATTTTGGGGGCGTCCCAACCCTTCTACGAATCTCCGATAATAACCCGCTAAGCCAAGAAAGCTACGTACTTCGGTCACTAACTTAGGTTGCTCCCAGCTTTGAATTGCTTCAATCTTTTCCCGGTCAACAGATATTCCATGATTTGATATTACGTGCCCAAGGAATTCAACTTCCTCAAGCTAGAACTCACATTTCTTCAACTTGGCATAAAGCTTGTTTTCATGAAGATTCTGGAATATCAGCCTCATGTGTTGCTCATGGTTTTCGCGGGTTTTGGAGTATATGAGGATGTCATTAATAAAGATAACCACAAAGTGATCCAAATATTTCTTGAATACTCGGTTCATCATATCCATGAAGGCAACAGGAGCATTAGTCAATCCAAAAGACATGAATAGTAATTCATAATGCCCGTACCGAGTTCTGAAAGCAGTCTTTGGAATGTCATCAGTTTTAATCTTCAACTAATGATATCCGGAACGAAGATCAATCTTTGAAAAGAATTTGGCTCCTTGAAATTGGTCAAATAGGTCATCAATGCGAGGTAACGGGTACCTATTTTTGATGGTGACATGATTCAACTTCCGATAATCAATACAAAGTCGCATACTTCCATCCTTCTTCTTTACGAATAGAACAAGAGCACCCCAAGGAGACGTACTAGAACGAATGAAACCGATGTCTAACAATTCCTGTAGTTGGGTTTTTAACTCCTGAAGTTCAATAGGAGTCATTCGATATGGGGCTTTGGAAATGGGTTTTGTACCGGATTCAAGATCGACACAAAATTCAATTTCACGCTCTGGGGGTAGGCCATGAAGTTCTTCAGGGAATACGTCAGGAAATTTATTAACAATAGAAATATCATTCAAATCTGACGTATCTTTATTTAAATCTGTGACATGGGCTAAGAAAGTTTGACATCCGTTTTTCAATAAACGAATAGCTTTATGACTTGATATGACAATGATTGATTTTAGTGGTTTGGTTGCTTGAATTCGCATAATAGGTTGGTTAGAAATATGAAAGCTAACAACCTTACGAAAATAATCGATTTTAGCATGATGAGTAGTTAACCAATCAACCCTTAAAATCACATCAAATGCAAGTATTTTCAAAGAAATAAGATCGACAGGTAATGTGCGGTTACCGATTTGAATCAAACAAGACTTATAAACCGTGGATGTAATGAAGGTTTCTCCCAACGGAGTTTCAATAGATAAGTCAAAGTCTAATTTCTCTGGAGTCAAATTTAAACGTTGAGCGCAAGTAGGAGAAATAAAGGAATGGGTAGAACCGGTATCAAATAAAGTATAAACTTCGCCAGAGTTTTTGATTAGCTTACCCCTGATCACCTCGTTCGGATTCCTCGCTTTTTGGGAGGTTACGACAAACGCCTCCTTGAACTACTGGGTTTTGTCTTGTCTCGGGACACCCTTTGATGCCTCCATCCCAAATTAACTTGACTTAGGTGCCGACAAAAAATCAAGCCTAGTGACCTTCATTTCCATAATTATAACACGCTTTGGACGGCATCGTGCAGTTTGGACTTATGTGTCCTTTCCCTCTACATTTATAACATACGACCGGTGGTCGTTCTCCTTCCTTAACAACAGGTGTTGGTGCTGAAGTCTTTCCATCCTTGTTGAATCTCCTCTTCTTGAAATTTCCACTCTTATTTTCATGGCCATGATTACCACCGAAGTGATTATCATTTCTGGCATATTGATTCCTTCCACGTTTGTTGTCACCGCTTCGATGGATCGCTACCACCGGTATTATCGACTTCTTGGTATTTTCTTCTCTTGGTTGGGTTGACTCATTATCGTGTGCTCCAATAACTGAGCCCTATTCACAACATCTGAATACAAACACAGTTTATGAGAGATAATGTATTGACGTATCTCGGGTTTCAAACCTCTTAGAAACATCTGCATCATTCTCTCCTCATTATCAACCAAGTGGGACGCAAACCGAGATAACTCGGCAAACTTAGCTTCGTACTGCGCCACGGTCATATTGTTTTGCTCAAGCTTGATGAACTCTACCTCCTTCATGTGACGAATACTTTCAGGAAAGTACTTGTCATTGAACAACTCTTGGAACTTCTCCCAAGACATTTTGAGTGCGGCAAGTTGAGTACGCTTTACAGATTCTCACCAATAATCTGCCTCCGCTCGCAACATGAAGGTGGCAAAGGGAACCTTTTGCTCCTCGGAGCATCCCAAGACATCAAATATCTTGTTAATCTGCTTTATCCACGCCTCCGCCTTAAGTGGTTTTGCTCTTCAAAAACTCCGGTGGTCCCAGCTCCTTGAATCATAGCTATGGTCGGTATCAAGAGTTGTCGTTGTTTCCACCGCATTTTGGGCGAGAGCCTTTTACCGATGTTGCATAAATTGAATAAAACCTCTAAAATCCCATTATTCACCACTTCATCGGTGTTATTGTTTACATGAGGATTATTGTCTTCCTGTTGCACATTATCATGGGCATTAATCTGTGGTAACTCAACGATCTCATGTGCTTAATTGTTTATCTCAACATTTTCGGATGTCATTTTCAAATACTGCCACAAAACAAGGGTTAATTAATATATCACATATTATCCCTATACTCTGACTGACCAATTAAATACCAAATAAACTTAGGTAGGTCATACTAGCGAAGAAATTTCCCGTCTCTCCCCTCCTAGTTCTTATCTCACATCTCACCCATGGATCATATCCTAAGCTCGATATTAATCGTGACGCCCCAAAATAGGTATACATCACCCATCTTGAGTCGCCAAATACATGGTACAAAATTTAAATACAACAGTCGTGTAAAATACGACAATACATAATCTAAGAGTTTTAATAAGAATATTGTCATCTAGAAAATATCCACCCTCAATGGAGTCCTCATTACATTTATTGTCATACTATTTAACAGAATAGTGAGGACTACTAATGCTATCATCTGCACTGTCACTCCGCTCACCGACTAGTCCCCTTTCCACGCTTCTCATTTCCTGAAGAGAACAGTGAAAGAAAGGGTGAGCTCAACTAGCCCAATAAGAAATATTATGACTAAGATAATGCAAAATAAATTATCATTAGTCTTCAACAATGTTAAACTGATAAAATACAATAGACATCAAGTTTAACTGCAGCGGAATAAGCAATCCATTAGAAGAGTCAAGTAGAGCATGATATTTACTATCTTCTATGATTTAAAATGTTTACATCAATTTTTATCGCTGAGACTCAGCTTAATAAATAAACCACATCATCGAGTCATCCCTGCACTACAGCCTAAGGATATTCATTAAATCATCAATGGTCATGACTATACCGAATAATTCCTGGTCATAATCATACCAAAAACTGTCCATCAATGTACTACAGGCTACTGAGGACTTTTACCACATCATTTATAACATTACAGGTCATGATTATACCGAATAATCCCTGGTCAAATCATACCAAGTCCATCTATGCACGTAAGCCAAAGTTGACTTTCATCACAATATAAACATGAGAATGATGACAATGACATAATAATTCAATAAAACAAGTTCAAGAATAAATTTTAAAGATTTATAAGTTAATTTATCTTGAACTCAATTACGTCCAAATTGTCAACATGATACTGCTTTGTGGAGTAAAATTCAAGAATGCTCAGAAGAATATTTTCATGAAAAGATACCGGATGAAGCGCATATATCCAGGATATTCTACTAATTTCATGGAGTATAGAAGCCACAACTTTAACCAAATGAGTATCATAGAATATATGAAACTGCAAATAGATTTTCACCCGCCATTCGGTAATCCACATAGACAGATCATTTCCACAATTTAATAAAGAATGAATACGAAGGATCATTCACCACGCATGTGATAATCCACATAGCAAGTGTTATCCCAATGTAATAATAAAGAATGGAACTGTGTCATGCGTAATCCGCATGCATGCATGATATTCCAACAAAATAATAAGGAATGGAATAATAGAAGAATTCACCATGCATGCGATAGATCGCATGCATGCAAACGTTATTCCAATGTAATAATAAAGAATAGAACCAGTCTAGCGTAATCCATACATACGGATGATATTCCAAATGTAATAATAAAGAATGGAATAACAAAGAATTCACCATGCATACGATAGACCACACGCATGTTATTCCAATGTAATAATAAAGAATGGAACCAGTGTCTAGCGTAATCCGCATGCATGTGGATATTCCAAATGTAATAATAAAGAATGGAATAATGTAAGAATTTCACCATGTATGCGGTACTTCAGATAGACAAAGTTATTCAAACATAATAATAAAGAATGGAATAATGTAAGCTTTCTTCATGAATACGAAAGAAATAATACCCCTTACCTTAGAAAGAAACTGGATACTGGAGTAGAGAGGTAGCAGACTTCTCTTCTTCTTTCTCTCTATAATTTCTCTCTATAATAATTGCTCTATAGCTTTAGTGAATTGTTTAGAAATGAAGAAGAATGAGTTTCTATTTATAGGAAAATATAGTTTCGATAATTGTACGTTTTGGGGCTCGAAATATTACAATACAATACCTTCAACTTTTCTTTCATTTTTAATTTAGTCCTGCAAGTATTATCAAACTTGCACCACCTCCCCTAATAGTAAATAATGTGAATCAATAGTTTATAATGTGAATCAATAGTTATAATCATGTGAAAATTCAAATTACAGTATAGTACCTCCATCTATACCTCCATTTTTAATTTAGTCATGCAAGTATTATCAATCTTGCACCAACTCCCCTAATAGTACATGAATGTGATTCAATAGTACACACATGTGAACAAATAGTTATATAAGCATGTGAATTAGTAGCAATTAATTGGTTATTTATCCGATTAATTACCCGATTTATCAATATAACCCCCATACATCAATTATCATCGGAATAGATGTCGATATCCACTAACACTAATAATTCCAACACAATGGAACTATCAATTTCATCTTTAATCAACACGAACTTATTCATCATTAATATTATAATTCATAATATTTAACAACCAGGTCGTTCCCAGGAAAGAGGGGGCTTTCCGATAAGGATTTCTCCTTATTGGCGCGCAATTAGATGATCAAACCTCTCCTTGACAGAACTTCTAGACATTGTAAATATTGCAATTTAATAATATGAATAACTTTTTCGTCTCAATTATTGATTTAATAATATATCATATTATGCGATGATGATCTTTGTGACAATAATCGAATCAATAATATCGGAGATATGATGCAAAGAATTACCGTGTAGCAATAATTGAGTATAACCGAGTGACTTATCACGTAAGCATCAATAATCAATATCGTGTGTTACTACGCAACCACGCCAGACATCGTATTTTTACTACCGGTAGTTCAACAGCTTTAACTAAGTAAAACTTCCGCCGTTATTTTTATAAAAGATATTTATGTCGCTTTTCTAACTACGACAATAATACTTATTGTGGGGTCCACCAATGATTGTGTCATTTGTTTAATAATATTCCCCGTTAAAACGAATATTTCCTCACCAATCTAATATTATATAACCACTTGCTTACTTTTGCAAAATTTATAAATATTACCCACAACTATAACATTATATCAAATCCACACCATAATATTCAAAAATATATTTCGAGAAAATTATTCTTTATTCATAAAAGTTGGGGTCTTACACAACCTGTGAAGGAGTAGTGGCTTTAGGTTTCCTTATTAATGTGAATTGCATTATTTTTGTAATTATTTTGTAAATGTATTGTTTTTGTAATTACTTTCTAATTGTTGTATATTAGTGTTAAGAATCCAATTAATAATGCCTATTAATTGTTATTAGCCCATGTAATTTAATAACTAATTTGAACCAAACAAAAGACAAAGTCCAATTACCATGTTTAAAATATATATATATATATATATATATATATATATATAAAAAGTTATTCTTTATTTGTTTATTTATTTTTAGCGGGTATTACATCACCTTCTCTTTAAAAAGTATTCTGTCTCCAGAATCAAATGAAAGTAACGTACTTAATTATCAAATTAAAAGATACAGATACTCCGCTCGAATAGACTCCTCCATCTTCTAGGTAGCTTCCCAGTCTGAATAGTTCCTCCACAAAATCTTAACAAACAGAATTGTCTTCCTCCTCGTATAACCCGCTCTTGACGATCTAAAATTATCTCAGCTTCTTCCTTCTTCAAAATTGTAGAGTACGAAAAACTGAAGAACACGCTTTGGATCCACTTAATTCTGACATCGGATGAATTAATTATGATTTTCTTTTTAATGAACTCTAGTGCGTATAAGTAAAATGGGAATTCAACTAATCAAATTATAATAAGATTTAACTTACACCTTCACTCTTTTAAATATAAATAGGAATCAATATAGGATTTACTAAAACCCTAATGGACTCCTGAATTTTAATTTAATCAATTATTTAATTATCTACTAAAAGAATTTAACTTTTCAAACGAAATAAGGAAGAAAAGAAGAAGAAAATAGTAACTTATCTTTTCCAATTCAAATACAATTTTATAAAATAAAATCAATTAATATTTAACTATTAACAAAAAAAAATTGATTATTACATTCTTCCCCCCTTAAAAACAATTTCGTCCTAAGAATTCAAATAAGCTACGGAAAGTTTTATTTTTATTTCATAACTTACTATATATCTAATCATTAATAAATCAACCATTCTCTTATTACAAACCTTTATCTAACAAATTCAAAGATCTCTTCTTACTATCACAAAAAAACTCCATATAACATAACTATAATATACGACTAGAAAATAGCCACAAAATTGATCATTAGCCTCAAATGATTAATCTAATTACTCGAATATTTATAACAACACAAAATTACAAGAGATGCGCTATACTTGATTGTTTTCACTTTATCATATTATCCCACTACACATACCTCAAATTATGCACAAATTTTAAAAAAATTTGTTAGGTTTGTAATATTTATAAACGCAATTAAATTGCACAAAATAAGCGGAAGCATGGAAAAACAGAGTTTTAAAATTTTACAAACCATATACCCGGATCATCCTTTATGCACAATTATTAATTAAACGAAAATATGAAGAACAAGAATCATACCCTTGAAGATTCGAGCTTCCTCAAGTACAAGTTTACCTCCAATCTTTTCGCGTTCAACTTGAATCCACCGGGTTTGGTTCCTTCCTTTGATCAATGTTAGCCACCCAAATGTTTGGCCTCTAGAGGTGATCCACCAAGGAAGAAGAAAGATTCAAGAAGATGGGTGTTTGGCAAAACCCTAATTTTTCTATCTCTCATAGAAAAAGAGCGTACTCTCTAATAATTGGAATCACGTCATCTATGAAAACTTCTACCACCTCACCCATAATAAGACTCCTCTTATTTATAAATATAGGCAAACCTCCTTAACAATTAAGGAATTGGGTTTTATTTTAATTAATTAAACTCCTTTAATTAATTAGGCTCCTAATCTTATTAGGAATAATTAATTAAACTCTTTTAATTAATTAGTCTCCCAATCTTATTAGGAATAAATGATAGTACTTTTATTAATTAATTCCCAAACTCATTTAGGAATTAAAAAAATAATAATAGTAATAATAATAATAAGACTCCTCTTATTAATTTATATTTAATATTTCTAAATATTAAATAATAAATATTAAGCTATTTAATTTATTCTATCACCATAGGTTAACTTAAATATACTTAACTTATTATTACGATTATGCCATTAACTTCTTAAATAATTATTCTTCCTTTTATAATGTAACCCTTTAGGTTCTCCATATTAAACCGGTTGTGAATAAATCAATTAGAACAATTCTAATCTTATTTAAATAAATAAATTAAACTATTAATTTATTTAAATAAATAATATTTATTTTACAATAGGGATAAGCCTCTCTAGCGATTAACGACTTTTCAGATAATATAGATTTTAACATTAATCATAAAAGAACCTTTGAGTAAATAGTTATCGTACAATTCAATCCTTCCACCATACAATGTCCTAATTAAATATAAGATATAGGATTACTGTCAAGTCTTATTTTATTTAATTATATGTATTTTGACTCTTAAATGAACAACTCCAAATAATGCAAATTAGAAACTCCTTTCTAATTTCATTCTGCCTTGGCCAAGAACTACTGGGTTGTCATTTATCGAATCACATATGACATTTCACTTCTTTTTACTAGAAGTGGTAGATTATTTATTGATCATACATTATCTCCATGTACAACTTATTATACCAAAGCATACCCTTTGATATACCCTAAGGGTCTTAAGGAATAAGTCAAAGTATAACTCATCATACACAAGATACTATGATGATCTCAAGTTCAAGGATCACTTGTACTACTATCACTACAGGAATTCCTATTGACATGCAAGTAAAACTCCATTAGGTATTCCTTAGCGAGTCACGTTCAGTGAACTTATTCTCTAATAAACACCTACATACTTGCTTTAGTGTCTCCACACAAATGATCATGAGATCAATCATCCTCATCCAATGAGCAAGCAACATATGTACCAATCTATCTAAATTCACTAATCCCCAATTTAATAATCCAACGATTGGGAACTATTTTAGTTTTAAGCTTTTTAAGAATTTAGATCTCATTACAATGATCATCATCATTATTCTAAAAGCATTGCTTAAAACTATGGGTTTATCACATATTATAAAACAACATCATGTAGATAATTAAAAGTCTTTAATAAATTAATACTTTTTATTAATAAATGAATAAGATTGTTACAAAGTATATGTTTTATCATCAAACATGATTGGCTTGTGTGCATACTACTTTCAATCTCCCACTTGCACTAAAGCCAATCGTCATGGTATCCCATACCCTTTCTTCTCTAAGTGACGATTATCCTGCTGTTGGATAAGCTTCAATATATGGATATGTAATGTTGTTCTTGAGAGTTCACTATGTCTATAGTGATTTCCCATTTTTCAATGATTCATATAATCAAATGAAAGTGTCGCAACACATGTTTAGATCCAAGATGAGACTTAGAAACTATTCCTAGTTCTATAATGAACTTTTCATCCAAATAATCAACTTGCAGCTTCATTTATAGCTATATACTTTTTCTTTATCACTAAACCAATAACTCTTTGCTGTTTGAAGCCTTTCCAATTCACTGCACCACCGTTCAAGGTAACACCTTACCCTAAAGTGGATTTATCGTTGTCTTGGTCAGTTTAAAAAAAACTTGAGTCTGTTAAGCCCTTTAGTTTTAATTTAGACCCACCATAAATTTTAATCACATCCTTAGTGTCGGTTAAGTACTTTAAGATGTTTTTCACTGTCTTACAGTGATCTTCTCCAGAATATGACCGATCATCACCAGGTCTCGTATATTTCATTGTATACATGATTGTCACTCATGCGATCTCTCTTTTCAGAAGTCTATGAGGACTATTAAGAGAGATACACTACATGACACATCAACATGAGACATCTCTTGGAGTTTGTCATGCTAAACGACTTTAACATCAAATGAATATACGTTCCTTGGGTTAAGTCGAGCATCCTCTTGAATCTATCTATATAGATTTTATCCCCAATTAAGATACTCTTCCCAAATTATTCATGGAGGAATGTTTAGACAACTTTATCTTTACTGATTGTAGCATTAGAATGCCATTCCTTATCCATAGTATATCAACATATAATATTAAGAATGTCACGGCGCTCCCACTGACCCTTTTGTACACACTAGGTTCATTCTTATTTGTGATAAAATCAAACTCTTTTGATTTATTTCATCAAAACGAATGTTCCATTTTGAGAAGCTTGCTTCAATCCATTTCTATGAGTGTCTACAACTCTTACCTCATCGTATGTAACTGGATCATCATCTTTATGATGCGTACCTCATCATCATCATCCATGATGAATCCATACCTCTCAGGTATCTTCGATACTATTCCAAATTTATGATTCAGTTGTGGTACAATAGGTCTATCTACAGGTTCTTCTTATTTGACTTATAGTATTTTGTGGTTCTTAAACTCTTCAAGATTCTATTATCCTCCCACTAGCCCCTTTAATGATAAACATCTTTATCTTAGAAGATAGCGTGTTTCGTAACAAACACCTTTTGCTAAGTAGGATTATAGAACATATACCCTAAACTTACTTTAGGATGTCCCACAAATCTGTACTTGTCAAATCTTGTCCTAAGCTTATCCTTTGAAACATTTTTCACATAAGCTGGATAACCCCTTATCTTAACTTAATTAAAATTAGGAATCCTTTCCTGTCCATAACTTTTATGGAGTCTTGTGGCCGAATTTTAAGGTTACCTTTTCGTAGATATGCAGCCATTTCTAGGACATTACCCCATAAGGATACTGGAATGTCGGTAAAATCATTATGGATCGTACCATATACAACAAGGTACGATTTTTCCTTTCAGATACATCAATCAATTATTGCGTATCAGGAGGCGTCCATTATGAGAAAACTATTTGAGATAATCTAGAAACTTATTGTACAAGTATTTATTCCTTGATCAGATCAAAGAATCCTAATACTTTGCCAATTTGTTTCACTTCTAAATTCTTTGAACCTTTCAAATAATTCACACTTGTATTTCAACAAATACACACATTCAACTCTTTAAATGATCATCTCTTTTTCTTATACTAGTTTGTTCAATTTGCAAAATAATTTTTCATGTAAGTCAAGTACACAAAATCCATTAAGTAATATTTCAGTTCTATAAAAATATTATTATTATAAATAGAACAACAATTGTTCTTAAATATAATACCAAAAATTTCATTGTCCAACAACAAAATGGAAATAATGTTTCTAACGAGAACTCAAATACAATAACAACTTATTGACTTAATAGACTTTCCCGTAGGCAATTCTAAACAATAAGTTCCTATGGCTAATGTAGCAACCTTTGACATAGGATTGTTTATCTTTGTTTAGCTTTTTACTTCTGCTTAGTCCCTTCATAAATCTATATTTATGATAACCAAAGTGTATCCAATACCCAAGTAGAACCTTGACTTAAAGAAAATTTTATTTTAATCATGAACAAAAAACTATATTTGTAATCGAAACTTCACTAAGCTTCTTCTAGTTAGCCTCTGCAAGATACTTCTCGTAGTTTTTTTCCAGTGTCCAGGCTTATTGTAGTGGAAGCAAACTCCTTTGCTATCCATATCAGTTTTGTTCTTATTATCCTTTGTTTTTGCATTTCTATTTACCTTCTTTGAATCGCTCTTCTTTTCAAAGATCATTTGGCCCCTACCAAGAAGACTTGGTCTTTCTTGGTTGAAAGTGACTCTCAACATTTTTCAACATATTAAGCAAATCAAATGGTCGATATCTAGCTTGTTCATATGAAAAATTCACAACAATTGTGAGAAGGAGTCCGGGAGTAACTGCAAGATCCAATCTTAGCTCAACTCTCCATCCATAACAAAACTTATTGTCCTAATTGTTCAATCAAATTGATCATGTTTAGGACATGTGTCTGTACTGTAGTATCGTTGGTCATTCTAGATCGAAAGAGTTCTTTAGATATCTGATATCTATTAGTCCTACTTTCCTCATCATCAACTACTTGACGTACAGGAATATAGTAGGAGCATCCACAGTTTCATGCTGACGCTGAAGCTCGTTACTCATGGATGCGAGCATGATGCATTGAGCTAACTGTGCATCATCTTGCCACTTTCTAAAAGTAGAAATCTCTTCCTTAGAGGAATTGTCTGCAACCATTGCAGGGATAGACGCATTAAGGACATAAGATAGCTTTTCAGCCGTGAGAACTATTCTCAATTTTCTTAACCAATCCATTTAATTCGGTCTGGTTAAATAGCATCAAATATGCTTCGCAGTGATAGTAATTTAGACATTGTAAAATTCTGTAAATGAATTTGTAATTAACAACATTTTAGCATACATTCTTTTATTAATTACCAAAATAAATTAGGTCTTTTTTTAAGTTGGTATCTCCCACTATTTTCATCAAACTATATTATCCTCACTTATATAGTTCGGCAAAATCTAATTAAATATTTGCTAGTGAGAATAAGGATCCTATTTCAAATGTATATAGCCTTGTGGTGACACAACAAACTATATATAAATAAGTAGGTAGACAACTTTTGTCAATTACATCAACTATGCAACTCCTTGTATTTTGCCTCTTAGATTATTTTGATCAAGTGGTGGCACATCCGAATCAAAATTATCCAAGTTAAGTCCAACCTAGCACTCCATATATTCAAAAAAGAAAAATATTGTCCTTGTGGTGACACAACAAAATAACATTGTTTAATTTTCTTTATATAATAAGCATCAAATGTGATAAAATTAACATCTCAAAGAATTAAGATAAGCCTTGTGGTGACACAACAAACTTATAATAATTAATTGATACTCTATTATTTTTATCATGCTAGAAGGCGACGTTCGATATTCCAAATATCTTTGAATGCTTAAGACTTAATATAAAAAATTTGAGGGGTTTGTTATTAATTTGTCTCATCTTGTTTAGCGCACATGCACATATATGTATAAAATACGCGTCGTATTAATGAATGATATGAAGCATGTTTGCATTATATATATATATATATATATATATATATATATATATATATATATATATATAATGCAAACATGCACACATAGAATACTATATTCTACCCGGATTGATTATGGACTTTATTCTAGTTTGGTTCACTAGAGCCACCAAGTGAACCAAAAGGTCAAACCTAGGGTGCAAGAATTAAATTTAAATATAACTATTACATTTAAATCTCGCGCTCCATTACAAACAGGTCTTCAAAGCACTCCTTGATCTCCAATTCTTCAAAATTAATTCTAACTATTCCTATTACAAAACTATTTATAATAAATATAAACCTTGATTAGCAGTCAAGGGGAAGTACATAGGAGAGAGATAGAATTTACATTAAGAAAAATTAGAGAAGACGAGGTATGTAGACCCCATTTAATAAAATTCATACATTCATGCATCCAACTAAAATAAAATCCAATCACATTGGTCAATAGTCCATAATCAATCCCATTTATTATCATACACATCACCATATGCATCAATAAATAACATTCATCTCATGAATAATAAACATTTAATATATATATATATATATTGATATCAATATGGGCAAATTTAGTTAGCATAAAATATAATTTTGAATCGAAATAAACTCTTTTATTTTAATTCAAATTTAAATCAAAATAAACCTCTTTTATTTTAATTTATCATATTTTTGAATAAAATAAACTATTTTATTTTAATCAAAATAAACTCATTTATTTTAATTAATTATGGAATCTAATTCCAAGTAAAAAAAACTCCTTTATTAAAGGAAACACGTATTCTCTTTCCTATTCACAAATAAACTCATTTATTTTGAATAATATGAAATCTTATTCTATATCTAAATAAACTACTTTATTTAAGGAAATACGAATTCTCTTTCCTATTCACAAATAAACTCCTTTATTTTAAATAATATGAAATCTTATTTCATATCTAAATAAACTCCTTTATTTAAGGAAACATGGAATCCAATTTCAACTCCAATTAGTTATCATGGAATCCAATTCAAACTCTAATTAGTTAGCATGAAATTCAATTTTAATATTAAAATAAACTTTTTTATTTTAATTATAAAATAATTAAAAATATATGAAACCGTTAATCATATTGTATATATAAGTACAAGATATACTAACAATACTTTGTACTATATATATATATATATATATATATATATATATATATATATATATATGGTCCGGTTCCTGTAAGGGAGCCCTTACTTTGTTAAAATGAGGATTTTTTTTGGGAGGTTTTTTTAAAAAAACAACTAAAGTTTTTAATATTTTATGGAATCAAATTTTTTCATAATACAAGTTTTGGATGTGATTTGGATACGTGCAACAAAAGCAGTGCTGCATTATCTATGCAATGCATGCATATATTTTTTTTGGTATAGGTATCCAAATCACGCCCAAAACATTATATTATGGAAAAATTCTAGTTCCATAAAATATTAAAAAAAAAATTAGTTGTTTTAAAAGAAAAAGCAAAAAAAGAAAAGAAAAGAAAAGTCCGCATTTTAACAAAATAAGGGAGCCCTCACCTGATCGATACAACCGTTGTCTATACTTTTAGCGACGCTATATGTTGTTCATCGCTAAAAGTATAGACGGCAGTTGTATGACCAAAACCATCGCCGGATCTGTCGCTAAAGGGGGTGAGCACGGGTGAGTAAGATAAAGGGTATGCACTTAATCCTTGCTATATATATATATATATATATATATATATATATATATATATATATATAGTTAACATATTATTATGATTTATAAACTAAGTAATGTGAGGATCGGTAACTTATCACGCGAGCCGGATCGAACGAAAAAACTGATTCCACCATAATGTATCTTATATATATATATAAATTGTATGGCAGCCACACAAATCACGGAATATCAAAACAGGTTTTCGGAAATTTACAACGATTTTTCTTTTCTTTTTTTTTTAAATAAATTTTATACAACAAAATTATGCCCAATTAAATTATTCTAAACACATATCAATATACATATCAAATTAAAATAATTAATAATTCGCATAAAGGTTTGGCTCTGATACCACTGTTAGGTTTGTAATATTCATAAACGCAATCAAATTGCACAAAATAAGCGGAAGCATGGAAAAACAGAGTTTTAAAATTTTACAAACCATATACCCGGATCATCCTTTATGCACAATTATTAATTAAACCAAAATATGAAGAACAAGAAGCATACCCTTGAAGATTCGAGCTTCCTCAGGTACAAGTTCACCTCCAATCTTTTCGCGTTCAACTTGAATCCACCGAGTTTGGTTTCTTCCTTTGATCAATGTTAGTCACCCAAATGTTTGGCCTCTGAAGGTGATCCACGAAGGAAAAAGAGAGATTTAAGAAGATGGGTGTTTGACAAAACCATAATTTTTTTATCCCTCATAGAAAAAGAGTGTACTCTCCAACAATTAGAATCACATCTTCTATGAAAACGTCAACCACCTCACCCATAATAAGACTCCTCTTATTTATAGATGTAGGCAACCCTCCTTAACAATTAAGGAATTGAATTTTATTTTAATTAATTAAACTCCTTTAATTAATTAGGCTCTTAATTTTATTAGGAATAATTAATTAAGAATAATTAATTAAACTCTTTTAATTAATTAGCCTCCTAATCTTATTAGGAATAAATGAGAGTACTTTTATTAATTAATTCCCAAACTCCTTTAGAATTAAATAATAATAATAGTAATAATAATAATAAGACTCCTCTTATTAATTTATATTTAATATTTCCAAAATATTAAATAATAAATATTAAGCTATTTAATTTATTATATCACCATAGATTAACTTAAATATACTTAACTTATTATTAAGATTATGACATTAACTTCGTAAATAATTATTCTTCCTTTTATGGTGTGACCCTTTGGGTTCTCCATATTAAACCGGTTGTGAATAAATCAATTAGAACAATTCTAATCTTATTTAAATAAATAAATTAAACTATTAATTTATTTAAATAAATAATATTTATTCTACAATAGGGATAAGCCTCCTTAGCGATTAACGACTTTCCAGATAATATAGATTTCAACATTAATCATAAAAGAACCTTTGAGTAAATAGTTACCGTACAATTCAATCCTTCCACCATACAATGTCCCAATTAAATATAAGACATGGAATTGTTATCAAGTCTTATTTTATTTAATTATATGTATTTCGACTCTTAAATGAACAACTCCAAATAATACAAATTAGAAACTCCTTTCTAATTTTATTATGCCTTGGCCAAGGACTACTGGGTTGTCATTTATCGAATCACATAGGACATTTCTCTTCTTTTACTAGAAATGGTAGATTATTTATTGATCATACATTATCTCCATGTACAACTTATTATACCCAAGCATACCCTTTGATATACCCTAAGGGTCTTAAGGAATAAGTCAAAGTATAACTCATCATACACATGATACTATGATGATCTCAAGTCCAAGGATCACTTGTACTACTATCACTACAGGAATTTCTATTGACAGGCAAATAAAACTACATTAGGTATTTCTTAGCGAGCCACGTTAAGTGAACTTATTCTCTAATAAACACATACATACTTATTTTAGTGTCTCCACACAAATGATCATGAGATCAATCATCCTCATCCAATGAGCAAGCAACATATGTACCAATCTATCCGGATTCACTAATCCCCAATTTATTAATCCAACGATTGGGAACTATTTTAGTTTTAAGCTTTCTAAAAATTTAGATCTCATTACAATGATCATAATCATTATTCTAAAAGCATTGCTTAAAACTATGGGTTTACATATTATAAAACAGCTTCATGTAGATACTTAAAAGCCTTTAATAAATTAATATTTTTTATTAATAAATGAATAAGATTGTTATAAAGTATATGATTTATCATCAAACATGATTGGCTTGTGTGCATACTACTTTCAAAATTAAAGCATATCTCAAATCAAATCAAATCCTTAATTCTAAGATCATAATAATTGTTACCTGAAATAACTCTAACAAATAATTCTATAATAACAAAAACTTGCTGATACAAATACTCATATTATAATCGTATAATCATTTCTTAAATGTACAAAATATAACATTATTCTCCTTAATAATCCCATCATAATCCTTAATTAATATTATTGCTCCAACACATAACAATAATAATCTAAATAAATTATACCACTTTCCTCAAATCAACTACAAATCGAAAAGAGACCAACAACTAGTCAAAATTAAGACCAACCAAAACGAGAACCAAATCGAAACAAACTCCTACGTCTACCCAGTGGTTTACCCATAACTCATAGGTCAAGCCTAAATTGCAATCTACAGAATCATAACATAATCTCTGATACCATCTCTGTAACATCTCCTTTTCGAATAGGAAAGAGAGGTCATGCACAAAGTACAACAAACCTCAAAATAAGTAAACAGAGCACTAATGACTTCAAAATATTTAATAGTTGATAATCCATAAATGACGAATTAAATATGATTCTCCAAAAGAATGCATAATAATCAAAACCTAAAATTAAATAAACCTAGATAGTTGAAGGCAACTCTCTCATCACAATAGCCTCGAATCACGCTTGCAAACCTGCAGAAAGAAAAACACAGCATGAGTCAAATGCACAATATGGATATAGATATACAACTGAAATATGAAATCAACTGAGACAAAATACTGAACAAAGTCTCGAGCTTAAATACCGAAAAAATTAAAATCTCCAAAAATATGAATATAATATATCTGAATCAACGGAATTAACAAAACAAACAGAAGAGTAAAGGAATAATAAGTCGAAATAACTAACTCAATTAATTGAATTAAACATAATTGAACAAAACTAATAATAAAATAATAGGTTGAATCAAATGGCTAGATGTTATTTTATATTGAGCTCAAATACAAATAGCTCAAATACGTCATTAATTCGCCAAACGAATCAAATAATTGGTCAACCCATACGTATCATGAATAAATATATCAAATTCCCAAAGCTCATACTTAGAGCAACATACAAAATAAAAGAATACGTCGTAGACTGATCTCACCACCACGAAAGGTGTCATATTTTTGTGTCAAGAGGACGTGTCTGTGTTACTTAAACCTAATTATGCTTCATTACGTCTGATGAGACGAATTGTGGAACGGAAAAGAGAGGAGGTGACGAAAGAGTACAGAAGGAAAGAAAGAAAAATTCTTCCGATCAAGGAAAACAATTACTTTCTTGATAAACATTTTATATGTTAATGATTTTATTGGGGGATTGGTTGTCATAAAAAAGGTGTTTTCGGTAAGAATTACAATATCATTGTATGAAATAAATAAATAAATAATTGTTATATATTCTGGTAATGATGGGTTGTTCTTATGTACCTAGATTAGATAATATATATATATATATATATATATATATATATATATATATATATATATATATATATATAATCCTGTGCACATCAAAGTGAAAGATCATGCGGAGAGATTAAGTGAACTATTTATTAGTTTATTAATATTATTATTAATATTAATAATATTAATATTATTAATATTAATAATATTAATATTATTAATATTAATATTATATATTACGTCTTGTTGCTAATAAATGAAAGTATATAAATTTTTGGAATGGGAACATAGTGCAAAGTACCATTATATTAGTTATGTAATTATAAGTTGCCTTATGACATAAGTTTTATGTATATCCTTGTTAAACCAAATGGTAGTGTTAATATAAATACATAGTCCGTACAGGTAGAATTATAAAAGTCTATATAATATTATTCTAATAATAATAATAATAATAATAATAATAATAATAATAATATGAGTCTTGGAACAAAAGAAAATTATTAATTAGTAATTTAACATATAATTTATTAATTTGTATAATTAGCTCGGCGGAGAGAGCTTAACGAGTTTAATTTGGAATATACTCTTGATATTATATTGCTTACTCCAGGTACGGATTTTATATTTTTTCAGCAAGACTCTTTTAATTTTAATTTGTTCGTTTTGTTACTCATTTAAAAATTTGGTATTACCTCATGATTATTTTTTGTCAAATTTATTGTGATAGTTTCGTTTTGACGTTGATATTAGAACTTATATTTGTACTCTTTGAACTTTCTTCGGTTTTTATCCTTCTTCAAATATTTTCGATCACATTCGGAGTTATCTTAATCGTTGGTATCTTGTGATAGTAAGATATATTCATATTTGATAATTCGATGTCATTTGGAGATGGTCATGTGAGTCTTGTGACTTGAACCCCTTTTGACTTACATTTTGTATATAATTTGTTCCTTAAGGTATACTTGAGCTAACCACCTGTGAAGGTACCACAGACATGTCCTCTTGACACAAGGGCATGACACATTTTGTGTCGGTGTGATCAGTCCACGGCGTATCATTTTGTTTTGTATGTTGCTCTGAGTATGCGCTTTGGCCATTTGATATATTTGTTCAGGATACGTATGGTGTGACGCCCCCAAAATAGGTTTACAACACTCATTTTGAGTCGTCAATAACATGGTACAGAAATAACTACAACTTATTAATACAACATAAAAACTGTGAGTTTAAATACAAATATTGTCTTTTAGACAATATCAACACTCAAATAAGTCCTCATTACAATTATTGATATATTATCTTACAAAATGGTGAGGACTACTAAAACAACTCTCTAAGACCTTCATTCCATACCCCAACTAGTACTCGCTACATTCTCGCTTCCTGAGAAGAAAAATGGAACAAAAAGGAAAAGGATGAGCTCAACTAGCCCAGTAAAGAATATTATGACTAAGATAATATAGAACAAATTATCGTTAGTCTTCAACAGGGAAAAATTTGATAAAATACAATAGACAACAAATTTCATATCAATATTAATGATTGAAATAATAATTCATAGATGAGTTACGTAGAGAATGAAATCTACTATAATCTATAAATTTAAAAGTCCATCATCATTATTTTATCCTCAGAACATCAATCAATATTCATCTTGAATCAAATATTCATCTTTTGCACTACAGGCCAAAGATATTCATCGATTAGTCATGTTCATCTCAATACACATTCATTTTTGCACAACAACGAGCCAAAGATATTCATCGAAAATCATTAATCTTTTGCTACAAAGCAAAGATATTCAAGAATATCATCATTTAGGACTAAGAATGATGAAAAATATTTTAAAGAAAACGAATCCAGTGAAACAAAAGAACAAATATTAAGGATTCGTACTTTAAACAATTCGAGTTCAAAAATACTTCATAAATAATCATAGTGAAGTAAAATTCAAGAATGATCAAAACATGGATACAATCAAAGCTAGTATCCATAATCGATATTTTGGAAAAAAATGAAAAATTTAATTTTTCCGTGAATAATTGCAGTATTTGTGAATAGTGTCGTATACGTGAATAGTGTCGATATACATGAATAGTAACCCTTTATACTAAAAGACAAGAATTTTACAAGAAAAATCTTACTAATAATCCAAGATAATGATATTAGAAGAAATAATATCATTTTAAAAAAAATATAACATCCCTTACCTCGAAAAAATAGTACTTCTGACTGGAATATTGGATATAGTACTGAAGGAAACTTGCACCGTATAGCAATACTCAAAGTATCAAAATAATCACAAGAATACACTCAATAATATAGAAAGAGAAAGAGAGAGAAAACTTCAGTTTCTGGTGTGATTTTCAATTCTAACCTAAGCACCCTATTTATAGGAAAATGCTTAGATCACCAAAGCAGAAAATTTAATAAAATATATATTTATAAAAATTATTCAAGCCCACCTCTTTGAAAACTGAATTCAGCATGTTTACAACACCATTGGAGCCCACCAAATGAAAAAAAAATGTTTTTGTTAACTAAAACAATTAAAACTTCTAAAAATCAATTATTTCGGAACTTTGGAACTTCAATAATTCATAACAAATAGCCTTTTTATCAGAAAAATTCGAATCTCATGTCTTTTTCATAGGAAATTCCATTCTCTACAACTTTGTAAGTTTAAGTTTTTCCAAATTCCAAGCAGAAATTGACTGAAATCCACATACGGATGATTTTGCAGGCTATAATCAAATTTCAGTCAAGAAATGGAGTCCACAAACATGAAAAACATGTTTTAAATATTTTTAGTAACAAAAATACTCTTCCTCCTCATATACTCATATATTCCACATTCATTGTAAAAATATCACCATTATTATATTATTAAAATATAATAATATATTTAAATGAATTATTTTATTGGAAAAGATAAAATATCAATTTTCAACAATTGTCACATTAAAAATTTTCTCCATCTATATCCACATAAAATGAATATTTTCCTTATCATATAAATCAATAATTAATTATTCACAAATAATATTACAGAATCACAATATCGACAACTGTGTCGTTCCTGTGAAAGAGGAGCTTTAGATAAGGATTTCTCCCTACTGGCGCGCAATTAGGTGACCAAACCTCTCCTTAGACAGAACTTTCTAGACATTGCCAATAATGTTATTTTATAATATTATTCAAATAATATGAATTGTTGATTTGATAATGGAAAATACTATGTAGTGACAATTATTGAAACAACAACAATATAAAATATCAACGCAGTAATTATTGAATCAATAAAATATTGAACAATAATTACTGTAACAATTATTGAGTAGTGTCTTCTTACGTAAAAATTAATAATTGGAGCAATCACAGCTACTCGTGTTTTTAACCATCGGGTCTTCCAACAAAGATAATTGAATAACAACTACTGCTATTTATTAAAACCACTTATATTTGTCGTTTTCCTTCATCCAATCGCTTTTCGTTATGGGGCCCATACAAGGCTGTGCCGTCGTACAAATATTTCACGACCAAACGAATATTCTCCGACAATAATGAATATTTTATAATCACTTGTTTATTTGAAATATTTGCGCATTTTACCTATAACTAACCACATTAATCAAATCAACCCTTATTATTTCAAAATAATAAATAGAGGAAATTTAATTTCATTTATAATAAGTTGGGGTTTTACAACCTCCCCTCCTTATGAAATTGACGTACGTACCTGGTGTTTCAAAAAGGTGAGGATACCTTGCTTTCATTTCCGTTTTCAACTCCCAGGTCATTTCCTCAATAGCATGGTTCCTCCACAAAACTTTGACTTGTGGTATGACCTTTGTACGTAAGACATGCTCCTTCCTATCCAAGATCTTGACAGGTACCTCTTCGTACGTTAAGTCTTCGGCTATCTCATCCGGTTCTAACTCAATAATGTGGTTCGGGTCTTTCATATATTTACGAAGCACAGATATATGAAAAATATTATGAATACGAGACATACTTGGAGGTAACGCGAGTCTATAGGCTACATTTCCTACTCGGTCAAGAATCTGAAATGGACCAATAAATCGTGGATTGAGCTTTCCTCTCTTCCTGAACCTTGTAACTCCCTTCCATAGAGCCACACGCAACAATACATGATCCCCAATACTAAATTCCACGTCCTTTCGATGAAGATCCGCATAACTCTTTTGTCGATCTTGTGTCGTTTGTATACGTTGTCGAATCATTTGGATCTTTTTTGTAGTAATACGTACCAACTCTGGTCCCAACAATGTTGCTTCACCCACCTCATCCCAACATACTGGAGAGTGACACTTTCTTCCATACAATACTTCGAATGGAGCTACCCCTATACTTGCCTGATAACTGTTGTTGTAGGAGAATTCCACCGATGGTAAATACTTATCCCAACTCCCTTTGAAGTCTAGGACACAGAGTCTTAATATATCTTCAAGAGTTTGAATAGTCCTCCCTGATTGTCCGTCCGTTTGAGGATGGTATGCCTAACTGAATCGTAAATCCGTGCCCATAGCTTTTTACAAAATAACCCAAAATCGTGAAGTGAATCTTGGGTCACGATCCGAAACTATGGATACTGGCATGCCATGCAATCTCACAATCTCATTTACATACATATGAGCAAGACGTTCAAGGGAATAAGTCTCCCATATCGGCAAGAAATGAGCAGACTTAGTTAATCTATCAACAATAACCCAAATCTCATCTATGCCTTGAGAAACCGTGGGAAGACCCGTAATGAAATCCATGGTAATGTGTTCCCACTTCCATTTCGGAATCTCAAGTGTTTGCAATAGACCCTTAGGCACTTGATGCTCCGCCTTTACACGTTGACAAGTTAAACATGTTGAGATAAACTTTGCAATCTCTCTCTTCATATTGTTCCACCAAAATGTATGTCGAAGATCACGATACATTTTGGTACTTCCAGGATGGATTGCAAACGTTGTATTATGTTCCTCTGTCATGATCTTGTACTTCAATTCAGAGTCGTTAGGAACACAAAGTCTGGAGTGGACTCGAAGTATTCCTTCTTCATCGATTCTCGCTTCCGGAATAACACCTTCTTGTACTTTCTTCTTCATACGCATCAGCTCCGGGTCGGTGGCTTGAGTAACTTTAACTTTATCGATTAAAGTTGGTTCTATGTATATACTTGACATCATCGCACTCGTTCCTGAATATGATCTTCTACTCAACGCGTTAGCTACCACATTTGCTTTTCCGGGATGGTATTGAATGGTGTGGTCATAATCTTTTAACAGCTCGAGCCAACGTCATTGCCGCATGTTGAGTTCCTTTTGGGTGAAGAAATATTTGAGGCTTTTATGGTCTGAATATATCTCCACTTTCTCTCCATATAGATAGTGCCTCCAGATCTTTAGCGTGAAAACGACTGCTGCCAACTCTAGATCATGAGTAGGATAATTCCTCTCATACTCTTTAAGTTGTCGCGAGGCATAGGCTATAACTTTCCCACGTTACATGAGAACACATCCTAACCCTTTGCCTGAAGCATCGTTATAGATAACAAATCCATCCGAACCAGATGGTATTGTCAGAACAGGTGCCAAAATAAGTCTCCTCTTAAGCTCTTGGAAACTCTTCTCGCATTCCTCGCTCCATACGAATTTTGTATCCTTCCGAGTTAGTTGAGTTAAAGGAGTAGCGATTCGAGAAAATCCTTCCACGAATCTCCGATAATAACCAGCTAAACCCAAAAAGCTACGTACTTCGGTCACCGACTTCGGTTGCTCCCAACTTTGTATTGCTTCAATCTTCGCCGGGTCGACAGATACTCAATGTTTTGACACCACGTGCCCAAGGAATGCTACTTCCTCAAGCCAGAACTCGCATTTCTTCAACTTGGCATATAGCTTGTTTTCACGAAGCCTTTGGAGTACCAACTTCAAATGGTGCTCATGATCTTCACGGCTTTTGGAATATATGAGGATGTCATTAATAAAGACAACAACGAACCGATCCAAATAATCCTTGAATACTCGGTTCATCATATCCATGAAAGCCGCAGGAGCATTAGTTAATCCAAAAGACATAACTAAGAATTCATAATGCCCGTACCGAGTTCTAAAGGCAGTCTTTGGAATATCCTCAGTTCTAATCTTCAACTGATGATATCCAGAACGAAGATCGATCTTTGAAAAGAATTGTGCTCCTTGCAACTGGTCAAACATGTCATCAATACCTCCGGAGAAATTAGACTTTGACCTATCTGTGGAAACTCCATTAGGAGAAACTTTCATCACATCCACTATTTATAAATCTTGTTTGATTCAAGTAGGCACCATCACCTTACCTATTGACCTTATCTCTTTAAAGATACTTGCTTTTGATGTGATTTTAGGGATTGATTGGTTAACTACTCATCATGCCAAAATTGATTGTTTTAAAGTAGGTTGTTAGCTTTCATATTCCTAAAACAACCTGTGTATGCGAATTCAAGCAACTAAACCATTAAAATCGATCACTATCATATCTAATCATAAAGCTATTCGCTTATTGAAAAAACGGATGTCAAGCTTTCTTAGCCCATGTTATGGATTTGAATAAAGACACGCCGATTTGAATAATATTCTGTTGTTAGTAAATTTCCGACGTATTTCTGAAGAACTTCTCGGTCTACCCCCAGAACGTGAAGTTAAATTCTTTATTGACCTTGAACCTGGTACAAAGCCCATTTCTAAAACCCCATATCGAATGGCTCCTATTGAAATTCAGGAGTTAAAGGTCCAACTATAGGAATTGTTGGACATCGGTTTCATTCGTCCTAGTACATCTCCTTGGGGTGCTCCTGTTTTATTCATAAAGAAGAAAGACGGGAGTATGCGACTTTGTATTGACTATCGGGAATTGAACCATGTCACCATCAAGAATAGGTATCCTCTACTTCGTATTGATAACTTTTTTGACCAGTTGCAAGGAGCACAATTCTTTTCAAAAATCGATCTTCATTCTGGATATCATCAGTTGAAGATTAGAACTGAGGATATTCCAAAGACGCGCCTTGAAACTACGATGACGGGCATTACGAATTCTTAGTCATGTCTTTCGGATTGACTAATGCTCCTACGACTTTCATGGATATGATGAATCGAGTATTCAAAGAATATTTGGATAAATTCATTGTTGTCTTTATTGATGACATCCTCATATATTCTAAAAGCCATGAAGATCATGAGCACCATTTGAAGCTGGTACTCCAAAGGCTTCGTGAAAACAAACTTTATGCCAAGTTAAAGAAATGCGAGTTCTGGCTTAAGGAAGTAGCATTTCTTGGGCATGTGGTGTCAAAACATGGAGTATCTGTTGACCCGACGAAGATTGAAGCAATACAAAGTTAGGGAGCAACCAAGACGGTGGATCAAGTCGTAGCTTTACGGGCTTAAATTTATTATTATCGGAGATTCTTGGAAGGGTTTTCTCGAATCGCTACTCTGTTAACTCGCTTAACTCGGAAGGATACAAAATTCGCTTGGAGCGAAAAATGCGAGAAGAGAGTTTCCAAGAGCTTAAGAGAAGACTTATTTCGGACTGTTCTAACAATACCATCCGAATGCGGATGGATTTGTTACCTACAAATGATGCTTCGGGCAAAGGGTTAGGATGTGTTCTCATGCAACATGGGAAAGTCATAGCCTATGCCTCACGACAACTTAAAGAATATGAGAGGAATTATCCTACTCATGATCTAGAGTTAGCGATGAGTCATTTTCGCAAAAAGATATGGAGGCACTATCTATATGGGGAGAAAGTGGAGATATATTCGCACCATAAAAGCCTTAAATATTTCTTCACTCGAAAAGAACTCAACATGCGGCGTGACGTTGGCTCGAGCTATTGAAAGACTACGACCACACTATTCAATACCATCCCGAAAAGTGAAAGTGGTAGTTGACGCGTTAAGTAGAAGATCATATGCGAGGACGAAAAGCGATGATGTCAAGTATACGATAGAGCCAACTTTAATAGAAAAAGTTAAGGTTGCTCAAGCCACCGAACCCCGGAGTTGATGCATATGAAGAAGAATGTACAAGAAGGTGCTATTCCGAAGCGAGAATTGATGAAGAAGGAATACTTTGAGTCCACTCCAGACTTTGTGTTCCTAACGATTCTGATTTGAAGTACAAGATCATGATGGAGGCACACAATACACCATTTACAATTCATCCTGGAAGTACCAAAATGTATCGTGATCTTCGACATACATTTTGGTGGAACAATATGAAGAGAGAGATTGCAAAGTTTATCTCAACATGTTTAACTTGTCAACGTGTAAAGGCGGAGCATCAAGTGCCTAAGGGACCATTGCAACCACTTGAGATTCCGAAATGGAAGTGGAACACATTACCATGGATTTCAATTCACGGGTCTTCCCACGGTTTCTCAAGGCATAAATGCTATTTGGGTTATTGTTGATAGATTAACCAAGTCTGGACATTTCTTGCCGATACGGAGACTTATTCTCTTGAACGCTCTTGCTAATATGTATGTAAATGAGATTGTGAGGTTGCATGGCATGCCAAGATCCATAGTTTCGATCGTGACCCAAGATTCACTTCAAGATTTTGGGTTAGCTTGCAAAAAGCTATGGGTGCGGATTTATTTATTCGATTCGGCATACCATCCTCAAACGGACGGACAATCGAGAGAGGACTATTCAAACTCTTGAAGATTTATTAAGACTCGTGTCCTAGACTTCAAGGGCGCTTGGGATAAGTATTTACCATTGGTGGAATTCTCCTACAACAACATTATCGAGCAAGTATAGGTGTGGCTCCATATGAAGCATTATATGGACGAAAAGTGTCGCTTCTCAATATGTTGGGATGAGGTGGGTGAAGCAACATTGTTGGGACCCGAAAGTTAAGACGTATGACTCACCGAAAAGATCCAAATGATTCGACAACGTATACAAACGCACACAGATCGACAAAAGAGTTATGCGGATCTTCATCGAAAGGGCGTGAAATTTAGTATAGGGGATCATATATTGTTGCGTTACGCCCCATGGAAGGGAGTTACAAGATTCGGGAAGAGAGGAAAGCTCAATCCACGATTTATTGGTCCATTTCAAATTCTTGACCGAGAGTAGGTAATGTAGCCTATAGACTCGCGTTACCTCCGAAAGTATGTCTCGTGTTCATAATGTGTTTCATATATCCGTATCAGTAATATGTGAAAGACCCGAACCACGTTATTGAGTTAAAACCGGACGAGATAGCAGAAGACTTAACGTATGAGGAGGTACCACAAGATCTTGGATAGGAAGGAGCATGTCCTACGCATCGAAGGTCATACCACAAGTTAAAGTTTTGTGGAGGAACCATGCTATAGAGAAAATGACCTGGGAATTGGAAACGGAAATGAAAGCGAGGTATCCTTACCTTTTCGAAACAGCAGGTACGTATGTCAATTTCGAGGACGAAATTTCATAAGGAGGGGAGGTTGTAAGACCCCAAATAATTAATAAATGAAATTTAATTTCCTCTATTTATTATTTTGAAATAGTGAGGGTTGATGTGATTAATGTGGATAGTTATGGGTAAAATACGCAAATATTTCAAAATAAGCAAGTGGTTATAAAATATTCATTGTTGTCGGAGAATATTTGTTTGGTCGTGGAATATTCGTACTGTCGGGGAATATTCGTACGACGGCGCAGCCATGTGTGGCCTCATAACGGAAAGCGATTGGAGGAAGAAAACGACAAATATAAGTTGTTTAAAAATAACGGCGTAGTTGTTACCGCTTTACATCGTTGGAATACCCTTGGTTAAAACACGATGTCTACGTTGTTGCCGCACGAAGATGACATGGTATTGCACCAATTATTGACTCTTACGTAAGAAGGCACTACTCAATAATGGTTACAGTAATTACTGCTCATTATTTTATTTTATTGATTCAATAATTGTTGCGTTGATATTTTATATTGCTGTTGTTTCAATAATTGTCATTACACAAGATTTTTCATTATCGAAGCAATAATTCATATTATCTCAATAATATTATTAGATAACATTATTGGCAATGTCTAGAAAGTTACATCTAAAGGAGAGGTTTGGTCACCTAATTGCGCCAAAGATGAGGAGAAATTCTTATTGAAAGCCCCTCTTTCCTGAGGCTGCACAGTTGTCAATATTGTGATTCTGTAATATTATTTGTGAATAATTAATTATTGATTCATATGATGAGGAAAATATTGATTTTATGTGGATATAGATGGAGAAAATTTTTAATGTGACAATTGTTGAAAATTAATATTTTATCTTTTTCTGATAAAATAATTCATTTAAATATATATATTATTATATTTTAATAATATAATAATGGTGATATTTTTACAACGAATGTAGGATATATGAGTATACGAGGAGGAAGAGTATTTTTGTTGCAATAAATGTTTAAAACATGTTAAACATGTCGGTGGACCCCATTTATTGACTGAAATTTGATTATAGCCTCTAAAATCGCCCGTTTGTGGATTTCGGCCAATTTCTGTTTGGAATTTGGAAAAACTTTCTTCTGCAAAGTTGTAGAGAATTGAATTTCCTATAAAAATATGCGAGATTCAAATTTTCTGAGAAAAGGGCTATTTATTGTGAATTATTGAAGTTCCGGAGTTCCGAAATAATTGATTTTTGGACGTTTTAATTATTTTTATTATGAAAACGTTTTTGTCATTAAAGGTGGGGCTTGCATGTGATGAAAATGCTGAATTTCAGATCTTAGAAAGTATGCGTAGGAAAATTTAATATATATTAATATTTTAATTAAATTTTTCGCTTGGTGTGTTTTTAAGCATTTTCCTATAAATAGGTGCTTAGGTTAGAATTGAAAATTACACCGTAAACTCAAGTTTTCTCTCTATATTATCGGCGTATTCTTGTGAGTATTTTGAGTATACTTTGAGTATTGCTATACGTGCAAGTTCAAGTTATAGCTTTATATCCAAAGATTCCGGTGGTAAGTCTTGTTTTTAGAGGTAAGGGATATTAATTTTTTCATAATGATATTATTTCTTCAATATCATTATGCTGAAATATTGATCTGAAGTTTTTATCAAATTTGGAACTTTTAGTGACGGGGTTACTATTCACGTATACGGCATTATTCATCGAAAAATAAAAATTTTTCTTTTCGTCCAAAATATCTATTCGGATACTAGCTTTTGATTGTATCCATGTTTTGATCATTCTTGAATTTTACACCACTATGATTATTTTTGAGGTATTTTTTTGGACGTGGATAAAACAAAGTACTGAATCCTTAATCCTTAATCCTTGTCATTTTGTTTCACCGGATTCGCTTTTTTAAAATATTTTTCATCATCCTCGCCTTAAATGATGATATTATTGAATATCTTTGGCTCGTAGTGCAAAGATGAATGATTTATGATGAATATCTTTGGCCGTAGTGCAAAGATGAATGATTTCGATGAATATCTTTGGCCCATAGTGCAAAGATGAATGTGTTTTAGATGAACATGACCAATCGGTGAATGTCCTTGGCACAGTAGTGCAAGGATGAATATTTGATCCCGATATATATTGATTGATGTTACAGGATAAAAAATAGACGATGAACTTTAAAATTCATACATAGAAGATAGTAGTTTGCATTCTCTACTTAACTCTTCTAATGAATTATTATTTCCACTTCGCGAATATTGATTTAAAACTTGTTGTCTATTGTATTCTATTATATTTTTCCTGTTGAAGATTAACGATAATTTTTTGTATATTATCTTAGTCATAATATTCTTTCTTTGGGCTAGTCGAGCTCACCATTTTCCTTTTTGTTCCATTTTTCTTCTCGAGAGGCGAGAATATAGCGAAATGCAGCCTGGGGTATGGAATAAAGGTTCTAGGGAGAGTTGTTTAGTAGTCCTCACCATTGTTGTAAAATAATGTATCAATAATTATGATGAGGGTTTATTTGTATGTGGATATTGTCTAGATGGCAATATCTCGTATTTAAACTCACGCTTACTACTATTGTAATAATAAAGTTGTAGTTGTTTCGCATCGTATTGACAACTCAGAATGGGTGATGTATACCTATTTTGGGGGTGTCACATAATTATCTCCGTGAGAATTATATTTCAAACAAACTCCAAGATCATATAGGTAGTGCTCGTAGATATACTCAGCAAGTGGATGTGCACAACCATGTCTTCTGATAACACAAGGTTGTATGTCATTAGACATCGTGTATGATAGTGGCAAAACACCCTTCCAAAGTTGGGTTCACCTCACCCTATTCGGTTCACCAAAATTAAATATCAAATTACGTATACAATACGACACACTTATCTAAAGTTCTCAATAAAATTATTTTCATACTATTTAGGGAGAACCTCAACATCTATAGACCATCGTTCTATTCTCCTGTTACCCCCGCTCGACCCAACTACACTCTTATTACCTGAAAAGAATTGTGAAGCAAAAAGGGTGAGCACAACTAGCCCAGTAAAGAATATCATGACTAAAGATAATTTACATCATCAATAGCCTTCATCAGTAGTTAATAAGATATTTAGAACATATGGTAGATGATAAAACTTTTCAACCCTAGTTGCAGCGGAACGAGCAATCCATTGGAAGAGTCAAATAGACCATCCGATCTATTATCTTCTCCATATTAAAAGTCCACCAATAATGTTTTATCCCTATAACATCAATCAACAATTCTTGTCCACAATCATATGAATAACTCATAATCATAATTATGATTCTAAATTCCTCTTCGCACCCAGGACAAAGATAATTTTCATCACCTATCTTCACCTGAAACATCAAAAATCATGGTTATACCAAATCACAATTCCTGCTCATAATCATACTAATAAATTCATCTTTGCACTAAGGCCAAAGATATTCATTAACAATTCATCTTTGCACTACAGGCCAAAGACATTACCACATCATCTATAACATTACGAGTCATGATTATACCGAATGATCCCTGGTCATAATCATACCAATAAACAGTTCATATATGCACATAAGCCAAAGATACTCATCAATCAATAGTTCATCTTTGTACGTAAGCCAAGATATACAACTGTAAAACCAATAATCAACAGTCCATCTTTGCATATAAGTCAAAGATATACAACTGTAAAACTAATAATCAACAGTCCATCTTTGCATGTAAGCCAAAGATGACTTTCATCATAATATAAGCATGAGGATGATGACAATGATATAAGCATTAATCAAACGAAATCAAGGATAAATATTAAAGACTTTAAATTTATCCATTGTTTAAAAATATCCAAATTGTCAACATGATACTGCTTTGTGAAGTAAAATTCAAGAATAATATTCATGTACCAAAAATAATTTGGACAGAAAAGAAATATATTTTTCGGGTAAATAGTACCCCGCATGTGAATAGTACCCTATGAATAGTACTTCGGGAATAGTACCTCGTGAATAGTACCTCGGCATGAAAAGTACCCCAAATACCCGAGTGAATAATATTCGGGTGAATAGTAATTTGGGTGAATAGTAACCCGTGAATAGTAACTCGTGAATAGTACTCCGACACAAAAAGTGCCCCGAATACCCGAGTGAATAATACTAGAGTGAATAATAACCAGGTGAATAGTAACCCGTGAATAGTAACTCATAAAAAAAATGCCAAAGAAAATGATATTCCATGGCGAGTCAAAAGAAATGATATCTCATACTAGTATAATAGATTATACGAAACTGCAAATGTATTTTCACCCGCCATGCGGTAATCCACGTAGATGATCATTTCCACAATTTAGTAAGGAATGAATACAAAGGATCATTCACCATGCATGCGGTAATCCACATGAGGCGATTCTAATGTAATAATAAAAAATGGAATAACGTAAGAATTCACCATGCATGCGATAGACCGCACAGCATGTGTTATTCCCAATGTAATAATAAAGAATGGAACCGTGTCATGCGTAATCCGCTGACAAAATGGATATTCCAACGAATAATAAAGAATGGAACCAGTCATCCGTAATCCGCATGCATGTGATATTCCAAATGAATAATAAAGAATGAACCGTGTAATGCGTAATTCGCATGCATATAGGATATTCAACGGTAATAATAAAGAATAGAATAACAATGAATTCACCAAGCATGCGATAGACCATACGCATAAAGTTATTCCAATAGAATAATAAAGAATGGAATAATGAAGAAGAATTTTACCATGTATGCGGGGTGCTTGGCAGAGATAGGTTATTCCCAATGTAATAATAAAGAATGGAACCGTGTCAAATGCGTAATCCGCCTGAAACAGATATTCCAATGTAATAATAAAAATGGAATAATGTAAGAATTTTACCATGTATGTGGTACTTGGCATGTACATGTTATTCCAACATAATAATAAAGAATGGAATAACAACCCTTACGGTATTGAAAAAAAATAACTCTCTTCATGAATACGAAAGAATAATACCCTTACCTCAAAAAGAAGACCGGATCTTTGGAATAGTGAGGTGGCAGACTTTCTTCTTCTTTTTCTCTATAATTTCTCTCTATAATAATTGTTCTATAGCTTTAGTGAATTGGTGAAAAATAATGAAGGAATGAGCTTCTATTTATAGGAAAATATAGTTTCGATAATTGCACGTTTTGAGGCTCAAAATATTACAGTATAATACTTTCCTCTTTTCCTTCATTTTTAATTTAGTCCTGCAAGTATTATCAAACTTGCACCATCTCTCCTAATAGTAAATCATGTGAATCAATAGTAAATCATGTGAATCAATAGTTCTAGACATGTGAAAATACGAATTATAGTATAATACCTCCATCTATACTTCCATCTATACCTCCAGTTTTAACTTAGTCATGCAAGTATTATCAATCTTGCACCAACTCCCCTAATATAAATGAATGTGAATCAATAGTACACACATGTGAACAAATAGTTATATTCATGTGGAATTAGGGGTGTGCAACCAGTTTTTATCGGTCCGAATCGAATTGGTATCGAAATTAGCCAAATTTGATCACCGATACTCTGCATCGATTGAATTGATTTAATTCTTAGGTTTGATCTGGGTGCCTAAGATTTTAAAATAAAATAAATATAATTATTATTATTTTTTTTTATTATTATTATTATTTTATTATTATAATCATTATTTTATTATTATAATCATTATTTTATTATTATTATTAATTATTTATTAATAATAAAAAAAATTAAAAAACCGGAATATATCGGTCCGGTTCGGTAAAACGAACCATAAATAGTTCGTACCGAAATCGGTACCAAAAAACCGATATATACCATTTTTTTTGTACTAAATCTAGACCGATTTTTTTTATATCGAACCGATCGGTTCAGTCCGGTCCAAAAAATTAGAAAACCGAAAAAACCAAAAAAATGCAATCCTATGTGGAATGGTGGGCATTTACAATGATGAAATTTGATGGCTAAGAGATTTGAGGGTTTTTTTTTTCTTAACATTTACTCTCCATCACTTAATATATATCGTTTTAGATAATTTCATTTTTTTAATTATTTGTTATTTTATATAATCTAAAAAAATTAACTATAATCTTTTTAAAATTACCTCTTATGAAGAGAGAATATGAGATAAATATGATAATTATGAGAATTTAAAAGTATTATAAATAATTAATATTATATTTAATAATATACAATCATTAAATAAAACGACATATATTAAGAGATAGAGAGAGTAAAATTTTATTTATAGTCAAGATTTATTACTAAATTTTAGTGTTGAATGAGCATTCCTAAAATTTAAGATTGGGAGACGATTTTGTCTTAATTATTATATATATATATATATATATATATATATATATATATATATATATATATATATAAATTAGGGTTGAAAGACGACTTTATATATAGATAATATATATTCCCTACGACTCCTTTTATATCACAAAAGTTTAATAAAGTGGTATTTTAAGTATTAAAGAGTGGATTCAGATTGTATAATGTATTCCCAAGTTCAAATGATCGGCTTTAAGAATATACAAAGACAGATTTTACAGTTAGTAACATATATGGGTGGAGGAGGAAAATAATACATAAAAGAGATGATGAAAGACCATCTATTTCCGAGGCAGAAGCATTCTGTTACTCAGCTAATATTACTCATTATCCACTCCACTTGCCGCGAATTGCTATCTAAAGGTGACAAATCGCCATTACTGAACAACGGCCTCCGTCTCTTCTTCAGTGCAGCAGCCTGCGAACCCACGCCCGTTGGAGAAACTGGACTTCCATTTGATGTCAAACAGCTGTCAACAGAAAAGTCGCCGATTCTAGCAGGCACATTGATAGCATTTTTGCTTTCTAGAGATGCTGCAACTTCGGATAGTGAAGGGACTGCCATCACTTGTTGACAGTCGTTCGCAACCTTGATAGCAAGTTCAGAGAGCTCTTCCCTAGCAGCTTCAAGCCCAACACAAGCCACAGTCTGGACATTGAGAGCTTTACAAGCTTTCTCAAGAATTGACTGCAGGTATTTCCCTTGAGCTTCAATTCGTAGCTGAAGTCGGCGCTGAACCTGGTTTTGTTACAACCATAAGGAATAAGCTTCTTAAAAATCATAAATTAATAAATAGCTCTGAAATTAATAAATACTTGTACGCTATAGAAAACCAAGATTACTCAAGAGCTCTTACCTCTCAAAAGGGGTATATTGACCACACTTTTAGTTGGAGATGATAGAACTCTACTGACGTTTTTGTGGTTAACTAACAATCTCAGGGAACCAACCATTGTTAGTTCATCGTCAAATTATATTGTGGTCTAAAGGGGTCGTGTCAAAAGGATATTTCTACCTACTAATAAGTTAAAAATAAGAGTAATTTGACAAGTACAAAACCCTTATTACGTAAAATGGCAGTATAGTCGATGTTTCAGTGGAGGATCCTGGTTAGCCATTAGGTGCAGAGGAGGTTTTCTTTTTAAAGTTGGGTTTTCCATAGCATCTTTTTTCTTTTTAAAGTTGGGTTTCCCGTAGCATCTAATTTTATAGTTTAGACATTTTAAGTGCAAGATAAAACATGAGAAGCCACTCTGGTAGAATCCTTATCATAACTAAAACTGTAAGCACATAGGTATTGGTATATACTGGAACTTTAAAGTTTCACCATCTTTTCTAAAAGTCAAGCCACTCACTATTTGGTCAAACAAAAGACCAAAAAGTTATTGCGACTTTGTAATCAAAATTTACCCATACAAACCACATAAATTATGAGGTAAAAACATCTTCTGCAGGAAACTGTAGAAATGATTGAAGTGGCTAAAGTAAAAAGTGCAAGGTGCTTAATTCGAATGGACACACAAGAAAACTAACCTCCAGTTGGTCATGCAGCCTTCGCTGAACTTCCATCTGAACTTGCAAAGCCTCAGTAACGTGGTAGCCACTGCTCAAAATATGTAAAGTAGCTAAATTAATTATTCAAGAAGCTAGATGACCCTTTCTGATAGAAAGTTTAAAAGATATTTATGATACTCATTCAGATCTTGTGCCATCATTCTTGATGATGCTGATGTAGATGAACCTGTGTCCTGACTCTCTGCAATGCAAGATGCTGCAATCCCAACTACACATTAGTAATTAATTGATAAGAATTCCAACCAGTGTTACTCATCATGCAAAACATATGAGAATTCCAGCAAGTGTTACTCATCATGCAAAACGTCTCGCTTTGGTCTAGCAGAGATTCATTTGCTTACTTTGTACAACCGTTTATATCTTTCATCATTGTGTCCAACTCTCCGTAATGCACACACACACACATTCTTTTGTGTGTGCACATACAAGGACCTAATTCAGTTGAGTAACCAGTACACCCCTCTGAAAGATTCTGTGGCCATAGTGTACCAAGAATTGTTTTAAAAAGGCTTCTTGGACATTATGTTACTATGTGCTAGTGTGCTACACATGAATTAGTTCTTGCATTGTGTCCTTTTATATAATTAGACTCAACCAAGTCAATATAACAGGTGTGCAAAGCTAGGAACCATAAACAGATAGGGGGATTACCAAGGATCCAGGTTATACGAGATTGGGACATACCATCTTTAGAATTGTCAGTTAACTCCTTGCAAGATTGCTTCCCCAACCGATATTTCTGTAAGAAAGAATACAGAGGAGTTATGCTCTTAAGATTGGATCTGTCATATACAATGCAGAGGGAGTTATGCTCTTAAGAATAGAACTATCATATATAAAGCACTACAAGCGCGTGGAGCAACTTTTGCGCACTAAAAGGAGATTGCAAAAATAAAGTACATAATATTATAGTTATAACAAGTATACAAGAATTTTACATTCATTGTTATTGGTTCTAAAGTTAATTTGTCTGTTTTTTTTCTTTATATTAATTTCAATTTTTCAAGAATATGTAAATACATGTCTAAACAACAATATATTCTTTCTTTAAGCTTTTTTTTTTTGTCTTATTGCAGTTGAACAACAATGAAAGAAAAATTAAATTAACGGACATAACAAACCTGAAGATGCGACTTCAAATGATATAGGGTGAGGCCTTTTACCCCCATTGTTCTCATAATTGTCTTTGGGGTTGCTTCTGCAATGCAAATCAGGATATTGCAGAACATATTAGCTAACTGATCCAACAAGAATGCTCAAAAATACTAACCATGAGAAAATGTAAAATATAATGCCACCAACAAAGTTTGTTAACCAAAACAGAGTCGGATTAAAAAAGATTTAAAATATGCTGTAATATCTAAAAAAAGGCTATCTGGAAAGTGCTTTAATCCTTCCAAATATGATTGCAATCCAAAATATTAAAACAGAAAGTTAAAATCTCATGTCAGATGTGGGTGTACCCAAATCCTTGCTTGGCAATTTCTTCCAGCACTTTATGTTGGGCAGCCAGGATTCAATAAGGTTCCAATATTAGATAATAAGCAATTAATGTTATTTTCCTTAATCTGATAAATAGATAAGACATTGATTTGAGCAAGGAATTTGACAAAATAAAGTACCATTGTAATACCAAACAGAAGGGTGGATTACATGCATTATAGTGCGAACGCGAGATCTTGTACAATCTATTATGGTTTGATCCTAAAGTATCCGTGTCAATGAGTCAAGCTGACCGAAACAAGGCAAGCTTTCCATTGTTAAGACTCAGCTAGTCTAATAGACAATTTCAAAGTATGAGCCTAAACTCAAAATCATACACATAACCATTGAGCTCAAGCCAAGCCCTAATTATTAATAAACATTTAAATTAATACAAAACCATTATAGTAGATAAAATCATTTGCAGCAAAGTCCAAGGAGTTGTAGCCTGTAGGCTAGGGCATGTTAGGAACTGAACAAGTATGAAGTATTCTACTTATACCCTACACAGTAATATTGATTGGATAGTATTCTTGGTAAGTCACTAGAATTGGTTAGCTAGTTTATATGAGAAACTGCCTGTCATTCAATGCATACATGACCTACATTTTCTTTGAAAGCATAAATTTTTATTCACCTCTGCAAGTATGTTATATAATTTAATCACCTAAAATTGCAACATTTTAACAGCACCCCACTCCATCCTATATTTTGATGCTTCCCCTTGATATAGGAGCTTGGAGGCTATGATATAAAGTGTTCGCTCTTAAGAAAAGCTTCATTTCTCAACCACATTTCTATGATGAATGGAATATTGAAATCCAAAAAACCTCATATTAGCTAAGGGACCACTGAGGGGAGGGTTAGGTTTCTGTGAGGCTATGCAAACAACATAGTGACCTCTCCCTCTCTCCCTTCCTCTCTCTTTCTAACTCTCTCTTTGACAGGAAAATATCAACAACAAGACTGTAAACGTTATTTTCGAATTAACCGAAAAATTGACAGAATCCACATATTACGCTTCCAGTACAATGACAAAGTGTCACAATTGCTCTAATTTGTCTACAAGCAAAACAGATCATGTATGCCAAAACATTAACTTGAGTGATTCTAAAGCATAATATTCCCTCTAAATAATTGAATCTTTGGTTAACTATCTTTTCTCATAGTTGAAGCACTTAGTAAAAAACTTCCTCCCTACTAAATTGATCAATTTTGACTTTATGAAGTTAATTTGAGATATTCGAAATTTTCAAATTGTATGAATTTATTCAACTTTTAACAATACAATTATGAAAATTAAAAATTCTAAACTATCTAAAAATTAATACTAATTAAAGATTTTTATTTTCAAAAGTCAAATGAATCACATCATTTTTTAATTTGAAAATATCTAAAATTGACTTTAAAATATCAAAATTTATCTTATATTTCAGACCAAATGGAGTATATATCTTACAAAATTAAAACCCAAATAATTACTCCCTTCGTTACAAAATTAGAAATGCATTTGTAAATCGGCGACTTTTGAGGGAAATTTTAGTTTTCCAAACTTAGCTTTGGCTATAACTTATCTAAAACTAGAAATGTATATCTAATATTATTAGAATGGACAGAGAAATGGAAAATGTATCATTTGAACGGAAAGATTACATAATACAAAACATTATGGTAAAAAAATTAAGAAGGAAAATAGTAAGCCAGGAATAATTTACAATTTTGTTAAGTTTCTTCTCTTACAACCTTTTTTCATAATCATCATAGCTCACAATAATAAAAATAAATAAATAAATAAAAATGGAAAGCTAAAATAAGGAAAAGAAATAGACGATAATGATTCACAATCATTTTTTTACTATAACCCAGTTAAAAAAATTCCATATCACTAACATAGACATGCATACATTCATAAAACTTATAATTTCAATAATCTAAAGAACAAATTAAAAGAGGGATAAAGGAAAAACAAGTTATGGAGAGAGAATTGAAATACTGACTATCAGGGCCACCTAGCTGGGCCACAGCATCCACAAATCTCTCATGGAGGTCCGCCGTCCACCGGAGCCGGGGCTTGGGATCCGTGGTCAATACCAGGCATGGATCCCCAGCAAAATTCGACCCGTCTAGTGACCCAGGGAACTCGCCGTGGCCGTCCAGCGGAAGCGAATGAATCGCCGAGTACATTTTCCTTTCCCGGAAAATAAATTTCCCAGAGGAGAAGAAAGAGACTTTAGTGTTTTTTCCTTATTTGGATTATCTGATCAGAGAGAAGAGAAGAAACAGGGAAAAGAAAAGAGTAAAAATGTGGTTTGTTTTTTTGTTTGTTGTGAACATGAAAATAATACGTACCTTCTTATTAGAGAGAGAAAAAAACAAGACGGCGATGTCTTGTTGTTTACTGTCCCCTCTGTCCTTTCTCTCTCTATTTTTCCTACTCTACTTTCTCTCTCTAAACCCCTCTCTGTATGAGTAATACAAATTATTTTATAAACATTTTACAAATTGTTGATATGACATACTCCACCTCAACATATTAATTTATAAATTGTTTTAATATAGTGTTCGACCCCACACAATATGCTGATGTAAAGTATACCACATCAGCAGTTTGTAAAATATTTATAGAATAGTTTGTGTCTGTATCATTATTCCTCTCTGTATAGCTCTATAAGTATGAATAATATTAGAGACAAACTATTTTACAAACATTTTACAAACGGTTGATGTGGCATACTCCACCTCAACATATTGTGTGGGGCCGAAGACTACATTGAAATAATTTGTTCATCAATATACTGAGGTAGAGTATGACACATCAACAGTTTATAAAATGTTTATAAAATAATTTGTGTTTGTAACATTACTCTATAAGTATTCTATTAATTTAAAAACTTAAATACTAAAATATCAATTATAATACTATCACTTCAAAATTTTAGAGAATTAATATAGGGTAAAATGTAAATGTGGCCATTGAATTTTAGGTATTTTTTGGTATTGAACTCGCAAATTGAGCCCTTTTTTGTTAGAAAATTTGGATATTGAGCCTTAATGTGCCACATGTGCGTTGGTCACGTGGCACCGCTGATGTCAACTTTAATCAAATTAATTCCTAAAAAGATGTCACGTCATCAGGTCAACACATATGTGGCACATAAGGGCTCAATATTCAAATTTTCAAACAAGAAGTGGTTTGATTTGCGTTGACCAAAAAAAAGAGGCTCAAAATCAAAAAATACCTAAAATTCAAGAGCCACATTTACATTTTACCGAATTAATATATGTACCTATGACACAAACATCTATTAAAAGCATATGTAATTTTTGGTATGTTCCTAAGACATTTTTAAATAAAAATTGATATAATTTATTTTAATTATAAAATAATAAATATTATTATTTGTCACATTTTTAGATAATTTACAAATATTATCATTGTACTAACCAATACAAAGAATTTAAGCCTAAATATGGATTAATAAACTCAACTTTTAATATTTTTATATTTTGGGGATTGCCTTCTCAATTAGGGGATAAAATTTAAAAAAAATTCACTTTGAGGATTGTATTCTCAATTTTTTTCAATTAAAAGATTAAACTTTTAATTTTTTTTTCCACTTTGGGGATTTTCTTCTCAATTTTTTTCGAAGATTAAACTTCTAAATTTTTCTGATTAAGTCTAAATTGATAGCAGTGATATGTGACTAAAAAAATACTTGTGTAATATTGATATTCTCATTTTAACATTTATTTAATTATTATTTTTTGTATCAAAAATGATAAATATAAGACCATTATTAATTTTACTTTAACAAATTGTCATTAAATTTACGTGAAAAAAAATTAAATTTACCAAAAATTAAATTTAATAATTTACCAAAAGGGTAAAATTATCATTAAATTTACTTTTAAAAAATTAATAATGGTTTTATATTAAAATAATAATAATAATAATAATAATAATAATAATTTACTTTAAAATTAATAATGGTGCTATATTGACCCTTTTTGGTATAAAAAATTAATTGAATAAATGTTAAAATGACACTCAATATTACACATAAGTTTTTTTAGTCACGTGTCACTGTTATGTCATTAGTTTTTTAACGTAGCACTATCAATTAGACGTAATCATAAAAAATTTAAAATTTAATCACATAATGAAAAAAATTGAGAAGACAATCCCCGAAGTGGAAAAAATTAAAAGTTTAATTCTCTAATTAAAAAAATTGAGAAAACAATCCTCAAAGTGAAAAAAAAAATTAAAAGTTTAATTCCCTAATTAAAAAAATTGAGAAGACAATCTCCGAAATAGAAAAATATTAAAAATTCAAGGTATTAATCCATATTTAGGCCAAAAACTTATATCAAAAGGAATCTTACTTGTCATTTTTTTTATTTCACAAAATTAGTCCATCTTTTAACAATATAAGTATAAAAAGATACTATGTAGTCAAAATTGTTATCATAATTTTATTATCTTATTGTATTTTTAAAATAACATCTTATAATGTTAAAAATGTACATGAAATTAAAAAAAATATTCTCAATAACCACAAATTTTGTAAATATGAATGGAAGTGTTAACGTCTGATTTTGTACGCCTGACGAAATCACCAAAACAACAGGCCAAAATAGCGCCAACGGTTGATGGAGTAATTGTTGTGAAATCAAACTCACGAAATACACTCACATAAACATAAATAAAGAAATATAAAGTATGAACACAAGAATTTACGTGAAAATCCAATTGGAAAAAAATCACGGGGAGAGAGAGTAATCCACTATAATAATATTGGGAGTACAAGTTGTGTATTTGCGTTGTATCTCTTGTGTTCTTGTGTGTGTTGTGTCCCCAAATCCTAGCTTGTAGTCGTATATATAGAAGTCACCTCCATCCGCATCCAACTAGGAGAAGGACTCCTTTTGTAGAATCACCTTATTGAATCCAATTAGGAGTAGAAGTCCTAATTAAACCTCCTTATCCCACCAAATAAGGAAACACAATCTTTCTTTAATAAGGACTCTCTCAATGTCAAAATAAATATATATTATGGGTCAACACCAAATCTAGCCCATTAAATAAATTAAATTACACCTTGGCTAGACCCAAATAATCACACTCCAACAGGAAGTATTACTATCAAGTTGATTCCTAAATCATCCATGATACTTGCCTCGTATAGTCGTATTCTCTTGAATTTTACTTTTATATGGCTATCAAGTTGCTTTCTATATTACAAGTGTTCCGGACTTCTAGAATAGTTTTTATATCTCAACTAAGGTTTTTCTAACTAGATCAGTCATTGAACCGAAAAAAATATCGGATAAATATATTATTGATTTAACTAGTGGTCAAATCATTATTGATCCAATGACGTCATATATATATATATATATATATATATATATATATATATATATATATATATATATATTAATAATAAATTAATAAAATTTTAAAAAATCTCGTTTTTATTAAGCAAAACATAATAAAGTTGAGTTATAATATTACTAAAAGTGGTTAATTTTAATGTTAAACTCTTTTGGTACAAAAAAATATAAATTTAAAACCGGATCAATTAACCGGTTTTATCGGTTGGACCACCGGAACCGGGTCTATTAATTTTTAACCAAATCAATAAAACCGGGTTGAACTGAACTGAAAAGTCGATCGATTCCGTTTTTTACCGGTTGGACCAGCGGGTCAATCCTAGTTTAATAACACTGTTCTCAAGTTGCAATCAACTATATATCATGGCAGGTAGCATGCATCGATCGTACTTTCGATTTGTTTAGTTAGTTTATGTGATACGTTAGAGCGGATCCGGCCTGTTACAGTGGAGTTGACATCAACTTTACCGTAGTAAGTTTGTATAGTTTTTTTATTGTATAGGTTATAGAAAATGTTATATTAGCCGATACAATAAAAAGTTATAGAACTTGTCAATGCAATATTTACTATAATACATGCAATAAAAAGGTATAAAACTTACTACGATCGATGAAGTTGGTACCAATTTCACCCTAACCGGATCCGATTGAGGTTCATTTTCAACTAATCATGAATCTAAGTAATATTAAGTTGCATTTATATAGAAAAAAGTTGGTTGACTTTTGTTACTCTCTCCGTTCCAAAATTAGAAATATATTTATAAAACGATCACATAAAGGATAATTTTATGTTCTCAAATATAGCATCAATATTAATTAGTTAGGAGTTCAGTTGTGGTGGTGTGATATTAAAAATGATAGTAAAAAATTAATGGAAAATTAAGAATATCATATTACTTTATAGTCTTAAAATAGAAATGTATCTCTAATTTTAAAACGAACTAAAAATATATTTTACTTTTGGAACAGATCATAAGAGTATATAATTGCAATTCATTATGTTATGTTATGTAGCATAACTTATTTTGATAAGATTGTTCAAATAAATGGTCTCGATTCTTGAATATAGTGTTGGGTATAGGTCCTCACCCATGAAAGAAATCCAAGTTGGAATTAAATTAAGGGGAGCTTACTAATTAGTAAAAGTTCTATTGGAATTCAAGTTGAAAAATGACTTACTTGTTAGATTGGTTGGTGACTAAGACAAAGAGATGTGATCCCTAATTTGATTAGGAAAATAAATTGTTTCTAATCCATAATAGGAATGGATTAGGAACAGTACTATAAATAAGGCTATGATGGAGTCTTATTTTACATATGAGAGAAGCTTGGTAGCAAGAAGGTATCAAAAGAATAAATTGAAAGTATTACAGTTTGTTGTTCGTAGGTAGCCGCCGTCATCTCCGTTCAATTGAAAGCTTGAAGACTTTATTGCTTGGGGTGTTTTTGGGTGGTGAAGTTAATTAGGTTTCTCAGCCTAATTAAAGGTAAATTTGTATTCTCTAAATTTATTGTGCAACCTCAAGTTTTAGGGCATAAACTTGGGAGGATTATTGTAAGCCCATTATTAGTGATATAGTGGAGATTCAGAGTTTGACCCGTGGTTTTTATCTCTTAGTTTTAGAGGATTTTCCACGAAATTTTGGTGGCTTGCTTGTGGATGGTTATTTGTTATTTTCGTTCTCATAATTAGTTTTGTTGATTTCATATTTAATTGGAAAAAGACGGAAAAATAATTCCTGGGATTGAGATTATTTGTAGGCGTACTTTTTCCAACAGTGGTATCAAAGCTTGGTTATTTTTGTGATTTTCTTGTGCGAATTAAATAGAGGTAAGTTAACCTTTTAGTTAAGGAGATGATCCAACATGTTTATTGGGCAAGTCTACACATGATTTATGTGGGATGGATCATACAATTTTGCTACAAGTGGATCACATAAGGCGAGAGTGCAGATTTTTAAAGAATGAGCAGTCTAGGAAAAAAGATGAGGATAAAGATTCGATTGTGTATTTATCCGACATTGATCATGTAGCTATTATTTGTGATGATAAATCCAAGTATTGGATTATTGATTCGGGTGCTTCGTTTCATGCTACTTCACGTGGTGGATATTCACATCTTATACTAGTGGTGATTTTTGCCATGTACGGATGGGAAACAGAAGTGCATCAAAGATTATAGGCATTGGAGATATTTGTTTGGAGACTAACAGTGGTTGCAGGATGATATTGAGAGAAGTCAGACATGTTCTGGATATTCGTCTTAATTTGATCTCTGCTGGTAAGCTTGATGAGAATGGTTATAAAAGTTACTTTGGTGAAGGTCAGTGGAAGCTCACCAAAGGGTCTCTAGTGGTGACTAAAGATAAGAAGGTAGACATTCTTTACACGATGCGGGCGCATGTGAGAGGTGTTGAAGATAGAGGAGTTAGGTGGAAAAATGTGTGGTACAAAGTCGTGCAAGATGGGAGAAAAGCCTTTCATGAGAGCCACGAGAGAAAAACTCTTCGCTTTAAATGGGTACACCAAAAGTGAAGAAGAAAAGTGATAGCTCGCAGTTAGGGTACAAAGCGGTTGTGAATGAATTTGGCAAGCAAAAATCTATCAAGTTTGAGTTAGATCCTCTCATTGAGGAGAACCATGCAGATGAGACAAGGTCGGACATGAAGATAGTTGACAATTCCAAAAAGCTTGAGTTGAGCCAAGATTTCTTTGGAATTAACTCTGAGTAAGGAGTTCTGGTTGGTGATCCCAACTCTCATGGGTTCAGAGGGGGAGATTGTTGGTTATATGTCCTCACCCATGAAAGAAATCCAAGTTCGAATTAAATTAACGAGAGCTTACTAATTAGTAAAAGTGCTATTGGAATCCAAGTTGAAAAATGATTTACTTGTTAGATTGGTTGGTGACCAAGACAAGGAGATGTGATCTCTAATTTGATTAGGAGAATAAATTGAGAGTTATAGTTTGTTGTTCGTAGGTATTCGTCGTCGTCTCCGTTCAATTGAAAGCTTGAAAACTTTATTGCTTAGGTTGTTTTTGGGTGGAGAAGTTAATTAGGTTTCTCAACCTAATTAAAGCTAGGTAAATTTATATTCTCTAAATTTATTGTGCAACCTCAAGTTTTAGGGCATAAACTTGGGAGGCTTATTGTAAGACTATTATTAGAGATATAGTGGAGATTCGGAGTTTGACCCCTGGTTTTTATATCTTAGTTTTAGAGGATTTTCCACATATATTTGATGTCTTGTTTGTGGATGGTTTTTTGTTATTTTCGTTCTCATAATTGGTTTTGTTGATTTCATATTTAATTGCACAAAGACGGAAAAGTAATTCTTAAGATTGAGATTATTTTTAGGCGTACTTTTCCCAACAGTGGTATCAAGAGCTTGGTTATTTTTGTGGTTTTCTTATACGAATTAAATAGAGGTAAGTTATAAGGAGGTGATCCAACATGCTTATTGGGTCAGTCTACACAGGATTGATGTAGAATGGATCGTACAATTTCGCTACATATAAATCTATTTTATGTAGTATCTCTTTATCGTTTTGAGAACTCAAAAGAGTTACAAGTCTTAACACTAGACAAGATATATATTATATATATATGGGATTCCATCCACAGCAACCGGTTGTTGGGGAGAAACCCATTTCGCCCAAATTACCCACAACTCAGTAGTGGCTTATAAAAAAAAAACATGTAACAAGCCACTACAGATTGTAGCGGCTGAGACAAAATAGGTTGCTCCCCAACAACCGGTTGCTGTGGATGGAATCCCTATATATATATATATATGCAAAACTATTGCAATGAAATAATGTTCACCACCACCTCTCGGACTGCCACGGTTCACCGCTACAGCCTCATATAGCGCTGGCATGGGTCGTCTCTGATTCCATTTATCCGGATCGCAAATAAGTTATCTTCCCAAAATTGCAGTCACACTTATCGTTGTCAAACCCACAGTTTCAGCCGAGTCCAACCTCATCAATTCCTTCTTTACCACCCACCCATGGTTTAGGGTTTAGGGTCTAAGGGTTTAGTCTAGATTTCCAAATCCTTAGAAATACAACTACAATTCCACCTCAAATGATCTTTTCTTCAACCAATTTAAAGCTGTAAATAGCTCCATCCATCTCTTTTACCCTCTCTTATCTTCTTCCACTCCATCTCTTTCTGCCATTTTCCCAGACTAAACCATTACCACTAATATTAGTCACACAACTGATGATCTCGGCATCCCTAATTATATTTCTCATGTTAAAATTCTCATTGAAGACAGCTGCTGCTTTCAAAATTAAGTGGATGTATTTATCTGGGACTGGTAAGAGTGTATAAATAACTGTAGAAATTCTAAACTTAATTTTCTTCCAATTTACATTTGGTTTGTATCATCAAATTAAGTAATTAACTTAAATTTCATATACAAACTTTTTTTTTGAATTTTTTAACAAAAAATGCACGAGTAAAAACATATATGTTTGGTACATGCATGTGTGTATCTCATAAAACAAGGTTCCTAATATATGTGTGTGTGTGTGTGTGTGTGCGCGCGCGCGTGTGTATGTATATATGATAGATACATAATTCATACATTTTATTATTCCTATTTTTGTCCTTTTAATTATATTAGTTTATTAAATTAATATGTTTTATCTTATTTTATAAGATTTAATATTTGTTGTAATAAAGTCAAAATCTTGGTGATCAAGCGATATTTAATACTCTTATTCATGTAAGGAATGTCCAAGAAGAATCTAGCAAGGAGAAGGAAAGAGGTAGAACAATCTTGGTGTGGAAGTCAAATCCAACAAGAAAAAGGAAAGTCTATCTAGAAGATCTCTTTGAGAAGTTGATTGTCACTAGGAAGTTGAAACCTACATGGAAAAGGAACAAAAATGTCCAAGTTTAATGAATCTAAATTAGGGTTCAAAATTATTTCCTCCTATAAATAGGTCTCTTGTTTTAGAGAGGCATGAGGTATTTCTGTATTAGTTTAGGTTAGAAGTAGGAGTAGATTAAATTACTTATTCATTGTACGTTCGTTGGATGATCGTTAATTAAATAGAGTTTTCTTATTTATTTTTAATCTTCTTCTTGTCTTTATTTTAGTTAGATTAATTATTTTCCATGTCTAGCTAATTTCTTTCATCTAGGATGAAGATGAAATTAAACAATTATTCTTGATAATATTTTTCATTTCTTCTATTATTTATGCATTTATGTTTAATTGATTTTGCTTTCATGTTTCATTATTGAAATACCTTCGTGTTATAGTTCTTATGTGATTTTAAATTAATTAAGAGGTTTTGATAGATTATTATTAAGATATGAGTTTTTCATAATTAATGTTTGCTCAAAAAGTTTTGATGGGTTATAGTTAATCCTTAATTTTCATAGTCTATGCTTGCCCACGTTAATTGTAAATTACAAAGTTAAAGGGAAAGGAGATCAAAATCATAATTGAGTTATAAAAATAGAAGAGATTGAATTATATGTTATGTTTATTATTTAATGGATTCGGATTCCTAGATTGTTTCCTCATTATTAGTTTTCATATTCTAGTTAATCAATTTTTAATCTTTATTTCTAATTCGCCTAAAATAGATATTAAGCATATATTAAATTGTTCTCGTCTCTGTGGGTTCGACATGTATTTGCCAGTTTTTTAATTTAACACTGTATACTTGCAGTACATATTTTTATCACATCAAGTTTTTGGCGCTGTTGCCGGAGAATAGACTTAATTTTATATTTCTTAATTTTTATTTATTCGAATTAGTTTTTTTTTCTTCTAATATTTTTTTATTTTTCAGGATTATCGAAGCGGATCAACGGTGTTAAAAGACAAGATTATTGCTGCGTTTTTTCTTGATATTTTGTATCTTAACTCAAAAACAAAAAAAAATTAAAAAAATAAGTAGAGCACATCCATTTACTCACATTCATGCATTTACTCACATAGAGCACATAGTGTTTGGTTTTTATTTTTATTTTTTTGTCAAATATAAACTGTTTGGATTGCTGGAGGATTGAGGTATGTCAAAATTTCTCCTTCTTTCGTAATGCACAAGTTTTAAGACATTTTATTTGTTTATAGTTTTTTTTTATTTGTACGTTCTCATTTGTAATTTAACATTAAGTGTGACGCCCCCAAAATAGGTATACACCACCCATTCTGAGTCGCCAAATACATGGTATAGAAACAACTACAACTTCATTAATACAATTGTCTTACAAAATACGACAACACATAAACTGTGAGTTTAAATATAAATATTGTCTTCTAGACAATATTCACATTCAAATAAGTCCTCATTACAATTATTGATACACTATTTTACAACATAGTGAGGACTACTATAACAACTATCATGGAACATCACTCCACACCCCGACTACTTCCCGCTATATTCTCGCTTCCTGAGAAGAAAAATGGAACAAAAAGAAAAAGGGTGAGCTCAACTAGCCTAGTAAAGAATATTATGACTAAGATCATGTAGAACAAATTATCGTTAGTCTTCAATAAATCAGATAAAATATAATGGACAATCAGTTTTAGATCAATATTCGCAGAGGAAATAACAATTCATTAGAAGAGTTAAGTAGAGAATGAAATCTACTATCATCTATGAATTTAAAAGTCCATCATCAATATTTTATCTCTGTAACATCAATCAATATATATCTTGAATCAAATATTCATCTTTGCACTACGGGCCAAAGATATTCATCTGTATCACCAGTTGGTCATGTTCATCTCAATACTTGTTCATCTTTGCACTACGGGCCAAAAATATTCATCAGGTAATCATTCATCTTTGAACTACAGGCCAAAGATATTCATCAAGTATCACCATTAAGGACTGAGGATGATGAAAAATAATTTAAAGAATGAATCCAGTGAGATAAAGGGACAAAGATTAGGGATTCGTACTTTAGATAATCCAAGTTTAAAAATAGTCCATAATAAATCATAGTGGAGTAAACTTCAAGAATGAAGATCAAAACATGGATACAATCAAAGATAGTAACCATAATAGACATCTTGGACAAAGAAGAGAAAATTTTATTTTTCGGTGAATATTGTCGTATTTGTGAATAGTGTCGTACACGTGAATAGTACCGTATACGTGAATAGTAACTCCGACACAAAAAGGTAGAAATTCCACAAGAAAAATCATACTTATATTTCGGTAGAATGATATTGAAAGAAATAACATTATTTACGAAAAAAATAACATCCCTTACCTCAAGAGAACAGTACTTCTGAATGGAATATCGGATATGATGCTGAAGAAAACTTGCACTGAATAGCAACTCTCAAAATATCTAAATACTCACAAAAATACGCTCGATATAATAAAAAGAGAAAACTTATAATTCTAGTGTGATTTTCAATTCTAACTAAGCACTATATTTATAGGAAAATGCTAGAACGCCAAAACAGACTAACCTGCTACCTGATGACTTTACCTATTAATAGTCATGCACACCACTTTTGAAATAAATTTTCAGCACATTTCTCACCAACCAAAAGTGGGGCCCACCCATTCTAGAAATTTCCAAAATATTTTAAAATTTAAACAATAATCAAAAACTTCAACAATTCATAATAAATAGCCCTTTTGTCAGAAAAATTCAAATCTCATATCTATTCCATAGAAAATCTAATTCTCTACAATTTTGTAGAAGAAAGTTTTTCTAAATTCCAAACAGAAAATGCTCGAAATCTACATACGGACGATTTTTAATACATCCATTCCGATAAAATACTGATAAAACACATCAACATTAATTCCTTCATTTATATCCACATAAAAAATAAATATTTTCTTATCATATAAATCAATAATTAATTATTCACAAATAATATTACAGAATCATAATTGTGATAACCAGGTCGTTCCCAGAAAAGAAGGGGACTTTCCGATAAGAATTTCTCCTTACTGGCGCGCAATTAGATGACCAAACCTCTTTTCTTAGACAAAACTTCCTTAGACATTACCAATAATGTTATCTAATAATATTATTCAAATAATATGAATTATTGATCTGACAATAGAAATACTGTGCAAGAACAATTATTGAAACAACAATAATATAAAATATCAACATAGCAATTATTGAATCAATAAAATAAAATATTGAATGCAATAATTCTGAACAATTATTGAGTAGTGCCTTCTTACGTAAGAATCAATAATCCAACAATATTGTGCAATCTTGTGTCTTCTTTTCATGCAAACCACGCGACATCTTGTACTTTAACCACCGGGTATTCCAACAGTGTTAACGGTAATAATTACGTCGTTATTTATAAAAATTCAAACTTGTCGTTTTCTTCATCCGACCGTTTTCCGTTATGGGGCCCACAAATGGATGCACCTTCGTACGAATATTCCCCGACAACAAGAATATTCTACGACCAAACGAATATTCCCCGAAAACAATGAATATTTTATAACTACTTGCTTATTTTGAAAAATTTGCACATTTCACCCATAACCAAAATATTATATCAAATTAACACCTTATTATTTCAAGATAATGAACAGAGGAAATTCAATTTTATTTATAAAAAGTTGGGGTCTTACATTAAGGGCACAACCTGTAACAAGATAAGGTGGGGATTTCATCACCCTTCCTTAGCCCAGAAACCACCCATTCATTTTGCATAACCTTACCTTAATAAAATCAAGTAGACGTTGGCCCCTAGGACTCTCGAGCTCAATTAGGACAAGGGACTCCAAGAGGAGGCTCTAAATTTTAAATTAATCAAACTACTAGTGTCTAGGCAAGTGGTTCAAAAGGCAAACTCCTAAAGGATGTGTGGTTATTCAATTAGTCACCGTACCCACGAAGAGACTCCCACATTTCTTACACTTACCTGGCTAGTGGTGTGATTAATTTTGAATTTGGTGGACATTGCGGTGTAACTTGGAACAGTTAGGAGTTGTCTAAATTTTATTTAGGTTAACCGTAGAATTATGATTTTTATTTTATTTTTTTATTATATTTTTTTTGTGACTTTCGTGGTTAGTTGTATATTTATTTTGTGATTTGTGGAAAAATGGATTCTTATTATAGTTGGAATAATAATTTTGCTTGAAATTAAGAACCCTATGAAAATTTTAATGCACATCAAGTAAATCAATTTTTTCCAACTTATGAAAATCCTTATCTATGTCCATATCCATATCCATATCCATATCCATATTCGGATCTTGAACCTCAATATCCACAAGAATTATCAAATGAAGAATAGAAAACACTTAGTGCCTTGGAGAAAACTACGGAAGTTTTAATGGAAGAACAATTTAGCATTATATCTCGTCTAGAAATTCAAATGTGTCGATTAGCCACCATAATAAATGAACAAGAGGTGGGTGAATTTTCTAGTAACTCTGAGGTTAATTTTGAAAATCTTGATGGTTGTGGAAATGATGAGGAAAGTGAAAATTTTGTATTCAATTCTACACAGTTTGAGTCAAGCGAATTTGAGGAGTCTAAAAATTATGAGTCTATGCCTAAAATTGACCATGTTGCATTTGATGAGTCTATTGAAAAAGTTTATAAGCCTAAAGTTCCATACCCTGAAAGACTTATTCCTAAAAAGCCGCCTAGTAATTTTTTTGGACCAACACATTAAAGTAAACATGATCCAAGAGTTGTCAATAACCCAAGAAATAATAGAAAATAGACTCTTGATTGAAAAAGATCTAATTAATTTTTTCTTAAATCAGCTTGACCAAAATAGGAATGAATCTAAATATTTTGATAAGGTTAATGAGCTGTTGAGATCCTCTAAAAATAAGTCAACAAAATTAGAACATGTATTTGAACCAATTTTTCTATCATTTGAACATGTAAGTGAAAGTTTTCTTGAGGTAAATTTTAAGCATAATTGTGATGAAAATTCTGACTATTTTTAATATCCTAGACCTCCTGAAAATAATGAAAAGTTCACTCACTTACCCATTTGTATCATTCATTTTTAGTCATATAATTTTTAGGATTTATGAAATTTATAGATTGTACATTTGTTTTCTTTCTCACCGCATTTTCTTGCATAATAAAAACCCCACGTACAAGGTATAATTCTTTTATATATGTGTTCTCTATTTTTTATTTGTATACATTGAGGACAATGCATAATTTAGGTATGGGGGGTTTGTTTGTATTGTAGTATTAGATTTTTTTCTTTTTTTTAGGAAAATATAGTTAAAAAAACACAAAAAATCGAAAAAATTAAAATTTTTGTTTGACTTTTTATGAGTTGGATTAACTCTAATAAGTGTCTGTGGAGTTAAAAATTCATGAGTGAGATTAAAAGATTTAGAACTCTTGAACTTTTGATTAAATACGAAATCTTAGTTCGAAACACCATCTGGATTAAAATTGATTTCACAAGCATTTTTCGCACTTTACGTTTGCACTAATTTTTAGTTGTGGGGTCTAAACCATGATTCGAGTAATTTCAAGAAAAAAATTTGAAAGAAAAAAAAATTGAAAAAAAAAACTACTTCAATATCCATTAAACGAAATAACTAAGTATCCAAGCCTCAGGAAACATCGATATTCATGCTGAAAAGTGTGATGGATAAAAGCAGCTTGACTAGTATAATTTTGTGGCCTTTATTACTTGAGTTAGTAAACCCTTCGGGGTGTCTCTACACCTAGTGCCTTAAAGTCAATTAGTTTGGGAGTCATTGGTCCAACGCTCGCTATATGGGTAACTTTGAAAAGCCTAAGAAAATGAGATATTGCACAAGGCAAGAAAAAAATCAAAAAAAAAAGGAAAAGAAAAATGAGTTTGCTTGATTTTCATGGTAAAAATCCCTACAAAGAGTTACATCATATACACGCAATGCATGCATTACATGAAATTAATTTAATGAAGGATGATGTTTAAAATGAAGATAAAATATTTTTGATAGGGTGAAAGTGATTTTGAATTTAATCTTACTTATGTATAATGCCCATAGATATTTAGAAGTTTTCTTTCAATCATAATTTGTTGAACCCAAAAATATTTTTGAATTTTTTTGAGTATATTCACTGCAAACCCTCACGAGACACAACTCGTCCACTTGGGGTAACCTTAGGATTTAAAGGCTTGTTGCACATGCTAAGTGCAATCGTGTTTCCTACAAAAATGGGGTACTATAATTTTTGTTTTATTTTTAATTTACTCGAGGACGAGCAAAAGTTAGGTATGAGATTATTTGATAGACACATAATTCATATATTTTACTATCCCTAATTTTGTCCTTTTAATTATATTAGTTTATTAAATTAATATATTTTATTTTATTTTGTAGGATTTAATATTTGTTGCAATAAAGTCAAAATCTTGGTGATCAAGCGATATTTAATACTCTTATTCATGTAAGAAATATCCAAGAAGAATCCTGCAAGGAGAAGGAAAGAGGTGGAACAATCTTGGTGTGCAAGTCAAATCCAACAAGAGAAAGGAAAGTATATCTAAAAGATCTTTTTGAGTAGTTGATTGTCACTAGGAAATTGAAACCTACATGAAAAGGGAACCAAAGTGTCCAAGTTCAATGAATCTAAATTAAGGTTCAAAGTTATTTTAGAGAGGCATGAGGTATTTTTGTATTAGTTTAGGTTAGGAGTAGGAGTAGATTAAATTACTTATTCATTGTATGTTCGTTGGATGATCGTTAATTAAAGGGAGTTTTCTTATTTATTTTTAATCTTCTTCTTTTCTTTTTTTTTAGTTAGTTTAATTATTTTTAATGTCTAGCTAATTTTTTTCATCTAGGATGAAGATGAAATTAAATTATTATTCTTAATAATATTTTTCGTCTCTTCTATTATTTATGCGTTTATGTTTAATTGATTTCGCCTTCATGTTTCGTTATTGAAATACATTTGTGTTATAGTTCTTATGTGATTTTAAATTAATTAAGAGGTTTTGATAGATTATTGTTAATATATGAGTTTTTCATAATTCATACTAACTCAAAGAAGTTTTGATGGGTTATAGTTAATCCTTAAATTTTCATAGTCTATACTTGCCCAGGTTAATTATAAATTACAAAATTAAAGGGAAGGGAGATCAAAATCATAATTGAGTTATAAAAATAGAAGAGATTGAATTATATGTTATGTTTATTATTTAATGGATTCGGATTCCTAGATTGTTTCCTCATTATTAGTTTTCATATTCTAATTAATCAATTTTCAATCTTTATTTCTAATTCGCCTAAAATAGATATTAAGGATACATTAAATTAATCTAGTCTATGTGGGTTCGACATGTACTTGTCAGTTCTTCAATTTGATACTGTGTACTTGCAGTACATATTTTTATCACACAATATATATTAACTAAACTTGGTAGAATTAGAATTTTTTTTACAAGTAACCATTTTGTAGAATAGTAGCTATACAATTACAAGAGACCGAATACATAAATTGTATACTTAATCGACACTATTCTTTAAAAACTTGGAGCCAGATTGAAAATTGAAAATGACTAAAATGCAAAAATATTTCTTGTATTTGTATATTTGTGATATTTTAGAAAACTTATCCCACAATGTATGCACAATTTTTAACGCAAAATTATTTCTTTTAAGGTATAATTACTGTGCAAAATTGACCCAAATGAGATAGTTTTGTACTACTAATTAATTGTACCTGGTGGAATGGTTTGACTAATACTTAGATTAATGGATGAAAAATCAAATTTTAACTTATAACAAATGACAAATTCATTAGCGCGGAGCATAGAGTTCTGGCAAACCATATTGGTCCAAGAGTATCGGTAGCATGCCTATTTTACACAGGTGTCAGACCAACCTCAAAGAGTATATATCAACCCATAAATCAATCAATGTCAAATCTCATGTAAAGGAGAAAACACACTACGTACACATAAAGGAAGAAAGATTGAACCTACACATAAAAGAAGAAATAAATTTACTTAAATGAGAATCGTACTTGAAACCTAAAAATCATAGTACCTCAGTTTCAACTGTTAGGTTAACATCTCATCGCCTAATTAACTTATTTAGATGTGAGAGTTCTCGTGTTTTTATTGTGATTCATAGTTTGTTACTATGGAATGTATAAAAAATTATTTGAATGGTGCATTGAAATTATCATACCTTTTGGGTCACTGATAAGATCGAATGCTTGTAATGTTACAACCAATTTCAGTTCAATCCTATTACGATTCCATTTGGGTCGCTGATCAGATCGAGGACCGAATTTGGTAAGATTTTTTATACAAGGTGGGAAAAGAGTTTAAAGCGAAACATGAATGACTACATTAATGAAAATGTCTATACTTGATGGTATAATTTAAAAGTTTGTCCTAATACAAAGTATTGGTGATGTAGGGATATTAATTTTTAGGGAATTGATATTTACACAAGTGAAAGTGTTAATTCCACAATATACTTGCTCACATGAGGGTGAACCTATTTACTATTCCTGTGAGAAAGAGTTTATGGAACTATCAAATTTATATACTTGTTATCGGGGCATGATTATTTGGGCCCGATGGATTCGGTAGTTCATAGTCCACGTTGAGGAAGTCTCCCCACGTAGGAACTTAGCTATTTGGAAATGGGTGAATTTTAAAGAATTTAAGATTATTCTTAACTATATTTAAATTTTAACTACTAAGAAAAGAGTTAAGATAGAATCCGACTTCCTTTCTTTAAGGAGATTCAGTTTAATCTCATTAAGGAATCTGACCTAATGAGGAATTCTATTTCCATACGGAGAATGACATGTAGGAGAATGTGTGATCACTATAAATACAAGGCTATACCCTTGTTCTCAAGTACACATATAATATCTCATTATTTTCCAGCACTAAAGTTTAATACTTCCATTGTTAAACCTTATTCAACCAATACTTATTCTCACACCGGAGCTATTCCCAGCAGCCTAGGCCATCAAGTTTTCCTGTGTGACTTCGTTTATGTGCAAGATAGTTCGCGTTATTAGTTATTGAAGCACGTGAACGAATCTTGGCATTAACATTGGCACTAGAAAGAGGGGTTGTTTAGTGCTAGGTATTTTTCAATCACTCAGAAGTTTGATTAGAAGTAATGGCAACAAGTAAGATAGTTTCTGCACATGGAAAGTAAACTGCCAACCCATCAGCTCAACCTAAGGGTTCGGTCAAGGACAGATAAGAGTCTTCCAAAAAGATGGCCGGTGTCGATGGATATGAAGTAGAGCATGATCGACAATGGCTCTTCTGTCTGTCGATATATTGTATGCGCATGCATATCAGAGGTTGGCTTTGAAAGGTAGAAAGATGGAGGTTGGGCAGGAACCTCCATTGTATGGGTTCAGTAATGATCCAGTTCGAGTAGCAGGAACTATTGAGTTTTCAGTCATCTTCGGGACGACTCTTCAGCAGGTAGAAATCATTGTCAAGTTTTTTGTGGTGTATGTGGATTCATCGTATAATGTCATTCTGGGTTGACCGACATTGACAGCATTGCAGGTAGTGACATCCATTCTCTATTTTAAGTTAAAATTCCCTACCCCAAACGTGGTCGGCGAGGTCAAATGAGATTTGGATATGGCTCTGAGGTGCTACAGGAATTCGTTGATTTCATCTAGGATCGGAGTTAGTAAGAAAAGGTAGACTATGACAATTGAGGTGGAACCATTTATCGTAGGAAGTATATAATCCCTTACTTTGCTAGCTGAAGAGACAGAAGATATCTAGTTGGTCCTAGGGAAGAAGGATAAGACTATTCAGATTGAATCGGGGTTGCAGGAGCCCTTTCAGACAGGATTGATCGATCTGCTTCGGGTGTATGCAGACATCTTCGCATAGGTGCCTAGTGATATGTCGGGTATTGATGATTCTGTTGATGTGGACGGATTAAATATAGACCCTACCAGGAAACCAGTCCTACAGAAGAAGAGAATCTTTACCCCGGAGAGGCAGAATATTATTGATGATAAGGTGGCCAAGTTGTTAGCGCCCGATTTCATATTTGAGATTGACTATCCAGAATGGCTGGCAAATGTAGTACTGGTTCGGAAGCAAAATAGTAAGTGGAGAATATGTATCGATTATACTGATTTGAATAAGGCGTGCCCGAAAGATTTTTACCCACTTCCACATATCGACCAGTTGATTGATGCAAGGTATGCATTGTTGAATTTCATGAACGCCTTTTCGGGATACAACCAGATTTTGATGTATAAGGAGGATATCCCGAAGACAACTTTTATTACACATCGAGCGATATATGCTTACAAGAAGATGACCTTCGGGCTGTTGAACGCTGATGCAATATACCAAAATATGATGAACTACGTGTTCAATAAGTAGTTGGGCTGAAGCATGGAGGTGTACGTGGACTTGTGAAAATATCAATTCTCTATTTTTACTATATTTCTAGCTAATAGTTGTACTTATTCAATCGCATATGCATGCGATGAGTTGAATATAAACACGTGAAAGATTTATGTTACAATAAAATAGGGAAAAACTAATGAATTAGCCACTATAATTGGCAAGTTTTATTGATTACACCATCGAATTTTTAAAATTTTAAATTATCTCAATAAACTAATTATTATTTTCAAATTAGGTCACTCCGTTAAAAAAATTAGATAGACATTAAGAATTTATCTACGTGGCTCTGAGAAAAAAATACAAAAATTAAAAATATTACATGTGGCAAAAAAATAATATAAAACTTAAAAGTAAAAATAAAAAAATCAAAACATCTTTCTTCTTTAACCAAAACAATCTAACCATCTTCCTTAGTTGGGTTCCTTTTATTCTTCATCAAAACAATTCTAACCGATATGAAGATCTAACTGACATCAAAACAGATCTAATTATTTTATTTGGCCTCTTCTTAATTTGATGCTCTCCTTCGACCTCAAAATCTCTCTCTTCATCCCTTTAGACCTTAAACGGTTATCATCCGCCATTAACGAAGCTTTGTATTTGCTTCAGGTTCGTCTTATTAAGTTATCGTGATTTTATTTCTCTTAGGATTCCCGATTTGGCCTTTGGGGTTTTAGGGTTAACTTTCATTTGGGATTCTAAATTTTTTTAATCTTCTAATTATTAGTGGTGATGGACTGTTTTGGTGTTAATTGTCGAGGCTTTGATCGAAGTGGGTGTATCTCTTTTAATTTAAATTAAAGGTTTCTCTTTTGTTTTTAGTTTGACAATTTTTGTGCTAATTAGGCCTTCTCTTACTGCTGATTTTTGAATTTTGCAAATTCAAAATTAGGGTTTATTGATATTTGTGTTTGTAGATGTGGGTTTATGTGACGCCCCCAAAATAGGTATACATCACCTATTCTGAGTCGCCAAATACATGGTACAGAATACAAATACAATCTTAAATATAAAACAAGAGAGCTGTGAATTTTAATACAAACATTGTCTTCTAGACAATATCCTCTCTCAGAATAAATCCTCATTATATTTATTAACACACTATTTAACAAAATAGCGAGGACTACTAATACTATCATCTGGACCGTCACTCCATTCCCCGACTAGTCCCGCGCCACGCTCTCATTTCACGAAGAGAACGAAGTGAAAGAAATGGTGAGCTCAACTAGCCCATGAAAAAATATTATGACTAAGATAATGCGTAATAAATTATCATTAGTCTTCAACAATGTTAAACCGATAAAATACAATAGACATCAAGTTTAATCATGATGGAAACATGCAATCCATTAAAAGAGTCAAGTAGAGAATAAAATCTACTATCTTTTATGATTTAAAAGATTTTCATCACTTTTATCACGGGACTCGACAAATAAATAATCTACATCATCCCGCACTACTACCAAGGATATTCATTAGTTTCACAACCACAATTTATCCATGCACTACGGGCCAAGGATATTTTTGTATTCATTAATGGTCATGATCATGCCAACAACTGTCCATCAATGCAATACGGGCCAATGAGGACTTTAACCACATCATTTGTAACATTACGGTCATGATTACACCTAATAATCCTCGTCATAATCATACCAAGTCCATCTATGCACTACAGAATACGGATGACTTTCAAAAAAATATAAATATGAGGATGATGACAATGATATAAGAATTCAATAAAACAAGTTCAAGAATTAATTTATTCAGAACTAATAACGCCCAAATTGTCAACATGATACTTCTTTGTAGAGTAAAATTCAAGAATACTCGTAAGAATATTTCCATGAAAAGATATCTTTGGATGAAGCGCAAAATATCAAGGATATTCCACTAATTTCATGGAGTATAAAAAGTCAAAACTTTAACCAACCGAGTATAATAAAGAATGGAATAACAAAAGAAATCACCATGCATGCGGTACTTGATGGACAAAGTTATTCCAATGAATAATAAATAATGGAACCAGTCGACGTAATACTCACCGGCCAGGATATTCCAATGTAATAATAAAGAATGGAATAACAACGAAATCACCATACATGCGATGATTGCATGGGCAAAGTTATTCCAACGTAATAATAAATAATCGGAACCCAATCCCAGAAAACGCATGCATGTGATATTCCAAATGTAATAATAAAGAATGCAATAATAATGAAATTTCACAATGTATGCGGTGCTTGCCAGAGGCGAGTTATTCCAATGTAATAATAAATAATGGAATAACAGAAGTTCTCTTCATGAATATGAAAAAAAATAATACCCCTTACGAGTACAACAAATAATATCCCTTACCTTATAAAGAAGAGTACTCCGACGGTATCTCCTCATATGTTAAATCTTCTACTATCTCGTCTAGTTCTAATTTAATAATGTGGTTCAGGTCATCCACATATTTACGTAACATCGATACGTGAAAAATGTTATGAACACACGACATACTTGACGGTAAAACGAGTCTATAAGCCACAGTTCCTACTCGATCGAGGATTTCAAATGGGCCAATTAAATCGAGGGTTGAGATTTCCTCTCTTCATCGATTCTTGCTTCTATAATAATGCCCTCTTGAACCTTCTTCTTCACATTCATCAGCTTCGGGTGTGTAGTTTGAGCGGCTTTAACTTTATCGATTAAAGTCGATTCTACTCGTATATTCGTTATCTTCACGTGGGTCCCTAGAGTCTTTAACTCTATCTTCATCATTTATAAATTATACAAAATGAGTTTTGTACTGGGGTTAATATAAAATTCGATTTCATGCTACGGGGTAACTAAGAAGTCTTCAAGAATACGCCAGGAAATTTATTAACAATAGAAATATCATTCAAAACTGTGACTCTCATCCAAGACTTGGATAACACATGTAATGAAGGTTTCTCCTAACGGAGTTTCAACTAATAAGTCAAAGTCTAACTTCTCTAGAGTTAAATTTAAACGTTGAGCGCAAGCAAGAGAGATAAAAGAATGGGTAGAACCGATATCTAACAAGGTATACACTTCGCAAAAATTTATAATTAACTAACACGTGCTAACTTCACTCGGGTTACTCGCTTTTTGAGAAGTCACGAAAAATGCTCTTCCTGAAACCACCGAATTTATTTTGTCCGTATTCGCCTTTGGTGCCACCGTCTCAGCTGGACTTGACTTCACTATACGACAAAATCAAGCTAAATGACCTTCTCTTCTTGAAATTTCCACTTCTATTATCTTGGCCATGATTACCACCGAAGTGGTTACCATTCTTGTACGATAATTTCCCCGATGATGGTCATCATTGTTCCGATGGCCGCTGCCACCGGTACGATTATTATCGTGTTGTTGGTCGTTACCTTTTGGTTCTGCTAACTCATTATCACGCTCCAATAACTGAGCCCTATTCACAACATCTGAATATAAACAAATTTTATGAGAAATGAGGTATTGACGTATATCGGGTTTCAAACCTCTTAGAAATATTCGCGTCATTCGCTCCTCATTATCGACCAAATAGGATGCATACCGGGATAACTCGCTAAACGTAGCCTCGTACTGCGATACAGTCATATTATTTTGCTCCATTGCTTATCTCAACATTTTCAGATGCCATTTTCAAACACTGTCACAAAACAAGGGTTAATTGACATATCACATATTATCCCTATACTATGACCGACCAATTAAATACCAAATAAACTTAGGTAGGTCATACTAGCGAAGGAATTCTCCGTCTCTCCCCTACTAGTTCTTGCCTCAAATCTCAGCCAGGGATCATATCCCTAATCTTTGATACCAACTGTGATGCCCCCAAAAATAGGTATACCTCACCCATCTTGAGTCGCCAGATACATGGTACAAAATACAAATAAAACTTAATTATACAACGATTAGGTGTAAAATACGACAAAACATAATCTAAGAGTTTTAATACGATATTGTCATCTGTGGCGATGATACAAACTCAATGATGTCTTCATTACATTTATTGTCACACTTATTTAATGTAATAGTGAGGACTACTAATGCTATCATCCTGACCGTCACTCCCGCTCCCCAACTCGTCCCAAATATATTCTCATTTCACAAGAGAACAAAGAAGGAAAAAGGGTGAGCTCAACTAGCCCAAAGAAGAAATATTATGACTAAGATAATGCGTAATAAATTATCATTAGTCTTCAACAATGTTAAACCGATAAAATACAATTGACATCAAGTTTAACTCTGCGGTGATTCTAGTAATCCATTAGAAAAGTCAAGTAGAGAATAAAATCTTACCATCTTCTATGATTTAAAATGTTTTCATCAATTTTTATCGCTGAGACTCAACTTAATAAATAAACCACATCATCGAATCATCCATGCACTACGGGCCAAGGATATTCTTTAAATCATCAATGGTCATGATTATACCGAATAATCCCTGGTCATAATCATACCAAGTCCATCTCTGCACGTAAGTCAAAGATATACAAAAATAAAAGCAATAATCAACAATCCATCTTTGCACGTAAGCCAAAGATATATAATTCAATAAACAACAGTCCATCTTCGCACGTAAGCCAAAGATAACTTTCATCACCATATAAGCATGAGGATAATGACAATGATATAAACATTAATCAAACTAAAACAAGGATAAATATTAAAGACTTTAAATTTATCCAAATATTATCAATCACTTAATAAACTCATAATCTAATATTATTAATATTATAACAATATTTTAATCACCTCTAAACTTATAAACAATTTATTTCAATTGTTTACACTTTACCAAATAATGCATTTAATCATTCAAAGAATGCCATACTCATAAGATTTCATCATCAATGATTAAATTCCTTATCAAACATCTGCATATACCTTATATAGGATTCCCAAGCCATAAAATCCTATTTTTCCAATTTTGTTACAATACATAACATATTTAACTCATATACTCATAACTAAACCATTTTCATGAAAAATACCAAATCAGTCCCAAAAATATTTCTTTTCTGGGATTTAGCAGAATATAGTCCCATAATGAACATATTTTTCTCGGAATTTTTAAAATTCATTTACTATTTTTCAAAAATCAATTTCTAATTAATTCCCTAAGAAATTAGCTACCTCATTGTTAACTCCAGAAATTCCCAAATCTTGGCATGATCTTACACATGTTAACGTGAGCTTCCAATTTATATTTCATGGTCATCAGAGTTAAAGAACTCCGGTTATAGCGTTTTTCGTCAAAAAAACCTAAATATTGAAATGGTCATAACTTGCTCATTTTAAGTCGGAATGAGCTCATTTTTGGACAGAGGTTCTTTATACCATATACTTTCATGTCCCAAAAGGCCGAATTTTTCTCACAATTTAAGTGGTCAAAAAATTTCTTCTAAAATCAAGGCGAGAGCGTTTGGTAATTTCCAGCTTTTGACTCCTTTGCTAAAATCAGTTCACACGAAAATCTACAACACCTTTTCCAGTGATTCTACTTGAAGATGCTACAAAACTCATAGATCTAACTCTAGAACTTAACCACACTCAAAAATTCAAAATATAATAGGAGATATGGTCAATTGAATTTCAAGTTCTATTTTCACAAAAATCTGATTTTCAACCCTTTGTGATTTCTAAGAAACTTTCATGTTTTCACATAATAACCAACATAACTCATCATAACACTTACTAATACTTTATATACCCATGATTTTCATCAGTCCAAAGCTTTTATTATGACTCTCATCATAATCAACGTAACCAAATCATTTCCACAATTTAATAAAGAATGAATATAAAGGATCATTCACCATGCATGTGGTAATCCACATAAATAGGTTATTCCAACAGATTAATAAAGAATGGAATAACAGAAGGATTCACCATGCATGCGATAGAGACCGCATAGACAGGTTATTCCCAACAGAATAATAAATAATGGAACCCAGTCCCACAGAACGCAGATGTGATATTCTCGATGAATAATAAATGCGGAATAATAAATAATGGAACCAGTCTGCCCTGTAAACGCATGTGATGTGATATTTCGACGAATAATAATAATTGCGAATAATAAATAAAGGAACCAGTCCGGCGTAAAATGCATGAGACAGATATTCGATAGAATAATAAAGAATGGAATAACAATGAGAATTTCACCACGATGTGGTATCAGATAAACAAAGTTATTCCAATGAATAATAAAGAACGGAACCGTGTCGAGCAAAATTCACAATTTAAGCGGGATATTCCAAAGAATAATAAAGAATGGAATAATAGAAGAATTTCACCATATATGCGGTATTTAGATAAACAAAGTTATCCCAACATAATAATACGAGAATGGAATAATGAAGAATTTCACCACGTATGCAGTTGCTTGTGATAAATAGGTTATTCCAACATAATAATGAAGAATGGAATAACAACTCTTACGAGTATTGAAAGAAGTAATTCTCTCCATGAATACGAAAGAATAATACCCCTTACAGGTACAACAAATAATATTTCTTACCTTAGAATAAAGCTGGATACTGGAATAGTGAGGTAGCAGACTCTCTTCTTCTTTCTCTCTATAATTTCTTTCTATAATAATGGCTCTAAAGCTTTAGTGAATTGGTGAGAAATGAAGGAAGAATGAGCTTCTATTTATAGGAAAATATAGTTTCGATAATTGCACGTTTTGGGGCTCGAAATATTACAGTACAATACCTCCAACTTTTCTTTCATTTTTACTTCAGTCATCCAAGTATTATCAAACTTGCACCACCTCCAATAATAGTAAATCATGTGAATCAATAGTAAATCATGTGACTCAATAGTTCTAAACATGTGAAAAAATTAATTACAATATAGTATCTCCATCTATACCTCTATTTTTAACTTAGTCATGCAAGTATTATCAATCTTGCACCACCTCCCCTAATAGTACCAGAATGTGAATCAATAGTACACACATGTGAACAAATAGTTAATAGCATGTGAATTAGTAGCAATTAATTGCTCATTTATCCGATAAATTATCCGATTTATCAATATAACCCCAGACATCAATTATCATCAGAATAGATGTCGATTTCAACTAACACCAATAATCCCAACACAATGGAACTATCAAATTCATCTTTAATCAACACGAACTTATTCATCATTAATATTATAACTCACAATATTTAACAACCAGGTCGTTCCTAGGAAAGAGGGGGCTTTCCAATAAGGATTTCTCCCTATTGGCGCGCAATTAGGTGACCAAACCTCTCCTTGACAGAACTTCTAGACATTGTAAATATTGCAATTTAATAATATGAATAACTTTTATCGTCTCAATTATTGATTTAATAATATATCATATAACGCAGAAAATACTGTGACAATAATCGAATCAATAATATGAGAGATATGATGCATCAATTACTGTAGCAATAATTGAGTATAACTGAGTGACTTCTCACGTAAGCATCAATAACCAATATCGTGTGTCACTATGCAACCACGCGTATTACTGTACTTTTACTACCGGTAGTTCAACAGTTTTAATGGTAAAACTTCCGCCGTTATTTTCAATAAAATATTTTTTTGTCGTTTTATTACTGCGACAATACTTCCGTTGTGGGTTCACCAATGATTGTGCCGTCGTACGGATATTTCAAACAAAAAGAATATTCCCCGACCAAATGAATATTTTATAACAACTTGCATACTTTGCAAAATTTATAAATACTACCCACAACTATAACATTATATCAAATCCATACCATAATATTTTAAAAAAAATATTTCGAGAAATTTAAATCTTTATTCATAAAATTCGGGGTATCACAAATCGAATATTATATAACAACTTGCGTACTTTGCAAAATTTAGAAATATTACCCACAACTATAATATTATATCAAATTTATTCCATAATATTCAAAAATAATATTTATAGAAAATACATTTTTATTCATAAAAGTTGGGGTCTTACAGTTTATAAAACCCTTTGATGCAAGCTCTGAATTTTATAAAACCATGTGAATATTTTTATAAATTTTGTTATTAATGGTCGATGATGCATCGACTGAACAAATCATAAGAGAAGCGACGACAAAGGGAGACGAACTAAAACTACAAAATGAAAATGGAATAAAAATGAAGACGAGGTATTGGTTGCTACACTTTTGGAATTATGTGATACAGGATGGAAAAGAGATAATAATATTTTTCGAAGCAAGTACACTAATGTTCTAGAGAAGGTATTGAAATCTAAGCTTTCTGGACAAATTTACGGTATCATCTTATTTTTGCTCTAAATTTGTACTAATTTATTTTCTGATGGTCATAGCCGGATTCTATGCCGGAGTTAGGCCAAAATCTATGTCTGATATAGGGCTGAGCAAGTAACCAAATTAGAACCGAAACCGCACCAAAAACCGCACGAACCGCACCAATTAAAACCGCATCAACGGTTCTGGCGTATGTGGCGGTTTTAGGTGGGTTGAATAACCAAATTTACGGTTTCAGTTTGGTTAAAAGCCAAAACCGCACACATAAAACCGAAACCGCACTATGTGTGTTTAAGCATTTATTATCTCTAGTAAATTCTAAACTTACTTTTCACTTGAACATGCTCAGAGAAAACTCCAGTCTTGCATTGTCATTATTTCACCAATTGAAAGAAGATGGTTAGAGGTTATAGAGTCAAAAATTAAGCATTTGGGTTTTGGAATTTTGGATTTGTTTTATGCGTTACTAGAAGGGCTTATAACTGAGGGGCCAAATTCGTTGGTTCGAGCACTTGATGCATTGGTTAAGGTCTATGATATAGTAGTAATAGTCTAATAGATTATTTTTTAAATTAGGTATAGTTAGGATTTTATTCTATAAGTCCTCCCTGCAATATATAAGATAGAATTTCATTATATCTCCACTATATACTTTTAATTTTTGGGAACTAGATAAATTTTCTTGCTTGTTATTGAATATATGGTCTACGTTGTTTTATATAACGCATACTAAGTTAATTGCTCGATGTGAGCTCTGTGTTAAATTCTATTGAATGCTTAGACCTTTTTGTTGTTTCAATTGGTTTTGAAACCGAAATCGCACCAATTGAAACCGCACCGTACAGTTTAAAACCACACCGCACCAATCATAAGCGATTTCGTGTGCGGTTTTGGATTTGTCAAACCGCACCTAAGCGATTTCGGGTGCGGTTTCGACTTCAAACCGCAACATGCTCACCCCTAGTCTGATATCGCTGGAGCCTAGCCGGTGAGTGGTCTGTAAGTTCGCTTGCTGGTTGTCGTGTGTGGGTCCACCTGGATTGGGCCATGCATGTCATGTCCTTTATTTCTCCTTTTATGTTTAAAAGCCATGTAGGGAAAAAAAACAAATCAATTTAACAGAAGTGAGCTGGTAATAACAAACTGGCCCAATTGTAAATTTATAATTAGTTTAATGGGGTAATTTAAAAAATTAAAATTACAGTGATGTAATAAATAAAACTTGTCAGTGGTCAAATCATTAGTTTTGCCAATAAAATAGACTAAACTCCAATTTGTATCTTAAACTTTAATCCTAAAATTTATTTGCATCTTAATTTTTATTTTGAATTAAATTAATGCACCTTAAATTTTGAGTTTTAAAATAATTTACACCATCTGCACTTTCTACATCAAAATAATTTGCACCCTAAACTTTAGTACAAAAGGTGCAAATTGTATTAAAACTAAACTGTATTTAATTCAAAAAAAAATAGGGTGTGAATCGATTTTAGGGTTAGGGTCAATTTAAAATTTAGTCCACAATATATGTGAAACTTTGTTACAAATGGGCACATCAATTAATTAATTTTGAAAACAAAAAGAATCCAACTTCTAGTCCGTATTTAAAAAGATTGGACTAGAAATTAGAATTGGGTATGTCATTGGCCCTTCAAGAAGATAATTAGAAAAGAAAGAGTATATAATTAATACTCCCTCCGTCCCATAGTTATAGGCTGATTTTTTATTTTGGGATGTCCCAATATATAGACTACTTACTATTTATAAAATTTAGTTGGTTCATTATTTTACTTTTATGCCCTTATAATAAATATTCAACCATTACATTTTTTTTGAAGAAACAACATTTAATATCATTATTGTTATCACCACATTTAATGTTGTTGTATTCTCAATAAAAGAATTCAACTTTTTAGGCTCAATATATGAATTTAGAATAACATAAATGTGACGCCTCCAAAATAGATATTCATCACCTATCTTGAGTCGCCAGATACATGGTACATAAATTCAAATACAACTTAATTATACAACTATCGTGTACAATACGACAAAACATAACTGAGAGTTTAAACATGAATATTGCCTTTTAGACAATATCCACTCTCAAATAGAGTCCTCATTATATTTATTGTCACACTATTTAACAGAATAGTGAGGACTACTAATGCTATCATCCGACCGTCCACTCCGCTTCTCGACTCGTCCCAAATTTATATTCTCATTTCAAAGAGAATAAAGAAGGAAAGGGTGAGCTCAACTAGCTCAGTAAGAAATATTATGACTAAGATAATGCAGGATAAATTATCATTAGCCTTCAACAATGTTAAACTGATAAAACACAATAGACATCAAGTTTAACTGCAGCGGAACAAGTAATCCATTAAAAGAGTCAAGTAGAGAATAAAATCTACTATCTTTTATGATTTAAAAAGTTTTTCATCACTTTTATTGCTGAAACTCAGCTTAATAAATAATCAACATCATCAAATCATCCCTGCACTACAGGCCAAGGATATTATTTAGTATCACGATCACGAATTATCCATGCACTACGGGCCAAAGATAATCGTGTTTTCATCAACGGTCCTGATCATGCCATCAAATAATTCATCTTCGCTTCCTTGGCCGAAGAGAATCCATAGCCATAATCATACCAAAACTGTTCATCAATGCACTACGGGCCAATGAGGACTTTTTCCACATCATTTGTAACATTACGGTCATGATTATACCGAATAATCCCCGGTCATAATCATACCAAGTCCATCTATGCAATACTGGCCACAGATGACTTTCAATATAATATAAACATAAGGGTGATGACAATGATATAAGAATTCAATAAAACAAGTTCAAGAATTAAATTATCCAGGAACTAATAACATCCAAATTGTCAACATGATACTTCTTTGTAGAGTAAAATTCAAGAATAATATTCATGCACCAAAAAAATAATTTGGACAGAAAAGAATCAATTTTTCGTCGTGAATAGTATCCCATGAATAAGACTTTCTAGAATAGTACCTCGTTAATAGTACCCCATACATGAAAAGTACTCCAAATAATCGAGTGAATAATATTCGGTGAATAGTAATTTCGGTGAATAAGAACTCGTGAATAGTAACTTCATGAATAGTATTCGCATAAAAAGTGCCCCTAATACCCGAGTGAATAATACTAGAGTGAATAGTAACTTGTGAATAAGAACTCGTAATGTAAAATACCAAATAAAATGATATTTCATGACGAGTATAGAAGTCAAAACTTTAACCAACCTGAGTATAATAAAGAATGGAATAACAAAAAAAAAATCACCGTGCATACTGTAGATTGCGATGATGGTTATCCCAATGTAATAATAAATAACGGAACCCGAATCAAAGTAATAATCACCCGACAGTGATATTCCAAATGTAATAATAAAGAATGGAATAACAACAGAAATCACCATGCATGCGGATTGCAGATGATAAAGTTATTCAGCAATGTATAATAAATAATCTAACCGGTCCCACAGAAACGCATGCATGATATTCCAATGAATAATAAAAAGATTTTAACCAGTCCGACGTAAAAGCACATGCATGTGATATTCCAATGTAATAATAAAGATTTAAATCAGTCCGACGTAAAACGCATGCATGTGATATTCCAATGAATAATAAAGAATGGAATAACAACAGAATTTCACCATGTATGCGATGCAGATCACAGAGATGATGGAGTTATTCTAGCGAGAATAATAAATAATGGAATAACGTAAGAATTTTACCAAGTATAGGGTAGATCACAGATACAAGTTATTCCAATGTAATAATAAAGAATGGAATAATGTAAGTTCTCTTCATGAATATAAAGAAAAAAATACCCCTTACCTCAAAAGAAGAGACCGGATAATCGGAATAATGAGGGAGCAGACTTCTCTTCTTCTTTCTCTCTATAATTTCTCTCTATAATAATGGCTCTAAAGCTTTAGTGAATTGGTGAGAAATGAAGAAAGAATGAGCTTCTATTTATAGGAAAATATAGTTTCGATAATTGCACGTTTTGGGGCTCGAAAAATTACAGTACAATACCTCCAACTTTTCTTTTATTTTTAATTTAGTCCTGTAAGTATTATGAATCTTGCACCAACTCCCCTAATAGTAAATTATGTGACTCAATAGTAAAATCATGTGACTCAATAGTAAATCATGTGACTCAATAGTTCTAAACATGTGAAAAAATTAATTACAATATAGTACCTCCATCTTTAACTTAGTCATGCAAGTATTATCAATCTTGCACCAACTCCCCTAATAGTAAATGAATGTGACTCAATAGTACACACATGTGAACAAATAGTTATATAAGCATGTGAATAAGTAGCAATTAATTGCTCATTTATCCGATAAATTACCCGATTTATCAATATAACCTCCAGACATCAATTATCATCGGAATAGATATCGATTTCAACTAACACCAATAATTCCAACACAATGGAACTATCAAATTCATCTTTAATCAACACGAACTTATTCATCATTAATATCATAACTCACAATATTTAACAACCAGGTCGTTCCCAGGAAAAAGGGGGCTTTCCAATAAGGATTTCTCTCTATTGGCGCGCCATTAGGTGACCAAACCTCTCCTTGGCAGAACTTCTAGACATTATAAATATTGCAATTTAATAATATGAATAACTTTGTCGTCTCAATTATTGATTTAATAATATATATAATATTATGCAGATGATACTGTGACAATAATCGAATCAATAATATGAAAGATATGATGCAGCAATTACTGTAGCAATAATTGAGTATAACTGAGTGACTTTTCACGTAAGCATCAATAACCAATACCGTGTGCTACTATGCAACCACGCCAGACATCGTACTTTTACTACCGGGTAGTTCAACAAGATTAATCGGTAAAACTTTTCGCCGTTATTTTCATAAAAATATTTTTTGTCGCTTTCTCGATCCGACAATAATTTCGCCAGGAGTCCACCAATGATTGTGTCGTCGTACGAATATTTTCCGACACAAAGAATATTCCCCGACTAATCGAATATAATATAACAACTTGCATACTTTGCAAAATTTATAAATATTACCCACAACTATAACATTATATTAAATCCACACCATAATATTCAAAAAAAAAATTCGAGAAATTTAAATCTTTATTCGTAAAATTTGGGATTTTACAATAAACGTTTTGTGATTGGTTGAAAGTTTATGTAGATTAAAAATTCATCTTTGGTTAAAATTCTATTTTAATAGTCAGTACACGTTGATCAATTAAGTTAAGAGTTTTAGTGTGATAAGTAAGGAGTAATTAACTTATTCATTAATTCTATATTAAGGGGTATATGTGGAAAATTTTTATTAAAATTGCCATTTAAACTGATTTTCTTAAATTATGTGTCAAAAGAAATCAGCCTATAACTATGGGACGGAGGGAGTAAATAATAAAGAAAATTAAAATTATGTGTTCATAAGTAAGAAAGTTCAAATGTATTTCAAAGGCTTTCTTGTAAAATGGTTTTTAAAATTTTAAAAATAGAAGAGTATATAAACCTATATTGGTGACTTTTAAAAAAAATAAAAATAAAAATTAGAGAGTAGTGTACCTCATGTTTTAACAAATAAATCATGAATTACAAAAAATTGAGGATTAAAATGTAAAAATAATCCTCCAGTTTACCTTTTTTACAAACCTCTTATCTAAATTATTTTTTTGGCATAACTCACCCTCCAATTTGTTCAAGTAAAAATAAGAGGACCCTATTAACATTTATGTTAATAAAAAGTGACGGAACGTTATGATTTTGGCATGGACATATCACATGTGTAACATGAGCGTAATACAATAACTAGATAAAAAAATAAAAATTAAACCACCCTCACTCCCCATTCCCACCCCCACCCCCACCCCCACCCCACCCCTCCCCTCCTCCCCCATCCCCACCCCCACCCTGCCCCCAAAATTCAAATCTGCATATCTCTATCCCAAAATGAAGAATCATCATCTTTCTCTTTTCTTGGGTTGAAAATGAATTTTAGTGTTTTGAAATTCAATTCGAGAATAACTCGAAAAATTAAAATAAGATTCGAATTCGATTCTTAAATGAGTTGAATTTAATCCATTTTGATACCTGAATCACACTTATACGAGTCGAATCACTGGCTTACTTAGAGTATTGATTTTTTCTTAGTCTAATGATACATACTCGATATAAGTTTGTTGATCTTTATTCGTATACAATATCGAGTATACTCGATTTATTTAATATATATTATTTAATACTTAAATTAATCATATACTTTTAGAATTAGAAGTAGTTCATTAATTATTTATAATATCATTTCATTATTTTATTTTACAAGGCTAGAGATCTAATTTGAAGTGTTCAAATTTCAACTATTTGACCGAGTTAATTTTATATACATCAGCATAATATAAAATGATTCAGTTCTAATTCGTGTATGTCTTAAATATTCGTGAGTCGAATTCGAGTACAATAAAACGACACGAATTCAAAGCTGTGTAAAAATTACAAAATTTTATTCAAATTCGAGTATCTCAAAAAAAAAAAAATCACGTAGAATCCAAGTAAAATATTGTTCAACTGAACTCTGGATCATTTTCACCGCTATTTTTTCCCGCCATTATATTTGCCAGATTCCACCGTCATCATCAAAAGAACAACAATAAGCTTCGTATGTCTCCATACAATAGCAAATCCGTGTAAACTAAAATCGATCCAGCCATCTGTTATTAATTATGACCCAAATTTTAGATCTTTTTTTTTTGGATAAATTGACCCACCACTATTATCGTTTGTTTAATTTTCATTCACATTTGTGGGCAAAACCTTCAATTTCTGAAATTTGAACCCAAAATTACTCTAAAGAATTTTAGTAAAAAAAACTTGGGATTTTGAAATAGAACACTAAAGAAGAAAGGGTTGCTACAAAGGCAAAAAAATTACGACGACAGGAGCATGAAATGGTACACACGAATTAGAAGAAGAGGAATATGATGAATATTAGTTAGCTTTTGAGGTGCAGATCATGTACCTAGTGATGAACTGATGAGCCACTCTTGTGAGAAGAAGAAGACGAAGTTGGCTTCAAAGATGGGTTTTGTCAACGTCAAGATCTTTTCACGCGCCTCAATCACCGAAAAAACGCGTTCAATCCTGCACAGTAAACGAGTCAATATCAGAAGCTTGACGGCTTGGACTGTCGGAGGATAACTCCGGCGTGAGAGTCAGTACAGGCTGATACAAGGATAACAATAGAGGTGATAAACTCTAGTGTTTTGATAATAAAAATATCAGTTACCTCTTTTGTTCTCTGCTATGTCCTTATATACTCCAGTTTTTCTCCTGCATGCCGTCGACCTGCTATGACATCAGCCGACTGCATGCAACCCACTTGCTAATCCCATCACCGTTTGCCAGCAAACCGAATTATGTCTAATCCTCATTAATTAATATGCAGAGATAACAATCAATGTTTATCTCTGTCATGATCACCGGTTAAAGTAAAAATGAAAACCATATTTACACAAGGGTTCGGCCCAATACTCCAAAGGCCCAAAATAAAGGTAGGCCAATAGGTCCAAAATATTATGGCCCAACAAGTTTGATTACAGTATATACAAATATAAAATATAATGTGTGTGAAACTTTTTTGATTTTTTGTTAGTCTTTTAAAGTACGATGCTTTATAACCCAGATGATTTGATGATACAAATATAATGAAGGTATTGTTTTTTAATTTCTATTTAATTTTTGGTAATTGATATTTTTTATATGTATTTTTGATATTTTCACATAGCCTTCTCTCACGTGAGTATACAGTAGGTCCCACTTTCATGAATCATGTAAAAATAGTGCTCTCCTATTTTTTTGTGTACTTTAATTTTTTATTTGTTTCTTTTAATGTTTTAATTATTAATTTTTATTTTTAAATTTTCAGTTTTTTTATATTTTTAAAATTTCATTGTTCCTATAATTCCCTAAGTTACTTCCGTCATTTTTTAACCAAAAAAATCCGTAGTCCCTTTTTTAGTACTTATACCAATCAAAGGGTGAGTTATGCCAAAAAAAATAATTTGAGGAAGGGATTTGTAAAAAAGATACAAACTGGAGGAATGGTTTTGCATTTCAGTTAAAAACAGAGGTCGGGAAAACGAAATATTGCAAAAGGGCTAGAATTCATATTTGTCAGCATCTCTTTCCTAAAACCCTCCTTCAACCCAGAGTTTACTACTACCCACGTGTTACAACAAAAATCAAATCAAGATGAGCTTCATAACAAAAATGGCCTCTCGTACTTTTTCTCCTAAAACCCTCTCTCTCCTCATGCGAATCCCAAAATCTAAAGGTACTTTTTCTCACTCTCTGTAAATATACACAAACTCGCTTATTCTCACATACCATGTGCATTTCTAACTATTGATTTATTTTTCTAGTGAGTTCTTGTGAATCCTTCCCTTATTCAGCTCCGGCCTTTTATTCAACACACATTGTTGGCGATACCCCAATTCTTGTAATTTACTCTCTCGGTGTGTATATATTTATATTATATGTGCAGCTTTTGTAGTTCAACTAAAGATATTATCTTTCTGATTTTTAGGTTAGAGATTTTATACATTCGGCATTGTATGATCCAAATCATGGTTATTTCTCTCAAAAATCAAGTTCGGTTTGAGTGCTTGGGCAAAGCATTAAGTTCAATAAGCTCCAAGGTTTCAAAATTTCTACTCTTTCTATGCAGTTTTGACGAGCATTACAAATTAGGGTTAATTATATGAAAGTTAAGGTACAATTTGGTTAGAGTATCTGAATCCCAAGTTCAATAATCCAAAACATATTATCTTGAAATGGGTACGAGTTAATTGAGCTTGAGCTATCAAAGTCTTGTTTTTATTGGGGTTGTGAAATAATTTCAGCATTCTAAAGTATCTGTTACCATAATTGTGTGCATTACGTGTTAATGGAAGTAGAAATAATTCAGTTAGACTGATGGAAATTTCTCCAGTTCCAATAAAAGGTCTGGTCATCCATTTGCAGTTAAAATAATCTATATTCTTGAGAAACAGATGCAGTCTATTGACCTTTATAGTATCGAAGATTTTTTTACACCAATGTGACATGTGTTGAATTTGCAATATATATATATATATATATATATATATATATATATATATATATATATCAGTATTTGCAAGTACTTATCATTATAATTATGCAGATTATGTGTTGGTTAAAGTACAATTAGTTTTGCGAGTGTGATATAGATCATGTTTCCATGGGATAGGTTTGGTAATTACAGTTGAAGATGTTCATCTTAAGAAGCTGGATGCATATTGCATTATATGCTGATTCAGATTTTATTGGTGTCAGAGATAAGTACTAAATATGGAATATAAACTTTAGTGATGTATTCACGATTGTAGTACTTACATGAATTTACCATGCCAGAAATTGAATTTGACCCAATTCACTTATGGTCAATATTGTGACTGAACCATACCCCAGCTTGGGAGTATTCCGTCCAATCAAGTTTTTTCGTGCTAGTGATTCATGTAAATAGTGGATACATAAACCAATTTACAAAAATATGCTGATGCTGTAAATTATATTGTAGTACAAATACTTGGTACACTGACAACATTATGATTGCACTTTTCAAAGTAAACTGTCCTTTACAACTGAACCTGTTGGAATATTTCAGGCAGGAAAGCTTATATGAAGCATTTGGATAATATCTACAAGCAGAATGATGTATCATGGTTTACTCCGGTTGAGCTTTTTAAGGTAGTATTGTGTCATTGCTATATCCTTGTGGAGTTATTAGGATTAGGATGTTGGGTCCTCCAAATCTCAGTTTTATAGTTGTACTTAATATATATATATATATAGAGAGAGAGAGAGAGAGCGAGGATCAAGAGCATTCCCTTTAAATAGCATTCCTCCTTAAATAGCACTCCTTTATTAAAACTACGTCGTTTTGAAGTCTTTTAAAAGAGAGTGGTCCCACTTGCTATCTTTTTATTTACAAAAATGCCACCCATGACCCCACTTGTATTTTAAAAAAGACTCCAAAACGACGTAGTTTTAATAAAGGAGTGCTATTTAAGGAGGAATGTTATTTAAGAGGAATGCTCTTGATCCTTGCTCTATAGATCTGTATAGATCTGTTTTGTTATATGTATCCAAAACACACCCAAAACACTGTATTATGAAAAAATTCCAGTTCCATAAAATATTAAACTTTATTTTTTGGTTGTTTTAAAAAAAAAGCAAAAAATAAAAAAAATCCGCATTTTAAGAAAGTAAGGGAGCCCTCACTTGATCAGTTATGTATATATATATATATATATATATATATATATATATATATATATATAATATCAAGAATTAAACAGATGGAAAATTTAAACTGAAAGCAGTGGATAGATGCTTAAGCAGTTTAGTTGTTATGTATCCTTTATGTTACTTGTATAGTTGTCAAGATAATATCTGATTATTTGCTGTGGGCTTCAGCAATTGTATAAACAACTTGATTTGTGCTTTGCCTGTTTTTTGGTCGAGGAATAGTAGTGCATAAATGCTTAAGCAGTTTATTTGTTCTTTGTTCTGTATGCTACTGCTATATAGAAATGATGGTAGCTGGTCTTTCGCTGTGTGCTTTAGAAATCATACAAGCAACTCGACTATTGTTTTTTCTTTGTTTCTGGTCTTAAATATTGATTGTTGACGATGATGTTCAACACTTTTTGTTCATCCAGCTTATATGTTCATTTTTACCTTCTTAATATGGGGGGTGTGTGTGTCTATATATATGTTAATTCTTTTTTCTCTTCCTTTCTTGTAGCCTTGGTATGCCCATGGAATTGCTGAAGCCATTATGCGAACTGCTAACCTTTCAGTTCCTCTAAAAGTAAGTTGTTTCTTATTTCAATATGATTATGGATAGGAAAGCTTTTATTTCTCCATAAATGCTTTTGGCATTTTCTGTTTTGGTCTAGTTGGCATTGAATTGTCAGATCATACAATGTTTTAGAAATTACTAAACTTATTATGTTGTACTCCCACCACTCTAAAATATAGGATCAATATTGACTTTTTGAAGTCAATTTGAGATATTTTCAAATTCAAAATTAATATGAATTAATCTAGTTTGAGATATTACAAGATTTATTGTTTTTAAAAGTTAAAGGAAGCTCAACAATTTTAAATTTAAAATATCTCATAATGATTTTGAAAAGTCAAACTTGATCTCATATTCTGGAATGGAGGAAGTATATGTATCAACTTGTGTTTTTTCATGTTTGCATGGGTACTTATCAAAAAGGGAAAGAACAAAAACTTCTTTACACTTACATTGTAAGATTTTTGGATTCTTCACTCAATGGGGGATGGGTGGGGGAGAGAAATTTTTAGTTTACATGTTTTACATGTTGAGGCTAGACATAATCCAATTTGTAATTATTTGCATTCAGATATATGAAATTGGAGGTGGATCAGGAACTTGTGCAAAGGGCATAATGGATTACATAATGTTGAATGCACCTACGAGAGTTTACAATAATATGACCTACATGTAGGTGCATCATTTTTACTTTTATCAACTTTGAAATCGATCTCTACTGCTGTTAGCAATTTTAAACAGACCATCTCAAAATTAGTTGTGCTTTTACATAATTTATTCTGGTCTTCAATGGACCTTAATGAAGTTAAAAAAAAGAAGAAAAGAATCAAGTCCTTTTACATTTTCCACGGGTCCCTATATTGACAGCGGACATTATTGCTTGTAATGTAAATACTCCTATTTCATGATTATTTCCTTTTAAACTTTTATTTGAGTTCTTAGCTATTGCAACTACCTTGAGGAGATTATCCTCTATTGTTCTGCATTTTTCCATTCCATTCAAGATAAAAAAGAGATTATCCTTTATTGTTCTCCATAACTGTTAGAACTCTATTTTTTTTTCCTTTGCTCCGCAACTGATTCAAGAAATCATTTTTCTTCATTCGATTGCTTCCCATTCGATTCCACAATGGAATCTCTCAATGAAAGCACCAATGATACAAGAATTTCGAGCTTCTAACTCCAGAGGAAAGTGAGAGGCAAGAGGCAAGAATTTTGTATAGAGAGAAAGAAAGTTGTAATTTCTGTTATTCCATATAGAATTCTACTCATTATTTATATCAAGGATTACAAGTCAATATCTACCATTGATTTGATAACTAACTCTCTATTACTTGATCTTGGCCATTGGATCTCTAACCAATACCCATTCTAATCTCTTTAGGACTAAGCTCCACATAAGTGATCTTGATTCTACCTATATCTTACTGATTAGTCACACTTAAACATTCTTTAGACTGAAGCTGTAAATTCAAATCCTAATGTTAAATATATACTGTTCTGTTTTCAAAAAAAGAAGAAGAAAAAAACTCAATTAGTTATCTGAAATTTGTTTATACCTATTTAAAAGACAATATTTTTTGATAAAAACATCTATTGCAGTTCAGTGGAGATCAGTTCTGCATTGGCCAAGAAACAACTGGAAACTGTTGGAGAAGTCCGCAGTCACTTATCAAAGTTTAGAGTGGAGTGTCGTGATGCTGCTGATCGGAATGGATGGGGTATAGTGTCCTTAGCTATTTATAGCTTTCTGTTTTGTTCTCATGTTACTGATCAAATTATTTTCTCATGGGGGTGTAGAGCAAGTTTGTATTAATAAAGTTGGATTCTAACCTTGCTCATTAAGTTTTTTGAGTTTTGGTTTTTTATTACAATGTGAAGCCGAATTGTGCTACACAAGTATTGATAATAGTTTGACTATTAATCCTTTTTCTTTTAAAATAGGAAATGAAGAGCAACAACCTTGCTGGGTTATAATGCTAGAGGTGGGTTACTATCTTGAATATTTAATGTCTTTGCTTCATAAATCATGAGGACTTGGTTAACTGGCCAATTGTGGTGTTCTCTTGTTGTTCCATGGATATAAATGGTTGTTAAAGGGAGGCATGCAAAGTCTTTGCTTTCTTTATTACTACTAGCATACAACATCCACATATACTATTTACTACTCCCCATGTTTCACAAAAAGAGTCCCATAAAAGAGTCCCATATTGTTCCACTAAAGGAGTACATTTAATTGATAGTAGTATAAAATCACATGTCGTCCTCAAGTTGGCAATCATAATTTCATTATCATTTCACCACTACTTAACTAACAACTTATTATTTTAAAGGGTAAATATTGAACAAAAATATATCCTTAATATTTGCAAATGGGACTCTTTTTGTTGAACGGAGGGAGTATAAGAATAATAAGATGGGAATTGAGATTTATATATGGTGAAAAAAATAAACTTTTTAGGACACTATGGGGGGGTGTATTAATTGTAGCACTTGGCTGTAAGTTATGCCTATCTTGTACACCCATGACAAGTGACGTTTATTTGATAAACACAGTTGTTATTTGAAGGCTGTGTATACCTAGTGAAATTCTCTTTTCTGATTTTTTTATTATGCACCATATTGATATAATATTAGTACTTTTAAATCTAATAGGTGCTTGATAATCTTCCACATGACCTTATCTATTCGGCAAGACAAGTTTCACCATGGATGGAAGTGTGGGTTCAAAGGCAATACGACAGGTGAGAAACTCCGTGCAACAATTGCCGCTATATTTGCCTGCTACAATATATATTGTTGACACTTCTTGACATTTGTATATGTTGTATCCTACAATTTTTACCAAGAATGGGCGGACTAACTACACTGGTACTCTCTGATTAACATGTGCCTATGGTTGCCCACGGCCCCACACGCTAACGATGTAAAGGATGGTTTGTTGTTTTATGTATGTGTTTGCAAAAAGAAATTTCCTCAGTGCATCTAGCTCCTGACTTTTCTACTGTAGCAATTTTTTTGCACTAAAACAGTTCTATATCAAATTGCATCCACTAAAACTAGAAGGCAGGCTAAAGACATCGATATGAACGTCGTCCACACAATAGCAAGCATCTGAGACCACTTTCCATGATAGATTAAAATTTGACTTCTGAACCAATTGCTAAAGTCAATAGCTTAAATAGAAAATCTTTTGTTTAGTTTCTAGTATAATTTGTAATTATCTTCATCAATCTTCACTCTCCTTATGTGGAACCAGATTCTTTGCCTTTCTTTGTTTTACTTCAGCTATCATACACCTCTTTTATTATCAGAACTCCAATGTTAGATCATTCATTTTCTTTTATGTTTATAAATTCAATCTTCCCCAAACCCCCTCTTGATCCAGTAACCTATGCTTCTTTGATTCATCTATATAACTATATGTAACTATCGTCATTTAGATACCTTTTGCTCGTATACATAGTTTACATGGGCGCATCCCCTTCCTAGGAGCTTCTTTTGGTGAAACTTTTCCAGTTATCAGAAATGAAACTTCAATGAATTTTCTCTCAGTGAAACTTCTTTCAATTTACATGGCTCACACCCCCTTCCTTGGTGTCTGTTGTGTTCCTATTTATTATTTGTTACATATCGTTGGATGTCAAAGGTGGTACCCCAATGGGATCTGGATATTAAAGGATTGTTAATTAATTATTTAAATTATTATTTAGGGATAAATTATTGTATATCTTTAACTTATGTAAATTATTCTTAGATCTCTTAATTATAGTAGATATTAATTAGAAGGTTGTATCTTTATTGAATTAGGTTACTCAAATTATATTAGAATTAGGTTTTCTTATATCCTATATAAACTGATGTAATCGCCTTGCTTATTCAAAATTTAATTATTTGAGAAGAAGCTTTTTGTTTTTGTATGTGTTTCTACCATTTCTTGAGAAGATAGTTTCTCCTTATCCTTCTCTATTCATCCTTTATACTCCCTCGGTTACATAATAATTGTCTTTTTAGAAGAAAAAATTTATTCCAATTTATTTGTTATTTACAACTTTCTAGGAGAATAAATTATTTATTTTCCTATATTACCCCTAACTTCTCTCATTCTCTCAATAAATTTTCTCTCTTGCATTAATAGTTTCCAACTTTCCATAAAGGGTAGTGATGGAATTTCATACAAATTTTAATTTTTAAATGATAGTATTAAATGACTTTCTTAATAATTCATGTGAATGAAGCTAAAAAGACAGTTATTATGGAACCAAGGGAGTATATATTCTGAATCCTCGTCCTGCATCAATAGGAATTTAAGTTTTTAGAAAGGCACGTCTTCAAAATGTACTCTGCTAGTAGATCCACTTAAGTTTATACATAGTGCTTACTGGCCTTTGCATGACTCCTTTAGCAGGTCAGAACTTTCTGAGTTATATAAGCCATTAGAAGATCCACTAATTACGAGTTGCATGGAGATCTTGGATCTTGACGAGGATTGTAAAACACAAGGTAGCAGGGTAACTTCAGCGGCTAAAAATATTTGGGCTAAATTTTTTCCAAAGCCTCAAAGATGTTGGCTACCAACTGGTTGCTTAGTAAGGAATCTTCTATAAAGTTGTTGTAATTGTTGTACTTATCCAAAAACTTCTTTTCTTTTCTTTTTATTTTCTGAAATGGCTACTTTTCCCTTTATATGCTTTTACTCGAGGAAAATGATATCATATTAAACATTCAGAAACTTCTTGAAGTTTTACATGGGGCCCTGCCAAAGATGTCTTTGATTGCTTCTGATTTCAGTTACCTTCCTGATGTGAAAATACTTGGTGATAGAGCTCCATTGGTTTCAACCAAGGTACATTCCGGTCCATGTGTTTTTAATTATGTGTTTTGCAGTTTTTCTCAGAACATTTGTAATTCATGCTGTAAATTGTCTTCGTATATATCATTAGGATTGCTACATCAAATGTCAAGTATAACCTTTTGCAATGCATGTGTGAGCAAGGTAATACTGTAAAGTGAGGAAAAGGACTTTTCATACTTGCACAAAATTATGCATGTATTGTAATTATTGATATGTTCCTTTCATCTCTTTCACCCCTTTAATCAACTTATCTATATAAGAAAAATAAAAAAAATCGCTTTGTTCCATTGTTCTCCAGACGCACTGACTACTTAACTATGTACGCATTTAATTCAATTGAGGATTGTACTTGGCTTGGTATCTTTGAAGGGACCTCTTGTCTTCTCTTCTATAACCTTTTTATTGGGTCCTATAAACTTTCTATTAATATAATTAATTTCTATAAGAACAGGAGAGAGAGAGAGAGAGAGAGAGAGAGAGAGAGAGAGAGAGAGAGAGAGTTCGAGGGGTTGGGTTTGATGAAATGCATGAAGCTTTTTTTTAATCAAATCTTCCAATTTATTACTTTGCGATATTAAATGTAGACAACTAATTAGGGCAGGAGTACCAGTCTAACAAGATCAGTTGATCCTATCACCTTTCTTTGCAGAAAGATGGCAGCAGTTCAGACCACAGCAGTTATCTGGATGCAAAGGTGATATTTACTTCTCCAATGTTCTGCTTGTTTTTATTATTGTTTTAGCAAGTGACAATAGAGTATATAATGGAAATACACAATTTGGTATAAGGCAGGATCGCAAAAGGTCCTTGCATGAGCATCATGGCACAAGTTTAAAATTCCTAAGTGAAGCTGGAGATTCATATAGGTCTTGGTCAAGTGTCAATTGACATGATAGTTCCAGTTGCCAAATGTATATCATAATTTGTTTAACTTAATTTTGATTCAAAGTTGTTCTGTATTATCTTGCTCAATATCTGGAATCTTATTCGATCCTAGAGGTACTTTGACTTCTTGTCAATTATGAACCATCTGAAGATTGACAAAGAAAGAGAAGCTTTTGTTTGTTTGGTTCTCTGTGCAAGTAACTAAAAAAAGATTTACATCAGTATTCAAAATTGAACACCACGCTACTGACTGCTCAGTGGAATACATAACTGCCGAATTAGCCAGCTGGCATGTTTCATTTTGTTGGCATGGCATATCATTATGCTAAACTTTTGTGCTCTTTCTAAGGATTCCTTATCCGTTCAATCATTATTTCTTTCCTTGCAGGGCGATGCTGATATCTTTTTCCCAACGGACTTTTTGCTTTTGGAGCGCATAGACCACTATTGCTCAGGGTGGTTGAAGCCACACTTGGAAAAATCATCCAAGCAAGGGAAGAAAAGGCGAACCATTATGGTTATTTCTACTCACCATTTTAATTGTTTGTGATCATTCATGTCTGCAATATATAGAAACATATTTAGCAAAAAATAATTTTCAAATAATTTTATATGATTACATGTTCCTTTCAAATGAGATGCAAGTATGTGAACTCAGCTTCCCTTGTAAATTCTATCAAGAAAGTATTTCTGGTAATATAACCACTGTTTTACACAAAACAGTGGTCAGACCTATATTAGTCATCTTTATTACTTCATCCCAAAATGAGAGTTCATTTTCTCTTTTTAAGTCATTCCAAATGAGTCAACTTTAAAAATCCAATGTACCAAATCTCATTATATTTAACTTTAAGTATGTTATGATTTGGCCATTGGTTCTATTAAAATTCAAATGTTGAATTATTACAAATCTGGATCGCTGCCTTCTTGGTGACTGTAGAACCTTGTTATTGGTATTTTGTACATCTTTCATACATACATTTTGGTTATTGCTAACCATACTGAAATGTCGTCTGCATATTGAATACAATAATATTATAGGTATATTTCTCAAGTTGAAATTTTCATTTCGCGTCCTTTTACTTGGTGCTTATGTTTATACATTTGATGTAGCTTGATACATCTGCATTCATGGAAGAATTTGGTCTGCCCACAAAGACGAGGACCAAAGACGGTTATAACCCTCTTCTGGATGACTTCAAGAATACTAAATTTTATCTGAGCGTACCAACACATAATACCAAATAAACAGCTGGGATGTAAACTCTGGCCGTATATTCTGGGCTGCATGTTGCTGATAATATATGGAAGATGTTAAGTAGCAGGCGCCCAAGGGAAGAGAAACAAGTTCTATGATTAAATTTGATATGGACCATCTACACTGTTATAAATTGCGGGCGATTAGTAGCTTACTGACGTGAATGGTATAATTCCACAAACAGCGGCATTCGGAAGATTTCACATTGCTCACCTGCAGTAATGGGTTGCTATTCTTTTTGGTTGCTTGCGACCGATCAGGTGATAGTTGGTGATGCTTCTCTCCATGAAGAAAGTATGATAACTTGTTTTACCGATGGTCGTTTAGCATAAGCAACATGGATATGATGGGGATAAAAACACAATTTTTAAAGCTCAAGATTTTTAATTTCTTGCTGCTTTTTCCCCCATCCGTAAACTAAAAATACATTTTTTTTAAATTTTTTTTTGTGATTTATATAACTTGTCTCAGACCGGTGGTGCTGCTGCTGCAGTTTTGTTGATTATTGATTTTAATGAATATAAAGTTTGTGTACGAGACACTTTGCCAGGGAATATATATATATATATATATATATATATATATATATATATATATATATATATATATATATATATATCCGCAAAATGCGATGTAACAAAAAATTAGATTAAAATTCAAAAAATATTACATTACCTACAAAAATTTTGAAACCTAAAATAAATTACAATCACACAACAATTATCATAATTCACCACACTTTTTCAATAATTAATTTTCTTTTAAAAATAGATATTCAGAAAAATCTAAACTTGTCAACAAAACTTACAAATCATCAATAGCAATTTTTATAATTTATCACACCACCACAATAACAATTATAATAATAATAATAATAATAATTATTATTATTATTATTATTATTATAATTATTGTTGTTATTATTATTGTTATTATTATTACTGTTATCAAAATTATTATTATAAATAATATTAATGTTATAATTATAATAATATTATAATTATTATTAATATTCAAATGAAAGATTAAAATTGGAAATGCAATGAGTGTGTTAGTCAAAAAAGTGCACGTAATCTAGCCAACCTACACAAGTTGCATATGAAAATTATAGGGCAGTTTGGTTCAGTTCTCACAAGCAAACTCAGTTTAGAATAATTAGGAAATAACACAGAAAAAGGACAAATCAAAATTCACAGAATCAATACTGATTAAAAATGCTTCAGAAGTTAAAATATAGAATCAATACAAGCTCAATCAACCAAAAACAGTGAAAATACATGAAAAACACGAATTCGAATTTCCTATATCCCAAATTCATAGCCAGTTTTTCTCAACAAAGACATAAACTCACGAAGTAAAAAATCCCCTAGATTTCATTCATTTGTTTTAAACAGAAAATTAGAAAATACATTGGAGACTCCTAAATCGCGATTGTTCTTGGTTTGACAGAGACCACGAGATTCAGAGTACCTTGGGAGACTAAATCGCTGTGAGTTTTCGGCCGGAGACAGAGACGACGAACATGCTTTTGTCCGGCAAGATGTATACCAGATTTGCGCGATTGAGGGGAAAAATGTATCCTCAATCTTGTTGAACCAATTATTCCTCTGATCTTCTTTCGTCCGGCGCGATTTGAACAAGAAACGCTATTTTGGGAAAATTTGAACAAGAAACTTAATTCGGGAAAATTTGGAGGCGGCTTCTTTTTTGACCCGAAAAGAGATGCGTGTATTTTTGTTCCCACACGCATCCTTTCCTGGGCCGTTGGATGTATCTGACGGCTAAAAGAAGAAGTTCGTATTTTGGCTAATTTCCAGAATCCCGGACCAGATCCCTTCCATATATATATATATATATATATACACAAGTGAGTCTTTTCTACCAAGTAAGAAAATATACCATGTGCCAGGGAATGGGATTGTATCTGACTCGGAGACATTTAAATTATGAATTGGAATTTAAGTAATCAATTAATAAATTTTATCTCCCTCAAATATTTCACTCCAATATTATTTAAATATATTTTAGTTATTAGAGCGCCAAAACCACAAATAACATAACTGAAAATAAAATATTCCCCTTTTCCAAAAGGATGAACAAAATATAATTTGCACACGTATTAAAAATAAATAAAAATAGAAAAGAATAAAAAAAAATTAAATTTATCTTTAATAAATTATATAAAATGATAAGTACTTTTATATTTTTATACTAATAAACCTAACTAAATGACATATTTCCTCTTTTGCTTTATGTACCTATCTTTTTTATCTCCTTTTTGAAGACAAATTTGTATCTTTAGTCAAAAGGAGTGAGTAATAGACAGAGTTATTAAAGATGCACAAAATCAGAAACAAAACAATAGTCAGTTAACTTAGAAAAGAAGGTGCACCATGTATAGAACAACTTTTTCTGTTCAAAATAACCACAAAAGATAATAAACCTCTCAATCTAGAAATTGAGCTGAAACATGATACTCCCAACAAAATTTTCTGCTTGGAAAATCTATATTTCTATCTTAGTACTTGACCGGAGCAATTATGTTGAAATGGGAACCAAGCTTCTCCTCGTGAAGCTTCTCGACTTCCACCCTCAATTTTGTCAATTGCTTCTTCTTCTCATGACTTCTGAACCCTTTCCTTCCTCTTCTTCTCAGCTCTCCTGCAGATGAACATCATATTGACGAGGAATTCAGTTATAACTTCTGCCCCCATATTGTTGTAGGTTATAATAAAAAGAGACTTGGTGTACTCAATATCCAGCGACGAATATATAGACAAGAGATGAGGGAAATAGAAGAAAATTATAAAATTCGAAAGCAATATACTTTAGTTGCAGTAAATATTTGTGGTAACAGTAAATGGTATGGATTCTAACAAAATTTTGATAATTGCTAGTCATTTTTGTTACCACGCAGCAAACATAGTGTAGTTGGCTAGTAGGTAAGTTACCATTACAGCTAGCTTGGTATTACCAAACAATGTGGTGTAAGATTGATCATCATCAATTTATTTACAATCGATTTTTTTTTATAACATGAAAACACCAAAAGAGAATCAACAACTACCTGTAATATGCTACTATTTGGGGGCTACTAATTCAAGAACAACATGAGCTGGAATCCAAGCCGAAGTGAATATAGAAAAAATATATTATGATACTAAATTGTTGGACGTTAGAGAGAGAGAGAGAGAGAGTTGTTTTAAACGAATAACACAATGGAAGCATCATAAGGTGTTAGTGAATCAAATAATCGTTGGAAGTTTAAACCCATTAGTCGAAGAATATTGTTCCAATGAAGAAGTTACAAGTATGCTACACACAGCCAATAGCGGTAATAAACAAGAGTGCTATTTCTAAAGTTACTACATAAACAATCAATGGTCACCAACATCAGCTGATAGAATTTGCAATCTATATACACAGTACTACTCATTTTGAAGTATAATGGCACGAACTCAGAAAGTTCAAGATAAAAAGAAAAAGGAAAAACAATCGGGAGATATCATGTATGAAAGCATCGGCTATCATTAATCAAATCAGATGCAAAAACAGAATTTGTTGCATTATTATTCAAAAGTAAAACATACAAGAAGCCTAGAAAATGCCTTTTTGTCATAAGCACATATAATTAGGTATTTAAATCTCACCTTGATAGTATCATAATAGTTCCATCCAACCTCTGATGACAATCTACCCAACAAACAGTATTTATGTCCGGCTTGAAGCCTCAGAACCTTGATTTTCAAAAAATAATTTTTTTAGCAAACCACATCTATATGAATAAAAGATGAGTGGAACAGACATATTACTGGTCATAAAAGAACTAACTTGAGAGCATCAGGGATGACCATCCTCTTAATCTTGTCATATGGAGGTGGGATTCCTTCATAAACCTTCAACCGAGCAAGTGCAGCTGCACCACACTTAGTCTTATGGGGAATCATCCTGTAAACAATTTATTGAGCCATGTCAAACAGAACCAAAGATTTCAACAGGATTGCCACACGAGGTTTCTACAGTCAAGCACGCAAAATTTATAAGATCCCAAGTGTTCGTATATAGATCCAATAATATGAAAATTAACACCAAAAATAAATGTAGTCTCTGTAAAATATTACACATCTTTCAATAAATGAGTTTCTCATGGCCAGTACCAAGAGGTATTGCAGAATCTCTTCACCATTCCCTGACCTATCTTTAACGCTCTGTTTCTGAGTTTTAAAATGGACAGAAAAGAAAAGAAATGGTCGAAAAATTTAAGTTCTTTCCCATTCTTATGTTTTGAGTTTTTTAATAAACGGAAAAGAAAAGAAATGGATAGAAAACCTGGCCACTTTTTCCGCCAGAGTTTTCCGTTCAAAATTGGCCTGATTTGGACGGAAAAGAAATTGAAATAAGTAATATTTTTATAATTCCCATATTATCCCCAACTTTCAATATAATAAATTTTAAATTACAACTCATGTCCCCAATTTATTTTTATCTATTAAACTTAATGAACAATATTGACAAGAATAATGTACAATACTGACAAGAAAGGGAAACTATTTTTTTTGTTCGGTCACGGATATTATATGGTCCCATATTTATTTATGGCCTCCAATTCCATCATTCTCCATTGATGCAAAAATAGACAAGCAAAATAAGTTCAATATTTGTTTCTGAACTAAAGGTATTTTTTATTTTATTTTAAATATATCTAGAAAAGAAAGAGATTACATTTTTACAGATACGCATTAAACTTTTATAAGCTTGTATGAATAGAATAAAGTGTGATAAAAAAATTAAAAGAATATATCGCAAATTCAATTAAAAGTTTTATTAAAAAATTAAGTAAAAAGGAGAGAAAATGTATTTGGATATTTGTATTTGAATATAGATTTTTTCTTTGATTAAATTTATCTTGCATAGTTTTATTTATGGTTTAATGGTTATAATTAATAGAAAAATAAATTTATAAAAGTGATATTTTTCTTTTCTTTTCATTGGAACTCAAAAACGCAAGAAAAGAAATTTTTTAAATTTTCTATTTTTTTTCTATTAAAAACTCAGAAACGGCACAAAAGAAAACTTCAAGTTTTCTATTCTTTTCTTTTCCGTTCTAATTTAAGTTTTCTATTCTTTTCTTTTCTGTCCAAAACTCAGAAACAGAGTGTAAAGGCAAAAGCATCGAATAAAACTCGATCTCGGGTGAGGTGAAGATTTACAATAAAAATATGACTTGAACTTGAAATGATTCAGAAGCCCAAATTGAATGATTTTTAATTTGAATTAAATAAAAAATCAAGAAATATGAATCTTGAAACAAATTTGTTCCAAGGATTTCCATTTCCAAAAAGAAACAAAATTTATTAAGCAAAGCATGAGCTTTACAGTCTATGATACTCGTACACAATAATCAAGTCACTTAATTAGTGACATTAACCAAAGCCCCAAATTTCTTCCAAACTCAGGGTCTTCCCATACCATACTAATAAATGGGTAGCTCTCTATATCTATCCATATCCACGTCAACATATGTCTGCAAAAATGCACCTTTACAGACCATTATCAACAAATGGGTCTCTCTCAATAATGTAACTTAACATGCCATCTCAAAAAAAGGAATCTTCCTATCAATACATAAATACAAATATGTACACATGAATTACCGAGAGGAATGAATCAGGAAAAACTAACACACGAATAGTGCGCCAGAGGATTTTAGCAGGGGCACGGAAATGAATGGGACCATGAGAAGGCTTAGTGTTCATGCGCTTACGGAGGAACCTAAGGTACTTCATTTTCTGGCGGACAAGTCCACCGGAAAGGCATATTTCCTCGCATCTCACCACCACAACTTTCTGGCCGTTCAAAAGTTCTTTGGCCAAAATGGAGGCTAATCTTCCGAGCATGTGGTGGCGAGCATCCACCACTACTCTCTTTGCGCAGATCCCTGACCCAGATACCATTTTTGCTTTCTGTCTCTAATTTTTTTTAATTTTCTCTCTATATTGGGCTGCCGCTGCCGCTGGTATGGAAGAAAATGAGGGGAGGAAGAGATACTAGGGTTTTGGTCGGGTGTGATTTGGGATGGGGGATATACTGTGATTTGGCGTTCGTGAATATTTTTTTTTTGTGAGTTAAATTTACATTGGGAATCTAAGATTTATTACTTTATTTTACATGATCCCCATTCCCCTGTATGGAATCCATAGTGAACTTTGACAAAAGATGGTTATAAAAAATTAATTATAAATATTATTATTTTACAAGTAAAATTTAATATTTTTATAAGATTTCTTTCGCATAAATATAGGACTTATTTTTTATTCATATGAAAATAATATTGTGAACTTATCAATAATAAATTTAATAATTAAATATTACAGTACAAGCATTCTTATAATTTAACCAGTAAAATAAAACTAATAATATATTCAACTTGGTATACTCATATTTACACTTACATTTAATTAATTATTTTACTAAAACAAAACTCCTACAATTTCAAAAATTAAATAATGAGTTTTCAAAACCAACGCTAAATTGTTTTTTAACTCGTACTAGATGAATTAGAGAAAACTAATTGTGATCTCTCTTTATTCTCACTAAATACATACCTTTTGAACATTTAATAATTTGTTAAGGTCCTTCTTATAAAATTAAAAGTTGTTTAGAATGTTTTATCACTATTTCAAATTAAATAAGTAAACTTCACCAATAATATAGAAAATAATTGCAGAGAAATTCATACCTTGAATTTGTTAGCAAGGTCCTTCTTATAAAATTACGTTTAGAGTTTTTTATCATCATATAGGAAAGATATACAACATATAAATACCTCTATTCATATAGGATCATATAGGAAAGATAAGCATTTACCAAAAAAGATAAGCCTTTTTCCCTCATATTATCTCTAATTGTATGTGGTTAACGTTTATATATCAATTATCAGAACCGTGTTCCATTTTTTCATGAAGCCGTTGAGAGGATGACAAATAGTGGTTCATCAAACAAATTTTATCAATATATATTTACACAGGCACCAAACAGTTGGACCTTGTAACCTTTTAACTGGTTCATTAACTATAAGCTAAATGTTTCGACTTTAGCTCAGGAAAAGCTATAAGCATTTAGCAAGTGAGATACCCACCATCTAACAGACAGACTTATTTAAAATCTACCTATCCTCTAAATGTAAGGTCTAATTTTAACTCCATCTAAGGCTAAAAAAGTTCATTTTTTTATAAAAATATTAGAACAAATATGTACAACTAAACACTAAGCACAATCCCATTCAATTCAATACAAATTCAAGATAAAAATCAAGTATAAGCTATCAAAATGACAAAAAAATAAAATCACAATGCATGTAAAATTCAGCGGTTCAGACAATTCTTTTATTTATCACACCAACATTAAGAAAAGGAATTTAGTTCTTGTTGTGATTACCAAAACATCATTCAAATATTGTTTCCATGTAATTATGGTGAACCCGGAATCCATCCAACTCTTTTGTTGTAATTGCCCACAAAATTTCAAACTTTAAAATATTTCATGAGCATTTATAAAACATATATGATGCAACATATTGCAAATGTAAAGTATACATATAACTATTGTGATCAAACATATTGAATGTAAAAAATAAGATGGGTAAATGACGCTAAAAACTACAGAACTTGCACCCTATATTAAGGTACGGATTCCGTACTTTTCAGCGATACTCCTTTAAATTTAATTCGTTCGTTTTGTACTCGTTTAGAAATTTGGTATTGCCTCTCAGGATTATTCTTTGTTAAAATTATTGAGATAGTTTTGTTTTGGCGTTGATATTAGAATTCGTATTTGTACTCTTTGAACTAATTAATCGTGTCAATATGTTTTGGAGACTTTATTCGTTTGTACCATTGTTCGTATATTTTCGTTCACATTCGGGAGTTATTTTGATCATTGATATATTGTGATAATTAATAACGTTTGTATTTGATAATTTGATTTCATTTGAATATGGTCATGTAATTAAGCCTTGTGATTTGAACCCCTTTTGGCTTACATTATGTAGTTTGATCCTTAGGGTATACTTGAGCTAACCACTTGTGGGGGTACCACAGGCATGTCCTCTTGACACAAGGGCATGACACCTTCCGTGGCAGTGTGATTAGTCCGCGACGTATCCTTTTGTGTGCTCTGGGTATGAGCTTTGGCCATTTGATATATTTGTTCATGATACGTATGGGTCGACCCAATATTTGATTTGATTTGATTTGTGGCGCGATTAGTAAAGTATGTGTCTTGCGTCTTTATCCGATTTGATTTGTATACATCATGGTACCGATGTATTTTGTTAGCCTTTGAATATTTGTATTTGAGCTCGGATGAAGTTGTCACCTTACAACCATTTGATTCACCTTGTTTGTTTGGGGACTCTTTTGGCATATAATTATTCGATTGACGATGTTAGTCATTTGTAAATGGACTCACAAATTCTGATCTATTCGTAATTCGTTTGTAATTCACATGTGTTCATTTATTCAACTCTTTTAGATTCATAACTTAGTGTGATATATTTATTCATCTTCATATCTGTACTGGGCAATTGGCTCACGTTGTGTTCGATCTTTTTCTGGCAGATAATCAGGGGTGATCAGAATATGTGGGATGAGAGCTACCTTTGATCCAAATGAGTAGATTAGTTTTTGAGACTTATTATCAGACTTGGTTTTTCCTAATATTTTGTATATGGATGTTTGGGACATTTTGGCATTATTTCTTAATTGTAAAGACTATGTAAATGTGGAGTTCCTTCTAGTTATTGAAGTATGTGACAATTGGTGTTCAATTTAATTGGAGATATTTTGAGATTTATTTGAAGTTTGTATTTATTATGCTTGTGCGTGACATTCCTTTTCCTTTTGGGAAATGGGGTGTTAGAGATTTGATAACCTCAAACAGAGGTATTCCATCAATCTATCCCACAAAAACTCCTTGTCATTTGCCCGAACAAACACGCAGATCATGATGAAGGGACAATGATTCCTTGGACACAGTAAGAGAAATCTCAAATATTGTTAGGCACGTTGTCAGCACAAAAAAACATTAGTATTTATATACTATAAGAAAGTTGAAAATTAAGTGTAGCATGCTTGAATCCAACATTTGTTCAAATGATCACACCAATCATGCTGAACAGCTGAAGAGGGTAGTAATTCTTCCTTCAATATTCATTAATCTGATACTTGACACAAAAAGAAACGTAGCGGAAGAAAGTAAACATACAATTGAAATACAACACACACAAATGTATTTAAGGCAAATATATTTCATAAACGATTCATTTATCACAAAGTCTTCTCTGACCATTGGCAAAGAAATTACAGTATGATGAATACACCAAGCTCAAATGGGCTTCCATAAGTGGACACTAATCAATCCTACTCTTTGTGCTATTTGGATTTGTTGCTGCTGCTCCATAAGATCTACCATCTCTTGAGGCCTCAAGTTTCTGCAGGAATCAGGACAATACAAAACCACCTATTATTTAGGCGAGAGTATTACATATGAAATATTGAATGACCATGAAGTGTGTACAAAATGTTAAGCCAAAACAGTAGATTTAGGTAAATTAATTCATACCTTGTTTATGCTTAATTTGATCATTTGCTTTTAATAGATCGTCGCCAATAATTTGCCTTACTTTTCAGTATCATTTGAGGACTTGAATTCTTATTTTCCCGTTAAAAAAGAAAAGAAAAAAGGGTAACAAATCATGAGGAAAGTGATCACTAAAAGGGAACATTATATAAAGAAAAATGTATGAAACTTGGCAATAATCAAAATATAGGATAGATAAATAACATTAGTTAAAAAGAAGAGAAAAAGAACATACCCGAAAAGCACATTGGTATTTGGCAATCAAATCCATATCTAAAGGTCCTAAATATTTTGCAAGCCTTGACATTAGATTGGGAAAGCTCATGTAAGGTGATTTGGGTAAAACGGAAGATCCTTGATGATTCCTTTGAAAACCTGAAGATATAAAATCATAAACAAAATAAATCATACTTTAAATTTGAAACTGAGTGCCCAATTTTCAAACTTTAAGTCACCAATTGGATACTCTAACCCAACCAAAAGTTGAAGATTACTCACCAGTTGAAGGAGACGCCTAAAAACTTATTATAAAACAGGGAAGGATGTGAGAATTCATATAAGAACTCCAAGCAATGTATCGTCACCCTAACCAAATATGGGATCATTTATATTATGGAGAATATTAGGCAAAACGTCCACTTAATTGCAATTACAATTATAAAAATCGAAATTTAAGACAAAAAAGAAAGCGCCAAACACAAACTTTTTATATATATCCCACACTATCCATATAGTTTATAAATAATTTCAAGATGTCATTTAGGAAAAGGCAAAAAGTTTAGAGAAACGAGACACCATCAAAGGAAATATGACATTAAATTTTTTATTAATCATTAAATAAAAAGCGAAATAATTGCAAAATTATCACAAAATGATTGCAGTTTGTCACCCACAAAGATTGACAATATATACTTGTATTAATTTGACAAATATACAACAGACAAAGAAGAAAACACATATATTGGTACCATACTAAAATCATAAAAGGTTAAATAAATAATCACCCAATATCCTTGGTTGAGAGCAACGCCAAATATTAACATAGCACTATCTAAAATACTTGTATTCAAAACAAAGACCTCGCTTACATTATTGAAGTGGCATAAGAGAATTTAGAGATCCTATTTGAACACCTTCCTAAAATGGGAGTTTGTTTACTTACAACTTCAACCATTCTAAGCATGGGCATAGCCCCAAAGAAAACTCAGGCGGGATAGTAGTCTTTCAAGTATACCTCTTTGCTAAAACCAATTATATAAAACCGAATGATCGATTACGATCCTTCATGGTGACACGCGTAATCGGGACAACAGAGATGGTATGTCTCTCGCATATGACCCGTCAAATGGGAGAGTGCAGGAACCCGATCTCGCAATAACTTCAGAGAGGAGAATCATTGAAGAAGAAAAATCGGCAAAATAAGCGAGAGTACATTGATAGGCTTGAACCACCATACCAAGCAAACTTCATGTTTGAATCTCCACCACATTTCTTCCCCACCGCCTCGCAGAAAATCCAAAAATAATAATAAAAATAAAAATAAAAAGAGTTCAACTTACAAATTACTCTGGGTGTATACTAATTAATTAGATAAAAATAAAAATAAAAAGAGTGAAAAAATATACCATGATGAATAGATCAACGGGTTTCGCTCCAAGTTTGATAAAGATAATGGACCAAAAATAATAGGGTTAAAACCCCAAAATTGGGTAGAGAAGAAATTTGTTTCAATTCCCGTTACCTCCGCTGCTTATAATCTTTGGGAGTTCGTGGATGAATCAGAGAGGCGTCAAGGAGGAGGAAATCCGAAGAATTAAAGCGGTGGGTGAGGTGGAGGTGGGAGGAAGAAGAGGAGCGAAGCCAAGTGAATGGAAGCGAGAGAAAGGGAGCAGGTATAGGAAGTGAAATAGGGGTGAGTAGTGGAGAGGAAGAGGAAAGGGAAAAGGTTTTGTCGATTGAGCCTAACGTGAGTTTTTTTCAATTGGATGAGTTAACTCTTAATGATTTCAAATTGAGTGAGTTAACTCACTAATTATGCAATTTAAAATCTAATGGAATGATATAAAGTAGTGAAAGAGATTATGAAAATTTCAAAAGAAAAAATGTTTTTATCATATAAAGCGCTAATCTTGAGATTTTTTTAATAATACTTTGGTGAGTTAACTCAAAAGAAAAATTAATTGATTTCAAATTATTATTTCATTTATGTGAGTGGATCATTAACGAATTACATTTTACAATATTATTTTATAAATTAATTTTTATAAAAAAATTTTCTCACCATTACGATACTCTTTTTATAATAAAGTATTTTATTAATTATACACCGAAAATTTAGAGTGTTATGACAAATACACATACAATTATACAAACTAGTTGGTAGCGGTGCATTGCACGGATTAGTTTAAATAATAGATTGTATTTTTTGTCTAAAATCAAGATATTATGACGGCTAAATATACAAATTTTTTGCACTATAACTCATGCACACATAAACGCATATGCATACGCATACATGGTCATTTAACATGCAAACATTTATATCAATCTTAATCGAAGTTATGAACCGGGTATCGATCTTTAGTGAAATATTGTTTATAGATATTATATCTTTAAAAAGACACTTGTGGACTGAAGGTATTGGATTCCAAACCTCAAAAAAGCAAACAAATGAAGCATAAACAAAGTGAGTTTACATCCACCGGTCCCATTTTTTTTGTGTTCAACACTGACCTAGCTTATCTTCTTGATACATAACCATTTCTCTATCCGTGAAATCCTCATGTTGTTTTCCTATGTCCTCATCTATTTCTATTCTGTTTCCATCCTTCTCATGCTCTTTCTCTTGTTTTCCCCTCTCAGATACTTGGCTAGCCTTTTTGGCCTTCTCATGTTCTTTCCCCTTGTGTATTGTTTTTCCCTCTCAGTTACACCCCTAGGTTCTCTTTCATTTTCCCTGTCAAATACCTTGTCTACATCCTTCTATTGACTTTTCTCTTCTCATTTATCATTTGCCGACATCCTTTGTGATGAGATCCAAAGGTTGAATAAATGAGAAATCTTCATCCATATCAGTGTCGCTTCAGCATAAATGCATTATGCAAACATTTTAAAAAAATAAATAATAATAGTAGGCATGCTAACATTACTCAGTTTTACTTCCATCTCTAGGTACTGGAGTCCTTTCTATATAAATTTAATAGTGCACCATGTGGAACCAAATTGTATTCAATTGGGCACTTGTTGATACCTACCTCAAATCCCAAAGCAAAAGCTGAATGCATTCCTGCGAGAGAGTATGACAATAGCAAATTCAGTATATGGATATACAGGACATAAAAAACTAATCAAAAATAGTTCTCCTCCAACTTGCCACGTGGGAACTCAGACTATGGATAAAGGTGATATTTGGCACTTTTAACTTGTCAATTCAAAGCAAATCTGATTGCTTATCCAAAGAAGGGGGAGGGGGGAATAAGAAGAGTTTAAATTCCATAGTAAGTCTGTTGTAATTAAATAGTAAATGAACCACAACTATAAACCATAATGCGTTATTTCTATTGATCCATAATATGTATTCAAGGTTATGCAGTAGACTAAATCAAAAATATTTTTTAATCAACATCTAGCTATGCCCACTGAAACAAGACATTTGTTAACTCATGGGGAGAAAACAAAAAAACCCACAAATAAACTGATTGAGGCCTCAAAAGGAGCAGAAAATTCACAAAAACCAATTGAAATGGCTATCAAGACTTGTGGATATTGGCAATTGGCAAATGCTGGATTTTCTTGACCAGTAGTACCAATATTTGAAGTAAAATTGATGGGATAGAGCTAGAGTTTAGAGAAAAGGCGGGCCTCTTTCCTTTTCTTTTGCTTTTCCCTTTTGTTTTTGTCACTATGTGTGGATCTAGATAACATATAGATTTTATATGGATTCATTTGGTTCTTTTGATTCTTGCTAGAGCCGTATGATGAAAAATTATCATGTCCAGTTCCTTCGGGTGGCTCACTTTTTATTCAAGAGTTTTTTGAATTCTGATGATGAATAAGTCTGGCGATGTCCCCCACTCATATTCACATGCCTGCTTTGTTTCCCCCATTCACCCACTCAAAAGGGTAGCCAAAAATCTTTCATATGCTTCTAATATGAAAAGTTTTTCAGAAAATGATATAACAATTCCATAATAGATTTTTACATATTAAACTAATAATTTACATCCCTTAATTCTTAATCAAACAAATAACTCTATTAGTTCATAACAACCCGACAAGGAATACCACATTACAATCCCAATATTAAAATCAATAACAAAATTAAAATCTTATAGATGAAATTATGTAATTAAGCACACCTAGAGGGGGGTGAATATGTGTAAATACCCAAAAGTGATCTACAGTGGTCAATTTTTAAAGTTTACTTCCAAATTGTCAACATGATACTTCTTTGTGGAGTAAAATTCAAGAATGCTCAGAAGAATATTTTCATGAAAAGATACTGGATGAAGCGCAAATATCCAGGATATTCTACTAATTTCATGGAGTATAGAAGCCAAACTTTAACCAACGAAAGTATAATAGAATATATGAAGCGCAAATGGATTTTCGCCGCCATGCGAGAATCTACGTAGACAGATTATTTCCACAATTTAATAAGGAATGAATACGAAGGATCATTCACCATGTATGCAGTAATCCACATAGACATGTTATTCCAACGAATAATAAAGAATGGAATAATGAAAGAATTCACCGAGCATGCGATAGGCCGCATGCATGAAAGTTATTCCCAATGAATAATAAAGAATAGAACCAAGTCATGCGTAATCCGCACAGACAGGATATTCCAACAGAATAATAAAAAATGGAACTAGGTCATGCGTAATCAGCACAGACAGGATATTCCAACAGAATAATAAAGAATGGAATTAGGTCATGCATAATCCGCACAGACAGGATATTCCAACAGGATAATAAAGAATGGAATAACAACGGAATTTACCAGGCATGCGATGAATATACTTACATGATGAGTTATTCCAACGAAATAATAATGAATGAAATAATGAAAGAATTTCACCATGTATGCGGTGCTTGGCATGAGCAGGTTATTCCAAACATAATAATAAACAATGGAATAACAACTCTTACAGTATTGAAAAAAATAACTCTCTTTATGAATACGAAAGAATAATACCCCTTACCTTAGAAAGAAGAGTATTCCGACTGGTAGGGCGAGGATATTCTTGAAGAAAACTTGCACTATTTTCTACGCTCAAGGATTTCTTAAATTCTAAAGAAATACGTTCAAGATTATAGAAGAAGAATTCTCTGAACTTCTGGTGTGTTTTCAATTCTAACTAAGCATCCTATTTATAGGAGAATGGAAAGGATACTATGCAATAAAATATAATATATTCTATTTATAATATATATATATATATATATATTATTTAAAATCTAATGAAATAAATAACTTTATAAAAGTATTCTGTTTTATATAAAAAGATTTTACTATCGCAGTCTTATCTGAAACACTTATGCATAATAAAATATAATATATTCTATTTATAATCTAATAAAACAAATAATTTTATAAAAGTATTAGGTTTTATATAAAAGATTTTACTATCTGCAAATACTATGCAGCACTTATACAAACAATATACATAATAAAATATATTATATTCTATTTATAATCAAATAAAACAAAACTTTATAAAAAGTATTCTATTTTATATAAATTTTTTTGTTTTTTATTACATTTATAATAATAATAAAACAAAATTCATCATCATTATTATAATTCACACTATTAATCGACCGAATTCGTTCTCGGAAAGAGGGACTTTCCAATAAGGAATTCTCCTATTAAGCGCCGCAATTAAGTGACGAAACCTCTTCTTGATAGAACTTCTAGACATCGTTAATATTTCAAATAATAATATTAATAACTTTGTTATCTCAATTATTGATTATAAAATATCGACAATAATTGAATCAAATAACGTGAAATACTATGCAACAATTAATGTAGAAATAATTGAACAAAATTGAGTGACTTCTCACGTAAGCATCAATAATCAATACCGTGTGCTACTATGCAACCACGCGTATTACTGTACTTTTAACACCGGGTGTTTCAACAGTTAACGGTAAAACTTTCGCCATTATTTTCATAAAAAATATTTTTGTCGTTTTCTCAATCCGATATAATTCCGTTGTGGGGTCCACCAATGATTGTGCCATCGTACGAATATTCCCTGTTAAAACGAATATTCCCCGGCCATTCGAATATTATATAACAACTTGCGTACTTTGTAAAATTTATAAATATTACCCACAACTATAACATTATATCAAATTCATTCCATACTATTCAAAAATGATATTTATAGAAAAATCATCTTTATTCATAAAAGTTGGAGTCTTACAGTTTGAGCATTTCAAAACAATTCCTTATTATAAGACTATTTTTTAAATATAAACAGACTCCTTAGCAAAATCAATTCCTTAAAAAGCTCCGATTCGAATTTAAATTAAAATCTCAACAAAATAGATTCCAAATATATTGCCATTTATTAAAATCACAAAAGATATAAACCAACATTCTCAAATAGATTCCCAAATATATTGTCATTATTAAAATCACAAAAGATATAAACCAACAATAGAAACCCACATCAAAATCATACCCTAACCTCGACCTTAAAAACTTTACATCAAAACACAAACCTTTTAATAAAAATAATAAATAAATAAATTAAAAAGAACTCCTACACCTAATTAAACATATATAAAGAACAAAACTCAACACAGTCAAATCAATCTATAGTACTAATATGGGTATATGGAATATGTATATGAATATATGTACATACCTATAGAAATTGACATTTCTCCTTGGAGAATGATTAGCCATATTGATCATCGATGATTTGAAAAATACATTATGATAATTAGTTTTCATGTGTTTGCGACGATTCCCTATGCATTATAGTTTCATCTGACATTACTCTTTACACACCCTCCGCCCTGCAAAGATTGTCATTTTCAAGTTTTAGTTTTACCTCTAAATGATTGAATTTTTTCCAGCAAAATGATTCTTAAATTTTTCCTTAATGACGAACAACATATGCTAAAATTATTAAAGATATCAAAACTGACAAATCTTTTCAGGATTAATGGAGTGAACCATATGAAATGGAAATCTCACTTAACATCACATCATTGCAATCACAAAAATGCTCAAATTTTACCACAATTTTTTGAGACGATGCAACAAAATGAGCCATCAGATATAAAGAATTTTAAGAAACTGAGCCACAACCCAAACAATAATTAACACTTGAGAGTTTATATTATCTGAAATGGTAAAAATATGATAAAATTCAATTGATTTATAATGGGTGTTTAAGAAAATTAAGATTACATATACGTACTCCAATGAATAATGAACTGCTAAAATTGAAATTATCTTGCTTCTAGCTCTATTGCCGTACATAATCCGTAGAGGCAATCGAATTTTAACGACTCATTTTCAAGTAAATAAATTGGAAAATTGGAAAGAGAAACCCAGAGGTGGTAATTGCAGAAGTAGAAGAACCCTTAAAATGAGATATTGTAGCTCCCTCAAATCTGAGCCCCTTTTACCTCAGACCTAGTGCGTCACGATACAACATCTTTATGCACATTCTATAAACTAATGCGGAATATATATACATACCTTGTTTATTTCAAAGGATTCTGTAACATTACCCTAAGGTCTACAACCTTAACTTAATACATACCTTCAATAACTTAAAAGGTTTACAATGTCATTTGTATCAGATAACATAATAGTTCTAAGTGCATAATAATCTACTCTTGGAATTTGCCTTTGCCTCTGTCTTTCTTCGAGCCTTCGTCTAAATCTGTACCGTCGATTACTACTACGCAATCTAATTTAATATTTTTATTGTAAAGACCTCGAAGAGTTCCTTTGTGCGGTTATGAGAATTCGTCCTTCCATTGTCCTTCTTGTTTTCTTGCTTGGCTTCCTCTTCCATGCTTCCATGACTACCCACCTCTTTAGTAAGTTTTCTTCACTTTTTTTCTTCCTCTTCTTTCTTTTTCCTCTCTCCTCTTCTTCCTCTCTTTTAGGAACTTAGAAAGTGGAAATGAACATTAACTTTTGCTAGCAAATGAGAGAAGCTATATTTATAGGTCTTAAAATGTATAGATATATCTTGTATATATAAACACAAATTTCCCAACATATTTTTCAAAAATCTCTTGAAATCTTCTCTTTCTCTTTCCTATCTTTTCAAATCTTTTCTTTCTCTCTCCAATATCTTACTAAATCTTTCAAATCTTAGCAAATCTTTAAATATAAAATGTGCTAAAATCCTTGCAAATCCTAACAAATCTTCCAATATCTTATATTTTTTATTTTCTTTAATTACTTTAATAGCTTATTTTAGTTTCTAGAAAAATTCATTCCAAGTTGGGCAAAAAATTTGGGTCAACCCATATAATCATTTGGGCATTAATTTATATTGCTTGGGCCATATAAATTAGCATATGCCAAACTCTTAACATTACTTACCCTAGTCATTTAATTAGGGTTTCTAATCCACTCATTTTGGATTTTAAATAATTACTTACATAAATTTAATCATATAACCTAATTAGATTTCTTTTAATTAGGTTAATATAATTAATCAATTGAGATATATAAAATTAAATCTCTTAAGTTAATTTACTAGTATGTAATTTAAATACTAGAAATCTCTAATAATATTTAACAATTAGGTTAATTAATTCTTATACTTAATATATAAAGATTAGGTTACATTAACTTTCTTTTATTTGTTTATTATATAATAAACAAATATATACACAATCACATAAGATTCATATTCAATTATTTCACAGATCCACTCTATATATGTCTCAAAATAATTTAATATGTTGAGACATGTTCCACAAATCTCATAGATTAGGTCACTACTATATAATTAAAATACTAGCTAGGACCACTAAATAAAGATAACCCTTTAGGTTATTTAATTCTCACACCTAATTTATAACATTAGGCTATGTGGGTAAGGAAATCGTACATTGCTAGGGTTAGGGTTTCGTGTTGGTTGAGGAGGAGAGAAATCCACGAAAAGTACGGAATTAATTGATTGATTGAAGAGGGGAGAAGAACAGGTGGGCGATTACTCCAACGACGCGTGGCAGAACTCTTAGAATCCGGGAACCGTGTTAGGGTAGCAAGGATTCCAAGAGCCTTCTTCTTGAGTCCTTCCACTCTTAGAATCCGGAAACCTTGTTAGGATTATTGGGATTCCAAGAGTGTAATACCCCCTTTCCGAAATAGAAAGAGAGGTTACTCAAAACATAACAAAACTAATGAATTCAATAGCAAGGCTCAAATCCACAAAAGAATAGTCTTAATAACTGATAAATACCACAAGTCAACCATAATAAATCTCAAACTGTCTCAAACCATAATCTAAAATAATTATTACAATTCCAAGTAAACTGACACATCAAGTCTAAACAGAATATTTCTAAATTATTGGAATGAATCAAGCTCTCATCACACTTGCCCTTGATCCCCCTGATTACCTGCCGGAAGAAAAACACAGCATGAGCCAAATGCCCAGTACGGATATAGAATACAAATAATGAACTAAAATAACTAACTCAATTAAATGAAAAGAAACGAAACGAATCAAACGAAACAAAACGAACAAAACTAACACAATGAAAATAATAAATTTCAATCAAATGGTCAGTGTTATTTCATATCGAGCTCAAAAAAAAACGAAATATACCTTGCCACACAGCAAGTCAAATAATGCCACATATGCAAATCAAATAATGCCACATAGGCAAAGTCACACACATTGGACCGCCGCGAATCCAATGTGTGTAAAATCGGAAGGTGTGTTTGGCACAAACATCACCAATCCGCAAACAACGTAACAAAATAAAACTAGGGTCGACCCATACGCCTCCCACAACAAAACACCAAATGGCCAACTCCCACCGGAGCACAAAACGGAGACCGTCGTGGATCGATCACACCCACGGAAGGTGTCATGCCCTCGGTGCCAAGAGGACATGCATCGGGTACCCCACAATGTGGTTATAGCTCGTATACCCTACGGTATATTCTAACAAAATATTATGTCACAACACATGCGACACAATATCAACAAAAGGGTTTTAACGTGTACATGTTAAAACAAATGAATCATCACTCACAAGTTCTCCAAAATATTAACATGTACTTTCTACGAGAATCAAAATAAATACAAAAGATGTCACACTAAATCAAGAGTACAAACACAAGTTCTAAGTATCAATACCAAGACGAAACTATCAAAATAAATTTAGACATGTTGTACTAATCTAAAGAGTACAAATATGAGTTCCAACTATGAACACCAAAACGAACTATCAAAATAAATTTGATAAGGAATAATTATGGAAATGCAATAACTAAATTTCAAAACGAGAAACAAAACGAACAAATTAAAAATAATAAGAGTCTCATTTGAAAAGTACGTAATGCAATCAGTACTGGATTAAGTAATGTAATACCCAAAATTTATATTCCAAATATATTTCTTAAATTCCCTCCGTCCGATCTAATAAAAGAATTATAATTCAATTATAAGTTACCAAATCACACGAGACCACTAATTAAAATAATAACTTATAAATTTATTCTTTTTATCTTCTACCCATTAATTAGCTCATTTTATTATTATTTCTATTATTATTGTTTTCTATGAATATTTATTATTTCTGTATGATACTGACCAAATACATAGATTTACCATTGTCTTTTCTAAAACAAATGTGTATAAAATTAATGCCAGAACGCAAACCTAAAAAAAAAAAAACAATTGAAATCTTCCAATTTCCGTCCCAAGCATAATCTTATCAGAAATGGTTATATATTCATAGTTATATATATATATATATATATATATATATATATATATATATATATATATATTTATTTATTTATTTTTGGTTAAAGCTTTAGATGATGAAACTAAAGTTTCATAACATATAAACATGTGAATATATAATTATTAAATAAAAATGAACCACCAATATCATATTAATAAGCACACGTAATCCCAATGAGATCCCAGCAACCCAATCATTCATTCCGCTGCATGTACTAGAGGGTGGGTGCTAATCACAACACCAAACAAAAAGGTACTAAAACACTACTAGCATTTTTGTGTGGGGGTGAAAAGTTCACATTGCCAAATTTTACATACTTAATTTATTCGAATACCAAACCACAAAAAATCTAGTTAATTTACAAAACCATTTACTTGTTAACACAATTCCGATCGAATGTTTCTTCTCTGCACTATGCTGCCACTTCTCTCTTCTTTTTTTATCAGGAGAAAAAAAAATACTGTACGATGAATAGGGTTTTAAGTTTTTATTTATTTATTATTATTATGAATTCTTTTAAATTTTAAAAGGATTTAAAATTAGCCAAATACTAATTAGACCCAAGTAACTTAAAAGCCCAAATTAATGTCTCATACATATTTTAGTCTACAAAACTTAAATACAATTTAACCCAACTAAAAACAAAGTCCAATTAATATGTTTTAAAATAAAATAATTTTTATTATTTAATATTTATTTAGTTATTTATTTATTTATTTATTTATTCTACTGGGTATTACATCACCTACCCCTTAAAAGGATTCCGTCCCCGAAATCAAAATAATATAACGTACCTAATTTCCAAAGAGATGCGAATACTCCGCTCGAATAGACTCCTCCATCTCCCAAGTGGCTTCTCGCTCCGAATTGTTCCTCCACAGAACCTTAACAAACGGAATTGTTTTCCTTCTCATAATCCTCTTTTGACGATCCAAAATCGCCTCGGCTTGTTCCTCACAAGTAATATCCTCCCGAATATTATCGAATGGATATTGCACCACGTGCAATTGATGATAATTGTAACTTCTCAACACCGACACATGGAACACATTGTGCACATGAGCTAGATGTGGAGGCAAAGCTAACCGATATGCAACCTCACCAACCCTCTCTAGAATCTCAAATGGTCCAATATAACGCGGACTAAGTTTCCCTTTCAACCCAAATCGCTGAATTCCTTTCCAAGGAGAAACTTTTAGAAACACATGCTCACTAGGTTCAAACTCTAAAGTCCTCATATGCTTATCAGCATAACACTTCTGTCGTGATCGAGCCGACTTCAATTTCTCCTTAGCCACCGCTACCTTCTCCATAGTGATTTGGACTAACTCAGGCCCTTCTCTATGGCCCTTTTTTCACTAACCTCGTCCCAACAAGTTGGTGCCCGACATTTCTACCATACAATGCCTCTCGAATCTGAGCCATTCCAATACTTGTGCATGCCACCGTTGTTATAAGCAAACTCAACTAGGCTCAAGTAATCATCCCAATTACCCGACCACTCAAGTGCACAAGACCTCAACATGTCCTCTAATGTCTGAATAGTCCGTTCGAATTGCCCATCAGTTTGCGAATGAAAAGACGTACTGAAGTTTAGCCGAGTACCCCAAGATCGTTGAAACCCTTTCCAGAACCGTGATTCACCTTGGGTCCTGATCTGAAATAATAGACACCAGAGTACCATGAAGTCTAACAATCTCCTGCTGAAAGATATATGCCAACCTATCTACCGAGTAACCCTCATGGATAGCCAAAAAGTGTGCCAATTTGGTCAGTCGGTCCACTACTGCCTAAATGTCATCATTCTTCCTGAAAGTCTTTGGCAAACCAGTCACAAAATCCATCACGATATCCTCCCACTTCCACACTGGAATGTCTAACTATTGCAGCAAACCACTAGCTCGTTGATGTTCTATCTTCACTTGTTGACAAGTGAGGCACTTCCCAACATATTCAGCCACGTCTCGTTTCATCCCATTCTACCAAAAATTCTTCTTCAAATCCCTATACATCTTTGTAGAACCTGGATAAATAGAAAATGGCGAACTATGAGCCTCAGCCAACACATCCTCTCGAATGATTAGATCTGACGGTACACACAACCGCTCACCCAACCAAATCACACCATGGTGATCAATACGAAATTTGGGTTGCTTTCCCTCCTCTAGATTCTGCGTCATACTCCATAACTCCCCATCTTCTTTTTGAGCTTCTTTAACTCGCGAGATAAGAGAGGGCTCCACTCTCATACCAGCCACGTGTCTATCTGAACCTTGCACATACAACTCCAACTCTAGTCGCTCCATATCTGAAATAAGCTGAGGTTGTGTAATAAGGGCTGCTACACTCCCTGAACTCTTTCGGCTAAGAACATCTGCAACCACATTTGCCTTCCCCGGGTGATACTGAATCTTAGCATCATAATCCTTTTAAGCTCCAACCAACGCCTCTCGCCTCATGTTGAGCTCTTTTTGAGTGAAGATGTATTTAAGACTTTTGTGATTGGTGAAGATATCACAAGTCTCTCTATACAAATAATGCCTCCAAATCTTTAAGGCAAAGATCACCGCTGCCAACTCCAAATTATGTATGGGGTAATTCACCTCGTAAGGTTTTAGCTGCCTAGAAGCATAAGCAATCACTTTACTGTGTTGCATCAAAACACACCCCAAGCCCTTCTTAGAAGCATCACTATAAATCGTCGGTAACCTCCAGGTCCCTCGACAGCGAATGCAAGTATAGGGCTGCCATCATAAGTCATTTCTTTCAACTCTTCAAAACTTTTCTCGCGCTCCTCATTCCACACAAACTTCGTGCCCTTTCTCATCAACTGGGTCAATGTTAAGGCAAACAAAGAAATCCTTCAACAAATCGCCTATAGTACCCTACCAAACCCAAGAAACTTCTAATCTTTGTCACTGTAGTAGGTATTGGCCATTTAGTGATAGCCTCAACCTTCGCAGGATCCACCTTAATGCCTTCAGCAGAAAACAACGTGACCGTAAATGCAACTCGCTTCCAACCAAAACTCGCATTTAGAGAATTTAGCATACAATTTCTCTTTCTGCAAAATCCCCAACACCGTGCGAAGATGCTCCTCATGCTCTTCCTTAGACTTGGAGTAAACCAAAATGTCATCAATAAATACAATAACAAATTGGTCCAAGTACTCCCTGAACACCCGATTTATCAAATCCATAAACACCGCCGGAGCGTTAGTCAACCCGAATGGCATCACCAAAAACTCGTAATGCCCATATCGAGTACGAAAAGTCATCTTAGGGATATCCTCATCCCTCACCCTCAACTGATGATAACCTGATCTCAAGTCTATCTTCAAAAATATTTTGCCCCTCAAGTTGGTCAAACAAGTCATCAATCCTCAGAATGGATACCGATTCTCGATGGTAATCTTGTTCAACTCCCCTGTAGTCTATACACACGACCTCATAGACCCATTCTTCTTCTTCACAAATAAGACCGAGCACCCTATGGTGAAATACTCGTATCAATCACACCACGATCTAAAAGCTCCTGAATCGCTCCTTTATCTCCTCAGAACTCCAATCTGCCATCCAATACGGCGCCTTAGAGATAGGCTCCGCACCAGGAACAAACTCAATAGAAAACTCCACTTTTCGTTGCGGTGGCAACCCTGACAACTCCTCAGAAAACACATCAGAATAATCACGAACAATTGAAACATCTTCAATACGAGACTCACCCTTAGAGGTATCCTTGACAAATGCCAAATACCCCTCACAACCCTTTGCCACCAACTTCCCAGCCTTTAAAGTTGAAATCAACTTCACCACCCTACTCGGCTGTGAACCCTGAAACACGAACTCTGGAGACTTCACATCTCCAAATATAACCATCTTCACCTGACAATCGATAGTGTCCTGGTGCTTATCCAACCAGTCCATCCCAAGAATGACATCGAAATCGTGCATACTTATTGGAAAAAGATTAGCCCTACGAATCTTATCCCAAAAACTGATCGCACACCTTCAATACAAATCAGAAATAACGACAGAAGTCCCCATCGGGGTAGCAATAGACATAACAGAATCTAAAGACTGAGATGGCACATCTAGGTGCCGAACAAAAGACTGAGCAACAACGAAATGAGTAGAACCCTTATCAAATAAAATAGACGCCTCACGATTGCCAACTAAAAGAGTACCAGAAACAGTACCTGGTGCACCTGCCGCCTGGTTATACGTCAAGGCAAACACTCTATCACCCTGACGTTGACCTCCATTGCCACCATTATCACCACCTCCACCATTTCCACGTGGCCCGGTACAATCCCTAACAATATGACCCATTTGTCCACATAAAAAGCATGCATCGGTGAGTCTGTGGCACTGCCTCCCCGGATGATTAGCTCCACAAGTAGCACAAGGAGCTATCGGAATGAGATTTGGGTTACCCCCACAAGCTGGTCCCGGATAACGACCTTGATTTTGTCCCTGCTGACGATTCTGCCACTCCTGACGATTCTGACCATGCCAAGGTAGCTGAAGCTAACGATTCTGCCCTTGCTGAGTCATCTGCTGATAACCCCTGTTTTGATTCTGGCCACGCCACTGCCCTTGCCGGCCACCATGGTTCCTGTTCCACTGACCACCCTGATTCTTCCCCTGCTGACCCAAAGTTTGACCCTGCTGGTCATCTTTGTCCCTCTTTCGACTCCCTTCCGATTTAGAAGACCGAAAGTCCTGTCTCTCCATCTCAATATTCTTTGCAGCATTGGCCACTGCTGGCACATCTGCAAACTTGGTGTTAATGAGATGTTGTCGATACCTATAATGGATCCTCCACTTGAATTTCTCTACTTGTTCTGCTGTGGTCCCTGCTGAGGTTCCTGCAAATCCTGCCAACCTGGTGAACCTCTTCATGATATCCGTGATGGACTCATCATCTTTCTGTCGAATCGACAGATACTCTTTAGCATAGACCTCTTTATCAGCAGTTGGGAAGTACTGCTGATAAAAGACCTCACAAAACTCTTCCCAGCTAAGTGCCTCAGCATAATTTTCACCTTTTGTTGTTTTCGTCGCCTTCCACCACCTCTGTGCATCCCCTTCCAGCTTGTAAGCAGCAAGTAATACTCTTTGATTATCTGAGCACCCCAACACATCAAAAATCTTCTCCAGGTGGGCAATCCAATTCTCTGCATCAATTGGAGTCAGAGCGGAATTGAATGACTGTGGTTTCTACTTCTGAAACCTTTCCAACCACACATACATTGGAACCACCTGCTGATCATGCAGATCTGCATTCCCTTCCTCAACGTTTGCATGCTCACCATTATTTCCTGGATCCCCTTGCTCAGGAATTTTTTGTGGCGGCTGCTGCATTGCCTGCACAACCTGTGCCACCAACTGAGGTAAAGCCTGATTCACCGCCTGATTTACCAAGGTAGCCAATTGAGCATTAACCTGATCATTAGGTTGCTCATTGGGCTGACCCTCACCTCTTCCCCTATTGTTACCTCGCCTCCCAGCAACTCTGGAAGATCTACGAGCCATCTAAGAAAGAGATCACGAATAGATAACAAAGCAGATTAGAGTCAGATTTAAATATAGTTGATATGATAGCTGAACATAAAATCAAATAGAACAAAACCTAACCCAGAAGTCTACCCATAACTCACAGGTCAAACCTAAATAGGTTTTCTACAAGAAAGAACCTAAGCTTTGATACCAACTCTGTAACACCCCCTTTTCGAAATAGAAAGAGAGGTTACTCAAAACATAACAAAACTGATGAATTCAATAGCAAGGCTCAAATTTACAAAAGAATAGTCTTAATAACTGATAAATACCACAAGTCAACCATAATAAATCTCAAACTGTCTCAAACCACAATCTAAAATAATTATTATAATTCCAAGTAAACTGACACATCAAGTCTAAACAGAATATTTCTAAATCATTGGAATGAATGAAGCTCTCATCACACTTGCCCTTGATCCCCCCAATTACCGGCCGGAAGAAAAAAACGACAGATGAGCCAAATGCCTAAAGACGGATATAGAATACAAATAATGAACCAAATAACTAACTCAATTAAATGAAATGAAACGAAATGAATGAAACGAAATGAACAAAACTAACACAATTAAATAATAGGGTCAATCAAATGGTCAGGTGTTATTTCATATCGAGCTCGAAAAAAAAATATAAATATACCTTGCCACACAGCAAGTCAAATAATGCCACATGAGTAAATCAAATAATTCCATGTAGGTAGTCACACACATTGGACCGCGAATCCAATGCATGTAAAATCGGAAGGTGTGTTTGGCACAAACATCACCAATCCGCAATAATGTAATGTATCAGAAAACTAGGGTTGACCCATACGCCTCCACAACAAAAACACCAAATGGCCAACTCCCACCGAGCACAAAAACGGAGACGCCTGGATCGATCACACCGCCACGGAAGGTGTCATGCCTCAGTGCCAAGATGACATGTCTGTGGTACCCCCACAGGTGGTTATAGCTCAGGTATACCCTACGGTATATTCTAACAAGGATACCATGTCATAACACATGCGACATAATACCAACAAAAGGGATTTTAATATGTACATGTTAAACTGAAATGAATCATCAACTCAAAGTTCTCCAAAAATATTAACATGTACTTTCTACGAGAATCAAAATAAATACAAAAGATGATACACTAAATCAAGAGTACAATCACAAGTTTCAAGTATCAATACCAAGACAAAACTATCAAGATAAATTTAGACATGTTGTACTAATCTAAAGAGTACAAATATGAGTTTCAACTATGAACGCCAAAATGAACTATCACAATGAATTTGATAAGGAATAATTATGGAAACAATAACTAATTTCGAAACGAGAAACAAAACGAACAAATTAAATTTAATAAGGGTATCGCTGAAGGAGTACGGAATCTGTACCTGGATTAAGTAATGTAATACCCAAAATTTATATTCCAAATATACTTCTTAAATTCCCTCCGTCCGATCTAATAAAAAAATTATAATTCAATTATAAGTTACCAAATCACACGAGACCACTAGTTAAAATAATAACTTATAAATTTATTCTTTTTATCTTCTACCCATTAATTAGCTCATTTTATTATTATTTCTATTATTATTGTTTTCTATGAACATTTATTATTTCAGTATGATACTGACCAAATACATAGATTTACCATTGTCTATTCTAAAACAAATGTGTATAAAATTAATGCCAGAACGCAAACCTAAAAAAAAAACAATTGAAATCTTCCAATTTCCGTCCCAAGCATAATCTTATTAGAAATGGTTATATATTCATAGTTATATTTTTTTTTTCGGTTCAAAACCTAACAGATGAAAACTAAAGTTTCATAACATATAAACATGTGAAAAATGAACCACCAATATCATATTAATAAGCACACGTAATCCCAATGAGATCCCAGCAACCCAATCATTCATTCCGCTGCATGTACTAGAGGGTGGGTGCTAATCACAACACCAAACAAAAAGGTACTAAAACACTACTAGCATTTTTGTGTGGGGTGAAAAGTCACATTGCCAAATTTTACATACTTAATTTATTCGAATACCAAACCACAAAAAATCTAGTTAATTTACAAAACCACTTACTTGTTAACACAATTCCGATCTAATGTTTCTTCTCTGCACTATGCCGCCACTTCTCTCTTCTTTTTTTATTAGTAGAAAAAAAATATTGTACGATGAATAGGGTTTTAAGTTTTTATTTATTATTATTATGAATTCTTTTAAATTTTAAAAGGATTTAAAATTAGCCAAATACCAATTAGACCCAAGTAACTTAAAAGCCCAAATTAATGTTTCTTACATATTTTAGTCTACAAAATTTAAATACAATTTGACCCAACTAAAAACAAAGTCCAATTAATATATTTTAAAATAAAATAATTTTTATTATTTAATATTTATTTAGTTATTTATTTATTTATTTATTTATTTTACTGGGTATTACAAAGAGTCTTCTTGAGTGTTGAGAGAGAATACCCAGGTCCTTCGATCTTTCAAGAGTCCAAGTCCTGTGTCTGAAGAGAGGTCCAAGAGTCCAAAGTCCGGTCCCCTTCCCAATGGAGTGGAAGGGGTATTTATAGGATTTTTTGGAGGGTGGTCATGTGCTCGGGGAAATCCCAAATTTACCCTTAGTCATTGGAGTAATGCCCAGATCGTCCTGTCCTTCTAGCCACCAATCCAATCCTTCAATCAATTCCCAAAATGAGTTGCCTCCACGTGTCTTCGGCCTCGGGACACGTGGAAGATTCTCTCAGATCTTGCTTCTTTATTTCCGGCTCTTCTGTCTTTTCATTTAATCATAATAGGAACCTTAATTTGTGCATTTAATTCAATTAGGTCAAGTGAACCCTAATTTGCACTTGGACCCACAGGCTACAAAGCTTTCTTTAATTCTCTTTATATAAAGAATAAATATATACATATTTACAATATATGTATATATTCAATCTCACACATGTCCCACAAAAGTCATCATGTATTTAGCCTTATCATTCCTCTGGCTAATATATATATATATATATATATATATATATATATATATATATATATATATATATATATATATATAGCACATCACTCTAAGTATATATATGTACCTTTACATATACGCATCTTCTTTAACCTTATAACATCTCTTTACTTGAAATTTATTTCCTTAATAAAATTTTCCACATACATAATCTTTTTCTTTCTTTTCAAAATTTCTATCCTTCTCATTTAATTTCTTTACATTGCTCAAAAATTCAAATCAAACCATATAGTTTCTTTAAATTTTTTAATTAATCCTCTAATTCCCATCTAGGTTTTATTCTTTAACTTTTATTTTAATCATTTCAGATTATATAAATTTTCGGGTAGTCACAGATACTCTATATTTAAGTTTTTTCTAGAAAACATAAAATTAGGATAAATAGATCGAGAAATTGATATCTGAGTAACGGAATTAATTAGTATCCACGGGATTCGGCCTGCTTCGAAGGAGTTGTAGTTGGCGATGATTTTGGAGGGGATTTACAGAATAAGAGGACATTAAAGCGACTGATTATAGATGGGAATCATAGAGAAGTAGAAGAGGAGGTCTGAATTAAGGGAGAAGATGAAACAAAAGAGGAAGCCAAAGAGAAAGATCGAATGGTTCCGTATGTTAAGATTGATACATTATGGCTTATGCAATCGGTGAGATGTGATATATGTACTAAAAACAAATTCACGCATCCTGTAAAATTAGATAGGATAGGAAGGATAAAACAACAAAAATTTACTTGATACTCGAGTTTTAACTAATAAGAGAATCCTTCTTCACAGCACAAATTAACCACGAATATTAACTGTGACCATCATATATATTATATGCATGGTCACTCACACAGAGATTAAAATTTCCAGATAAACCTTAATTGCCTTGCTAAAGTTTTCAGTACATTATATTTTCATCATCAGAATTAGAGTCTTGGTGAGATAGCGCGATATGCTAGATTGTTTCTTTCAGGAAGTCTCAAGTACTCCCATTCTTTATCATCAACTTTGGTGAAATATTTATCCACCAATTCCTCAGTTACAAGCTCAAGTTTCGACGGCAACCACTGTTGAAATTCATGACAAGGAAATTATATATATATATATATATATATATATATATATATATATATATATATATATATATATACACATGTATTAAATAAGCTTTTATCAGTACTACTGTTAAAAGTAAGTACATTATTTCATCGAAACTATTAGTATTTCCTTTGATGAAATTGTATGCACAAAAAGAATGTCATCCAGATGAAGATATATATAGAGAATATATTTTACCTGGGGTTTTTTATCTTTGGCAATATGATAGGCTCTGACCCCCTGCATGTACGTACATTTTGCATTATATTGGGTAGTAATTGAAAAATTAAAAATAATTTGCTCCATTTGAAGAAGTTGAGCTGAAAACCAACCTCATAAAAATCAGCACCAATTTTTCTTCTGAATAGGTGGCATACAATATTGAACTCCCGAACCAGGCATTGTTCAAGTTTCTGAGTCCGACCTTCTCTAATCTACTCAAATTAGTAAAGAAGTACATCAAAAATATTGTCATGAATCCCTTGAATTAATAATAGATCTCATTAATAAAATTCTTAAGACCATAATTTATATTGAATGTGGTGAGGTATACCGATCTTAATGCAATTTTGAGGCTGGTGGGGGAAGCTCTTTTCATTGAGTTTATCGCCTTAATAATCCACTCATCCCCTTTAGTTGCACCAATATTCTCCTGTGGCAAATTGAAATCCAGTTGCGTAACATAATTAATTCTAGAAAAATGATATACATATCGATAAGATAGAATAAACATAATTCGATTGAAAACTTTTGCAATGTATAGGAGCATGACTCTTAATTCAATACTCTCTTTTATTATTGAGCAAATTATATATGTATATATTACATAATATCACAAAGCCTCAATATGCATGAAATTACTGTATACTACTTTCATTCCAAAATATTCACTTTGACTTTTCAAAGTCAATATATGAAATCGACTCCGATAATCAGAAATATATATAACTTTTTAAAATTAATAAGAAAAACATACATACGTACCAATGATGATAATATTTCTTCAACCGTTCCTTTTGAAAACGTTTTGTTGATAATTTCCAACCTATCACCAATTCATCAATATGTCACTAAAAGATAAAAAAATTTCATGAACATTGAAAGAAATAACTTAACTCTTCAAAATGTGATTTGGAAGGTGAAAGTCAAAGGTATATTAACTCAAAATAATATGAAAATAGTGGCGTTAATATATTTTCACCTAGTATACATGCTGTCCTGTTTTACTTGTACTTTGTGGACAAATTTTCCAATGATCTTGGAAATATCGGCTACATCAGATGAAGCCACCCCATTGAGAGCATCTTCTAACTGATCAAGATCCTGCAAGAATCGAAAGAAGTTGATTATACTAGAAAGTACATACCTACACACAAAAACACAAACACACACATATATACTAGCTAGTATACGCACACACGTTGTGTGTGATAGTAAATGATTTTAAAAAAAATATACTTTTATTGATTTTTAAAAACATAATATAAGAGAAAAATGATAAAGATAATAAATATAACTTTTCTACTTAATTTTAAAAACTGTCGACTAAATTTAATTAAAATTAGGATATGAAACTGTCTTTGATGTGAAACTGGATATGCACCTAGACATACTCCAAAATTACATATACTTCATTCGTTTAAAATATAAGATTCTTATTGAATTTTTTAAGTTAATTTAAGATATTTTAAACTCAAAATTAATATATAAATTACTTTAATTTTAGTTAATACAATGATAACTAATGTTATATAAAAAGTAGTACATATGAATTACTTTAATTTTAGTTAATACAATGAAGTCATCGTAAGCTTTATTATTTCATAATGTTTAATGAATAATCTTAATTTTGAATTTAAAAAAGTCACAAATAGAATTTCAAACATCAATAACGATATTTGGAACGGATATACTATATGAAATTTGCAAGTAGTGATATCTGAAAAGTTTTGAAAGGAAGGAAGGTACCTTTGAATGAACAAAATGAGTAGCAAGACCACAGTGAATCAACATAGTTGCATCCAACCGTGCACCAGTCAGTCCAACATATTCACCTGCATGGCTCAGAAAAAAATTAAAAAAATAACATGAAACAAAAATTCTTCTTCTAATTCTAAATTCGAATAAGTGTTAATTTTGAGTTACCAAAGAAGCCTGGAAGCCGTGATAGGAAATAAGATGCCCCAACATCCGGGAAAAGTCCGATGGAAGTTTCTGGCATGGCAAATACCTGAGAACAAGTTTGTATTAATTAAAAAAAAAATAGTAAGTTATTATATATATTAATATATATATATAAGCTAGGTTGTGCCTCAATATTTTTATCCTAATTTGGTGTAAATAACTTTATTAACAAAGATTTGAAAAAAGAAAGGGTAGAAACGTACAGTATTCTCCGTAACAATCCTAAATCTTGCATTCATGGATATTCCAGCACCTCCTCCCATTACAATTCCATTTAGCAGTGCAACCTACAATATTCAATATATGTGTTGTGTGTGTGTGTGTGTGTGTATATATATATATATATATATATATATATATATATATATATATATATATATATATATATATATATATATATATATATTAGCCTGAAATGGGCTTAATTTAAAGTTCAATAAATATGTATTTTTTAAAGGAAAAAAGGGAAGAATGAAAGAAGTCTGACAAGCGGCTTTTTGTATGTTCCAAGTATGTAGTCTAAAGTGAACTGTTTGGTATAAAAACTTGCACCAAAGCTCCAATGTCCTGATTCATTCATTCAAGAGTAATGTATGTACATGATTCAAATATTCAGTATTCTGTATTTCAGTGGGTATACATGAGCTGTAACAAACACTCCCATAAAGTAAAGGAAACTAATAAATCAATAACAGAAAATAATATTTTTATAATAAAACTGTCGCTATAGATCCTATAGCGATGGTGTTCATTGTCGTTAATTATACATCTATAGCGACACTTTTGTTGTGAAAATATTAATAAGTTTTGTGGAAATATCAGTTTTCGTAAAGTAAATATTGGGAATAAATTTTGCTATGCCAAGAAAATATAGTATTAAACTGTATTTTTTTACCGTTCAGCAAATAATTAAATGCGGACATAAGATCACCACCAGCACAAAATCCTCTTCCATTTCCCTGCACATGAAAATTTCAAACAAATTATTTACTTAATTTGAAGCAAGAAGATAAAGAAAAGAAACCTTAAGGAACCCTTTACTTTTTACATTGTTTTTAGTATAAAAAGGTTCTTTAGGATACAAGTATCCTAAATAAAATAAGGTGTCTGCTCTAGCAAGAAAAATTTCAACCTTATATATATCTTTCTTCATCTTTCTCTGATTAACAAAAGGGTTAACTGCATATCGGATCTCAGAATATACACATTTTTACACTTCGTATCTTGGAGTTTAAACGCTCTCATCCCGCTATCTAACAATGGACCCTATTCAGATTTTCAATCAATTTTTTTGCCGAAAAATAGTCGGGTGTTATAATTTAATATTTAAATATAGTTGACCGTATAAATATCATATAGTTGACTTAATTAAGTAGTAGAAATACGTGTTAAATACCATATAAGAAAATAAAGGGTAAAAATAGTCCAAATATATGAGTTGACCGTATTTGGCTCATATTTGGTGTTTTAAATTTGCATAAATACATATATATCTAACCCAGATATAATTTACTCAACTATTTAACGCAATTATCTCAAACAAACAAGTAACCCATTGATTAAGAAAAAATAACAAGTAAATCCACTAATTAATATATTAGATTTTCGGTGTTCATGAATGGTTGCAAGGGAATATGGTGAATGATTTGAGCATTTTGGATTTGAAGTTTTTGAGTTTAATGGTAGATGGGGAAAATGATGAAGAGGAAAAAGAAATTACATTATTTTTGGGTATTTGAAGATGATAAGTATTTTATTTAAATAAGATTAATATAAAATTATTTATAAGTTGATTTTATACTGTCAAATATAAAAATATACGGTCAAATCGTACTTATACTCCCCCTACCAGAACACGTGGTAGTTCCGACCACTTTTTTGATCGAAAATAGCAAAGGATCAGTAATAATTATTTAACGGTACTTTGGATAACGGGATAAGAACGAAATGTAAAATGATATATACTTCAGAATTTGATAAAAAATAGGTATTACACCTAACTTGTAAATACTTTCTTAAATTCTTCAGTGGGTATATTATTTTTCTCTAATATTCCACCAAAAAGTTCTCATTCGCAAAATGAATTTTTTCCCCTAAAAGAGTTTTTTTTTTATTGTAATATAAAATGACTCAATATTCTTAAATCTGTCATCATAAATTTACAATCTTGCCACTACCACGAGTTACTAAGCATTTATTATTTCTAAGAGTGAATATGAAACAAAAATACATCCTTATTATCTCTGTTATCTCTGTCAAGTTTGCAAATGAGATTTATTTTTAGAATGAAAGGAGTAATTACTTCTTACCTTCAAAATAACAAGCTTGACAGCAGGATCCACTAATTAATAAAAATAAAGTAATTAACTTCAAATACATATATATCTAACCCAAATACAATTTACTTAACTAATTAACTCAATTATCTCAAACAAACAAGTAACCCATTGATTAAGAAAAAATAACAAGTAAATCCACTAATTAATAAAAATAAAGTAATTAACTTCACTAATTATGCAAAATAAAATAAGTATCACATTATTTATATAATAATAATAATAATAATAATAATAATAAAAAAAAAAAATTAGCCAACAAATTGCCCAAATGAAATAATTATGCAACAAATTATTAACCTCAAAATTGATTTGGAGCAAGTGCTTTATAAATAAATAAAAAATATATATTTTTCTTATCTTCAACATCTTCAATTGAAATCCAGAAACCTTCAAAACCAATATTCATCATCATTTATTCATTAAATTCAAAAATTTCAAAATTCAAAAACTCAAAAACCATTGATCTTCAAATAATAATCTATTCAACTAACAAATTGTCTAACATCACAATCCATACTCAACATCACAAGTTCTAGATCTATAATGGTGATTCAAAGATGAGAGAACGAGATTTAAGTCAGAGGTAAGAAGAATTGGGAAAGAAGAAATTAAACAACCCATCTATTCATCATCCACATCCCCATGCTATCATCCCCATCTAAGAAAACATCCCAACCAATTTATTCTTCTCTATCTTTGCTTTTATTTTCATATCTATTTAGTGCTCTAAGGTAGTAGCTCTAGTAGGTCTATTGAATGCTAGATTCGCTATTGGGTGTAGTTGATTTGGGTTTGAGATTTGTATTTATGAGAGAGAAAAAGTGAAGTGGGTTTGAGATTGGAGCTTGAGATTAATGTTTTAAAGAGAGTAAATGTGCGGGTTTCAGATTTGAGTTTGAGAATTCTTCCCAATTGTTGCAATCTCCTTCACTTGTCACTTTCTTCCCTAATTTGGGAGTTTTGAGATTTTGGGGCTAAAATTAATTTGAAGTTGATGAATGGATTGAGATTTTTGTTTTGAGATTTTCGATTTTCATGACTGGTTGCAAGGGAATATGGTGAATGATTTGAGCATTTTGGATTTGAAGTTTTTGAGTTTAATGGTAGATGGAAAAAATGATGAAGAAGAAAAAAAAGAAATTACATTATTTTTGGGTATTTGAAGATGCTAAATATTTTATTTAAATAAGATTAACATAAAATTATTTATAAGTTAATTTTATACCGTTAAATGTAAAAATATACGGTCAAATCGTACTTATACTCCCCCTACTAGAACATGTGGTAGTTCCGACCACTTTTTTGAATGAAAATAAAAAAAAGGTCAGTAATGATTACTTAACGGTACTTTGGATAGCGGGATAAGAACGTTTTAAATCATGGGTACGAAGTGTAAAAGGATATATACTTCAGAGTTTGATATACAGTTAACCCTTAACAAAATAAATAAAAAATAGGTATTACACCCAATTTGTAAATACTTTCTCAAATTCTTCAATGGGTATATTATTTTTCTCTAATATTCCACCAAAAAGTTTCCATTCGCAAATTTTTTTTTTTCCCTAAAAGAATTTTTTTTCATTGTAATATAAAATAACTCAATATTCTCAAATTTGTCATCATAAATTTATAATCTTGCCACTACCACAAGTTACTAAGCATTTATTATTTTTAATAGTGAATATAAAACAAAAATACATCTTTAATTATATATCTGTCAAGAGTTTGTAAATGAGCATTTTTGAGTTTAATGTGTTAGTTTTTATTATTGGTGATTTTAATAATGACAATATATTTGAATTTGTGTAATGGTCTTATTTGATTTATTTAAGATATATATTTTTATGCATGAAGATATTATTCTTTGCATGAAGTGATTTTTTAGCATGTTTGGTCTTAAAGGAAAAACATTTCATATATGGTGAAGTGATTTTAATGTTGACAAAATATTTGTATTGAATATAATTCTATGGACTTGGTTATTTTATGTTTTGGGCTAATGTTATGTTGTTTAATTAAATATGATATAGTAATAAACTATTATTATATATGTCCATTGTATTCTAATATCCTTTATATTAAATCCTGAGTGTAAGTTGTGTGTGATTTGGTCTATTTAGTAGTAGATAGGATCTGTTCTTAGAGAGCTTTCAAGGTTGCAATGGTGCAAAGGTCTCAGTGATGAGAAAGGTTGCAAATGTGCAAAAGGGCAGTGGTGTCCATTAGTATGAAGCTAAATTGAACAAGAAGTTCTTTTTATTTGTTCTTAATTGTGTATTAAAGTTTAATAAAAAGAGTCTCCAATACTAATTGGTACTGGATGTGGAGTATGCCACTAGAGTAGAGGATAGGAGCTGAACTACGTAAAAATTTTGGCATGATTTACTGTTCTTTTATTTATGTTATATGCTTTAGTATTCTGCAGATTCTGGTTTAACTCGTGGTCAAAATTTATACTAAAACGCTGTTCGATTATAACAGACGAAGAACATATACTAATACGGACAGGCTAGGGTTAGTCCATCCGATTATAGTCTGCAGTTATAAACTTTAAAAATTGACTACTGTAGATCACTTTTGGGTATTTACACTTATTCACCCTCCTCTAGGTGTGTTTAATTACAGAATTACATAATGGTAGATGGGAAAAATGATGTAGAAGAGAAAAAAGAAATTATATTATTTTTGGGTATTTGAAGATGATAAGTATTTTATTTAAATAAGATTAATATAAAATTATTTATAAGTTGATGTTATACTGTCAAACATAAAAATATACGGTCAAATCGTACTTATACTTCTCCTACCAGAACATGTGGTAGTTTCGACCACTTTTTTGATCGAAAATAATAAAAGGGTCAGTAATAATTACTTAACGCACGGTACTTTGAATAGCGGGATAAGAACATTTAAATATGAGGTACGAAGTGTAAAAGGGTATATATTTCGGAATTTGATATGCAGTTAACCCTTAACAAAATAAATAAAAAATAGGTATTACACCCAATTTGTAAATACTTTCTTAAATTCTTCAATGGGTATATTATTTTTCTCTAATATTCCACCAAAACGTTCCCATTCGCAAAAAGAATTTTTTCCTCTAAAAGAATTTTTTTTTATTGTAATATAAAATGACTCAATATTCTCAAAATAACAAATGAAAGGAGTAATTACTTCTTACCTTCAAAATAACAAGCTTGACAGCAGGATCGTTCTCATAAACCTGCACCTTCTTTAAAATCTGATCAATCTGCAAATTAAAAATTTCTTCTATGGCTATAAAGCTTAATTTGTAACTAAGTCGTCAATGGACGTGAAATAATATAATACCCAGAGAGCGGGAGATTCAATTAATTAACCAACAGATCGACTTTTTCATAATGTAAACAAGCATGAAAATAAAAGTTTCGGCATGCATGCATGCATACCATTTCATAGTTGAGGCTGTTCAGCTTCATAGGTCTATTTAGTATCACTTTTCTCACACCCCAACTTTTTTCGAAAAGCACCTATGAATGAATGAATATAATTACAAGCAAGAAACAAATTTTCTGAATCATAAAATACTTTTTGGATGATAATAATATTAATTGCATTTCAGCACAAAATGTTAAGAAAGAAAGAAAGATATTTGACATGACTTGCCCTAATTTAACACCTCATATATATTATTGACTCAAATTAATATATATGTGGAAGTAACAATTTACATATATTCATCTAAATTAAATGAGATTAATGTCAATTTCAAATCTAGCTCTTACTTGAACTTATAATATGATGCAATATTTGTCCATTTTTCTTGCTCATTTGTGTCACTTTGTATTTTTCATCGCCTTCTCAGTCAAATCATACTGTTTTGCACAATTTGATGAGAATCACTTGGCTTAATAAATACAATTAATTATATTCAACATTTGGCTTAGAGTGTTTGAAATCTTTATATGTTAGATTTGGGGTCAATTTTATAATCTTAAAAGAAAAAATATATATAATTAATACTTTGTGTGATTGAGTAAAATGAGTATTAAAATTTCAATATTATCCTTCAAAATATATTGAAATTAAAATTTGAAAAATAAACAAATTAAATAGTTAGTGTACGGATAATATGGTAAACTAAGTTATTAATATTTTTTTGAAATTTACAAACGAAAAATAAAAAAAAAACAAATTTCAATCTCTAAAAAGACAAATATATAAAAAGGAACCGAGTGAGTAATAAAATGACCAGATTAAAGTTGAGGTGAGTACAAGACAACAGAGTTTCAAGTCGCAGAAAAGACTTCTGTATGAAGTCCTAAAGCTGTTCTAAACAATTGTGATGATGAAGAAAGAGATAAGAATAAAAGAAAATCATACTTCGTTATGTTCTTTGAGGAGAAAAAGAGCCATGGGGACCTGAAAGATAATGTGTTCTAAACTTCTAATGAGGGGAGCAGGAGGGGAGGGGGGGGGGGGGAGGGGGGGATTCAGAATGCTCAACTATAAAAAGTTATCAACTACCCTTTTATAAATGAATGAACAAAAAAATAATGAAATATAATTAGTAACCATATTTTATACTATTAAAAAATATTGTAGATGTTAATTATATATACAAATCTTAATTTTTTGGAAGAATAAGAGAATTCAATATATATATATATATATATATATATATATATATATATATATATATATATATATATAGAGAGAGAGAGAGAGAGAGAGAGCTTTCTGCTGCGACGGACAAAATCGTCGCTAAATCCGTCGTCATAGGATTTGAACCGTTGTGATAGCCCAAAACCGTCTCTATAGTCCAGTTCAGACCCTATGCGACGGATTTATTTGAGACAGTAATATTTCTACTTGAACCAGCAGCGTGTTTCCAAAGATTAAAGACTTTAAACAAATTTCTAAATAATAAATATTCTTTCTATCCTTTAAAAAAGGGTCATTTTCTGATGAAGTCATACTCATACGTGACCAAACAATCACTAAAATATTAAACTGTTTTATCTAAAATTAACTAATAATAAGTGAAATAGTTTAATGTATCAGCAGCATATTCTCTACGTTTGGTGTAATTTTGAACCTTACATATGGACAATTTATTTACAATCGGATGATTTGAAGCAATTGAGTTGTTCGACTTTCACACATAAATAAATGTTTTGATTTTATGATAAATTATTTAATTTAAAATTAATTGACAATGAATGAAATAATTTATATAATGTTGTATCTTAACATAAAAAACTTGAAGATTTAATTTGAGCATTGTTGTCAGTGCAAAATAAGAATAATCAAATAACTCAACAAGAACAATTTTGAATTATCCTTATATATATATATATATATATATATATATATATATAAATATATATAAGTACTTAGATTTAGCAAATATTCTGTTTAAATGTTGTTGAAATGTTGTTGAAATATTATGTTGAAATGTTATTGAACCCTAAATTTCCTTTGCAGTGTTGTTGAAATTGAGATTTTTTGTGATATTTGCTAAATTTGGAACTTCGTGATATTAATCGTTTGTCCGTTAATGTTAATTACTGTCTATTTTGCAGATTTGAGTATATATAATTGTTGAATTATATAAACTTGTTGGTTTTTCATCTCATTATAGTTGATTAATTGATTGGGGTTGGTTGTGTTGGTATTGGTATTGATTCTTGCTGTGATATATGTGGATTGCCTTATGTCTTAATATTGTCATATTTGTTATATTCGACGGAATTCTGTCAGAATTCAGCAATTGCAACACCTTCTTTATTATATTAATGTATAGTTATTAGTTTCTCAATACTAAAATATAATTTAAATAAATTGAATTATATAATATAATACAAATTAAATTAAATTAAATAAAAAATTGACTTAATTTAATTTAAGATAATAAAATTTAAATAAATTAATTAATATTAAATAATATAATATAATATAATATAATATAATATAATATAATATAATATAATATGTAAGACCCCAAATTTTATGAATAAATATTTAATTTTCTCAAAATATTTTTTTTGAATAATAAGGTGTGGATTTGATATAATGTTATAGTTGTGGGTAATATTTATAAATTTTGCAAAGTATGCAAGTTGTTATAAAATATTCGATTGGTCGGGGAATATTCGTTTTATTAGGGAATATTCGTACAACGACACAATCATTGGTGGACCCTAACGGAATTCTTTTCATCGAGGAGTTAAAAAACTACGTAAATATCTTTTATGAAAATAATGGCAAAAGTTTTACCGTTAACTGTTGAAATACCCGGTGATAAAAGTACAATAATACGTGTGGTTGCATAGTAGCACACGGTATTGATTATTGATGCTTACGTGAGAAGTCACTCAGTTATACTTAAATTATTACTACAGTAATTGCTGCATAATATCTCACGTTATTTGATTTAATTATTGTCACAATATTTTATATTATTATTTCAATAATTGAGACGACAAAATTATTTATATTATTATTTTCATAATTAAAAATGTCTAGAAAGTTACGCTTGAGAAAAGGGTTTGGTCACCTAATTGCTTGGCATGATAGGGAGAAAATCCTTATCGGAAAGCCCTCTTTCTCATGAACGATCCGATTGTTAATTTCATGAGTTATAATAATGATGAATAAATGTTGAGGGATTTTTATGAAGTATTTGTTGTAAATTTTGCTTATTATATGGACTCCCCACTTACCCATTTTTTTAAAATAATCGGTAAAAAGTTATTCAAGATATATATATATATATATATATATATATATATATATATATATATAATAAAGGCGAGGGGCCCACGTGTGGAAGAAAAAATGAAATGTGTGGGGGGAGGAATAATTGGTCACGGGGGGTGGGAATGGTGTGTGTGTATATATATATATATATATATATATATATGGCAAAGGTCCAAAAATACCCCTGATGTTTACCCCGATATCCCACTTACACCCTAAACTAATTTTTTTTTCTAAAAGTACCCTTAACGTTACAAATTTTAGGTCAACCGTACCCCTACCCCGAACGGATATGCCACATAGATTAACTCCGTTAAAACGTGGACAATATTTGCTGACGAGGCATGAAGAGAGAACAAAAAAGGCAAAAAAGCCCTAATTTCAAAATTAAACTCTAATAAATTTTTTTTTAATATTTTCAAAATTAATCTTTAATAAAATAAAATAAAATAAAAATATCCAAATTTTTTCTCATAAACTCGCCAGATCCAGATCTAAATCTCCTTTCCAAACCCTTCGATTTAATTCCAAACCAACAAAATCGGTACTACTTATTGGTGGTGAGTTTTGATTTTATGTGAAAGCTGGATATTTTTTGTTTGAATTCATTCATGGTGGTGAGATTTAGTATTATGGGAACACACATAGTTGGTGAAGAAAATGAAGAAAAAACATGAAGCCCGTCTCTTTCTCTCTCCATTTCTTCCAAACTCGATCTTCCCCCATTTTCTCTCTCTAAATTTCAGTTCTCTCTCAATCACAATCTGTTTCTTCAAACTTTTTGAAAGCGGGTCTCAAGTACATAAAAGAAAAAAAAATGAATTAAATAACCAGTGCTTTTAATAATATATTTAGTTATTCACACAATAATTAAAAAAATGAAAGATAAATGTAAGACCCCAACTTTTATGAATAAAGTTGATTTTTCTATAATTATCATTTTTAAATATTATGGAATGAATTTGTTATAATGTTATAGTTGTGGGTAGTATTTATAAATTCTGCAAAGTATGCAAGTTGTTATATTATATTCGATTGGTGGGAGAATATTCGTTTTAGCGAGGAATATTAAATACAACAGGCCTAATCATTGGTGGACCCCATAATGTAATTATTGTCGGATTGAGAAAACAACAAAAATATATTTATAAAAATAACGGCGGAAGTTTTACCGATTAATACTTTGTTGAACTACTTTCAGTAGTAAAAGTACAAAGAATATGTCTGGCGTTAGTTGCATGGTAGCACACGATATTGATTATTGATGCTTACGTGAGAAGTCACTTTCGGTTATACTCAATTATTGCTACAATAATAACTGCATCATATCTCTCATATTATTGATTCGATTATTGTCACAGTATCATTTGCATAATATGTTATTTTTTTAAATCAATAATTGAGACGGGAAAGTTATTCATATTATTAAATTGCAATATTTACAATGTCTAGAAGTTCTGTCAAGGAGATGTTTGGTCACCTAATTGCGCGCCAATAGGGAGAAATCCTTATTGGAAACCCCCTCTTTCTTAAGAACGACCTGGTTGATAAATATTGGGAGTTATAATATTAATGATGAATGTTATTAAAATTGAAGTTGTGCTCGGAGTTGAATTTGGAGACGCGGACATGATATTTGAGTCCGGAATGATAAAATTAGTAAAAATAGACTATAAACATAAAATTTTCCAGATTTTACTATTTGGTCAAAAAGTCAACAGTTGACTTTTTCGGGAAAAGTCAAACTTCGAAATTTTAAAATTTATATTTTTGATAAAAATAGTTTCATTGTGTTGGAATTATTTGTGTTAGTGAAAATTGACATTTATTTCGATAATAATTGATGTCTGGAGGTTATATTGACCAATCGGGTATTTAACCGGATAAATGAACAATTGATTGTTATTATTTCACATGATTATAACTATTTGTTCATATGTGTATACTATTATTTCACATTCTTGTTACTATTAGGGGAGTTGGTGCAAGATTGATAATACTTGCATGACTAAGTTAAAAATGGAGGTATTGATGGAGGTACTATACTATAATTCGTATTTTCACATGTCTAGAACTATTGATTCACATAATTTACTATTGAATCACATTATTTACTATTAGGGGAGGTGGTGCAAGTTTGATAATACTTGCATGATTAAATTAAAAATAAAGAAAAAGTTGGAGGTATTGTATTGTAATTTTTCGAGCCCCAAAACGTGAAATTATTGAAACTATATTTTTCTATAAATAGAAGCTCATTCTTCCTTCATTTCTCACCAATTCACTAAAGCTATAGAGCAATTATTATAGAGAGAAATTGTAGAGAGAAAATCTGTAGAAGAAGAGATGTCTGCTACCTCACTCCTATATCCAGTTTCTTTCAAAGGTAAGGGGTATTATTTCTTTCTTTCGTCTTCATGAAGAGAACTTCTGTTATTCCATTTTTTATTATTATGTTTGAATAACTTTGGTTGTCTGCAAGCACTACATACATGGTGAAATTCTTACATTATTCCATTCTTTATTATTACATTGGAACATCACATGTTCGTGCTTTCGCCGGATCTCGGTTCCGTCTTTATTATTCTCATTGGAACATCTTGTATCGTGCTTTTACGTTGGACCTGGTTCCGTTTTTATTATTCTGTTGGAATATCCTGTCTGTGCGTTTTACGTCGGACTTGGTTTCGTCTTTATTATTCTGTTAGAATATCTTGTCTGTGCGTTTTACGCCGAACCTGATTCCGTCTTTATTATTCTGTTGGAATTTTGAACCTCAATCACATATGGACAATTTATTTACAATCGGATGATTTGAAGCATATGAGTTGTTCGACTTTCACACATAAATAAATGTTTTGATTTTATGATAAATTATTTAATTTAAATTTAATTGACGATGAATGAAATAATTTATATAACGTTGTATCTTAACATAAAAAACTTGTAGATTTAATTTGTGCATGTTGTCAGTCTGCAAAATAATAATAATCAAATAACTCAACAAGAATAATTTTGAATTATCCTGATTAGGATGGCCACTATAATTAAACTACAACCCATTCGGCCACTTTTACCATGCAACCATTTAAAATTAATTTGGGCTGTTGTTGATTTTTTTATAACATTTATAAATGAAGTAATGAAGGATACAACATAAAAAACTTATAGACTTAATTTATGCATGTTGTCAGTCTGCCAAATAAGAATAATCAAATAACTCAACAAAAACAATTTTGGAATTATCCTGATTAGGATGGCCACTATAATTAAATTATAACCCATTAGTCCACTTATACCATGCAACCATTTAAAATTAATTTGGGCTGTTGTTGATTTTTTTATATAATTTATAAATGAAGTAATGAAGGATACAACATAAAAAACTTATAGACTTAATTTATGCATGTTGTCAGTCTGCCAAATAAGAATACTCAAATAACTCAACAAAAACAATTTTGGAATTATCCTGATTAGGATGGCCACTATAATTAAATTACAACCCATTAGTCCACTTATACCATGCAACCATTTAAAATTAATTTGGGTTGTTGTTGATTTTTTTATATAATTTATAAATGAAGTAATGAAGGATACAAAATAAAAAACTTATAGACTTAATTTATGCATGTTGTCTGTCTGCAAAATGAGAATAATCAAATAACTCAACAAAAACAATTTTGGAATTATCCTGATTAGGATGGCCACTATAATTAAACTACAACCAATTAGTCCACTTATAACATGCAACCATTTAAAATTAATTTGGGCTGTTGTTGATTTTTTTATATAATTTTTTTTACAATATTAACTATTATATTAATTAATATTAAATAAATTTACAATAATTTTTTGAAATTTTTTAGAAGGGTAAAATAATAAAAATCTGTTATTCAGATGTTTCAAACATGTCAATTATTAAACAACTTTTTTCATTCATATTCAGATATAGCTCATTCAGATTCATATTCAAATTCAGATTCATTCGGTTTTTATCAAACACCCCCTTAGTCTACTTATGTCAATAATTTAAAATTGACTATAAGCTACAACCCATTAGTCTACTTCTACGTAAGGGTGTAAACGAGTCGAATCAAAGCAAACAAAGAGCTGCTCGAAATATTAAATTCATACTCGAATTCGAATTATATTTGAAAAATTCTACTCAGATTCTACTTGACTCGAATATTTATTCTCGAATTCGATCTGACTCGAATCGAATAATATTCAAACTAATCGCGAGCTTCAAATTCAAGTTCGAATCTGAATCTCCATATAATAATTAGTTTTACAATAAATATAATTATAAATTGAATTTGTTATTTCACTTAAAAATGATAAATATATTCACTATTACATTTTATAATTATAAAATTATAATTAAAAATAAAATAATAATAATAATAATAATAAATTAATTTCACTTAGAAGTCTACTACCTCACTATTCCAGTATCCAGTCTTCTTTTGAGGTAAGGGATATTATTATTATAGTAAGGGGTATTATTCTTTCGTATTCATGAAGAGAGTTATTTTCTTTCAATACTCGTAAGGGTTGTTATTCCATTCTTTATTATTATGTTGGAATAACCAGTCTATGCGAAATACCACATACATGGTGAAATTCTTCTGTTATTCCATTCTTTATTATTCTGTTGGAATAACCTGTCTGTGCGGTCTATCGCATGCCTGGTGAATTCTGTTGTTATTTCATTCTTTATTATTCTGTTAGAATATCCCGTCTGTGCGAATTACGCATGACCTAGTTCCATTCTTTATTATTATGTTGGAATATCTTGTCTGTACGGATTACGCATGACCTGGTTCCATTCTTTATTATTCTGTTGGGAATAACATGTATGTGCGGTCTATCGCATGCATGGTGAATTCTTCAGTTATTCCATTCTTTATTATTCATTGGAATAACTTTGCCTATGTGGATTATCGCATGCATGGTGAATGATCCTTTGTATTCATTCCTTATTAAATTGTGGAAATGATTTGTCTACGTGGAATCTGCGCATGGTGGCGCGAAAATCCATTTGCGCTTTAAGTATATTCTATTATACTCGTCTCGAGATATCATTTCTTTTGTACTTGTTATGGAATATCATTTTCTTTGGTATTTTTTACGAGTTACTATTCACGATTACTATTCACCCGCTTTATTCACTCTAAGTATTATTCACTCGGGTATTCGGGGCACTTTTCGTGCTGAAGTACTATTCACGAGTTACTATTCACCCAATTACTATTCACTCTAGTATTATTTACTCGGGTATTCGGGACACTTTTCGTGTTGGGGTACTATTCCCGAAGTACTATTCACGGGGTACTATTCATCCGAAAAATATATTTCTTTTCTGTCCAAATTATTTTTGGTACATGAATATTATTCTTGAATTTTACTCCACAAAGCAGTATCATGTTGACAATTTGGACGTTATTGATTTCTGGATAAATTAGATTATAAATCTTTAAAATTTATCCTTGAACTTGTTTTATTGAATTATTATGTCATTGTCATCATCCTCATGCTTATATTGTGATGAAAGTCATCTTTGGCTTACGCGCATAGATGGACTGTTGATTATTGGTTTTATAGTTGTATATCTTTGGCTTACGTGCATAGATAGACTGTTGATTATTGGTTTTATAGTTGTATATCTTTGGCTTACGTGCAAAGATGGACAGGTGTATGACATGATCATAACCACTGGTGATAATAACGAATATCCTTGGCCCGTAGTGCATGGATAATTCGATGATGTGATTGGCATGATCATGACCATTAGTTAACAGTTGAATGTCTTTGGCCGTAGTGCACTGACAGATAATTGATTGGTATGATCATGACCATTGGTTTTATAGTTGAATATCTTTGGCCCGTAGTGCAAAGGTAGACAACTGATTGGTATGATCATTGTTATTACATTTGAATATCTTTAGTCTTTGGGGTAAGGATATTGAGTAAACGTTCTATTAAGCCTTTGTGGCAAGGAGGAACTGTCGATTTACATGATTATAAATATGAATTATGGATTTAACTATAATCTTTGGTGGCTCTGGTGAAGACTGGTGATGAGAGTTCTTTTTTTGTATAACAAAGAACTGTTGATGAGTATTACATGAATGAAATATTAACGATGGACTTTTAATCTAGAAGAGATAGTAGACATTATGTTCTACTTGACTCTTCTAATGAATTGTTTATTCCACTGCAGTTAAAATTGTTGTTTATTGTATTCTATCAGTTGTTATACTGTTGAAGGCTAAAGATAATTTATTCTGCATTATCTTAGTCATAATATTTCTTACTGGGCTAGTTGAGCTCACCCTTTCTTTCATTGTTCTCTTCAGGAAATGAGAATATAAATTTGGGAGTCTCGGGAATGGAGAGATGGTCCAAGATAAATGGCTTTAGTAGTCCTCACTATTCTACGGAATAATGTGATAATAATTATAATGAGGACTCCATTGAGTGTGTATATTGTCTAGATGACAATATTCTTTTTGAAACTCGTAGATTATGTTTTGTCGTATTTTCCATGACTATTGTATAATTAAGTTGTATTTGATTTCTGTAGTGTGTATCTGGCGACCCAAGATGGGTGATGTATACCTATTTTGGGGGCGTCACATCAGCTACTACGTTCGCTTTTCCAGGATAGTATTGAATAGTGTGGTCGTAATCTTTCAACAGCTTGAGCCAACGTCGTTGCCGCATGTTGAATTCCTTTTGGGTGAAGAAATATTTGAGGCTTTTATGGTCTGAATATATCTCCACTTTCTCCCCATATAGATAGTGCCTCCAGATCTTTAAGCATGCAAACGATCACGCTGACTCTGCATCATGAGTAGGATAATTCCTCTCATATTCTTTAAGTTGTCATAGGCTATGACTTTCCCATGTTGCATGAGAACACATCCTAACCCTTTGCCTAAAGCATCGCTATAGATAACAAATCCATCAGAACCAGACGGTATTGTCAGAACAGGTGTCGAAATGAGTCTCCTCTTAAGCTCTTGAAAACTCTTCTCGCATTCCTTGCTCCATATGAATTTTGTATCCTTTCGAGTCAGCTAAGTTAACGGAGTAGCGATTCGAGAAAATCCTTCCACGAATCTCCGATAATAACTAGCTAAGCCCAGAAAGCTACGTACTTTGGTCACCGACTTAGGTTGCTCCCAACTTTGTATTGCTTCAATCTTCACCGGGTCAACAGATACTCCATGTTTTGACACCACGTGCCCAAGAAATGTTACTTCCTCAAGCCAAAACTCTCATTTCTTCAACTTAGCATAAAGCTTGTTTTCACGAAGCCTTTGGAGTACTAGTTTCAAATGATGCTCATGATCTTCACCGCTTTTGGAATATATGAGGATGTCATCAATAAAGACAACAATGAATTGATCCAAATATTCCTTGAATACTCGGTTCATCATATCCATGAAAGCCGTAGGAGCATTAGTCAATCCAAAAGACATGACTAAGAATTCATAATGCCCGTACCGAGTTCTGAAGGCAGTCTTCGAAATATCCTCAGTTCTAATCTTCAGCTGATGATATCCAGAACGAAGATCGATCTTTGAAAAGAATTGTCCTCCTTGTAACTAGTCAAACAGGTCATAAATGCGAGGTAGCGGATACCTATTCTTGATGGTGACATGATTCAATTCCCGGTGGTCAATACAAAGTTGCATACTCCCGTCTTTCTTCTTTATAAATAAAATAGGATCACCCCAAGGAGATGTACTAGGACAAATGAAACCGATGTCCAACAACTCCTGTAGTTGGACCTTTAGCTCCTGAAGTTCAATAGGAGCCATTCGATATAGGGTTTTAGAAATGGGCTTTATACCAGGTTCAAGGTCAATAAAGAATTCAACTTCACGTTCTGGGGGTAGACCGGGAAGTTCTTCAGGAAATACATTAGAAAATTTACTAACAATAAAAATTTTATTCAAATCTGACGTGTCTTTATTCAAATCCATAACATGGGCTAAGAAAGCTTGACATCCGTTTTTCAATAAATGAATAGCTTTATGGCTTGATATGACAGTGATTGATTTTAGTGGTTTAGTTGCTTGAATTCGCATAACAGGTTGGTTAGGAATATGAAAACTAACAACCTTACGAAAATAATCAATTTTGGCATGATGAGTAGTTAACCAATCAATCCCTAAAATCACGTTAAATGCAAGTATCTTTAAGAAAGTCAAAGTCAAAGTCTAATTTCTCCGGAATCAAGTTTAAACGTTGAGCACAAGCAGGAGAAATAAATGAATGGGTAGAACCGGTATCTAGTAAGGTATAAACTTCGCAAGAATTTATGATTATCTTACCCGTGATCACCTCGTTTGGGTTCCTCGAATTTTGACCAGTCACGATAAACGCTCTTCCAAGAACCGTTAACTTTGACTTTTCTGGGACAGCCTTTTGAGTCACCATCCCCACTGGACTTGGTTTTGCTACCGTACAATCTCGAGCGATATGTCCTTCCTTTCTACAATTATAGCATACCTTGAACTGTTATGGACAGTTTGGGCTGATATGTCCCTCTTTTCCGTATTTATAGCATACCAGACCGGTGGTTTCTCTCCATAGAACCAGTTGTTGTTAGTGCTGACGTCTTCACATTGTCATTGTTGAATCTCCTCTTTTTAAAATCTCCCCCCAACTCGCTTCTTCTATTTTCATGGTTATGATTACCATCAGAGTGGTTACCGCTTTTGTCGGTATTTTTCTTTCCCTGTTGGTTATCGTTGCTCCGATGACTGCTATCACCGGTATGACCCTGGTTGTGGTCTCTCGGTTGAACGTACTCGTTATCTCGCTCTAATAATTGAGCCATGATAACAACATCTGAATATAGAGAAAATTTATGAGAAATGAGATACTGACGTATGTCGGGTTTCAAACCTCTTAGAAACATCTGCGTCATACGTTCCTCATTCTCTACCAAATGAGGTGCAAACCTGGATAACTCCGCGAACTTCGCCTCGTACTGGGATACCATCATGTTGTTCTTCTCTAGTCTAATAAACTCTACCTCCTTCGTATGACTAATACTTTCAGGAAAGTACTTGTCATTGAACAGTTTCTGAAATGTTTCCCAAGACATGCTGAGTGCGGCTGGATAGGTACGCTTCACAGATTCCCACCAGTAATTATTTGCCTCATTACGGAACATAAAGGTGGCGAATGGAACCTTCTGTTCCTCCGTTCATCCCAAGACGTCGAATATCTTGGTAATTTGCTTGACCCACGTCTCCGCCTTTAATCGGATCGAAGCTTTCCCAAAATTCGTGTGGTCCCAACTCTTTGAACTCGCTTGGTCAGGACAAACTGTAAGCGTTGCTATCATTTCCACCTGTATTTTGTACACGAGTCTCCTTCGTCTGATTTTTCATGAACTGCAAAAAGCTTCTAAACATCCCATCGTTCATCGTCTGATCAGTAGTGTTATTTACAGGAGGAACATTTTTGGCTTGTTGCACGTTCTCCTCATTGGTGAGTAAAGGTGTCTCCACGGTCTCATTTACTCCACTGTTAACATTCTCAATTGCCATTCTCAAATACTGCCACAAAACAAGGGTTAATTAAAGAAATTAACATATCACATAATATTCCCAGATTTTGACCAACCAATAAATAAGCTTAGGTAGGACACACTAGCGAAGGATTTACTCATCTCTCCCCTCCTAGTCATATTCCCCGATCTCCGCTAGAGATCATATCCCTAAGCTCTGATACCAACTGTGATGCCCCCAAAATAGGTATACAACACCCATTCTGAGTCGCCAAATACATGGTACAGAAACAACTACAACTTTGTTAATACAATTGTCGTGCAAAATACGATAACACATAAACTGTGAGTTTAAATACAAATATTGTCATCTAGACAATATCCACACTCAAATAAGTCCTCATTATAATTATTGATACACTATTTTACAAAATAGTGAAGACTACTAAGACAACTTCTAGAACCATCATTCCATACCCCGACTAGTACTCGCTACATTCTCGCCTCCTGAGAAGAAAAATGGAATAAAAAGGAAAATGGTGAGCTCAACTAGCCCAGTAAAGAATATTATGACTAAGATAATATAGAACAAATTATCGTTAGTCCTCAACAGGGAAAAAAATCTAATAGAATACAATACACAACAAGTTTTAAATCAATATTCGCAGCGGAAATAACAATTCATTAGAAGAGTTACGTAGAGAATGAAATCTACTATCTTCTATGATTTTAAAAATCCATCATCAATATTTTATCCCTGTAACATCAATCAATATACATCTTAAATCAAATATTCATCTTTGCACTATAGGCCAAAGATATTCATCAGTTGGTCATGTTCATCTCAACACGTGTACATCTTTGTACTACGGGCCAAAGATGTTCATAAGAAATTCAACCATCTTTGCACTACAGGCCAAAGATATTCAGTAATATCATTATTTAGGACTGAGGATGATGAAAAATATTTTAAAGAAAACGAATCCAGTGAAACAAAAGAACAAATATTAAGGATTCGTATTTTAAACAGTCCAAGTTCAAAAATACTTCATAAATAACCATAGTGAAGTAAAATTCAAGAATGAACACCAAAACATAGATACAATCAAAGCTAGTATCCATAATAGATATCTTGGACAAAAAAATGAAAATTTAATTTTTTTGTGAATAGTCTTAAATATTCGTGAATAATGGTCGTATACATGAATAATTATGTCGATATGTGAATAAGTAACCCCGACACTAAAAAGACAACAATTTCACAAGAAAATCTCTTACCAATATTTCTAATATAATGATATTAGAAGAAATAATATTATTTAAAAAAAATAACATCCCTTACCTCAAAAAAGGCAGATTTCCGATTAGAATCATCGAATATAGTCTTTGAAGGAACTTGCACCGTATAACAACACTCAAAGTATCAAAATACTCACAAGAATACGCTCGATAATATAGAGAGAGAAGATTTCAGTTTATGGTGTGATTTTCAATTCTAACCTAAGCACCCTATTTATAGGAAAATGCTTAGAACACCAAAGCAGAAAATTTAATAAAATATTAATATAATTATTTTAAATTCCTACGCCCACTTTGAAAAAGTGAACTCAGGACATTTGCAATATTAGTGGGGCCCACCAACATAATAAAAACGTTTTTCTTAAAAAAATAATTAAAACTTCAAAAATCAATTATTTCGGAACTTCAATAATTCATAATAAATAGCCCTTTTATCAGAAAAATTCAAATTGTATGTCCATTCCATAGGAAATTCAATTCTCTAGAACTTTGTAGTTTTAATTTTTTGCAAATTCCAAACAGAAATTGACCGAAATCCACATACGGACGATTTTACAGGCTATAATCAAATTTCAGTCAAGAAATGAGGTCCACAAATATGAAAAACATGTTTTAAACATTTATTGCAACAAAAATACTCTTCCTCCTCATTTATTCATATATCACACATTCATTGTAAAAATATCACCATTATTATATTATTATAATATAATAATATATTTAAATGAATTATTTTATCAGAAAAGATAAAATATCAATTTTTCAACAATTGTCACTTTAAAATTTTCTCCATCTATATCCACATAAAATGAATATTTTTCTTATTATATAAATCAATAATTAATTATTCACAAATAATATTACAGAATCACAATATCGACAACCAGGCCGTTCCAAGGAAAGAGGGGGCTTTCCAATAAGGATTTCTCCTTACTGGCGCGCAATTAAGTGACTAAACCTCTCCTTAGACAGAACTTTCTAGACATTGCCAATAATGCTATCTAATAATATTACTCAAATAATATGAATTATTGATCTGATAATGGAAAATACTGTGTAGTAACAATTATTAAAATAACAATAATATAAAATATCAACGTAGCAATTATTGAATCAATAAAATAAAATATTGAATAAGAATTACAAAGAACAATTATTGAGTAGTGCCTTCTTACGTAAGAATCAATAATTGGTGCAATACCGTGTGCTACTGTGTTTTAACCACCAGGTATTCTAACAGTATTAACGGTAACAACTACGCCATTATTTATAAACAACTTATACTTGTCGTTTTCTTCATCCAATCGCTTTTCGTTATGGGGCCCACACAAGGCTGCGCCGTCGTACGAATATTCCCCGACAGTAAGAATATTCCATGACCAAACGAATATTCCCCGACAACAATGAATATTTTATAACCGCTTGCTTATTTGAAATATTTGCGCATTTTACCCATAACTAACCACATTAATCAAATCAACCCTTACTATTTCAAAATAATAAATAGAGGAAATTTAATTTCATTAATAATAAGTTGGGGTCTTACATAAGTGGTTCTGGCTTTCCCAAAAACTCTGGTGGTCCCAACTCCTTGAACTGCTTAGCAGTGACAATCCGTGAGTTGCCACCTGCATTTTGAACATGTGTCTCTCTCGCCTAAAGTTGCATGAATTGCAGAAAGCTCATAAACATCCTATCGTTCATTATTTGGTCAGTGTTGTTGTTTGTATGAGGATTATTGCCTTCTTGATGCACATTATCCTGATTATAGAACACCGGTGACTCAACGGTCTCATGTGCTCAATTGCTCATCTCAATATTTGCAGGCCATTTTCAAACACTGCCACAAAACAAGGGTTAATTGACATGCCACATATTATCCTTATATTCTGACCAACCAATTAAATAACAATTAAGCTTAGGTAGGTCATACTAGCGAAGGATTTACCCATCTCTCCCCTCCTAGTTCTAGCCTCAAATCTCAGTCAGGGATCATATCCCTAAGCTTTGATACCAACTGTGATGCCCCCAAAATAGGTATACACAACCCATTCTATTAAACATTTCAGCTGCTCCACAATGCAACATTATATCAAGACTTATAAGACATAGGCATTCTTTCTTTATAAACTTCTAGCTATTTAAAGCATCTGGCATTGCAAATGGTACACAACATAACTGATCTAATAAATTTAATAAGACAAGGTAGCCAAACTGGGAACCTGAGTGCAAATTATAGCTGATCTAATAAATTTACATTTAACATCTTTATTGAGTAAAAATATTTACTAAAAAAAGAAAGAAAGAAATAAACAAAATCATAAACATAATGAGCCTTTTATTACTTTTATCTTCTAGGGTAATAAAAAAGCTAATCTCCGCGATTGAAGCCAAAGACCACCAAAAATTCCCCGATTTACGCAATCAAGAAGTAAATCGGAAAAAGGAACCCTTTCGCAAATAGGTTATCAAAAACAAAGCTGAAACACTCACCTTCCAAAACAAGGGCAACACCCCAAAGAACAAAATTGAAAAATCCATCAATATAGTAACATCCTCATGAACAATATGGAAGTTGCTGAAAGTAAACAATGCAAAATAATACCCATAAGTAAATGACTGCTTAGTGATTAGACCCATTTGAACTCTCCTAGCTAAGTAAAGCCCTGGGTCAACCACAATTGGCAGAACCCTCTGACCTCTGTAACAATATAACATAAATCAATTCTTACTCGATGCAAATATATGTACAACAAAATCATGGACATAACTAACAAACTGGGTTTGCCTACTCTTTCTATCCAAGATCACTAGTATGATCAATGAAATTGAGATCTCTTCTAACGAAGGAGACCACATGGGAAAAGTCTCAAAAGAGAAAGCGAAAGCAATTGTTAATTTTCTCGTGAGAAGTATAAATGCAGATTCAAAGATAAGGCATCGACTACTCTTGCAAAGACAAAATAATCTACTATTAACAAAGTGACAATAATCGGTTTAGAGTTGACCAATTGAACTATTAATATTATCCACAAGTCTCGCAAATGTGTGTACAATAATATTAATATTACTAAAAATTAAGTTTCATTTAAAAAACTAATGAAGGTACAGGAGTAAGCAAATTATATATGTTAAATAGTCGGTAGCACACAATTACTCAAAGCATGAAAATGAACCTCACCACCAAATAATCGTGAGTACACAATTTTGCCAATGCATCTCTACTTTTCACTTTGTAGGAAAGCTCTTCAAGAATCAAAGCACCAAATCCAAAGATATGTCGATATACAAACATAGTAGATCTTCTTTTTGCCTCTTCCTCATCAAACCCAATCAAACAACTTAAATTAACCAAAATCAAACAACTTAAATTAACCAAAAAAACAAGAAAAAAAAACTTCCACGCCATCAAATATCAATATCTTAGCAAATAAAGAGAAACTATCGAGTAAAATACCTTCCAATGAATCAAGTTAGGGTTTTGACATACGAGTTAATCATCTCTTCTTCTCGAGGGTTTTGGATCCGAAGTGAACTCCATAAATATGAGCCAATACTCATAATCGCATCCATCAAGGAGTATTGTCTTCTTTGGCGATCGGTTGCTCCGGTTAGAAGACGAATCGTTTCAAGGAGAGTAACTTGACCCCGTTGTCTTATATACCGAATCGGAATTTGGGTTGTGCTCGAATCGAGTTGGGATATCTCGATTAATAAGTATTATTGAAAAGCGAGAATCAAGGAAATTGATGAAGATGATGGTGAGAGAGAGCGTGGGAAAGGAGAGAGGCTAATGTCTTGCCGGGTAGTGAACGTTGCCATAGTGGGAGATCTCGATCTTGATGATGTTATAAATGACCCGTTGATTTTTGTTGTTATAAACCCCAAAATCGGTACCCAATCTCTGGCGAAGCCGATTTCAACGACAAGTTAGGCTTGGGAGCCACTATCGATCCTTCTTCCTTTGAACCGGTTGACGGCCGAATCTCAATCCCTCTCGGTTTTGGCCATTTGAGCAGGAGAGAAAGTTAATCGGGTTAATAAACCCTAGTTTTCGTGACTGTTTAGGAGTTGAGAAAGAGAGAAGTGTGAGATGAAATATGAAAACTTTTGAGAGAGAGAACTATTTACGATTTGTAATTTTAAGTTTTCACTTCCGCCTAAATTATTGTAAGCTCCGTATTTTTGACCTACACAACGTGTTTTTAAAAAAACGTTATCTATTTAAAACAAAAAAAAATGCTCTTTTAAATAGATAACATTTTTTCATATATATCTACAACGTTTTGTTAAAAAACGTTGTGAAAAAAATATACCACAACGTTTTTTATAAAAATGTTGTGGTTTAAGTGTTGTCTATTTATTACTTTGTACTAGTGGTTCCATTTTCAGTCAAAACAGGGTATTTTGGATCTGTTTAAAACAGGTCAGACCAGCCCCATTCTTGAGCTTAAATGACTAACTTAAATGAACTGTTTATGGGTTATCAGCATACCATGTTTTAAACCATTTAGGGTATGTGCTATGTTTATCAAAAATCATATAAAGAGTTGGTACAAGCTTATGTGTTGCCTAACCACACTATGTTGCTAAATAGGTTGTCGTCAAACCATTTCTCTTATGGAATTTAAAGCCTATAGAGGGTTGTTTTGGATAAGAAGCTTGAAGCCTTGCATCCTTTAATTTTAAACCATGAATACAATGTATATAACAAACATATGATATGATATGATAATGCTAATGATTGAAGTCTTGGGGGCTGCTAGATGAGTTAGTACTAAAACATGCCTAAAATGATAAAAGTGGACTATTTTAGTATTGGAAAAATAACTAACTGATGCAAACCTATTAATGGATATAGGGCTATGTTATTAGCATATTTTAAAAGTTTTATGAGTACCTAAAAGTTCCTTGAAACCTAATAAAGGACTGTTTGTGATCGTTAGCCTAAACTATGCCTAAATAAGGACTATTATAGCCAACTTTGGCAACTAAAGTTGTAAGATAGTATAGAGACCCTATGTTATCTATTGTTCCTCAAGTTAACCAAGGTCTAGGAGGTGTGTTGTACAAATTTATGTCTAAAAATCAATGAAAGTAAGCCTTAAAGTGCTATCTAAAACTTAGATGAAGAGATGCAACATCTGAACCTTAGAAGCTTGTTTCAATAGCTATAATAGGACATAGGAAACACTACTAGAAATTTAACATATAGCGACGAGATATATAGCAATTACGACGACGGAACAAAATCGCTATAGTGTATCTATAAAGTGTCGCTATAGTGTATCTATAATGACGCCATTCCCTCGACCGTCGGTATAGGACCACAAGAAGGTAGTCTATTCACGAGGTCACAAGTCGGCCGCTTCTCAGTATAGGAATTTTTTTTAAGGATTTTAATTAATGAGGGTCATATACGGGAGGCGTAGAAAGGGTCACAGATCTCTCATATTCTTTTCCCCAAATCGACATCTTAATCATTCGATCTCTCCGTCCGTGTACGTCAGACTCCCTCCCTCTGCATCATCTCGATCAAGATCTTCAACATTCTTACTCCCTCTGCATCATCTCGTGTACGCCAGACTTCGTTGGACTTCGTCTCACTCCATCTCTCCGTCCGACTTGAAAGGATCATATTGACCGGCTGTTTGAGCAGGTATAATTTCATTCTTTAGGTTTTCAATTTTATTTACCCCTTAGTTGTTATGATTTTCTCTATTTCTCTCCTCCTTCTAACAAGCCCTAAATTTTCTAATTTTGGGACACCCTTCTCGTAAGGTGTTTTGTGAGCCATCGTGGTTCGTGTTCAATGTCATATTCATATGACATTGGTAGCAGCTACCAATTAAATTTGATGGGAAGCAACTGATGCTGCAAATTTTCGCATAAGCAACTAGTTTGTAAAAGCAGTAGTTACATATATATATATATATATATATATATATATATATATATATAGTTGTCATTTTTGTGGTTAAATGACCTTTGTTGTCATCCTATAAGATTAGGTACTTTATGCTGAATTTCTAAATAAGAAATACTCTGAAGTATAAGTTTCTTTCGGGTATGCATATCAATTTGACAGAGTGATCCCATATTCTTTTTTGGTTGTGGGTTCTACTCTTGACCTTTCTGTCATTTTTAAATGCTTTTGCAAGTTAAAATAATGACATGTTGTGGAATGGGTATAATATTATTGGCAAAATGATGTGTTGCAGTATAGTTTCAAAGGTCCTTGAAATATAGTTGTATCGTTCTTAGTAGTCTTGTTGGTGTTCAAGCTTTGTGTTCCCTTGGATAACCTTGTAGCCGCTGGTACTTGGCAAGTGGAGTTTTTATATTGGTTTATACCTTGTGCATTTACAGTGCTATTTCCAGTGATATTTGCTATTTGCTGGTACTTACGGTGATATTATATCTTGGTGCATTCATTTCATTTCCTTGATTGTTTGGTTATAAAGTTTGAAGCTATGTATGATTTTTTGAATATAATAAGGGAACAACTTTAACTTTGAGTATTTTTTATCTTAGTCCTGCCATCGAATATTGTTTTCTCTCGCTAATTTGCAATTGTAGAAGATCTCTTGGTAGTGAGACATGACGACTTTTTTGATAATTTTTCCTTATAGTATTAATATCAATATTGGAAACTTGCAACATGCTTTAAGTAATATTTTCTTTATCTTATAGTAATTGATATTATAATTAAGATTTACTTGGATTTTAAAACTTATTTGTGTGGCCTTCCCCTCAAAAAGCTGGTTTGTATAGTCTTGTATATCGTTACTTAGTGATGGCGATCTGGGTATAAAAATGGGAAGTGTAACATGTCATTTTTCCGAATCATTAATTATTAAACTTGTGGACCATGCCTTTCCAAAGAACTTGTTTTGAGTGGTATGTTGTACCGTGTGTTTCATAGCTAGTATCGGTTTTACTTTGTATGTATTTTCTAAAATGATTTTGTGTATTGTAGTAACCGTGTGGTAGACTTGATTCGGCATATGGCCTTTGCCAAGTTATGGGGATGGCTTTTGCCAATCTATTTTTGTTTAAAATAATTACCAATGTCTGACCCCTAAATTATTAAGCCAAATCAAGCCAACGAGCAAATGACAATCATAAACAAAAGAGATTAACGAAGTGAAGGAAGTTAAATATCTTTGCATTACAAAAAGAAAAGCATCCTAACGTCTTCTTATCATCTCACCTCTTTCAAACCCGTATCCCTACGAGGCGAATTAGTCGACATGTGTTACGATATATAATCCCATGTGTTCTCAGGGTTTTAGTAAGAATAAAAGGAGAATTAATATAACCCGGTTCTTATGGGACCCTCCTCAAGTTTGGCGACCTCCGGGATGGAATTGTGGTCCGTTCTCGTGTGACATTTGTTCAAATGGGCGATGGGGGGTAGTTCGAGCTCCGGGTCGGGTGGTGGTCTTGGGTCAAATGAGGAGGGATAAGATGGATCAAAACGTAACCCTTGTGGAAAGGAAGTATTTTCCTTCCTTCTATTAATTGGACTAGAAAGAATCCAACAGGATGTTAAACCAGGTAAGACAAATGTACCTGCAATTAATTTGTAGGAATATTTGATGCTTATAATTAAAAAGAACTTCCATGTCCAACATTGAGACCTTGAATGTAATGTTTTGGTGTAGTCACCCTTAATTATTACCTGCACTATTTGAAATTCGTTAATTATGATAATTAATATTTAAATTATCTACGATCTTTTTTGTTTTATTTGAGTGAACTGGGAGTTTGGTTGGCATTCAAGGTACTTAATTATGATAATTAATTATGATAGATTTCTATACGCAATATCATTCATGTGGTTCATTTTGAATTAGGGATACAATATCATGGATAAGGGGTGGATGGAATTACCAAGATATTCTAGAGAATATCTTGCAGGCCTTGAAAGATTTCTGAACTTTGGTTTCGAAAAAGTGGGCATGGTCACTGGAAGAATTCCTTGTCCATGTAAAAATTGCGTGAATGGAAGATACCATGTTCGAACAACTATTCGTGAACATTTGATTTGTGATGGATTTATGTTTGGCTACACGAATTGGGTGCATCACGGGGAAGATGAGATTGTCAAGGATGTGAGCAATGATGATATTCATTACGAACCATCACAATCTGAAGATGATCATCGTATGCCTGAGATGATAAATGATATATTTAGGGATTACGGTGTAGATTAATTAATTTGAGCTTCAAAATACCAAAAGTACATGTCGAGGCCAATCAACCTTTATATCCTGGATGTGAAAATGAGATGCAGATCCTTTCATTCGTTGTATGGCTTTTCAATCATAAAATGTTAGCAAATGGACCGATGTGTCCTTTGATGGATTGCTCAAGTAAGTTCAAGTCATCATTTCCATCATTTGCAAACTTGCCTGATAATTTTTATGAAATGAAGAAAATGGTTGGAAATTTAGGGTTTGGTTATGAGAAGATTGATGCATGCGAGAATGATTGTATGCTCTTTTGGAGGGATAATGAAAAATTAGAGTCTTGTACAGTTTGCAAATCATCGAGATGGAAGCAGACCGAGATGGTTGTATCAGAGAAGACACAAATAGATACAAAAACTAAGAGGAGAAAAGTAGCTTTGAAGCAATTACGTTATTTAGCGTTAATTACGAGATTGCAGAGGCTATTTATGTCCAGAAATCGCAAAATACATGACGTGGCATCATGTAAAGCGGCGAAAAAGATGGAGTGAATCGTCATCCAGCTGACTCTGCAGCTTGGAAGCATTTTGGATACAATGTACCCTACATTCTCTCAAGAACATCGAAATGTAAGACTCGACTGTCCACTGATGGCATGAGTCCCTTTACCCATGGGTCACCGTATAGTATATGGCCAGTGACAATTGTTGTATATAACTTACCACCATGGATGTGTATGAAGCAGGAGTATTTTATCATGCCGTTGTTAATACCTGGTCCAAACTCTCCATGTAATGATATTGACGTGTATATGCAACCTTTAATTGAGGAGTTGAAGATACTATGGAGTAATGGGGTTGAAACGTATGATACATCTAACGGTACAAAGTTCCAAATGCGTGCGACACTGTTGTAGACAATTAGTGATTTTCCAGATTTTGCTATGTTGTGCGGTTGGAGTACTAAAGGTAAGTTGGCTTGTCCATCATGTCAAATGAACACTCGTTCTTGTAGATTGCAAAGTAAGGAATGTTATATCGGCATCGTTGTTTTACGGAGTCGGGTCATAGTTATAGGTTTGATACGAAGATTTAACGGAGAATGTGACCATAGTGAAGCTCAAGGGGTGCCATCGAGTTTGATATTCTTGAACAAGTTAATGCCATTAATGTCACTTTTGGAAAGACACCAACTAGCACGAAGACCATTCCCATGACTCAAAAACATAATTGGAGGAAGAAATCTATTTTCTTTGAATTGCCATATTATGCGGATACTTTTGTTGCGCCACAATCTAGATGGAATGCACATTGCCAAAAACATTTGTGATAGCCTGATTGGGACATTGTTGAGTGTGCAAGGAAAGTCAAAAGATAATTTAAAAGCACGATTGGACTTGATGAAAATGGGTATAAGAAGAGAGCTCCATCCAATACCCGTGCAAGCAAGCAATTCAAAGTACCTTTTGTGCTGCAAAGCTACTCAATGTCTAAGACAGAAAGACATGATTTCTTGCAAGTGTTGAAAAATGTTAAGGTACCTGATGGATATGCTTCAAATATTTCACGTTGCATCAATTTGAAGGGGGGCAAGATCTCAGGTCTTAAAAGTCACGACTGCCATATTTTAATGCAACAATTACTTCCAATAGCAATACGATGTACTGACTTGCCTAGACATGTTTGCTCAACAATAATTGAACTTTGTAACTACTTCAGAGAATTATGTTCCAACTATAACACATCGAAAGATTATGAACGGTTGAACAAAAATTTTTTGTTAATACTTTGCAAGCTTGAGATGGTGTTTCCTCCTGCTTTCTTTGATATAATGGTACATTTGTGTGTCCACCTTGCTGAAGAGGCGAAGATAGCTGGAAATGTTAAATATCGACAAATGTGGGCTTTTGAAAGATATATGGGCAAGTTAAAAGGGTATATTAGCAATAGAAGTCGTCCAGAAGGGTCAATTGTTGAAGGGTATATTGCTGAAGAATGTGTTACATTTTGCTCAAGATATTTGAGTCAAAACAATGTTGCATGGAAACGAGTTGGAAGAAATGAAGCTGGATATGAACAAGGAAAAGAGATTCTCTCTGTATTTAGAAACATAGGTCGATTTCTTAATGTCCCAAAAGTTTGTACTCTATGTAGCGATGATATCAAGAGTGCACACCTGTATGTGCTATTTAATTGTACAGAGGTTAAGTCATATCTAAGGTGAGTAAATAAAGAATGACATTTATTGTTCGAAATATTAATAACTTATGTTAGCCAGCTAGCTATGACAAAAAAATTTGTTTGTTTATTTGTTTGTTGTATTTGGCAAGATTCATATATGTTGCGACGTGGAAAGCGTAAGCAAAAACCGACGCCAAGGGAAATTGACAATGCTAAGAAAAAGGAATTTCCTGAATGGTTTAAGAATTATGTAAGTACTACATTATTTGAAGGTAATTTTATGCAAAATTTTGTAATGGTTATTAATAATAAATGGATGGAATTTGCTTATATCGCTACCATTTTGTACATGGCAACTATGAATAACGATGCTTCAAAGGAAGTTCAAGCTCTTGCATTTGGCCCAAATTTGATAGGCAGGAGAGGAGATGGTTATTTGGTAAATGGGTATCGATTCCATTCGACAAGTTGTGAGAGTAAGAGGAGAACGCAGAATAGTGGGGTATATATGGTAGCAACTACTCGTGGATATTCATCTGCTAGAGATCGAAATCCTAAGGAAGATGTAGTTGAATACTTTGGTATTTTGGAAGATGTTGTTGAATTAGATTATTATGGATCTGGCAAAGTTGTTCTATTCAAATGCAAGTGGTATGACAGTTTAGCACGTGATAGAGGGGTCAAAACTGATGACTATGGTTTCACGCTTGTAAATCATCAAAAGTTTGGTTCAACCGATGAGCCCTTTGTAATGCATGCTCAGGTTCAACAAATATTTTATGTTGATGATCAAAGGGATAACAATTGGCGTGTGGTTATACGAACAAAGCCGAGAGATTTATGTGAAGATGCTGAAGTAGATTCTGATAGTGACGAGTTACCCAATACTAATGAAGAATTCATCACTCCAGTTGCAGAAGTTGATATTGAAAACATAAATTGGGTTAGGAATGACGTTAATGCTGAATTAGTTGAAAATGGACGAAAAAGACAGGAAAATAAGCGAAAATTAGGATCTCAAATTGATACATCTCGTTTCAAAAGACGAATGATTGAACATATTGTTGATGAAAATGAAGATGAGAATGGAGACGAAGACGAAGACGAAGACGAAGATGAAGGAGAAGATGAGGGTCCCGAAGATGAAGAGGAGGGTGATAGTGAGGAAAATGAAGATGACGAAGAATGAAGAGGATAAACATCACAATTGATAGATCTGTTTTTTTACACTTTGTCCATTTTCTCCAAAAGAGAAACCGTTACACTTTGATAGATCCGCTTTTGATATTATATCTTGGTGCTCCTCAGATTATTAGCAAATATCTAGACTATTAGCAAATATCTAGCAAATATCAAAAGATGTAGTATATCTTTTACTTTGTTTTCTACATCATCTTATTAGTGTTTTAAACACACTTCTTTGTCAACATTTCAATGTAAGTAGATTTGAAAACCAAATGTTTTTCCCTAAGGACAATAACCAAATGTAACCAAAAGCTTTTTCAGGACAATAACCAATTGTTTTTCCCTAAGGTCAACACTTGTCTAATTATTACACTCAAATTTTGCAAATTTATAAATAGTAAACAACATATACCAACCAAAATTTTGCAAATTTTGCTTTAACATAAGATGATTATGACTTGCTATTCAAATGCCATGCTTAGAAGGCCTAAGTGAGATTACTGTGTGTTAATGTTCTGGCCATTGGAGGAATAATGATTAACATAGTCATCGATTTCAAATTTGTTAGTATAGTATGAAAGAGTATTAACCACAATATGGAACAACATCATTAAAATGCTAATTAAGTATGTGAAATCAAAAGCCTTACACAAGTGATATCTAAGGTTAATGGTTAATTTACATTAGCATGATCCGTGTTTACCATATGAATCATTGTGGTGATAAGTGGATTTGCTATGCTATAGTTATTAATAAGGACTGCTATATGCTAAATGACTAGACTAAGTGTGCAGTTTAGATTCATGACCAAAATACCAAGCTAATAATCAAGTAAAGTCAAATTATGCTTGTATATTATGTGGATTGGTATATTATGTATAACCTAGATGTATCTTGTATGCATGTTCAATACATATAAAAAGATAGTATAAGTTTGTATATTGCACCTTCATGCTATCCTTGTAAACATATGTAAACCATGGTTATTTTTGAAATAAAATGACCAAAAGGGATCATTATATATATATATATATATATATATATATATATATATATATATATATCACTGGCGAAAGAAAGATTCTGATGGTGCACCAACATGTTTCTTTGGGAACAACTGTCTTTCATTGCATCATTACATGGTTGATATGTTGAACTATTTTGTGTTAAAACTATTTGGAATAAGTCTATATCCAGGACATTTTTTCCAAGTATATTGAATATATAACATATATAGAAAGTAAAAATCCTTGCAAATTGAGCTTTTGAATACCGAGGTTGTTATAGAAAAATGTAATTAAACCATGTCTATATATAGACTGCTTTTGATGATGTAATCTTGAACCTTGCCTATTTTTTGTTATAGACTCAAAGACTCATTATATGGATGCTTGAGTTGCTATGTAAACTATTGTAGGATCTAACCGAGGGACATGCAATGTTGCTATTTTTAACCGATCATTAACATGATAGGTGTTGAGTTGTTATATTAAATTGATCACTATGCTATGGCTATGCTAATATGGACCTGAACTTAGGCACAATGAGCTAGGTTGAATGTGGAGTAATAAGGAGGATAAAATTGGCTTTCTAACACAAGCAAATAACTATGGCACTAGTAAATTGAGACTAGGTACACCACCGCCGTCGACAAAAAGTCCCAAGTGGATTTGTTTTGACAAAGAATTGACCATTAGATCACCATTAAGCATGAAATTGGATTTAATTGTTACATGTGATGTTAAATGGAGTGTTGGAAAGATGTTAAGATAAAAAAAAGCAAACAAAAAGACTTGGAATAACAGTAAGGGCTGCTGCTAAAGTCAGCGAGAGAGGATAACCTCAGGGCCTACTAAAAATAAGAACTTGAGCAACCAAGAGTTACAACACTTTGAGCATGTCTAAAATCTATTGGTTCATCTTATTAGTGTTTTAAACACACTTTTTGTGTCTAAAAGTAATGAGTGTCACATTTATCACATGCTTACGAGTGTCACATTCATATTTTTGTTTCTCAGGTTGCTTTAATGGCTTCTAATAGAACGTTTAGATCTCGTGCTAACTGTTCCAATGGCCCGGAAATTAATGATAATGAGATCCATGCCGATGAACCACATGTAGAGGAGGAAAGTATTCATGAGAATTTTGAAGGTACCATGCATATATCTACACTTATACTTGCATTATCATGAAGGCAACTTTTACACACTTCGTTTTCTTCACTTGAATGACAACTTTTACACTTCTTTTTCTTCTTTTTCTTTTTCATGATGTGTGGTTGATTCACTGCTGGATGAATGGGTATATGTTCAAGTATAAATGAACAACCTTTCCTTTGGATATTTCACTAGCCCATTCATTTAATTACAAATTTAGTCATGTAGTGATAATTGAAATTGAGCATTTTATGCGCTTGTATATCGGACTAACTAGAGAGGCGCCATGATTAGATTACATTGCTAACAAAAGCGAGCCTACTCAAGTAGTGACAAGTACCAAGACCGATTGTTCTAAAAGACGGAAATTAAGAACGTTATATCTTACTCCTCATTCTTACCAACTTGGCCAATGTTTCTTGAGCAAATTAATGTTTGAGCATGGTTATGACCCAAAGATCACCGTCTCCGATACTAATGCAATTTCATTTGATTTCCTATCACGTTGATACGATTTATACTTAGTAATGTTAGTGCAGTTGGTGCACTTTGATTTACCTCTTTATATGAAAGCAAGAGTTGCACATACGATTGTTAAAGCATGATGTATATAGATCGGATTCTCTAACATCTTAAGATTTAGAGCTACTAGTGAACTATGTGGAATCGAGCTTAGTTTTGCAAGTTCTTGAAAGCGTAAATCCTTCCTCTTTACGTGGCTCCCCGATTACATTAATACATTATACTTGTTCTTTTTAGTTCATATCCTTTTTCTTTTGGTGTAATTTAAGCTCTCCTAATAATCAACTAAATAGCTCAAAGAATTAGGCGAACTTGAGTCAGATTTATATCTGACTATACCATGCCTTCAATATGTACTGCATGTTTGGTTTGATGCGTTTCAGTTGTTTAAGGTCTCTTTTTTGTTGTTCCTTTTAAACGTTTGTCAAGCACATGTTGTAGATCTTGACCACGACTCGATTAAATTTTGGTCAAAATTTAATTTGAAAAGTTTCCCCAGAAGTTAAATGTAATTTACGTGTGTGTTTATAAAAGTAGTAAAGCTGCGTGATGCCTCCCACACTTTTCCTACTTGCAATTCTCGTCCTTTTCAAGACTATGTATGTATATGTATGGAAAAGAGAAGCCATGTGCTGGTTGGTGCAATCTGTATTTTTAAATTGAAAGCCTTCTAAGTTACCACCTTCTACCTGTACGTCAAAAAACTACTCCAAACAACTGGAAATGGGGCTGGTTGATATTTTATTTTTGTTAATTTAGACAGGAAAGGAATTGAAACTCAAGAGAAACTAATAAGAGCACCCCACTACCCACCCAATTTAAATTTGAAAGGCCTAATTATGGATCAAGCTAAAGTTTTCTTTTGAGTTCTATTATGGATTTGTTTGTAAATTTATAATAAAAATCGTGCCTAAATATGGATTGCTATGGTCAAATGTTGAGATCAAGTTGTGAGTCAAAGATAGAGTCCCTATATTGTCTATGTATACCATTTGAAAGTTGTTCCTCATGTTATATTTTAGTTTTGTTTAGTTCATATATCTTGATTCTTTCTTTCTTTTGGGTTCTCGACCTAAAGAGGAAGCGTGGACCAACGATGGGAGCAAAGTTATGGTCAAATATCGATGCACCCAAGAAAGTAATTTATGATGCAAATGGTCAACTGTTGGGGAGAGGCCAATAAGTTAACCACTTTTCTCGGGTGTCTTGCTCATGATGGAGAATTTTTTCCAATAAGTACTCCAACATGGTCCAATATGACAGAAAGGCTAACATGATGAGGGCTTGGGATGAAATTTAGGTTATTAATCATACCATTTTATAGAATTTGACATTAAGCACATTGAAACAAACTAATATATGTGTAAATTTGTTTGTTGTAGAAACGATTTACCACAGATCACCCCAATGCTAAGAAAAAACTGATGACTATCATGAACAATAGGTGGAGAGATTGGAAGTCTAACTTAAAGAGTAATAATTTTGTGCCTGGTGACCGTGCCAAATCGATAGCAAATACTATCAACAATGATCGAGTAAATCCTAATCAATGGGCTGCGTTGGTTGATTATTGGCTAACTGATGATGCACAGGTTGTGTTTATTCTAATTTATGTATTATCAATTCTTACTTATTGTTATATATTATTATTTATTTATAAATACATACAATGCAGGATATAGCAACAAAAAATTGTGAAAATCAGAAAAAAAAAATTGTTGGTAGGTCATACATTGGGCACTAAATCAATTCCAAAAAAGAAGCATGAATTGGTAATATTTGATGTTATTTCAATATTTTTTATCGTTAATCATGTATTAGACTTTTATAAATAGAGTATTTCTTGAATTATGAACTATTTTTTGTTTTATTTGTAGTACCAAATAAATAAAAAGAGATTGATCAAGCAGATATATATATACAGTCCCACACTCGAAGTGATAACTCAATTTTACCGGGAGCATCCTCGAATGTGGTACGTATTTATCAATGACCCGTCTTTCCCGTATGTATGTATATTATGGTTTTAAGGAAGCATTAGTAGTTTGTTTTGTATTTTGGATAGCCCAAATGATTTATTGAGTGAACGAAAAATTTAAAATCATTTTTATTTTATTATATATATATATATAATTTTGTTTAATAAGTAGTAATAAAGAAAGAAGTTGTATAGTATTTATAGTGGATTGAAACATTAATTTGGAAAAGCTTTTGTTACGCATGCACACACACAAACACTTTAGTTATTAGAAAATTAATTAATGTACCAGATCAGTCGGAACAAGATATATATCTGCTTACATTCATCCTTAATGCCTCATATATAGGAATCAGATAGCATCGGAATTCCTAACATCTTTGTAACCCTCAAGCCAAATATGAGTACTATAGACAGAATTAATGAATTAGGAACACAAGATTCATAGCAATACACAAGTAGCTAGATCGACACTGATAAACTTCTCATAATAATCAAAAACACGCATGTTTGAATGCCTAGCTATTAATTAAAGGTGATCATAAGAGTAGAAGCTAGGAATTATCTATACATGCATGGTAAATGGTCTTTGGGTGAAAGTGTGTCATATATATATGTACCTAATCAAATGAACAATTTTTGGGAAATTCCAGTTGCCAGTAATTCAAAGTGTTAAATCTCATAGAGTACCCAAGCGATTAAATTGATAATTGTAATGAAACTTGGGAATGGGCCGGGGTGAGAGCAATTAAACATGATGAGAGGAACACGTATGACGGTGCAATTAATCATACATTTTCATTTTCACATTTTTAAGTTATGTTGAATTGCCTTGTATATTTAAGTTGCCTTGTATATTTAAGTTGTGTATAATTTGCCTTATATATTTTCACAGGAAAAAAATTATTGAGTTAAAGAAGACTCAGGAATCGACTGGTGAAAGCAGTAGTACAGGACGGAATGATATACTTGCACAAGTTCTTGGACCAGAGCGACATGGTAGACTTCGACAAGGTGGAGTTGGTGCCACAGCTACAAACACTTGGGGGCCTCGTGACACAAATAATGAGGTACAACGTGAGAATCAAGAATTGAAAGCTGAGTTGAAAAAGGTGCGGGAAAAAGGAGATGATACTGCAAGGAAAGTGGATGAACTATTATTAATTATGATAGAATTTATGAAGAATTCATCAGTTCCAAATGCTCAATCCAACAATCGGTATTGCTTCCTCTCACTTCACTTATACTTAAATTTTTGGGGCTATCATTATGTTTTGATGGATTAACAAGTTCACTTGATAATTAATTTGTAGGATCGATACACAGAAGGAGATAATGGTGATATTAGCGGATCAAATAATCCTATAGAGGACTGTGACATGTCACGTCTTCTTTAGAGATATGTTACACGTCTTCTTTGGAAATTTGTTATATGTAACACTATTTTTGATGAAAATTTGTTAGATGTGATACTAAAAATATGTTAAATGTCTTTGTTGGTTATGTCTTGCTTTTGATACATAGTAATGATATTTTGGATGGTTATGTATATTTAGATGATATTATACATTAATAGACTTTATTTGTTTTATTCTTTTAGTTGTAAATGTTATATTCAGATTGGATGGTTGAATATAGTAATGTTTCTTAACAGGTAAAAATAAATAAAAATTATTGTATAGAAACAGCATGTTCTTTAAAAATTTGAGGAAGATATAGCGACGGTCGGTGGACCGTCGCTATATCTCATGACAATCTCACTATAGCGACGATTCGGTGGCCAAATCGTAGTAGAATTTCATGACCAAATCTTCTATAGCGACGGTCAAGGTAGTTTCAGATATCCACTTTCTCGATCGGTTGGTAAAATCTTGAAGCGCGCTTTTGTGGAGTTTTCTAGCGACAGGTTGCGTCGTCATATATTAAAAAAGACCGTCATTATAGGTTTCAAATGACGGCTTATATGATGATTTGTTGACGAATCGTCAAGTATATATCCTATAAATGACGGTCTTTTGATTCTAAGCGACGGTCGGCGACCGTCGCTATAGCCTGATTTTCTTGTAGTGAAAGCTACACAAACTAAAGAAACTAAGCTTAAACTATTTTGAGCATGAGACATGTTAAAATTTTCATTTTAAGCCCAAAAGTGGACTATTTTATGCAATTCATAACTCCTAAACCTAGAAGAGTAAAATAAACTCATGTAAAGTTGATAGTGAATGCTTTTAATGGTTCCCAATCATTGCCATGACCAAAGCTAGCAAGAAAATCAATTTAAGATATCTTTTTCAAGCCTAAAGTGAGCTTTAATAGGTCAAAATAGGCTAGATGATTAAATAAAGTATGGTGATGCTAAAAGTATCCTTAAGTAACTTAAATACATATGTCTAGACTATCCTAGTGGCCAAAACTAGAAAATTTTGAAAAAAGTTCAAAAATAGTTTTGTAAAAAAAGTAAGAAAACTGCTAAGTTTGAGCCATGTTTTGGGAAGCTTAATGGATATGAACAAGAAACCTAAATCTTGATTAAAATACCTTGAAGTATGTTCTAGAAGTAGGTCCAAGTGTTTAAGCTCTTGGATTAACCAAGAAGTTCAAACAAATCACCAAACTAGGCTACAAATTCATTATAATTGCAGTTTTGAAAATTTTTCTAAGTATAAAATTTGAGATTTTTCCATTTGGCCTAGAACTCACTTTTTACACCTTAGAAAAGTTTGTTAGAGTTATGCTAGGCTATTCCAAGTGTTGGAATGCTAATGTATAAACCTAAGAGGCTAGAAATGAAAATGGCAAATTGACCAAAGATAGTAAACTAGAAACTGTGGAAAAATACCTAGTTAATTAGGTCCTGAGTTTTAAGAAGCATAAAAGGCTTACATGGAAACCTAAATCAATAAAAAAATACTTTTTTATATAGGCTAGAAGCATGTCCAGAGTTATTGTCCAAAAGCCTAATACAAAAATTCTTAAAAATCATCAAAGTAGCCTTGAAATTCATGAAAAATACAGTTTTCCTTGAAGACTGTTAAAAATAGCCAATTTGAGGCTTATTTTTGAATTGCCTAACTTGATAGTTTTAAAGACTTAAACCAAGGATAAAATACTTTGGTATGTGGTCTATAAAAGTGCACAAATGGGAGGTTCAAAAGGTTACTATATAAATTAGTAAAAATCCTCGAAGGTACATCAAAAATCATAATTTTGTATTTTTGAGTCATGATGTAAAAGTGAAGTTTAAGGCTAGTAAATGTCCTAACATTTCTAAATGAACTAGTTAAAGTGTGTTATGGTCCAAACTCCATGACATGACATGTTTGAGTGAAATCAAGTATGCTTTGGTATATATTTGAATTATAAATGTGTAGTGTGCTTAATGAGCTAATTATAAAAAAAATGCTATATGTATCCTAAGCTATAGAAATGTGATGTGAAAAGCTAAATGCCTATGTAGAAGATACCTATATGATGGTTTGATGTTAGTAAGTAACATATATGTTAGTTATTGGATATGACTTCACTATTTATAGTTGAGCTATGTGTAACAACAAATATAAACTATGTGTTAAAAGATAACTAAATAAGCCAATGCTGAATATATGTAGGCTACTCAGTGGTAACACACTTTCTTAAAAAGATTAGTTGACGCGATAGGCAAGTATATCAAATCTTTCTCTCTTAAATAAGTTTATATTGCATTATTTAACTCAAAAGCTATCGTTTCAAGGTATTCAACTTATTGTACTTTAATGCTTCAAATTCAGTTATTCTGATGATATTGAAAGAATATCAATGCCATTATTTCGGCTAGACAACTGTTGAGATATATTGATATTATTCATTCATGAAAAATCTCATTTAGTGTTCTTTAAATCATTTTGTTATGGTGTGGAGTACTCTTATATAATGCTGTGAACGAATAACCCTTTCATAGGGGCATATGATGCCGAACATTGTGATTCCGAAGGACATGTAATGTGTCATTAGACTGTTATGTTGTGCACAATATAGGGTACTTAGGCTGATCCCCTAAAGTACAAGTCTAGGATATAGAACAGTTTTAATAATTGTTTGTATCCATGGATTGCGATGTTAATCTTGTCGATTCTAAGTACGTCTGAGTTCAATCGGTCATTTGACCTTACAAAGACGCTAACGCTTGATTTTTAGACTCAAAACTTTTAAAGAACTGTTTTGTTCAGCATCTATTGATTTATATTCTCTTTATTATAAATATTTTAGTTCTATTATATTCAAATGTTTACTTCCTTGTTGAGCAAACTTTTGCTCACCCTTGCGTTGAATATAATGTTTTCAGTTAAAACCGAGAACGCTGGTATGTCCGGGAAAGATAAAGGAAAAGGCAAAGTGGTAGAATAAATGTTTATTAAGCGCTTGTGCTTATATGAACTTAAGTAGTTGATGTAATAAATACTTTTAGTATTATGTTTTGTAATATTATTTGGTATTTAAGTTATGTAAAGGTCTATATATAGAACCTGTGATTTAAGTAAGATATTTATGTAATCTAAGACATGTTTATGATAGTATGAATGGTTATGTTAGTATCGTGAGCACCAAACCCGAGTTAAAAGTAACCCGAATTTGGGGGTGCCACAATATATCTTGTATATATAAACACAAATCTCTCAACATATCTTCCAAAAATCTCTTGAAATCTTCTCTTTCTCTTTCCTATCTTTTTAAATCTTTTCTTTCTTTCTCCAAAATCTTACTAAATCTTTCAAATATTAGCAAATCTTTAATTATAACATGTGCTCAAATCCTAACAAATCTTCCAATATCTTCCATTTTGATTTTTTAAATTACTTTAAGGTCCTTTACAATAATATACAACAAATAGTAAATAATTACAAGAATAGTGCATCAATAAAATAATTCCAATAATAGTGGAATAATATACAATAATATCAAGAATAGTGCAATACACGTCATATTATCCAACCCAACAAAAATAAAAAATCCTTCAAATAAGGAGAAATTAAATCCATTTCATATCATTCAAACGCTGAAATCATGAGGGAGTAACTGCCATTATCGGCAATTATCAATTCTTTTTAAACTACAGCTTCAAAATTAAATTCACAAATCAAATGCAGCATGTCCGCTCCATAACGCATGAAGTCGTCGCTTGGTCTCCGATTCCTCAAGGCCTCTCATATGTACTCACTCGTCATCTCCGATATCCTCACCTCATTCACCGCCATAGACCGCTGCTTCGTCCTCGGTGACGTCACCTACTGCGTCGATGATCTCACCTTCGCCGCCACCCTGGACGCCGATCTCCTCATCCATTACGGCCACAACTGCCATTATGACGAAGGTTGATTTAGTCCAGAAATTAAAATGGGAAGAAAATAAATTTTAGTGCAGTTGGTAGCCAACCATTTATACAAAGGTAACCATTTTAGTTTTTGAGGGTAACCAAGAGAAATTTTAGTGCAGTTGGTAACCAAAACTTTCATACAAAGGTAACCATTGTAGTTTTTGTTGGTTACATTTGTATTAAAGTTTGGCTACCAACTGCACTATGAAAAAAAAAATCTATAATAAATTTTTTATAATTAATTGGTAACCCAATAAAATTGAATTGGTTACCTTTGTATTAAGGTTTGGCTACCAACTACATTATGAAAAAAAAATCTACAATAGATTTTTTTTAATTATTTGGTAACCCAATAAAACTGAATTGGTTATATTTGTATAAAGTGTTGACTACCAACTGCACTATTAATATAAATAAAAAATCTAAAAAGATCTATAATAGAGTTTTTTTAAAAATAAATTAGTAACCTAATAACACTGAATTGGTTACCTTGGTATGAATGTTTGGCTACCAACTGTACTATGAAAAAATTACAGGTGTGGATGTGGATTGGGTGTGAGGGGTCCGACAGTACTTTACAAACAAACCTCCCATCATATCTTATTGCTAATTTTATAGTCAGATGTGTCTATTTTGTAACCGTCCAAGTTCCAACCTTATAATCTCTCTCTAAACCCATAACTGGAGCACCACTCTATCTATCCACTATCTTTCTTTTGAGATTCAAGCAAACTTTGTATATACTGCAAATTAAAGCAAAAGAGATAAGGTCCATGAATTTCATTCAAACTTCAGATCTCAAATCCAAACCACCCATTTCATTTCACTCCATATCATCTATAATCACCCATGCTCTGCATTGCCGCCTATTAGCTCGTCGACGACGAAAGCGAGTTCGACGGAGGGGGGATAGAAGGGAGGAGAAAGAAAATGTTGAATTGCAACATATTAAAATACTCAACTAAATTAAAAGGATGAGAATGCACTAATTTTGTAAATAAAACTTTAAATGCATTAATTATATAAATATTTTATGAGTGCACTATTGTTGTAATAATTTTTAAAAATATAATAGAAAATGTAATTGTTCCTTACTTTAATAGCTTATTTTAGTTTCTAGAAAAATTCATTCCAGGTTGGGCCAAAAATTTGGGTCAACCCATATAATCATTTGGGCTTTAATTTAAATTGTTGGGGCCATATAAATTAGCATATGCCCAACTCTTAAAATTACTTACTCTAGTCATTTAATTAGGGTTTTTAATCCACTCATTTTGGATTTTAAATAATTACTTACATAGATTTAATCATATAACCTAATTAGGTTTCTTTTAATTAGGTTAATATAAATAATCAATTGAAATATATAAAAATAAATCTCTTAAGTTAATTTACTAGTATGAAATTTAAATACTAGAAATCTCCAATAATTATAATCATTTGGTTAATTAATTCTTTTACCTAATATATAAAGATTAGGTTGAATTAACTTTCTTTTATTTGTTTATTATATAATAAACAAATATAAATATCTAATCACATAAGATTCATATTCATTTATTTCACATATCCACTCTATATATGTCTCAAAATAATTTAATATGTTGAGACATGTTCCACAAATCTCATAGATTAGGTCACTAGTATATAATTAAAATACTAGGACTACTAAATAAAGATAACCCTTTAGATTATTTGATTCTCATACCTAATTATATTTATAACATTAGGCTACAAAACTTTCTTTAATTCTCTTTATATAAAGAATAAATATATACATATTTACAATATATGTATTTACTCAATCTCACATATATCCCACATAAGTCATCATTTATTTATCCTTATCATTCATCTGGCTATATATATATATATATATATATATATATATATATATATATATATATATATATATATATATATATGAATGATGAATGATTAGAAATAAGTAGATTAAATTACTTTTTTATTGTATGCTCGTTGGATGATCCTTAATTAAAAGGTGTTTTCTTATTTATTTTACTTCTTCTTCTTTATTTTAGTTAGTTTATTTATTTTCATGTCTAGTTAGTTTTTTATATCTAGGATGAAGATGAAATTAAATAATTATTCATGATAATATTTTTCCTCTCCTATTATTTATGCTTTTATGTTTAATTGATTTCGCCTTCATGTTTCGTTATTGAAATACCTTCGTTTTATAGTTCTTATGTGATTTTAAATCAATTAAGAGGTTTTGATAGATTATTGTTAAGATATGAATTTTTGATGTGTTATAGCTAATCCTTAAATTTTTATAGACTATGCTTGCCAACGTTAATTGTAAAATTACTAAATTAAAGGGAAGGGAGATCAAAATCATATTTGAGTTAGAAAAATAGAAGAGATTAAATATATGTTATGTTTATTATTTAATAGATTAATTCGGGTTCCTAAATTAATTCCTTGTTATTAGTTAATTAATTCTCAATTTTTATTTCTAATTCGCCTAAAATAGATATTAATATTATATTAAAATTAATCTAGTCTCTGTAAGTTCAACATGTACTTATTAATTATTCAATTTGACACTGTGTATTTATAATTACATTTTTTTATCACATCATTGTCTGTCTGCCAAATAAGAATAATCAAATAACTCAACAAGAACAATTTTGGAATTACTCTGTAAGTTCAACATGTACTTATTAATTATTCAATTTAACACTGTGTGTTCAACATATTGTAAGTTCAACATGTACATCTTTTTATCACATCATTGTCTGTCTGCCAAATAAGAATAATCAAATAACTCAACAAGAACAATTTTGGAGTTATCCTGATTATCCACAACCCATTAGTTCACTTATGTCAGTCATTTAAAATTGACTAAAAGCTACAACCCATTAGTCCACTATTGCCTACCATTTGAAAATGACTATAATGTACAACCCATTAGTCGATCCTATTATGTCAACCATTTAAAATTGATTTGGAATGTTAATTTTGTTATATAATTTATAAATGAAATAATGATGGATGCAACATAAAAAACTTAATTTATGCATGTTGTTTGTCTGCCAAATAAGAATAATCAAATAACTCAACAAAAACAATTTTGAAATTATCCTGATTACGTACGGTGGCCACTTAGGTGTTATGCCAATAATTTAAAATTGACTATAAGCTACAACCCATTAGTCCACTTATGCCAACCATTTAAAATTAAAATGGGAACCCTAGATTGTTTAATATAATATATATATATATATATATATATATATATATATATATATATATATATATATATATCATTATCTACATTTTTACATGCTAATTAATTATTATTTTGTTTTGATAAATGTCTCGCATGCAAGACTCATATTAAAATGTCAATCTTATATATTCTCAATATTTAACATGTACCGTCATCATTAAATATTTCATTCAACATCACAAGAAAATGAATTATATGAATTATATTAACATATGTCGATCAATTTTCCTCATTACTAACACTGTAAGAAAATGTATCAAAGGGATGAACCCAAAATAAAATAATAATCGATTGACATATAGCAGTGACAGAGAGTGAGATGTATGAATTAGACTGTTGGAAATATATCTGTTAGTATTGTGAGATTTTTTTTTGTTAATTGAAAGTCTTGAATGAAATTAAATGAATATTATAAAAGTAAGATTCTTAAGTGATGAATTGTAGTGAAATAATACGAGTATATGAGGTCTTAACAACAAAAAAAAGTACATAAAGGGTGAGTTTTTCACAATTCATACATCTTGAAAGGAGAGTTTTGCAAAAATAAAAGTTGGAGGGTAAGTTTTGCAAAAGAGATACAAACAAGGGGTTTACTTTTACATTTTAGCCAAATTTCTATGGCCAATTGACATGGTCTGAGTAGGAAAAGGAAGAAAATCCAAGTCCAAGAAGGGTCGCTACAAGAAATAGGACTATTTCCGACAGAATTAAGGTCGACCGAATGGATTCGTTCGAAATTAATGTCTTACCGATAGAATATTCAGTCGGCCATAAATCCCCTAATAATAGGACAAAGTCGACGAAATTCAGTCGATCTTAGACCATGGTCGGGGCGTGAAAGTTTCCCTCCAGCGCGAATAATAACCTCGACGGAATAACTATTAAGGTTGACAGATTGTGCGTCGAGGCTACACTATTATCGACGGAACTAACCTTAACTGAATTTCGACAGAAATAGTAGTTAAAACCTAATTGCTATCAACAACGTGCCTCATTTCTGCTGCTGCTCATTTCTTTCTTTCTCTCTGCTGATGCTCACTCACTCTCTCTCCTCCTCACATTCTTCTTTCTCTATCTCGTCCCTCTCTCTCATGCGTGGCAGCACTTCCTGGCTAGCCTCCTCTCAGCTCAGACTTCCTAGCTCCAAATTTCACCTCACATTAGTACCTCTCTTTGCCTCTTTCTCTCTCTCTCTCGTCCCTCTCTGCTCTTCATTCTCTCTCAATTTAAGGTTAATTTTATCAATTAATTTTAAATTTAAAACCCTAAATTTTATATATATATATATATATATATATATATATATATATATATATATATATATGGTTATGCATAAATTTGGGTATAAGTACTTAGATTTAGCAAATATTCTGTTTAAATGTTGTTGAAAGTGTTGAAATGTTGTTGAAATATTATGTTGAAATGTTGTTGAACCCTAAATTTCCTTTGCAGTGTTGTTGAAATTGAGATTTTTTGTGATATTTGCTAAATTTGGAACTTCATGATATTAATCGTTTGTCCGTTAATGTTAATTACTGTCTATTTTGCAGATTTCAGTATATATAATTGTTGAATTATATAAACTTGTTGGTTTTTCATCTCATTATAGTTGATTAATTGATTGGGGTTGGTTGTGTTGGTATTGATTCTTGTTGTGATATATGTGGATTGTCTTATGTCTTAATATTGTCATATTTGTTATATTCGATGGAATTACATAGTAATTCAAAGAATTACAACACCTTCTTTATTATATTAATGTATAGTTATTAGTTTCTCAATACTAAAATATAATTTAAATAAATTGAATTATATAATATAATACAAATTAAATTAAATTAAATAAAAAATTGACTTAATTTAATTTAATTTAAGATAATAAAATTTAAATAAATTAATTAATATTAAATTATATAATATAATATAATATAATATAATATAATATAATATAATATAATATATGTAAGACCCCAAATTTATGAATAAAGATTTAATTTTCTCGAAATATTTTTTTTGAATAATAAGGTGTGGATTTGATATAATGTTATAGTTGTGGGTAATATTTATAAATTTTGCAAAGTATGCAAGTTGTTATAAAATATTCGATTGGTCGGAGAATATTTGTTTTATCAGGGAATATTAGTACAACGACACAATCATTGGTGGTTCCCACAACGGAATTACTGTCGGAGTTAGAAAACGACAGAAATATCTTTTTATGAAAATAATGGCAAAAATTTTACCGTTAACTGTTGAAATACCCAGTGATAAAAGTACAATAATACGCGTGATTGCATAGTAGCACACGGTATTGATTATTGATGCTTACGCGAGAAGTCACTCAGTTATACTTAAATTATTACTACAATAATTGCTGCATAATATCTCACGTTATTTGATTTAATTATTGTCACAATATTTTATATTATTATTTTAATAATTGAGACGACAAAGTTATTCATATTATTATTTTCATAATTAACAATGTCTAGAAAGTTCTGTCGAGAAAAGGGGTTTGGTCACCTAATTGCGCGCCAATAGGGAGAAATCCTTATCGGAAAGCCCCCTCTTTCCTGTGAACGATCTGATTATTAATTCCGCGAGTTATAATAATGATGAATAAATGTTGAGGAGATTTTTATGAAGTATTTGTTGTAAATTTTGCTTATTATATGGACTCCCACTTACCCATTTTTTTAAAATAATTGATAGAAAGTTATTCAGTATATATATATATATAATAAAGGCGGGGGCCACATGTGGGGCCCACGTATGGAAGAAAAATGAAATGTGTGGAGGGGGGAGGAATAATTGGTCATGGGTGGGGTGGGAATGGTGTATATATATATATATATAGGGCAAAGGTCCAAAAATACCCCTGATGTTTACCCCGATATCCCACTTACACCTTAAACTAATTTTTTTTTCTAAAAGTATCCTTAACGTTACAAATTTTAGGTCAACCGTACCCCTGCCCCGAACGGATATGCCACATAGATTAACTCCGTTAAAACGTGGACAATATTTGCTGACGAGGCTTGAAGAGAGAACAAAAAGGGCAAAAAAGCCCTAATTTCAAAATTAAACTCTAATAAAAAACTTTAATATTTTCAAAATTAATCTTTAATAAAATAAAATAAAATAAAAATATCCAAATTTTTTCTCATAAACTCGCCAGATCCAGATCTAAATCTCCTTTCCAAACCCTTCGATTTAATTCCAAACCAACAAAATCTGTACTACTTATTGGTGGTGGGTTTTGATTTTATGTGAAAGCTGGATATTTTTTGTTTGAATTCATTCATGGTGGTGAGATTTAGTATTATGGGAACACACATAGTTGGTGAAGAAAATGAAGAAAAAACATAAAGCCCGTCTCTTTCTCTCTCCATTTCTTCCAAACTCCATCTTCCCCCATTTTCTCTCTCTAAATTTCAGTTCTCTCTCAATCACAATCTGTTTCTTCAAACTTTTTGAAAGCGGGTCTCAAGTACATAAAAGAAAAAAAAACGAATTAAATAACCAGTGCTTTTAATAATATATTTAGTTATTCACACAATAATTAAAAAAAATGAAAGATAAATGTAAGACCCCAACTTTTATGAATAAATTTGATTTTTCTATAATTATCATTTTTGAATATTATGGAATGAATTTGTTATAATGTTATAGTTGTGGGTAGTATTTATAAATTCTGCAAAGTATGCAAGTTGTTATATTATATTCGATTGGTCGGAGAATATTCGTTTTAGCGAGGAATATTCGTTACAATGGCCGCGAATCATTGGTGGACCCATAACAAAATTATTATCGGATTGAAAATAACAAAAATATATTTATGAAAATAATAAATGGAAGTTTTTTACCGTTAATAACTTGTTGAACTACTCTTGGTAGTAAAAGTACGATGTCTGGCGTGGTTGCATGGTAGCACACGATATTGATTATTGATGCTTACGTGAGAAGTCACTCAGTTATACTCAATTATTGCTACAGTAATAGCTGCATCATATTTCTCATATTATTGATTCGATTATTGTCACAGTATCATCTGCATAATATGTTATTTTATTAAATCAATAATTGAGACGGGAAAGTTATTCATATTATTAAATTGCAATATTTACAATGTCTAGAAGTTCTGTCAAGGAGAGGTTTGGTCACCTAATTGCGCGCCAATAGGGAGAAATCCTTATTGGAAAGCCCACTCTTTCCTAAGAACGACCTGGTTGATAAATATTGTGAGTTATAATATTAATGATGCATGTTATTAAAATTGAAGTTGTGCTCGGAGTTGAATTTGGAGACGCGGACATGATATTTGAGTCCGGAATGATGAAATTAGTAATAATAGACTATAAACATAAAATTTTCCAAATTTTACTATTTGGTCAAAAAGTTAACAGTTGACTTTTTCGGGAAAAGTCAAACTTTGAAATTTTAAAATTTATATTTTTGATAAAAATAGTTTCATTGTGTTGGAATTATTTGTGTTAGTGAAAATCGACATTTATTTCGATAATAATTGATGTCTGGAGGTTATATTGACCAATCGGGTATTTAACCGAATAAATGAACAATTGATTGCTATTATTTCACATGATTATAACTATTTGTTCACATGTGTATACTATTGTTTCACATTCTTGTTACTATTAGGGGAGTTGGTGCAAGATTGATAATACTTGCATGACTAAGTTAAAAATGGAAGTATAGATGGAGGTACTATACTGTAATTCGTATTTTCACATGTCTAGAACTATTGATTCACATGATTTACTATTAAATCACATTATTTACTATTAGGGGAGGTGGTGCAAGTTTGATAATACTTGCATGACTAAATTAAAAATAAAAAAAAAGTTGGAGGTATTGTACTGTAATTTTTCGAGCCCCAAAACGTGAAATTATTGAAACTATATTTTTCTATAAATAGAACCTCATTCTTCCTTCATTTCTCACCAATTCACTAAAACTATAGAGCAATTATTATAGAGAGAAATTGTAGAGAGAAAATCCGTAGAAGAATGTAATCTCACTACCTCACTACTCCTATATCCAGCTTCTTTCAAAGGTAAGGGTATTATTTCTTTCTTTCGTCTTCATGAAGAGAACTTCATTATTCCATTTTTATTATTATGTTGAATAACTTTGGTTATCTGATATCTGCATACATGGTGAAATTCTTCTATTATTCCATTCTTTATTATTACATTGGAACATCACGTTCTGCGTGCTTTACGTGGGACTGGTTCCGCTCTTTATTATTCTCATTGGAACATCTTGTTCAGTGCTTTTACGCTTGGACTGATTCCGCTTTATTATTCTTGTTAGAATATCCTCGCTCGTCACAAGGCGTTTTACCTTGGGACCGAGTTCCGCCTTTATTATTCTGTTGGAATTTTGAACCTCAATCACATATGGACAATTTATTTACAATCGGATGATTTGAAGCATATGAGTTGTTCGACTTTCACACATAAATAAATGTTTTGATTTTATGATAAATTATTTAATTTAAATTTAATTGACGATGAGTGAAATAATTTATATAACGTTGTATCTTAACATAAAAAACTTGTAGATTTAATTTGTGCATGTTGTCAGTCTGCAAAATAAGAATAATCAAATAACTCAACAAGAACAATTTTGAATTATCCTGATTAGGATGGCCACTATAATTAAACTACAACCCACTCGTCCACTTTTGCCATGCAACCATTTAAAATTAATTTGGGCTGTTGTTGATTTTTTTATATAATTTATAAATGAAGTAATGAAGGATACAACATAAAAAACTTATAGACTTAATTTATGCATGTTGTCAGTCTTCCAAATAAGAATAATCAAATAACTCAACAAAAACAATTTTGGAATTATCCTGATTAGGATGGCCACTATAATTAAATTATAACCCATTAGTCCACTTATACCATGCAACCATTTAAAATTAATTTGGGCTGTTGTTGATTTTTTTATATAATTTATAAATGAAGTAATGAAGGATACAACATAAAAAACTTATAGACTTAATTTATGCATGTTGTCAGTCTGCCAAATAAGAATAATCAAATAACTCAACAAAAACAATTTTGGAATTATCCTGATTAGGATGGCCACTATAATTAAATTACAACCCATTAGTCCACTTATACCATGCAACCATTTAAAATTAATTTGGGTTGTCGTTGATTTTTTTATATAATTTATAAATGAAGTAATGAAGGATACAAAATAAAAAACTTATAGACTTAATTTATGCATGTTGTCTGTCTGCAAAATGAGAATAATCAAATAACTCAACAAAAACAATTTTGGAATTATCCTGATTAGGATGGCCACTATAATTAAACTACAACCAATTAGTCCACTTATAACATGCAACCATTTAAAATTAATTTGGGCTGTTGTTGATTTTTTTATATAATTTTTTTTACAATATTAACTATTATATTAATTAATATTAAATAAATTTACAACAATTTTTTGAAATTTTTTAGAAGGGTAAAATAATAAAAATCTGTTATTCAGATGTTTCAAACATGTCAATTATTAAACAATTTTTTCATTCATATTAAGATATAGCTCATTCAAATTCATATTCAAATTTAGATTCATTCGGTTTTTATCAAACACCCCCTTAGTCTACTTATGTCAATAATTTAAAATTGACTATAAGCTACAACCCATTAGTCTACTTCTACCTAAGGGTGTAAACGAGTCGAATCGAAGCAAACAGAGAGCTGTTCGAAATATTAAATTCATACTCGAATTCGAATTATATTTGAAAAATTCTACTCAGATTCAACTTGACTCGAATATTTATTACTCGAATTCGATCTGACTCGAATCGAATAATATTCAAACTACTCGCGAGCTTCAAATTCAAGTTCGAATCTGAATCTCCATATAATAATTAGTTTTACAATAAATATAATTATAAATTGAATTTGTTATTTCACTTAAAAATGATAAATATATTTACTATTACATTTTATAAATATAAAATTATAATTAAAAATAAAATAAAATAAAATAATAATAAATTAATTTCACTTAGAAGTCTGCTACCTCACTATTCCAGTATCCAGTCTTCTTTTGAGGTAAGGGATATTATTATTATAGTAAGGGGTATTATTCTTTCGTATTCATGGAGAGAGTTATTTTCTTTCAATACTCGTAAGGGTTGTTATTCCATTCTTTATTATTATGTTGGAATAACTCATCATCATGAAATACCACATATATGGTAAAATTCTTACATTATTCCATTCTTTATTATTCATTGGAATAACTTTTATTAATATGGCCTATCGCATGCCCGTGAATTCTGTTGTTATTTCATTCTTTATTATTCTGTTAGAATATCCTGTCTGTGCGAATTACGCATGACCTAGTTTCATTCCTTATTATTATGTTGGAATATCTTGTCTGTACGGATTACGCATGACCTGGTTCCATTCTTTATTATTCTGTTGGGAATAACATGTATGTGCGGTCTATCGCATGCATGGTGAATTCTTCTGTTATTCTATTCTTTATTATTACGCTGGAATAACTCCGTCATGTGGATTATCGCATGCATGGTGAATGATCCTTTGTATTCATTCCTTATTAAATTGTGGAAATGATCCGTCTCACGTGGAATACTGGCATGGCGCGAAAAATCCATTCATAGTTTAGATATTCTATTATACTCGTCCGAGATATCATTTCTTTTGTACTTGTCATGGAATATCATTTTCTTTTAGTATTTTTTTTACGAGTTACTATTCACGAGTTACTATTCACCCGGCTTACTATTCACTCTAGTATTATTCACTTTCGGGTATTCGGGGCACTTTTTTAAATGTTCAAGTACTATTCACGATTACTATTCACGGTTACTATTCACCCAATTACTATTCACTCTAGTATTATTTACTTTCTAGTATTCGGGACACTTTTCGTGTTGGGGTACTATTCTCAAATACTTATTCACGAAGTACTATTCATCCAAAATATATTTCTTTTTCTCGTTCAAATTATTTTTGGTACATGAATATTATTCTTGAATTTTACTCCACAAAGCGATATCATGTTGTCGAAATTGGGCGTTATTGATTTACGGATAAATTAGATTATAAATCTTTAAAATTTATCCTTGAACTTGTTTTATTGAATTATTATGTCATTGTCATCATCCTCATGCTTATATTGTGATGAAAGTCATCTTTGGCTTACGTGCATAGATGGACTATTGATTATTGGTTTTATAGTTGTGTATCTTTGGCTTACGTGCATAGATAGACTGTTGATTATTGGTTTTATAGTTGTATATCTTTGGCTTACGTGCAAAGATGGACAGGTGTATGACATGATCATAACCGCTGGTGATAATAACGAATATCCTTGGCCCGTAGTGCATAGATAATTCGATGATGTGATTGGCATAATCATGACCATTAGTTAACAGTTGAATGTCTTTGGTCGTAGTGCATTGACAGATAATTGATTGGTATGATCATGACCATTGGTTTTATAGTTGAATATCTTTGGCCCGTAGTGCAAAGGTAGACAACTGATTGGTATGATCATTTTTATTACATTTGAATATCTTTAGCCTTCGGGGTAAGGATATTGAGTAAACGTTTTATTAAGCCTTTGTGGCAAGGAGGAACTGTCGATTTACATGATTATAAATATGAATTGTGGATTTAACTATAATCTTTGGTGGCTCTGGTGAAGACTGGTGATGAGAGTTCTTTTTTTGTATAACAAAGAACTGTTGATGAGTATTACATGAATGAAATATTAACGATGGACTTTTAATCTAGAAGAGATAGTAGACATTATGTTCTACTTGACTCTTCTAATGAATTGTTTATTCCACTGCATTTAAAATTGTTGTCTATTGTATTCTATCAGTTTTTATACTGTTGAAGGCTAAAGATAATTTATTCTGCATTATCTTAGTCATAATATTTCTTCTTGGGCTAGTTGAGCTCACCTTTTCTTTCATTGTTCTCTTGAAATGAGAATATAAATTTGACGAGTGGGGAATGGAGAGATGGTCCAAGATAAATGGCTTTAGTAGTCCTCACTATTCTACGGAATAATGTGATAATAATTGTAATGAGGGCTCCATTGAGTGTGGATATTGTCTAGATGACAATATTCTTTTTGAAACTCGTAGATTATGTTTTGTCGTATTTTCCATGACTGTTTTATAATTAAGTTGTATTTGATTTCTGTAGTGTGTATCTGGCGACCCAAGATGGGTGATGTATACCTATTTTGGGGGCGTCACATCAGCTACTACGTTCGCTTTTCCAGGATAGTATTGAATAGTGTGGTCGTAATCTTTCAACAGCTTGAGCCAACGTCGTTGCCGCATGTTGAATTCCTTTTGGGTGAAGAAATATTTGAGGCTTTTATGGTCTGAATATATCTCCACTTTCTCCCCATATAGATAGTGCCTCCAGATCTTTAGCGCGAAAACGACTGCTGCCAACTCTAGATCGTGAATAGGATAATTCCTCTCATATTCTTTAAATTGTCATAGGCTATGACTTTCCCATGTTTCATGAGAACACATCCTAACCCTTTGCCTAAAGCATCGCTATAGATAACAAATCCATCCGAACCAGACGGTATTGTCAGAACAGGTGTCGAAATGAGTCTCCTCTTAAGCTCTTGAAAACACTTCTCGCATTCCTTGCTCCATATGAATTTTGTATCCTTCCGAGTCAGTTAGTTAACGGAGTAGCGATTCGAGAAAATCCTTCCACGAATCTTCGATAATAACTAGCTAAGCCCAGAAAGCTACGTACTTCGGTCACCGACTTAGGTTGCTCCCAACTTTGTATTGCTTCAATCTTCACCGGGTCAACAGATACTCCATGTTTTGACACCACGTGCCCAAGAAATGCTACTTCCTCAAGCCAAAACTCTCATTTCTTCAACTTAGCATAAAGCTTGTTTTCACGAAGCCTTTGGAGTACTAGTTTCAAATGATGCTCATAATCTTCACGGCTTTTGGAATATATGAGGATGTCATCAATAAAGACAACAATGAATTGATCCAAATATTCCTTGAATACTCGGTTCATCATATCCATAAAAACCGTAGGAGCATTAGTCAATCCAAAAGACATGACTAAGAATTCATAATGCCCGTACCGAGTTCTGAAGGCAGTCTTCGGAATATCCTCAGTTCTAATCTTCAGCTGATGATATCCAGAACGAAGATCGATCTTTAAAAAGAATTGTCCTCCTTGTAACTAGTCAAACAGGTCATCAATGCGAGGTAGCGGATACCTATTCTTGATGGTGACATGGTTCAATTCCCGGTGGTCAATACAAAGTTGCATACTCCCGTCTTTCTTCTTTATAAATAAAATAGGAGCACCCCAAGGAGATGTACTAGGACAAATGAAACCGATGTCCAACAACTCCTGTAGTTGGACCTTTAGCTCCTGAAGTTCAATAGGAGTCATTCGATATAGGGTTTTAGAAATGGGCTTTATACCAGGTTCAAGGTCAATAAAGAATTCAACTTCACGTTCTGGGGGTAGACCGGGAAGTTCTTCAGGAAATACATTAGGAAATTTACTAACAATAGAAATTTTATTCAAATCTGACGTGTCTTTATTCAAATCCATAACATGGGCTAAGAAAGCTTGACATCCGTTTTTCAATAAATGAATAGCTTTATGGCTTGATATGACAGTGATTGATTTTAGTGGTTTAGTTGCTTGAATTCGCATAACAGGTTGGTTAGGAATATGAAAACTAACAACCTTACGAAAATAATCAATTTTGGCATGATGAGTAGTTAACCAATCAATCCCTAAAATCACGCTAAATGCAAGTATCTTTAAAGAGATAAGATTAACAGGTAATGTGATGGTGCCAACTTGGATCAAACAAGATTTATAAACAGTGGATGTAATGAAAGTTTCTCCTAACGGAGTCTCCACAGATAAGTCAAAGTCTAATTTCTCCGGAATCAAGTTTAAACGTTGAGCACAAGCAGGAGAAATAAATGAATGGGTAGAACCGGTATCTAGTAAGGTATAAACTTTGCAAGAATTTATGATTATCTTATCCGTGATCACCTCGTTTGGGTTCCTCGAATTTTGACCAGTCACGATAAACGCTCTTCCAAGAACCGTTAACTTTGACTTTTCTGGGACAGCCTTTTGAGTCACCATCCCCACTGGACTTGGTTTCGCTACCGTATAATCTCGAGCGATATGTCCTTCCTTTCTACAATTATAGCATACCTTGAACTGTTATGGACAGTTTGGGCTGATATGTCCCTCTTTTCCGTATTTATAGCATACGACCGGTGGTCGTTCTCCTCCCTTAGAACCAGTTGTTGTTGGTGCTGACGTCTTCACATTGTCATTGTTGAATCTCCTCTTTTTAAAATCTCCCCCCAACTCGCTTCTTCTATTTTCATGGTTATGATTACCATCAGAGTGGTTACCGCTTTTGTCGGTATTTTTCTTTCCCTGTTGGTTATCGTTGCTCCGATGACTGCTATCACCGGTATGACCCTGGTTGTGGTCCCTCGGTTGAACGTACTCGTTATCTCGCTCTAATAATTGAGCCATGTTAACAACATCTGAATATAGAGAAAATTTATGAGAAATGAGATACTGACGTATGTCGGGTTTCAAACCTCTTAGAAACATCCGCGTCATACGTTCCTCATTCTCTACCAAATGAGGTGCAAACCTGGATAACTCCGCGAACTTCGCCTCGTACTGGGACACCGTCATGTTGTTCTTGTCTAGTCTAATAAACTCTACCTCCTTCATATGACGAATACTTTCAGGAAAGTACTTGTCATTGAACAGTTTCTGAAATGTTTCCCAAGACATACCGAAAAGGTACCGGATAGTATGCGCTTCATGTGATTCCCACCAAAGAATTATCGCCTCATTACAGAACATAAAGGTGGCGAATGGAACCTTCTGTTCCTCCGTTCATCCCAAGACGTCGAATATCTTGGTAATTTGCTTGACCCACGTCTCCGCCTTAATCGGATCAGGCTTTCCCCAAAATTCTGGTGGTCCCAACTCTTTGAACTGCTTGGCTGTGACAAACTGTGCGTTGCTATCATTTCCACCTGTATTTTGTACACGAGTCTCTTTCGTCTTATTTTTCATGAACTGCAAAAAGCTTCTAAACATCCCATCGTTCATCGTCGATCAAGTGAGTGTTATTTACAGAGGAACATTGTCCGACATTGTTGCGTTTCTCCTCATTGGTGAGTAAAGGTGTCTCCACGGTCTCATTTACTCCACTGTTAACATTCTCAGTTGCCATTCTCAAATACTGCCACAAAACAAGGGTTAATTAAAGAAATTAACATATCACATAATATTCCCAGATTTTGACCAACCAACAAATAAGCTTAGGTAGGACACACTAGCGAAGGATTTACTCATCTCTCCCCTCCTAGTTATATTCCCCGATCTCCGCCAGAGATCATATCCCTAAGCTCTGATACCAACTTTGATGCCCCCAAAATAGGTATACAATACCCATTCTGAGTCGCCAAATACATGGTACAGAAACAACTACAACTTTGTTAATACAATTGTCGTGCAAAATACGACAACACATAAACTGTGAGTTTAAATACAAATATTGTCATCTAGACAATATCCACACTCAAATAAGTCCTCATTACAATTATTGATACACTATTTTACAAAATAGTGAGGACTACTAAGACAACTTCTAGAACCATCATTCCATACCCCGACTAGTACTGCCACATTCTCGCCTCCGAGAAGAAAAATGGAACAAAAGGAAAATGGTGAGCTCAACTAGCCCAAGAAAGAATATTATGACTAAGATAATATAGAACAAATTATCGTTAGTCCTCAACAGGGAAAAAAATCTAATAGAATACAATACACAACAAGTTTTAAATCAATATTCGCAGCGGAAATAACAATTCATTAGAAGAGTTATGTAGAGAATGAAATCTACTATCTTCTATGATTTTAAAAATCCATCATCAATATTTTATCCCTGTAACATCAATCAATATATATCTTAAATCAAATATTCATCTTTACACTATAGGCCAAAGATATTCATCAATTGGTCATGTTCATCTCAACACCTGTACATCTTTACACTACGGGCCAAAGATGTTCATAAGAAATTCAACCATCTTTGCACAACAGGCCAAAGATATTCAGTAATATCATTATTTAGGACCGAGGATGATAAAAAATATTTTAAAGAAAACGAATCCAGTGAAACAAAAGAACAAATATTAAGGATTCGTATTTTAAATAGTCCAAGTTCAAAAATACTTCATAAATAACCATAGTGAAGTAAAATTCAAGAATGATATTAGAAGAAATAATATTATTTAAAAAAAATAACATCCCTTACCTCGAAAAGACAGTACTTCTGACTTGAATACTGAATATAGTGCTGAAGGAACTTGCACCGTATAAAAACACTCAAAGTATCAAAATACTCACAAGAATACGCTCGATAATATAGAGAGAGATTTGATTTATGGTGTGATTTTCAATTCTAACCCAAGCACCCCATTTATAGAAAATGCTTAGAACACCAAAGCGTAAAATTTAATAAAATATTAATATAATTATTTTAAATTCCTACGCCCACTTTGAAAAACTGAACTCAAAGACATTTGCAATACTAGTGGGGCCCACCAACATAATAAAAACGTTTTTCTTAAAAAAATAATTAAAACTTCAAAAATCAATTATTTCGGAACTTCGAAACTTCAATAATTCATAATAAATAGCCCCTTTATCAGAAAAATTCAAATTGTATGTCCATTCCATAGGAAATTCAATTCTCTAGAACTTTGTAGTTTTAAATTTTTGCAAATTCCAAACAGAAATTGACCGAAATCCACATACGGACGATTTTACAGGCTATAATCAAATTTCAGTCAAGAAATGAGGTCCACAAATATGGAAAAACTTGTTTTTAACATTTATTGCAACAAAAATACTCTTCCTCCCCATTTATTCATATATCACACATTGATTTTAAAAATATCACCATTATTATATTATTATAATATAATAATATATTTAAATGAATTATTTTATCAGAAAAGATAAAATATCAATTTTTCAACAATTGCCACTTTAAAATTTTCTCCATCTATATCCACATAAAATGAATATTTTTCTTATCATATAAATCAATAATTAATTATTCACAAATAATATTACTGTAATCACAATCTCGACAACCAGCTGCTTCAAGGAAAGAGGGGCTTTCCAATAAGGATTTCTCCTTACTAATGCAATTGATTAGGTGACCAAACCTCTCCTTAGATGTAAATTTCTAGACATTGCCAATAATGCTATCTAATAATATTACTCAAATAATATGAATTATTGATCCGATAATGGAAAATACTTAGTAGTAACAATTATTAAAATAACAATAATATAAAATATCAACGTAGCAATTATTGAATCAATAAAATAAAATATTGAATAAGAATTACAAAGAATAATTATTGAGTAGTGCCTTCTTACGTAAGAATCAATAATTGGTGCAATACCGCATGCTATCGTGTTTTAACCACTGCATTCTAACAAGATTAATGATAAGAATAACTACGCCATTATTTATAAACAACTTATACTTATCGTTTTCTTCATCCAATCGCTTTCCGGTTATTGAGCCCACAAAGGTCGCAACTGTCGCATTTATTATTCTCCGACAGTAAGAATATTCCACGACCAAACGAATATTCCCCGACAACAATGAATATTTTATAACTGCTTGCTTATTTGAAATATTTGCGTATTTTACCCATAACTAACCACATTAATCAAATCAACCCTTACTATTTCAAAATAATAAATAGAGGAAATTTAATTTCATTAATAATAAGTTGGGGTCTTACATAAGTGGTTCTGGCTTTCCCAAAAACTCTGGTGGTCCTATCTCCTTGAACTGCTTAGCAGTGACCATCCGTGAGTTTCCACCTGCATTTTGAACATGAGTCTCTCTCGCCTGAAGTTGCATGAATTGCAGAGAGCTCAGAACATCCCATCGTTCATTATTTGGTCGATGTTGTTGTTTGTATGAGGATTATTGCCTTCCTGATGCACATTATCCTGATTATAGATCATCGGTGACTCAACGGTCTCATGTGCTCAATTGTTCATCTCAACATTTGCATATGCCATTTTCAAACACTGCCACAAAACAAGGGTTAATTGACATGCCACATATTATCCTTATATTCTGACCAACCAATTAAATAACAATTAAGCTTAGGTAGGTCATACTAGCGAAGGATTTACCCATCTCTCCCCTCCTAGTTCTAGCCTCAAATCTTAGTCAGGGATCATATCCCTAAGCTTTGATACCAACTGTGATGCCCCCAAAATAGGTATACACAACCCATTCTAAGTCGCCAAATACATGGTGCAGAATTCAAATACAAACTTAATTATACAACTGTCGTGTAAAATACGACAAAACATAGCTGAGCGTTTTAACTCGAATATTATCTTGTAGACAATATCCAAACTCAAATGGAGTCCTCATTACATTTATTATCACACTATTTCATTGAATAGTGAGGACTACTATAGCCACCATCTCAGACCGTCACTCCATTCTCCGACTAGTCCCCGCTATATTCTCATTTCCTGAAGAGAACAATGAAAGCAAAGGGTGAGCTCAACTAGTGCATTAAAGAATATTAAGACTAAGATAATGCAAAAAATTTATCGTTAGCCTTCAACAATGTAAAATTGATATAATATAATAAACAACAAGTTTAACTGCAGTGGAACAAGCAATCCATTAGAAGAGTCAAGTATAGCATAATATCTACTATCTTCTATGATTTAAAAGTTCATCATCAATTTTTATCGTTGTAACACAACTCAATAAATAATCCACGCCACTGAATTATCCATGCACTACGGGCCAAGGATATTCATTAGTATCACATCCATGAATTATCCATGCACTACGGGCCAAGGATATTCGTTATTATCAGTAATGGTGATCATCATGCCAACAATTGTCCATCAATGCACTACGAGCCAATGAGGACTTTTACCACATCATTTGTAATATTACGGGTCATAATTATACCGATACATAGTCATAATCATACCAATCAACAGTCCATCTATGCACTACGGGCCAAAGATGACTTTTATCACAATATAAGCATGAGGATGATGACAATGATATAAAAATTCAATTAAGTAAGAGCAAGGATAAATTTTAAAGATTTATAAATCAATTTATCTAGAGTTCAAAAATGTCAAATTTGTCAACATGATACTACTTTGTGGAGCAAAATTAAAGAATAATATTGTATCAAAAATAATTTGGACAGAAAAGAAATCAATTTCTATTATGAATAGTACCCTGAGTGAATAATACCCCGTGAATAGTACCCCAGCATGAAAAGATCAAAATTTAACAAGAATGTTCAGAAAAATATTCTTGTGAAAAGATACTAGATGGAGTGCAAATTTTAAGGATATTCTACTAATTTCAAGGAGTATAGAAGTAATACTTATCAAAAATGAGTGTAGAATTCGGAATCTAAAATGAAATAATATTACTTACATACTACAGAGTATGGAAGAAAATATTATTTCTTACGAATATTGAACAAAAATAATATCTCTTACCTTAAAAGGAGAGTATTTCTTACTGGTTTAGAGGAGATATTCTTGAAAAAAACTTGCATTGTTTTTTATACTCAAAGCTTCCTTAAACTTTAAAGAAATATGTTCAATATTATATAAGAAGAATTCTCTGATTCTGGTGTGATTTTCAATTCTAAACTAAGCATCCTATTTATAGGAGAATGGAAGGATACTATTTAGAAAATAAAACCATGGACGACATAGAAAACCATCACGTCGTTTAAACCGATAGAAAAAAAATTTTAATTTTACTATTCATTCTTCAAAATAAAATATTCTAATAAAATCGAAAACTTTAAATAAAATATAATATATTCTATTTATAATCTAATAAAATAAAACTTATAATATATATATATATATATATATATATATATATAAGAAAATTGAGATAACTTTCTACCGATAATTTTAGAAAATGGGTAAGTGGGGGTCCATATAATAAGCCAAATTTATAACAAGTACTTCATAAAAATCCCCCCTATTTATCTCAATTCACTTGGCTTCACAAAACACATTTTTAATAACATTTATTCATCATTTATGACTCACAATATTAATAACCAGATCATTCCCAAGAAAGAGGGGGCTTTCTGATATAGATTTCTCCTTATTGGCGCGCAATTAGGTGATCAAACCCCTTTCCTAGACAGAACTTTTTAGACATTGTCTATAATGCAAATAATAATATGAATAACTTTGTAGTCTCAATTATTGATTTAATAATATAAAATATTGTACATATGATACTGTGACAATAATTGAATCAATAATATGAGATAATATGCAACAGCTATTATCACTACAAAAAAAAGGATCATTACCGACGGGAGTATTGCCAACGGCGTATATGCCGTCGAGATTAACTTCATTGGTGATGGTTAAACCATCGATAATGACGCCCGTCGTCAATGTATTGGTTCCCTCCAAAATTGTTATTCGTGTCGACGGTTGATAATTGGGTTTTATACCTACTTATTGGATATCAATTCACTCGAACTATGCCCATCTCAAGTACATTTTAGTGTGTTTTTAGTTGCATTTCGAAATATTTTGCATTGCATGTACTGAGAACTCCTTTGGTGTAAAAATGCAGGAAATGACATAGCTTGGCGATGGTAGATGGCATGAGGCTAATGGAAGCATGACGCAAGGAACAATTGGAGATGTGCAACTGAGGATGGATGAAGGATGAGTGGCATGGCAAAGAATCAGGAGCAGCAGGACAAAGCAAAGAGGCTATAGCAGAACACGTAATCCAAAGTGTAGTTGCCACGGCTACATAAAGTTAAAACACGCATGCTACCGCGATCACCTGGCTTGAGCAAAATTTACACTCACGCACCTGCGCGATAATTACAGAGGAGACACGCACGCCCGCGAGCGACATCTGAGGCTGCTGATTTATTTTATTTTAATTTTTAAATTGTAAGAGTGGGGGGTTCAATTAGGGCTGATATATTAGACGTATTTTCATTATGAAAAACATATTCCACCCTTGGGGGATTAATCTAGATTACATATGCTCTATTCTTCTCTTTCTTTTTAGATCAGATTAGAACCCTAGAATAGATTAGAGTTGAAGATTGAAGCAATTAGAGAGCATAGGAAATTCAGAATTGGAGCAAGAGAGATCCGATTTGCATTCCTAATTACCTAACTTCTCTTTACTTCTATCTTTATTTCTCAATGTGTAATCTATTGTGGATTATGGATTTTGATTCAACTATGATCTAAACTCTATTTTGGGATTGCAATGGATTCTATTATTTAGTTTAATCTGATATACTTCATTGTTAGTCTTATTGATTGCTATGGGATTGTCTATTAAGATTCATGGTTATTTGCTTAGTTGATTGGCCATCAATTACTGTGAAAACCCATATGAACTTGAAAGACGAAGTATGTGTTTAGATTTGATCTTGATAGTTTGTGATTGTATGTTTTACATTGTGATGGGATGTATGATTTGTGCTTAGGATAGACATATACCGAGGCATCACTCGTAGTTAATTGAGAATTTTGTCTTAAACTCTAATTATTTGTAAATCACATAGACGTATAGTGGTTTAGGTAATGTGGGTATTCATGTGTATTCTATCAATTGTGGATTATATGTGATATAAGTATGGTACATTGAGATATGGTTGTACTTTACTTTCGTGTTCTCGACTAACAATCCGGTACAAGTAATTTGGCTTAACATGAAGTGTGTGGATTTGAATGATTCAATAGGGGAAATTATAATCTCAAGTCTTCATTATCTAGTCTCATTCTAGGGATAGTTAGTATTATTTAATTTTATAGTTTTCATCACTATATTAAATCATTCATTTAAATAAGACTGAAATGGTCATGGGTTAATGCTTGGTAAACTTTATTAGTTAATTCTCCGTGGGAACTATACTTTACTTACTCTTTATTACTTGTTGACCGTGTATACTTGCACGCATATATTGATCGGTAAAACGACCAATAAGTTTTTGGCGCCGTTGCCGGGGAATTATTTTAATAATTTTTGTCAACATTAATTTTAATCAAATTAGTCTTAATTAAACATTTTATTTTATTTTAATTATCTTACTATATTTTTCTCTTTTCAGGTACCATGGATGACTTTTCTTATCAATGGCCTTATGCAAATATGATTCAACCAAGGGACATAAGCACTAAGGGACTCAATGTATTTTGTACATTGTCAGCACAAATTGCAACACTTTCAGAGAGGTTGGATATTCTTGCCCAACGCACTCGAGAGATAGTAGTTAGATGTGAATACTGTGCTGGCGAGCATCCAAGTTATCAGTGCAACATCAAGGTTGAACAAGTGCAGTTTGGGGGTGATTATTTCAACAACAATGTTTATCCTGATTATCAACAAGGTTAGGGGTATCACCCAGATTATAAATGGGGTTATAACTATCCCGACCAATACTGCATCCTAAGTCCAACACATCCATCAGATTTCTCATATCCACCTTCAACGCAACAAGAGGAAAATTCAAGGTTGAAGGAATTCATGTCAAAAAGCATAGAAGACCATGAAGAGATGATGATGAGTCAGGAGTTATCAAGCCAAAATCTTAACAGACAGATGGAACAACTCATTAATTCGTCAATGAATGTTCCTCAATACATGGATTTTGAAACTGAGAAAGATAATTCAAGATTGGAGGATTAGTGGTTCAAATTTGTAGCATCAACTGAGAAGAAGGTGATTGAGCAACAGAGGTCAATTCCAAATCTTCAGAATCAGATGGATCTAATGTTCGAAGCCTTGAATAATCACCCTCCAACCAATTGGTGCTATGACATAGACGATGAAACTGATGGAGAGCCAGAAATATGCATGCCACAGAATGAACTGAAAGGAGTGGACATAGAGGAGACAACTGGGGGTATGAAAAATGAAGAACATGAGCTGACTTGTATAATACCCCAAGTGCCTTCTCAATTAGAGTTGAAAAATTCAGTGAACTTTGCACACCCATGTCCCCTTGGTAGTCACATCCAAAGCAATAATTTCTGCGATTATGAGGCCTCTTATAAACCATGGTGGGCTGAGGAAGGGATAATAAAAGAAGAAAAGCCCATTGTATCTTTCATGTCTTAATGCAAAAATCTATGCATAGATACAACGGGAGAAGCACATGGAGATGCAATGGAACTGGGGACATCATGTACAGGAAATATGCTAGGTGGCTTCAATTCGAAGACTCTCATGATGGGGAACCTACCAAAGCACATAGCGGTTCTAATAGATGGAGGGTTCCTAGTTTATCGTAGAGGAATCGGATAGCGGTGTCAAGAAAAGAGTCCAGCTAACGGACTATAAACCGAGCGCTAGATGGGAGGCACTCCATCCAATCTTTATCCCTCCTTGTTTAATTCTTTTTTTTACATTACCATATTTAGTAGATGTTAGATAGTGGTAAGTCTTAATAATAGTTTTATTATTTCTCCTCTCAGGTTCAATCCAATTGCCATAAGCATTCAGGATCAAACATAAGTCAAACAAAAACTGAAGTTGCCAAAGAAATGTCAGTCAGCAATGCCGCTAACCATAAGCTAAACACCATATGGCCGCATACATACTCGATCACGAAAAAAAAAATTGCTAAATTTTTAGAATTTTCGACTAAAGCATTCGGACAGTTAGAAGCCCACACTCAGTTTTCAACGTTAGATTATCTCAAACTTATCCATCGCCTGATATACCATCGGATCTTGAGGAAGCGAACGGAGATGACATTGCCACTTAAGGGAGTATTCTTTCACTTTTAATTACAATTAGGGCATTGTTCGTTTTAAGTTTGGGGGTATTGGGTTGTAGTGAGTAGTTGTTGCATATAGTTTGATTGCATGTTTAAGTTTAAATTTTGTATGTTCATGGTTAGATAAAATTTGCGGATTTTTTTTTTTGGTTTTTAGTCATTATTACTTGTGTTAGTATATGTTTAGTTGCATTTTATGTGTAGTGCATGTCTCACAAATACTAGCTTTATGGAAATTTTGTCTAGCCGATGATGAAAGTGAATTTTGAAGGATTATTGAATATTTTGGATAACTTGAGCTTATATATAATGTTTTATATGATGTAATTTATGATGCTTTTTAGATGCTTTCGGTTTGCACTATCGCGTTTATAATTTCTTGTAGGCATAAGAATTATGTGTTGCATTACTTAATAGAAAATGTGGTTTTAAAAAAGAGAAATATGTGGAAAATGGACTTAGACTATATAAAACATTGACATTCAAACTTTGGGGACACATGGGTATGCTATATATATATATAACAATAACGTGGCTAGTTTTATTTTGGGGCCTTGGCTACTTGAGTAAGAAATACATAGTAAGTGTCCTCCTAACACCCAAGCGCCTAAGGTCTTTCATGGTTTGGGAGTCGTTGGTTGAAAGCTCGCTAAAGGGTAGCAGTGTTTGCCTAATGGAATGAGGCATTGCACAGTCATGTGAAAAAAAAAGAGAGAAAAAGAAAAAGAAAAGAAAAATAGCAATAAACACTGCGGAAAAAAGCGAAAATTTCCCCCCGTGAGTAGCAATAAAGCAGTTAAGTCCATTGTTGAACCTTAGTTTGTGTTGATATGTTGGAACAGTCTTTGTTGCATAAGTATACATGAGTCTTGATTTAGACTGTAATTTTCTGTTTTGAGCAGTTTAGCATGTGTATTCTTTGCTTAAATCAAGTTTTGGTGAACACAATGCACACACACATCATCTTTATAGCATATATGAATTATCTGAGTGTATGAGATTATGCCTATAGTTTGGTTTGAATTTGTATTCTTGAATCTGGATAATTCGCTGAGGCATTTTGGACTGAAATTTTGTTATAGCTGGAACAATGTGAGACTCGTTTGCATCATGATTTAGTTGCATAGCATGTAGTTGCATTTTCAGTGTTTTATGTTGTATGCATTGCTTGAGGGCAAGCAATAGTTTAAGTTTGGGGGTATTTGATAAGTGGGTTTTATACCTACTTATTGGATATCAATTCATGCGAACTATGTCCATCTCAAGTACATTTTAGTGTGTTTTTAGTTGTATTTCGTAATATTTTGCATTGCATATACTGAGAACTCCTTTGGTATAAAAGTGCAGGAAATGACATAGCTTGGCGATGATAGATGGCATGAGGCTAATGGAAGCATGACGCAAGGAACAATCGGAGATGTGCAACTGAGGATGGATGAAGAATGAGTGGCATGGCAAAGAATCAGGAGCAACAGGACAAGGCAGAAGCCACACGGCTACATAGGCTTAAACACGCGCACCCGCGCGATCACCCGGCTTGAGGAGAATTTACACTTGTGCGCCCGCGTGACAATTACAGAGGAGACACGCGCGCCCGCGCGCAACATCCGAGGGTGCTGATTTATTTTATTTTAATTTTTAAATTATAAGAGTGGGGGGGTTCAATTAGGGTTGATATATTAGATGTATTTTCATTATGAAAAACATATTCCACCCTTGGGGGATTAATCTAGATTACATATGCACTATTTTTCTCTTTCTTTTTAGATCAGATTAGAACCCTAGATTAGATTAGAGTTGAAGATTGAAGCAATTGGAGAGCATAGGAAATTCAAAATTGGAGCAAGAAAGATCAGATTTACATTCCTAATTCCCTAAATTCTCTTTACTTCTATCTTTATTTCTCAATGTGTAATCTATTGTGGATTATGGATTTTGATTCAACTATAATCTAAACTCTATTTTAGGATTGTAATGGATTCAATTGTTTAGTTTAATCTGATATAATTCATTGTTAGTCTTATTGATTGCTATGGGATTGTCTATTAAGATTCATGGTTATTTGCTTAGTTGATTGGCCATCAATTACTGTGAAAACCCATATGAACTTGAAAGACGAAGTATGGGTTTAGATTTAATCTTGATAGTTTGTGATTGTATGTTCTACATTGTGATGGGATGTATGATTTGTGCTTAGGATAGACATATATCGAGGCATCACTCGTAGTCAATTGAGAATTTGGGCTTAAACCCTAATTATTTGTAAATCACATAGACGTATAGTGGTTTAGGTAATGTGGGTATTCATGTGTATTCTATCAACTGTGGAATATATGTGATATGAGTATGGTACATTGAGATATGGCTGTACTTTACTTTCGTGTTCTCGACTAACAATCCGGTACAAGTAATTGGCTTAACATGAAGTGTGTGGATTTGAATGATTCAATAGGGGAAATTATAATCTCAAGTCTTCATTATCTAGTCTCATTCTAGGGATAGTTAGTATTATTTAATTTTATAGTTTTCATCACTATATTAAATCATTCGTTTAAATAAGACTGAAATGGTTATGGGTTAATGCTTGGTAAACTTTATTAGTTAATTCTCTGTGGGAACGATACATTACTTACTCTTTATTACTTGTTGACCGTGTATACTTGCACGTATATATTGATCGGTAAAACGACCAACAACGGTAGGCCGTCGATAAAGACAATTTTGTCGTCAGTAATGAGTTATTTTTGACACGTAAATAGCACGGGGGAGGGAAATAAAGGGGGCGACGGGAGAATGTATTATTGGCGACGACATTTTCATCGTTAATGACAAAGTCTCGATGGGGGTTATTGGCGACGACACTGCCGTCGAGAATGAGGTTTTAATTTTATCAGCCCTGACCTCGACGGCAGTCTCTCACTTTTGTACAAAAATTTCTTTCATGCTTTTTCTTCCTTCATCTTCTCTAAACTTCGATTTCTTGTCTGGTTTCTTACAAAATTAGTTTCTTGAGTTTGTTTCCAAATTGGGTTTGTTCGTCTGAGTTTGAGCCGTTCGACTGAGTTGGGTTTTCCTAAATTCGTTTAACTGAGTTGGGTTCTTCCCAAATTCTTCTGATTTTTTCTGCTCAAGCATATGGGATTGGTAGAAGCTTTCTTATTTTTTCTCCATTATCTCTGAATAATCGATCATCTGCTCCCCTCTCTGTCTAATTTTTTTCAAAATTGTAAGGTAAGGGTTTCATCTGCCGTGACTTTTTTCTCCCAAATTTAATTTTTTCAGTTTCAAAAAATATATGTTTAAGTTAATTTTTGCCCAAAAATTATTTTATTTGTGATTCTTTGTTGTTTAATGGACTAGTTGCTGCTAATTTGGGAGGAGAATTGGGAGACAGCTTCTATAAGTCTTGTATGTACATATATCTCCATCTATATGTTTTTCTCATTGCTGCAATTTGTTGCTTCTATCAGGTGCAATTGACATTGTACTGATGTTAAAAAAATTCATATATAGTATATGTATGCCCTCAAAAAGTATTGTTGCTGTAACAAATGTGATATTTCTGGACATGCTAGTTATTTCTATATGAACTATGTAGTAAAAATGAGGATATAGTGAGACCCTGAATTTTATGAAATGAAAGTATTCAATTTTCTTATAATTATTCTATTTAGTAAATGGTTAAATTGATAAAAGGTTAAAGTTAAGGGTGATATGTGAAAAAATTTCAAAGTAAGCAAGTTGTCATTAAATAATCGGTGATACAAGTATAGTAATACGCGTGGTTGCATAGCAGCACACGGTATTGTACAGTATCTTTGATTATTGATGCTTACGTGAGAAGTCATTCAATTTTATTCAATTATTATCACAGTATCATCTGCATAATATTTATTATTATTAAATCAATAATTGAGACGGCAAAGTTATTCATATTATTATTTGCAATATTGACAATGTCTAGAAGTTCTGTCAAGGAGAGGTTTGGTCACCTAATTGCGCGCCAATAAGGAGAAATCCTTATCGGAAAGCCCCCTCTTTCCTGGGAACGATCTGGTTGTTAAATATTGTGCGTTATAATATTAATGATGAATAAGTTCGTGTTGATTAAGGATGAAATTGATAATTCTATTGTGTGGGAATTATTAGTGTTAGTGGAAATAGACATTTATTTCGATAATAATTGATGTCTGGAGGTTATATTAACCAATCGGGTAATTCACCGGATAAATGAGCAATTAATTGCTATTAATTCATATGCTTATAACTATGTGTTCACATGTGTGTACTATTGATTTACATAATTTACTATTAGGAGAGTTGGTGCAAGATTGATAATACTTGCATGACTAAATTAAAAATAGAGGTATAGATGAAGGTACTATACTATAATTAATTTTTTCACATGTTTAGAACTATTGAGTCACGTGATTTACTATTGATTCACATGATTTACTATTAGGGGAGGTGGTGCAAGTTTGATAACACTTGCAGGACTAAATTAAAAATGAAGAGAAAGAGGAATGTATTATACTGTAATATTTCAAGCCCCAAAATGTGCAATTATTGAAACTATGTTTTCCTATAAATAGAAGCTCATTCTTCCTTCTGTTCTCACCAATTCACTAAGTCTCACAAAAGCAATTATTATAGAGAGAAAGAAGAAGAGAAGTCTACTACCTCACTATTCCAGTATCCAGTTTTCTTCTAAGGTAAGGGGTATTATTTCTTTTGTATTCATGAAGAGAGTTATTTTCTTTCAATACTCGTAAGGGTTGTTATTCCATTCTTTATTATTCTGTTGGAATAACCTGTCTACGCGGACTACCGCATGCATGGTGAATTCTTCTGTTATTACATTCTTTATTATTCTGTTGAAATAACTTGTCTATGTAGATTACCACATGCATGGTGAATGATCCTTCATATTCATTCTTTATTAAATTGTGGAAATGATCTGTCTACGTGGATTACCGTATGACGGGTGAAAATCCATTTGCAGTTTCGTAATTTTTTTGACCCTAAAAAATTCTGAAAAAAATTTGAAATGATAATTTGATGAGTTTTCTAGATTGTGTCCAAAAATGACGATTTTTGGATGTATAGATCGGGAGTTATGAATTTTATGAGAAAATACTATTTTAAAAGTACACCCTTATAACTTCTTGTAGTTAACTCCAAAATTGGTAAAATTTTTATTGGGAGTACATGTATATCACAGGAGTATACCCTGTAAATTTCGGAATTTTTAGACAAAAGTACAGTTTATGATAAATGTCTAAATATTCGCGAGTTTTGGCCATATGAAAAATAGTAAATGAATTTTAAAAATTCTGAGAAAAATATATGTTCAATATGGGACTATATTCTGCTAAATTCCAGAAAAGAAAAATGTTTGGGAATGATTTAGTATTTTTCATAAAAATGGTTTAGTTACGAACATATGAATTAAATATGTTATGTGAAGTTGAAAAATTGGTAAATAGGATTTTATGGCTTGGAAATCTTATATAAGGTATATGCAGATTTTTAATGAGGGATTTGATTATTGGTGATGAAATTTTATAAGTATGACATTTTTGAATGATTAAATGCATTATTTGGTAAAGTGTAAATAATTAAAATAAATTGTTTATAAGTTTTAGAAGTGATTAAAATATGGTTATAATATTAATGATATTAGATTATGAGATTATTAAGTGATTGATAACATTGGAATATTCTTGAACTATGGATAAATTGTATTATAAATGTTTAATATTTATCCTTTATCTCATTTGATTGATTCTTTATATCATTGTCATGATTCTCATGCTTATATTGGGTTGAAAGTCATCTTTGGTCTGTAGTGCGTAGATGGACTGTTGATTATTGGTTTTATAGTTGTATATCTTTGGCTTACGTGCAAAGATGGACAGGTGTATGACATGATCATAAACACTGGTGATAATAACGAATATCCTTAGCACGTAGTGCATGGATAATTCGATGATGTGATTGGCAGGATCATGACCATTAGTTAACAGTTAAATGTCTTTAGCCGTAGTGCACTAACAGACAATTGATTGGTATGATCATGACCATTGGTTTTATAGTTGAATATCTTTGGCCAGTAGTGCAAAGATAGACAACTGATTGGTATGATCATTGTTATTACATTTGAATATCTTTAGCCTTTGGGGTAAGGATATTGAGTAAACATTATATTAAGCCTTTGTGCCAAGGAGAAACTATTGATTCACATTATTATAAATATGAATTGTGAATTTAACTATAATCTTTGGTGGTTCAGGTGAAGACAGGTGATGAGAATTCTTTTTGTCTTTGGTATAATAAAGAATTGTTGATAAGTATTACATGAATGAAATATTAACAATGGACTTTTAATCTAGAGGAGATAGTAGACATTATGTTCTACTTGACTCTTCTAATGGATTGCTTGTTCCGCTGTAGTTGTTAATCTAAAACTTGTTGTCTATTATATTCTATCAGTTGTTATACTGTTGAAGGCTAAGGATAATTTATTCTGCATTATCTTGGTCATAATATTTCTTACTGGGCTAGTTGAGCTCACCCTTTTCTTTCATTGTTCTCTTCAGGAAATGAGAATATAGCTGGGACTAGTCAGGAAATGGAGTGATGGTCCGAGATGGTGGTTATAGTAGTCTTCACTATTTTTATAAAATAGTATGATAATAATTGTAATGAGGACTCCATTGAGTGTGGATATTATCTAGAAGGAAATATTCGTGTTTAAACTCTCAGCTATGTTTTGTCGTATTTTGCACGACAGTTGTATAATTAAGTTTGTAGTTGAGTTCTGTACCATGTATCTGACGACTCAAGATGGGTGATGTATACCTGTTTTGGGGGCGTCACATATAGTACTCTTAAGGACATTGTTTTGAACATGATAATTGTTCTAAAAAAACAAAATAACAAAAACAAAGTAAAAATAAAAATGTCCAATTATGCCTGACAAACCTTTAACTGGTAATATTTTCATAACATATAGAATGAATTTATTAGTTAGTACTTTCTTAACCATATCATGTTTATTTTCCCAATCCAAGTGTTTGTATTAGTGGTGGAATCTTCAGTTCTAGTGTTTGTCTTTGTTCATGCATTATGATTGTTTATTTTTTTACTTTTATTATTTTTATGATTACATGATTCAGGAACATTTCATAATAGATTTTTTGTGTCTGAAACAACTTAAGAAAACACTTGGGGTCTTATTTTTTTTCTTCCTTTTATCTAAAAAAAGCAAATCCCTATATTGCATATTATTACCAAAGTAACTAAACAAATTTATACGTTGATAGCTGTTTGGTTTAATGGGATGCTGTTTTTGAAATTGGATGTAAATGAACTCACTTGATCTAGAAGTTAATTTTTTGTGACTGCTTAAAAGTTTTGGTTTATTACGTCAGCACACTGTATCATCTAAACCATTACTGTTGCACTTACTGTATATGGAGTATTATTATATTCTATGTTACACGGACTCGGATGGAAGTTCCGTTTGGACACAATATTTTGACGAGTCCGATATGGGTACTCCTCAATTTTACCAATTATTTGCACCAAAATGAAGTGTCTAGTACCCTAGTACCTATACCCCTTTTATGTGTCGAGTGTCGAAAACTAGTATTTTAGGGAAAATTATGAAGAGTCCGTGTAAAACAATATTAGCTTTTCTATGTAGCAAGTTCCATGTAAAGCCAAGACTCATGGAAGCATGTACTTAAAACAGCGTATAGGCTTAATTTGGCTAAAAAGGTAACTCAAAGAGAGTATAAAAAAATTCCTTTATGATAGTAATTTTAACATGGCTTTGTCATGATTTGCAAGTTATTGTGACTTGTTTCTAGAGTTTACTATAACAACAAACGAAGCAAAGCCTTCACTCCATGATGGTTTACAAATTATAAATAGATGCAAAATCGTTGTAGTTATTCCACGTGACTTGACATGTGCATATTGTCATATAGTTTAGGAAGCTTAGAAACCCGTTTGAGATTTACTTAGTAGGAGTGAATCTCAAATAGTCCCCGTTTTGGGACTGTTCTTGTATGTTTCGATCTCACTTAGGTCGGTGTTAACGACTTGAGCACATCTTTATATTTTTTTGAATTTTCACCAAGATATATATCTCTTGATATTCTTCGGGTGCATATTTAGACTACGATGTGTTAGTCTATTTAGTGTACTTGAAGACCATGGGGAGGTGCTGCCGAAATTTCTAAAAAATTTAAAGATGTGTTCAAGTTATTGGCATCAGTGAGACGACACATCCGGGAATGAGATAGAAGCCTTGCCCGTTAGAGGTGGAGATGAAGTTAGGAAACTCATAAGCTTGCATATACATTAACTTGGAGACTTGATTGTGTTTTTCTGACTTTCTATATATATAGCAGACAGTTGTCCAAGATGTCTGTTGATCGAATTTGGATGGAACGTAAGGTAGCCACTGATAAGACTGGGCTTAGCTCTGAGTTTTGTAGTGGGGTTGAACAGTTTCTCAACTTCGCGTTTGAGCAAGTCAGCGACGATGAGATCAAATGTCCTTGTAAGAGGTGTGTGAATGAAGTGTGGAAGGAAATGAGTGATGTCATGTGCGACTTATTTGCGTATGGGTTCAAGCAGGTTATACGATATGGATCTATCGTGGGGAAACCTGGTTGGATGAACATGAATCGTAACCGTAATCCGTGGTGATGAAACCTTTGGATCAGATCTTAACATGATATTCAAGATCTTTGGTTCATACTTCTAGTGGAATATAGACATGGATGGAAGTAACATCGAGCAAGAGCCAAATGATGGGGCTAAGGGTTCTATGAGTTATTACATGAAGCAGCGACGCTACTTTATGACGGGCACGAAAAGCACACCGTCTTATCTGCTGTGACTAAGTTTTTACACTTCAAGAACGAGTATGACTATAGCGAGAGAGGTTTTAATGAACTGTTAAGCATTGTGAAGGAGTGCTTACCTGCATGCAATAAGTTACCGGAGTCGTACTATGATGTGAAGAAAATGGTTAAAAGGCTTAATCTAGGGTATGAGAAGATTAATGCTTGTGAGAATGACTGTATGTTATATTACGGTGATGTCAGTAAAGATAAGAGGTCATGTGATATTTATGGTACAAGTAGATACTGTGAACAACACAAGAAAAAGGGAAAAGATGTGCCGAGAAAGATCTTACGTTACTTTCCCATTACCCCGAGGCTTCAGCAGTTGTTCATGTCAACACATACCGTCGAGGATATGAGGTGGCACTCAACACGGGACATAGTCGAAGGTCAACTGACACACCGGGCATATGGGCTTGAGTGGAAAAAATTTTGATAGCAAGCACCCCTCGTTTACTGAAGAGGTTCGCAATGTTAGGCTTGGACTTGCTACGGATGGGTTTAATCCGTTTAATGGGCCTTAAACAAATCCCTACTCAACTTGGCCGGTGATTATTGTTGTGTATAACCTCCAGCCTTCGATGTGCATGAAAGATTCCTACACGTTCATGCCTTTACTGATTCCGGGTGATAAGAGTTCGAGTAAAGACATCAATGTATACCTCAAGCCGTTAGTTGATGAGTTGAAGATGTTGTGGGAAAAAGGGATTCAAACTTATGATGTATCTCTTAAGCAGAACTTTGACATGAGGGCAACTTTACTGTGGATAATAAATGACTTCCCGGCGTTAGGAATGATCAGTGGATGGTCGACTTACGGGGGCTTGTCATGTCCCATGTACATGGGGTTAGTTAAAGCTGTACGGCTCAAACATGGGGGAAAAATGAGTTTCTTTGCAACATCCAGACAGTTTTTGCCGATTGAACATCATTATCGACGGATGAGTAGACAATTCAATCAAAAAACAGAGAATGTTAGGTACCTGGCCGTCTTTCTGGGTCAACAGTGTTGAGTTGGATTAGTCATTTGAAGTTTCCACCTCCAGGGAAGAATCACAGATTAGAGCGAGCTTATGGTTACGACAAGGTTCACAACTGGTCACACAGATCTATGTTCTTTGACCTTCCTAATTGGGCTACACTCTGCATCCGTCATTGTTTAGATCTGATGCATACTGAGAAGAACGTATTTAATAACATTTTTTATATAGTCCTAGATGCTAGTGGTAGAATAAAGGACAACAATAAGTCGAGACTTGATTTGGTAGAAATAAACATTAGGGAATATCTGTGGCTGTATTATGAGGGTAGTAAGACGGTAATGCCTAAAGCTAAATATACTTTGACCAGGGAACAGTTGATATTGATATGTAATTGGATCAGTGGACTGAAGCTCCCAGATGGATATTCTTTGAATATAGCAAGCTGTTGTAAAGTCGAAGAATTAAAGTTTCGGGGTCTCAAAAGTCATGATTGTCACGTATTCATGCAGAAGTTGATCTCTGTGGCATTTATCGACTTGTTACTGAAACGTGTGGTTGAAGCACTGACAGAGCTTTTTAATTTCTTCAGAGATCTATGCTTGACGGAGCTTCAGGTCAAAGACATAGATAAAATGGAGATGCAGATAGTAGAAATAATGTGCAAGTTAGAAATGATCTTCCCTCCATCGTTTTTTTATTCAATGGAGCATTTGCCTATTCACTTGCCATACGAAGCTAAGTTTGGCGGTCCCGTACAATATAGATGGATGTATCCATTCGAGAGGTAATGACATTAATGTTTTTCATACGGTAAAATGTTCATTCTTTTTTGATAATCTATATATCACATAGGTATATGCGACGTCTAAAGCAAAAGGTGAAGAATAGAGCCCGTGTAGAAGGGTCAATTGCTGAAAGTTATGTTATGGAGGAACTTGTTAATTTCTACTCGTTGTACTTTGAGTCAAATGTTCAGACGAAGCACAATCGCTTACGTCGAAATCAGGCTGTTACACACGAGGAAAATGGAGAATTAACAGCCTTTAGTAATCCTGTACGCCCATTCGATGGTAAAAAAAGGCGATTATTAACCGATAGTGAGTATGCAACTGCCACATTTTATGCACTTGTCAACATGAATGAAGTAGCGCCATACATTAAGTAAGTAGTCATAACTATATATGTCTGGTATAACTGTGTCAAGTTCCTTTACAAACACATTAAGTATATAACTGTGTTGCAGTCAATATGATGCTGAAGTACGTGAAGCATATCCGAGTATATCGGACGGGGATTTGCAAAATTTGAGAAATGGACAATTTGTGCAATGGTTTAAAGATCATGTAAGTCTAACCTTTACAAGTTCAATGAATCTACCATTATAGATTTATTCTTATGGCGTAATTAACTATAGAATATGTTGTGTCAATGTACATTAGGTCCTCACAGATGAGTTAGCTGACAATCGGCTAAAGCTTATAGCCGACGGCCCTGAAAGATTTGTAGATACTTATACATGTTGCATTATCAACGGTTACAGATTTAAGTGTTGTGATATTGGGGAATTCGCTTCTGCTGATTCTGGTGTTGTGGTGAAAGGTAGCTGCTACGATAATATTTGGGATGACTGGTATGGACAATTGTTAGAAGTTGTCGTTCTCAAATATTGGGGTCATAAAGAATTAGTTTGCTTCAATTATCATTGGTTTGATGTTGAGAATGGAGTTAAAGTAGATAAAAAATCAGGACGGGTGACTGTTAACGTTAAGTCAAAACTAAGACTGATGAGTGGTATGGACGAGCCTTTTATTTTAGCAAGTTAAGTAACATAGGTGTACTATGCGCGTAGTGTTAAGACTCCTGCAAGCCCATGACATGCTGTTATAACCACCAAAGCCCATGGTTTTCAAGGCACAATCCCGAGTCCAGACGATGAACCTTTACAAGTCGAGTCTACTAGTGTCACACCTGCTGATGTGACAATTATTAGTGAGTCTAGTGAAGAAGAGGATGATGTTGTCACTGTCGAAAGTGAAGACGATGTTGTTGAGGAGGTAGATATAATTGAAGAAATTGTTGAGGACGACAAAGATGCTGATGACAATGATAGTGAAGATCTACTGCTCGAAGATGACGATTCTGATATTGATGGCTTTGACGATATAAATGATTAGGAGTATGTACTCTTTGTGTCCTTTTAGTTGTATTCAAATGTAATAGTTTGTAGTAGTGCAATCATTATCTTCAACTTATATTAATCTACTAAATAATGTGTTAGTTGTTTTAGGTTACTATTTATGTTTCATTCTTTTAGTTGTATCTGTATGTTATCCTCTTTGTTACTGTTCACAAATATAGTATTTACGAATATTTAATAATATTTTTTTATGATTTGACAAGATATATATATATATATGCCGCCACACACCACACAATGATCATGGTGGGCGTGCAGTCGTAAATGGTAGTGGCAATTCTACGCGCGTGATGATTAGGCCGGATTGTCAGGTATAATTACATATTTTATTGGGATACATCTTATTATTTTTTATTTTATATTGTATTGACATTATATTCGTTTATATAAATATTGATGTATTTCACTACATAGGTGATCGACGTAGGCCTCCACGGGGACTAGCACGTGGCTTGCTAAGGAATCCCCCCCAGGCACCGCTTATATGTCGTGTTGGGACTCATATGTAATTTCATAATCCTATATAGTATTACTATAACATAAGTATTTAGTTCTTATATATTCTTTGTAATTTGCAATGTATTAATTTCAATTGTAGTATCTTTGACGCCACGCCAAGGAACACGTTGCTTGGGATAGTCCGTAACCAATTCTCAAGCCCGTGAATGAGGTGGGCGGATGTGGATGACCGCACACGTCAGCTGATTATTGCTGAGTTTAGGGTAGAATGTCAATCATTCATATGCTAGTTTTATATTCCATTTGAATATACTATTACCTCTTTGATTTATGTTGTCTACTAAGCTTCTTAATGTGTAATGTGCAGAGATATCATCTTTTTTAGGACGGGCAGGAAGCCCATGGCATGATTGTTCTGCACAGATACCTAGAGATGAATTGGCACAAGTGGGGGTCTACGATCGGAAGAAGAAGGCCCAGATTTAAGATGGTGATGGATGACACTTAAGGATGTCCGACCAGATTTCATATCTGCTGCGGTGTGGGACCAGATGTGCAACATTTGGGATGACGAGGCCTTCAAGAAGATGTCGGTACAACGTTCAGCTGCCCGGCCGATAATAGAGTCGTCTCCAACACTGCACTGGGTCTCAGTTGTACGATCTATACCGGTAGAGACTCGAGGTGAGTTTAAAGCATGCACCCTCCCGCTTGGAGTTTTGGTGGCACGCCCACCAAAAGAAAGGTGATTGTGGCTATATCTCACCTGAGGCAGAACGCATTGTTGTAAGTTTGGATTCATTTTATATTCTTTTGTATTATTTCATTTTATTCTTTTGTATTATTTAATTTTATACACCCTCCGTCCCATAGTTATAGGCTGCTTTTCTATTTTGAGATGTCCCAATAGATAGGCTACTTACTATTTATAAAATTTAGTTGGTTCATTATTTTACTTTTATGCCCTTATAATAAATATTCAACAATTACTCTTTTTTTGAAGAAACAACCTTCAATGTCATTATTTTTATCACCACATTTAATGTTGTTGTATTCTCAATAAAAGAATTCAACTTTTTAGGCTTTACTAGTTTAACATATTTTGTGTATAAAAGGCAATTGTACCAGCAATCAATGAAGTTAAGAGTTTCAATGTGATAAGTAAGGAGTAATTAATTTATTCATTAATTCTATATTAACGGGTATATATGGAAAATTTCTGTTAAAAAGTAACTTAAACTGATTTTCTTAAACTATGTGCCAAAAGAAATCAACCTATAACTATGGGATGGAGGGAGTACTTTGCGTATCATCTACTAATGTATTTTTTTTTCAATGACGGTTCGAGGATCTTGCAGTGGCCCGGAGCAGCCAGAGAAGTGACACTCCAGTAGACGAGTCTACGCGTGCGGACGAGGAGATAGAGGATTGGCTGCAGGCTACAGGGGGACCGAAGAAGGGTAGAGTTGTGGGCATTCCCCATGTCCCAGCTTACACCCTAGTCCCTGCTGCGAGATCTCGGTGACGCCCACCTACTGGAGGTAGTGGTGCGAGTGGATCGGGCGCTGACCCTTCATTATCCGACGACTTGATCTTCCGGCGGATCATAGAGGGGTGCATGGCAAGCGGTGTTGTGCAGTCAGGTGCAACATCACACGAGCGGATCTACCAGCTGGCTCAGAAGGTTGTCCACGGCTCTATTGATCCTACAATTGCCGTTGACGACCTCATAGGTGTAATACGGGAGGAGGCCATCCGCGTATGTGCAGTTGTCTTGGCCAACATCTTCCCACCACATATTCGACAGGTAAAAACAATTAAATTATGTATTTCCTTATTTAATTTATGTAATTTGTAATTGTATTGCTTAGATAAACTTAGGATAAAACCTTAACTTCCATTTTGAAACCCCTGAACTCCATTATTAACATAAACTTACTAAACTTACGGAGCACACACATAACACATAGCACTTAGGCACGTATTAAGCACGCGTTACAACTTACGGGACCTGATTCCGACTTACAGAGACCGAGTTATCACCTAGTTTGCAAAACTCAACAACACTTAGGCAAAAGGCCGAAAAAGAGCCCAAAACTTGCCTCGGCCTTCCGAATGCCACACAAACACACACATAGCACCGTATAGGTATTGGACACTCGTTACAACTTACGGGACTCGATTCCGACATATGGAGACATTGTTATCGCCCAGTTTGCAAAACTCACCAACACTTAGGCAAAAGGCCAAAAAGAGCCCAAAACCCGCATCGGCTATCCGAACGCCACACAAACACACACATAGCACCACATAGGTATTAGACACGCGTTATAACTTACGGAACTCGATTCTGATATACAGAGACTGAGTTATCGCACAGTTTGTAAAACTCGCCAACACTTAGGCAAAAGGCCAAAAAAGAGCCCAAAACCTGCATCGGCCGTCCGAACACCACGCAAACACACACATAGCACCGCGTAGATATTAAACACGCGTTACAACTTACGTGACTTAATTTCGACATACGGAGACCGAGTTATCACCCAGTTTGTAAAACTCAACAACACTTAGGTAAAAAGCCGAAAAAGAGCCCAAAACTCGCCTCGGCCGTCTGAACACCACACAAACACACACATAGCACCGTGTAAGTATTAGACACACATTACAACTTATGGGACTCTATTCTAACATACAGAGAGCGAATTATCGCCCAGTTTGCAAAACTCACCAACACTTAGGCAAAAGGCCAAAAAAGAGCCCAAAATCCGCATCGGCCGTTTGAAGGCAATGCAAACACACACATAGCACCGCGTAGGTATTATATACACGTTAAAACTTACGGGAATTGATTCTGACATACGGAGACCGAGTTATCGCCCAATTTGCAAAACTCGCCACACTTAGGCAAAAGGCCAAAAAAGAGCCCAAAACCTGCATCGGCCATCTGAACGCCATGCAAACACACACATAGCACCGCGTAGGTATTAAACAAGCGTTATAACTTACGGGACTTGATTCTGACATACGGAGACCAAGTTATCGCCCAGTTTGCAAAACTCGCCAACACTTAGGTAAAAGGCCAAAAAATAGTCCAAAACCCGCATCGGCCGTCCGAACACCACACAAACACACACATAGCACCACATAGGTATTAAAAACGCGTTATAACTTACGTGACTCGATTTCGACATACGGAGACCGAGTTATCGCCTAGTTTATAAAATTCAACAACACTTAGGCAAAAAGCCAAAAAAGAGCCCAAAACTCGCCTCGGCCGTCCGAATGCCACACAAACACACACATAGCACCGCGTAGGTATTAGACACGTGTTACAACTTATGGGACTCTATTCCGACATACAGAGAGCGAGTTATCGCCCAATTTACAAAACTCGCCAACACTAGGCAAAAGGCCAAAAAAGAGCCCAAAACCCGCATCGGCCGTTTGAAGGCAATGCAAACACACACATAGCACCGCGTAGGTATTATACACGCGTTATAACTTACGGGAATTGATTCCGACATACGGAGACTGAGTTATCGCCCAATTTGCAAAACTCGCCACACTTAGGCAAAAGGCCAAAAAAGAGCCCAAAACTCGCATCGGCCATCTGAACACTACGCAAACACACACATAGCACCGTGTAGGTATTAGATATGCGTTACAACTTACGGGACTCGATTCCAACATACAGAGACAGAGTTATCGCCCAGTTTGTAAAACTCGTCAACATTTAGGCAAAAGGCTGAAAAAGAGCCCAAAATTCGCATCAGTCGTTCGAACACCACACAAACATACACATAGTACCGCGTATGTATTAGACACACGTTACAACTTACGAGACTCGATTCTGATATAAAGAGACCGAGTTATCGCCCAGTTTGCAAAACCCGCCAACACTTAGGGAAAAGGCCGAAAAAGAGTCCAAAACCCGCATCGGCCGTCCCAACACCACGGAAACACACACATAGCACTACGTAGGTATTAGACACACATTACAACTTACGGGACTCGATTTCGACATACAGAGACCGAGTTATCGCCCAGTTTGCAAAACTCAACAACACTTAGGCAAAAGGCCGAAAAAGAGCCCAAAACCCGCATCGACTGTCCGAATGCCACACAAGCACACACATAGTACCGCGTAGGTATTATACACACGTTATAACTTACGAGACTCAATTTCGATATACGGAGACCGAGTTATCACCTAGTTTGCAAAACTCGCCAACACTTAGGCAAAAGGCCAAAAAAGAGCCCAAAACCCGCATCGGCCGTCCGAATACCACGTAAACACACACATAGAACCGCGTAGGTATTAGACACGCATTATAACTTATGGGACTCGATTCCAACATACGGAGACCGAGTTATCGCCCAATTTGTAAAACTCAACAACACTTGAAGAACACAAACAAAACTAATCTAAATATACTCTATTTTCGAATTCGTTATTAATATTTTAATTTTTTAGGGTCTTGTTGATGAGACTTGGTGGGTGGAGGTCATGCACACGAAGCGATGATGCCCGTGGTAGAGATGGTGATGATGGCATTGGTCGATCTTGATAAGACTATCGAGGGTGGGACCCCAGAGTCGAATCGGGTGGGACCATGGTAATGATGATATTGACATTCCTGATCTTGGGTTGTTGTACCCATTATGTTTATATTTTGACTTTCATATATGTATATTTATACAGCTTTTGAGTTGTACAGACTAGATTTTAGTATCTAGTTAGGTTGATGGTATGTATATCTAACTAAATTGATTGTTTATGATTACATTTTGTATTTACATTGTACGACTTTTATCTATAAGTCATTACGTTGTTTACATATTTGATAGTTGATATAGCAAAAGCTATTATTGTTATTGATATGCGTTCGTGAATAATTTTTTATTTTTCTTTAGTTTATAATAGGTATAATTATGTATAAGTAAATGAACAGGGATATTTTGTACTTTTTTTAAAAAAATATTCTAAAAACTCATTGGCGACGGGAGTGAAGGGTCATTATGCGTATTATTTTTTTCCTCGATATAGCTATTATGATCGATTGCATTGTTTGTCGCTAATACTTCATTGCTGACGGCAGATCTTTGTCGCCAATGATCCCGTCGGTAATGACACACTTGCCGACGACGAGTGATTTTGAACCAGGGCTGACGACCCATACGGCGACGGACTATCTGCATCGTCATCGATGACCTCATTCTTGATGACGAGGGTCATTATCATTACTTTTCGCAGAGCCCGCTTCCGTGAATGACCTATTTTTTTGTAGTGTATTGAAATAATTGAGTAAAACTCGAGTGACTTCTCACGTAAGCATCAATAATAAAAGATATTATACAATACCGCAAAGCTACTTATGTAACCACTCAGACATCGCTTTTACTTTTATTACGGGTATTTCAACAGTAATCTAGTAAAACTTTGGTAGTTATTTTTATAAAAGATATTTCGCCATTTTCTAACTCCGACAGTAATTCCGTTATGGGGTCCACCAATGATTGTGTCGTCGTACGAATATTCCCTGATAAAATGAATATTCCTCGACCAATTGAATATTTTATGACAACTTGCTTACTTTGCAAAATTTGTAAATATTACCCACAACTATAACATTATATCAAATCCACACCTTATTATTCAAAAAGATATTTAGAGAAAATTAATCTTTATTCACAAAAGTTGGGGTCTTACATTAGTTTATTTAATTAATATGTTTTTATTTTATTTTGTATGATTTAATTTGTTGTAATAAAGTCAAAATCTTGGTTATCAAACGATACTTAATACTCTTATTCAAATAAAAAATATCCAATAAGAATCCTAAACAGAAGGAAAGAGGTGGAACAATCTTGGTGTGCAAGTCAAATCTAACAAGAGAAAAAAAAAGTCTATCTAGAAGATCTCTTTATTTAGAAGATCTTTTTGAAAAGTTGATTGTCAATAGGAAGTTGAAACTACATGAAAAGCGAACAAAATAGACTAAATTCAATATATCTAAATTAGGGCACAAAATTATTCTCCCTATAAATAGGTCTCTTGTTTCAGAGAGAAGGAGTATTCTGTATTAGTTTAGGTTAGGAGTAAGAGTGGATTAAATTACTTCTTTATTGTACGCTCGTTGGATGATCCTGAATTAAAGGGAGTTTTCTTATTTATTTTATTTTTCTTCTTCTTCTTCTTTATTTTAGTTAGTTTATTTGTTTTCATGTCTAGTTAGTTTTTTATATCTAGGATGAAGATGAAATTAAATAATTATTCATGATAATATTTTTTATCTCTTCTATTATTTATGCTTTTATGTTTAATTGATTTTCCCTTCATGTTTCGTTATTGAAATACATTCGTTTTATAGTTCTTATGTGATTTTAAATCAATTAAGATGTTTTGATAGATTATTGTTAAGATATGAGTTTTTCATAATCCATGTTTGCTCAAAAAAGTTTTGATGGATTATAGTTAATTCTTAAATTTTCATAGTCTATGCTTGCCAACGTTAATGGTAAAATTACTAAATTAAAGGGAAGGGAGATCAAAATCATATATGAGTTAGAAAAATAGAAGAGATTAAATTATATGTTATGTTTATTATTTAATAGATTCGCATTCCTAGATTACTTCCTTGTTATTAGTTAATTTAATTTTAATTAATCAATTCTCAATCTTTATTTTTAATTCGCCTAAAATAAATATTAAAGATACATTAAAATTAATTTAGTCTCTGTGAGTTTGACCTATACTTGTCAATTAATTCAATTTGATATTGTATATTTACAATTACATCTTTTTATCACATCATTGTGTGTGCCAAATAAGAATAATCAAATAACTCAACAAGAACAATTTTGGAATTATCCTGATTATCCACAACCCATTAGTTCACTTATGCCAATCATTTAAAATTGACTAAAAGCTACAACCCATTAGTCCGCTATTGCCTACCATTTTATAGAATTCTTCTTAAAAATCGTTACTATTTTATAGATATATATTCTTATAATTTTGAAACGGTACGTCGTTCAAAACCTGCAATTTGGCATTTTAATAAAACATTTAAAAAACTATGCATGTTGTCAGTCAAATGAATCTATAGAAGTGCGCATATGTAGACTTGGACGCACCTAATCGTCCAAAGGAGAATAATATTTTGGCTCCTAAGAATCTAATTTGCTTGTGCAAACTTAGTTGCTGATATATAGGCTCCTAATTAAACCAACCCATAATTAATGTCCACACAACAAACAGAAAAAACAAGGAAAAAGAAGCAATATAGTCGCTTATGACGACGGTTTTTTTGGACTAAGGCGACGGGTCATCCGTCGCCATAGTCCAGGATAGCTATAGCAATGGGTGAACCGTCGCTATAGTCCAAAAAACCGTCGCCATAGGCGATTGTATACTACATAGCTGTGTATATACATTTTTCCCCCACACACACACACATATATATATATATATATATAATCCAAAAGTTAATATTTCCGTTTAATAATTTCTGTATTGTATTGCATAAAATTGAATTATTTATATCAATTTGGAATTTAATTAAAATTATCATGTATTTGCTAGTTTTTGTATGTGTAAAATAATATTTAATAAAGACTGCTGACTTTGAAATAATTGGTTCCACTAGATGAGAGAGTTTATCTACTAACCCTAAAAATCACATGCAGTAGGTACTAGGTAGGATACAAGTCTTTATAAGGGAACCAATACTTTGTCAAGGAACACAAGAACTGAATAAAGATCTTCACCGAGCAAGCCAAGTTTCTAGCTAGTCTGCAAATTTACTCAACTATGGCAGGTCTTTCTGCAACTGTACCTAGGTATATAATTCCGGACTCTCTCTCTTTATTATCAACAACTTAATTTGATCCTCCACGGCATTAGTTTATAATTTTGTATTAAGTTCTTAAGTATATTAAAAATATTCTCCCCGCTACAAAACTAGAGATAATGACATAACTTTTGTGGAAAATTTTAGTTTTGTAAACATATTCCTAATATTTGTAAGAAAATGAAGTACAAGTTGCATGATAGTATTCAAGCTACTCTAAATATTACTTATTACATGTTGTGAATTAACATCACGTTACTTTATAATCTAAAATAAATAATGCTACTATCACATAATGGTGGCTCACATACACACACATGCATATTTATGGGCTTCACATGTTAGGCGGAGGCCCACAGTATGCATGTGTGTATGTGAGCTTTTTTTATGTTATAGTAGCATTGTTGATATAAAATACACATGTATCTTTAAATTTGGTACGACTAACTAAAAAGATAAATATCTTTAATTTTGAAACGGAGGGCTCGCTTACTTAATTATTCAATCTCTAATGATGTTTAGGATAGTTTTAACTTTTGAGAATATTAATTATATCTAGATGGGCAACTGCTTACTGATATTCATTTCTTTTTAGGTTACAAGGTAAGGTGGCACTGATCACCGGCGCTGCTCGTGGCATTGGAGAGAGCATTGCTAGACTATTCGCCAAACACGGGGCAAAATTAATTGTTGTTGATGTACTAGACAAATTAGGGGAATCAGTTTGCCAAGAATTAGGCCCTAATGTGGCTTCTTACATTCATTGTGATGTATCCATCGAATCCGATATGAGGAAGGCCATCAACACTACCATTGCCAAGCACGGAAAGCTCGACATAATGATCAATAATGCCATGATCATCGATGAACCAAAACTCAGCATCCTCGAAAACCACAAATCAGACTTTGAGCGTGTGATTAGTGTTAACCTAACAGGTGTGCGGGAATGAAGCTAACTAGGTTTAAGGTTTAAGGGTTTGGATCAAATTTTTTAAGTTAAATTACATAATTTGTCCCTTCAAGTTGTCAGCCAATTCAAAATAAATCCTTAATTGATGAAGTGAACACTTGCCTACATATAGTTGCCATTTGGTGGCAATTTTTTCCCCCTCAAGTTTACTTTTTTATTATTTTGTGTTAAATGCTAGTTATGCGCTTGGTTAATGCAAGTATTTTAGTTTGTTTGACTTTGTAACATACCCAGTTCTCATGATAATCATGAGAACTGAATATTTTACATCGTCAAATAACTAGGATACCTAGATTAAACAAGCACAAATTACTAGCACGTGGCACAAAATTAGAGAAAAGTGAATCCAAGAAATAGAATGACACTAAGTGACTTCTATAAGGGAGCTATAATTAAGTAGGGGTTACAACTTGCAACTGGCCGCTTGAAACTTCTAGGGACAAATTTATAATTCAGTCATTTATATCTTTATCTAGTAGATATACGTTTTTTAAAATTTTTGGATCATGAATATACTAAATGAAGGCGAAAGTTTGATATGTGGGATCTAACTGGATGTCACAATATATTAATTAAATGAACCCCCCTCCCCTGCAGGTGTGTTTTTAGGAACCAAACACGCAGCTCGCGTGATGATCCCAACTCGTAGCGGTAGTATTATTACAATCGGAAGTGTTTCGGGTACGGTTGGCGGCGTTGCATCTCATGCATACACAAGTTCAAAGCACGGTGTGATTGGACTAACTAAAAATGTCGCGGCGGAGCTAGGGCAATTTAATATTAGGGTTAACTGCCTATCGCCCTACTTTGTTGCACTAGACACCGCCAAAAACTTCTTTAAATTGGATGAAAATGGTGCCAAGAATATTTATTCAAACCTTAAGGGCAATGCTCTTAAAGCACAAGATGTAGCTGAGGCGGCCCTTTTTTTGGCTAGTGATGAGAGTAAGTATATGAGTGGGCATAATATGGCTCTAGATGGAGGATTTACCACAATAAATCCAGCTTTTGGACTATTTTCACGAATATAGCTTGCCAGCTAGTTGAATTGTTTCATAAATAAATGAATGGCTAGCTTGTTATTCCGATTTCCATTGTAACATTTTATCCCGTCTTTTTTCCCTTTTTTTGGGTTGAATTTATCATTGTAACAGGTTAATGATCTGCAGTATTGTGACTGAAATAAAATGTTTGCTTTTTTAATCTCTGTCACAAATATGAACAGGCTCCAACTATCTATGCCGGAAAAAAAAAATTATCTATGCTAGAAAAACTTGAGTTATGATCACTCAACGAAAATCATGCATGTATGTATTTTCATTGATCTTAATTAGTACACGTATGTGTGCTTGTTTTGGTATAGCTTAAGTCATACAAATTTAAACACGTGAATATGTTATATAACTTGATAAAAATAAATTGATAATATTATAGTTTCGGATAAAACATTAGGGTCAAACACTAAAAAAAAATGGTTTTTGTGATGACTCAAATCCATAATATAAATTTAAAAAATCATCACAAAAGGTTTTTGTGACTTTAGTTGTCACGAATGTCATCTTGTATACCCCCCATTATAAAAGCCTTTTTGTGATAGTTTTAACAATCACGCAAACGTTTAGTATTTTTGTGATGATTAATACAATCACATTAACACGTAATCTATTGGTGATTGTCAAAGTCACCACAAAAAAAACACATAACTTTAGGTATCAAAAGTAAGAACGCGAATATCTTTTTACGGACAATTTATTTCACTCTATTAATTGTATCAAATGAAACTTGTAGGATTCCAAACCTCCCACCATTTGCAAACTAAATTACAAGAATCACCACTAAACCAAAGCTAAGATCATGATTATAATTTTAAAACAAATAAAAAGAAACATATAGGGTTAAATACACTTTTACCCACTCTACTCGATCTCAGATTACAAATGCATCATTGAACTGAATTTATTTTCATTCGACTCACTGAACTACAATTATTTTACAAACCGTTACAAATTCTGTTAAATTGTTTGACTTTGGACGGAAAAATGACATAAGTTGCCACGTGAGAGAGAGAGAAAAAAAAAACCTACATGTCAGCATTTTTCTTTGTAAAATTGTATAAATTTAATGTTAAATTAATCAAAATCAAATAAATAAAATAATCCATTCAAAATATAAGTACAATAAAAATAATTTTTAAAAATTTATTTTAATCATTAACATTTATTTGGTATGGTAAAACTGGTATTATAGCATACAATTTTTTTTCAAGATGGTACAATTTTAAATAAATTATATAAATTACACATAAATATGTAATTTTCTTTTAATTTAAATAACTCATTAAATTCATTAATTTAATTAACATCTCTTCAGATAAAACTAAAATTAATAATATAACATATGAATGTATGACATGTAATATTATTAATTTTTTCATAATACCTCAACATTAATAATGCAAAATTATTAATATTTTTTCTTTGACAAATTTATCTTTTATTGTATTCAGATATAATACATATATTATTAAAATAAGAGAAATTTGGGTAAATTTTGAATTTGAGTAATGTATTTAACATTATTCATAAGTATTTTCATAATAAGCACAAATTAAAAATTAAAATTCATAAAAATAAATTCAAATTTCAAAAATATAACTAAAATTTTGAAAATTATTTTTATTTTTATTTTTATTTTTGAAAATTAATATGATTATTATTTATATTATGAAAACCTTTAAAAGAACACATAACAAAAAAAGAAAAGAAAAAGAATAAATAAAAAAAAGAGACCATTTATCCTCTGTTTCTTCCCCCCTTCTCTTCTCCATCACCGCCATTTCTCCTCTGTTTCTTCCCCTTTCTCTTCTCCTTCACCGTCTATCCTCCCCTCCCAAAGATTGATAAGTATTTAAGGAATACTGCTCTAATTCAACACTAAAACCAAAATATATGTTTAGCGCCACATAAATCCCAAATCTAATTGAACAAATTTGTAAGCCATAGAAATCTCAATTTTGTGCAGTTTGTAAGCTATATAAATCCTCAATCTCAAATCCCTAATTAATCAATTCTTATTTTCTCTCATGCACCTCCGATCTGATCCCTCTCACCATACCCACCTACTGCTTTGCTTTGCTTTGCTTTTTTCATCAGGTTAATGCCGCCTACTACTTTGCTTTTTTCATCAGGTTAAAAAAACGAATCTGTTGTGTAGATGTTTGGGTTGTACGTTGATGGTGGTGGTTATGGATGATGGTGGGTGGCGACCGATGGAGATATGTGAGGAAGATGAATTTTTTTTTCTTTCTTTCTTTTCTCTGGGAAAAGGAAGATGGTAGTAATAATAATAATAATTTTATATTTTAAAAATGAAATTAAAATATTTAAAAATTAAAAAAAATAAGAATTCATTAATTTATATAAATACATTTGTAAAAATTATTCATTAATTTATTTTATTATTAATTAATTAATTTAATTTAATTATTTGTTATGTATATTAATTTGATTTATATTTTGTTTAACTATTTGTTATAGAATTGAATATAATTTAATTTAATTAGTTATTCAACCAAGTTTCTCTCTCCTATCTGTACTGCCATGACATTTTTCTGTTACATGTTTAACAGACATAAACGGGAAAATCACTTTTTGTAAATAATATATAGTTCAATGAGTTGACCGTAAAAAAATCAGTTCGGTGATGCATTTGTAAACCGACCTCCAGTAGAGTGGAAAAAGTGTATTTAACTCGAAACATATATATGTGAGTTGACTTACTAAACAAAATTAGTCTCACATAAGATTTGGTGATTGCAATGTCAGTCACAAATACTCTATAATGATATTGAGAGTCATCACATATTTTATTGTCTTATGATGGCTTGAAAATTCCATCATAAAATACTTTCTTTTTGTAATTGCAAATAAAAGTCGTCACAAAACTCTATCCTTTTTAATGATTGTTATGAATGTCATAAAATAGTGTTTTGATTATTTTTTTCATTAAAATATTGGTGATAGCTTAAATACAATCACGAAAAGGGTATATCCATAAGTGATGGCTTAGTGCATCACAAAAAGAAAATTAGCCTATAGCGACGGTTAGGTCTCTAACCGTCGCTATAGGCCAAAAGAACGTCACTAAAAGTTTTAGCAACCATAGAAGTCGTCGATAAAGCCTATAGCGACAGTCTTTTGGCATGTAGCGACGGTCATCGACCGTCGCTATAGGTAATGCGAAAACTGTGTATTTGCTCTTTATCAACGGTCACTGAAAGCTATTTCTACGATCATGACTGTAGCTATAAACACCTATACAGATGCTCGGCGACCGTCAATATAGGCCTGTGTTTTCTAGAACACTATAGCTACGGTCGATGACCGTCGCTATAGCATTTTTAGATTTAAAAAAATAATAATAATTAATAATGCACATTCATTCAACAAACACAAATACAATATAAAATAAAACATAAAAGATATTATATACATCATTTAAAATCATCCACATTAAAATATAATAGTTAAATAATTCATCTCCCTAAAATATGATGATCATTATTATACCAAACTACTAAACTAATAACTTTTAAGATCCTCATTACAATACAATAGTTCAGTTATATATACAGAAGACATCTGATTACTTGATGTCACTTGAACATTGTCTTCGGTTGTAGGTTCATTCCATGAGTATGGCTTTATTCCGATGGAGGATGCCCCATCTTTTTTCGCCTTTGTCAATGAAGTGATCAAGGAAACAATTGCTGCAACCACAAGTAATTAAACTCAGTAAAATGTCTTCCGAAGAATGCAGGTAGTCAAAAGCTATATCCTCGCAATTTAGCCGTTGCGCATGTGTGCACTCTGGATTCAATATATGCATAATCATACGTCAGAAACAGAGTCATTTGTATCATGTCATATAAAATCCATCACTCAACTAACAGCTATTCAAGATATTTATCTGATACTTACTTTATTCACTTTCTTATCTTGCACGAAGACAACATCAATTTCAGCATGATCTAATATGTAATTTACAGCACCAGGCCCTGACTTAAAGAAAATTCAGAAAGAGTTAATGTTTTTCTTGGAATGAGATGGTGAACATAATTTGGAGCTCGATAATAATAACTAGATATGAATTCAGAAACTATTCTACTATGAATGGGATTGTTACCCCAACCAAGATCCCCAACCTAGAACAGATAACCCAAGTGAACATTTAACCAAGCCCAATTGCAAATTAGATTATGAATAATACACCAACCAAAATCACCCGAAAAATTATTAACAAAGAGTAATTAAAAGAAACTACTAGCCAAGTCCTTTCCAAAAAGAGCATGTATACTATCAATATATCATCAAGAGTAGACACACACACACATTGCAAAAAAAGACCATGTTACCAACAAAAACTTCCTAGTCTTTTCGTACAAGTCGAAAATTCTAAGGCAAGAAGTTTACCGAGGGTGTCATAAAGAGGTACACAAATCAAACTTTGGTCAGTACAAGCCTATAAAAATAAAAAAAGGTCACATACTCATAAAAAGAAGTATAGCAAGTAAGGAGAAAAAAAATTATGGAAGAGCACATCCGATCTGACCTCCATTGCCACAATCCATTTGCTGTTATATCAAATAAACAACTCAATAGAGAAATGAATAAAAAATGTTACCACCTAATGTCCTAAACACTAAAAATCAAATAATTGCATAATTTTTACTGTACAAGCACCTAGGAAAGTGAAGATTTATAATACAAGGATTAGGTTAATAAGCCTACTTACATATAACTTTTTTCAGAAATGAGTAATTTTTCCTTTGGAGATATCACAATTATATTTAATTTACCAAAGCTCACTATAGGGTCACAGGAATTGAAATTATGAAGTACAGTAAACAAAAATCTTGTTTCTTAGTTTGAGCACTCTTATCACCCCAAACCAGCTTACTTTGGCATCCACTTCCGCTTGTTGCAAAAGATAGTGTTTGTACTCTATAGTTGATTAATGTTCAATTCTAATAAACAAACTATAAATCATACAAAGAGAAGTTTACCGAACACAACTGCATTGCTCTCTTATCGACTGGAGGTGTTTAAATTTTAATTTCTTATGGTTAATCTTCTCAAAGTGTATACATCAAATACCAATCTCAGCACTTAAAAAATTAAAGTTACTTGCATAATCTTCCATCAACATCACAATTTAGCATAACTGAACCTTTTTATTAAGCATAAGCTGCATAGCTGAATGAGAAAACCAGCAAACAAACAAAAACCTCAATTTCCAAATAAAAACTGCATTTGAAATCCCCCTAATTTGACACAAGCGTTCATTAATAAGAAATTATAAAACAACGGAATTAAACTATATATTAGTCTCCGAAAGTAATTTCTAATCATCAAATCAACTTATGGAGTGACTAAGGAATAAGAAATAATCAGGAAAAATTAGAAGGTATAGCAAATCAAAAGCTATATTTGATCGAACTCATAATTTACCTCAGCAAAGCTATATTCTCGAGAGCAAGACTAATCAACATGCATAGAATGAGAAAGAACGTCGGACAAACACTATCAAATGGTATTTTATCGACTGGGAGGGGGAGGAATTTTCAAAGGGTATTTTATCGACAAACACTATCAAATGTTCATAAATCGAGTTCGCACGCCACGTAGAAGTAGAACAGGCCTAGGGTTTGAGAAGTGGAGCTCTCTCATCTCCACCTTCCACTTCAACCCTCTGCAAGAAAAGTTATTTCTGAACGCATTTGGTGACGGTCTGCCGGTGGAGAATGGAAAGATCTGAAGCAACGGGATGATTTAGGTGGAGAGGTAAAAGATTTTGAATGAAAAATGGGAGGGAAGGAATATCAGATCGGGGGAAATTATGGGAAAAGTAAGGAGGGAATGAAATTAAAATATAGGAAATACATAACATAAATTAAAATTGAGGGAGCTATAGAGACAATCGACTCCTGACCGTCAGTATAGAAGGGAAAATAGGCCCTATAATGATGTTCAATTCTGACCGTAGCTATAAGATCAATGTTCCCTTCTATAACGACGGTCTAGAGTCGACTGTCGCTATAAGACCTATTTTGCCTTTTATAGCGACGGTTCCGCCTTGACCGTCGCTATAACTCGTCGCTATAGGTCGATTTTCTAGTAGTGATTATAATACATTGATGACAAAATTAGTCATCACTAAGAGTCATCATATATATTAGGAAATTGTTATATTTATAACAGAAATTGTTATTTTCACAACAAAAGTGTCATTATGATTTTCACCATCGCTATACATCTACATTGACACTTTTGTTATGAAAATAACAAAAAAAGTTGTGGATTTAATAATTACCTATATACTACTATTTTGTGATTGTTCAAAAAGTCCATCACAAATTATTATCTTTTGTGATTGTTTTTAAAAAATGTCACAAAGTTTCATCACATATTCTTATTTTTCTAGTAGTGAAATTATAAAGTTGAGGCTCCAATAACATACAACGAAATTATATGATCCATCTCACATTAACTCATCACCAATATATGGATGCACACCTCTATAGAGTGGTCCAACAAACATGTTGAATCACCTTTTTATCTAAACGATTAACCTATTAAGTCGAGGCTCCACCATACTTATTAACTTATCTACACTCTTAAATTTTTTTGATGTGGGATTCATGTTAAATATCCTAACAAAATGAAAAGATGTCATATAAAAACTGTTAAACTTGGGGAGGCATATAGAAACAACAATTGTGCATTAAATTTATTTGATGATTGTATTTGTTGTAATAAGTTTCACTTGAATTGTTTTGTAAAATTAAGTGTGTTTATGTTTAAAAAAATTAGTATTGGATATATATATATATATAGGGGAGGACCCAAGCCTGGGGCAGGGGGCACCTGACCCCACTAAAATTTTACAGGTTCAACTTTATGTACAAATTTTACAAAGTAAGCAAGTTGATATAAAATATTCGTTGTGTCGGAGAATATTCGTTTGATCGGGGAATATTCGTTTTGTCGGAGAATATCCGTCAGACGACCTAATCATCATGGTGGACCACATAATGTAATAATCATGACATAGAAAGCGATAGAAATAACCTTTTTATAAAAAAATAACGGCAAAACTTTTACCTTTAAAACTATTGAAATACCCGGTGACAAAAGAACAGTAATATGCGTGGTTGCACAGTCGCACAAGATATTGCACATTATCTCTGATTATTGATTCTTACGTAAGAAGTCACTCAATAATTGATACAGTAAAATTGCACAATCTTTCATATTATTGATGCAATAATTGTTACAGTAATAATTGAATAGAATTTTATATTATTAATTCAATAATTGTCACGACACATTAACTCATATTATCGAAATGATATTATTAGATAAAATTATTGATAATGTCTAAAAAGATCTGTCGAGAAAAGGGGGTTAGGTTATTCAATTGTGCGCCAATAAGAAAAAATTCTTATAGTAAAGCTCCCTCTTTCCTGGGAACGATCTGGTTATCAGTATTGTGAATCTATAATATTAATTAGAAATAATTATTGAAGAATTATAAATAATTGATGAATATGGTAGGTAAATATTTCTTTAAATTTTGATATAAATGGAGGAATTTTAGAATGAGACAATTGTCGAAAGTTGTTGTTTTTTTATGAAACCATAATTATGTTCTCCGATAAAATATTTATATATTATTATAATATTACATTATAATAGTATAATGTGGTAATATAATAATATAATTTTTATAATTTAAATGGCAATATTATTATAATAAATTTATGGTATAAGAATAAAATAAGGAGGAAGAGAGCAAACTGAATTTGGATTTCTTTTTAATAATTATTAAATATTTTAAAACATGTGAAATAAAGTGGGAGTTCTTATTTTGGTTTAGAACTCTTGGTTTTCAAAAGGTGTGTGCTGCAAAACTAATGTGCGTGTAAATTTTGTCAATCTTGGTGTGCTGGCATCTTCCTATAAATAGGTTGCTTAGTTAAACAATGAAACACACAAGAATCAAAAAATTCTCTCTCTATAATATTGAGTGTATTTCTTGTGAGTATAAGGATACTTTGAGTGTAGTTTTTTGTGCAAGATTTTCTCAAAATAATATCCGATATTCCAGTCAAATCTAGTTTCTACTATAGTAAAAGATATTATTTTTCTCGTAAAGAATGTTATTTTCTTTCAATACTCGTAAATGATATTATTTCCTTCCATACTCGTAAGGGATATTGTGACACCCCCAAAATAGGTATACATCACCTATTCTGAGTCGTCAAATACATGGTACAGAATACAAATACAATCTTTAATATACAACAAGAAAGCTGTGAGTTTTAATACAAATATTGTCTTCTAGACAATATCCACTCTCAAAATAAGTCATCATTACATTTATTGTCACACTATTTAATAGAATAGTGATGACTACTAATACTATCATCTGGACCGTCACTCCCGCTCCCCGATTAGTCCCGCCACGCTTCTCATTTCACGAGAATAAAGAAAAGAAAGGGTGAGCTTAACTAGCCCAAAGAAAAATATTATGACTAAGATAATGCAGAATAAATTATCATTAGTTTTTAACAGTGTTAAACTGATAAAATACAATAGACATCAAGTTTAACTGCAGCGGAACATACAATCCATTAAAAGAGTCAAGTAGAGAATAAAATCTACTATCTTTTATGATTTAAAAGGTTTTTCATCACTTTTATCGCCGGACTCAACTTAATAAATAATTCACATCATCCATGCACTACCGGCCAAGGATATTCATAAGTATCACAACCACAAATTATTCATGCACTACGGGCCAAGGATATTCATGTATTCATCAATGATCATGATGCCAACAACTGTCCATCAATGCACTACGGGCCAATGAGGACTTTTACCACATCATTTGTAACATTACGGTCATGATTACAAGAATAATCCTCGTCATAATCATACCAAGTCCATCTATGCACTACAGTGCCACGTAGATGACTTTCAACAAAATATAAATATGAGGATGATGACAATGATATAAGAATTCAATAAAAGCGAAGTTCAAGAATTAATTTATTCAGAACTAATAACGTCCAAATTGTCAACATGATACTTCTTTGTAGAGTAAAATTTAAGAATGCTCGTAAGAATATTTCCACTAAAAGATACTTTGGATGAAGCGCAAATATCAAGGATATTCCACCAATTTCATGGAGTATAGAAGTCAAAACTTTAACCAACCGAGTATAATAAAGAATGGAATAACAAAAGAAATCACCATGCATGCGATTGCCGCGTAAAAGTTATTCCAATGTAATAATAAATAACGGAACTGTGTCAAAGCGTAATACATGACCGACAAGATATTCCAAATGTAATAATAAAGAATGGAATAACAATGAAAATCACCATGCATGCGGTACTTGATGTAGACAAGTTATTCCAATAGAATAATAAATAATCTGAATCGTCCCAAAAAACGCATGTATAGGATGTTCCAACAGAATAATAAAGAATGGAATAACAACGAAATCACCAAGTATATGGTAGATCACAGCATACAAAAGTTATTCCAATGTAATAATAACGAATGGAATAATGTAAGTTCTCTTCATGAATATGAAAAAAATACCCTTTACGAGTACAACAAATAATATCCCTTACCTTATAAAGAAGAGTACTCTCGACGGTAGAAGGATATACTTGAAGAAACTTACACTATGCTCAAAGCTTTCTTAAACGCTAAAGAAATACGCTCAGATAGAAGAATAATTCTCTCTACGCTTTCTCTCTAGAGTTTCAAAGAATTAAGTAAGAAATAATGAAGGAATGAGCTTATTTATAGAAGAATGGATGAATAAGAACCAATCCATGAACGGTCCAAATCGATTTGCTTTAAAACGAGACGGTCCAGTTTGGTTTATAATAAAATATAATATATTCTATTTATAATCTAATAAAACGAATAACTTTTAAAAAGATTTTACTATCTGCAAACACTATGCAGTATATATGCAAACACTATGCATAATAAAATATAATATATTCTAATTATTGTCTAATAAAATGAATAACTTTATAAAAGTATTGTGTTTTATATAAAAAGATTTTACTATTAGCCTAATAAAACGAATAACTTTATAAAAGTATTCTGTTTTATATAAAAACCTTTTCTGGTTTTATTACATTAATAATACTAATAAAACAAAACTTCATCATCATTATTATTATTCGACTATTAATCGACTGTGTCATTCCAAGGAAAGAGGGGCTTTCAATAAGGATTTCTCCCTATCAAGCGCAATTAAGTGACCAAACCTCTCCTTAGCAGTAACTTCTAGACATCGTTAATATTGCAAATAATAATATTAATAACTCTCTGTTATCTCAATTATTGATTTAATAATATAAAAAATATTGACAATAATTGAATCAAATAACGTGAGATATTATGCAACAATTACTGAAGCAATAATTGAACAAGACTGAGTGACTTCTCACGTAAGCATCAATAATCAATACCGTGTGCTACTATGCAACCACGTGTATTCTTGTATTTTTAACACCGGGTGTTTCAACAGTTAACAGTAAAACTTCAGCCGTTATTTTCATAAAATATTTTTTGTCATTTTCTTAATCCGACATTAATTCCGTTGTGGGGTCCACCAATGATTGTGTAGTCGCATTTAATATTCCCTGTTAAAACGAATATTCCCCGACCAATCGAATATTATATAACAACTTGCGTACTTTGCAAAATTTATAAATATTACCCACAACTATAACATTATATCAAATTCATTCAAAAATGATAATTATAGAAAATTCATCTTTATTCATAAAAGTTGGGGTCTTGCAGATATCATTTTCTTTCATACTCCATATTTAGTAAGCGATGTTATTTCATATCATATTCTTAAATTTAAACTTACTTTAGTAAGTATTGCTTCTATAATTCTTGAAATGATTAAAAATTTCTTAAGGATTGCGCTTCATCTAATATCATTTCACTGGAGTATTGATCTAAAATTTCGTATTAAATTTTGAATTTTTTTCATGTTTGGGTACTATTCATACGGTACTATTTATGAGCACTACTCATACGGTACTATTCACGAGTACTGTTCACAACATAATGTAATTTCTTTTCTTTGTCCAATTTATCTTTTATGAATATTATTCTTCAAATTGAATCCATGTTATGGTCTCATTTGATTCATTCTTATGTTATTATCATAATTCTCAGACTTAAATTATGTTGAAAGTTATCTTTGTCCTGTGATGAACTGTTAATTGATGAATATCTTTGGCCCATAGTGCAAAGATGAGCTGTTGATTGATATCTTTGGTCCGTAGTGCAAAGATGGACAGGTGTTTGGCATGATCATAACCACTGGTGATACAAACGAATATCCTTGGCCCATAGTGCATGGATAATTCGTTGATGTAAAATATTTATTAATTGGTGTTACAGGGATAAAATATTAATGATGGACTTTTAAATTATAGAAGATAGTAAACATCATGCTCTACTTGACTCTTCTAATGGATTGTTGTTTTCGCTGCATTTGTTGATCTAAAACTTCTTGTATATTGTATTCTATCAGATTTTTCCCTATTGAGGGCTAAGGATAATTTGTTCTACATTATCTTAGTTATAATATTCTTTACTGGGCTAGTTGAGCTCACCATTTCCCTTTTTATTCTATTATTCTTCTCAGGAGGCGAGAATATAGCTGGGACTAGTTGGGGTGTGGAGTGAAGGTTCAAAACGGTTATTATAGTAGTCCTCACTATTTTGTAAAATAGTGTATCAATAATTATAATGAGAACTTTATTTGAGTTTAGATATTGTCTATAGGACAATATTTGTATTAAAACTCACAGAGTATATGTTCTCGTATTTTGCACGACAGTTGTATTAATGAAGTTTGTATTTGAATTTTGTACCATGTATTTGGTGACTCAGAATGGGTTATGTGGATCTATTTTGGGGGCGTCACATCTGCTATGTTGAATCCTGCATACAAGGCAGTCCTTGACACTTCTCCCAATAGTCATTACTCATGGACGATGATAAAGGTATTTATTTTACATTATAACATGAAGTTTCTATCTAATTGTGATAAGTTATCTTTCAGTAAGTGCACACTTTCATCTTTCTCCAATTTATTATATATATTTCGGGGATATTGCTTTGTGGAGTCAAATTCAAGACGAGACAAGTTGATCATAGATTCATATTATACTTTCATGATAGAGATTGTGAGAGAAACTATTAGCCAAAAAAATGCTGATATTTAGTTACAAAACAGTCAAAAAAAATCGGTCTTAAAGATGCTGCAGTTGAGTTATTGATAAAGTATGTTCTCTCTTTTATTTATTTTAATTAAATTATTGTCATTCTATTTTTTTGAATTTATTTTATTTATTTATTTATATTATATTATATGATATTATATTATTTAAATCAATAAATTTAAGGAATGTAATTAAGTTAATTAATTTATTTCATTTTATATTATGTCATGTCATGTCATGTTATGTTATGATATATTATTTTATTTTATATTATATTATCTTATATTATACAAAGTAATTTTAGTTTATGTTATTATATTATTTTATTTTATTTAGTATTGTAAAACTAAGTAATATTAAATAAGTAAATACTACTTAGTTGATGTAAATATAGTAGTGAAAACTAAGTATATGTTATTTAGTTTATTTTAGTAGGGAAAATTAAGTAAACTAAGGAAATTTATTTTTTTATTTTCTTTACTTTACTTTGTATTAATTTTTGTTATATTCATTATTCTACTTTATTTTATTTATATGTTATTATATTTAATTTAATTTAGTTTAATATTTAATTTATGTATTTTATTAATATTATATAATAATGAACATTATATTATTTTAATTAATGTATGTTCAATTTAAAATAATATAATTAAATAACCAACATCAATACCAATTTTACTTAATCAAATTATAAAAGAACAACTACATTTAATTACAATATCAATTCACATACATTCACAATATCAATTTCACATACCTCATTTATATAACCAATATCAATACACATATACTTCCTCTTTTTTTCACTATACTACAATTAAGAAATATATATACAAAATACTGAACAAAAATCACAAACCATTATCTTTAAATTACACTATATATATATAAATATATATATATATATATATATATATATATAGAGAGAGAGAGAGAGAGAGAGACATGAACTATATGTATACTCAACTACATATATATATTAAATAAATTAAGTTCATTTCACCAAACGTAGAGTAAAAAAGCTAAACATAGGATTACCTGATCATTATGGCGGCATGGGCTCATGGCAAATTGGCAATGCATGCGACTCCTCACTCACTCTTCTTCTCCTCTTCTGACTCTCCCTCTTCTTTTTCTTTTTGCCTGTTGGAATGCTTAGTCGACTATTGTTGGTCGTTTTCACAATCAATATATGCGTGCAAGTATACACGGTCAACAAGTAATAAAGTGAAAGTAGAGTGTCGTTCTCAGGAGGATTTATTAATAAAAATTACCAACTACTAACTCTTAACCAAACTAATTTTATTTAAACAATCAATTTAAGGTTTTGAATTAAATTATTTAATTAAACTAATTCTAATTACCACTAGTTAAAATCAGATTATGGAGATTTAAGATCACAATTTTACTTATTGTTTCACTTAAATTAATACACTTATTATCAATTATGCTCACTATTCTGAATTGCATGTTAATCAAGAACACATAAATAAATATAATCATCTCTCAATACATCATACTCAAATTAACTTAAATTCACAGATGATAGAATTATGAAGAACACCTTAATTAACTAATTCACTGTATCTCTATGTAAATTACAATTAAAGAGGATTTTAAGCACAAGGTCTCTATCAGATTACATGTGATGTATAGGTATATCTCTATCCTAGACATAAATCATGAATTTCAATGCCATGCAGAAAATACAATCACATACTATTATGACCAAATCAAAATCTATAATTTGTCTCTCAATTTCATATAAATTATCACGGTAATTGTTAGCTAGGCAATTAAGAAATAAGCACAAACCATAACAGACAATCCAAAAATAGTTAACAAAACAAATGTGATAACCCAAATTTTTGGGTAATGTTAAAATAAGAATTAAATAAATAAAATTCTTATTAGATAATATGTTGTATGATATTATACTGCATAAGTGGCTATGAACTATGCAATATGTGATGCTTATGCTTAATAAATATATTGGTATTATATATTTATTATATGTAAATAAATTGTAGGGGCAATTTATTAAAGGAAATGAGATGGGTAGAATTAAAATAATCTATAATATTAAATTATTTTAATGTGGTGAATTAGTGGCATTAAATATATACTTAATGTATAACCACCCTTTTTTTTGAGAAAATTATGTATTACATTATTGGATGTAATGTATGTATGTTTTAATGTAGTAAGTATATTATTATATTTATTACAGTTAAATTGTTAAAAATAAGTTATAGAAGGGAAAGGAAAGTAATTAGTATACAAGAATTATTGTATACTTTAAATAAATAATATTAAAATAAATTTTAGAGTTGAATTATTTTAATAAAGAAAAGATATTATTATAATTATAATATCTACTGAATAAATTTCTATTTATAAGGTAAATATATTAAGTTATACTTACTATATGTAAATAAATTGATATAAATAATTTATAAGGTGAGAGAATAAATTTATTATTTATTTTCTATATGTGATGTGAGTACATGTCCATTATAAAGAATATTTGCAAAGGGATAAATATAAATATATATTTATTACGCAGGGAAATAAAATTGTGGGAACAATTTGCGTAATGAGGTAAAAAGAGGCGGGTTAAACATATAATATTTATATATACTTTACCCAAGAGTATTAGAATAAATTCTTATATAAAATTAATTTAATAAAGAAAAGATATTATATTTATTGGTAATATCTTAAGAAAGTAAATAAATTCTTAATAATGAGGTGAGGATATTATATTATAATATCTTGAGTATGTAAATAATTGTATTTACATAAGAAATTATAGTAGTATATTTATTTTACAATAATAAAATAAATATGTAATTTGAGTATGTTATGTTATATTTTATATAATTTATATATCAAATATGGGTTATGTAAATTATATGATTCCAAGAGAGTAAAATAAATTAAGGAGATTTATGTAGTGACTTATTTGATCAAATTAAGTTACTAAGATTGAGTAATTAAATAACTTAATAAAAGCCCGCTAAAGATAAGAGAGGGAGAATTGTGCGAGTTACGAAAATCTTAGGGTTGAAAACCTAATATTTGAAATTTAAGAAAATATCTTAAAGAATATGCTAAGGAATAAAGAATATTTTGAGAATATGCTAAGAATATGCTAAGGAATAAAGAATATGTTCAATTCAAGTCTTTAGCAGATGAGCTCTTTATTGGGTTTTATATTTGGAGTGTTTTATGGGGGAATAGTCTTGGTGTAAAGCCATAGGTGGGATATTTTTTTAATAGGATTTTGCATTGGGTGAATGGAAGGACTATATTTTTGGAAGTAAATCTTCACATTTGTTGTTCACGGGATTTTTGTAGGTAATTGATACAGACAACCTTGTCTCCTTTATGTGTTAAGTGAAGTGTAGATTTTGAGTGACTTCAACAGAATTTAAAGAATATTATGTTTTGGAATCATCTCGATGGAATCAGTATACAAGGAGTTATGACCATTTTAGGGAAAGAGGGTCATGTAGTCTAAAAATAGAACATTCTGTCCACTTAGAGCAGATTTTTGTTCTGTTCGGTTTGGAATTTGGATTTATGATCTGAAGAGAAGTTGTAGTCCCGGAAGTTAGCTTCGCGTGGGCTTAAGAATCGCTCAAAAATGTTTTGAAACGAAAAACTTATGACTATTTTAGCGAGAGAGGGTAAAGCCAAAATAAAAGTGAAAAACTGTTATGAACGTACACTTTTGGTGCTCTATTTGGGCTGTCTAATGAACCCGAAATGGGGGTTTTATATTTTTTAAAAATAGTCTCATATGATACGAAAAACATACTGAAATTTGGGAATTTTCTGATAAGCGACCAAGGCGTGAGAAAATCGCAAAGTGGCTCATTCATTATGCAAGGCAGCAGCCAGCGCTGTGCCAGCCGTGCGGCCGCGCACGCACGCCACGCCGTGCTGCTGGTGCAGTAGCTTGGTGGGCTTTTTGAGCGCTGTTTTGATCAATGTTCGTAGCTTGTTTTCGCGTTTAGAAAATTTTTAAATGTACTATGTCATAAGGTCTATAACATACTAGAAATTCGTCACGATTCGATTAATGGTTTAAGAATTAAAAATGAGTGAAGGAGCATGTCAGAACATAAAAACGAGCGTAGCCGCTACGGGCTATTTTGACGTTCGACATTCCGGATCTTGTTTGGGCTAGATTTTAAGCAATGTTAAGTCTAATAAAGTCCCAATAAATAAGTTTTGATGTTTTGTGATAAGCTATGCTACGAAAACTCAATACGAGTATAAATAATGTAATAAAAATATAATGTAAATATAAATTTACATATTTAAGAGAGATAAGCCGAAAATAGTATGTGAAAATGGTTTTATAGCAAAACGAAAAGTATAGAACCATTAGAAAATTGTAATGAACATAAAAGTGATGAAATTAAGGTTTTCGGAGTTCAAAATGGCGATTTTGAGCTAAAATTTATGTTATGGCGTATATATACATATATTTAACATATATACGAAGCAAGGATGTGAGTTATTCATGGAACAAAGTGCGAAACTAATTTGCTAATGAAATAGAGTATTTTTGTAAGAGGCAATGGGCCGAGTTAACTTATGAGCTATCAAAAAGGTATAAAAATAATGTAAATAAAGGAAATGATATAGTAAGTCGTGCTTTACTATAAAAGGTATAAACTAATCATTTAAATCTCGAATTTGCGAGCAAAAGCAAAAGATATTTCTAAAATGGGGTATAGATAGTTTGAACTTCAAGAATGTGAAGTGTTTACATATTAATGATATAAGAAACTTTTATTATGCGTAAAAAGGTTAAAACGGATAAAGTTTTCAAAGGAACCTAAGATGCTTTTAGGATGAGAATAAAATATTATAGTTTAAATAAACTAATAATCATGAATTAAATATATGCATGCATGTTTTGTGACATAGTTGGTTATCTAATGTGTGTATATATGTAAACACAGTTGTGTAGGATTTGTGGAGATAAGCTAAGTTAAATTTTTCGGTAATCTCCCATCAAGGCAAGTTTCTCAGTTTATTTATGTGGACTTATAATTGTTATAGATAACTGTTAGCATGATTTATGTTTATAAGTATGTAATACCTATGAACTGCATTATTTACTTTTTGTGAATGATGAATGTCAAATTATGACTAATTATTGAATTGAGTCGGGGAACTCAATATATATGTGCAATGAATGACATGTACATGACATGTGTAGTATGCTATGGTATGTGTGAGACCCCAAATTTTATGAATAAAGATTTAAATTTTTTGAAATATTTTTTTGAATATTATGGTGTGGATTTGATATAATGTTATATCTGTGGGTAATATTTATAAATTTTGCAAAGTATGCAAGTTGTTATAAAATATTCGTTTGGTCGGGAAATATTCTTTTTGTCAGGGAATATCCGTACGACGGCACAATCATTGGTGGACCCCACAACAGAAGTATTGTTGTAGTTAAAAAACGACAGAATTATCTTTTTATAAAAATAACGGTAAAAGTGTTACCGTTAAAACCGCTGAACTACTTTCATAGTAAAAGTACAGTAATATGCGTTGTTACATAGTAGCACAACATTGATGATTATTGATGCTTACGTAAGAAGTCACTCGCTTATACTCAATTATTGCTACATAATTGCCGCATCATATCTCTCTATATTATTGATTCAATTATTGTCACAAGATCATCTCGCATAATATGTTATATTATTAAATCAATAATTGAGACGCCAGTTATTCATATTATTATTTGCAATATTAACAATGTCTGTAAGTTCATCAGTAGAGGTTTGGTCACCTAATTGCGCGCCAATAAGGAGAAATCCTTATCGGAAAGCCCCTTCTTTCCTGGGAACGACCTGGTTGTTAAATATTGTGAATTATAATATTAATGATGAATAAGTTCGTGTTGATTAAAGATGAAATTGATAGTTCCATTGTGTTGGAATTATTAGTGTTAGTGGAAATCGACATTTATTTCGATAATAAATGATGTCTGGAGGTTATATTGACCAATCAGGTAATTAACCAGATAAATGAGCAATTAATTGCTATTGATTCACATGCTTATAACTATGTGTTCACATGTGTGTACTATTGATTCACATGATTTACTATTATGGGAGTTGGTGCAAGATTGATAATACTTGCATGACTAAATTAAAAATGGAGGTATAGATGAAGGTATTATACTGTAATTAGTTTTTTTACATGATTATTCTATTGAGTCACATGATTTTACTATTGATTCACATGATTTACTATTAGGGGAGGTGGTACAAGTTTGATAATACTTGCAGGACTAAATTAAAAAGAAAGAAAAAGAGGAAGGTATTATACTATAATATTTCGAGCCCCAAAACGTGTAATTATCGAAACTATATTTTTCTATAAATAAAAGCTCATTCTTCCTTCATTTTTCACCAATTCACTAAAGCTATAAAGCAATATTCTAGAGAGAAATTATAGAGAGAAAGAAGAAGAGAAGTCTGCTACCTCACTATTTTAGTATCCAGTTTTCTTACGAGGTAAGGGGTGTTATTCTTTCGTATTCATGAAGAGAGTTATTTTCTTTCAATACTGTAAGGGTTGTTATTCCATTCTTTATTATTATATTGAATAACTTTGTCATCTAAGTACCGCATACATACATGGTGAAGTTCTTCATATTATTCCATTCTTTATTATTCTCATTGGAATAACTTTTATCTCAGCGCTATCTATCGCATGCCCGGTGAATTCTCGTTGTTATTCCATTCTTTATTATTTTGTTGAATATCCTCATGCATGCGGATTACGCATGACTTCGGTTCCATTCTTTATTATTATTCGCTTGGGAATAACTCATCTGCGGCGGTCTATCGCATGCATGGTGAATTCTTCTATTATTCCATTCTTTATTATTCTACGCTGGAATAACTTTGCCTATGTGGATTATCGTGCATGCATGGCGAATGATCATTCGTATTCATTCCTTATTAAATTGTGAAAATGATCTGCGTCACGTGGATTACTGCATGGCGGCAAAAATCCATTTGCGAGCCAGATATTCTATTATACTCGTATAAGATATCATTTCTTTTGTACTCGTCATTGAATATCATTTTCTTTGGTATTTTCTTTACGAGTTACTATTCATGGATTACTATTCACTCTGGTACTATTCACTCGGGTATTCGGGGGACTTTTCGTGTCGGAGTACTATTCATGAGTTACTATTCATGGGTTACTATTCACCTGATTACTATTCACTCTAGTATCATTCACTCGGGTATTCGAGACACTTTTCATGTCGGGGTACTATTCACCCAAAAAATATATTTCTTTTCTGTCCAAATTATTTTTGGTACATGAATATTATTCTTGAATTTTACTCTACAAAGCAAAGATCATGTTGACAATTTGACGTTATTGATTTACGGATAAATTAAATTATAAATCTTTAAAATTTATCCTTGAACTTGTTTTATTGAATTATTATGTCATTGTCATCATCCTCATGCTTATATTTTGATTAAAGTCATCTTTGGCTTACGTTCATAGATGGACTTGGTATGATTATGACCGGGGATTATTCGGTATAATCATGACCGTAATGTGACGAATGATGTGGTAAAAGTCATCATTGGCTTGTAGTTCATTGATGGACAATTGTTGGTATGATTATGACCAGGGATTATTCGGTATAATCATGACCATTGATGATTACATGAATATCCTTGGCCATGGTGCAGGGATGATTCAATTTTATTTATTAAGTTGAGTCTCAGCGATAAAGTTGGTGAAAAACTTTTTAAATCATAGAAGATAGTAGATTTTATGCTCTACTTGACTCTTCTAATGGATTGCTTATTCCGATGTAGTTGTTGATCTAAAACTTGTTGTCTATTATATTCTATCAGTTGTTATACTGTTGAAGGCTAAGGATAATTTATTCCGCATTATCTTAGTCATAATATTTCTTACTGGGCTAGTTGAGCTCACCCTTTTCTTTCATTGTTCTCTTCAGGAAATGAGAATATAGCTGGGACAAGTAGGGAAATGGAGTGATGGTCCATGATAAGTGGCTTTTGTAGTCCTCACTATTTTGTGAAATAGTGTGATAATAATTGTAATGAGAACTCCATTGAGTATGGATATTGTCTAGATGACAATATTCTTGTTTAAACTCTCAGCTATGTTTTGTCGTATTTTACACGACTGTTGTATAATTAAGTTGTATTTGATTTTTGTAACATGTATTTGGCGACTCAAGATGGGTGATGTATACCTATTTTGGGGGCGTCACAGTATGTATGTTGCTACCAGCAGGACATAAATGTGATAATACATTTGTAATATGCTTGAACACCAAAAATATATATGCATGAACTAAATATAAAACCTATGTGCTACGTTATGCATGATAGACTGTTAGACTTGTTGGGCCGTCGTGTTCAATCTTGCTTAATTTGCAGGTTAAAGCTATGATGTGATCTATCGTGATTAGGAGCGCATGAAAAGAAGACTATCGATTTAATTGAGATTGTGTTGAATCATTTGATGGTATTTTCATGTGTAAATCACAGATGAGTAAATTTTTGAATTATTCGATAGATAAAGATTTATTGTTAGAAAAAGGGGATATGCTTGAAAGAATGAATTATATATATATATATATATATATATATATACACACACACTCAGGCTAAATAAGTCATATAATAAATTTGATTCTAGTATAAAAAAAGAATTATAAAGGTTGCGATTCAGGGAATGAATGAATGAATGGGAAAAAAAAAATTTATTCCACATTTTTAGCTATTTTAACATTAAATAATATTTTAAAGCTAGAACATGATAATATTAACGCACAAGATCGGGGAGAGAAATTGTCCTGATTTTGGGGGCGTTACAATAACAAGGAAACATATCAAAATAAACTGCAAAACAAGATCCATTGTAATCTCAAAATAGAATTTAGTTCATGATTGAAGAATTCATAATCCACAATTGAATAAACATTCAAGATACAAAAGTAGAAGATACAGAAGAGAATAGAATCTGTAGACAAAATTCTTGCGTCTCCCCGTAAGCTCCTGCAGTGAATCCTTCGTGCTCCCTCAATTGCTTCAATCTCCAAATCTAATATAAACTAGGGTTAATTTTTACATTATCTACTCTAATCTAATGGAATGATCTCTCCTAATCATTGTGAATTCTCCTCCTTTATATCCCTCTTCATATGTCTTTTAGCCCTCCTTAAAGTCCTTGAACCAATCAGCCAAACAAATCCTTCTCTTACTTAACTTATGAAAATACCTCTTTTTTTTACTGACACCCCTGCCCCGACGGGCTTTTTGTACTAGGAAGGCCAGCCTCGATGGGTGTACTTTTGAACTTGGCCTCAGCGGGCTTTTTACACTAAGAATTGCCACCCCTGCGGGCTTTCCTGACCAGAAATTACAAAAATACCACTAAGATCCATTTTTCATGTTTTGACCTTCCGAAGCCGTTTCCTACAACATAAACACAAAAACAAGTAAAATGGAACTAAAAATACTTAAAGTTAACAAAGAATTAAGCCTTAAATATTTCCAAATCGTAGGTATAAACCCACTCATCAAATACCCCCAAACTCAAAACTTTGTTTGTCCTCAAACAAAAACACAAAAGAACTAAAAATAAACAAACTAAACTAACTACATGAATGCATATGCATGATCTACTTTCTAATATGCCTACGAATCTAGCAAAAAATTAGTATGATGTCTAGCAATAGGCCTCAAAGATATACAACGATACTCAAACAACATATCCAATTAAGTCAAGGTCCATAACCCTAACCAAACAGTCAATCCAAACCTGTCATCGCCCATGTTGTGAGTGTGTGCTCGTTAACCATTCTAATCAACCATAGTTCAAGATAATCACATAACAAACTTCTTAGAAGAAAATTTTTAGTTCCAATTAAATTACTTCTGTGAACATGACAACTCCAGTTAAAACTAAGCAATTACTAAGTCTGGGGGTAAATACAAGATTTATTTCTATCTTTATTCAACCTCGAGAGCAGTTTTTCTCTTTCTCGTGTTTACACTTGACTGTGCAATGTCTAGTTCTATTAGACTTCTCAATGCTATCCATTTAGCGAACTTTCGACCAATGACTCCCAAACCAGATGGTCTTAGGGCGTTGGGTGTAATGATATCCCCTAAGGCTTACTTTTTCAAGTAACAAAGACCACATAACTAAACTAGTCAATGTATTTATTCAAATATTTTTATTTTTTTGGATTTTCTATTTTTTTTCTTTTTTTATTTCCTCATCATTGTTTTTTTCATATTTTTTTGAAATACCCCATAAATTCTCCCAACTCAAGCTTTTACCATATTTTAACCTTTACTGACAGTTCAATAATTTTTCTTAAATTTTAACCAATATTTTCACCCAGAAACATATTATAAAACCCTTGAACCAGGTTGATTAAAACAGATAAACTTTAAGTGCTAATCGGTTACATAAAAGTTTCCGACAGGCTCAGATTAACATCATGATTAAAATTAGAACTAATCATCAATCATCAACACTATTCAAGTTAACACGCAATACCAATCTTATCATAGGCCAAGCTAAATTTAAACCAATTTGTTACCTAGATTCATGCAAACATACTAAATGCACACACAATGCAAAAGAAAATATTTTGTGATTTTTACCCTTTTTTTAATGAAACATGCCTACAATATGTAAAAATAGCTACACTATGCAAAAATAACTAACCAATGCAATGTATGTGAACTAAACAATTATGTAATACAATATAATCCACCCTCAAACTCAAAGTGAACAATTTCCTCATTGTTTAAATAGAAAGAATTTAATAGTTAAGGACTTCCCTGAATGGTTAAGCGCCGCGCTCGACCTCGGCATCATCGATGTCTGGTGGTGGATAAATCGGCAACGGCTAAGGCTTAGTAAAATTGGACTTGAGCGACATTCGAGTTCATTCCAATATGCAGATAAATAATTTAGTTCAATGAAAAATTCGTGCAATTCATGAAGTTGATATATGGAAAAATTCTTGTCCAATATACCCAATTTGATGAATCCATTCAATTACTTGGATAACCACTTCTTGAATGTGAGCATGTTGTATGTATGTGGCTTCACCCGATAGAAGGATAAGAGTGAGGGCTTTATTTGCTAAATAGTCAAATTTATCCGAGGCCGCTTCACTTACAAATTTCCTTCTATCAAACTTGTTGGTGCTGAAGAACTTTTACCTAGATGTCTTTTCGGTGGTGCCAAGAAATTACTTCTGATAACTGTCTTGTGAATATGTCATTAGCCAATCTAGTCTTTGAAGCTGTCTGTCGAACATTTTGTGGGCTACTATATGTGATCTTCAAATTTCCCCCAAACTTAATTCAATGACAATGTAATTGAAGTTTATAACAATTGACATAAATAATCAACCCACACAATTCCAATTGCACTAATCTCAACCAAATTATCCCACCAATGAACTTTAAATCGGCAAAACACTATCCCATTACAAATTCAACTGATCAAACTATCATACCTTACTCAATGTTGAATCTGATCGAATACGGCAGTTGCAGATTAATATGGTCACTGATGGGACCTTTTCTTATAGTGTAAGGGATATTAAATGATATTGTTATGTTTGACTTAAACAACTATTAGAATACTTAAAGTTAAAGTCTAAATTCAATGGATATGGGCAGTATGGACCCAAGACCAATCCCATTATCCCACTACTATAGCATCCCCAGATCCTGGTCCCAATCACCACGAATTTGATATACTAATTCTATAAATGTTGCGGAAGATATAACATAAATTGTTTATACATTAAACTTTACACATTATCCCCAAGGTCGAGAACCTTAACTTATTACACAATTCATAATCTTATCTGACATACAATGTCACTATCATACAATATTATTACAAGTTTTAGCTGCACATATAATCCAATGCTGGATCTATCTTTGACTTTGCCTATATCCGACGTATTCGTCTTAATCTGCAATGTTTATTATGATATAGCAAGGGTAAGCAGCAAGTTTGTCCAGCAAGTTTAAGTTCAAGAAAAGATATATAATGATTGAAAGAATAGAACAATAAGCTGGCTGACTTTCAATAATATAACAATTGTGAAATAGCATGAATCAAATTTCTCATAACTGAACGACCAAAATAAGAAAAATGAATGGCCAATAAATAATGAACATGAATAAATCAACTAGACCAAATGGTAATGAAGGTAATCAGCCTTTCATACCTGATGAACACATGCAATATGCACAACGTGCGAATCCATAATCAATGGACGTGATATAATCAGCAATGATTAACCACAAACATACTTTACAAAAATACAACTCGAGTTTGAGTTAGAGAACTTGCCTTTAACGCCGACTACTGCTACACAATCTATTTAGCTTTATCCGAAGAACCTAATATTGATAATATGGGACTCCCAAGTTAGAATAATATCATCACAGTTAATACTGTTAAATACTGTTATAAAATAACCTAAACACACAAGCACATATCCCTATCATTCCACAAACTATCTAAGAGTCGGTATCAAGTCAAACCATTTCAGTCTGAGTTGAGTTCAGTACTATTTCGACATCCCGATTGCCAAATCGGATAATTATCGAGCCTATGTTCCAAAAGACTCTACTTAAACGCTTCACAATTATCTTAGATAATTTGTTATTCAGTCAAAATATTTTTCAAATGCTCATAATAATTTTCAAGTAATTACTATCATTTATCATAATTTTTTAATCATTAATATCATATTTATATGATTTAAATACCACTTAATTCCATTATAATTAATATTTATTTAATTTTAAATATTAATGAAATACATAACATAATAAATATCTCAAAGAATTTTTTAATACCTTAATATTGACTTTAAATGATTTTAAAGTAATTAAAATCATTATTAAATAACTACCATTAATATTAAAATATTAATGTTTTTCATGACAAAATATCAAAATTTATATTTTATAACTTAAAATAATTTTATAACCTTTAAATCATTTTATATGATTTTTAAATCATTAATTCTATTTTTCCATAAATTATTTAATATATTTATTAAATAAATTAATTATCATTAATATTAAATTATTAATAAAATTTACCTCAAAAATATTAAAAGTTACATTTTATAACTCAAAATATTTTTAAACACTTTATTCTTATTTAAAATGATTTTTATATTATTAAAATCATTTTTCTCTAATTATTTAATATACATATTAAATAAATTAAATATCATTAATATTCAATAAATATAAATATTAATGAAAAATATGTCAAATTATCAAAAGTTATTTTTCATAACTTAAAATAATTTTTAAACCAATTTTGTAATTTTTAGAATTTATTTTCTATTTTTAATCATTTTTCAGAAATTAATATAATTAATTTTAGGAAAACCATCACTAAAGCCTTTAGTAACACTTTCTGTCATTGTTGGTGTTCTTGATCTTCAAGAACACTGACAAGCAGTGTTAAGGTGTCATGTTTGACCAACTTTGATTCTCAGCTCATGCATGTTCTGGGCTATCAAAGACATTGATCTTGTAGTACTTATGTAACACTACAAGTATCAACAACAATCTGGGTCATATCTCATCATACAAGCAAGATCTAATGCTTGAAAGTCACTGTTAGAGGCTTTCTGGGTTACCCAGAAACTCAGACAGCTTCGAGTGCCCACTTTGTGGCTCAATAATATTAGGGTTCTGGCCATTATTAATGTACGTGTTCTAATGCTTCAAACATGTAGTTCTCATGTCAAGGAACATATATATAATACTATCTCAGTCCAACTACATAACACTCACAAGATTCGAACTAGTTAAACCCTGTCAGAAACATTGTTCATACAGTTTCTGAAATTTCCAGAAAATTGACTTTGTGCTCGAACAATCTACTTTGACCATCCACTATATTCAATCTATTTGTGATTTAAGGGATCTAAAGGCATGGATCTATAGTCCATATAATAGGCTACAACTTGGTTACAACAACATAATCAAATCTCCTAACATCTGACAGATTCAAGCCCTTAAAACTCTTGTCAAACACTGATGGAGAGTTTTCTAGGTTACCCAGAAACTCTTGGTCATGCTCGGTCAACCCACTTTGACCACTAATAACTTGTAATCTGGACATATTATGACCATGATTCCACTTCCATATTACAGTCCACATGGCATACTACAAGTCTATAACTTAAAACACAACAAATCATTAACAGGTAGCAATCTATGGCCTCTGACATTTGCTTGCCAGGACATAAATTAGGGTTCTAGGCAGTTTTCAAAAACTTAACTTTAAAGCATTTTGATGTTATGGATTTATGATATAACATCATAGATCACTATATAACACCTCATAGCATGTATTAAAACACAAAAACACAACTTTTGACTTAGCCTACAAGATTGAACATGAGTTAGGGCTTTATACCTTTCTTAATCAATCCTTGATTCTTGCTCTCCTCAACTGATCTTGATGATCTAGGGGCTTTACTAGGGACTGAAATAGTCTAGTATTTCGTATGTTTAGAGAGAGAAGGAGTTGGTTGAGAGTTAGAACACAAATGAGCCAAATATGTGAACTTTATCTCTCTTTAATCCTTTATATCTTTGATTCAATGTATGTATAAGTTGCTAGGTAGCAATATGGATCAGATTTAGCCAAGATTTGCAGCACATGGTCTTACCTAATGTGATGACTCACTAGATTTTCCATATCTCTTTACTTCAACTTTAAGTAAAAGGGCATTTTAGTTATTTTGCCCATAATTTTAATGGCTTTCTTGTCATTTGATACAACCCTTAGGTTTTGCTAATTTAATTCTAGGATTTCCAAGTAGGGTTTTAAATAGAAAATTAAGCTTACTAACTTAGAAATTAGGATTTCCTAATTACATTAGCGTTTCCTAATCACATTAAGGCTTTCCAATTAGGATTAATGTTTCCTAATTAACATTAAACTTTCTAAATTAACACTTAGGTTTTCAAATTCCCAGTTAGGGTTTCGAATTCCCAGAACTGAAAATAGGGTTTCTAGAGCCGGTATTAGGGTTTCTTACAAATCGTTAGAGTTTTCTAACTATACATTGATGTTCTTAATATATCCTTAGGGTTTGTCAGTGATATAATTTATCTGATCAACCCTTGATCCTTAACCACATACTGTACACATATATGATCATATACACAGATACAAATACACTCATACAGTTAACCTTATAAATTTTCACCAAAAAATTTAAAATCTATAAAAATCCTTTACAAAAATGTCAAATTCATACACTTATTTTATGTCTAGGTCTATTATTTAACATTTATTCAATCTTTTAAGATTTTAATTAATTGTCTAAATTCTCGGGTTATCACAACTACTCCACTAGTAGTCTTAATGTCTTAGTACTTCATCTGTTCGGATGGTTCAGCAATAGAGTAACAACAACTCTAAGTCTCCAAGTCTCCATATTCGCAACAAAGGCTCAAAGCAACTCCAAATGTTTAGGTTATTTTAATTTTAATTTTTTAATTTCACAAATTTAACAATTGCTTTAGGAATTTTTGTAATTATTTATAGATTTTTTTTGTACTTTTATAAAATTATTATTATTAATTACTTCTTAAAGTAACACTGCAACAATAAAGAGAACTCCATCAATAAAATTAAAGTTTTTCATGTATGTGTTTTATTCTATTTTTACTTTCTTTAAATTTTGTAATTTATTTTGTAATATTATTTGTTACTTGTTAGTGGTTTAATTGAGATTAAGTTTATTGTTGGTGATAATTACAGTTGACTATTCATATTGCATATTGATCTTGTTTTGATGTTGAATTAGTTTTTAAATATTTATTGATTGTTAGGCATGGACATACGTATATAAATTGGGTTACAATAACTAAACGTACAAAATTTGAATTTATTCTCGAAAATGTCCAAGCTGAAAGGACTAGTGATGAACCTATCACGGCTGATATTCACCAAGAAACTCACCCGCAAAATGTTAACCCCCAAACCCAAGTACCAGAATCTTTTGCCCAAAATATCCAGTTCTAAATATTAGATTATGTAAAGTAATCTTTGTATATAAATATTATTTTTAGTATGTAGATCATACTCATGTATATCTTCCTATATTGTAGCCTAGGATATTGCCTAGAATATTAATGTCTAAAATATTCTAGAATATTGCATATGTATTATATGTATTGTATATATCTTTGACCAATGTATCCGTGTGTTTCTCATTAGCATCGGTCAAAGATATATACAATACATATGCAATATTCTAGAATATTCTAGACAATATTCTAGGCAATGTCCTAGGCTACAATACAGGAAGATATACATGAATATGATCTACAATACAGGAAGATATATATATATATATATATATATATATATATATATACACACACACACAAAGATTACTTTACATAATCTAATACTATACTCATACACCGGTATCTGATCCTTCCCTTAATATTGAGGGGGATCCTGGTAAAAGACCACCAATAAGTTCTTATCCCGCTAGCGAAAGAGATAATTTTTAAAGAAATTATTTACTCATTGGCCCGACTCAACCAGTACCTCACAAATTTCTTGATACACTAATTAGTGAATTTGCTCGTAAATTCAACAAGAATTAGTACAAGAAATATCCAAGTTGGTTGGAATATAGTTTGAGTGAATATACTCTATTTTGTTTGTGTTGTTACCTATTTAAAATTGATCATGGTAACCAAGGTGGTGGGGATGCATTTGTTGGTGAGGGATTTAGAAATTGGAAGAAGATGGATAGATTGGCAATACATGTTGGAGATCATGGTAGTGTTCATCGTAAATGTGAACAGGCTTGTCATGATTTAATGAATCAACCTCAACACTATTAGATTATGTAAAGTAATCTTTGTATATATATATATATATATATATATTATTTTTAGTATGTAGATCACACTCATATATATCTTCATGTATTGTAGCCTAGGATATTACCTAGAATATTGTCTAGAATATTCTAGAATATTGCATATGTATTGTATATATCTTTGACCAATGCTAATGAGAAGCACACGGAAGACATTCTTACATGGTATCAAAGCCTAAGTTCTATCTTCTCTCTACCTCTTCTGTGTAACCGTCCTCCTCCCTCCTTGCAGACCCTCTTCTCTGCTCATCATGGCCGAGCAACCACCACCATCCTCCACCATGTCTGAGCTAGCGAAGTTTCATCCGGATTTAGCTGTCAACAACGTGAAGAACTTCATAACTATCACGTTAGACATGGAAAACTCTTAATACAATTCGTGGGCTGCCCTAATCAAAATCCATGCGCGTGCTTATCAAGTATTAGATCACATCCTCCCTCCTTCCACCACCAACACGGCCAAGCCATCTTCTTCTTCGATCAAGGAGACCGATACCGACCTTTGGTCTCGGCTTGATGCTATTGTTTTGCAATGGATTTATGGGACAATTTCCAATGATCTTCTCCATAATATTCTTGAACCTGATGACACGATCATGGATGCTTGGAACCATTTGGCGGATTTGTTCCATGACAACAAACATTCGAGAACTGTTTATCTCAAAAATCAATTCACTCATACTCACTTGGACGATTTTCCCAATGTGAGTACATATTGTCAAAGGCTGAAGCTACTTGCCGATCAACTCAAGAATGTTGGGGCGCCGGTGTTGAACCAAAGATTGGTTCTTCAGATGGTAGCTGGCCTGAACGATGCCTATAGTGGAGTCGCTACTTTGATTCAACAAAGCGATTCGCTTCCCCTTTCTCTAAGGCTCGTTCAATGCTCGTTTTAGAGGAAATAAGCATGGCAAAGCAAGTAGCACGGGAGTCCAGCACTACCCTAATTGTGGCTCCTCAACCACCAGCGGCTGATACTACTACCAGCCACGGATCCATCGCTCAGCAAGATAGTTCTTCTCACAGTCAAAACAACGCCAACCACGGCAAGATGGGCAATAACCGCGATAGAGGTGGCAACAATCGTGGCCGTGGAGGCCAAAGTGGGGGGCGTGGCATCCCGTAATGAAGAACAATGGTTTGCCCAAAGCGATGGCGCGGTACCCTCCTTGGGCCACTGAATGCCACACGATTGTGCAACACCACCACCGCCCATATTCGACATCACGCAAGTGGCGGCGGCCCACCAAGACAAGCAGGGGTGCTTGGACCGAGGCCACAACAAGCATATCAAATGTCAAAAGCCCCTACAAGTGTTAGCTATGCTCCCACGGACATTGATGCCGCAATGCACAATCTCTCAACCAGATGAACATTGGTACATAGACACTGGTGCTACCTCTCATATGACGACAAATCAAGGTACTCTCACGTCGTATTTTAATTTGAGCAAAAATCATGGTATTATTGTTGGTAATGGTAGCACTATTTCAATTCATGGTTATGGTAGTACCTCCTCCCACCCTCCTAATCTCGCTTTAAACCTAAACAATGTACTACATTCTCCAAACCTCATCAAAAATCTTATTTTTGTTCAAAAATTCACTATTGATAATATGGTTTCAGTTGAGTTTGATCCTTTTGGATTTTCTGTGAAGGATTTATAGACGGGGAGGCATCTAATGCGATGTGAGAACTCGGGAGAACTCTATCCTATCACCACCAAAAATCGGACCACAACACCATCTGCTTTTGTTGTTGTTTCTCCTAGTTTATGGCATTTTCGCCTTGGTCATCCGGGAGATACTGTTCTTCGCTCTCTTTGTAGTAGCAATTTCATTAAATGTAATAAGGCCCGTAACTCTTTTTGTCATTCTTGTCCCCTTGGGAAGCACATTAAGTTTCCATTTCGTGACTCTTTATCTTTTACTACTATGCCTTTTGATATTGTTCACAGTGATTTATGGACATCTCTCGTTTTAAGTTCATGTGGGCACCGTTATTATGTCTTCTTTCTTGACAATTACAGTAATTTTTTCTTGACTTTTCCAATCTCACACAAGTCACAGGTTTACTCCATCTTTCAATCCTTTCAAGCATTCATACGCACACAATTTGAAAGGGAAATCAAAAACTTTCAATGTGACAATGGGCGGGAGTTTGATAATGGTCCATTTATAAAATTATGTGAATCAAATGGCATGCAATTTCGATTTTTTTGCCCTCATACTTCACCTCAAAATGGTAAAGCGGAACGAAAAAATAAAGTCAATTAATAATATCATTCTTACATTGCTTGCCCATTCTTCCATGCCTCCCTCTTTTTGGCATCATGCCTTACAAATGGCAACTTACCTCCTCAACATTCTTCCAAATAAGGTATTAGGGTACAAATCTCCCACTCAAATTCTATATCAAAAAAATCCATCTTACTCTCACCTTCAGGTATTTGGGTGTCTATGTTACCCTCTCTTTCCTTCCCCTACCATTAATAAATTGCAAGCCCGTTCTACACCTTGTGTCTTTTTGGGCTATCCTCCTAATCATCGGGGCTATAAATGCTATGACTTATCGAGCAGAAAAATAATCATTTCGAGGCATGTAATTTTCAACGAGACTCAATTCCCATTCTCCAAATTACATACTCCCTCAACCACCTCGTATGATTTTTTGGATTCTGGAATTTCACCACTTATACTACACTACATGCAAAATCAGCCTACTCTGCATATGCCTCAAGCCCCACAAACTATTCTCTCACCAACCCAATCTCCTCAACCGGCTCAATCATCACAACATAACCAACAACAAACCCCACCTTCTTCCTCTCCTCACCCGTATGCCCATTCTCCAACTGCCCCACTTCCACCGAGCCCAGCCACACAAGCAAGACCACATCCCCAACCGAATCCACCATTCTAACGTATGGCCACTCGTAGCCAACATGGGATCTTTAAGCCTAAAAGCCAATTCAACTTGAGTGCTACCACTACCACATCTGTTTCACCTTTACCACGAAACCCAGTGAGTGCTCTCAATAACCCGAATTAGAAATCAGCGATGTTGGATGAATATAATGCTTTAATTAAAAATAAGACGTGGGAGTTAGTACCCCGTCCACCTGATGTGAATATAATTCGTTTTATATAGATTTTTTGGCATAAAATGAAATCTGATGTTTCTTTTGAGTGGCACAAAGCCCGTCTTATTGGTGATGGAAGGTCTCAGCAGATTGAAGTTGATTGTGAGGAGACTTTTAGCCCGGTGGTCAATCCGGCTACCATTCGAACTGTATTGAGCATTTTTTTGTCTAAATATTGGCCTATTCATCAACTGGATGTTAAGAATGCTTTCTTACATGGCCATCTCAATGAAACAGTATATGCATCAACCTATGGGATTCAAAGATCATACTCATCAAAATTATGTCTGTTTGCTAAAGAAATCTATTTACGGCCTCAAACAAGCACCCCGTGCCTGGTACAAGCGGTTTACAGATTATGTTGCCACTATTGGTTTTTATCACAACAAATGTGATCATTTTCTCTTCATTTATCATCATGGCAAAGACACTGCATATATTCTACTCTATGTTGATGACATTATACTTACTGCCTCTTCAGATGCTCTTCAAAAGTCTATTATGTCTCTCCTTGCCTCTGAGTTTGCTATGAAAGACTTAGGTTCTCTGAGCTATTTTTTGGGAATTACATTCACTCGTACGTCATGCAGATTGTCTTTTCCTTTCTCAAAGAAAGTATGCAGAGGATATTATTGTTTGAGCTGGTATGTCTTCAAGCAAGCCATATCCCACACTAGTTGACACTAAGCAAAAGTTAGGGGAAATTGCAGGTCCTTCCTACGAGGATCCCTCTCATTATCGGAGTCTAGCTGGTGCACTTCATTATCTCACATTCACCAAACCTGACATTTCCTACGCCATACAACAAGTTTTCCTTCATATACATAACCCGAAGGAGGAGCACATGAATCCTCTTAAGCGCATTGTACGCTACATATAAGGTAGCCTCGACTTTAGCTTGCATCTCTATAAATGTACTGTCAACACGTTTATCTCATACACAGATGCAGATTGGGGTGGATGCCCAGACACAAGACGTTCCACCTCCGGCTACTGTATTTTTATCGACGACAACCTAATTTCCTGGTCCTCTAAGAGACAACCACTTTGTCTCGCTCTAGTGCTGAAATGGAATACAGGGGAGTTGCTAATGTTGTCTCCGAGTCTTGTTGGATCCGGAATCTTTTAGTGGACCTTCATTGTTCGGTCAACAAGGCCACATTGGTCTATTGTGATAATGTTAGTGCGATATATCTTTCAGGTAATCTTGTTCAACATCAGCGAACTAAACATATTGAAATGGACATTCACTTTATTCGCGAGAAACTTTCTCGTGGAGAAGTTCGTGTCCTCTATGTTCCGTCCCGTTATCAAATTGCCAACATCTTCATTAAAGGACTTCCGCGCGTACTTTTTGATGATTTTCGGATATTTGTTGCTTCGACAACCTCCCGCTTTGATCATGGGTGTATTAGATTATGTAAAGTAATCTTTGTATATATATATATATATATATATATATATATATATATTATTTTTAGTATATAGATCATACTCATGTATATCTTCCTGTATTGTAGCCTAGGATATTGCCTAGAATATCGTCTAGAATATTCTAGATTATTGCATATGTATTGTATATATCTTTGACCAATGCTAATGAGAAACACACGGATGACATTCTTATAAACACATAGATATCAATCTTGCTAACATAATTGAGCAGAAAAGGATCGATTACCGTCTTCGATTGCTCGCATCAGCTAAATTTTTTGGGTTTCTTTTAAAAGAAGGATTATCTTTTCGTGGTCACAATGAGTCAGATGGTTCAAGAAAACGAGGGCTATTTATTTCTCAGCTAGAGTTTCTTTCGAAAAAAAATGATGAGGTACATAAAGTTGTCCTAAAAAATGTTTCAGAGAATCATAAATTGATTCCACCCTCAATCCAAAAAGATAATTGTAGAGCCGCTGTATTTTTGACTACACAAGCTATCAATAAAGTAATTGGGGACGAGTTTTTTTCTTTGTTGGTTGATGAAGCTCGTGATAAATCAATCAAAGAACAAATGGCAGTGGTTTTACGATACGTAGACAGGTATGGTTGTATCATTGAGCGATTTCTTACCAGTATTCATGTTCTTGAAACTTCTGTTTTGACACTAAAAGTATCAACTTTTTTCTAAACATGGATTGAGCATGTCACATGTGCAAGGCCAAGGTTATGATGGAGCTAGCAATATGTCAAGAAAGTATAAAGGTCTTAAGAGTTTAATATTATCTGAAAATCCATGAGCTTTCTATATTCATTGTTTTGCTCATTATCTTCAGCTGACACTTGTTTTAGTTGCTAAGAAACATAAGTCATTATGTCTTTCTTTGATTATCTTGTATTGTTAGCAAATGTTGTTGGGGCTTCTTGCAAACGAAAAGAATTTCTCCGATTGAAGAAATTTTAAAAAGTAGCTGAAGGAGTTGCTAGTGGCGAAATCAAGAGTGGACGAGGTTTGAATCAAGAAACAACATTAAAGCGGCCTAGAGAAATGCGTTAGAGTTCACATTTTAAAACAATTTTGAGTGTTATTACCTTGTTTTCTCCAATAATGGATGTGCTCGCGAGTTTATAGCAGATGTGTCGAAGGGGAGAAAAGTACAGAAACTAGTACACTTTTGAAATTCATACATGATTTTGAGTTTGTGTTCTTGTTACACTTATTGAAAGGAGTCATGAGAATTACAAATGACTTATCACAAGTCTTACAAAGGAAAGATCAAGACATTGTAAACGCTATAGCTCTAGTCAATGTAACCAAGCAACGATAAACTGGGATGATTTGTTAGCGAAAACTTATGAATTTTGTGCATTGCATAACATATATAGTTGTCCCAAGGATGGAGGATATTTTTGTGTTTCAAGGGATACCACGACGCAATATTGAAGAAATCACAAACCTTCATCTTCAGGGTTCAATTATTTTTCATTGTGATTGATAGTCAACTTGGGGAGTTGAATGTTCGTTTTGATAATACAAATATAGATTTATTTTCAAGTATAGCATGTCTTGACCCACGTGACTCTTTCTTGGCATTTGACAATAAAAAATTAATTAAATTTGAGAAACTTTACCCTTCAGAATTTGATGATATGGAACTTTTGGCACTTGATGGTCAACTCCAAAATTATATTGTGAATTTGAGAAACGATTCCAATTTTTCGAGTATAAAAAGAATTGGTGAATTGACTCAAATGTTGGTTAAGAAAAAAAAGGATAATGTGTATTATCTCCAAGTCTATTTGTTGTTGAAGTTGACTATACTTTT